>JAMYCR010000005.1:6095965-7421206 GCA_028830335.1 Eucera pruinosa
CTTCTTAAACGAAAACGAGTTTGCCCGATCCTGAATTCTTGCCGTCGTGGGATTTCTTCACTGAACGGGAGAATTTTCGAAAAATTCTTATTAGAGAGCTATTCGCCTAACGAAACTTGAACTAGCTTAGTGTTGAGCATTCTTATGATGTGTATTAAAGAAAATTTATCAGGCTAGTAGCTTAACACTGGAACCATCCACGATTAAAGTATATACAATAGTATCGCTCGACAGTTTCAGATCATTTATTCGGCGAGGAAAAAACTTGTATTCTCACTCACGAAAGTCTACGCACGTGGTTTAAAATTTTGAATATTTAAAAGGAGATGTCGTGAGATCGAGTTCTCGGTTTTTGTACATTTTCTTCTAAACAAACGGTAAAATATAGCAATTTTTTTAAACTGTGTCCAATTTTAGCTAATAAACAAAACCAGTGCCTATAAAACGTTCAATACTCGTGTATTTTAAAATATATGGGTGTACAAAGTAAGTTATCAGATTTAAATAGTTACAGAATCGTTACCAATTGTCTCATTAGAAGCATAATCTAACTTCCGATTAGTCTTTATTCCACATAATTCAAAGTTGATTTGGAAAATATAAAATACAGTTCTAATGTTGCAAAATATTTTCATTAAGTACTCAGATTGTTTTCTTTCACGTGTCACGTAACTACCAAATTCCTTCTTGGAGAAAACGTGACAGTTCATAAAATCGCCTGATTCAACATAAAGTCTCCGAATTAATTTTTACACTTAATACATTTGTCTTGTTCAAATAACTTCCCTTCTTCTGACTGAAAAGTTAGCATATTTTACCGCATCCGCGTTGCAGATCTTTACAGTTTCTATTTTTCAATATGATTCCAATTATTTTTTAATAATTTTCGGAGGTGTGTTTTCCAGCGAATAACTCGTTTTGATTTAATGTCTATTGTAAATATCTAATTTCAACATCATTTTGCGGGCCTCTGAATGCTGACTTTATAGTCGATTGTAACACAAAATTGATTTTTGTGCCTAATCATATATGCAAAATATCCATTTTCGTATAAATATTATATTGCAGAGTTTTCTGTTTATCGATTTTTACCATATATTTATTTCCCATTGCTTAGCACAGCTTCCAGTAAGAATCATTTTCTTCTGCGTTTTGCAAGATATAGCAAACTCGTATTTTCCTTTACGTTATCGAGATCAAACAGCATGCAAACCAACCCTTTGCCTACCAATTACATTTTTCCTATTTCTTATCTTTTCACACTAGCCTGCTTAAATTCGTGTCCCAATTAACTGATTAATTTGTGATTAATCTGCCCCAAACCTTCATCTAACGATACCAACTGAAATACAAATGCCATTACTTTGTGCATACCTAAAATCTGTCAAAACGCAACGTAAACAAAGCGTGACGCAGGACTTGGCCGAGGAGTCCCAAGTGCTTATCTACCTAAGAAAACTCGATTCCGGTTAATCCGCGGAGCTTTAAAATGGTAGCAAGCCGGTGTCTATAAATATTTCAGAAGCAGAGTTCTTCGAAAGAGAACAGAGGGGCGCGGAGCAATACATTTCGAGGGTTTCGACAGGGGCGCGAGTTCTTTTTCTATTATGCCGTGATTTTTTATTGACGAAGTGGACACTGCGGGTCCGGGGACATCTATTACTTTGTTGCTCTTCCCGCTTTTCCCCGATCCCGATGCCACTGCTGGTGCGATCTCGACGAGGGTGGAAAAGTGGGAAGAAAGACCGAAAACGGGGGTGGTACGGGGCAGTTTTGTCCCAGGCGTGCAATGCTCGGGGCCATAGATCACGCAATATCAGTTGTCAAGCCGGATCGAATGGCCGAGAGGGTGGACAACTGGACACCGACTACCCCCGAAGTGCGAGTGATGACCCTCGGGGGAGGCCATGCAAAAACTGCTCCTCGCCAGCCTCCTACCCTTCGCGTTTTCACCTTCGCTGTTTATGGCACGAGACACATAAAAAGGAATATGTAACGAGCGCGGATAATTCACGTTTTCTCTCTGCTGGGACTTCCAACTTCAGGGATCGAAGCGTTCTCTCCTCTATTCTTTTTTCGTTCCTCGTCTTCCTCGAGAGCGTGGATATGGTTTTTCCTTGATATTCCCAAGGATCGGATCCCTGTAGACCGTGAACGCGAAATTGCCACGCCGATTCGACGCTGACTTATTTATGCGATTGCCTATCCAGCTCGTGTGAAACAATGTTACCAACATGGCAACATTGGGGTGGGTTCAAGTTTGCCGGGTCTCT
Source organism: Eucera pruinosa (assembly GCA_028830335.1). Classification (NCBI taxonomy): domain Eukaryota; kingdom Metazoa; phylum Arthropoda; class Insecta; order Hymenoptera; family Apidae; genus Eucera; species Eucera pruinosa. The sequence goes on from JAMYCR010000005.1 coordinate 6,098,239, forward strand.
CGTTGACCAGTCTTCTATCACCTCGTTTCTATTCTGAGTACATGCAGCTATGGGAGCAAATAAATCTGATTTGGAATTTGCTGCTGCTACGGTCTCGATTACTTGACGAAGTGTTTTATATAATTGGAGCTTTCTTGGCTATTTATTCCAATTTGGTCAATGTATGGGATGATCGTAAGCAGGGACACTTAAGTGAAACGTTAAAATCAAAGTGATTTTCTTGAATGTTTCTGTAACGTAAAACCTTGATGAAACTTTTCGCCACTTTCCATATATGTATTCTTTAACGTTTCAAGTTATAACAATTTTTTTTGGATCACAACTTATTTGCTTTTTGGGAAATAATAAGTGCTATTCTTTATGGACCTTCTTTTCGACGGTGCACAGTGATCATAATGCTGATTCTAGATAGACAAAATCGACTTTTTTTGGAAATTCTAATCCAAGTTAATTTGAAAAATTTTGGTAATAAACATATCAAAACAAATACGAATGATGAAAATTATGGAGGTAGAGTAGTTGTTTGATGATCTAAATAAAAGGCTGAGAAATGATATGATAGAAAAATCCGTAACATTACGCGAAGCATGAAATCGTTAATATTTATGAAAATGTCAGGGAATTAGACAAGTGCAATATTAAAAGCCATGTACAATAATAAAACCTTTTAAAAATGACTAGATTTGAAAATGAAAAGAGTAGAAATTATTATATATGAAATCATAAAAATTAGGAATTACATAAAGTTTAATATCGTTTACCAAAACCGGCCCTTAGATGATCTTATGATTTTTCTTTTATTGTTAGGTTAATCTTTATTATTATGTTCTTCTCATAAGAATGTTCCTATTTAACTTGGTGAAAATGTCACTAAAAATAATTATTGTGAGATTTATTTGCCACAATTGTTTAGTTACTGTATAATCCTACTATTGTCATTTTGTTTCTTTTGTCATTTATAATATTACGTAAACTTACAAATAAACTACTTACCCTTATTTATACCGGAATAGATGCTGTTGTAATAAAATACAGTGATTCACGTAATTGATCAGATAATTCATATGGTCCAACGAAAATAAAAATTCTCACTCTCAAAATTCTCACAGAAGAAAATGTTCGACATTGAGCAAACTAGGTAACAACTAATTGTAATGCAGAGTTTATAAATTTACCGCTGATCGATTTTGTAAGTAACTGTATATCTCTTGCAAGACTCATAGACAAATCTCAATAACGTGACACAATTGTGAGGACATTCTATTTATTACGTATGTATTTCTTCAGTACTAGTAATCTAATTGTACTCTGCTTAGCGATTTTAGAACTGCTAAAAATGAATGCCTCTAGAAATGCAGTTAAAAATATCAATATGTTCTGCAATATATTGTTCCATACCAAAATACCTTAAGCAAACTAGATTGTATTAATAGATTATGCTCGTCTACAAATCACTTCAACAGAAATATCTATTTTTCCTGTGGATTTTTGTCTTTATTCGAAACTTCTAATTTAGCTACTTTGCACAATTGTGTCGTTGTTACTGGTATCAAACTAAACGAAACTCGGAAAAGTGTTTCTTGTAACCTTTACTGCTCTTTAACAACGTTATTACAACGCCGTTTAATTTAACATTATAATAAGGTAATTCATTAATTGTTCTTAATTAATTACGTCTTCTCACGTATTGGAATCCTTTAAGTTTACCACGTCTTTCACAACTATTTGACACCAAACTCTTATGTTAGAGGAAGGTCATACTACGCAATTTGCTATTTAATAAAAATTTGCTATTTAATCATCTAAATTTGACAAGGTTCCACATTACTTACTGTCCCATATAACCTACGTTTACCCTACTAGTTATCAAAGGAGTTTACGTCCGTAAATAAAGTGAATCAAATAAAAAAAGACCTTGAAGTGGACGAAGGCATTTAGCACCAGCCTTGCCATTTGTCCGGTCACACTGTCGCGATCCTCCGAAAGTAGCGCAGTCATCGAAACAGCGGATACGGCCTAAGCGACGCGAAGCTACTCTATAAACGTCGAAACAATCCAGACCGCTTCAACACGCTCGTAAATCCCGGCCTGTTCATCGCCGAGATCCGCGAGGCACTTTCGATCTCGCCTTTTTTCCCGCGTCTCACGCATACACAGGAGAACGTGCAGACGGGGAAAGATAGCGTTCGGATCCGTTCTCGATCCGCCTATAGAAGCGTTGCACAAAGCGACAACGGGAATCCAAAATTAGCGCGTAACAATGCACGTGGCCGGATTCAGTGTAGACGAAGAGCTTTCATTCCCTCCCCATTTCGTTCCATTCCGTTCTGTTCTTACGCCCGTTCTCAATTTCGTTCGCACCCGAAAAACAGCTACTTTTCTTTCTTTTGCTTTCCCTTTCCTCCCCTTATGATCGAGTGACTCTGGCGGAAATTGTTTGGCCTCCTCCGTCGTGGTCGCATGCCGCCGTTACTAGGGCTATCTATAGAGAAGACAGCACGCGGATCGCAACATGCGTCGTCGAGCTTCTCCTTGACCATCTTCTTAGCGCCTAAACGGTTGCTGTCAGTCAACTCGTCACTTCCTCAACTACAGCAATCGTCGTTCATGATTTCGATAATGGTATCAAATTTAACCGGACACTGACGTTAATGGCAAATCGAGGTATTGCATTAACCCTTACCACTCTCACGTCGAGTGTGGCTCGACATCACATTTCTTAAGCTCACACTTACAATTTAGATAAATAAATTGATTGTATATATATATTTTTATTTATTTACTACCTTACTAGTTAATATAGATAAAAATATATTTGTTACACAATCTGCACTGTTGCAATACAACATTTTATTGAGACCCCCTTTTTTAACGTATTTTGTAAATTAATTAAGGAGTTGTTGGTAGGTAAAAAAAAAAAAGAAATTAAAAATAACACTAAAGCAAACATTAAATAAACTGTAATGATACGTTTTTGTAATCTGTTCTGACACCATAACATGCACCTAAGTTTTGAGTGGCAGAATGGGCTAGACTCACACGTGTGTATGAGCAACTGTGTTGTCATTTTGGGTGCTGTGTCCCCTTTGTTTTTTCCTCACCTCTGACCAGGCGCATTTCTTACGGATGCACGCCGTTTTCACAGTTGACTGCTTCATTCGATCCACGATGCAGCCGAGGACTCTGCATTTTACTACTCCTTCTACCTTTTCCCTGCAATTTTTTTCTTCAGGCACGATGTCCTTCACACGATGCTTTATATACGGATGACTCGTGAAATACGACTGCAATAAGTCGTACGTTAAGTAGACCATTCATTCTACGTTAAATTTTCTATATGAACCATTAACCGGCCAAAGTGATCAACTTTTTTAATTTTTTTAAATTTTTGTGTTGAAGCACTTAATTGTTACTTAACTGTTTATATTTGGTATACATTTCCTTAGTAATTGGGCATAGCACTGCGAAAGGAGAAAAATTGCTTTGGTCATGGAATAATAAACAATTTAAAAAAATAATAACGATTATTCCAATGATATAATACTTTATGCATTCTATATGTCGTTAGATAAAAACTACGTCTGTTGTAATACATTCTATAGTGTTTATTTAAATTTAAATTTTAAAAGAAATTTTGAAAAAGAATGTATATTTGCTTCATCAATTTTTCCATTTTTCGTTTTGTGGAGTTAATCGATTTGGCAAATGAACTCGTATATTTGTGGTTGTAAGGAAAAACTCCGCGCGTCACGTATTTTCACTTTCGATATTTTTGCATTTTGAGTTCTCAACATCAATTAGGGTAAATGACCCACGTACTGTCACTGTTCCTATAACTGCCACTTGAATTCGTTTATTTAATAGCAAAGTAATGTATAATGAATCGTAAGTAAACAAATTTTCATACTAAATTTGGACTTCGGTGTTACGTAACAACACATGGACATTATATATTCGTTTACACTTAATATTTATATCGAAATATTAGGAAGTAAATGTGCTATTGAACATTAAAACGTGACTAATATAATTATAAAGTATGAAGCGCGACATAATTCAGTAAGGCGATACGTTTACTATATATCCTATATCTGTTACACAAACTGATATGTTAATATACGTAAAACGTGTTTCTATTTAAATGAAAAGTTTTAAAGTGACAGTACGAAGGACATTGGACTTTGTTGTACATTCTCAATTACGTGGTAATGAATTTATTATATTGAACGTATAAAAAAAATGTTCATAAATAAAAGAGCGGTTGAACAATATTATGCTCCAAACTGGAACGATCTTTATGTTAAATACGTTCTAAAACAATTAAATAATGTTACGCGATAATGTTAAAGTGACAGTACGTGGTATATTTACCCTACTCCTCTTGGTAACGTTTCTGTATTTTTTTTACCATGTACATACATATTACCCTCATTTGGAATAATGTTCTATACTCGTATAATTAACGCGAATAAAAATAAAGAGAACAGTAACAATTTCTCGATACTTTAGGCAAATCGACGCGAGTCCATTGGGAAACTAATTATATTACACGTATTATTTTTACTAATAAAATAGTGTACAGATAACATCTATTAAATACAATTTACATTCTTTCGAAAGTCAAGTAATTATAGTTAATGTACTCGTATTTCAATAATCGTAGCGGGGGAGTAAGCGGACCAGATCATGGCGCCGCGAAGGGGAAAGGGGACCGATGAATTGAAAGTTTTTGCATCGGAACCAGCCCGTCGAGAGTCCCGTTCCACCGAGAATTACAGCAGAGCAAGGGAGGCATGAGTTTAGAGTTTAATTTGCCGGAAAATTATTGACGGAAGTCTGAACGGGAACAAATCATAACGCTCCGTGAATCCGTAGAACGCCGGGAATCCGCGCCCTTTTCCTAGTTTTCTCCGCTTCTTCCCCCCTTTGGCATTTCTCCTTCAACCAGACAGTAGGGATGGGATCAAGTTCAGTATGTGACTCGCGAAGCCGAGTCTATTCCAATACAGAAGAGATTCACTTTATGGGATTTGAATGTTACTCATAAGAGTGATATTCTATTCTATAGAGGAAAGTCGACCAAAACCGTACACTTAAGTTTGTGGACGTATAAGTGTTTTTAATGAATGAAACGAATTGTATAATTCAGACTACAATTAGTAAAGACATTTATAAACAACGCGACACAGAGTGGTAAAAATGTTGATTCTAGCTGCAAAAATTATTATAAAATAGCTATGACTCTTTATGACTTAATAATTACAATTTAATTTTTTTCTAGTAGTAGAGGTTTAAGCAATTGTGTTGCTTAAATTTCGTCACTTATTAGTTTGAAGGAATGAAAAGTAAATCTTCAAAAATGAGATGCTTTAGGATTATTGTTACGTATTTGTAAAAAAAGTGAAGGAAACGAGATATATTATTTAGAATCGTTTTAGAGCCACGACAACAAAGGCCTGAACTGTCCTTTATTTCACATATACAATATTATGTCCTATTTTCAGTGAAATCCCTGATATCGACGTCAAAAAGTAATCGAGTTTACACAAGCTCGTATTGAACCCCAGTGCAAATATCTATAGAATTTGAAAATGTACCTACCATAACTGGGAAACGTATTCATACAGTACGAATTTCTGGTTTATATTGGAAATACCCATTTCAAAGCAACGCTTATTAAAGAGCTGCGAATATCGTAGTGGTTTATACAAAATCTACCTTCCAATCATAATATGGGATTAAAAATACATTAAGATTTTAATTTGATATTGCCAGTAAATATCAGAAGCCTATAGTGTATGGATGCTTTTTTTAGTTACTGTCTATACAATACTTTATTCCTTAAAAGTATCAAATTTCTTTAAAGCAGTATTTGAACCTTGAGCAAATTCATATTTTTATAAAAAAGTTTGAAGAAATGCGGTCTAAGTTAAGGGTTTCTTCACCCTTTAAATATCATAATTTCTACTCTACATAGGATCTTTCATACAATTTTTCAGATTATATGCATTTAGCATGTTTTTGCGTCTCCAAATTTGCGTGAATTCATGAATTAGTTTCAATTTAATCTCCATTGCAAACACAACGATCGACAGATTCTAACAAAAAATCTTAAAAAAATATATATATATATATATATATATATATATATATATATATATATAACAAAGTAGGATAAAATAGAAAAAATGAGACCGAAATAGATGTCAATTAGTTGTGCTTATACACTCCATAACATTATTTGGGATAGTATTACGTTCCTTTTTTGAAGTTTCCCTGAAATATTCGGAACTATTAAGTCAGATTGGAACCTACTTGCATTATACTTCATCCCATCTCTACCATACCGCCAGCAAGCTGCCGAGGAACGTTCGATCTCTCTACGTCACCCAAATGTCTCCTGGCCGTCGCCGTCGACGACGATGTTGTTCCCCGTTCACGACTGCGCGCGTATCCGTGGCTCGCGAATCCATCCTGGATTATCTGCCGTGAAATTGTCTGATTTGCCTCGCATTTTCCACGGCACGCCATTTGTTTCGTCGCGTTCCTCGTGCAACCAGAGATGCACGCGGCCCAATATGCATGTAGTTATGGACGGGATGCAATCCCGTGGAATGACGTAATTGTTTAGGAGATTGGGCCAAACCGGTTGGCCCAGCTGCGAACGCTTCTGCTACCATAAAGCTGATAGGTACATCTACTGGACGGTGTGTGGCCTAGCAAAATTGCTACGATTTTTTTTCCAATCGATCACAATGCTGCTTGCGAATACTACGTTGCGTTCCACCGATCGATTTCGTACAAGCGTTAACGCGATTTAAATTGCTAAATGAAGTGGTTATAGAATTAAAGAACTAAAGTTATAAGAACAGGGTAGCTCTAAAGATATCGACTTTTGGATATTTAAAGAAAACAGTATTAATAAGTATGATTAAACATCCTTAAGAAATTTATGTTAAATGATGGTATAAATGGAACTACGCGTAAGCTCATTAAGTCGTTATACTTACAATAATTAGTGACTTATAAAATGAGCCTTGCCATAGAGAGAGGTTAATTAAAAGGTAGTAATGTAACAATATATTCTTACATCATAAAGATAATGTTTAACAATGTAATACCTTATATTAATAGTAATAATTACAAGTCTTACAATAATAAATAAAGGTTTACACTAAAGCATGTGAGATAAAGATCACTTACGATATTGTTGCATTAACTACATTGATTGTTAGTTTTTTAAGTCGTTAAATTTTGCAGGTATTTAATGATGTTACCATACCATTCTTTGGTGTTTACCTTTGCCATAATATTTGAGGATTCAATTAACCATTTGCGTTCTTAAATTAAAAATTCCAAAACTATCACTTGTATTCCTTAGGTTCTGAGTGTTCCATATATTTTCCTCTAGTACAGCAAAGTATTGTAAGTATACGTAGTAAGTGTTTAACAATGTGTTTTAAACGTACATTACATGTTTCAATATTATTAACGTTTAAACGTAATATATTGCTAATTGCAGGCAGAAAATAATGAATAAATAAGATTAAATAATTGTCTATTTAAAAACTATTTAATAAATTGAAGCTTACAAAATTACCAAGCTGTTGAATTAACTATTTATCCAGTTAGAAAGTAAAATATATAAAGAAATAAATAGTCTTGAAAAATTCAAGTAATTTGACTAGATTTCTATGAATTAATCTTTACATTTCTGAAATATCGATCTATCTTATGTCCATCAAAACTAATTTCTGATTTATTACACTTTTATCATGCTTCTTTGGCCATTTCTCGTGAAGTGATCACCACTAGGGAAAAACTAAACTTACAAGCAATATTCTTATTCTCACCTGGTCTACAAACGAGATATATTCCTTTGAGAATGTGTTCTAACTTCGAACCAGTCCGTGGTGAGTTGACACATGGTACCAGTATCAAGTGGTTATCCGTTCAACCGGCAGCACCTGTTAACCAACTAAACCGGTTAACCGATTAACTAAGCCCTTAAATCGGATGCCTGACGGAGATCAGTTAACCGGTTAACTCAAGCACCCGCAAAACGCCAGAACTATTCGTCCAGGAAATACAATTGGATTGGTAGCAAGACGTACCTAACATCGCAAATAAGCTTCCCAAAATGATGTAAAAGAACTTGATTACTTTCGTGTTATCTTTCATTTTTCAATGCAAGTAAGATAAATGTAATAACGAATGATTGTTATACTCAATACTTACATTGTCGTTCTTAAATATTAGGTACTTATTCGTTTTGATTTTCTATTGTATAATGCAGATATTACCTAAAACTAGGCACATGAGAAATGTGTAAAAGTTGAGAGTCTTTTTTACGTGTGTATAAATTTTATCGTTGAATAAGACGGACGACAGTTAGGATATCGCTTCCTTTAACATATAATAAAGTTACGTCTTTTAATTCACATTAATTGCTATGTTTCTGTTCCTACTTAGTGTGTAATTGCCTTTTAATAATTAATACACTTATTCAAAAAATTCAAAATAGTTACAACTTGCCCCTTATTGCGTCACAACTAACCCCTGTTTCATTCTGCAAAATGACTCATCTCGAAGTCATGATTCGGATTTAGTTAAATGTAATGGTGGTCATTAATAGTGCAAAATTATATTATTATTAGTAATGATATTCAAAATGGAATGTAACAAAGATTAAAAATAAAGAAACCAAAAAGTGTAACAACCTACCCTAGTCTCCTCTATTGGTACACCACTGCTTTCTTAATTATGTATAACTATATCGGACTTTCTATCATTTGACAGTTATGATCATATAAAGGTTCTGTTGAATGATAGAAAAAATATAAGCAAACCTGAATAAATAATATTCAAATACAAAAATGCAGCAATGTACCAATACTTTTTATAGCTACTGTATATATTTGAACTGCGTATTTAACAACATTTATAATTTGGGTCGCGTATTTGGTATTTGCTCCTGGAGAGACATTGTTGAAAGGATTTGCATTGCAATGGGCAAAACGTCAAAGAGAAATAGATGCTTGGCAGTATCTGAAACCATTTAATTTATCTGTTGTATTGTATTTCTCTTATTAAATATGCATTCAATAATCCACATTTGGAAAGTGCTTAATTTCTGGCCGATTACATAATCAGGAATTTGATTCTTTCAGACCGATTATTATCTGCAAAATCGATTATCGGAACTGATTCGTCTTCTAATTAATTTAGACAATCAGCGTTCTACTGTATTGGTCCATCTTGGTTACAGATATGTGGTGAATACACTCTAGTAGTATAAAATCTGATAATTCACTTATTTTAACACTTTAAATAGAAACTAGTGCGGTGTGCTTCCACTGTACACCGTCTGATCTAAAAGTAATGAAACTACTTTCTTTATAACTCATTCTCAGACTGATGGACCCGATAAAGCACAAGTGAACTGTTACGATCTGAAATTCTTATTAAATGTAAATTTTATTCAGATAATATACATCTTTATCTGTTCGGCTGCTACAAAGTAATTAACAGATAAATACAACAGTGGAAGTCGGTTATGCTAGTCACAGATAGCATTATCAACCGGCAACCGTTATTATAATCTGTCAGTCCCGAAACATTTTACCTAAAACTAGTTAAAAAAAAACTGCCTGCTATAATCAACCTTCAGTTATTGGTATCAGTCGTGATGATTACACTTAGGAACAAACTATAAGAATTTGTAGCAAATTCCTACTAAATCGATGCCTTTCACGAAAATAATTTTTAGCACAAGCACGTCTTTTATCTTTTACATAAATACACGACAAGAATTATTGGAAAATATCTAAATATAATGGAGGAACGGCTAGAGAGGGAAGCTTACGAATAGACTGCTGACCTTTATGCAAGTTCGTACTTTTATTAGTGCCATTAAAAGAACGGAGTCTAAACGAAAAGTTGTTTCACTCTCGAAATACAATAACTCGTATTCTATTTTTAATATTTTGTATACATCTGCGTATTTCACGTGCTCTGTACCTTTTTGTATATTGAAATTTTCCATGAGTGCATGAAAACTCACAGTCTACTGAGGACAAGTTGCATATTAGACGCAACTTGTATTATACAACTGGCAAGTATAGCTATCAAACATAGTATACCCATCAAACTGTGCACAAATGTCGTAATCGTTTGTAATAAATTCAGTTTCATAATAAACATTCATTATCTTCTGTGTAATGTTATTAACCGACTATTGTTATAAAAAATTGCAAGTTCCAAAGTGATCATAATAAGCGGATTCCACTATAGTATGTTTGATAAGTATGCCACGAAAGTGCAAAATGAAGAATATCAAATTTTGTCGTCTGTTAACGAGTTTTTAGCAGCGGAAGAGATTATAGTACTGCTACAACCCCTTCATTCCACATAGCTCAGTATATGGAACTTATTTTACGTCTCGAGATCCCAAAATCATCTTAACAATTGTTATTTTGTTACAAATGACACTATTTCGAAGATCGTGGTTGATCAAATAAATTTCCAAAGGAAGAAGTCTTCCAGTTTTGTTCCAAAACGTGAGAAGAATATTTCGATTAGTAGGTACACTGCTGTCCAAGAGAATTACTTCGAAGGTGATTGCTTTAATTCTTAGAAATGTATGAGAGAAAAATTGTTATAAACATAAGCCCATCACTAGACTGCGGATATTAATGCAAATTCATATTTTTATAAACACAATCAACGAAGTTCAACCTAAATAGGGAAATTTTTCGCTTTCTCATAATAAAGTTTACTTTACCTTAAATGGTTTGTATATTTTTAAATATTAACTACCTGTTGTAGTATTTTGCTTATATAAATCTTCCATAAATATATAAATATTTACGATCTATTCATTACTTTTGAATCGTATCATGAATTCTCTTACAATAGAAATGCAATTACAACTAGAGGGTCGCGATGAATTTATAAATAAAAAGAGGATACAGCTATCTTTATTAATATTATTAATGAGATATTGGATGGATTATTGGATGATCGTATCTTTAAATACAACACAGAAGAGGATACATTATATAACGTCTAGTAAAACTGAATACTGATAGCGTACCTTTATTTAGGTATCCATCTTATATATTTTAACCTTAGTATCTGTATAAAAAAGCAAAGTCGAAGAATGTGTATCGAATATTACCTACCATTTTCGAATATAGTCGCAAATTATATCTTTGAAATAGTTCTTCACGTAACAGAACAATTTATTTAGTTATGTAGCCGTACACCGTGTTGCCGTAATAATAATGTAGTTGGCCGCGTTATACGTTTCGACCTATTCTTACATTTTTCAAGAAAGTATAACGTAGCTCCGGCTAAAACCCGCACTTCTTCGACAGCGTTATGTCTTCCGGCTTTATGTCGGATTTATGAGGAGGCAAATGGAAGAAAAACACGAGCGGCGCGTGTTTAGTGTCGACGTGTGCAAGTTCGCGTACTTTCTTGCCGCGTTTTCTTTCCTACTGCCATTCAACACCACTTTTCACGTTGTTTCGCAGCCTTCAAGGCTCGCGGACATGCGACACGTAGGGGTATAATACAGGGAACTATGGGATTCTGCACTCGACGCGTTCTTTCCATGCACTCCGCTATTTGACCACCAAGCATTATCCAACGAAATGTTTGAGCATTACAAAGATGACTCAGCAGACCAATAAATGTTTTAAAACGAAAATAGTACGGGAAAAAGGGTTAATATTATTTGAATAGAATAAACTAACTTCAGTGTTACATTTAAGCTACCGGCTGTGTGGTGAGTAGATTGAGAATGTTTATGCAAATTCATATTTTTTTAAATGAACGGTTGTTGCATCCCCTACATACTGTAATCTGTATTTCACTTTCAATATTTTTGGTATTTTTGCATAGAGGAAAAAGTAGTAATGTGTTCCGCCCCTCGCCCTCTGTTTAATTTTTTACTTTAGAATCCACCTCGAAATACAGAATGCTTCAATTTTGTAGGAAAACTAATATTTTAACATGTGTAAATGTATTGGAATAAAAGAAAAACAATTGAATTCTGTATAATATATATTATGAAAAAAGTGCATTTTAAGTACTTTTACAAAAGTGAGGGTAATATGGCCTCCTTAATAAAAATGATAAAAAGTTGTTATTTGGCAACAGAGAGAGAGAGAGAGAGAGAGAGATCGTCGTGCGTAGATTATTTCACACTTGGTGACACGTGACAATTGTCATGTACAAATTATTCCACTTGCAAATGCAAATGAGCTAAGCCGTCTACAAGGCAGAGCTTTCCTAGTATCATCATAGTAATAAACAGAAAAAGAAACGTCTGCGTTTAAATTCATTTATCAGGTACGGTAGATATAACAGGCAAAAAGTGAATCACCATTCTTTTTCCCTCTTTCGAATTCAAAACCCTTTGCTATAGAATCAGAGTTTGAATTGTGCTTTAATCCTCTAGGATGTTTAGAATCCAGTCAGATGAAGTTACGCAACAGTGACTGATAAAACTCAAAATACATTGAAACCATGCAAAATTTTCGAAACCTTTTAGATGTTCTAATCTTTCAACACTTGCAAGGTATCTACACGATAACCTTTAAACGTAATCTAAAACTGATTCAAACTCAGCATTCTAAGTTTCACTTGTAGAAAAAGAATCTTCCTTCTCGAGAGGGTATTGAAATTCGCTAAACAGATACAACCTCTTACCACCGCGAACAAATTTTTCCCCAGTTCAACGGAGCCTCGCGCACTTTCGCGGCTTCTCCGCGGCAGAGGCAGAAAGGGGGGGGGGGAGGGTGGTAGGAAAAAGACGAGCGCTCGCGATTTTTTCCCTCACCGAAATCTGAAGGATCCTTCGGCACTGGAAGGGAGAAACGTGTGTATCGATTCCGGCTCAATAAAAAAGTCATCGGAGAGAGCTGCAAAGGCATCGCATTGGCTGTAAAACGTTCACCGACTGATAACCTCCAGCTGCAGCGAGTGGTGGGTGGCTTCCTGGCTGGTTGGCTCTTTCTCCTCCGCCCTCATGGCGGTGGTACCGCGCGGGGGTGGGGTACGATGGGTGGTTGGGGTGAGAGGGAGGGAAAGGCAGAAGCAGAGGCAGAGGCAAAGGCAGAGACAGAGGCAGTGGCAGGATGCCGGGGATCAGGCCGTTATTTAGTTAATGACTATTCTCTCGCTCGTAGGCGCTGCCAGGTCTGGAATACAAGATCGTGTTTGAGATGCTCCGCGTGCTGCTGTTGCTGTTGCTGTTACTGCTAACCCCGGATCCGGGTGCGGGGCCTGGACAGTTCCGCTGGCTCGCTATCTCCCATGTAGCGCAGAAAATGCTGGCCGTGGTGCACGCTGGTATTGCACGCGTGTCCTTGCGCTGTTGCAAGGAGTTTCGGCCACGTAGCGCGCAGTCAGCACCGCGACCAGCATCGGGAATGTTACGTATGCTAGGGAAGGAATGGCTACAGAAATATCGCGCTCGCACCAACCGGTTATTTGGAGACGTTGTCGCGCGCTGATAACGTTTCGCGTTGTAGACGACGTTGTCATGAGGTCTGATATGGATATTACTCCCTTACCTTACGAGTTTTTCAGTAGCTTCACACGTTAACGAATGTTTATCGCCATTAATGGGCCAAATGCTAAATATTATAATGTTGCAGATTATTTGTACCTGTTATAAGGATTCTTGGAGCTTAAGAAAAAGTTAAAGAAACTAAAAAAAGTTTTATTATAGTTACTAACTATACCTATCCTATTTGGACTGTAATCTGTGTCACTAATGTAGCTCCAGATAATAAGATATACGGTTAACCTTGGAGCGATACTCATATTTTTCTAACATTAACGATACTCTGAGTCAAAATTCATTCACACTTGAAGAAGAGAAGCACACTTTCTTTTTTTACTCATTATAGGCTGCAAGATTATGAGACATAAGCATAAGTGAAAGTGTTATATATTAGTGGGAAAGTATAAAATTTATGATCACAGATTGCTACTATGTGACATGTTTGAATTAGAATATTCCAAGACTAAGAATATTAATTTTGAAAATCTGGTAAGACAGACGTTATCGTGTATTCATATTTAAAATTCTGGAATGATGTTTCCGAGTTTTTCGATTAAATAAAATCAGCAAAATCTACCTATCGATAGAGAAGTATTGAAGCGCCTAATTGATACAGCAGCCCATCTAACCGCAGAAGAAACAGTAGAAAAGCAGTAGCACCATAAACTTGAATTGACATTTGAAACATCAATAACAACAATTAAACACGATTACAACATTAACATTTCGTACTGGAAGATAAAATCAAGAACCGATGTTGCTATATTTACATGACAACCTATTATAACTATCTTACTTTAAGATACCTCAAGAGTAAGTGGCGGCCATACTACTCCTTCCTAAATCATTTAACTTGTACAAACTATTCCGCAAAAGAGTCGCCCGCAATTTGTAATAAGAAACGCAGCAACACATTTCCAAATAAAATGCTTACGCCAACAGCCATCAACCTCTGCACCCATCCCTGTGAACGACTTAAGTACCAGGAATCGTCTTTCGAAAATCACGTATCGCATTCCTGGGGGACAAGGACTCCGAACGCGTGCACCCCCGCGTGCGATATCCACCGTCAGGGACTATCGATCTCGTCTTTTCCTTTTTTTCCCAAAATCTATTTATAAGGCGCAGAGAGAGCGTTGCTTACTCCGTGCACGCGGAGGCAGCAAGGGATTTCCAGGGGGATGGAGGTGGAGAGTACGGGGACCGGATAGTCGGCAAGAAGGGGGTGAGTGGTGAGAGGGGAGGGACTAATATCGGAACATCGACGGCCAAGTCGACTCGGGGATTCGAGCGAGCTGGATGTTTAATTAGGAGCCAACGAAGGCAGCCAGGGTCTGCGGAGGAACGCGAGGAGGCCGTGCGGGGGAGGGAACCAAGGGATCCGCGGTGCGCAGGTATAGAAACATACATATATATGTATATGTATGTACATACAGTACCAGCCGTATACATGGGGACGATTCCTTATTTTAAATTTCTTGTATAATTATCTAATGTATTCTTCGACACGGTCTGGCTTCCCGCTGTTGAGTGGGGATTTAATGCTGGAAAGATTATTTTAGTTAAAATGTCTCATTGCCGAATTGGAATTGTTACCATTTTTATTGACGATAAAAGTATTGGGTTGTAACGTATATTCGTCCCATTTTATTAATGTGTTTAAAATCATTCGGTTGTAAATTCAAAAGTAAGTTTAATTAATTATGTATGTGCCACATTGCCAAATAATTTTCTTTCCATTTTTCTAGTAGACGAAGCGTTTTTCTCTTGTAGAATTTCTGGAATTTGAAAAACGTCCGAAGAAAACGGGACGAATTTATGTTACAACCCAATGCCAAGACAGTCAAAATGATTGGTAGCTAATTTGTAATATAAATTATATAAACTTGCAGCGTCGCATTTTTTAGAACATTATGTGACTTTCTGCGCAAAATATGAATAAAACTTCCATTCAGTTGCATCATATTTTTTTTCAATGATATATAAGATTTATTTCTTTGGTACAGATAAGTATATTTCAGTCGCTCATAGTTCTAGTGTTAAGGATAGATGTAACTGTTTGCAATTGCTTGATTTTAAAGATACGTGAATTCTTTTACGAATGTAATGTAGTTGTTAATGATAATAGAGTACTGTGACCGTTTCAAAAGTATGAAAAAGGCATGCTTAAGAGGCAAACAGAAATTTTTCTTTTGGGCGAATTATCTCGTTTATTTGATACTGATTATCTCAAGTTAAAGTAAAAAATCAATGTGTTACATGCTTAGTATAATAGGTAACTAATTGTTATAGTTTCCCTTCGTTGCAAAGATTTGTTGCTTTCTTTTTTTAAATAGACGTGCATAAGCAGTTCGGTTTTGCCAAATTTTAAATATGTCGGGTTTTATTGTGAAACATAATAATTGTTACATAATTTTTCTTCAAAATCTTTGTGATTCTATACAGTGCACTGTATACATATTAGGTAAGTAAGAAGATTCATGCTGTTGCTAGGTTTTATCATTTCTCAAAATACATCGTAGCGATAAAAATCGTAACGAATTCATGTTTCTCGAATTGAAGGGGAAGGTTTGGATTTTACAACACTGCAGATGTCATGTTTGGTAAAGGATTTTGCCAATCCATACACGGCGTTAATATTTGCAATTTTTCGGTATCATGAATATGCCCCTGTATTTAAGATGTTACAGCAGTAGGGATACACTAAATTTAAAATTAAAACAAGATATCTTAAAGTAGAGGTTTCAAACTTTAATTTAAAAAAGAAATCCTGATTCTATGATGATTTTTGACAGAGTTACAGTAATTCAAACTGACAATTTTTCCGCCCAAAATTAGTGATCCCTTAATTTTGCAGACAAGTGTATATACATGCACATTCTATCAATTATAAAAAGAGGCTTACAGAAGCTTTTCTGAATAAAGTTTGATCCACTTTACGTATCATTTATGTGTATTGATTAAAATGGCATGAATTTTCTTCGTTACCTGACGCTTTATACGAAGAAGTATTCATATCCGAAGATCTATTAAAGATGTCAAATAGAATTTGTACGGCACTCGACTAAGAAATCAAGCTGATCAATTCTGCAACATAAATTGAATTGGTTTTTAGTAAGCTGAACACTAACAGCGACTTCGAAAATAAAGTTGAGAAATTTACAAAAAGACGAATCGATAAGTCTGGATTTTGAGATTCTCAAACGTAAAAAGATAAAGCAATAGACAAAGTTCTGATATATCTTACTAAAATTAGGGCATAGTAAAGAAAATCAAAGCGAGGCGAAATGTTATGGCAAAATGAAATATTCTTTTATAAATGTTACTAGCGGCTATTCTAGGATGTAGGGAAGAATAGGGTATTTTCGGCTGCATAAGCAAGACATGCTATTCAATTTGAATAAGTCACATTTTTGTTACATTTTTCTTCCCAAATAATAACTTAAAGTGTCCAGTTTGTATTTGTATGGTGGAGAATGCGTGAATTTATGTTGCAACAAAAATGAACTCCAAAAATCTAAAGAAAAGGCGGATTAATAAAAATTACTTAGCTATTTGAAGTATTCGGTCAGAACTTTTTTTCTTAACAAAATAAAAAGGTAACATTAAATTAATCCAGAATTTGATTATTTTTCTTTTCAATGCGCTTAATTACAATCATCCCAAATATATCCCTCAGACGTATACCACCCTGAGCACTCTTCATGTACTCAATGATTACGGGATGTGCACCTCAATCATCCTGCATAACCTTTTCCAAACACAATACAGAAGAAGCAAATATTGTTCCTTTCATATTTCTTTGAGTGCGCTGTGTCTTATTTATAATTCTTTTATATGTCTGTGGCATCTAAGCCAGTGAGAAAGGTTGATAAACTGGCCAGCATTACGCCTACATTTTAACCGGTATTATCCCATATCTTATGTTAAAATATTTTAAGTAATACATTCAATTGATTTGAAATATCACCAAGAATCAAACGTAAACTTGAAAATAGAAACGTTCCTTTATTTGGTGAGATTAATATCAATAATCTATATATGAATTCTAAATACTAAGTTACATTGCTTAAAAATCGATCGCTCTTAGAAGATCACGTTGCAAAATACGCATTTACGGATTGCGCAAAGGTAAAACATTTGTACGATACGGAAACAATGAGTATTAATTTACAATCGTATCATTAATAAAATACAATATCATACGATGTCAAACAACACACTTTCTTCTTTTAAGAAATGAGCCGTTATTTTTGAAAGTGGTATAAGTCCACTTTTGGAAAAAAATGAATTAATGGTAATTTTAGTAAGTTATAGATATCCTCTTTTTATTCCCTTAAATATTTCGATGTATGAAAAAATGGACTTATACCACTTTCAAAATAATGTCTCAAATAATGGTAGCCAATATTATCCGCTGGCCAGGATTAGCTCGGTCTCTTTTACGCCACGAGGGAGCCACTTAAGCGAGTAGAGTGATTTTTTTAGAACTTTTATTTGAAAATTTTAAACCTTATACACAAAATTGTTACTTCAAAGTCGGGTAAATGATATCTTATTTGTATTGATGTTGTTATTTTAAATGATCATTTTCATTATACGATATTACATTAAACTAGTTTTATTTTGATATGTTAGTGATCATCCCAACTTATACATTTTATGTTAAATTAATACATTTTTTATACTTTCAATGAAACCAAGGGCAAAGCAAAAGAGACAGATTTAAAAACTTCACAATGAAGAAACCATGTATTAATGGATTACATGTAGTATGGTATGAAAAAATTCTATATACTAGGTATAGTAGTTTAGCTTCATATATAATTCTGAATTTTAGTAACTTTAGCTTCAACACAACTTTGAAAGTGTGCAAATAATGATCTCTTAGGACATTTTAAATAAATTTTACTTTATCTTCGATTTTACATATTCTAAAAGTATTTTTTTTTTTATATTTTGCGTATACGTATACTAAGTATCTATTATAACTTCGTATTGAATAATTTCATTTACTTCGTATTTATTTGTCGACCTATTTCTCATTTTTCCTTGCTAGTACAGTGAAGCAAAAAGGTTTTAAAAAATTACTTAAATAATTATTTTATCAAGTTTCAAATGTGACAGAACTCTTCGACCATAACATCTAAAAGACAGGAGCGTATAATACAATTTAACAAAAAATGTGCTTGTGTTCGTTGGATTTAAAGTTTGCGTGTGTGACTGAATTGTAAGTGTTTCGCTTTGCCTCGCTTTCCCTACTTAGCAAACCGAAGATTTAATCCTGCGATCGAAGAACCCTTATCCGACCAAGAATCCTAAATTCTTGCGAAATTAGAGAGTAACCTGTTCGAAAATAAAAACACCCTGTATATTGCAGGTACTGAACGTACGTATACATCGGGAAGGGAGGGGATACGCCCGTTTCCTCCCACAGCTTATCCACCTCCATCACCCTGGAGCCCACGGAGAGAAGGGAAGAAAGAAACCTGGACAGAAATAAAGCAGAAAGAGGGGGGAACGGAGGGACGCAACACGCCGAAGAATTGTCTGCGATTTTGTTTTACCTCTCGCGGCTACCTCTCGATCGCGTTCATCGATTTCTCACACTAACGTCCCCTCCAGGGGCCGTCGTCCCCGCAGGGACAGAATCTTTCTGTATGTGTACACATGCACGTGTGTGCGCGTATGTGTGAGTAAAAGAACGCAAAGTGGCCTGAAATCCTGGTACGCGACTCCTCCGCTTGGATCTGCGTGCTGTTGCACATAGCCTATGTGTCTATCTTCGTTGCTGAGAAGGGTTGCTGTGATCTTCGCGAGCAGCAAGCTTGTGGTAAATGCCTGGAATTAGTTCCTCGTATCGCTGTTGACGTGTCTGAGTGGTTGTTGCTGTGCGCATGGAACAGGGGGCAAATTTTTACGGGGTATCGTGTGCGGATGACGTTTCTCTGATTGATCTGTTCTCTTACCTAAGAATGAAATAGTGAAGGTGTTGAATAAGTAAAAGGAATTTTAAAGAAAATATAATGTATGAATAAAAGCAACGCTATTAACCACTTGATGCAGGGCACCGAAAGAGAAAAATTGTAAAAAGTATTAATTTTAATGGTGATTATTATACGATTAACAGATTGTATGTAGAATAAATGAAATACTTTAAATATTTCAGTACATTAGATTGATAAATCATGAAATTATTTAGGCAACTAATTTTTATGTATACTGTGCATAAATGTATGATTAATACTAATTAGAGTTCTATGTCAAACGTTTGATGATTAACATAGTAAGGTAACTGGAAAATACATATTGCGTGTTTCATAATTACAATTTATTGAGATTAGATGAATAATAGAATTTTACAAATAAGTGAACAATGTACCATTATAGTCAGTATATACAACGTTTTGTATGAACAGCATAAGGTAAATATTAAATTACCTTCAAATTAGACTGATCTAAACCCTGTATTATAATTTTACACTGGAGCATGAAACAAAAATTAAGAGTATATAAAGTAACATTCTATTTAAGGTAGGTTAAATATTAAATCTTTTTATTTATTGTAAAACGTAAATTGGTTCCTAACTATAATGACGTAAAAAAAGAAAAATAAGATGCGAAAAATGAAAAATAAATTCTTTCACATTTAAGTACTGAACATATTTATAAGAATATCAACTTCATAAGAAATGTAATGCTTCTACTGTTTTAAACATCTGGCAAGCAGAAACAGATGAAAATAATAAATAACACCCTAATTTTCTAACTTCTTGTTCTAACCCTTGACTAATTAAATCCTATAACAATAAGCCATTGTCGTGGTATAAATTATGATTCCAATACTATAAACATACTCTGTATTTACACTATAGTTTAATTCCAAATTCAACCACAGTTTCAATTTATAACACTAAAGATTATTCAACATAAACTATAAACAGTGTTTTAGTTCTTTTTATTTTACACAGAGTTAACTCGAGAAAATTTTTCTCGTACGAAAGTCGATTTTAGTTGCTTTTCTCTAACACAAGTGCAACAATAAATTGAAAGGTAAAGCAACCTTAAATAAATAAATTATTATGTTGAAAATATCAATAATAGGTGTGATGAATTAACTCATCTTTCCCAGTTGGCATGTAAAAATTCCTAACATACACATGTAGCCATTAAAGATATGGTAAAACAAGTGGTTAACACTAGAACTGCTAAATCAGTGAAAATGACTCGTTACAGATTTACCATAAAAATTATATAAATTTGCAACGGTGTATTTTTTACAATATTCCATAATTTTCGATACAAAGTATAAGTGTAGATTTATAGCACTTTAATCACATGTGCTTTGCAAATATCTTTCATATTTATCTCTTTTGTACAATTAAGTATATTGCTCGTTAGATTTAGTGTTCAGAACAAATTATGCAAAATCTTTGAAGAAAGAATAGCAGTAAGATCAGGGGACCTAAAAACCGCCCCACAAGTGGACGGGCGGAAGGGACGTCGACTTAGGAAACAGACTAGCCGCACCCTGACGAGGGCTGATTCGAGCGTCCGGGATCCGCAGAAGGCTGTTTTTTCATCCTCCAGGAAAATGTATGAATCGTGTCGTAGAGAGCTTTGCAAGTGTGCGACTAATGGCTGCAGAGAAGTTCTCTCTACACCCCAAATCTATCGCGTGCGCACACATACAAACGACAGCGCACGTATAAATCTGTCCGCACTCGTACGTCGGTCGACTAACAGAAATCTCATTTCATGCCGGAAGCCCGAAAAAGGGATTAACGCCGGCCATTTTCCGCGAAGCTGGTTTTAACTTTCTCGATGGACCGCCTATTAAACCGATTACTCATGGCTGGCCAGTCCCGAAAAAGCCTACAACTTCGACCCCCGTGAATAACCCACCTCTTGTCGTTGAAAAATGAAAGCACTGCTATCCGACGCCCTTTTTAACGGCTCGAATGCTATTTTTCGCAAAATTACCCTCTCACCGTGAGCGTTTTTACGTGAATTTGAACCTTTTTCTGGAGTAACGCGTCGACGATGCTAGTTTTGAAGCGTAAGAGATAAAGACACAGAAAGAAGAAAAGTATACATATCGATGGATAAATTATTTGATTAAAATGTAAATTTATATTAATATATTGACATATACATGATAGAATGTAATGTTTCTTATTCACGCTAATTAAGTTCCATTACAAATTTGGTTTTTAATTATCGAGCTAATGAAACGCAACTCTCCCAAAATACTTTCCGGCATATGCGAAAGTAATTTAGTGTATTCTAATAACTGCAACATCTCGGGTGTGCTATTTTGTTGCTCTTTGAAGTAGAATTCAGAAAAAGCAGAAAAAGAAATGTGAATTGAAATTCCGTTACATTTTTTATTTATTTATTATTTATTAACGGGGGTAAACCCCTTAGAGTACAAAGAAAAATTAAGATTAATCGTAAGAGTTTAAACAACGTAATAATTGAGATTTAAAGCTGATGGGAGTGAAAAAGAAGTCGATGCATGTTAACATTCTTTAGAATCGAATTGAAACCATTGTTAATACCGTATCGCGTAGTATGAGCTTCGCCTAACATAAGAGTTTGGTGTCAAATAGCTGTGAAAGACGTTGTAAATTTAAAGGACTCTAATACGTGAGAACACGTAATAGTACGATTAATTACATTATAAGCGAAATGAAGTCCAAGTAAGATACGACATTTCTCAAGCGGTAACAAATTGAGATCGGACAGGTGTCGTACATAATTATCGTCATCGATTGCCATAGGACGATTCATACGAAAAACATATAAACGTAAAAGCCGGTGCTGAATGATATAGGTATGATAGAATGTTGGAATTTCACTTGGGCTTAGTGTTCGGGTTTCATTCGATGTTCTCGATGATTGTGTCGATAAACAGATGTTGACGAGAAAAGAACAGGACGTTCATGCAAGAGAATTCCAAGAGACATGGATTCTCACAAACTCTTCTGCTGATTATCAATTATTAAAAACACGTGGTCATGCCGGTCTCCGCTCTCATCTTGCTGTTTCGTTCCACGAATACTCCATCGCGTGATGGCCAACTCCCACGAACTCAATCTAAGGATACTATCATTGATTTTAATAGCATTAGAGTTGTACGATTTAACTCATTCGAGGACGAAGAGAACGTCTACAGCCTTGCGGGTGTAGATGCATCTATTAGGTATGTAATTTAATTTGATGCCTCCAAATGTATCTATGTATTTCTAATGATTATTTCTCTTATTTATTTATTATGGGATGAAATCTCGCAGCTGGTCGAAAAGTAGGAAACAGCTATAGAAAATAAGGAGACATATTTGACGGTTAAGTTCATATTATGTGGTCCACGAATTAAATTTAAATTTTTATTGCAAAGGCATCACATTAATTTATGCACGTAATAAATTGTATCGCGCATTGAGGTAATTATTTTATCGTTAACATTTTTTAGGTTCTTAATAAAACTGCTTTGAAGTCTGACAAATTTATTAAGTTAACTAAATTATGTCGTCAAAGATTTATTTTATTAATCCAACAGTTTTGTTACATTTTGTTAATAGAAATGGAAAACATGAATCTTATATAAACTTAAATTGTACTATGATTTAGAAACTATATATTGTTTACTTTGTTTAAAATGCAAAAGTGTGTATTTTTGTGTTAAAAATTAATAATGGCTATAAAAAATTGATTACAATATGTTTTACACGTGCTTTATTCTTTGTTATTATATTTTGTTTATGAACACATCTTTTGTAATGTATTCTGAAACAAGGAATATATAATGCGACATTGTAATCTGCACTGAGCTACGATTACTGCAAAGAACTGTTATTGTATACGATAGCAATATAACTAATCATAAATAGTTTGGCCTGAGAAATAGCATACCCTTTAAAATTATTAGTAAATCTTTTATTGTTACTTTTTGAAAGTTTCTTTTGTATTCTATATCCTTTCATTACTTGTAATGGTATGGAATTATATGAAATTAATTTGGACTGATAAATACAAATTTTTAAATTAATTTGGTACCCAAGAGGTTAAATGATATTGTGTACAAATTATTTAAGAAGAAGTGTCGGAAAAGATTCTTACGAATTTACAATCTAAAATGCAAGTAAACTTTTTACCAACGTTCCATAAGCTTTATATGATACAATCCATAATACATATCGATAGAACTTTCACGTGTTGAAATGAAAATAGTGTATATCAGTCGCGGTGAATTATTTTCTGTATGCGTGCCAATTTACAAATATCATTTATCGACTTTTTGACGTGCCAGTTTAATAAAAAATTAATAACAGATTGTGTTTTGTAGAATTTTATTGAAAGAAATTTAAATTTCAACATAGAGTTTCATAAACAACTTTTAACTTGTCAAAAACCTGCCGTAAAAAATCCATTATCTTGGTTATCTATCAGTGTGACTAATCCACCAGTTATTTATTAATGAAAATTTTGCTGTTATTCATTCGCTGCCAAACGTTTTATATTTGGATTATATTTTGTCTCTCTTAGTAATATATACATACACGTAGAATTAGATTCATCAGTTGTTCTACTTCTTAAACTGTCTTTTATAAAATTTTTATAAATGAAATCGGTAATATAGCCGTCGCTAATATTTTGAAACTACTTTTTTAACTCTTTGAATCACAACGGTATGGAAAAGGCCCCATCTTCTTTTTTATACCCAACTTGAATGGTGTGATTGTGTCGATACCACTTACATATTTTAAAATTACAAAAATAAAATCGTGTGCCTCAAATAGTTAAACTAATATTCAAGACGGTTCGATCTGCATTTCGATGCTTTTGACATGCATGTACATTACTGTTACAAAGTGCCTGCATGCGTATAATATAAAGAAAACGAAATTTTGCTTTTATATAATGTAAAGAACAAAATTGAATTGAGTAGGTAAAATAATGTCACAGTTAAATCGTGCATATTCCAACAAAATGTCTGTACATGTCATATATTCGCCACTACCGGTGTATACCAATTAAATGGATAAAATTTTTGTAGGATTTCTATTTACCGTCACACTGAAAGCATACACGAACGTCATCCATAGTATTAACAGAGAAATAAATTTTAGTCCTTTATTGTCTTCCTATACTAAGCCACGTTTGTCTTGAGATCTTTTCACCATGCATATAATCCTAATTAATTATAGGAATCGTTCGCAATATCAGAATAATTTCGCAGCGATATCATCGTTATCGCGTTATTTTTGCGAAACGTTACAACAAAACAACGCGAACTTTTTCCAGTACTTAATAACTTTTAGTTAGAGTTAAGTTTCCGATTTCATAAAAAAAAAAAAACGAAAAAAAACTGCAATATTGCGTAAGCAAGAGTACATTCGAAAGCAACCGTAGAAAGTCTGCAAGGATGCATCTGTTTAATTATGCGTCGCACGACGAATCATATTTTCCATCTGCAGCGACATGATTCATTTCGGGTAACATGTTTCGGCCTCCTTGAAATGAGAATCGGCCGGTCAGAAATCGAGGGAATTTTTTCATTGGAATTGCTGTCATGCGCTGCGTAATATGCCGATAATTCTGCAAACCGAGTGCACGTTATTCGATGCACGATCAGTCACGATAACTATCGCAAATGTTGAAGCTCTTATGGCCACGTGACGAACGTGCAGATCGAGTAACGGTACGGCTGCATCTTGCACGCGCGATCGCGCAAAATAGACGACCTTGATTCTTTAAGGCTCACGATCGTCCGCCTCTGAAAATTCTTTAGTTTTCCATTCGTCACCAAAGATTGAAAAATGACAATCTTCGAATAGGTTACTTCTCAGTTGGTTGACATTTTTTGTAATTTAGTCTCTAGTTAGTACTTTACCTACCAGAAGCCTATTTTACACAGACGAAGTACAAAATACACCTATCACCTTATGGGATTTTGTATCACATGATCTGAAATACCGACATCTAAATGAATCAGAATTTTCGGAAGAATATCTTCGTTGTTATTACCTGAAAAGGAATGCAAATGTGAAAACAAACACAAGAGCTGTAGACTTAACATATTATTTACCGGGAGCTGATTAATTGGCTTTTCCTATAAACTCTATAAATCCCTATAAATCGGACTTTCGTTCTCTACGTTTTCAATAACAATTCAACCAACAGATAAAATGATAGCTTAAATCTTTATTTTACTTCATAAGTTTCTATAAGATCAAAACCATCCCGTATTACCGAATCGTAAGCATAAACAGACCGGTCTTTTATTTGTCTTAATTCAAAAACCGATTGATAATGCGTTAACGCAGTCGAAAAGGTAAAAATGAAAATGGTGTTGCGCTCTCGATACCCCAAATTCGTGTGATAGAAAAATACGTTAGATGATAGGTTTATTCTGTACCTCGGCTGTGATTGTAGTTAGAAAAATGAAATCTGCATGAGATCCTAATTCAATAGCTAGGGGCTGTATAATGAAATGCGGATAATAGTGTTCATTTGAAATTATGTAATATTTCTCCAAAACATTAATCAATGCATATTGACAATGCAATAATAGACCCAAAACCTAAAGTGTTTCTGCACGTTTAGTTTACTGTTTCAGCTTTCTAATTTTAATGAAACAGATGGTTTATGCAAACCGTGGTTGTTCACGTAGTCAGTTTTTAATTGGTTTAAAAAAAAATAAGTATAGTTTAATGTAACTATACATCGATAACCAGTACTGCATTATATGTAATATTTACTTGCACAAGATGTATAAATTATTATATTTACTATTATAATAGGTTGGCAATAGCGTCCAGCTACAACAAAAGTATAATAATTAATAAATTATGGTCTATTATAATGGAGTAACGATTCTCTGTAAGTGTGGCAGTTATTTTGATGGTTACAGTGCGACCACGTGGAGGTGATCACTCAAACCTACAACCACGAATTCGCAGCAGTAACTCATTTTCTTTCATCATAAGATCAATCAGGATAGTTCTTATTTATAGACACTTCATGTCTTCAAAGGCTATCTATTAACATTTCTCCATCCATCTTCGTGGTATCTGCAATTTTTTATAATTCTTTCCTTTGAATTGATTGAATTTTGGTCAATTTCCCTTTTTTTATTTAATTGAGTTAATCCAATTGGGATTAAATCGTTTTTACTTTTACCGATTAACCCTTAATTACTACTGTGGCGGCTCTCCTGCACCCACCACTAGAGGGACATATGAAATAGGATTTTCTCGAAAGCACTCGCTCCAACCACCTCATCCATACATATACCGCCTTTAACCTTCCTTTCAATATTCCAGTGTCTAAGGCAGGGCCTGCTAGGTAGCCTTACTGATGAGTGCACTAGCTGGCCCAGGACGAAACGCAACACCCTTCCTTTTTCCCATTCTATCCCCTTTCCACAGCTCCACAATTACATCTATTAGAACTTACGTAAATACTATTAGCTATCTATGGACCGCGTGCATTATCATTGATATGAAAGTGGCGAATAGAAAAGCAAAATCAATTGTTCTTGATTTACACGTCGATAATGGAGAGGTGGAAGTTCGATTTCACTAATTAAACATTACACTATAATTGGAAAGCGTCCAAAGTGATAAGCTTTTAAATCATTCGGAAAGGAAAATAGAATGAGTAATTACTAAGCGGTCCCACAGACCGATAATAGCAGATATGGGTTAAATATGATTGAAACAACATACTGAATTGTTATTGTTAGTTTGTTTCAATCCTTTTTACATCCCCTCCCTTATGCCTCTCCACCTTATTGATCATATTTACTTTAACTTTCTTGTAGTCTAATTAGCTAATCTATTAACATAAAATTAATAGAACAAGATGCGTTGCAGAATGATCGAAGCACGTATGCATCCTAGTTATTCGTAGTTATAAGATAGTTATGTATATTTAGAGTTGTACGAGCATTTTCTACTCATTCTAAAAGCGCTATCTGACTTACAATGAAGAACAAAATTCTCTTTCCTTTTTATCCCTTGTTTATTTAACGGAACAATAAATTGTTCTTACGTTTATTAGCTTACAATCGTTCAGTTCGTAACAGTTACATGCAGTGCACTCGTTCACAAGTAAGCGTGCTGTGCGTGGGTGGTCACGCAGTAACAATAAGCAACTCCATGCTTTACACGTCGCCTCTTCGCACTGATTCTCAGCTAATTCCGAGTCGCGAACGATTTTTGGTCGCGCTTTGAGCTCATTTAAAGTACTTTCGAATCGTACTGTCCTTCCATTATGCAGTGAGGGGTGCAAGATCCTGTAGACTGAACCATACGTGCTTCAGTAACCAGAATGCATAGTCTACTTCCCTCGTTGCCACCATGACTTTGGTCCGCTGTTAAACGCCATCGGTAGCCAATTGGTATTTTGATAATTTAGGGCATGTAAGATCCAACTACTAGGTCATATTAAATCTTTTACTTGTCAACGCAAGTACAAGTAGACTCGGAGATTATATCCTCAATTTATGTAAGCAGAGACGGATTTAGGTATAGAAAATTCGATTCAAGTTCTTTTATACACATGCACAAAATCATGCGATTTTTATTAATTTTACAGTTGTCCATCATGAATTGAACAAATATTTATTATTTCTTACAAATTGTATTATTTTAACTAAACTGAGTGTCTACCGTGATTGCGAATAGATTCCAGCCAGGGTATAATGTTTATTTATTATTTATTTATTATTTCTTTATTAATGAGTCTATTGCCCTTTATGCACATTGACAGTAGTAGTACAATGATATTAAAACAAAACAACAAAAAAGCAAAAAGATACATTAAACATTATACTTAAGGACATTCCTATTTTATAAATAGAAATTGAAGCTAGAACAATAAAATAAGATATAAAATCATATAATATTATTCCGCAGTTGGTGTTGTTGTTGTTATTAATGTTAATGTTATTACATTATGAATATAAAAGATACTTAAGAAATTTGGAATATTAGCATCCTCTTAATTTGAATATTGTTCCCTTTTAATCTCTAATTTGTTACAAATCATTAATATGACGGGTAAGTGCCACTTTGGATCTTCTCTAGACTTATACATCTATGATTAAATTAAATTTACTAACCCTAGAGGCTAATTTTTCACAAAATCATTAATGGGGTAGTGTCCTGCTCTGAGACACTGTGATTAATCGGTTTAAAAACCTCAGTGTCTTCAATCAGAAATGGATCAATCTTTTTTATTGAACACTATCATGCTTCGTAGAGAAAGATTAATTGCGTCAACCGAATCCTTCTTTATGCAAACAAATTCGATCAAACAGCTGATTTCTTCATCTCATTAGGCATTTCAAGCGTAGTTTATATTCTACTTTATCGGAGTAAAATTTTTTGTAGTCAACATATTTCAATTCTATATCAAAAAGCTAACATATTACAAATATATCTATACGTAAATGATTAAGTATCTTTAACATGCTAGACAATAGACGCTAAAATAAAAGTGGTAGCCTATATTTGAACCCCTTCCTCTAATAATGATTCTTCGATATCATAATTATATAGTTGCCAAACTTTTCCAGTTTCAAATCAATATCCCACGATACTGCACCAGTGCAATTAACATTTTCTCAAATAAAAATCATTCACACCAACCAATCCATTCTCAAATTTTCCCACCAAACGACACATAAAACTCAGTCGCCGCCATATGTGCTTCTCTAAAGTTCAGCAATAACGGTAATTGCGTTATTAAGGTCGAGGGTGAACGATTCCCCAGGAGCCTGACGAGTTCTGGGTTCAATGAAGCGAACGCTTGACCCCAGCAGCGAAGTATAGAGAAAGGACGTAAGTATGGTCAGTGGACGTAGGACGCGTTATACGTCATTAGACTCGGACAGGGTGGTTTTCATGAAGTGTCCGTGGGTGTCAGGGAATCGCCAGATGGTCCTCTGTAGGAAACAGTAACGATACGCTTGGTAAACGAAGTGCTTTCTATCACTAATTCGTTTGATGTTCGTTAACGCTAAAATGTATCGTCTTGAGACCAATAGCGAAACCTTCTCTTAATCATTAAATAGTCTACAAAGATCATTTTCTATTATTATTATGATATCTATTGGAGTCTATAATCCGCTCAACGACACGAAACACCAGATATAAACAACTGCATGTAGCAACATTTTGGCGGGATGGGACCGTATTCAAAATTTCAGATATGATAGAACCCTTCAAGTCAAATTTTCTGATTACAGTAGAACGCCGATTATCTGAATTAATTGGGAGACAAATATATATATATATATATACACCTATGTAGCAAAGTATGTTAAAATAGAATTTGTATTTGTCGTATGTCCTTGCAATTATTTCTAGTATGCAAACGTTGTATGCCTGTGGACATGTGTTTTTCCTATGAAAATTTAAACACCAATATTTATTACTTTCTTTCTTTTACACCGGTTTATATATCAAAGTTTACTTTTATTCTTATTAACAATAAATCTAAATGTCAACGTTTAATTTTGTTAATACTATGTAGATTTAAAAGTGGCAGCTTGTTACTAATTTTATTCTTGTAATACACGTTTAAATACCAAAGTTTATTGTTTTACTTTATTATTGCAAAGTTCGAATACCAAAGTGGTATTTTAATTTATTATTACGAATTATGATACACCAAAAGGTGGACATACAACAAATGTACACAAGTCATCCAGGTAGTATCTCCATCCTCCTATGTATTTTTATCGAATTATTATAATTTTATAGAATGAAGCTTATGTTATTACTTAAACACATTCTTCAATATCTGTTTCATAAATATAACATCATACCTCCAATAATAAAAGTGTTTATCCAATTATGGAATACCACTAAACCTTTGAACCTGTTTTTCTCGAAATCATTAAACGTGGACCTACAACATGCGTGCATTGAGCCATCGATATTTACTTTCCTCAAATCAGCATTATTCTTTACACCTCAAAGTTCCAAACTCAACAGCAAGATACCACTACCCTGAATAAATCATTGCCACGGAATATCCACAAATAAAAGCATCGAATTCTAACGGACCATCTCAAAAAGGGAAACACTGGCCCAGAGCCGGTGCCCAATTACTCAGAAAGGGTAAACGAGCATCTTTCGCAGATGTTTCAACCCCTACAGCAATCACACATTGGGAACAACCGTTCTAATTCTCGTACGAGGCGATTGGCTGCTGTGGCAAGAGCTGATGAGAGCAAAAAGGGGCCACATAAAATATCGCGGAACACTGATGATGATTGCGAGCCCACATGTTCGGACACACGGTTGTCTAATGTTGGCGGGGGTGGTCCTCCTACAGGGGATAGATCATCGATTTTCGAGTCCTCGAAGATTTCGCACTGACCCCTTCTCGTCATATTCCCTCGACGATTCAATTCGCACGTTAAACTGTAAGCTTGGGCATGGACAGTCTGCACAGTTGACGATGAAACTCTTGAAATCCTGCTTCAAGTTTGTCAAGAAGAATCGCATTTGAAAACGTAACTCGATGAGTATTTACAGTTGTTCATGAAATTGTCATCGAAAACCTACAGAGGAGATATTTGAGCTGTTTATTCTGAAAGTAGCCTGAGTCCATTTATTTTTAAATCAAGATATTTAACAGTTTGCGTTTTAATAAATTTAAAAACATTGGTAATTGACAACATGGTAGTATATTGTCTTTGTGTTTCTATGGGTGTATAATTTACCAATCCAATTTGTGTGGTAAACATCGTTTAAAAAGTAACACATTTTTAATGGCTATAAATGCCACTTTCAAAATATAAATTTTTATCACTCTATTAACCAGCTAATTTTTTGTATACAAAGTCTTAGCGATTTTAAATATATTAGTTACGATTTGTTTAAAAATGAAAAGATAACATAGAAATGTAAATATTAATACAGCTATCATGATCTTTTTTTAAAAATGGACTTAGGCCACTTTCAAAATAAACGGTTCATTTCGGGGAAATAATAATCATTCAATTTGCTATTTGACATATGTAGCTTCGAATGCAAAGTTTGGAAGGTGTTAGCAATGAAATGTATTTAATTTTGGTTTTGTTACAACTGATTGTTCAGTGCTGTTATCGTTAAAATTTGAACAACTTTATTACCTGGATGAATGGAAAAAGCTCATTCAAGGCAATAAAGATTATTTTCAGTGTTGAATTTGTATGCAATTCTTGTACACTGATATTGAATTTTATAATTAATTAAACTTAGTAGGTATGTTAAAGCTGCGAGGATTTAAATTGTTGTGAACAATATTTCAATTTAAAAGTGACTGAAGATTATTGAAGACTATATAAAATTATTCAGTTACCTCAGAAGCGATACGATTATCTTTTTCCTTAAAAAGGATAAAATATAGGGATGAATTATTTATTTCTAACCGTGACTGATTAAAATAACCTTATAAATTAGATTACTTTTAGTAACTTATTACAAATGATTGATACGATACTTCGCCTATAAATTTTAAAGAAATATAGTCTTGAAAGAATTTAGAGCTTTTGTTTCATATTCAGAACATATTTAAATTTATTATTATTACTGTGTTTAGTTGCATATTTTTTAGGCTACTACGTCTGTTTTTCCTATTTTAAGTCATGTTTAAAGAACTTAGTTTAAAATAAGTGAAATCTTTTGAGTTAAACATGCAAAAGTCAAAGAAGATTAATTTACTTATTTGAAGTAAATAGCACAATTTATCTCTAATGTAATTTAGATAAATTCAAGTAAATTAATGTAAGTAGGAAGTGCATACTATTTTACTGGTGTATTAATACAAAACATAATGAATCAAAATTTCTGTGAGGATCACATTGAAGATCATTCCTTTGCTGCATTTTGTAACGACTTTCGTAAAGATGACATTGAATCAATTTTTCTTAATTTGTTATCATTAATTGTCACAATTTTTAAACGTCATACTTATCGTTAATAGAATTCGAAAACAGCGTTCAAACGTAGTACATACCGTAATAACTATTTACTTGGAATTCAACATTGTTTTAAACTGCATGGTGAAATGTTACGCATTCCACTTGAAAAACTCGAAGTGTCCTACATACCCCGATAGAAGAACAAAGTACTTTGTTTTTTTGTGAACAAACTCTGATACCATATGACTTTGTTCGAAACAATTTTTTATATAATGCATTCATGATTAGTTCAAAGTGATTGCGTTGGATGACTCAACTTATACGTGTTCAATAAATAAAATGTTTCTTATTGATGATATTAATGACGAAACCATGACTGTTTATGTAAATATATTATATCTAAATATGAAAAAGATGCTCAAAATATTTTTAATTATTATTTCTTATAGTAAATCTAGGTGACGATCAGCTGACGAATAATTTACCTGACAAAACAATTTATTGGTTAGGTATTATTTCCTTACACTTCTTCAATTAAAATATGAATTTGCATAAAAATCCACAATCTATTCATAAAATTATTCTATATTCTTGATATTCCGATAAAAAACGAATAACGATAAAAACGAAGTATCTCCAAGTAATATCTTACAACCCTCCACGCAATCAGTTTATTAAGATACCAGCGTCAATTTCGAAACCTACTCACCTTACTATCACTAGTATTGTCAACACAGTAATCACTTAACGCAGATCGTCATTGGCATCGAATCCGCAGATGTCGTTGGATCGTTGGAAGCAAGCTCCCGAGGAAAGAAAAGCAACACGGGTGCGGATTCAGAGGGGCGAAACAACACGCGGGGCTTCAGAGGAGCCAGATAACCGGTTTCGATCGGTCCAACACGCCCGAAACATAAACGGAACAGAAACCGTCGGCCGTGTAACCGTTCGCAATCTGTATACATCAATACGTGTAATTTCGAGCGACGGTATCAGCGGCGACGTGGCAGTGTATGATGCCGTCGGTCCAGCTGCATCCCCCGAGCTGCAGCCTCTATAGCCACGAATTGTACGCGATGTTCTATACGGCTCACAAGTTTCCCTGGGGGAGGGCGCGGGGCTGAGCGACGGTTTCCCGGAACCCGTCGACTATACAGCCTTCCTGGATGGATACAGAGGCCAGGATTAGAGCTGATTGGGCCGGCCTCGTCGTGATTAGAGATGTTATCAGGCCGGTTACGCTCTCACCGGCGTTCGCCCTCTGTATCGTGGCTACGTGTTTGTGTTCTTCCACTGCTTCACCCCCTTCCCACCATTCCCAATGCGTACTCTCTATCGTCGAATTGTCATTCCCTCTCTCTCTCTCTCTCTCTCTCTCTCTCTCTCTCTCTCTACCCCTCTTTCTGTCTTCCTAGCTTCCTCTTGTCTACTCTCTTTGTCTTTCTCTTGATTATTCTGGATGTCTTATTTTCCTAGTTGGATTTCGTAAGATTGTATTGTACGCAGCTGAGTTTATGGGATTGCTTCAGTGAGCGTTAAGATTTTCTAAGTGAAAGTAGTGTTTCAATTGGTGGTCGGTCCTGGGAACGTAAAATTGCGTGCAATGGCGGCTGTGAACGGAGGGTGAAAATTGAAAGGGAAAAAGAAAGCTGGTTGGGAAAAGAGCAGGTATCTTACGTCTCTTGCTTGTTTGACAATCGAAGTTGCAAACATTTCGAACGTTTAGGAATATTTATCAGTTTATGCAGTGGCTACGAAAAGTATTTGTACATACGGACACTTTTCAAGTGGATGTTTCTTAATCGCACAAAATTTTAATAGTCGCATAAGAGTGTTGTTAAATTATAGGAAACTTAACATAATTAGGCCTAACTAATTAGTTCGTAAATATCAAACTGTGTAAATTTATATTAATAGGTTGATGTATAAATGATAGAATGTAATGTTTCTCGTCCATAGCAAATAAGTAATTGCAATTTTTCCTTCACAAATTCGGCTTTTAATTACCAAGTTGGTAAAACGCTTTTGATGAAAAATTTGGTGAATGCAAAAAGCCACTGTATAAAATAATAAAAACTACTATATTATTTTAACCTTTTACATACGAGTGTCGGCAAATAAGCGCTCCAGTACCTATTTCGGGTAGTTTGAATGGTATTTAAATCAAGAAATTTCAATTAATATAATTACTGAACACATCTGTCAATAATAGGGCGGAAATTCGTTAAATGTTATCACATCTCGTCTGTAAAGGGTTAAAGATTGGATTGAATGGAAAGTTCGTGTCGAATGTTATATTGAAAAGGTATAAACGAATAAGCATAGAGTATCACAAGAGTATCGCTAAATGAAATTCAATTTGTGAGAAGTTAATTGAATAGGATTTCCAAATAAAACCTTTTCAAGTAAGTTTCAACCCCCTATACCTATTATTAGGGCAGTTACAGGCGGATACGTAATTTATAATCTAGGCTTCGTTTTCTTTGATCTATCGCGTAAAAGATTCTAAGAAAAATCGGAGATACTTAGCGAGATACACGCGTTGAATTTTTTTCAGATTTTTTAAACACAAAACCGACGTTTAAAAAAAATCAAAAAACCAATTCTTTATTGAAGTTTTCACGTGACTGTTTATATCTTTATAGTTAGTTTTATAATTATAACAGAAGCATTTGCTTCCCCAAGGTCCTTTCTTAAACTGATCTTCAACAGCTAAATTAAGTTACATTCGGATCTAATTGTTGGATATTTAAAAAACGTTGTAAAACGAATTATAAATATAATGCGACACGAACTTACTGTTCAATTCAGTATTTAAAATTTAAGGGTGCACTAGTCCTATATGAAGGTCTATACTTATACGAAGACTTACGCGTGTATGTGTATATGCATATGTGAAACTGTCTCGCAATCTAAAAACACGTCGCGTCTGGTGAATTCGAGAAAATCGGGAATTTCATTGACGGAACTATCGTATCGTGGAGCATCTCAAGACCGTGAATCATTGATAGCCTTACTTAAAGCGGCGGCCACACACCACTTGGACACGGTTTTGAACACGTATGCGACAGACTCATGTATGATCGCGTTTTCTTCGCTTTCAGTGTCGATTCCCCGCTATATCTCTGCCGGAAATCTCGTTACCGGACATCGATTCCTGCATCTTTTATGATCTGCTCCGATACACTGGTCCCTTGACGCTCAAAAAACGCGCGTGCGAGGACAAATCAGGAAAGCTTTCCTAATAAAACCACTCTGTTCCTTGTTGATAGTCTCCTGTAAGAGAAGTCCCCTTTCATTACTCCATTACTTTGCTTCTGATTCGATTTAATTACACTCAGACATTATTAATTCGTTTATTCTATTTCCGTTCTTTTAGATCAGCCATACTCAACATGCTGCCCGAGAACTGCATAAGTTTATTTCAACATCGAATATCACAGTAATTTTTAAGCAAACGCTTGATTACATTTAGGTTTTGAGTTTGGTTTTTAATTTATCGTGCAGTCGAACCTTGACAACTTGAATCTGAAGAAAGAGCTACATTCTTCGAGTTATAGAGATTTCGACTTATTGAAGTTTTCGAGTACGAGAATCACAAAATTATTGGCACAGAATAACAGGTAATACAGGCATGTGAAATAAAAAGATAATAATATGTATTTTAATATTGTTTTCTTTTATATTACTAAATACTAATTTAATGTTCAATGTGCACACTTTTCAATGAAAGAAGATTGGAAGATCCAATCCTATTTTTGTATTTTCCATATCTTTCTGTTGTTTTTCGTTCTGTGCCAATAGATTTGTGACACACTATTCAATTCGAGTTATAAGTTAAACTTATAGAAGTAAACTTCGACATGTAAACATTTATCTATTCTAAATACGAGTTACAAAGATAAAAATGCATCTAAATACGTGGCAAATAATTCAACATAAAATTAGTTTCATTTCTATTTATAGAGTTTTTTGCAGGATAGCGGAAGGAAATGAATAAAATCGCGGTCACCAAAATGCTCGCGAAACCTTTTTCAAACGCCCGCGTCAAAATTATGATCAATCTTCAAAATTACGTACAATTTAAGATAAATATTGGGTCGTAACATATATTCATCCCCTTTTCTCGCATTGCTTTTTTAAATATCAGGAAACCAACAAGAGAGCAATCCTTCAGCTACCAAAAAGATCGAAGAAGATTATCGGTCAAAATCATGCACAGATTTCCAAATAAACGATTTCAAAAATAATAGCAAAAGGGGACGAATATATGGATTTTACATTCACCTGTGAATTTTCATAATTTGTCGAAATCCATGAACGTGATGGCGCGCATATACGCATATGGGGTTAAGAAAGACGATATCCTCTCAAAACCTCCAAATCGTCCTAAACGTCAAAGATCACTATTGTCCCCGCTTAAGCAGCTCTCGAGCAGCTTGTTCACCGAAGGGGCCGTTTATATCGTTTTCATTCGCATCAAAATAGATATCAAAGCATTGAGGGCTCGCGAGCATGGGTCATTTACTACTTGTACTCTATTTTCGAAGTAGACGTTACGGGGACCGTTGTAAAAACGAAGCTGCGATATCGGCGAGAATCTGCGAGTCGAGAGGCATTCTCTACAACGGACGATACGATTCAGCGTCCTGATTATCAGATCCATCGCGTTTTACAGGGCTTCGTGCGTGGATCAGTCGGCCGACCGAGAGCATGTGCCTTCGCGATACTTTATCTACGGACATGAAGAGGTACTCGAGAATCGTTTTCAGAGTAATTGAAATGGCACTCGAGTCGAGCCCGGTGCTTCGATATGAACGAGGGACTCTTTCAAGAGCGCCTTCTATCTTGCCTGTTCATCGCCCGTAATATGTTGACGTTTTTCGCGCTGACACGTGCCGCTCTTTTTAAACATTCGTCAGTGATCGTTGAACTTCTAAATTAGAGCCGCCAGCAGTGATTCATGAAGCGAGTGTTGTAGTATTAACACTTTATCTACCGCTTGCGAATAAAATGCGTAAGCATCTTTATCAAACAATAATGGTATAAAATTTTTCAGAAACAAAGTAGATGTAAAAAATAAAACACGGTCAATTTATAGGCATCCAAAAAAGCCAAATAATAGGCTTCCGGTAAATAAAGTGTTAAGTTGATGCATAGGAAATGTTCTGTAAATTAATACTTTAATCCTACTACGATTTTTAGATTATTTTTTTTTACCCAATTATGTTTCTCTTTTTGTGAAACGTTTTGCGATGTTAAGACGCAAATATTAATATGTATAATTTCTAGCTTCAATTTTATACTGAACATCTACCTTTCTCGAAATTAAGAAACTTTTTTGAAATAAAGAACATAGTTGGATCTAAAAATTGCGATCATAGCAGGGATTCTGCAACTAGATTCTTCGAAACGCCATACATGTATTTAACTAAAATAATCTACATTTAATTTGTTTACACGTGCATAGAAATCATCAGTTTGAGTACTTTAAAAAATCGTTTGGAAAGTAAAAAGGTTTGTAAATTCTTATAACTATCAGCTTTAGATCTAATCCCTTATACAAACAATTTTTAATATGATTACACAATATATCTAGTTTAAGCTATCGTATGACAAAAGTATCGCAAAATTAGCAGAATTTTCTTACATCACTGAAACAATCAGCTGAAATTGGAAAGATGCCAAAAGAGTAAACAACATGTAAATTAGATATATAGGGAAATCATATAATAAATATCTAACAATTGAGAGATATAATATTATAAGTCGAGAAATTAAACCTATATTTGAAATGCAGGAAAATGAAAGTGATCGAGATAAAACTAATCGTTGGATATTTAAAAGACAATGCGAAATGCAATATAAATATAATGCGGCATGCACTTTTCGTTTAACCCAATAAGATCCGGGAGTTAATTGACGAAAAGCTATTTTGCTACGTCTAAAATTGTTTGTAGGTTCAGTTAATTATTTTCGGTTGCCCCAGTCCCTCTTCTCTCTCTCATTATGTATCTTCATCTCTGCTGGATATAAGTCAGAGGTCTCTAGAAACATTCGTCATCGCAAAGAACGGAGGCTGGCGTCGCGTCGTGGCGCTTGCCGGCACTCATTAACGTCTGACGACGGCCACGCGTTCCCCTTAAGGACGAGTCATAAATATAACTTACGGACGAGTACCTATGAAAAATTTGTTGCGGCTTAGCCCCCAGACAGATTGCACCGCGGCGCGGCGTGTGGCTGCGTCTCTTAATTTCGTGACTACCTCTCTAAATCTGGCGCTTACATGCTCATTCTTATGTTACCAAGTGTCTGCGACATTATACCTCCTGTACCTCTTCGTTTTTCTTTCGATTTTAGTGCCTCTTTTCAAGTTACTCTGATCGCAATTACGAATGGCGGCAAAGGAGCAACCTGGTGCAATTCGAAAGACTTACAATTCAATAA
Source organism: Eucera pruinosa (assembly GCA_028830335.1). Lineage (NCBI taxonomy): Eukaryota > Metazoa > Arthropoda > Insecta > Hymenoptera > Apidae > Eucera > Eucera pruinosa. The sequence goes on from JAMYCR010000005.1 coordinate 6,137,187, forward strand.
CATGCAAAACTTAGATACACAATGTGTAAAAGAAACAAGCATACCTTTCAGCGCGTGGTGTTTTTGTTCTTTAAAATTATTGATACAGGAACTCCGTTTGTAATTTTTGTAAAATATAAAAATATATATATTAAATAAAATATTGTTTCAAAAAGTCTACTACGATTCTTTCTCTTTAATTTACTAGCATAAAGTGAAATGTAATTGAGCGAAAAATTAGTCAAATGACAAGTAAATCAAGGAATATTAAGTATTCCTTTTTAAATACGAATTTATAAGAAATATGTTGTATCGCTTCTGTGGAAATATTTGAAAGGAAAACTTTACTTTAATATTGAAAAAGAAATAAAGTATAGGGTTATCCAAAATAGACTATAGGAACACCTACCTTCACTTGTTTTCTTTCCCTTTCTGCTTTACCCTTTTCTAATCTGTTTTTTATTTCTATTATCTTCGTTCGTTCTCGTCTTCAATTTTTATTTTTTTTACCTCTATTTTACTAACGAACATGGCGTTTGACAAATATTCTCATTTAACATTCTAAAGGTACTTTTGGATAACCCTTTACATTCGAAGTACAGAGAAGGATATTGTACACAATCTACAGCGCAATTGTTTTGAAGCTAAAGGGACTGAAAATAAAAGTTGTATATTCGGCCAAAGAAAATCAAATTTAATGATAAAAATATGAAACTTGACAAGTAACAATTCAATACTTAGAAAATTAAGAAATCAGAAATACAGTGAATCGGTAAAGTCTCCCTGTATAATACCCTTCAAATTCAGAAACATAAAAAACAGTGTACAAGTTTTTGGCATTTTATGGAAATTAATTTATTCATTAGTGAATATTATACAGATTTGGAACAAATGCCACGTTACATAAATTTCTTTACAATTTTACTGTAACGCATGTAGTAAAGTTTCGTATGTATAAATCAACAGGTCAATACTGCCCTCCCAAATTAAAATATTCTATGTAGCACCTATGTAGAAATTTAATTATTTTCTTTGTACCACCCTTTATTTTCCTTCTTTTGGTAAAAAAATGGATCGCTATTTCGTAACAGCCTAGGTAATGTTTTGGAAACAGGTATTGTGCAGATATATTGCATTATTATCGTAGCAATTAATTAAAAGACTTACATACGACATTTTAACTATGTAAACAAATCGAGATAAGACATTTTAGTATAGTTAACACTTGAAATTGTATATATTTCAAATACATAACTAAAGCATAAATACTGTTGACATATGTAAACCATATGAACAGCTACGACTATTTAATTTAATAAATGATACATAGGATATTTGGAATTAATAACATCACTTGAAATGTAGTTAAGAAAAGTGAATTATATTGTTTCTAAATATCTACAAAGTATTTACTACTTTCTAACTTTACTTAAAAAGTAAAAGCCGTGTGGAACTTCAAGTATTTCTATGTATCTTGAAAAACGAAGAAATACAACATAGGATATTTTATCTTAGGAAAAAAAGAAAAATACGTGTACCGTGAATTCTTCAACAAAATAAGGCGTAATCCTTTATAATTTTAATATTTGTATTTTTAAATCTTGTGAATTTAACGTACACGTTGATTTGAGGGATTCTAAACGCTTTGCATCTAGCTTGAAAGCTGAAATTTCTCGCCTAAGCTTGACTATACGGCGAATAACCCTCCATAAGGGTGTCAAAAGGTGTGAGAAAGCAACTTGTAAGGCATTCGTCGCTAAAATACCAAGCAAACAATTATGCCAGGGGCGTCGAAGAAAAAGGGAACTTATCATCCGATGCGTTCTTACGTTCACAGCTGAAAAAGGTACGTTTTTGTTAATGATTCGTTCGATTATTATAGAGGGTTTATGGCGAGACTCAAATCGATGGACGTGGAACATCGTCACGTCGACCCTACCGGCGCCGTCTCGACTCCCAATTAGCAGCTTATCGTTTATTGGTTTTCGATATTTGTTTTCCTTTCGGGAGTTCGAGCCGAAGCACGGATGGTTCACAATTTTCCGAAGAATGGAAATCGGTCGAACATCGGTCAGGGAACAACGGTGCTTCTAACGATCTCGCGGTTGACTGTAAAAATATCCCAGCCGGTGCATCGTTCCGGACATATAATATATTACTATATAGTACGATGAAAAATATGCCACAATATTAAATTAGCATATGCTCAGCAAATTCAAATGCTTTTTTCTCCAAAGTTTGTAATTGGAAAGTGAATATACCTTTTAATGCTAGGTTGATTAGAAAGTTACGTTTTTACGAAAAAGAAATAAAATCTGTAACTGAAACTTTTATTGACTGACTTGTAATTGCGTATCAATTACTTAGCAATTTATTTATTCTTTACCTGTGGAATATTTCATTTTAATTAGTAAAATATAGTTCTATGTCTCTAAAAATTGATGCTCAAGTATTCAAATGTAACTATATAGTCTTTTTAATAAAAAGGAAGGCATATTCCGTACATTTCTGATTTTGCATCGTTCGATTACCATTTGCCTTTTGCACGATTACCATTTACCTTGACAGGAAAGAACTCAATATTGTGAATCAAGTTTTGCAAACACTGATAAAATATTCTAATAATTAGAAGGAGGATATTCAAGTAAATGCATATGTTGATACAGTATAAATAAAGATACGAAACCTGGACAGAAATTTGTTCTGTCACTGGGAAATGCTACAAATATGTTTTCTATTTTAAATAAATTGCATACTACATATGCTTTTCATCCTTTACAAATAAAAACATACTGCATACTTTGAGCATATGTAATGTATTTATATTTCTTCAGCTTTATAACTCAATTTATAAATGTCAGCAGTTGAGTGGTGCAGACATGGATAAAGTGTTTTATGTTTGCTGTAATGCAAATTACAATATCGCGGTGTAGATTAAAATGCAGTGGCTACAAAAAGTATTCACAGATACCTCAATTTTTAATGAAGGTTTCTGTTATTAGGTCCTGTATTTCAATTACATCGCGATAAATTTGTATAGTCGCATAGAGATAGTATTTAATGATAGAAAAAATATGTTTGGATCTAATTAATTGCTGCTTAAATGAGAAAATGAACATAGCGAAGTGCAAATCATTTTTATGGTCGCTATATATAAAAGATGTGTGTTACATACAATATTCCTTACATATTTGCATATATTTCTTTTTAACAAACTTTTTATCAATATCATGGTTCTACAAACAATATTAAGCTTCAACTTTGATTATCTCGAAACACGATTTTGGCAAATAGGGTTGGTCAATTATTGGTAAACCATTAAATGAATTTTCTTTCTGTACCTCATCGATCAAATTGTATCCAAATTCGGAGCAAAAATATATCCGATAATTGTCTCAAGACTTTTCAGCAGAAGTGTACGTCTCGTCCACGCGAAATAAGGTAGCGGGTTCGACACGAACGAAATTACATTTTACTCAAACAAATCCACGAAATCCTCGGAAAGGGTTTTGCGATCGCGAAACAGAACAGCGTCCGAGAAAGATCCACGGCACCCCGAGCTGGGAGAAATTCCCTTCTCACCCGCTGTTTCTGGCCAGAGCGTTCGGGAAGAGGGCCAATATATATATCAAGCAAGTAAAACAAAAGCCTCGGACAAACAACGAACGGTGATGTGTCTACCTCAAGGATGGAGGCGCCGAGGGAAATGAGAGTTGCGCAGGGGAAGGGACTGAGAGGGTAGAAGGGACGCACGGACTGAGAAGAGAGAGGGTTGCGAGTAAGAGAAGAGTGAGATATATGGGGAGGCTTTTAGTTTCGTTAATGGGTATCTCGTAGACCGATAAGTGCTGAGATCTGTCTACCTCCGCTTGCTTTACACCTTTTCCCGCTTCGTGATACACGCTTGGTGCGTACCTAGCCGCTTTTCCGGGAATCCTGGAAAAATCGTAACAACGTACGGAGTCGTTGAACCTTCTCGCAAGGGGCGGCATAAGTAAGATTCTATAGTGCGTGACCATTGTGATAATTGCAGACTTCTGGTTATAAATTTATTGTCCACACAACATTGCACCGATTATACAGTTTGCTTTATAATTATAAAACTACAGTTGTAGTGATGCTTAAGTTTTATATATGTATCGGTAATTATGAAAGTGGTGTAAGTGCAAGAATTAGAAAATTTGAGATTTTGGCGTATTTTGTGTTACACTGATTTATATCACAAAAATAAGGAAGCTTTTCCCTGTTTCTTATTGTTTTGACTTACACCACTTTTATAATTATCGGCACATATTATGATCAGACTGCGAAATTTTACGTATTTATTGGAAATTTAAATACGTAAAAAGTGCAAAATGCAGCTAACGTGTTAAAATGTCCAGAGTATCCAAAGTAAAGGGTACATCATAATACTAGAGAGTAAAGCAAGTATCTGTTAATGTTCGACTTTTATAACTGTGTTTGAAAAAGAAATGAATTTACGTAAAAATCTGCAGTTTAGTTATGATTGGATAAGAATAAGTAAATTAAAGTAAGTTTAAATAATAAAATACGTAAAAGAGAAAATTTTTTTGACGAGGATGGTACACCTATTAAATTATTTATAGATGTGATAACTGGTCTGCAGACGTTTATGCAAATTATCTCTCTAAATAAAATTAAAAGAGTGAATCTTAATTTAGATCTGTTTGATCCTCTAAATGTTATAGTTTGTACCTTATATTATATATCACATGCAATCTGTTCTTTTTTGCAAATTTAAATTTGCCATGAATATAGCAAAGATTCGAAGCGCAGTCGTAACTGTTTGTAATAAAATCAGTTCTATAATGAACATTTATTATCCTCTGCTCGATAGTATTAGCCTATAATAGATAGCTACTAATATAATAGATAGTTATTCTTATTAAAAACTGTAAGTCCCAAAGGGATTATAATAAACGGGTTTCATTGTATTTGGCACTCAAAGGGGGAAGAAAAATCTTTTTCACGACTTCCTGGTCTACAAAGGGGGCATAGGTCGCAGCAACGAGGATTTGCTAAACAAAGCAGCACGGTTGATTTGATTACAGCCGGAAAACGGTCGATTCCACGAAACGGTGCATACGAGAATAATCAGACGCAATCAGCCAAGTCGGCCGGCATCGAATAACGTCAACAATTGGAAATCTAATCAGAATCGGCTGCTACAATTTGACGGTGCCGATTGATCGGCCGGCTATCGTTTACAAAGCTTGCAAACCGCGTGCTTGCCAGCCTCTCTTCCACCCCCTGCCCCTGTTCTGGCTCTAACCACCCTTGCACTCCCCCGATACCTCCCTCATCAACCCCTCTCTGCGTTTCTCTGCGTTAAACCGTTATCAACGCGGCCCCGGAACACATCTGCTCGGATGCAAACAACACGGCCTGTATTTTGGAATGCGCTCTGTACACCGCTAATAAAAATAGTTGTTAATGTTCGGCCTGCATTCGACCGGCGACGTTGTTTGATGTTCTTAGCAAATATGTACAACGCTGTGTTTCGAGTCCTGTGCTCTTTGGGAAAATTGATCCGATGGGAAGGGGCAATTAAACAGTTTGAAGGAGAAGAGGAGATTTTTCAATGATTCTATAGAATTTAGTACGTTAGTTGGGAAATTATTGGAACTCAACGGAGGACATTAAATGAACTCTACGAATAGCGAGAGTTAACAGTAAGTATACAACTTACAAATACGAAATTGAGTGAAAATATAGGATAATTAGAATCTGATTATAGTATTACAACTTAACAGCAGATAAATAAATGTTGTGTATTAATAATATAATTATAGTATTATTGATATAAAATGGATTATAATATAATTGTGGTGTAATTTGCAGGAAATAAATTATACGATAATCTTACTTTTGCAGATTGGATACTCAATTTCGGCTCCCACCGTATTTTAGATATTTTGTATATTTCTGCATTCCATACAGTTTACGAGTATAGAAAGTGAAGGTACACTTCACACAAAATGAAATTATAATATTATTTATAGCAAATAAATAAATATTGTATAATAGTAGCACAATTATAGTATTACTTACGATAAACAAATTATGATATATTTACGATATACTTTGCAGTGAACAAATTATAGTATAACTTCATTTTTGTAAACGGTGCATTATCTTTTTCCTCTCACTGTATTTAATTAGTATAATGCCCAGTATTATCTTTATTCGTTTCAACCTTTGGTTAAAAAATGCAAATTTGGTTAACAAAACTTATACTACGCACAAGTTTTATATTATCTACACCAATGTTTCCCAAGTTATGGATCGCGATCCACTGTTAGGTAAAATATTAAAACATGAGTAATTAACATGTTCATTGAGAGACTTTTATCTATTGAAAGTTGTCGGCTGCAATCCACTTTTCTTTCAAAGTAGACGTTGTAGTATAACGGAGTGTAGAAAAAGTCTAGAAACTATTCATCTATACTTTTTTCATTATAATTTCCCTTCATATATCTATTCATGCTTTCAATTACTCTTCCGTTTATCTTTCCAACCTTAACTCTTGCTTTCCATCTTTATTTTCTCCTACTTCCTCCTATCTAGCTTTAACCACACACACGCTGTCTATATTTCGAAATATCATTCTGTGAGCGAGTTCGAGTAGTGCGAATATTAAATTAGTAATTTGCATCTCTTATGCAACAATTTTATCCAATTAAAATTGCTCGGTTACCGAGACGTAATTCTAAGCGAGAAACAAAGATGAAAGAACAGGAGCTGAATGAAGATTCTATCGAAATCCAAGCGACAATAGTCGGCGGCGAAACGATGGGGCAACGCGACAAGACAAATTGCATTTCAGACTGGGCGGCAGGCGTGCGACATCGTGCAGGAAAACGCGCGTAATACCAGGCTCGCAGACTCTTGCAAACGGATTTCGTGGCCCGTAGCAACGTGGCCGTTTGCATGTTCCACGTGCTAACAATTCGGTCGCGGTTGCGATGCTATTTAACTGCTCCACCGCTCTGATTACTCCCCCGTGCCCCCGGGCGAATCAGGATTTAACGCGATGATCAGTCCTCGGGAATGATCGTTCGCGAGCATCGATCTCAAAACCGCCCACGGTTGTACCGGGAATCGAGATAACTGTGACGTTTGTTCTTCGGTTTACCATTATACAACTTTGTTCCTGAACATACTGCTGCTATCCGCTATCGAATCTCACGTTTGAATTTTTTTTTTCACTTTTACTGTAATCGATACAAGTAACCCGTGCTTGAAAAATATTTTCGGATATAGTTACGCGCTTTTATCGAGGACGAAAGAGAAAAATACTTGCACGCGTGAATAATTCCGAAGACAAATGTTTACGTTACACTACTATCTATAGAAGCTTGGATGATTGTTGTTTGTAAGAACTTCTTATATATATATGTATTAGACTGTTCAGAAGGTTTGTAACGATATTTTAGAAATATTCCAAAGAAATACAGAATATGTAACAAGTTATTGTATAATGTTATATATAACATTGTGTAAATTTAAAGACCTCTATTTCTAACGAAATTTCATACTTATTGAAAATGAATTCAATTAAATACTTTTTCTGTTTCTCTATTGTATACTAGTATATTATAATAGTGCTACATACAAATTGCTTATAATATTACAATAATTTGTACGTCATAGTACGGCATAGTATAAAAGTAGCGATCAGCTAAAGTTAACCTGCATAGACATTAAAATGATCGTAAGACAGGGGATACAATTACTAGGCCATCCTTAGAAACAGGGGAAAAATAGGAAACAAACCGGGAACTCGAAATTCGTAAGCTTTCTCATAAAAATGTCGAAATGAAAATGACACGTGTTACTTCTCACTTGAAATATAGGTGCTATACTATTTTCAGACTACTTGATCTTGGAAGAAAGACAAAAATCACGAGTTTCCAGAAACTTTAGAGTATCCCCCGAGAGGAATATTTTACTGTGTGGTGAGTGGGGTCAGGCTACCCTCACGAATCTAAGGGCTGAAAGTGAAAGTCAGATTCGGTTTATTTTAACCGAGGAAACATGTTTCACCAGGACAAGTAATCTATAGTTTTCTGATACCTTTGTCGAAAAAGATATTGCCTTGATGGAAAATAAATGAACAGACTGCGGATGTTTATGCATTTACATGTACAAAAAAGTGCAGAATGTACATAACACGCCAAAGCGTAAAAATACTGTATATTTAGAATTTAGGGAATGGAAAATATTTCTATTTAGACTTCATTTCTTCAGCTCTATTTATGAATATATGAATTTACATAAATATTTTTAGTTAAATTATGAACACTCTATGATTTAAAACCATAAATTCATCAGTTATAAAGATAATAGATTGTTCAGAATATTTCTTAGCAATCTTTCAGGAACACTCGAAACTGTTATATATGCAAATATTGTTTTATTAAACAATTTTACATGTAGTATTTGTTTTCTGGTCATTCTTCGACTATCAGTAATTTTTATGAATTCCTTTTCACAATGTTGGTATTTTCCTCCGAAATTAATTTTTGCGAGTAATTTTCCTTGAATTAACTTGTGGTATATTTAATTTCTAATTATAGATAAGGTTCTATAAATATTAAAAGAAATTATAGTAATAGAATATCTTAGGCAATGTCTAATTTTCACTAACTTTTTGTTGCAACATAAAATTTAACATCATCGAATATAAACACACTGTTTGTTCTTTTATCATCCTAGCCACAGTTCTTTAAATAATGCATTTAATTGTGTCTTTAGATTAGGAGCATTGTTGTTTAACAAAAATTTCTAAAACGTAATACCAGTCCAATTTTATCATTTATACAAAAGAACTTAATACTATCCAAAGCAGTAGGAACTTTCCGAGCAACTTAATATATCAAATTATGTTTAACTTGTTTTTAAGATTTCATAAAACATAAAAGTAAAGTTAGATATATGGTTTTCTTGTTGTCAAAGTTTAACAAGAATTTGCAAAATAAAGTTAACTCTTGCTACGTACAAAACATTTGAAACTTAACTCTTTCGTCCTCGATATTGTTTCGATGCAACAATGTGGTTTGATTTACTAAAGTTAAGTAATAAGTGTATTTTATTTAGTAAAAATATCTTCAATCTTGAACATTATTTCTTTTTTTGCGAAAAGAAGCTTTAAGTTTCTAGTTTAATATAAAACGTGTTCCTTACGAGCCAAAGAATTTGATACTGCGGGGGTTAATTAGTGTTTTAAGTACATGGTTTCTTGTTCACAAAAGCAACTGACCTTATTCCTCAGATCAGAAAGTTTCGCTTGTACTTATTTTCTAAGAATTAGTAAACAGGGCTTGAATGAAACTGCTAAAATTTTCAATTAGTTCCAATATAACAGTTATTTTTGTACTGTTACCTTTTCTGTTCTAAGAAAACAGTTATAAATCCACTGAAATTTTTATTTCATATATTTATGCATAAACAGAAAACATTTACTTTTTCGGAAATAGAAAAAGTTTTAGTTTGACAGTAACAGTCGTTCGGCTTTGAAAAAATTAAAGTTCTTTCACACAAATTTACTCGTCTATATTTATCCTGAATACAGTTCCTTAAATAATGCTAAGTAAGAAAAAAATAGCGTAATCTTTTATATTTTACTTGAAAATGTCTGTGAAAAAGTAAATGTTCCTTCAAAACTTTTATTAATCAAGTACAAAGTAGCTGTTAAAATTGGACTTTTATAACAGAATTAAAGTGTTAATGTAAAAAGTTAGCTTAAAACAGAAAAGAAGTAGTTAGAAAGTTAAAATTTATTACTTAACTTTTATTTATAAAAGTTTATATTGTCGTTCAAGCTCTGCTTGTAAGGACTCTTTATAATTATTTGCGTACTTGATTATTCTTTATTATTATTTTAATAAATAATTCTACTAACAGATAAGTGTGCTATAATAAGAAAGTGTTATATGAACCTAAATAATCAGTTACTGTGGAAAGTGAAAAAAGGATTGTAAAGCTCTTTAAATGCTACTAAAAAATGTAAGATCGATGTCCAAATTACTGTCAGTGTCCCTATACTTGTCACTTTAATTATTTCATTTAATAGCGAACGAATGTGTAAAGAATCGAGACTAAAGAAATTTCAATACTAAATTTAGACTTCATTTTGATGTAACAACAAATGGACATTGCATATATGTTTATATTTCATATTTAAAAATAAATATTAGGATGTGAATATGTCGTTTGGGAGTAAAAACGCGACTACTTTACTGTAAATAGAAAGTATGGAAATTTTTATAATGCAGTAAAGGCGATACGTTTACGATTTATCTTCTATCTGTCATACAAACTGACGTACTAATATACGTAAGGATCATTTCCATTTAAGTGACAAGTTTTCAAATGACAATACGAAGGACATTGGACTTAGCTATATATATTTTCAATGAATTAGCAATTAATACATCATATTTAACATAGAAAAAAAATCATCGTAAATAAAAGAGATGTTAACTAATGTTGTGCTCCAGATCGTAACGATTATTATTAGGTTAAATAACTTCTAAAATAATTAAACGAAGTTGCGCGATAAGCTTAAAGTGGTAGTACGTGGTACATCTACCCTATCCACCCAACAAAAACAGCGATAGGTTCCAAACAGAAATCCTATCTTCGGTATATGTATTATTTTGCTCAATAGCCGTCAAGTCCGGGCTTCTCTTTGTCCTGCTTAGGAAGGAAGTGGTATTCCGCGTGATTCCTCGGGAATTGCTGAAAAGCTGCCGACGTCATTTCCGCGATGAGCCCGCGTATAACAGGCCGTGACGTGATTTGCTTATTGGACCGCCCGTAATAAATGAGGGGGCCGTGAAACGCGTGAACAGCAAAATGAGTCCACGGACCTCCCATCGAATTTACAGGGGTCCCGGGGCCCCGAACACCTCCACGGAACAAAAGAATTCGTAACACCGGCGAGAAAAAAGCGTATACTAACTTAAGGATCGATCTCATCTTTATCGAATATTCTCATTCGGTTGGCCACGATTTATTATTTGCCATGAATCGTACCGATAACTGACTTAAAAAGAAAAAGGAATGCGATACCTTTGTTGCAGTCTTTCTTAGAGTATGCGATTCAGCGTCATAAGCTCTTGAAATTGGTTCCAGAATTTGGCGTTGATTAATGAAAATTTAGAAAGTAAAATAATATTTAATAATTCTCAAGATTGGTTTTGTGCACAAAACGTTTTTCCGATATTGTTCATCGCTTTTGGGTGCTTTAATTTTTATTAGGTTGTCATAGAAGTGTCTTTCTTCCTTTTATTGGGTATTAAGTGTACAAAATTTAATAAACAATATAAAGTCATTCTGGTTTCCAGACCCATCCAGATTTTTTCAGAAGCCCCTGACATCATTTTCTATAAATTCCATGAAACTATTTTGCTTGAAAGAGTTAAGCACACAGAAAAGAACGTTTGGGATAATCTAATATTTCACAACTATGGTATGGCTTCTCAAACAACGTATTGCTGGTGTAAATACGTTAAATATGGATTTTCATATCAAAGAAATACTAATTATATCTTTTATTATTAAAAAAGCAGAGGGGAATATAAAACAGAGACATTTAATTTAATTAATGTTTGATACCAGTAGTTTATATCAATAATTACTTAGCCCCGACACCTGGTAGAATATTTATTTGAAAAAACTTGTTTTGCTTTTAATTACTTAGGATCAGTAGAGAATTCCTTCTCTTTCCGATTAATTTTATTATGTAGACAAAATAAAAATTGTTTTATACCGGATATAATACAATATTGTGAAGAATGCATTCTAGAATATCATTCAATGTTACTAATATTATCATTCATGTTATTCATTACTTAATTATTGTATAAATTATAAATAACACTTTAGTATAATATTAAATTTGATTAGATTTCATTTAAAAAAGATCAGTATTTTAATGAATCACTTCCTTTAAGTAGTATCAATACTCATGCTTCTTAAAATATGTTTGTATTATATACTTTAATAAAGTAATTGATACTACGCCCTCTATTTAATATCCGTTATATTTTCGAATATAACGAAATAATATTTAATGGTTATACACATAGATAATTGATAATTTTACAAATGCAGGTTTTAAATCATTCGACAATGAATGCGAATTTCATAATAGAATAAATGTTTTCATGAACAGGTCGAAAAAATGAAAATATTTTTCAATTGAAGAATCGTTTTTACACAAATAGCGATGCACGAATTACTAAATTCAATCCTTTCGATACGATGTAAAACGATTATTATCATTTTCATAATAGTATTCATTGCTTGTAAGAATTTTGTAAACGCACTGCATATTTTACATTTTTATTTTAGATCTTTACGAGTAATCGACTATTTCTAATTATAAATTGTTAAAATCTCTTTCCCTTCTTTTATGCCCAGTGACATAATATCTACTACTGACAAAAAAAATAATTGAAATCACTTTTACTTATGGCTCGTAAGTAGGGTAAATGTCCCAATTACTGTCAGTGTCCCTATAATTGAAAATTTAATCATTTTATTTAATAGCCAAATAGTGAATGGAGAATCGTCAGTAAACAAATTTTGATACCAAGTTTGGACTTCGGTTTACGTAACAACGCATAAATATTGGATAATCGTTTACATTTAATATTTAAAAAAAAATATTGTTGAACGTTAAAACGTGACCAATGTAATTATAGAGTATGGGACGTGTTATAATCCAATAAAGGCGATACGTTTACTATACTTCTTATATCTGTTACACAAACTGCTAATAAAAGTAAAAATATACTACTAATATATGTAAAAATTGTTTCTACTTAAAAGAGAACTTTTGAAGTGACAGCAATAGGTACATAGGACTTTGTTATACATTTTCAATTACATAGTAATTAATTGATTATACTGGACACATAAAAAAATGTTCATAAATAAAAGAGATGTTTAACAATGTTATGATCCAAACTGGAACAATTTTTATGTTAAATACGTTCTAAAATAGTTGAATAAAGTTACACGATAATCTTAAAGTTGCAGTACGTGGTATATTTACCCTATTTGAAAGCCATTGATAAACTATGTAACTTTACAATTTTCACCGGTGAATGTCGCTATTTTTTCCATCAGAAAGTTACCAAATTTTAAATTAGCAAGTAACTGTTCGACTAAGTGTTTATAATTAGTCAGGTGAAATTCGATTTTGAAAAGGGACTGTGAATGACCAGATAAAAATAATGCGAATCCGTGTACGGTCTGCCAGCGAAAAGATAGATGGAACGAAGGTATTTGGCACGATAGCCGAGCATAAGACTTGGCAGACAATGACATGAAATACACCGGTAAGAAAGTAGAAATTCGATCGGTTGCCTATAAACTTCCTACTTTCTTAATCGCCACACGCATACTTATCAAGATACTAACCGGATTATTGATTTTTATTACCTGCAACTCGATAATTGGAAAATGCATCGTTGAATCTGCTTCCGCTAATGCACGTTTCCTTCTAAGATCAAAGATGAAATGTAAGGAGGAGGAGAAAACAACCGATTCTTCCATATTCGTCGTGTACAATCGGGAAAACTTTCATTAAGATTTAATTACTATTAAATTGCATAGTTAGACGGCTTTTATCTCTTCTAGGCTCAACACTTGCAGCGTAATGTAATATCTCGGAATAACCTAAAACGTGTACGTACTATACAATATCATTTACACATAACGGATTATTGTGCTTCCTTTTGTTTTATTTTTCTTCCTTGTATTCTAAAGGAGTCTTTACATAAGTAGATATTCTCATACTTTGTTATATCGTAAATATTTGTGTGTAGCTAGTCGCAAATGAAAATGTATTCGTACACTATGAACTCTTGACTTTTATTAAAAATATTTTTTCAGAGCAACGGCTAGTTAGAATGTGTTTGTATGTCAATAATCTCAAAATTATAGCTACCAATCGCAAATGTATTCAAGATATGTCAGGGTTTTAATTTATCGCTACATAGGAAAAGATATTGCCAAAGGTATTTGGAAGTCTATGGTGTATTAATAATTCTTTCATTCACCTACGTTAAATATTCAATCAATTGTTACGTACTTTACGTGCAATTAAATATTCGTAAAAAATAAAATACAACGAAATCTATTTACAACTTCGTTGAAAACGGTTTTAATAAGATTATCCAATAATATTTTTAAACGTATATTACAACACAAATGTACAATAAGTGGATGAAATTCTTCGAATATATCCAAATAGTCGGAGTCTTCGATAAGTATCTGTATTTGTAATTTTTGCTGTAAAAACGCCTATTCTTTAAAAAAAACTATTTAGGTATCCATTCGGACATAAAAAGACACTGATTGGAAGTATAATTTTACATTTCGATTCGTGTAATTTTTGTATTGTCATTCGCTGAAAATGTATTCGTTTGAGGGAAAATACCCAAAAAATTTCCTATATCATTTTAATCTAGAAACACATGAAATTGAAGAAGATAAACCGATATTCAAATTTCCTGTAGATGCTATAATGCTATAAGCAGACGACATGATTTTAGATGCAAACGCATTTAAAGAATGCAAAGCATTCGAACGGGCGTTTCATACTTTATGACCTAATATAATCATTCTGACCGGACGTTCGACGCAATATTTTCGAAATGGATCCCAGAACCGCATGATCCACGGCTCAATCCTAGGAAACTATGAAATTCTGCTTGTACAAATACACGATAAATCAGCTCCAATAATAGTCGTGGCCAAGGCGGTTCGAGCAGCTGGCCACTCGACTGGTAGACTGGTTATTGTTCAACGAGGCGGACTTCATTTTTCATCGACGTGCCGCAGAATCGATCGTCAAGCGACCGGAATGTTTCCCGAGATCCATCAAATTCCGTGTGGGCTAGTCGCGCAATAAAGTCTTCTGTTTACAAGCATACACCGCGCCGAGAATAGCACGAACATCACTACGGATGCTACCTAGCAAACGCATCGAATCGTTCAATTTCGTTCAAAATCAATATTTTGTTCGATATTTTGTTGTTGTTTTACATTTGTTGAGAATAGGGTAGATGTCCCAATTACTGTTAGTGTCCCTATAACCGACACTTGAATTCGTTTATTTAATTGCAAAGTAACGTACGAAGAATCGTAAAGAAAGAAATTTTGATACTAAATTTGGACTTCCTTCACGTTGCTTCAAGCTATCGTCTTGCTAAAAACTGAAACAATTGACAAAACTCGAATTTGTAAATATTTGTTCTAGTCCATGATTCCGGTAATACTATGACAGCTTTCTGGTCCAGCAGCTCTACATGCATCCCCACAATATTATCAACCTACCCCTATGCTTAACAATAGGCCATAAGTTTTAAAAATTTATCTTAAATATTAATGTGAACAAATTCTGCCTTCGTTAAGTTGATAAATATATTTTTGTTTTTTGTCTAATTTTCTTTCTTACGTTATCAATCGCTAGTTGAAGCATAAAAATGTAAGTGTCCCAGTTATAGTTTGAGCCACTGTATATGAAACTGCCAATCAGAAATAGCAAAGTTCCTTCGTTTACGATGAGACTATACAGACAAGTACAGCCAGTCACAAAAGTCTACATACACATTTTAAACTTCAAATATTTACATATTTAAGGATAGTAAAAATGGCGTGGAAATTCCTAAAATAGAAAGTCACGAATGCGAAAGATGCCTGAAAACCGTTTCATAGTGGGAGCATCATTGATTCCATAAATAAAATTGCTCTGAAAAACGTATAAAATGTAATTTTATGTATGTTGAACAAATTATAGAACTTGACAAATACGTCACAGGATCTAACAAAGTAGATATACGGTTGTTACAATAAGTTTTGTTTACTTTAATACACGTATCTAGACTTTCGTGAAATCGTATTTTTAGTTTATGTATATTTAATTGTAAGCAAGTAGGAAAACATGACTATTTTTTGACAGCCTGTGTAGCTTTAATTAGCGAATAAATGCCTATCATTAAAATGCTCGAAACTCCCATTTTTATTAAATGTTTGAAATTTACGGGTGTATCTAGACCCTTGCGACTGACAGTAGGTAAAAAAATAATGAATCAGCGACATAGAAATTTGAAAGCTTGGAAACGTCCAGGCTGAGAAAGCCAAAAGCTTGAAAATCCGATGGTTTTGATATCTACAGGCTTTAAAATGTGAAGGTTTGGAAATTAAAAAGTTTTTAAATTCAAAGTTTTAGAGATTCAGGAACTTGGGCATTTGGAAATTTGATTGTTTGAAGTTTTGGAAATTCTAACATTTAAAAATTTTAAAAACTCGCAAATCCGAAGATTTGACAATTTGCTGGCTTATAGATGGAGAAGCTTGGAAATTTGAAGATTTAGAAATCATTTAAGTCGAATAAAATAAATATAAAGTACACGAAAGCTTTTCCATTAAAGCTTTTGCATGCGAAACGGTAATTTTTTATGCACCAACCTAATATTTAACACGTTGATTGCTGACCGACTTTTGTATGTCTTACGGTTTGTTTTCATTAGTCGAGTTACTTAACTTTCAGTCTCTTGAATCCAATGTAACTTGTTCTTAAATTTAGTTACTTTAAGCAATAAGATGATTAAAATGAATACCAATTTGGGAACAAATTAGTGTACGCTAGAATTTATTTAATAAAAAGTAATATCTTTAATGAAATACTAAAACTTAAATTAATTTAGACAAATTACGTCCTGCATTCTTAGCAATTTCTACGATGAGTCGCAAAATTATTGACACACGTAAAACAGTATTAGTGATCTGAAAAGTAAACAGATAATAAAGTAAGCTTTTGAACTTTTTATTCTACAAAATGTGCAATTTATACGTTATGCATTCAATTTTCAAGAATATAAAACTAAACCTTTGTTATCGATGAAGTCGACTTGCGAAACAGATTAATGAAAAGATATACAGATAGTAAAGGTTATTTCAGAAAAGTAATAGAATCGATGCCAAAGGGATTTGAATCAATAATTAGATAGAAAGAACTGGCCGGAAAAGATTAATTATGTCAAAATTATTAAACTTTGCTTTCACGACTGTAAATCATAATTTTGTTGTTCAATTTAATAGTTTTATTAGCTTAGAGCCTGAATTATACATTTGCACGTAAGAAATATGGAAAATTACTATATCATTTTCTTATCGTTCAAATATTTCTGTTAAATTTAACATTTTTGTGTTGCGGAAGTAAAATCTAGAACCTGATCGTAAAATCGAATCACTGAAACGTGTAAGCATGTACAAGTACTATTTGTAACCACTGCATGTAATTTAAGTGGGTTATTCAATAAGTTATTGAATACGCGTTTGAGTTAATTTGAACATTAATTTAATGTAGTTGATACTAGACTCCTTTAAAATTAAATCTGCAGAGAAAGTATGTAGAAGTAATGATATCACATACTTTAGAATCATACATATTCCATTAATGTACAGTAAGACATTCGTGTATGCTATCATGCTATCTTAATGTTACTGAGAGAAACCTTTGCAAAGTATATAAATATTTAATTCAAATGTTCATAATCTAAAGTACAGTAAATTGGATCTTGTTATTTTTAGAATCATTATATCTAATTGTATCATAAGTAATGACATTCCACTTTCGTTTAAAGTTTTGTGAAGAAGGACGATGCACTTTCTAATAAAAGACTTGTTGTTTATCGCAAACGAACATATATGTACCTTTAGAGTTTCAAGTTCGCAACATTTTTTAAGAAGGAAAATATTAATTTTGAGAAACATAAATTAATTTTCTAATCTTACAACGATCTCGTCAAAACTATGTACATACATCGTTAACTACTCACATGTACAACGTTGCATTTACAATTACAATTGCGACACTTCTTTATATGATAACTGTTAGACTCATACTTGTATCAGGTTATTTCACAAACTTTTGCATTTTCTTGTGTAAATGTTGTATAATAAAAACTCAATACATGAGTAAGCTGCAATCATTTACATAACCATTATATACATTACACGTAATTTCAGATTGAATATTTAATGAATTCTGATTTCGGCTCTAAAGAAAGAAAAAATTTCTAAAACAACCTGATACATCCAGTATCATTTATTTTGTTAACTCGGAAATACAAATTATCGCGTTATACAAATGATCGACATTTTTGATGCGTAAATTTACTTTCTTGGAAATTATGTAGCTCTTAACTCTTTACACTCCTATGTCGAGTGTGACTCGACATCACATTTTTTACACCATATATTACATATATTTATTTATTTACTACCTTACTAGTTGATATAAATGAAAATAAATATATTTGTTACATACTCTGCACTGTTGCAATACAACATTTTATTGAGACCCCCTTTTTTTATCTATTTTGTAAATTAATTAAGGAGTTGTTGGTAAATCAAAAAAAAAAAGAAATAAATTAAGGAGTGCAAAGGGTTAATGTATCGTTACATTTGTACTAAAAGCTCGCCATGCGATAGTTACATTTGCAATAACTAAAATTACTCTAACGAATATAAATACCATTTTATTCATTTTTAGACGAGTTTGTGTCTAAGAACTAACCCGGTTACTCACAAACTGAAAATTGATGAGCAAATCTATCGCAGTTCTACAAAAAATTATGACATGATATTGTAGCAAAATGTATGCGAATAAGATCAATATCAATTATTATTTAGTTGCTAGTAGACTTTTCAACTGATACACTGTACAGTGTACGGTTAATGAAACTTTAATTATAATTGTCGATGCCAGCGTGCATCTCGCTGTTGCTCCTGCTACTTGGCCGCCGTGCCAAACGATTTTTTCGCGGGCAAATAATTCACGACACGCTCCGCTTAAGAGTTCCAACCTGTGGCGAAACTGGACGGTTAAAGTCTATATGCTTCTTCTTGCCTTCATAATTCCGTAATAAATGCCTATTTTAATATACAAGATAATTTGTAAATCACTCGTCGCGATATTTGAGCTGATTCTGATAGTTTAACGAGAAATTGTATTAAACAAGGTTCATTGATGTGAGACTCGAATGAAACGAAATTTTAGATATTATTAGTCACTATTCTTTTTTCTTCCTTCCAGATTGTTCCTTATATCATAAAATTATTATTAACAATTATATATAATATTACACGTTAACCATTTTTATTCAAAGATTTAGATTTAATATAGCAAAAGTGTATTAAAAAATGTATTCCAAAACATATTTGATCGCAAAATATCAATAGACGAGTTAATACATTTCCGCGAAAAGTAATAGCAGTTACGTTTATTTCAAGTGTTCAAATATACGAACATTATTCTGTTATTAGTTGGATATTTCTACAATAAATTCTTTTCTCAGCATATTGTATACGTATGTGTGTAAACCAAAATTATTCAAAAGTTTAATCAGTGAAT
Source organism: Eucera pruinosa (assembly GCA_028830335.1). Lineage (NCBI taxonomy): Eukaryota > Metazoa > Arthropoda > Insecta > Hymenoptera > Apidae > Eucera > Eucera pruinosa. The sequence goes on from JAMYCR010000005.1 coordinate 6,156,625, forward strand.
TATTTTTCCGGAACACTTTTCAGTGTTCCTCAAAACAAAATAGCATTGTTATATGAAATTTTGAAATTCAGTAATGGCTTTGCCAGTTAAATGATCAACATGGAGTTGATTATGAAACAGATTTATAGTTACAAATGATCAACTTAATTCATGGGTAGAGTTAATCCTTTGTAGACAATAAATTAAGAAGTGCTTATCCTAACATTTAAAAAACACTAGTAATAATGTACATAAGGTACCGGAACAAGTTCGTGCGGTTTTTCTATAAAAAATATAATGCGGAATTTTTTACAATTTTTAGAAAAAAAATGACTATTTCCTAGTGTCTATTTTCTATTTACTTAAACAGAATTATTTTTGGAGGAAGTTCAGATTGCATAAATTTTGCATTATTAACCCTTTAACTGCGAAATGCGCATATATGTAGGCCTAGTAGATTTTGTACAATGCAACATACATTGGTTTTCTAATTTATTGTTACATCTATAACAATATTTAGAGGTTCATTTTAACAACAATGTAGCATTTTATTATTTTAAACTTCAGGTTAATTTATTTTCTCAAGTAATTATTTTGCACATGCAAATTATGTACGCATTTCTTATTATACGTCATTGTCAAAGGGTTAAATCCACACGAACTTCCTCCGGTACCTAATACATATGAAGTTATATGTGCAGCGATAGTTAAGTGACCAAATTATTTAAAGAATGTTTCTGCAAGCTGAACACTTTGAATAGATTTTAAGATTTTTATAATACAATACAGTGAAATCCGGATACTACAATCACAGAAATAGTTATCAACCGGTTATTATTATAATAATCAGTCGGCCCCAAAACGTTATATAAAATTAAACGCCTATTAGAATGAAACTTTGGTTACTGTTATCGCGTGCGATGATTATACTTGGGGAATAAACAATGGGGAATAAACAAACAATAAGAATCTCAGCAAATTCGTAATAAACGGACTTTTTCTTCAAAACTAACTTTTAACCGGAGCATACCTTTTATCTTTTACACGAGCGTATGTCAAGAATTATTAGAAAATACATAAGTATGTATGTGTACTCATTAAACTCTGTACAAACCTAATTTGAGTTCAATAGTGACAATTTTTCTTTTCCTCTGTATAATGTTATCAGCCGGTTATTCCTACTAAAAATTACAAGCCTCAAAATGATCATAGTAATCGTATTTCACTCTATATCTTACCAATAAAATCTGTTAAAAGAAATATCGTCTGTTTCAATTTACCTGTTACTTGAAACATCTTTTTGTAGTGGCAGAATTTATAGCACTACCATGTATACGCTACCACGGCAGACAGCCTGTAAGTTCATTGAAACCCAAAGTCAGCGGAGTATCGTGTAAGCAGTAGTTAGTCAGTGCATCGACGTTTTAGTAGCTTATCCCGCGCAGTCGACAGACTTCGCGAGAAATCTTCGAGAATACCATGCCGAGTGTTACGGTGCATTTCGCCATGCGCGCGATTTTCGAGTGCGAGCAAGCGAGCTGCGTTTTTTCCTCGCCAACGAAAGCGAAAACGGGCGACGAAAGACACTGGGGCGAGAAGAAGCGAAGAGAAGAGTAGAAAGCGGGCGAAAGAGCGGAGACGAGGTGACTTTTGAACGAATTCCGCTCACTCGGTTTGCGGCTGCTACGCATATTGTTCTATTTATGTAACCATTGTTCATCCATCGTTTAGGATAAATTTAGATAGTCGACAGAGAGGGCCGGTCTCTCGCTCTCGGAATGCCGGGTCGACTTCTTAAACGTTTCTTCTCCCGGCTTCGATTCCTCACTCTTTCTAGCTGCCACCCTCTCCTCGCACCCCCCAACCACCACGCTCTTTCTCTCTCTTTCTCTCTCTCAACGCTCGCGTGCTATTAATGATACCGATTAATTTAGAACTATTGGGTTTCCCAATTAGCCAATCGGAGGCCGCGATATGCGGCCGCCTCTGCCTTTCCGCGGCTTTCTTCTGCTTGCCCCGGCCAAACATGGACAGAATTTCGGCGAAAACATCCCTCCGCGATTTGATCTTCTCGCGGCATCATTTCTCGGATTGTTAACTCTTGCTATAGCTAACGGACTTCTGTCTGTTGAAGCTCGAAACGGAGAATTGCTATTAGGAGAGGATGTTGCTTTTCTCGATCAGAGATCTCGGTTAGTGGGTTTTAGAACGTAGCTTAATAAATATTGATGGATTGTTTATGTTATGTATTTAGTAGATTTAGTAGGTATTTACGTTAAGAAAGTAGCTTTTTGCTTCATGTGTATTTGTTTTAACCAATGATGCAATTGAGGCTGCAAACTTCAAATAGCACATGTTTACCAATCAGAATTTTGTAGAGAGCCGTTTTGTGCTCCTTTTCTGTAATTTTTCTTTAATTCCTTGAACTATTCGTTTGAAAACAATACAAAATATTCTTAGGAATGAGATTCTTACTTTAGATACTTATAAAGTAGAAATTTACACATTCATAGTTTTAACGCGAGTGGAATAGTATTGTGTCACAGATGTAGTTACTCTACTTTAAAAGTCGTAGTATAAATTGGACTAGTTACAGATTCATCCTTCTTGAATAGTAAAGGTAAATTTTTGGTAACTGTATATACTGATTATCATTCAAATTTCTTTTTCGCCATCAATAAGAAATAAACTTAAAGATAGATTCTTAATATTTCATAATAATGATAGGTTTGGATTTTTAAATATAATTACAGTAATATTAATTATATGTATAATATATGTAACGACACTTCTATTTCTATTAAGCTTTGAGTACTTTCTTACCATATACAGGTGCCTAAAAATAGAGTCCACCTACTAGTGTCCAGTATTATAAAAATAGGACTACTTTTTGTATTGCAGTCATTGATTAAGAGATAACTGTGAAGTTCCCGTGTTTGATATAGACATCCATTGATTTTAATGGTCGAAATCAGAAAACAATACAGAGATCTAATGTGCTGATTTAACCAGGACAACTTTGATTCTAACTGGGGATTGACGGAGTTCTTTTTGCTCTCAATAACGGTTAGCGCACTTTAAACTCGCGTAAATGTCAGGTTCAAATATATCTCATCAGCAATAGCATTAGAACTTATGAGATTGTGCCTTCTGAAATTAAAGTCCGCAGTAGTAGCATTGGCTAACTCATTCATAGAATAAAGCCACATTCCAGATATTATCATAAGGTTATGGATCGTGATGTTCGGCGAACGTGACGTTTATGCTTGACATAATTTAAGCATATAAGCAAAGGTAGTTCTAAAGTTTCGCTGACCTGTTTAGAGATTAGTTATTTTTTTAGATACAAATAATGAAACTTAAAAGTGAAACATTTGCGTTTTCTATGTTAACGATTAAACAGTAATAAATAACATTTCTACGTACCGAGAGAAATGAGGAGAAATGTTATATAGGATATCTCACCTAAAACGAGCGACCTATTACCTTCTATATTATGCACTTATCCGTATAAAAATTTGAGGATTTCAAAAGAGTATCTATTTATCCTTCGCTATAATTCAAATTATACGCGAAACATTTGCAGTTCATCTCAACCAAAGAAAGTAAATTAGGTAACTAATTGTTTTAGTTGAGACACTTTATGTAAAGGGTATCCAAAAGTGACTCCAAGAATACTTCATTTGAAAATTGTATATAAAGTTAACAAGTATAACAGTATACACTGTTTAGCTACTAATCAGTTTACCTTGTCCATCAATATCGATCGAAAAAATAATAGAAGTCGTAAAATTAATTCCATGCGGATACATTTAACTTCCCACACCTTGTTAAGAATCTTTATCTTGCTACAACAATATTTAACTTATAGTACACGGCTTGCTCCATAATTATGTTATGTTTATCAAAGTTTATGCTAATCGTGTACCTTTTCAATAAATTCAGTACATTTATTTTGAAGTGTGCATAGAAATACATAAAACTATAAAACTTGAATCCGGTGAAATTCCATATAAAAGTATTGGGCATGTTCATCTATGATTGCAGTTATAGAAGGCAAAATCAGTTCTTGAGAAAATTTCCAGAAACTTTCCTTATTAATAACACTTAATACGAATTTTATTATTTAAATAATTTATATTGTATGTAACCATATTATAAACAAGAAAATGTAATATTAAACAACTTTGTAGCTGGTTTTTCCAAAAGTATTACTAATGTGATCGCAATTTCTGTTTACAACACTTCACATAGACTCAAATATAATAGGACAGCTAAGAAAAACAATAAGTTGTCGACTGAAATTTAAATCAAACTCAACATTTTTCTTAGCCTTGTATCACTTGTACTACTAGTCAAGTATATGAGACCGTCGTTAATTATCTTTATATGCATATAATTGGAGCGACATTATTCTTGTTTAGTGATGTTAATTTAACCTCCTATTTATTAAATCGACTAACCCGGCGAAACAAAAAGTTGGGAAATTGATAAAATAAATGTAGTCTTTTCTAAAATTTCTTTTAAGATTTAAATCGAAATAAACACTGTAGAATGTATTATTACAGGTGCAGATTTTATCTAATGATATAAAATAAGTATAGAATAATATATCCTTGGAAAACGCGTTATTATATTTATAAATTCTTTATCATTTCATGACCAAAACATTTTTCTCATTTCGTCGTGTTAAGCTCAATTGCTAAGGAAATTTATTTCAACTATAGAAAGTTAAGCTTCAGTCTACTGCTTCGCCACTAGAATTTTAAAATATTCAAAAATTGGAGTTAATCACTTTGGACTGGAGCTATTTAGTTCAGGTATAGTAGCGAGTCCTAACTTTCTATAGCTCGTGTCATTCATTTAATAAATAGAGTATGTGTATGTATATTGAATAAAGATAACACATATTTATAGTAAGTGAGCAATAATGTAAAGGAAAAATGTGCAAGTAATAAAGCAGTGTGTACAAAATTAATAAATTAAAGCAAAGTGAGAAAAGAATGTTCGCGTAACAGTGAATAAATTATGTTAATGGAAATCGTGCGAAAGGAGTACCACGTATACGTGGCATATTAATGTGATATGTATCGTGTATATGTGATAGCAGTAGCGAGCCTGTTAATGATTTAAATGCTGATACGTATGTATTCGACCGACTTGCGACGCTTGAACACGTCGAAGTTCGCTGGCTGCCGTTCCGATGATCGCATAAATCCATGGTACGACGATGGAGCCCGCGACGAGCCAGCGAGGAAGAAAAGGACGTATAAATACGTACCCGGGGCGTGTTGTGATATTAATACAATCACGGATCACTCCCGGGTTGGTCGGCAGCCGTGCGCAGACACTAGATTATCTGAATCGGGGTGAACGACTTTATATAGCATAGCAGTGAGTGTCTTTTGCGGCTGCTTGCTTCTCGCTTTGTTGTCGGGATTCGGTTGTTCGGGCACACACTGAATCAAAGGGGTCGCAGAAAGAAAGAGAGAAAAAGAGGGCGAAAGAGAGACGAAGGGGCTGGGAATGGAACGCACGGAAGTATCTGGAGGAAAGTTTCTTCGGGGGTTGACGCTTTTAATTTCTTTGCAGGTTTTTTGGACGACCACGAAGATTTGTGGAGCCTTCGTCGCTCTCGACTCGTCCCCGTCTTTTCCAAATTGGCCCGCGTTTCACCTCTCCTCGCTACAGTTTACGCGATTGGCTACGACTTCGAGGAGAAATGCTTCTTTGCGCAGGAAATGCCTTTTTCTAGCGGAATTTATCTTTAGTTGATTGAGACGGTCTGAATTCTTTAGTATGCTTTTTCGGTAAAATAGAAATCCCTTAATTGCAGAATGGACAGCAGTAGATTTGAAAATAATGTTCAGTGTCGATAGAATTTAGTAAGTGCTAAAATTGTTCTTTCGTAGATTGTCAATCAGCAGTCGACAAAATTGTCAGGATTTTGGAGACTTGATGAGTTTAATTTTGGTTTCCGTAGTATACAATTTTAACTTCAGATTCGTTTCCTTAAGCGTATATTACCCATCATATGTGAACAACATAAATGTGTGTTTTAATAGGTTGTGCAACCTTACAACTTGATGTAAAATATAATTAAACAATACTGGAGATCGTACTCTTTAAAATTTTATTGTATTATAGATATCACCTTTTTCTGATCACCAACTCAATTTCCAACTGTCTTACTTGTGAAACGCATTTTATTATATAGAACGGAACTTATCTTCATGCTTAAGAGAGTAAATATCTATTTATTATGATAATAAAAGCATAGTATTTTTTTAAATTTAAGTTTAAGAAAAAATATATAATTTTACAATGAGTAATTCTACAAATTGTAAGAATTTTCACTATAACCCAATAAAAACGGTTGCGTTCAACAGCGCAGGCCACTTCGTGGGTTTTACTCTGTACAAAGTTTGCCAAATACCTGCAACACTGCGGCAAAGGTGTTGCTTACCCTTTCTTCCAGCATCATTAACCTGTCAAAGGTTTAACACGATCAAGAATGTTACGATATACGTGTATAATTTTATTCCCAACTACTTTTACATGCCAAACGATATCTTTCGCTGGTTACAGCAAAAGTTGACCACAGGCTCCATGGGATGCAATTTTCGTGGCGCTCCTTACATTTTCAACATGCAATCTTCTGAATACCATTCAGGATCGAACGTCAGTCATCCCGCAGCGAAAGGAAGCCCGCGGCACGCTCGATTTTTCTGCCGGCACTTGACCTCGCGTCAGTCAGCTTAGCGTGAACAATGCGGACGATTAACGAATCAACGGAAGAGACGTAGCCGCGGAGTGTTCTAGTGCGCTTCGTGGAGCGGAAGTGATCTCCTGGCTGGCTCTGCCCCTCCTCAACTCCCGGCATCGAATTTTACCTCCTGCACAACCTCCCCCACCGCAATGTGCAACAGTCCCCCTCGGCAATCGGCGATCCGATGAACCGGAACCTCTCGAATTCACCGAGCCAGCCCACAAGTATCTCGCTGAAGACCGCTCCTTCGACGGCATCGACTGCCAATCATGCGTTTACTCGGACGGGCCTAATCCCTGGAGCACTCTTATTCGGGATCGACGTGCTCCATCAGGGAAATGTTCAGCAGAGACGCTGCATGAGCAAAGGACTGACTGTGAGTCGCGGAACGTTGCTTCGTGCATCTAGGTGGCACTTGGGACACTTTTTGAAGGCTAATAATGAGTATTCTTTATTAACCCTTTGATGAGTACGGCAGTACATGGACAGCCAAAAATTGTTAAGGAGTAACTCCGTACATGTACGTCTCATGTTGCGTAATTAGAGCTATGTTTTTGTGCTCTATTTTACGGTTTATTATTAAACGACTTTTACCTATTAATACCTATTAAAACGGCTTTTACAATGTTCCGTTATTATCTTTATTATATATTTTTCCTCTTCCATGTTAATATATGTAATAAAACATACGTGTGTATATATATATATATATACATAAACATTTTTATATTGCAAAACAAAACTCTGTATTCGTGGAAGGGTTAAGAAAGAGCTTCAAACTTGTACAATGATTTTCAGCTTCTCATACATTTGCAGTGGCAGTGAAAAGTTTTTGGCTAAAGTATAGTTCCATTTTAATTTAGATTATGCATTAATAAAATTCTGTGTGTAAATAATTCAATAAGATGATGTTTCATAAATTATAATATGTAAAAAACACCCGGGATAGCCCACAGTGTACTGACGAATAAAAAGAAATAATAACTGGGAAAAGAAGAAAAATAACTGCATTTCTTCTTTTTCTTTTAATACAAAGGCAACATAGAAATTAATGATGGAACTGTTCAAAGTGGCTAAGAATTTTACAAAAATTCTTTCATTATTGCTAATCTATAGCCAATTAAAACTTAACCAATATATATTACCTTTTTAACATGTTGCTTGATGATGCAGTTTTCGTACTGCACTTTATCCTGCATGCTTGCTGTTCTGTTGCCCAAGAGCAAATCGATTTTATTTATTCTTTAAGAAGACAAGTTTTACTTCGATCGGATATTGAAATATGTTTACAATTTCAAGAAAACATAATTGACTTAGAAAAGACGGCAAAGATTCTTATGACAGACTCCCAAGGATGCAGTCCATATCTGATGTTAGTAAAAAATTATAAACAACTGCAATCTGTCAGTATCCCGTGGACCACCCCGTATTTACTGTCACGGACCTTTATTCTTACGAATTTTTCACGTTCTTAATATAATAATGTTATACTCTGGCCCGAAATATTTATCATATATTATCATCAGCATCATCTTCATGAATTTTCTCTTAAGAACAAATTTAAGGATTCATAAAGATGGGAAAACGGGAAATGAGATGAGAATAGATATTTTACTTGTCGCATTGATTGATAAATTACTAACATTTTGACGCCGACACTGGGAACTTTACGCGTAGGAGTAAATCAATAGCAGCAGAAATATATAGTTTTATTGTGAGATTATATTGCGCGGAGTACCTGTATTATCAGATATCGCACATTGTCTTTGTCTTTGTTTGGAGACGATAAAATGGCCGTTCCATTATTAGTATGCACTAAAGTAGAACAGTAAACTATGATCTGATTTTCGTACAATAGTTCACAAAAGTATCTATCCGCCTAACATAGTTGAGAATCTTTGCCCATTTACCATTCATAATATTATTCAAGTAGCCTCTTCATTAACTTGTTAATAGAGAATAGAGATAACGCATTAATTCATCATGAAAATATACGACGGGTAAGACAAGTTACCACATTTAATGAAATTTTAAATACTGTACTCATACTACATCTACATTCAGAGTCAAAAGTAAGCATATACCTAAAAGAACTGAGATTGAGTGAAAATTATAAGATTATTAGAGTCTGATTATAATACTACCTATGTACTTACAGCAAGTAAATAAGTATTGTGTAATAATGATATAATTGTAGTATTGCTTACAAAAAATGCATTACAATATAATTGCAGTACAACTTGCAGTAAATAAATTCTACCATAATCTTACTTTTCTAAATTGGATACCCAATTTTGCCTCTCATCGTATTTTGGATAATTTGTATACTTCTGTATTTCATACAGTTTACAACGAGAATCAAAAGTAAGTATAAAGCTCACGAAAATAAAATTATAGTATAATTATAGTACAAATAAAATTATAGTGTAATTTGAGTATTATTTATAGGAAATAAATAAATATTGTGTAATGGTAGTACAATTATAGTATTACCTACGATAAATGGATTATAATATAATTTCATTTTAGTAAAGTGTATACTTACTTTTGACTCTTACTGTATGTTAACATTTGTATTAAAAATAAATCAACATATTTCTCATTTGTGTCCGTAAATTCAGCTGTGCGCACAAGAAGTACTTTCAAAAGATGATTTCTTCGGTTAACAGGTTAATGTTAAAAACAGATTTCAAGTTATTTTCTTTCTTACTGATATACACTTGCAAGTACATAGATATAAAAGCACTTATTGTTAAATTTAATTGATTACAGCATTAAAGATCATGTTATTGTTTGTTCATGTAATACACCATTTGAAAATTTTTTATAGTTTAAATAGTATTAATAATTAATCGAATGGTTACTGGTTTATGATATACAGTCATAAATGAAGTTAAATTTTATAGATAATTATGTATTTATTATCTCTATTTATGTGCTCGACAATTTATTGAATATTTAATAATGCTGGATGTTTTTGTAACTAATTGTGTATTATGTAGGTACATAATATATTCTATCGTATTTCAAAGTATTCGTGGAAAACTCACAAGAGATCCATACAAATACAACACTTTCAATCACGCTGCAGAATGGTATCAATAACATCGAAACTGGGTCCGCTCCCATTGCCATTCGTTCAAAAAACGAATAATAGTAAGCCACTCGAGTTACATGTGGCTCTATACACCCACGAGCGTATTAACCGATGTTATTGAATTCCGCTGGTATTGAATAAATGCGACGAAGCCTGTCGTGTCATGATACCCATGCTTCCGGTTCGGGCGGCCCCCAAACCTCCAGATCAACCTAACCAGTCATTCTCGCATCGCATCAGAAGTTCATAATATTTTAATAATGACGACTAGCTGGTAGAGACATCAGTCACTAGAATTGTAATGTTAATGAGATCTGATACGCATCGATACTACATCGGTTCAGTTAACCTATTATAATCTACATGTTATATAAATCGTCTTTGTGTTCTTTGAATAATGAGTTCGAGGCTTTTGTGGACTGAACATTAATACCGTATCATAAGTTTCAGAATTTGGCATCTATTATACATAAATAAATGAATGATTGAAAAATTACAGAGATATTTTAATACACGCGTACATTAAAAATATGACAGCTGATTGATAAGTGAAAGGAAAAAGTGGTTAAGTGTATAACTATAAACGATCGCTACGTTGAAAGATAAACTTTTAATTTTGAAGAGAAATAAATTTATTCTATTTTAATAACAGTTTAACTATGTTATCTGGCCTCAAATTTACTTTAAGAGATTGGACTTTATACTTATTAATCAAGTCTCGTATATTAACTATGCTTTGTTTCGTTATTATTCGATTTATATGACAATAAACAATAATTTTATCTTCCGATTTACTAGTCACTGTATATATTTCATTTCCAAAACATGTATTATAAATTAGAAAGTTATAATTACAAAGGGATGGCTGGACTTTGGTTTAAATAAATTAATACCAATGCAAAATATATCTTTTTATTTGACTTTATTTGAGAATAATTCTTATTTGTTTTTAGCGATATTAAGATTACTCATAACATATAATCGACCTGCGACTTTTCTTCTATTATCTTTTCACAGTGTTGAAAGCTAATTGATAACCACTATAAAAAAAGTCAAAGGACGAACATATTCACATTATAATTAAACATTTTAAAACAAGATAGAATTCACACAAAATTAATATTATTTTCAATATTATTTAGTATAGATATTGGATTGGTTATTAGTCGTGCTCAAACCTTTCTCAATGAAGAAGCTAGAAAACAGCTGAACTTTCAGGAATAAAAAAGAGGATCGTTTCATGAACATCTTCGTATTTTTTATCACACAGCACCGTGATGAGTGTTTTTGATGAAGCAACAGCATCCAAAGAGCAAAAAGCTGCTCGGCTGTGTAGCTGTTTTGACAGGAATATGCGCTTCATTCGCGAGTTCGATTCGCTTGTTATGAGAACCGAGTAGTAAGGATCATCCGTGACCGACACCTGGAGGAATGACTCCTTTTGATGAACGTCGAACAACGGATATGCGCGTAGTCATCATCGATTCGTCAGCGAGCCTTTGATTCACCTCTCTTCTTTTTCTTTGCCGCCGCTGCTAGTTCGTTGCTCCAAAACCGATTAGATACACGATACTTCTCATTGATTCCGAACGAGGTTCGGCGATTTATCGATTGCAATCCAGTCAGAGAACTGACCGAATCTGACGTACTTCTGATACACCAATTGTCTCAAAGTAAGATAAACAGCCTAATAATTAAGCATTAGGCAAGGGCATTTAAATTATAAATTTAAAAATTGTTAAACATTTATAAATCAATTTCATTCGCACTTTCATTGGAATAGAATTATTTCAGAGAGACAGGGTCAAATCTTGAAAATTGAAATATCATGCTGCCAATCAATATTGCTCCTTGGTATTATCAAAGAAGGACATAATAAGAGGAAGTTAAAGAGAATACTACTCATTACTCTCAAACTACTTAAACTGCACGTAGCATATTTTACCATTTAGTCACAAATAATAATAATGCATCTTACAATTAGTTCTCCTGCATGTCAGCAGTAATTATTATTTAGTAATATTTACAATATAAGGTAGATATACACTTTTTCGTTTGCATCTTATTATGTTATGCTTAACTACGAACATATTTCGTTGAAAATCCTTGCGTTTTGGAAAGTTAAAAGTCAAATTTCATTTATTGAAATTCCAATTGTAATTCATCAGCAAACTACAGAAAATGTATGCAAATGTAAAGTTTCAATTTGTATAGTCGTTGTGCTGGTAATTATTTTTACATTTCTTTCGCGCTTGACCCGATGCTGTTATTTACAATTAACTAAATTGGAAAAAGAAGTCAGCTAAGCTCGCTCCTTGTTGAAAGCTAAAAAAAGGGAAGAGAAGACCGATAAAAAACAATCCCTAATTGATCACGAGAGAAACTTTACAAATGACGTTCTAATATTAGCCACAAACGTGTCCACATATACCTATGTACCGCTATATCAAGATCTGATATTTTAAAATATCTATTGAAATGATGCACAGCATGATATACGGTTTGCCGAAAATAAAAAAAGATTTGACATAATGCTGTCTCATAATTTTTAGAGGATCCATCCATTAGATGGATAGAATACATCCATTATCATATATTATGTCGTGCGTGATGTTTGTGTATGTATGCCTAAATCATATAAGAGCATAAATTTCCTGTGTTCCGTTTTTGTTCCACAAAAGATTATAGCTTCGCTATTGAATTTAAACTTGATCAACTTGGAAATATTTTACATTGTGTAACTTGCAATATAATAAATTCTAGCTCTCTTAAATAAAACATTCTACTTGCCAATATTCCATTTTCCAGAATATTTTCAAACATTTACATGCGTATTCTACATATTTCTCACTTTGCGAAGAAAGTTAAAATATTGTATGGGTTTTATAGTAGCCTATCACAAGGTCTGTAGTAATCTAGGAACAACTTAATTTATTTGTCCTAATCGTTTTGCTAGAGATCGTTTTATTGACTTGAAATCTCAATTTTTGGATGTAACAAATCTTAGTTGGAGCAATGAAGCTTAGGAGAACAGAATTCCTATAACATTAAATATTAATGTTAAATACTGGCTAGAATATTGAATTAAGAATTCGATTTTTGTAAATCTCTATTTTATAATGAACATATAACCTTCATTTCGATTTAAATAATTATATTCTAGAATTCCTGTATATTATAATAATCAAATAATTATAAAAAGATAATTCTAAATAATCAGATAATTCTAAACAATTTTTATCTTGCTTACCGTATATATTGTGTATTAAATAATAATATTACAGATATGATTAACATATTTGTTACAAAAGTTTAAAAGAATCAGAAACTACTATTGAAAAATAATTTCTAATAAAACAATTGTAAAATGAAACATACTTCGCTATGAGAATTTTCAACTTCTAAATTCTTCTATTTTTATCATATTATAATAAAGAATATTTTTACATTGCGATAATGAATATTTTTATTTGAAAAATGCAGTTACACAAAAAGTTACCCGTATGTCATGTTACACAGAAATATTAAATATACAAATTAATTCAGCCGCTTTCCTTTTTCCAAATTGTGACGTTTATTTATAAAAAATCAAATAAACTTTTATGTATACAAAGAAATTCCCATTACCTTAAATAATGTTTTCATGTTTATTGATCAACTGGATAATTTTCATCTTTCCAAAGGATTGACGATGTTGAATCAACGAAGTTGTCAAAAATTTAGATATAAAGGCACTGTATTAATTGATCACTTTAATGTCATGCTATTTCTGACCCTTATAATTATCTTAATCTGTCTATAAGATGTAGTATCTATTATACATGTATGTGTATACACTAAAAAGGAAACGCCATTTTATAAATATGTATATTTATTTTAATATTATATGTACAATAGTAATACGAATATTTTTACCTAAATACCATCTAATTAGATGTAAGTAGGTATATTCAATTTCCAATTATCTAACAGCATTTTTGTAGAATACATTTTACACAGAATGTATGACATATTCTTGTAAAATATAAAAAATTTTTATACCGTAAAAACATAATTTAGAATCTAATAAATAAACGTCTCGCTAAAAAAACTGTTTCTAAATTCAAATACTTTTTCTAACTACTATATTTATGTCTACATCAATTCAACATAAAGATCCATAAAGAAGAGCTAAACAAATGTTGCAAAAAGCGCGACTTGTTACCCAAAGCGGATAGATCACGTTTCCACTAATAACTCCAACGTGAAGCTGATCAGGTCAGCTTTCCTTGTCTGTGACTCGATGAAGAACACGGTCCCGCGTGTTTTCAGCCCCACTGCTATCGATACATCTACCATTTGTCACGTCAAATTACATTCGTCGAGCGGTCGATTTATGAGATACACGCCGGACACGTCGGCCAAACGGATGACCACGATTTAACGCCGATCCTATCGTTAAACACGAAGAGTTCCGTGGTACCTGCGCGTCTCTGGCTTGGACTTGTAGGAACTATTCCTGCGGCTGCTGGCCTAATCTTCCGGATTTACGTATTAAGCCCGCACGACATTCCTGTCCAAACTTATCTCCATTCAGTTTTTAAATGCATCTCTCAAGGAATCTCTCTTTTAGTTTAATATGCAAGGTTATCGTTTCGGATTTCTATTTTTGTTGAAACGCTTTCGAGTGATTGGAAAGCAAAAAGGTTCGTAAATTGGAAAGTTGTAGATGTATAAATTATAGAAACGGAATATTAGAACTCGCATCATACATAATGGGCCTTATGAGAAAAAATGCGAAAACAAATTTTTTTGAATATAGGGTAGGCTATGTGAGGTGAAACATCTACTCGGTATTTACATATAAGTGATAAAGAAATTCCTTTCAAGATTATTTTTAAGAGGTTACGGGGACTATGATTCCAGTTTTTAGATGAAGTTTAGATATATTTAGATCTCATAAAAAATAAAAAAATAAGTTTAACAGCCATAGTAAGTTTAATTTTATTTTGTCGGTCTCGATACTATTGTTAACTAATAATACTATAAAATAACAAGGAGTTATATCTCACGTTATTCAAGTAATTGTTAACTAGTTTGATTATAGAAATAAAATAGTAATGAAACATATTAACATAAAAAGTTTAAGTTTATTAAGAATAAAATAAATACTCGATTTGTTAAAAATGTAACGGTAAAGCTTTGAATTAGCTATTAGTAAAAAAGTAAAAATATGTGTAACACGATAAGAACTACCGAGGTCGCAAGTGGTATGCATTTCTGCTGAATGAAATTTTTTGACGATGACGAACAGGTCCGGACAAGGTACGAGCACCACGTGGAGTGGCGATAGGTGTTGAGATTCCAGAGGCAAAGAATAGAATGTTAAATGCGCCGTGACTTATTGGGGGAGCGAAAAATGAGATTTGGACATCGATAGTGTGAGTGTATATGGTCTCATTCCTGGGAACATAATGCAAACTGGTAATTAGCTTATAGCCTGTCACTGTTTTTGTTGTGAGAAAGGTTTCTTGCTTTTCATTGATATACATATAGTGTAATAGTACAATATTAAAGAAAAAATAATAAATATGATCAAAATAGACTGGATGGAAGTTCAGTGAAATACGAATAATAAGTGACTTTATTTTATTAATATTTTCTCTATCAATATTACAATCAATATTATATTGCGTTATTTTATAACTTATTAAATTCATATTTTGCGTATTCAATTCCCCTAAACTGTCCTAATAAATTGTCTTGTTTTTTTTAAGTAGTATCCAGAATTTAATTAAAAAATTAGAAGATACATATGATTGCACTGATGTAAATAGTTGAAGTTTGCTTACGCCAGATACTTATATTATACATACATACAATAGTCATATCAGGAATCGCAACATTTATGAATTAACCTAAAATCAAATTAGTCAAGAAGAAATATTTCAGAAAATATTTTATTCCAATATGTTATTATTTTTAAAATTATTTGTGCGGATTACTTCGTTAATGTTACTGATCAAATGTAACACTTCAAATCGTGTGTGGTTGTCTTACATCGATTTCGATGAAAAATATTACGAATTTCTTTTCACCAGAACTGTTAATTATGAGCAGAAGTTACCGTACATTCCTCTCGCATTTGGACCATGAATCGTGCGAAACGTAGGATACTACGAGTTCTCATCAATTCGGGGAACAGTTGGAGAAAGAGGAGGAAAGTAGGGAGATGCAATGCTTTCAGGGGAAAGAAACTCAAAGCCATCCGACAATGTAATCGATACGTCTAGAAGGTTTTTATATAATTCCAAGTTATTGAATGGTTTGAAATATGACTGAGTCATGCAACCCAACCAGTTTCAGAAAGGTTCATCTTCTTAATAGACTGTTTGGTATTAGCTTGGATATCACGGTTTTTAATTATTTCTTACGAAAATATACTTCAAAACAATTTAAAATATGAAACAATGTTATTTAACAAATTTGAAAATGTTACTAAACATTGGTATTGTTTATTAACTTTTACGAATATGGGTGTAATAGTTCAATTACAATATTTACATGTAATATATTACAGATATCATTTATTTGAAATTGTATTCAATTTTAATATTGTTTAGATAGTTGAAATTATATATGTATAATATCCTCAAACTCAATACCGTATACATTGGAATATAACAATCATAATGATTCATAATGAGCAAATTGCACACAAGTATTTCATTTTATTTGCTTATTTATTTTTATACTGCATGCAGAGCTGGGTAAAAGCAAGAAAAATATTTCATATCCTATTTTAAGTAATAAATTCTTTACAATTCAAAGAGAATAGTATTTCCAATAAGAAGCAAAATTTCAGGGAATAAAATATTCTTATTTTTGCAATCCATAATATAAAATAAAATATTTTACTTTGACAACTTAAAGCATAATAAAGGGTTAACTAAAACTTTAGGATGTTGAATGAAAATATCTGTCAAATGCCATGTTTGTTAGTAAAATAGAGGTGAAAAAAATAAAAATCGAAAATAGAACAAACGAAGATAATAGAAATAAAAAACAGATTAGAAAAGGGTAAAGCAGAAAGGGAAAGAAAAAAAGTGAGGGTAGGTGTTCCTATAGTCTATTTTGGATAACTCTATATGAAATACTTTACCTTTGTTTTATAAATACGCGTTTAAAAGAGTTCTTAATTCGACAATAACTTGTAAAAAAAGTAAATGCAGTATGTAGACGATTACTTTATTTTATCCTTCAAGTATAGAAATAAAGATATTTTACACCTTAGGTTACTACGATAGAAGTATTTTACTTGCTGATAATAAATTAAATAAATAAAATATTTTATACTATGACTTAAATATTTCCAGTAGCCTGCAAATAAAATACTATTTCAAAGAATTTTTGCAACAAATAAAATGTTTACTTTTAGAAGTATATATATAATCTAAAATAAACTGTTCATTTACTATTTACTACTTAAAGCAGTATTTTACCCATCTCTGATTGTAAGTTACTTCAATAAAACCAACAGTTACACCTACATACATAAAATTAAAAATTCTATGAAAGGGTAATTAAAACATATAAGGTGCGTTGATCAACGAAATTCAAATGGATAACCATTTAAGTGATAGAAGATAATTAAACACAGTAATTTATTATTTGAATATCCATTTCAACACATCCGCATTACAGTCATTCATTAATTTCAGCATTTCAGTTGAAATAAGTAATCGTACAGCACGTGTTTAGTACATCAGAATACCAAAAACCAGAATACCAGCACAGCATGACTCATAATAACAAACTCTGCAATACAACCATAACACCAAACACTGTCAAAATTCCCCATAATTAACCAACATCTAGCATTGCCAAAATTCCTTATAATTAACCAACATCTAGTAGTGCCAAAATTCCTTATAGTTAATTTCTGGCATTTAACACTGTCAAAATTCCTCGTTCTAAATTAAAAATTCTGAATTATTTTCTTGATAAATAATACCTCCTTATGAACAATCATATTTGCTTATTATTCCAGCAGATCTCGATTGTAAATTTAACTCTGTTATATACGACATTTACAATCGTTAGTTATTAACCGTTTTAAAAACGATAAGCAGTGAAAATTAATTGTTATTAACTGTTTTAAAAACGATAACCAGTGAAATATTATATACAGTTTGTACTAGGTAAACTTTAATCTTATAAACTGAAACTATAGGTCGAGTTACAATTAAACCTTATTACAAATATAGCATATTTTCTTCTTATTTAATCCACAGCATTATGAGCGATGCATGATTATAAGGCGAATGACTGTAACAACGTATAATAAGAAAAAAATAAAATAACCACTCTTCCAATCCCTATTAAGCTCTCATTCGTCCTTCATTTTTCCAACTTTTGTCATTACACTGACATTATGGTAAAAAATCAACGTGATAAAAGAGAAAATAGTTGAAATTACATTTTTTTATTATAAAACATGAAACAATTAAATATCTGTACATTCATGCAGAATATTCGTATTGCATACTAATAAGGGTATGCCGTCTTCTTATTTAAAAAAAAAAATGTATTAAGGAACGAATGTGGATTAACAAGTAATCAGAAGCTTATCCAATTTAGTCTTAAAAGTTCAGAAATTAAGCGGGTCTAACGATCGAAAGCAAATAGAGATAAAAATTGAACTCGGATAATGGCCACCACCCAAAATTAATTCCCGGCTTTCTTCCAGCTTGTCGAATAAAGGGTAAAAGCGAGGCTCAGAGGTCCATCAATAATGGCTAGCCGATTAATTTGCATCGTTGGATGGCTGCTCGTGTACGCGATGGAACAAAGCTATAATTATTAGTGCGCGTCGTCTGTGCACTTACCGTGGTCATTTATTAAGGGGCACGCCCGCCTGACCCCTGGCTTCCTCGCTCCTCGAGAATCGCGACGCCTATGACACACACCTCTCGCGGACTTTCACCGAGATTATGAACTGCCGGCGAAGATGAAATTCCTTTGTTCTAATCCGCATCCGTTGCCGGTTAATTTGTCTGGCGCAGGTGCGTATATATAGACCGGACCAAGACCGTGCGAGTTCATCGTTTCACTAGGATGAGGGTTAATAGTTCAGTTGATTGAAAAATTGGTGGCATTATGAGATTGTGTTGGATGGCGCATACAAAACCAATACCACATGTGAAATATAGTTTTATCTTGGTAACTGAAGAAACGAGTTAACTCGTTATACGCGTACGTTTAATTCATCGTTATTTTTAAGTAAATCCTTTCATAACCAAAAAATTGCTTGTATATCTAGTATATTTTACTTGTACTTGTAAGAAAACAAATTGACACGTAATCATAAGGCAAATGACTAAACTAATATGTTATAAAAAAAAGGAAAATTAAAAAAATTATTTTTTCAACCCCTATTTAACTCTCATTGTACTATACCTACAAATACTTCGTTTTTATTCATTTTTAATTCTGCATCTGAAGAAATTTCTAATTATGAAATTACCGAGTTAACGGGTTAAATTCATCCTTCTACTCATAAGTATTTGTCCATCCATAAAAGTCATTTGTATTATTACACTATTCTATACTTCCGTTATAGAAACTTAGAAGCTAGAACTAACACTATAAATGGGGGTAATTATTATAAATGCGGAGATATGATAAATATGAATATTTAAATATTCTATGCAAGATGTTTTTTTTATTTTATACAGAATTTGAATAATATTATATAATATTATATGGAAAGAACATTCATATTAAATTCACCATTTTTTCAATATTTTTAAGTTTTCATATAAATGTATAATAATATAGAGGATATTTACGTAGCCTATTATTCACAGTATAGCATATTTACATAAAAGGCAGTAGAAGTTATCATTTAACAAAATTACGTTTTATTTTAAAAAGAGATCATTTAATTTTCTTTACAAATGTGAATAGACATTAATTAATATTTGACGTATCCGTAATTTATTTTTCAAAATGCTTCAATCGATTTTGGCATACTTATTTCCTGTTTAAGTTATTACTATTAACTGTTCAAAACGTTTTTTGCAATATTTATTCATTTTATGTTAAAATTTCTTCACAGTTCGCCAAAATATTTACTTGCGTTAATATAATCTATCATTGGTTTTTTAAGTTAATGTAGCCCATAGATATTCAATAGGCTTATGATTAAGGAATTGTGATAGCAATTTAAGTACTTGAATATATTGCTTTGCAACCATAATTTTGATATCCCCATTTCATAATTCCTGCAATTTAAACGTATACGAATAAATATTTGAGTGCCTGCAAATTGAACTTGTGTTTAACGTTCTGTGTTTCAGAAGCTTGCATTTTGTAAAATTGGGGAAATAGGACTTAGGAAACTAAATAAATTCTGTGTATATGCAATAAATACGAAACTATAGTCCGTTTCTGATCATAGTATGATGATATCGTGTCCGTAATTATAGTTTCGTAACAAGTCTTTGTTGGACTACAGTGCGTAACTAATTGCAAGTGATCTCGTTATCAGAAACCGTTTCGATTTAATTCTGTGAAGCAAGAGAATATGGAAATTAGTGAAAAAACATGCAAATTTTCAACGAAATTTGCATTTGAAGTATATTTAGTTGAAATCGGAATGATACGTCATACACGTGAATCACTCGTTTATTCTTGCACTCTATTTTAACACGGTATCGTTTTAACGTCAGGTATAATGTACAGTCGCCAAATGCTCAAATAGGATTGTGTATCAATTATAGTGAATGACTGACCGCAACTGCAGATATGCATTAGACAAAATACGAGGCGAAGATTCCATTTGTGTATACTAGAAAATGAAGAAAAGAAAGCTCTTCCATATTTCTAAGTATACACGGTGAGACGTTTGACTCGATGGCTTCAAATTATTCTTAACTTACTTATTATGTTTCAAACAAAAGTTGCATGGTATTACAGGAAAACACATATATAAATAATTTGTTTTCTGGTTTTTCCGATATATGAAGGTCATTTTCAAATCTTTTAAACGGAATGTTGAACGTTTCTTTCCGTGTTTAAATAAAGTACTAAACCCTACGTAAAATGGTATTATACTAACTAGATTCTAAAGTTAATAGATTCCAAAGTACTATCACAATACTACTCTTCATAATATACAGGGTTTACTTGTACTATTTTTCTACAGAGCAAGTAATGTATGAATAATTTAGAGTTATTAATTTAGGTGCCTCACAATCCATACTTAATTTATCTATGATAATTCAATAATTACTATTTCCAGGCTCTATTGAGTTACAGCCTGCTATTTATGCTGCTAATGGTAATGTAAATATTTTCTTACTTCTTGAGATATGAGGCTTTGAATAATTTTATGCAAATATTAAATAGTGAAGTATTTTTATAAAGAGTTAAATCACAGAAGATGCCTACCAACTGCCATCTCTCGGCAAGGCAGCGGACTGCCTGCGCGTTTTTATGTGTTTCCCGTAAAAAGGCGGGTTTTGCGGGACCGCAAAGTCGATCCCATACTTTAACTACTTTCTACCAAAGTTTCCAAAAAATCTATTGTAGCTATATAGCTAAGCTTATAATAAAATGTAGTCTTGAACAGTCTGAATTACTTCCAGACTTATCGATAGCCTTTACGCTTAATTACACGCAACTATTTATAATTACATGCCAAAAGTTCCATTCCATTTTTGTTTCACCATTATTTTCAAATTAATGTATAAGTGTGAGAATTAAAATAAAAATATTTGATCTTCACAAGCTCTATTTTTTGTAAAATATCCGTGGGTAAACCTATAGTTGTGTGCCTCGTTAAAATGATTCAACGTGAGAGACATTTCATATATGAATCCAAATGGCGCGAGTAATTAAAGATTAAAATTTTGATTATTTTAAAATTCATCAATTTCATATAGATTTACAATAAGTTTACGAATTATGAGTAATACATTTGTTTGGTTTACAAAAGTTAAATAACGAATTAATTAAATTTATAAGAATTACTCGAATCATACACATAGTTTTTGACTGTTTAAAGTGAGTGAATTATATAGTGAAATTATGAGAATTTATTGTTGTATAAATGTATTAAATTGCACAATGCAGTATTTGAAAAATATTTGTTTAAATTGCACAAAAATTACATAAAATTAATTATTGTGAATAGAATTTCTATAAATTAATTTTTATTTTCAGTTGATCCACTGTTTGGAATTTTTACTGTAATTGTAATCAAAAGTAAATTTCCAAACATGTGACCTCAAGTTTTATAATTTCTTCTAATACATTAATTTGTAAAACACGAAATGCATTGGATTTCATTGTATGATATACAGCAATAAATTTTCCGATATATAAAAAATGAAAATGTAAAATAAATTAACGCATTATACATACATTTTTGCAATTTCAAATTTTGTCTCAATTTATGTTGCAAATGTTTCACGACTTTCATATTAAACGAATTAAAGTAAAAATAGTTTCAACTTTCACAGATACACGTTTTAGTATTAGAAATCACTTACGCTTAATCCTCAACCAGTATACCTATTAAAACTTACGCAACCACTATTAGCGATTTATGAAACCGCTAATGTTTATTGTGTTATCATCGACATAAAAGTGACGAATTAATGAAATAAAAAATAAGATAAAAGAAGAAAAAAATCAAAATCAATTGTTTTTGCTTCGCACATCAATAATGAAAGGGTTCTAGTTCGATTGAAGTAATTGAACATTATACTACAATTGAAAAGTATCCAGAGTGAAAAGCTCGCAAATTAAGCAGAAAGGAAAATAAAGATGAATAAGTAATTATTAGCGGTCTCTCAGACCGATAATAGAAGTTAAGGGTTAAGCTCAAGATATTTAGAAACGATTCCTAAGATATTTCAAAGATTCTTGAAGATATTTCAAATTTCTACTCCTTTAGTATTCTTGATTCCAAATTATTCCAATCTTTCGACAACTCAAAGATGCTGTAGATTTTTTCTATTTCAATCTTATCTTCCTCAATAGATTTCGAAGGATCTATTTTCTCTTATCCAAGCTTTTAAAAAATTATTTTTAAATAATGTGGTAGTGGACATGGTTCAATGATGCTGTGTCATATTAACGACGTACGCAAGAAAAAAACGAATGTCTTTATGAACACTTTTGTGACTCCATGAACGATTGCATCGAGAGAAAGTTCAAAGCTACTTCCTCGCCGACAGAAGTAACGAGTGTCCAGCAATCTTCTAAAGAGAAGTCTTTCTGGAGTCCTTTTCCGTACTGTCGTGGAACCAAGTCCCAGGGGTAACCGGAACACCGTAGGTAGACCAGATTTATGTGCAAAACTCCAAGCCGTCCCCTTCGTCCAAGCTGATGGGGATGCAAGAAACGATCTCTGAGGAGTCCAGGATAAACTTGCTTCTAACGATCGGTGGATCTGCATGGACGACAGCTCGAAAATCTCTTGTCTGAAATTTTGACCATTCTTACGAGACTGGGATCTCTTAGAACCAATGAATATTGTAAATTTAGAATAAATGTTTAATTTTTACTGAACTGCTTTGTAAATAAAACTGTTCTACAAAATGTAACGAAATTTTAAAATCGGTAAATGTACATGTACAGAAAATGGAATTGATTACTAATGCGAAAACCACTGAAATTATTGATTTGCTTTTCAACTTTAAAAGGGGTGTTGGGACTGGAAACTCGTAAAACATGCATCTTTCTGAAATGTTTGTTTTCGAAATTAATGAAAGATAACTAAATGTATATCTTTAGGAACAGTTAGGCAATGTTTTAACCTTTTCAGTGGTAAGTGATATTGTCATCTTTATTAACTATAGCAATTCTTCTAAATTTATATTTATTTAAAATTTTCTACTACGTATTTATCGTTTGGAAACCCGAATTTATAATCTATAAGGAATATGTTATACGCATCTTGTAATATATGTAGTGGCTACAAAAATTATTTGCACTTCGCCCTATTCATTTTCACATTTAAGTAGTAATTAGTTGTCAAAATGTACTACATTTTTTATCATTGAATAGTACTCTTACGCAATATAAACATTTTCTTGTTGCACTTGAAATATAGAATCTAATAAAAAAAACCATCGTTAAAAAATGAGATATGCGAATACTTTTTGTACACACTGTGTACTATATTTTAATCTACACTGGGGCATTATAAATCGCATTAGAATAAGCAATAAACAATTGTTCTATATTTACACTATTCAACTGCTAACGTCTATAAATTAATATCGATTTGTACGTTGAAGAACCATAAATAGATAATAAATATAATAAATAATAATATGTTATATGTTTGTACATATATTCTTGTTTGCAAAGTATATATGTATATAGTACACAATTTATTTAAAATAATGACATCTATGATATCTACGAATGACAACACAAATTTCTGTCCAGGTTTCGTTCCTTTATGTACGCTCTTTCAACGCATGTTTTCTAGTAATTATATAATGTGATACTATTTGATTTCATTTTTGCATTTACTTTCTATACAAAAAATGAGTTACATAAATATCCGCAGTCCGATCATCGTATAAAAATTTCTTATACGAGAAATGTATCTGTCATCCATAAAGTGGATATTTCATTAGCTTTGTTTCTCCGTGTTCTGGCAAAGTTACGGCCACCTGCTTTCAGACATTAAATATTCCGCGCAACAGTGTTACATTCAGTAATATTCAACTCGTATAACTACTCTGGATGCGCCTTCAGTTTTATTTCAATCCTTTTTGCTTCCATTTACATGACTTTCTCTCTTTATGTCTCTTAGATGATATCGCTGCTGCTTTTCTTACGTCTGAATACATGACTGGAACTTACAAAAGGAGCATTTTGACGACAGTGTCCGGTTTAAATATTAAAATTTAAGTGGGAACTTTGTAACTTTGTCCATTGGGAACCGTTTAATATTCTGTTCGGTAGCTTCCATCGCTCCTAAAGTGCTTTCCTTACAAATTCTTCCTTCTAAAACCTTTACTTTATCGAAATAAATTTGCTTCCTTAGAATCTTCAATGAGTTTGATTGAACGTTGCGAATAACAATATTTAAATTTCTGTGTTACTTCAGCTATACCTAACTTTCATTTCAACAGGTGCACAATAACCATAATACGATGTTTCCTTATTTGAATTCTTATGTTAGTACTTACTATAGCTACAATCGTGATATTTTTATATTACTGAACTTTGTAAGTGAAATTTATTACACAATTGACTTTTATAATTTTTATGATACTTTATCGGTATTCGTTTTCACATAATCACATCATTCTATGTTTTATTTTATATTAATTTACGATTTTAATGTTTTAGTTTCAATTGAGTATGTAGATCCTTGTTCCTTTCTGGATTCATATTTTCAACTGCATTGCGTGGTTTCAACTTCAACGTTCCTGAAATTTTGCACTAATTACGTGGTATATCTGTAAAATTATCTTTAGTAATCTTCTATCTTATTTCGCTATTATAATATCACATTATACCTTTAATATATTCATTTAATTCTTTCATTCATCATAAATGTTTTCATTTAAGTCTATTTTTCAAGATTTATTAATTGTATAGTAATTTATAAATTGTATTAAAGATTTAT
The DNA here is from genome assembly GCA_028830335.1 of Eucera pruinosa. Taxonomy (NCBI): domain Eukaryota; kingdom Metazoa; phylum Arthropoda; class Insecta; order Hymenoptera; family Apidae; genus Eucera; species Eucera pruinosa. The sequence continues at coordinate 6,182,110 of JAMYCR010000005.1, forward strand.
TGATTGTACTTATCTATTATCGATTTATGATTATACTTATATACATATAGTACATAATATTTCTTCTTTTCCCCTGCGTTCAAAGGCACAGGGATAAGAATTCAAACGTTTATTCAAAATATTCAACAATCCAATCTCTTGAAGGATGAATACTATTATTGACAACGAATAATAAATGTTTATGACAATGCATATCCAAAAATGAAACAGAAATCATAAAAAAAACTACTAGTAATTTAATTCGTATACCTAACAAAATTATATTAGGCAAATATAAAGATAAGAGAGTGGCACTGTTTATGGAATAGCCTGATAATATTTTATCGAATAGAAAAGCATTTCCGTATTCCACTGAATAGCACGATGAATCGCTGCAAACGGAGACAAGCTATGGAATAAATAGCTCGTTCTTTAAAGTGCGAACGTGACAATTTGAGTGCACTCGAAAGCATACATATCGTAGGGAGGGCCCGGCTAGTCGTTTTCCAGGGGTAACTACGCGATGTCTGATGCTCGGCCACTTGGTGATTCCACGCGCGGATCTTAGACGCGTGACCTGGACGGTTCCCACGCAGGACACGGAACACCGTCGCAACCGGCTGACGTGTCACATACATACGTGATCATGTTCTAATGCATCGCGCGCCCCTTGGAAATTACAATTAGGCGACTAGACGAGCTACCACTGATCGAGTCTTGTGGATCGTTAGGGTCTGCACTGGATTTTCATGCATCTGTATTTATTTACGCTATCGTGCATAAGTAAAGGATTATCCAAAATAGACTATAGGAACACCTACCTTCACTTTTTTCCTTTCCCCTTCTGCTTTATCCTTTTCTAACCTGTTTTTTATGTCTATTATCTTCGTTCGTTTTATTTTCAATTTTTTATTGTTTTCACCTCTATTTTATTAACAAACATGGCGTTTGACAGATATTCTCATTCAATATCCTAAAGGTACTTTTGGATAACCCTATTTTTGGACTCTATTCACGATGTGATTAAAAGTTTTATAACGTTATTATAACGCTATACATTCGCATACAAGAAATATTGACGAATTTTATTAGAGTGTAGATAGCGTATGATGTGTCGTAGATGATAAAATTTTGTAATAAGTTAGTGAGAATCATTAAATATGGATGAGCTTCTTTTAATGAAATCATCAAATTTCGTAGCAACGTCGGACGGCTATCAGGACATAACAAAGTCTATTACAATTCAACGCGAAGGTCCAAATAATAATAAAAAGCAGTTGAGAAGAACTGGTTGCGGACAAGATTAAGAATCTTTACAAAGTCAATTTTCTAGCATTATAAATTAATGCCGTTTTATTTGCACAGAAGTATGTTAAATGATATTGTTTGGTATTTATACGCATTATATGATCGTCTAAAATGAAACCCAGAATGAACCACATTTATAATAGAGGGTTGTATTAATAGTGTATCCATAATATACATTTTTACAATAATGTGCAAGTGTCCGAGTACTTATGCACGGTAGTGTACACGGGTTTGTTGGAGGGAAACTGCTCAATACGTGGGAAAGTAATATATTGATGAAAATGATATTTAAAGTCTGCACCTGTAAGTGTTAAAGTATTATGTACCAAACAGGTTCATTGTACAGTAAAGAAAGATGGTAAGAGATGGTAATTTTTAGATCCCATTTGGGAGCAAAGGCTTATATACATCCATACATATATATATATATATATATATATATATATATATATACATATATATAGAAGTATGGAACATGTAATAGTAACTTCTGAAGAACTAGGAAAATATGAAATGTGTAACTTTCTAGTAGTGAGAGCATGATATGTTACTCTTGTAGCGAGACATGGTACTTCAGTTCTAAGGATTTTTGGATAACGAAATACTTGCAATTTTTCATAGTGATTACCCCATATTTTAGAGAAATATAAGTAATAATAGCAGAGAACAGGATACAGTAGAGCTTCTCGTTACCGGACTAATAGGAAGGCATAGGGATTCGAATAAAAGAATTTTCGGATAATAGAATATCCAACCTTTTTATGTTAAATTTCATTTATTGAAATATGAATCAAGAAAATTGACAGCTTCTTTAAATATTTATGGACTTTACTTTTGTTCGATGAAATTTGAGTGTTTCCTTAGTATACACCTACAACTGTATTATTGATTAATTCTCAATTAACAATATAAAATAAATTGTTGTTGTTTACTACCATTTAAATTATGCATAAAGCTTAATGTAAAGTAGTATTATACATATAGTATAATGATTAAATAGTTTATAATCAAAAAGTTAACAAAGTTTAATAATGAAATTGTAAACATGTTCGAAAGTTCAATATTAATGTCGTAACTGCGATGTTGTTATTTTGTCTGTTATATTACAAAGTTTAATAATTCAATGATATATACAATACGACGTGCGTAACATAATTATTTTTTAGAACAGTTTTGTGTAATATTATTTATTACACATTGTACATAATATTAAATACACTTAATTAATTAGTGATTAAACACAATTGTACGAATTTTCTAATCATTGCATATCGTAACTATATAAACTTCCACAGTCTACTAGTAACCGTAAAGTAAATACGATCTATCTGTTCAGACAACAGAATATTCAAATATTAGGGTATTCGGATAATGGACATGCGGATAAGGGTAGCTCTGCTACAATGTGTATACAATCTTAAACACGATTACTTATAAATCACGCAGAGTATTTAATACTATCATTAAATTATTCGTTAAATTTAGATCTGTACAGGTTGCAAGCCATCTAACGAGGAAAAGTAATAAAGAGGTGTAAAATATATTTAGTTTAGAACCTTGAAAACTAAATTTATTAGAATTTTGTGTTCATGAAGGAACAAATTTGAATGTGGAAATATATTTGCAGAAACTTCATTTATTCAAGTAATATATTCAGAATTATTATTTTTTTGTTTGTTCATCGTATAAAACATTCAACTCTGATTTTTCTTTTCAGTGATATATAGCATTACTTATTATTTATAGCTATGGCTATCTAGAATTTGTAGTAATAAAATAAAATAATGTTTGAAGTAAATGTTATTAACTACACGAACTTGAAAATATGCACAAATTCGTAATCGTTAAATTTATAATACATCGATCAAAGTTTATAATAAGTATATATTATATTTCAAAATATAAAAATGAAATTATAAATGCTTTTAGTAATTTCGAAGAATATGTTTACATGGAATAATCTGTATGCATTTACATTCCACTGTAATAATTAGTGGTGAATTGTGTAATCGTAAATTAAATTTTCAGACGAGTTAAAGGTGTTCAATCTAATTGCAAGGAAGCTTTTGATCTTGACTACGTGCTGTAACTAATTCCTCTATAACAAACTGTGACGTTGGGTCTTAACAGGAAAGTGCGACTTGACTTATCCAACTAAGATGTAACTAGTGTCAATTGCAATTAACGGAACTTTCGAAGTAGTCAAGGAATGTAAACTCAATTTTTTGTTTTCTAGAACTTCTCACAGAGTTACATTTAACAATGAGAAAGAAAAGTGTAAGAAGATTTTACGTTCCAATAAGTAACCTAATTATTCTTCTTGTTTCAAGAAACTTAAAATGCTTTATTTAGCTGTTTCTTTGTGATATATTATAATAATTGTAATGTAATATGGAAACTAAACGCATTGTTAAATTATATGAAGAACGTATAACATATTAGCTATGTTAATAGGACATTTAGATTGGTATAATTTGTATGTATTTCCGTATACCTATGATTTTTAGTTACATACTTTTCAATCAAAAATCAATAAATGCAAATGACAAAAGCTTATTAACAACTCGTAAAGTTATTGATAACTAAGTAAGACGCATACCAAACTTGCGAAACGTTGTAAAAATCTAGCAACTCGTTGGCAAAAATGTGTCGAACTTTATCGAAGATTCTTTCAATTAATAAACATAAATTTTGATCTCATTATAGTAGGTTCAAATCTATCCCTGAATCTGTCATTTCATATGCAACAATCTAATATCAATAGATTTACTAAATTTGTACTTATGAATTTGTTTCGAACTTAAAATCAACAGTTTTGACAATTTTAACTATATTGCGTGGGGCACACTGTACACCATTAATCGTAAGAATATAAAAAATTCCAAAGAAGGATCCGTAGTATTCCAAGGTTACATAAGATCAAACGTATAATTATTCAAGCTAATTTTCATATCGATGCTTTTGGAAACTTAAGAAAGATGATACTTCGATTTGAATCGTAAAATTCTTTCTATACATTGCGATAACCTGCTTGTCTTTTTTTTCTTTTGTTTAAGAATTCCATAGTGATTTAAATTTTCGGTCACTTTGGATAGATAAAAATGCAAGTTTTGCCACATGAATGACAGGAATACTGATTTTCGATAAGAAATACGAGGCGAATGTTGTTCAGATGTGGTTGAGACACATTTGGAACCGATGTTTTCGATTTTCGACTCATTCAAAGTCGTGGCGACACTCGGATATCAGGAAACTGTCAGGTGAATGAATAAAACAAAGAAATAACAGTATCCAACAATACCCACATTATTCGTGGTTTTACGATCAACGACAATAAATCGGGCCAACATCATTGATACTTTTTCATCATTCAATGTCATCTTGATACATCACAACGTAGGTCTTTTACAATGCCACATTCTCAAAACCGTCAAGCGCATTTGCTTACTTTAATTTTGTTCGTAAAATACAGCATAGAAATGTGTGGCGTTTGTAATTAATGTAAAAACGTTTCGTTTGTGTTCTTATTTTGATGATTAATTTTTTTAAAACAATAAATGAAAAAGTTAATGTATCTGATAACATGCGTGGAAAGCAACACTCAAGGACACCTATTTATATTTGGGGATTCTCAAACGAGAAAGTACGTTGAAAGTTGCCTTTTTTTTTCTTAAAATTTCTTTTGTTGTTGAACATCGAATTCGTTTATCGATATAACCTTATTTCATCGCAATTCGTATTCAAATTGTGTTTACTAAGATAAAAGGTTAAAGTAAGACAGGATAAAAGCATTGAATCTTGCAAATTTTTCACTATGATAAAGGGAAATCCTAAAGAAAAATTGCAACGACTGTAAATAAAAGCTATGCTACTATATGTTACATTACAGAAAATATGTGGTACGAATTAAAAATAAGAATTTGATAACGTCATATTGCAATTAGAAGTGAGCCAAAATCCAATTTCTAGATTCGTGGAATTCGTATCCGAAATTAAAAGTATCCGGAAAAATCCGGTAAAAAAATGTCGATCAAACTCGATAATATAGAATTAGCTAAAAACGTAGAGATTTTTTTTGTGACAAAGTGCTACTGTATAATTGTAAAACCTAACAGAAAATCTATAAACAACACGGAGCAAATTTAGTCAATAAAAATGTGCCTAAAAGTGAAAACCAGCTTCGAGAAGTAATAAAATTATTGTGGATAGAAATTCTATACGCGTATTGCGAAAACTTCGTAGTATTAATGCTGCGACGCAGCAAAGCAATCGTAGCGTAGAAATATTAGAAAACATTAGGTACTATAAATATTAAATAAAGTATCGTGTATCTCCTTGTAAATTTATTTTCCTCGCTCTATTCTTTCGGATAATAAAAGAATATTTTTATTCTTTTTCTTGCCTCATTTATTTCATACTGGATTTATTTAATTTTCGAGTACGTTTTATATTTGTGGAACAGCATTTTGCACCTCAAAAATATTAGTGTTCTCAGTTAGTTCTACGTTGTCGGATTTGATTGAAAACTTTTTGCCAGGAGCAGTACTACAGCACATTTCTATTTTCCATTGAGCTCCTCAATTGACGATCGGACAATATTAAAAACATAGTGCCCACCTACTAATCATGAATTTTAAAGAAATAACGTTTCACCTGTATCAACGTAATACTACCCCTGGCAAAATGTTTCCAATCAAACGTGAGTACGTGGAACTAACTAGGAACAGTAAAATTTTAGAAGTACGAATTGCTGCTCCAGAAATAAAAAACCAAATGAGAAGAATATATAAATATAATATGAAATAAATGAGGGGAAAAAAGAATAAAAATAATCGTTCACTATGAAAACGAAAACAGCGAGGAAAATAAATCTACTTAACAATAAAACGATACTTTACCTGATACTTATATTACCTAATATTTTCTAATATTTCTACGAACAAATATGATTACTTTGATGTGTTGTAGCATTGATGCATCGAGATTTTTGCATCATCTAAACGGAATTTCTTTTTACAATGATTTCATTCTTTCTCCAAGCTGATTTTCACTTTTGGGGACATTTTTATTAACTAACTTTGTTCCCTGTTGTCTGTCAATTCTATATTACGTTATAGTTATACAATACCACTTTGCATCACAAAAACCTCAGTGCCTTTAGCTAATTTTACATCATCACGTTTGGCCGAAAAGATTTTGCCAGGGATAATATTTATCAGTACGATAAAGAATTGTCCTATAATGTATTATCAACTACTTTACGTAATCGAATCATTACATTACAATAATTAATTATCCAACTTTCTATCAATATGAATGAGACTATAAACATCCTACAGTTCTCGAAGCTGTGTACAGTTCGGCCATTTAAAGCAACACGAACGTTTCCGCAAGTGTACGCGATTGTAAAAAGAAATTCGGCACATTCATTCAGTATCGAGTATACATACGGATCGAACGGATCGAAACACGTGAATCATATTCATATCTGATTCGAATAACAATGGCAATGGTGGATCGCGGTATTGTTATGCGGCAACATGACGAGCCGCTGGCATTCCGTCATGCTCGCGTTTCCCAGATCGAAATAATGTTATGCGGACATTATAATCGTAAATATGGGGCCCCCGGACCCGTTAGGAATCCGCCTGGCACCCACCTATTTCAAAAGAGAATCATAATTTATTATTACACCGGCTACGAGTGGAATAACAATCGGTCGCGAGCGACTCTTCCGAGAACCAGGTCGAGTTTCGATCGATCTTTGAATACTTACGCGAGCCTCGATCCTCATCCGCACGTTTTCCTTTATTTTCTCCTGTTTTCTTCTTATTTACGGTCCCTGGGCGATCGTAGAAATTTTGTACGTTGTTCCGTGATGCCGGTTTTAACGATCGGCGCGCTTCTCGAATCGAAACGCGGCACGCTTTTGACCATCGTCTTAAGGAAATTTACGGTGGGTGCACAGTGCGCTGCTACACAGGAGGAAATTTCGATTAAAACTGTGTGCACCACTGCTTAAGTATCGATCTTCGTTTGAGTAATTTAAATACCCTTGTTAATACGACGATACAGGTGAACCATGATAACTCGAACCTTATCTTCAAGTTATAGGGTAGATGTACCACGTACTGCCACTTTAAGGTTACCGCGTAACTTTATTTAACCATTTTAGAACGTCGTTGACATAAAGATCGTTTCAGTTTGGAGCATAATATTGTTCAACCGCTATTTTATTTATAAACATTTTTTATATGTTTAATATAATAAATTCATTACTACGTAATTGTAAATGTACAACAAAGTCCAATGTCCTTCGTACTGTCACTTGAAAACTTTTCATTTAAATAGAAACACGTTTTACATATATTAACACGTCAGTTTGTGTAACAGATATAAGATATATAGTAAACGTATTGCCTTACTGAATTATGACACGTTCCATACTTTATAATTATATTGGTCACATTTTAATGTTCAATAACACATTTAGCTCCTAATATTCATTTATAAATATTAAGTGTACACGAATATGCAATGTCTATGTGTTGTTACGTAAACCGAAGTCCAAGTTTAGTATGAAAATTTGTTTACTTACGTTTCGTTATACATTACTTTGCTATTAAATAAACGAATTAAAGTGGCAGTTATAGGAACAGAAACAGTAATTGGGTCATTTACCCTAGAGATTTCGACTTGTCGAAGACTTCAAATAGGAGAGGTTTAACGTGCGAAAATTCGACTTACGAGAGATAGAAACACAGCAAATGTTTCCGTATATCTTTAAGCGTGCTTCTTTTCATAAGTTATGACACACACACTGCTGTAACTTCGGGTTATAGTGGCAGTGATGATAAAAATTAAATTATACAGGAATCGTTTTGTAGAGGAACTGGATATTCTAAAAAGAAAAGTTTGTAACTTTGTCTATATAATCTATGCACCAAAACTGGAGAAGGTGGAGAAAGTTACAAAAGATGGATCAACATTTAACTAGAAAAATGAATAAAAAACAGAAATTTGTAGTATGTCTTTTAAACAAATAGATATTTCTGGAAACGATTTGCGCAGGTTCATTTATCATTAGAAAACTCTCCACGTTTATTTAAACAATGTTTTGGTAGACTGAATAATTTTGGACGTATTGAGGAAAATATATATTTTTCATCTTGAACATCGAGGACTGTTTTCGTCCCTTCAATATGGATGATCACCGATAAAGAAATACGTGTCAAATATTTAGTTGTATACTGCGTTCTCACCAAGTTTCATTAAAATCAACGTTTAATACTTGGGAAACTTTCCGTCTAAGCTCGAATTGCAGAAATAAAAAATGCATGTAAATGTGTGGTAAATACTTTGGCTTGAAGTAAGGTTTATTTCGTTTTATAGAGGTTTTCGCAGCGAAGCAGAAAGGGGTGAACACAATTTTCGTATTACGGAGCTCTCGACTGTACAAAGACAACAGTCATGAAAAACTAAATTTAACTGTAGGTATTGTTCTCGTTACTTACTCTTCGTATTCCATGTCGTTGATTCATAGTGATCTGATATATAAAAATATGACACTTTAAGAATATTACTGGATTGATTTCGCCAGACGTTATTAGTTATTGGGTAATTGTTCCAATTACTGTGAGTGTCCCAATTAATTGTAACTTTAATTGTTTTATGTAATAGTGAACGAATGTATGAAGAATCGAGATAAACAAAATTTCAATACTAAATTGTGACTTTATTTTTATGTAACAACACATGGACATTGCATATATGTTTATATTTCATATTTAAAAATAAACATTAGAAGGTGAATGTGTCGTTTGAGTATAAAAACGCGACTAATGTACTGTAAGTAGAAAGTATGGAAATTTTTATAATACAGTAGAGGTGATGATTTTACGATTTATCTTCTATCTGTTATACGAACTAAATTGCTAATATTTGCAAGGATCATTGCCATTTAAGTGACAACTTTTCAAATGACAGTACGAGGGACATTGGACTTTGTTACATATTTTCAATGAATTAGCAATTAATACATCATATTTAACGTACAAAAAGGTCACCATAAATAAAATAGGTGTTACGATTAATATATATTTTTGATGAAGATTGCATTCAATGTTCAAATTGCACAGATTGAATGTGTAATGCGTGTGTCGATACTTCGGAGTGTTCAGATGATTAAACATGTGTGAACACTGCAAATCAGTTATGGCACAAATTGTTGCTCTGATCAATAATAGGGGCCACTAAAAGTTCCTTTAGAAACGTATAGTAAAGTTTAGTGTTAATTTAAGATCATATCATGATAATGTTGCTCACTTCGCTCGCTTCTTTTCAATTTGAATAACGTTAACTTGAAATTAATGCGAAGTAGAAGAATTTTTTCCATTTGATATATATTTTTGATATATTGATGTAATCACATATTAATATATTGATACATTGGAATATTGATATATTTATATATTGATGTATTAACATACTGATATATTTTAGTTTAGTTTATTTATTTATTCAACAGACTGATGCCCTTTAGTAACGCCATTTACTTAAAGGAAACCTTAAGTGTCCGGCAATAGGAAAACTGCCCGTAATATATGCGTTATATATGTTCAGGTCTCTCAATTAGAGTAAAAAAATCTAATATAGCATTTGATTGATTAAAATTCGAAGAACTTAATGATAAAAATATCTTCCAACTAAATAAATGCTTAATTGAAAAGTTGTAATTACAACAATTGCATATTCGTGTTCAAATAATTTCAATACCTCCTTTTGCAAATATTTATATAGAAGTTACATACAATGTATCCCTTTCGTTGTATAATCGATGACATGGTTGTATATATTAACAAAAATTATGTAGATTAACATCGTAATAGGTATAGAATCGATAAATATTTAAACAAATTGTTCGTTTTCTCGGTTTGCATTTAAATAAGCGAAGTTTGGTATGAAAAAATTGATCGTTCTATTATGCGAAAATTCCTTTAGCTGAACATGTATGTTTTCATATTAGTTCGGATACGAAGGGCACTATTGTATGTGGTGATTTGTAAAGAGCATGATTTACTATTTCTTCTTAAACCCTGGTAAAACAATAATAGCAACATCGTATTGCTAAGAAATTGAAATTGTACTCCAAAAATTGTTTCAAAAACAATCATCATTGATAGCCATATTCTTATATTTCCACACAAGAATGCTATATATATACAATCATTTCTATATAAATAGAAGCCATACTGATTTGTGCGCCGCATAGTTTTAATTCTAAAGGCGGCCGTAGTGAAAGGGTTAATAGACTCCAGACTCTTAATAGCTATTTAACGCTTCCTAGAACACAATCACCAGTTCTAAAAATAATCATGAAACCTTTTTTGGGTAACAATAGTCAGCCGAATTGATCGAATTGTTTAATCGAATTTTTCCCAAGCGACACACTGTCCACTCTACTATTCCAAACGTGTGGAACTTATGGTAGTTATAGGGGCGTCCGATAAATCGAAGAAAGCAGCTACGGAATACAAATCCAAACGGTGGCCTCCAGTGGACATGGCGTGACATTGAAAGGAATGTAAATGCGTTATGAATGTCGGCCCAGTTCCACACGGTGTCACAGATCGTCCGTGGCTTACAGATTGCCCCATAAACGGGGCCTGGTTCGAAAACGCACGACTCGAGCCATGGGCGCCGTACGTGATACGCAGCAGTCGGGAATTTTGTCGGGAAACACCGTTTCGGCACACCGGACCAACGAAATTCTGCCTATCGGTTAGCGATGGGTATCCATTTCGTTCTTTTGTAAATTTTCAAGCAAATCAATTACGTAAAAATGGTTAATGTTACTCCCATTTAAAACAAAAAGTTTAATTTATTAACCCTTCAGGGACGGCACGGTTTTCTGTTCCTCTTACGAAAACAGAAAAGATTTCTGTATTTCAACAAATTTACCCCATTGTACTACTATTTTAATTCATTTTTTTATAAAGTATGGAGACTAACTAACCGTCTCGTAATAGCCAATAAATAGTTCTCTCTGTTTTAAATAACTATTAATCGTTTTATACTAATAGTAAGAAGAAATTAAAGTCCGTACGTGTCGTCCCTGAAAGGTTAAATCCAAGTGAAGATTAAAAATTGTGGGTATTAACCCTTTGAGTGTGAAGCTATTCTGATTCAACAATAGTACCTTTTCATGAAGAACAGATTAAAGTTACTATTATACTTATTTATTTGCGCAGCATTAAATAGAATATTTATACTTCTCCCAAACATGCGTTTATTTCAAATATTGATCATTTTTATTCATATTGTGTTCATAAAATAGAAACATTTGCTAACAGATATATGCGACCGTAGCACTTAAAGGGTTAAAGCTGGTGCAAAACTGAGAAATACCCGCAAAAAGACGAACCAGGTTTCACTTGATTCAGATAACCAACTCAAGTTGAGGACTCCAAAAAATCGAACGGCTCGAATATTCGAGAATGGTCGCAGTTCTAATTCTTTCGAGTACTTCGAAAGGGTTCGAGCTGCCCATTTTTTTCGAATTACTCAAATCGTATCGAACTATTCGATTTTTCGAGTACTCGACTCAAATTGGAAAGCGGGTCTTGGCTCGGTTTGAAATTCGAGCTGTTCAAATGTTTAAGTATGGTCACAATATGGTAACTACTGGGTATGTCCAAAAATTGTTGTTAACATAGAAATGGAGGAGATTTCTCAAACAAAGGTAAGTCGAAAATGCTGATTTTCCACGTGTAAAATTTCGGTTCTGTGAAGACCAAATTTTATTATTCTTTTGATACACATGCACTTGATTAATCATAGTATAACTTAGTCTAACAGAATAATTTATTCTAAAAGTAATCAAAATACTATGTAAGTAAAAAATAATATCATACAAACGTTTAAGGTACTGCTGTATCATTTCCTTCTTTTAGTGCCTTCAGAAATCCATATTTAATACAAATAATATTTTGCACTAGAATTATCGACGACTAAGGTATACTTATTTGTACCGAAGAAATAAAAATGGTAGACATTTGCAAAGAGCATGTGATTGAACTTTTAATAAAGTTTCATTCATTGTTTGCATAGAAAATCACGGAATATTCTAAAAAATACACTGCTGAAAATTGATATAATTTTTATAATAAATTTGTAACCAGTCATTTTGATTGTTTTGGTAGGTCTGGCGTTAAGGCAGGTTAAACATTTCATTGCACTGTTTGTGCAGTGGCCCGAAACGTTCTAGGCCCATCACTACTTGCCCCGGCTTCTGCATCCTCATCACGTTGAATTTTTTTGAATATCGCACGAGATGTGCTGATCACACGAAGTATTTTTGCAAATACGGAATTCTTGCGTATTTTGGTTCTGACACGTAAACAGTTTTCTATGTTTTTGTACAGAGAAGTTTCACGTACGCGGGACCCATACATTTATTCACAAGTTATCACATGGTGTTTGTTATTGTGAATTTTTTTATTGCATTCGTTAGTTTTAAATGTATTGATTATTAACTATACTATGTTCTATAATTACATAACCATCTTAAAGTTGTTAATTTGCGTGTATTACATTTATTTGAATATGAAAAGAAAAATAACAGAATAACAATATGTTATATTAAACCATATCAATTTCAGCTTATCTTTGTAGTTCGCTTGAAATGATGTTTGTAGTTACAGGATAGCAGGCGAAATAGAAAGAGGAGCTAAAAGTTGAGAACAGCGTTAATCCAACGATAAAATTTTCATACCATTAGATATTTTGTTACGTTAATTTCATTAAAATATTAGTAAGATTTCTCTGATGAAAGTAAGCCTAAAAACGATAAACTTCGATTCCCTTATATTCATACGATATAAGTACAAGTTAATACCTATTATTTTAACTTGAAACATAAATAGCATTTAAGCTGATTAAAGTAGAACATTTTATGTATAGCAACCTAATAACATTCATTATTAGTGTCTTATTCCGCAATTCCAAGAGTAAAATGTTCAAAATTAAACAGATAAATTGACTCGTTCGCGAAGAAAACTTGTCCACGGGCTTTCCTGTCGGTATTAATTTATTTCCCTTGCGTGGCCGGCATCGTGGGGTTTCCTGGACGTAGACGATCACATTCGAGAATCGACGTTTCGTTAAAGGCAGCTGGACCACCATGATCGGCGGGACGAGCATCACGGTGTCAATTAATGAGCCAAGGGGGACGGGTACGTGGAACGAGGCCCGCGGACCGGGCAAAAGACCAAGCTCCTCTGGTTTTGTCGCTCGGTTCCTGGTAGGCAGCCATAATAAATACATAATATACACATAAAGGCGAGCCGGCGCGATCGAAATGATCAAGAGAAATCCTCGATCGTCCTGCCGGCGCGCCATGGGTGGCTCCGGCTTCCGATCGCCAGCCTCAAATGAAAATCTCCACGCTTTCTGGCGTGCTTGAGTGATTGCACCGACTGTTTTCGGCCACCTAATCGACCAACCAAGCTTCTTTCACTCGTTCCTTATTCGATTGCTGCCTCCTTCGTGTCTCCAGTTTATTGGAAGTCGCTTTTGGCAAATATGGTCGTTACTTAGACGTAGATGTTGGAATCCTGTCCTTTTTAACGGTTTCAGGTGCCGGGGAAATGTAAAATTGAATCGGAACGTTTTGGTACCATTGGTAGATGAATTTACTTCTTTAGGTTTTGTATCTTATACTTTCAGAGAAATAAAAGTATAATTGAGAGATTGAAATATTGAGCTGTGCACAATATTTGGCTAAAAGTGTTGAGTCGCGTTTTGATTTGTACCACTGTCGAATCATTTGTTAATCTTTTTATTAATTCAAAATTAATATTGTAGATGTTAATAGAAATTTTCTTTATTTTTGTAAATTTTTGGCCGAAGACCTTTCTACTGTAACATATTTTTCAATCTTTTCCTCTTTTTAATTTTTACATCTACGTTCCTTAGAATGCGTAGCGATTCCAAACTTTATACCAGTACTATGAATGGAAAATGTGACAGAAGTTAAAAAAATTGTTAATTACTATATAATAAGTTAGTAATTTGTTTCTTTTTGCACGATTTAGTCAAGGTAATAGTAGACTACAGCAGTAAATCGTCACATAAATTTAAGTATTATTTAAACCGGCGTTTGCAAAAAATAAAATACATCATTACTAAATTTGAACTGAATTTGAAATTATAACTTTATTCCAAATTAAATTTCCAAATTGGTCATAATTATGTGGCCAACGCCATGTATGTATAAAGTTCAATTAATTAAATTTGGTCCAATAGCAAATAATCACAAAACGCTACTTCAGGAACCTTTTTTGATTTTGAAAACCTTTCTTTATTGTTTACCTACTTGCGCATAATAAGTAACTTAATTAGATGTACGCAATATGTAACATGTACGATATATGAATTATTTCACTGATTCGAAATTAACATTTTATATGAACAGTGTCATTTTATCAAGAAATATATAAATATATATAAGAAATAAGTAATATTCAAATAGGAAACATTCTTGTTCTTAACATCAATATTTTTAACATAATACTCCATGAACAAAGTACTTTTCGATTACTACGTCATATACAATATCATTTAACTAACGAAAGGTATTTGCTCAGCCATATTATTTTATTTTACTTAAAAATACAACAAATCTAAAGAAATAATTATTCTTCCTTGCAGGATAAATTCTTAATATTTGTTTTACAATAGCATCTATATTTTATTTTATACCGCTGTACAAATTAATTTCATGCCTTCATCTATCGAGACTAAAAGTCGTCATCTTTTTCTATGGGAATTTTATTACGTATTTTTCCATGGAAATAGGAAAAATGTGAAATAACGAAAAGTATTTCGAGTATTAAAATTCTATTTCATTTTTCGTAAATAACTGTATTTTTGTGAAGACAGAAATACCGAGTTTATTTATATTGTGCGTATAAGCGGTAATGTATATCAAAATGGTGGCTTAAATCAGCCATAACGCGGCAATGGAGACTAATTATCACGAAGGGATCTTCCATAAAGATAATTCAAACACATTTACATTTGACCTATTACCAGCTGACTACATTTCGCCGCGACTGGTAACGATTCATCGTCAGTCGAAGTACGAAGTCGTCAGCGTTTTTGTAGCCCCTAATTTCAGAGGGCCTGTGCTCATTTTATTGTGATTCCTGCGATCCGTTCTGTTCCCGCTTTGGATTTGACGGCGGTTTCTTTCTACAATGTCCCCAATTCTGATGATCGTGCGCGTGAGAATTGTGCGAAACAGCCAGTGAACATCACTGAACGCGAAAAACGAGGGTCAGAGGGGTTAGCTTCGGTAAGAGAGGACAGCTTCATCTCCGAGGTGGTCCTGTGTGTTGACAAAAAGTTTCACGCGGAATCGCCCGATACTTTGACTTACAATAAATATGCACGATTTTTTAGAGTCTCGATAAGTTCGAGTATTCACCTCAGCTTCCATTTTACTGATCCATTTTTCACTTGATCACTTTGATCTTGATTTTGCTGATCATATTCATCTGGAATTACGTTGTATATGAACAATAGTGGAAGACTTGGCACGATTTAACACTAGAACTGCCAAGAAAGTCAAAATGACTGGTTACAAATTTAGTGTAAAAATTATACAAATTTACAGCAGCGCATTTTTAAGAATACTTCGCGACTTTTTGTACAAAATATAAATGAAGATTTATTATACTTTAATCAGATGAGATTTGCAAATATCTACCATTTTTATTTCTTTGGTACAAATGAGTATACTTTAGTCGTCGGTAGTTCTAGTGTCAATCCATTCAAGAAGTTGTAAATATTTTGATTATCAGTTTGTAAATTCATTCATGCCGCGTGCATAGCGATCGAGTTTAGGTACACATATTTGATTATTAGTTATTATCGTTCTATACGAACAACGAAATAATTTTAATTGTGCCTAAGCATGAATTATTTCCATATCAGCATTGCAAGTAATTACTGAATGCATCTCATTCATAGTGGATATCAAGAACATTCTGCACGAATGTGATCTTTGCAAATTAACCCTTTACGCGGCGAACATAGATCTATAAGCTTAACGCTGAAGAACATTGACAACAAAGAACCAGACAGTACAGCTTCGAAATATGTTGCACAGAACTATAATATTCATTTATTTATGTAAATAAAGTATTACTACCTAACAGTAGAAACAAGAAATGATTTTAATTGACACTGGGGGATCTTACCCTATTCGTTCCTAATTTTCATACGCATCATCCTATTTTCCATATCTTACGTAACCGCATTATTTATTTAATATGTAAATCGACTAGAGTTTCGTTGTGGGTCACATCTAATCCAACCGTGAGCCATCGTTAATCTAAAGCTTAATAACTTAAACAGATAATTAACTCCTCTCAATTAATCGACTCCTTAAATAAGCATTAACATGCTACTGTTTCTTTGTAACTCTCAATCATTGCTTCGAACACTCAAATCAAAATGAATGTGGTAAAAAATTGTGTTGCCGCAAAATTCAATTGGAAACTCTTTGCAACCCGATTGAATTGCGATCCCCAGTTTTTCTCCGTGGCAAAGAAGACAAAGGTCAATCGGAACACGTTGAATCGTAGCCCGCGCGAGCATCTTGCAGGACGAACTCGATTCAGCGTCCGCGTCAGACCGCAGTTAATGGGGATTCGAGTGTCGATGAGGCATCGACGCCGATGGACGTCGACGTCGGTCAAGGGAGGCCGGGACAGCCAGCCCTGTTGTTTTTACGCGACGTGCCAGTAATTTACAGTCGGTCATTCAGCCGTACATGGTCGGTACGATCGGTGGCCTCGCTATACGTCAAATTATCCCATACATCATGGCTTTCTTCGCCATGGCCGTTGATTTATGTGCACGTGCATAATATAAATTATTAAATAAGTCTACGCCAGCCGCGCATGCGTGTTCGTTATTTATCGATCGGTAAGAACGGATCCCTTGGATTGATCCACGATCCATCGATCTGATAAGTAAACACGGTGATCTTCCCGTGGAAGCTAAAAGTAGCATTTACGCGAGCAAGTTTTAGGAAAAAAGTCGTCACGATTCGTTTCGTGTTTGTTGGAAATTTGTTACTTTCCAGGCGAATCTGGTTTTTTCTTCGATGCGACAATCTTGTGGGACGCGGACTTGTTCAATTACTCATTACGGATATGATACTGCGTGAACAAACTTGGAGGACCACCCATGCGCTTAAGAAATTTGTTATTCTCTAATTGATATAAATGGGAAGAAAATAAAGTGGAGTGCAAATATTTTCGCAAATTCATGTTTCTATAGAAAAATGATAAAGGTAGAACATAAAAATGCTATTTAATATTGTTATTATTTGTCCATATCAGTGATGTTAGTAAATTTTGTGTAGGTGATATTTAATGTAGGATTGCTGTTGAAATTAAAGATTGACGAATACTTAAATACATACTTTTAAATCTGAGCTTTAAGACTGGTGGCGGTACTAACGGTAAGGGGGTATTAAAAGAGAAATTGAAAAGAATGAAATATGTTGTGGAAAATAAATTGAACATATTATTATCACATTAAACTGACCAATATTATTAATTCTGTAAGTACCGCCAATGCAGATATACATCGTTATTAGATATATCAATAAATAATCCACTATTTTATACTTTTCTCATCTCCAGTATTATATGAGATGTAGAAATTCATATTTGAATTTTACTACACCACTTGATCCCTTCTTTTCAAAATTTTTTTACTAAAAATGAAAAGATTTCCAGTTACGATAATTCAGTCTCACCTTAATAAAGAGACGAAAGGAATAAGAAAGATGGAAGTAACGGGAAAGTTCTTCGAGAACCTCGTTAACTTATAACCTGCCAAAGGACGCGTCTTCTGCGAGCCGTCCGCGGTAAATGAAATTACGCAGGGCAGCTAAAGAAATTCGAAAACGGAGCACGAAGCGGCGTAAAGTTGGCCGGAAAAACAAGCGGCGGGCTAACGTATTCGCCTCGAGTAGACGCCGGATCTCAGGTAACGATTTTAACGGCATCGCCCAATAAGACGCTGTCATTATTCACAATTTAAGCTAAACCCTCCGTTTCCGGGATCCGTAGACAGCGACGGCCTCAAGACTACTTTTAATTACCGACATATCAAGCGACACAACAGAGGGACACGATTATTGATTGTTTCCCTGTTTATTGTATATTTTAAATTTAATTCGGAGTCTCAGGGAGACGAGCAACCGGCAATAGCTGTCAAACGGTGCCTCGTTTTTAAATCCCTCTTGTAAAGTAAAATGAGACAAGCCTCCTCCTCCCTTCAGACCCCCTCTTCCTGTTCCGCCGGGGTAGACTCATCCCCTTGTCCTTCTTTGTCTCTGATAATTCGCGTCAATACGACGAAACGAAAGCTCTGTTCCTAAGGATTCGACATTTCCTTCTTTTATTGGCTGAATCGTAATTGTGTTTCTCGATCATACTTAATCTCACTGTTGCGGCTATCGGTTGGAAAATAAAAATTGGTTTGAAATTATTTTGTGAATTTCGTTATTGTTAAATCACTCGATGAGTAATTCAAAGATTAGTTGTGTTAATTGATTGGATACGTTTTCAGGCGAAAGTCAAGTTTTATTTACGAATTACATAATATAAACTTAATCATCAAAAAGAGGTATTCGTTGTTTTCTATCTTTCTGAAAGCAGTAAAATATTTGAATTTAGATACTTATTAGAAACAGGTATATCTAAAGGCATCAAGAACTGTTTAGTTTATGTGCACGATGCGCACAAATTTTCAAAAGAAAATAGGAATCTTATCCCTACCGGACATCCTGAACAACACGCAACAAGAAGAGTCATAAAAAATTAATGGAGAGAAAATGAGCAAAAGGAACTGGTTTTTGTGGAAATGTTGCGTAGCGAATTTGTGCCGTTCGAAAATTTATGGCACCGGTTATCCTTTCCTCGTTCTCATAACCCGTTCTTTTCCTCCAATTCTCGCAAAAGCCATGTGGATCACAGATATCGAGTTTCCGGTCCCGCGGTGATTCCTCATCCGTTGCAGCGCGCTAGTTCTTCCGGTCATTAAGCATGGGTCACCCTGTAATTTGCAGAGACATTATACGAGTTGATTAAAATAATAATGCCGGGTCGCCACAGTCGACGAGCGCCAGACCGGGTCCAAACGGATCAGCTTATGAATATTGATCCCCATCCGGTGTTCGGTAATAAACATATCGTGCGGCATCGTTTTTGCATTCGCATTACAATGGAGTCGAGCCAGCGTAATGTCACCAGTGGCCACGGATTATTGTAATCGAATTATTTCACGTCCGCTTTTTCGCGGCTCTTCTTTTTCCATCCGCGTGAATTGAATATTTATGATTCCCATAAGTCTACGGCTAATTACGCAGCCCGAAGCACGATGTTACGCTGACAATGAGTGAGATTGTTTTTTGCTGTCGAGAGGTAGCATCAAATGATCGTGGACCCATTAGAAAGTTTGATAGTAGTGTTCTCTTCTTTTCGATTAAATCTATGGTACTTTTTTAACAGAATCCTTGATGACCAATCATGCTTTGAATAACCCCTCCACTGTAGTACTTTTTAATTGAAGGCATTCTCATTGCGTAGATGAAGACCTGTATGAATGTAAATAATTAAATGCTATGCACAATATTATGAATTATGTATTGCTGTCTAATTAAAATGCAATATAGTATACAAGTAGCAAATAGTTTTCAGCGAATGATTGCCCAATATTCGAGGTCATAGAAATTAATTTTACATAGATGAGCTCTAAATTAATAAATAATGAAAGCACCTATCAGCTCCTTTTCGTAATTGGGAAAATATCATATATGTCTTTCGTAACGAAAAAATGAATGTTTTATCGGCGCTATTAAAATTTATCTATATTTTAAGCAAGACAAATTAGGCACTTTAAATGTATTGGTAAGTGACATACGGATATGAAATATAATGTCTGTAATATTAGTCTTTCTCTTAGTTCTGAGTTTATACAGAGTACTGCTACGGTTATATTTTTATTGTTTATAATAATATATGCATAACAGTAGTAAGCTCATCCCACGCCAAATTGATCACATTTTAACCTCGATGTCAGCGACTTTGTTCAAATTGAAATATGTTGTAATCCACGTGAAATGAGGATGGGTTTAAGTCATCATTTTCCAGTTTTCAAAATTGTTTAAGAAATACCAGGTTGTGAATTTTGCAATTTTTCCCAGTTTTAAGAGACCAGGCACCACTTCAGAATTATTATCTCGAGAACTGTTCGTCGGATCGGGACGTTTTTTTAGTTTTAGTCCAAAAGGTTCAACGTATTCGAATTAATTCGATTTATGTAGAAAAGTTGATTTTGTAATGTGGACAATTATTATAAACAAATTTTTATTTTGCAAATTTCATCTTGAAGATGGGGATCTACAGATTTAAATAAATATGACCATATTCCTTGAAGTTTCAGTTATAAAATGAGCCCCTTTGGAAACGGAGTCTTGAAAATTAATATATCCATAAGCTGTTGAAGAATCGATGCGTAGCGTTTCTGATAAGTCATCCACCATTATGGTCGTACGCAATATCATTTATAATGACTACTGCTTGCAAATAACACTTTTTTACAATAATGAAATTAATGTATACGAATCTGGTTGCTTAGATGTAGGTAGGTAAATCCGTGTAAGTGAATAAACTGACGTTGTTCAGTGAATAGTACAAATAGAATTACGTTGTTTTAAGCGATATTAATGTTTATATGTGATCCCCATTGATTTACGCTAAGAACAAATAACCTCTACATAGTTTAAATTTTTTCTTGGTAATAACAGAGTGTTAAAAACAACTTATGAATGGCTTACAATAATGAACATTTATCGAGTGTAATTAACACTCGATAGTAAGTAATTAACACTCATGAGTGGCTTACAAAATCTAACACTTGTAGAACATTTAAAGTTAACATAAAAGTTTGCATTCGCACAAACATTCGCAATCTATACAAAGTAAGTGATAATTAAACCTTTCTATACGTCAGTAATCATACATCACACAATACCGTACATCGTATCAAAGTCTTCATATGTAAAAAATGTTCACAGCAGTTACATTTCACGCACATGATATCTTGATGAGCAGAATTAGGCTTCCGTTTTCAGCAAAACATTTCACACCAAGCCACAAGGTGCAAAAGGTCAACGGTCTTGCGTGAAATGAAGATAAAATAGCCAAAAGCCGAGGATCGAAGGATGAGGGTCCATGTAAGATCGCAGGGGGCCGTCGAATAAGCAATGGCAGCCTTACTACTGTTAGGTAGCGGAACCCCCGCTGACATTCGGCCCCCCATCGACACCTGACAACCTGCTGGCTGCTACCTACAAATTGCTTTGCGTCCTGACCCCTACCATTCCAATACTTACCATGAGTCGTCTAATGCAACGTTATAATAACCATAAAAAATATGCTTGTTACACAAAAAGTGATACAACGTGTTATTTTCATTTATATTAGAATAATATTTAGTATAGATTTTAGTAAAATTTAGTGTAGGTTAATTAAATCGATAAAAAATCTTGAAATATGAGGAAAATTGATTTTTACAAGTTTGTCACTCTGGATACTTTTCAATTATAGTATAATGTTTAATTACTAAAATCGAATGTGGATAACAGAGATAAATGAGTAATTATTAACGGTCTTATAGACGTAAGTCTTAATAGGTGTAGTACATATATAATTTATGCGAATAATGCCCAACTTTATATCTTAACTTGAAGTACTTTGAAACATTTTCCAAACATCTTTATTCCTTTTTATATAATACAGAAAACAATAAAATGAAATATAATATATCCTACTGTATGAAAAGTGAAAAATGCTACATATAATATTTCATATCTATTGTGCACAATGAGTTGAAACAAAAAAGATCACGAAAGAGTATGAAAGAAACAAAAGGAATGATGAGTCAAGCATATAAATCCAAAAGCGAATACCACGCGGTGGGCCCCACACTGTTAATTACTGGACCACACATCTTGCTACGTTGTCCTTTCAACGTGTAAATTCCAGGTATAACATTCTATGACGAATCGGTGCAAGAAAGAACCCCATTGCCTTCTATCCTCGAACGACTGGTCTTCTTTTCTACCTAAACGAGCCAATCACGAATCAAATATTAAGAATATCTCAAGAGTCCAATTAGAACTGAACTTTGTTTATATCTCTTTCATTTGATTTTCTATTTCTCTCTTTTCTTTTATATATTGTTCCGCATTGTGCATTTCGTATATCCGTGACGTACAATAGTGTAATTGGATTGTAAAAAAGGCGGGTGGAATTTTTAACTAAATAGTTTTCTAATAGCAAATTGGTAAATACAAATGCAACCTGTTTCGATTATACAATAAATTAAATATTTTATTTCTTTTCATGAAATGCATTGAACTTTTAAAATGAAACGTAATTCAATTATGTTCAAAGGTATTAGATCATTTAATATATTTTACTATTCTTTATGTGAATATTATATATATAATGTGTATCACAAATCGGTTGTCACGATATTGTAGCTGGTTTTGATAGTTTCATAAAATAATGTTTCATACAAGAATTTATTGATATCAATCAAAGAATTTATTAATGTAAGAGAAAGAGTTACAAAGTGTCTCTTCTCTATAAAGAACTTAGGTCAGTTTATCTTCTTATTTTCATAGTCTTATATTACATAAAATGACTAATTTATTAATATAAAAAACCTAATTTCTAGGTCCATGAAACTCGAATTCGAAAGTTTGTGATGCCTCAGAACCCTCGAAACTCTTGAAACTTTCAAAATCCTGAATTCTTACTTTTTTTCCTTTTATTTGTAAGAAGTATCCATTTCATCAGGAATTAACATCATAATAAATCCCTTTTAGATAACCAAATCACTTACTGAATTTAATCAAATGAGACTTAAATTCATTTATAACTTCAATAAATCAATAAGCGGAAAAATTTCGTGAGATAGATACCTATTCATTTTCATTTCTTTTTTTTTCGTTATACGCGACTGTAATGAATTGGTGAAATTGTATCGATTAAAGCGAGTCTAAAGTCTAAACACAAATTCTATTAGAGTATTAGTTAAATAAATTTATATCATAAAAATATTCCCGTTATTTATGCTAATTGTTAGCTACCTAAATTTTGAGAATTTCGAATCATAAAAGTACCACAAAGTTTCAAATTACTCGAATTCGAAACATTTTGTGTTTCGAGGGGTTTCGCGGTTTCGCGGTTTCAAAGTTCTTCCTTTAATAAGTAAATAAATGAATAAATAAATTATTCAACTGTGCACAAATTGTGTACAAACATTTTTTGTATTCATTGCAAATCGACCTTTAATCTGAAGTCCCACAGAATTTTAACTTTGTCAATCCGCGTCTTAACTTTCAGAATCCACTGCGCGACAAGAATAATCCGAACAAGAAAGAAATCTGCACTGCATTAAGCTCCCAAAAGGGGGAGTGCATGCACCCTTCGCGTCGGGGGTGGCTTGGGAGCGAGCTATAATAATCCCAGAGGGCCGGCTACGTAACGCGACAATTTCCCGGTGCATTAAGGGGACTTACATATTTTATGGGGATTTTTGCATATAATTTTACGCCGCGTTGGAGCGACATTTAAATACGCCAGCTGGATAAACAGGGCGCGACTTTTCTTTTTAGCGAATGTAGGAGACTGTGACGTTCTGACCGAAAGACGAGATAGAGACAGACAAAAAGGGAGCATGCGGTAGAGCACCCTCTGGGAGAAACGGGAGATAGAGCTTTATGGCGGCACGAGGAAGGGGTGTTTGCACAGCATGCGATACATGTGTCTATGCACCCTCCGGTTCAGGGGTGGCAGAAACGATTTGACGATTCACTTAAGAGCTACCAGCGAGAGCTTATCAGCGATCGGAACGCCGATAATCGGTGCACTTTCACGGCAATCTTTTTCTTCTCGAAATGCAATCATATCGAGATTGAACCGCGTCCTGGTCGAAGGGAAGACTAGGGCGCGAAACAGGAAGCTTTTAGACACTTCAATGTTTCGGCATGAGTAGTTCTGTTAGTGTATTTTGTTGTTTGAAAAGATTGCTACGCTGGTTGATCCGACGATGAGCTGAAAAGTTTCCCACAGTTACGCGTCAGTCACGAAAGTCTACATACACATTTTAAATTTCAAATGTTTAGATATTTTAGGTCGTATTTTGGAATAATAAAAATGGCGTGAAAATTCATAAAATAGAAACTCACAAGTGAGAAAGATACCTGAAAGACGTTTCATAAGGAGAGCATTATTGATTACATGAACAAAATTGCTTTTAAAGGTACATAAGATGTAATTTCATTTATGCTAGACACAGATGTATCAGAGGATCTAACAAAGTGTAAATACAGTTATAGCATAATGCTTTGTACGTATATTTTAATAAACATATTTAGACTTTCGTGAAATCGTATATTCGATTCACTTATATTTTTATGTAAACAAATGAAAAAATCGTCAGTATATTTTGACAATCTCACACAAAAGTAATACTCTTTAACTTACCTTCACTAAAATATTTAACTATTTGAGGTACTTTTTAAAAAATTTTGCTGAACGGGAAAGACAGAAACGATTCTTTTTCAATAATAGATGTTTGATTGATGCTTAATTGTCAGTATGATCCATTATTGTTTAGAAGGAACTCTTATACACGATTGTCGATAAAATTTGCCATTTAATTATGAAATTTTACAAAGTTACATATTACGTGTGGTTCAATATTACCTACGTTTACCTTAAAATAAACAATTATTGTATAATTAGATGTAAGTCTGAAATGTAAACGAATATCTGTAGAAAATTTCAAAACAAGAGAGAAGATTTCAAGACAAACAGATTTCGATACTTTCAAATTCAATTATGAATTTTCATAATTTGTCGAATCAAAGATTTCCAGTACTGGCATAAGAGAATGATATTATAGTTTAGTGTAGCAAATACTCTGCTTACCAGCAAGTCAACTCAACAATTATTAAGTAATTTAAACATATTAAAATTGTACGGAAAATTGTAAGCTCGTGCAACCATATTTTCTTTCATTATAGTGCTGCTAATAATTCACATGTATTTACAAGAGGTCAATATGATTATAAATAACGAAAAAAAACAAAAACATTTTACGAAGTCCTTGAAATCCCGAACCTTTCCATCGCTATTAAATTCTCACCAATTCCCGCAACGATCAAAACCTCGAAACCCCATTTCGAAAAGAGCGCATCAATTCGGCAAGGGATTTTTTCGAAAGAAACGGAACCGACACTTGACGCGCTTTAATTAAGTTCGCTGATTTCCGGATTCGATTCGACGTGGAAGCTGGACAAGCGAGTAGCCGGGGTGCGAGAGGTGTAACGATGGACGGTGCAGGGGTTGCAGGGTTGCCGGATAGCGTAATGAAATATGCGTGACGAGAGGTCCCACGAGTCCTCGACTCGCACCACCATTACTCAGTTCAGTTCAGCTCGATGCGGTTCCAGTTTCTGCTCCGGGAAGGGTGGCTGCGCGTTATATTATTCAATTATGTCATTCCAGTTATACGGGCGCGACAGAGGGAACGTTTTCGAGGGAGGAGAGGGAAGAGAGACAAAGGGACGATCTCCCCTCCGAGACAGAGTCTGCCAAGGCCGAAGGGTGGCCATTATGAAATTGTAGTTACTCGATTAATTTCAACCCCGCCGCGCGAATTATCATAAGATAATGGGCCCGCTTTAATTCACCGATGCTTGTTGGTGGGGGTAAAGGGTGGAGGCGAATTCAACGAAGTGTTTTATCGCTGATTACGCGCGCCCTGCACTCTCACCCTATCCCAGTCAGCAACGCTTTGGTTCTTTTAATCAGGAAATTAATCGTTACATTTTACAGGATATTTCTTTGAAAATAAATTTCAATTCTTGCTATTATCGCAATTAAATTTCGTACTTTTCGAGACGTTGATCGATAGACTGTGGATCTTTATGTAAATTTATATTTTTACAAACGCCAAATTACAATATGGAAGCTGACTACCGTTTGATTTCATCGTCTAAATAGTATAAATTGTACTCTATTTTTAATATTTCATATGTTTCTGAGTATTGCACGCGTAGTACATCTTTTGGAATTTTTAAATTCCCCATAGATGCATAAGAATCCGCAATCTATTGATCAATGTCAAGATACTTATCTAACATCTGCTTCAAGGCCAAATTAGTATTTAATATTGCTAAAAACAACTGTTGAATCTAACGAAAGAAGTAGATTATTCATTGGTATATTTAATGTAAACAAATTTTAGTTAGACACTGCCTTATAAAAACTATTTTTAATAAAAGTCAGTAATTAGTAAAGTACGAATATTTCCAGCGGTCGCTATATTTAATAATTATCTTGATAAAAAAATATACGAACTATTTAGGGTAGATGTACCAATTACTGCCACTTTAAGGTTATCGCGTAACTCTATTTAACTATTTTAGAATGTGTTTAACTTAAAAGTCGTTCCAGTTTGGAGCATAATATTGTTCAACCGCTATTTTATTTATAAACATTTTTTTATATGTTTCATATAATAAATTCATTACTACGTAATTGTAAAAGTCCAATGTCTTTATTACTGTCACTTGAAAACTTTTCATTTAAATAGAAATACGTTTTACATATATTAACACGTCAGTTTGTGTAACAGATATAAGATATATAGTAAACGTATCGCCTTACTGAATTATGACACGTTCCATACTTTATAATTATATTGGTCACATTTTAATGCCCAACAACACATTTAGCTCCTAATATTTCGTCTTAAATGTTAACTGTAAACGAATATACAATGTCTATGTGCTGTTACGTAAACCGAAGTCCAAATTTAGTATAAACATTCGTTTACTTACGATTCTTCACACATTACTTTGCCATTAAATAAAATAATTAACGTGCCGGTTATATGGACACTGACAGTAATTGAGACATCTACCCTAGTCATAAATAGATTCTTGCAAAACCATAAATCTGTCTGCAATTTCATGAAAACCAAAGTGACACGTCCGTAAGAGAATGTCTTTTGTCACTGAAAAGATCCGTTTCCCTTCCCCTTAAACGTGCGATACCGCTTCTATCTTCCTCAATTCTCCGCAATAGTGCAAAACCTTGCCCCTCTCGTTTAAAGTCCTTTTCAACCCTCCTACTTTGAGCGAAGCGCGTGTGGACCAACCCTTAGGTAGTCCCTGTCCGCGGAATTCCAGGCGGAGTCAAAAGAGGACCTCCGGTTCCCAAGGGAACCTCGGCGCCGTGTCCGGGACGCTGGTCCTTCGCTTTGATTTATGTCCTTGTAAGTGACGTCACTCGTGTGTATTCGCCGAAGCCCCCCCTTGGTTCTGTGTGCACAAAGGATCCGGCGTCATATTATCTCGGGCGTAGCGTATATAAATGACCGAAATTGGGACTTATTGTGTTTGTCATCGGTGCCGGAAAACTCCCGTACTGATTTATCGCCCGGCCTCGCCTTTTCCGATACTCACACTTTACACCCCTTTTCTCTGCTAGATTTTCGACATTTTGCCCGAAGGAACGGAAACAAAGAAGCAATATTAGAACATGGAAATTAATTAACGTATAAGAAAATTCCTTTATCAGTTAGTTTTAAGAGTTTCAAAATAACAACACGCACAAGTGTTACATTTTCGGTATCTTTTTCATGATAAGTTTGTAGTTGTTTGTTTAATGTTCAGGAAGAAGCGCATTTATTCGAAGATGATAAGGATTAGTAGAAAACTAATTACTAATACAGAAATAGTACAGCCGTAAGTTAATAAATGTTAACATATTATCGTAAATAGTTGTATGATAGATTCGAAGGTTGAATGAAAAATAATGCTTCCGATTTTCTAACTCCCATAGAAATCGAAGTATTTTAATAAATGCGATACAAACACAATGCTCGAATATTATTCTACTTTACCATATACACTATTACTATATTCATTTTTTCTGCAGGTAAAAGTAAATTAAAAGAACTTTGGTGCTAAAGTACAATTTCACAGCAGATGATTTAAAAACAATACATATATTTAACTAAGGATATGTTTACAAATCTGATTTCTTTATACTTATCTAAAGGTGTTATATGATAATTTCACGAATTTCAACAGATGTGCATCAGCAGGTTCGCGAATGTTTCGCTTCAATAGGCGTTAACACTTTCACAGTGATACGAGTTATCACATTAGTTTCGTTACGTCTCCGTCACATCTCGTCTAAAGCTCATCTACATGTTTCTTCCTCCAGCCAGGCTTTATCGCAGTATGCTAATTCCCGGCGGAAAGATGCAGCCGCGTTAAAGCGATCGCGCGAATAAGATATACCGTACAGATATCTCCGGTATAATCCGTGGTATTAGTAAGCGTCCCCGTGACACTAGCATATTCTGCCGGGCCACTCCATTTGCACCCGGACCCCTATCTCGACGTCCTTCCAGTTCAATATAATACCCAGTAATTCCCCCGGGAAACGATTCTACGTGGATCTCGGGACGAAGAACTCCTTCCCCCGGATCGGATTCAACCCCCGTAAAATAACGGGCCGGATACGTTTTGACAATTCTATTACGATTATTTCGTCGTGGCCGACAGCTGCTACACGCCTGGCCCTACGCTGACAAGTACTCTTTCTGTTTTATCGTGTAATCGAATTGAGGGAGCGCGTGAATCGAGAAGCATGAAGTTCAGCTGAGTTCAGTATTCACCAGTTCGTTTCGGACATTAAGAAGATTTGATTGATAAGGGAAAGCTATCGATATGTTATGCTGAAGTACGTAAAAGTTCTTGTCTTGAATACAACGGAGCATTGTTAAACGGGTCTACGTACACTTATGCTTGCATACGCGTGAAATTTTACAATTGTGCAAATTGTCGGTATAGCATTGGTTTGATGTTCAATTATGAACGTAACCGGTTAATAATATATTGAGCGGTAGATCGTATTAAACGGACATTCCATAAGATTATAATACAGTGTACTTATGCTGCGTGTCGCAATATTTTTTAAATGTCGGGCGAATTTGTGATCAGTGGACTGTCATGTAGCTCTTGAAGTTTTATATACCAAAAATATTGGAACCAGCTGACTGTCTCAAACTATAACTACAAAATTAACTGTAGACCTATAAACGAAGTCGTTCGGTAACGTTAATAAAAAATCTATATATAGGTTTTTAAAATTCGAAGCTTCGTAGCTTGAAAACTTGAAAAAATGTCCAAACATGTATCCAACTAAGTAAAGTATCCCCTAATTTTATTCATACCTTTTTATGTGATTTCTTTATACTAAGAATGCTAAAATATTCCTTGGACTCTGTATCTGGAAGAGTTAAGTTTTAAATATAGAGTAGTATCTTCTAAGAAACAATAACCATTTCTGCGAAACATAGTTCCACGAAGAAGATGCATAAAGGGCAATAAAAAGGAACAATTGGGACTCGTTAACAAATTTAAGGAATTCTTGTTACACGCGTGAGCTGCACTAATGCGAAAATTATGCGCAGAACCGCAATAATTTCCGCATCAAATTCCCTGTCCGCGATATTTCAAAGAGCACATTTAAGGACGTGCGGCCGAAGGCGCGAAGAGAAAATTCATTCATTAATATTAACCACGCGGGAACCCATCGCATTTGCATTTACTGTTCTTGGCTTGGCTGACCAGGAAACGGAATATCCACGTAATTCGTGGCAGTAGGTAGCAGCGTTGCAACGTTTTCGTCGTTGTGCAAACTGCATTATAATGCATATATGTATAACCAGGCACTGTTACTACTTTAAAATGGATACCATAGGATATCGCGCGAAAACCATTTTATCGATATTGGTATTTTTATATTTTGTTGAATTGTCAAGTTAATTATACTCTAAGATAAAAGGATATGATCCGTTTATTTTGAAAGCGGCTTAAGTCCATTTATGGCCACCAAAAACGCTTTACCTTTTAAGTAATGATAATTAATAAATATGGTGAATGGATTAATAAATTATACACTGTTAGAAACACAAAAATATTATACTACCATGTTATCACTGACAACTTATCAGTTACCAATATTTTTAAGTTAATTCAAAGGCAAGCCCTTAAATATCTCAGTTTAAGAATGAATGGATTCAAGCCAGTTTCAAAATAAACGGTTCATATAAAAGAATAAGACATTCGCTGCGGAACGCGACGACGAAATCTTCAAAGTAGACGGCATATATTTCTTCAATCAAAAGACAATTATATTAAAATTGCTGCAATATTCCTTTTTTCCTATTTTTACTGAACTTTTTGTATTTGCACTGAACCTTTGCCTAAATTATCTATAACGCGTCTTCTTTCGCTAAACATTCATGGATAACTTAACGATGGTAAAATTTGTAGGATGCACTTAATACGCAAAATTATATTGAATATCTAATGTAAAGCATCGATTACTACATTTCGAGGATGAAATTAATTTTTATTTCGATTTTATTCTGCCGATCGTGATTTTAAAAATCTGAATCTGCATCAAAATCCGCAGTCTAGTGGTAAGTGTAACTTAATGTAAGATATCAACAAAATTATATAATATAAATGCAGTTCTGTTATAGACTTTTAAGCTCACTGTTGAGAACTTTTAGGCCTGATGCAGACGAACGACTTTTTGACGTTTGATCATATTTGTTTGTCTTCATTTTTTTCAGTCGGAGAAACGAGGAGAAACATACCATCGTGTGCCAAAAAGTCGCTCGTCTGCATCAAGTCTTAGTGTTTAGAAAGTTCACTTAAGGATGTACAAAAAGAAAGGTTGATCAGCTGTGTTGCGAAATATACTACCCCTGGCAAAACCCTTTTGGGTCAAACATGGTAACATAAAATTAGCAAAAACGCTAAGATTTTTGTGATGAAAAGTGTTACTGCAAGAAACATAAAACCTAACAAAGAATTTAGACTACACGAAGCAAAATAAATTAATGAGAATGTGCTGAAAAGTAAAAATGAGCTTCGAGAAGTAGTAAAATAATCGTGGAAAGAAATTTCATCTGCAGACTGCGGAAATTTCATAACATAAATGCCACAATACATCAAAACAATCACAGGTGGACATAAAAACAGTAGAAAATATTAGGTAATTTAAATGTTAAGTGGAGTATCGTTTATCTCTTTGTAGATTTATATTATTGAATACTTTTCTCAATATTTATGCCAACAGAATACACTTTTTTCTCAGCTACATCTTCTCTTCTCACTTATTTCACATTAAATCTATTCAATTTCCCCGTATATTTAGCATCTCAAAAATCTTAGTATTTCAGTTAGTTCCACGTAACGGTGTTTGTGTCCCAAGTGTGCCAATACTTTTTAACATACTTCTCAATTTCAATTTGACACATTATCTACGTCCATCTACATTACCTCTGATTTCCGAATTAACTTAGAGACTCTAGTTTTGTACAAAGAGCTAAATAACTTCGGGAACCCAATGAAATATCAAATTCTGCGTTTATCAGTTATATACGTTGTTAAAAAGAGTTTACACGTATACGCGATGCATGATTTCGTTTACATTCCTTTTATGTCCCTTTCGGACTCTACTACAACAGAGCAGCATCTTAGAAGTAACTTTTACCCCGACAGTGGTCGTTAAGAGGTAGAATTTTAGAGTGTCCCCCGTTGATCTTCTACTTTTTCGTGTTCTCCGCTATCGTTCACTGGCTGGTTGTTATTCCCGACAGCTGTAGTTGCAGCAACGGGGATTGGCGATATTTTATCGGCGGTGGAGCGCGCGTTTCTCTCGGGGCCGACAGGTGAGCACTGTGCACGTGGACAGAGGCGCATCGAATAAGGAATGCAGCTCCCGACAGCCGGAAAAGGCAGGCTGGACCAGAGGGAGAAGAACCACTGACCGGAACACATGTACAGAACCGTATATGGAACCACATTGTGAGCGCAATCGCGTGCCACATGAGCAGTACATATTGCCTTCACAACCGACTGCTCCATTTAGGGATGTCGCCTTTCATATTGTAGCAGTTTCACCACTTGTCCCGATAGCTGATGGCTATCGGCTCACGTACGCACGCGCGCTATCCAATGTCTCGCGGAGTTCGTCTTTTCCGTCGCGAGCTTCGCGAAGACTTTTTCCATGGAACTTCACTCTCGATACGAGTTTCGTGCACAGAATTGAACTTTAATGATGTACAAATGGATTTGAATATAGTGAAAAAAATACAAATTAAGCAAGTATTCGCTAGAAAGTATCCAAAAAATGGCCAGATTTTATGCATTTTTTTCTTCCATACGAAATGGTTTACATAATTCTTGTTTCTTACATTGGTTTATTAACACTTTACTAACAATTTCACGCCGTTACATTGAACAGTGATAATTGGTTACTGAATTAAACGTTTCAATGTGCGATTACTTCGAAAAGTTCCTCCTCGACGGTTGACACGATTACGTTCGTTATAATCATCTAAAATAAAAAATAGATTTATTTTAATCAATAAATGTATCTCTACCGTCCCTATCAGAATTATCAAAATATCAACAATACTTATATGTCCGATAACAAATAAAATTCAAAAGATTCTATTTGAAATAAAATCTTTTCCTTTGAATTATTCCCATTGAATTTCCATTTTGTTTCTCTTTCGGTTTCAATGTATGATTGAGACAGAGACGATAGAAACAAGTTAACTGATTATAATAAACCTATTTTTTTTTATTTTAGATTATAAAAAACGGAATCATGTCAATCATCAAGGAATAATTTTTTGGAATAATCACACATTGATACGTTTAGTTCAGTAAATATTTGTAACTGTTTAATGTAACGCCGTGAATATGTTAGTAAAGTGTTAATAAACTAATGTACGAAATAAAAAGTTTGTGAACATTTTCGTATGGAGAAAAAAAATTGATGGCATCTGTCAATTTTTCGGATACTTCGAGAGAATATCTCCTCACATGTGCATCCCCTCTCAAAAATATCATGCTTGCAGAAAATTGAATGAGTCTGAGAGATCATTAGGAATTAACAATTATTATCTACTTCAATATTTATAAGATATTTAAAAAAAAAATTGGAACAAGTTCGATGTCTATGGTAATTGTTGAAACAAGGGAAAGGTGTTTAGTTGATGTGAAACTTAAAATTTATTTTAACTAAAGTGAAATAGGTACAGTAGAATCCAGTTATTATAGTCACAGATAATGTTATCAATCGGCTATTATTATCATAGTCAGTCGGTCTCAAAACATTGTATATGAAATTAATTTAAATTAGTCCAGCTACTATAATCAAACTTCAGTTATTGGTACGAATTACGTTAATTATACCTACTTGAGGCCAAACGATAAGATTTCTTGTCAAATTCATATTAAACGAACCTTTTCTTCAAAACTTGCTTTTTACATGAACGTATGACAAGAATGATTAGAAAATACCTAAATACAATGCAGGAAAGGCTAGAGAGAGAAGCTTAAGACAATTTGTATGTTGAGCACGACTTGAACTATACAGTCAGCAAATCTAAATAACAAACCTGGTACATCCATTAAACTGTGTATAAATGTCAATTGCTCGTAATGAATTGAGTTCAATAATGAACATTTTGTTTTCTCTGTGTAACGTTATCGGTTAGTTAGTTTTATAAGGAAATGCTACTCCCAAGTGGCCATAGTAAGCGAATTCCATTGTATTTTATAAGTTAAATTTTTCTCTAAACATCTGTGTGCAGAACTTTATATGATATTTTCAATTTACATAAGGACACATTCAAAATCAAATCGGGTAAAATAACCTAATAATATAATCCTTTTCTGTAGTTAAATTGCAACTTTGTTAACCAAACAATTTTATTTATTTATAGATTCCCAGTTATTACACATTTGCCTAAGTCAATCATCATATATAAGTACGTCTGAAACACTTTTATCGTAAAATTTAAAAAAGCGTAAGTTTTACTTAATCCTAGAGCTTTCATGTGGCAATTTCTTGCCTGAACATCATGATATTCCTCACCTGTAACCCTCTATAACCATTTTCTTTTACCCAACATACTTTTCAAAGTATTTGTATTAGAATTGTTAAAATGCGATAGCACTTATATAATATGTTATAAGAATGTCTAATCTTTGTATTATTACAAGATCGATTTAAATTATTTTATGCGATTCTGATTTACAATTATATCGTTTCGTAGACTTTCTCATTTTTTATTACTGTAATTTAATAATACATATACCAAACTTTTCACATTTTGTAATTTTTAAAAGACATATTATACAAGTAACTATTATCAAAAATCAAATATATCGCCAAACATTTTACTGAAACCTTTTCCTTACGAAAAACGTATACGTGTAATGTACCCTACTTAAAAATTGGACAATCACTTACTAATGTATAACTTCCTCTGTAACGCATTACTATTTCTATTATCATTCGTGTGTAGTACGGTATATAATCAATTATACGAAGTACGCAAATATTTGTACCCATCCTTTCCACATTGTTAATTAAAATGCCGTACTAAAAGATTAAATTCGCCGATATTGAAGCCATCAATAAAATTTGAAAGCTTTCACGCCTATGCTTGCAAAGTTTAAGCTTAAAATCAGCTAACAACCATGAAAAATTTCTCCGGAAAGAAGATTAAACTTTTCGCATTCCAACATTCTCATAAAGCGGTACAATCGGCTTCGGCCCGCACGGGGATGTTTGCGAACACGAAGAGGAACAACTGAAAGGGAGCAGCTGGGGAAAAGTTTTCGAGGGTTGTAGTGACCCCTGTTCGCTCGTTGTTAATATTTAGGGTAGTGCAGCGCCATGAACAATGCCGGCTGTCCCTCAACGAGCGGCGGGGTGTGTCTAACGTTAACCTGTTTCAGCTTCGAAGCGCTCGCACAGTTTTGCAACCCCCGCGGACACTGCGAGGGGTTCACGCGTATCCCTGTGCTTATGATTAATGGATCTGGCGCATATTAGCGCCCACCCCTCGCGATTTACATTTGGAATTTAATGATCCTCCCTTGAGGCTGATTGACTTCTGTGATCGGTAAGACTGATTTCTTGCACGCAGCAACACCCTACCGACCCCCTACTGTTAAGTAATTATTCTTCCAACTAGGATATAATTTGAAACACTTGTTATAACGAATTGTTGATATGATTAGGTTTTGAATTTACTTATTTTTAACAGTTTTATTTTTCGTGAAACGATATCTCATAAGTAGATTCTTTAAAACCCTACATAGGCTAGATGTACTAATTACTATCGCTTTAAGGTTATCGCGAGACTTTATTTAACTACCTTAGAACGTATTTAACGTAAAAATCATTCCAGTTTGGAGCATAACATTGTTCAACATTTCTTTTATTTATGAACATTTTTTTATAGGTTCAATATAATAAATTAATTATTACGTAATTGAAAATGTACAACAAAGTTCAATGTGCCTCTTGCTGTCCCTTGAAAACGTTTAATTTAAATAGAAAGAATTTTTACATACATTAGCACGTCAGTTTGTGTAACAGATATAAAATGTATAGTGAACGTATCGCGTTTACTGAATTTTGACACGTCCCATACTTTATAATTACATTGGTCACGTTTTAATGTTCAACAGCACATTTACCTCCTAATATTTATTTTTCAATATTAAATGTAAACGAATATACGTCTATATATTGTTAGGTAAACCGAAATTCAAATTTAGTATCAAAATTTGTTTACTTACGATTCTTCATACATTAATTTGCTATTAAATAAAATAATTCAAGTGTCCGGAAATAGGGATACTGACAATAATTGGGACATCTGCCCTGTTCAGTGAAAAAATTATGAATCTTAAATTTTGTAAGTCCACACTGAACTATTTCCCTATTTACGTAACCTTTAAATTCTAGTTTCAATTGCTTTCACAGTATATTAGCCAAATGTCGACTTCCATAAACAATTGCTTAAATATGTCGATTATGCGTGACGTCAAATACTGAAGTTTTTATAATTGTATTATAATACACATATGTCTACATTGACGCGAAATTCTTCTTCTTTAATGTTGTACATCCTAATTACTGATTTTCCAAATTGAGAGAATAGTATTCATCCGAGTCTGAACTTCGCGAAAACGATATTTCATATGCAACAACCTAATACATTATGAAACGTAGCAGTAACGTAACAATAAGAGGATAAATGGAATTTTAAAAAAAACTGAACACGGATCAACTGTGATTATTACTTAGGAGTTAGTAGATAATGCAAAGTGAATTAGTAGATTACGTCCCAATTTGTTCGCGTATTATATTATTTAGAAGTATAAGAAAAATTTAATAAGGAAATAATACTTCTCCATTAATGGAACGTCACTAATTGTGAGATATAAATATGACTCAACTTAAGTAGTTATAACATACTATGACTCTTTATTCTTTATTATTATGTCAACGTTTGAATAATAGAAAAAAATGCGGCATTAAAGCGATTGTAATATAAAAATCAAATCAATATTCCTTCTGCAATTTTTCGTAGTATTTTCATCTTAGAGCGTTCTAAAATTTTAATACATTTTACGAATTATAATTTCTTACTATTTTCTTTCTTTTATCTTCTTTTACTTTTACTTCTATTAATTGTATTAATTTTACTATTTATTAATTTCACTTTTACTCTTTTTTACTTATTTCCTTTACTTTTCACTATTTTAGTTATTAAAATGATAATAAACATTGTTATATATTTGCAATTATACAAGATGTCTCAGGTAATACAAACCGCTTAATCACCTTCCATAACATGTACCTACTTACATATCTATAAAGAAAACCGATATCTTCTAAAGCTTTGAAACAATAATCCCGGAACAATGAATTTGTACTGAAGTCTTATATTTTGTACTACTAAAGGTAAATTTGCGATTCATTTTATATTATCGCAAATGTAAGAAATAGTTAGATTGTTTGCTTCGAGTGGAACATTCCATATATTATTACATTGATATCGCATTGAATTAGAATATGTTCAGCACTGTATATGCAAATATTTGTTTACAACTGCTATAAATCCAGATAAACCTACCTGTCGTTCGGTGAATAATAAACATGACCCCTTGAAGAAACGCAAGTAGTATATCCTTTCAGGGGTCTGACAAGGAA
This sequence comes from Eucera pruinosa, assembly GCA_028830335.1. Taxonomy (NCBI): domain Eukaryota; kingdom Metazoa; phylum Arthropoda; class Insecta; order Hymenoptera; family Apidae; genus Eucera; species Eucera pruinosa. The sequence continues at coordinate 6,219,681 of JAMYCR010000005.1, forward strand.
GCACCGCGTCGAATGGGTCCTTGGGAATACGTCCACTCACTAGAACTCCTTGTAAACGATGGCGATGCAGTTGATGACGCCGCTGGTACACACTGCTACGTGGGCAGTGGTCGCTGGGTCAGCAGATGGACCAAACTGACCGGCGCTTTCAGGGGAACAATAAAGTTTCATGCACATTGTATCCCACTTGAGTATCCTATTGTCGTCGATATATATGAGCTGACCGATATAATTGTGATTTCACCCACGAAACCCTCCGCCTGCTCTTCAATTTTCTGGAGAACCATGAACTTTTCTACGACCATGGTGAATCACTGCCAAAAGTATTCTCGATCGATAGCAAATGTTTCCATGGGATTCGTTTCTTTCCATCCTTGTTCAATTGTAAGGGTAACTTCATCCCTTTGATATTCTGTGACAATTTAAGTTTAGCACATTATTACGTTACATTTTCTACACTTTTACAGGCAACTTTATTCATTTGGTCAATGGTATTCTTATAGAACGTCTTTTAGCGGTTACTATTGTGTAATTTTATAGTTAATCATTTTTCAACTCATTTTCCCCAGCATATATTTCAAGCAGAACAGTGTGAAAATTGAAATTATTAATATGATGAACTATAAAGAAATGATTTGTTAGAAATGTGAACAAAAATGCTTTTTGAAATTTCCACATCCAACCCATAGTTACAAATTATTGATGGATTAAATATTTATGATTATTTATTAGGGCTGCCATCCGTTCGGATATTTCCGAATTTATTCTAGTTTTTAGTGCGTTCGAGGACATCAGAGTGGGTTTTCTGTAACGATCTGTGTTTTCCAATGCTATTAATTACAAACTTGCTCTCCCATTCAGTTTTCCACTAATCGCACCTATCCAAAGTGTTTATAGTTACAAAATAATTAAACAAATGCCGTAACACTTATTTCTCTATTTATATTTTCTTTCTATTTACAATTTGCAGAAACATTTGTGTTGGAATATCATACCTAATTTAAGAAATAATTAAAAGTATCTGGAGAAAATAAAATTATGGACCTAGCACGAAGAATTTAATAAGACCGGAGATTAAATTATTAAATTCTTCGTGCTAGGTCCATAATTTTATAGATGGCAGCCCTATTATTTATAAACATTTGTCCACAGTGCATTCCATAAATTTAGTATCTTATGTGTCAGACGCGGTAGCTGAAGAATGAAGCATTGTCCAGCGCATTGCGAATGTTCAAAATTTTCTTTAATAAAGTACAATTTTCTGGTCATTTTTCAACTTCTCCATTTTTAAGACCACCGCACCGAGTGTCGTAAAAATTCCCGCAGACTTTTTTCATACTGTTTTCACCTCGTTCCCATGTCACATTCCCCGGTAGATGCAAGATTACCAGGCGCAGGATCCTGGGTCTGGGTAACGTTTTACGCGCGATGCCGATCGACAACCCCTTACACGTGTTTCTAAACAGTTTAATTTGCGATATCGCTAGCCGTAGCTCGCATGCGTGAAATTACGCAATTTCGGCCGATTCCGGCGAGTAGGAAGTGTGCTGGGATCGTACAGCAGGCGGCCGCCGTAAAAATGAAACTAATCAGCGCAGATCAAACAGGTGCATCGGGGTTCCACGCTCCGATGGACTTTGACTTCGTTCAGGTTCCTTAGCCGCGTCTTCCTGCAGATAAAAATCGCGCGAACTATACCACTGCGCATACGTCGCAACGCTTCTTTTCTCGATCACGACACCGATGTTAACCCCTCTTCTGGATAATTCCATTAACCGCGCTATGTTCATTGGATACGTTCAACATTCACTTACCGTATTTGCATGTTTGTGGGTGATTGAAACGTTTAAGTGACTTTATCGCTTTAGGACCATGTATTTTGCGACTTCTGCATGATACGAAGTAATTTATTCTTCGTACGGAAGATAATGGAAAGGGTGTAAAATGAATCGTGTGTACACTCGATTATTTGATATCAAATGTGTATTGTCGTATACAGATTTGAAGTATGGGGAGATTTCAGGATAAGCAAAGCATTGCTCAAAGAAATCAATGTTTTATTGGAAATATTACTCTAATATTTGAAACTATTGGTCTATTTTATGTGTACAGCGGCACGCAAAAGTATTCGGCCGCAGCTCTTACTTGTAATATATTTTAAACATGAAGTTATATAGGAATTTGTATAGTCCGATGGAAATAGTTGATATTAAGATGTCAGCGCATAGAAACAACAAATTTCTGAGAAGAATAGAATATATAATATAAAATATAAATATAAAAGTATAATATTCATGTTACTGTATATACAATCCTATAATGATATAATTAAAACTAAAAAATTCAATTACAATATATCATTCCACTAACATATTATGTAAAACAGTATTTTAAAAAAGTCAATTAATTTATGAAACTTGTATCGTATTCAATGTTACAATTCATCTTCAATCTTCATCAGCAAGCATACAATAAATGCGTATAGATGCTCTGTCCAATATTTTCTTAATTTAAATTTATGAAGAGCTACGTAATTTTATAATGACCGGTCCAGAATCATCGCACCTTCTCCTAAAATGCGATCTGAATATCGCCCTAGAATATGACCACCCACTTAAAATTCATAACAAATTTGGAAATTTCAATAAACGGTATATCTAGATTCTGTTTTATATAGGTACCTACTCTAACGTGCAACCACTTAAGTTTTTAAGTACTTATAGTTAAAACTGTTTAAAGCAACCGGCTACACTAATATTCCTTTCAAAGAGTATTTTTATGTTTCGCCAACTTTTTGTCAAGCTCTCTTGGGAGCACTGAGCTAACACGCAACATTCGTCTAATGTCGCAATGATACCTTTACCGTATACTCATTCATTACTTCCCTGAATTATCAGCGTTTTACTGCATACAGGGTGATCAAACATATCAGTCAAACGGTTTAGAGGCACAACAAAACAAGTAAAGCAAAACAAAGGAAAGACGAATATGAAACGACATATAAATAATTGATTGATTTATAAAAACTTATTATTCATAACCTCTGATTTGTTATAGTATATTAAGTTGCAATTACGTATATAATAAAAAATATTCATTTACAATTAATAGCTACAAGTACAAATTAATTTGGCGTCTTTATATGTATTGAATTTAACAACTTCACTTAAAATTGTGACCCGTCTTCAAAATAGAAATTCGACATTGCCTAATAAATGGAGAAAAATGATTCGAATTAATTAAAAATTATCTTGAACATTAAAATTTTATTTCGTTCTTTTTGTAAATAAATATGTATGTGTTTTTATCGTACTAATTACGTTAATTTGTGCAGATTTCTTTTATAAACTAAATTATTGCTATTGTATAAGATTATCGTATAATATTTTACGTCTGCTTTTCTAATATAATGAATAAACAAATATTTTTCTCTTCACGTGTTTTAATTAAAATTAATTGGTTATTGTACATTGTATTCTCATTGCTCAATAGAACAAGTACGAATGTATAATTTTAAATCGTTTCTAGCTTTGGATCATCTTGTGTATGTTTCTACTAATTATAATAAAACTATAATAATCTAAAATGGGTGAAGTATTGAAAAAATTTGCACAGTTATTGATTGCCTACATGACTTAATGGTGTTTCTAGATTAATGTATTTTGTCAATCTCCACTTTACTGGAATCAGGTTATTTCGCTTTATCTATTTTTACACGTTTCAAGATGATCGAATGATTTTTTTTAGACTAGATAAAAAGGTATACAAATATAATTATTATAGGACTAGAATAAACATTTGTGAGAACCATAGCAGGGTTAACTTGTTCAGTATCTCAACGTATCGCTTATTTGTTACAACAATGACTTCCTTCAGAAAAAAACGGTTGGTAGATTTTGCATTATTATAGTTTTATATAAACATCACACTAAAGTACTTAATTTTTATAATAAAACGTTGAGCTGTTACAAAAGTATTATAACATAGTCATTTAGTGTTATGGATTCTCATTTATTGCTCTTTCTATACTAACCGTTTATGTGCCAAAAAGAAAGTCTGAGCCACTATAGTAGCATGCCGTTCAAAAATATAACATTGCGAAAAACCACTATAATGGCGTGCTACAGCTAAAAGGTTAAATATTTTCATAGTCCTCGAGTTCTCGTAACTAGAATTGCGATGAATTATATTGATCACCCAGTATATGTCTGGATAGCGAACGTGTTAAAGATATCCATCAGTTCATAACGTTCGCCAAACCTATCAATCTTGAACCTGAAGACAGGACAAGACTTCTGCTACGTTTGCTTCGAAAAGATTCGTCAGTTTTGAAAAATAGGGACCAAACAATTTCTCCCGTTTCTATGGAACATCCTGGTAGAGTAACGCAAATGAAAGGCTGTAGGATGACCTCTGGGCCCCCGAAGCTGGCGGTACGCAAATCGAAATAATTAGGGGCATCGAAAAGCAACGAGTGAGTCCCGATGTCCATCTGGCACGGCCGGTCGATCTCGCGCCATGGGCATCGATCTATCGCACGCGAGGGCCGCGCGCAAAGAGGAAACATGGACGAGCCTAATGATCGAGCATCGACGTAGCTGGCGTGCAACGATCCAGCACGGGACACGCAAAGCCCCGGGAAGGCCGGACTTGTGTGTCAGTCGGCTGATTGACAAGCAGAAAGATTTAGCCGCGATTATTATGATCGTCGTATCGGCTGGTTGCTGAAATTGCCGCCGGGTCGCAGCCGGGTCAACGTTAATTATAGTGGTACCGACCGGATATGTATCAGTTTATCGGATCACCGAGTCGCCTCGAAGTCGTTCTGTGTTTGTTCCGAGCGATGCCAACGAAACCCGGACCACTTTTGTGGGAACAAAGAATCTCGTTACACTTGCATCGCTTACTGTGAATATTTGCAGTTAGCACGATTAAATGTTGGTATTGTTAAGTCGCTTCGAAAGTTCGTGGCGTTTTGCAACAACATCGCTGTTAAATCATTTTGCGAACTGTGCAAATTGAAGGAAGATTATTTCTTACGATTTTTTTTTTTTGTTAAATAGTGAAATTCTTAATTGGGATAAATATTGCATCTAGTTCGAGATCTTAAGTGAAATAATTAAACAGAAACATCTGGGATTGGTAAAAGAGAAATGTTTCTTAACTCTTTCACTGCGACGGATTTTAATCGAAGAACATGTAGTACGGATCAAAATATTGAATTCCGTAATATTGAATTCATATTCTGCTTCGGAATTTTTTCCATTCTTCACATGGCAAGAAATTGCAGGTGTTCCAAGATATAAGGACACCGTCCTTAGTAACCTCCAATAGGCTTTAACCGTCACGCATTATTCGTTAGAAAGTTATTGACAACTTTTTGTTTCCGTTTAATATCGAAGTGCGTGTGTTTTAGTTTGTATGGGTTCAATAATTTTCCTAATGATTTTCAAAGGCGATAAATGTTTCAATAAATTAGATACAAGATACTTACAATTGTAACCAATTAACAGTATAAGACCTAGTTAAATATTCTAATAAAGAGTAGTTCGAGTTGATAATAATATAAAAAAGTATACCTTATCTAGCAAAAAGAAGTTCTATTATTCAAATAACTACGAATGATACTGTGTGTCTTAATATACAATTCCAACAAAACCACAATCAAGCCACAAAGATATCTCGCAAGCATCAACCATTCAACGAAACATCAGTAAACATAATCCGATGACAAGTAAGTATCCTAATCCCTGCATATGCCGAGCTTTGATTCTTGACATTGAGTAATAATCGAAAAGCCTTTCTGCTTCATGCTTCTGCTTCATGAGTTCGTTGAAACTCATACTCAAAATATTTTATTGCTAAAACAAAGAGCTGTTAAAATGATTAAACTAAAATACTACAAAAATGAAAATTAATACAGGAAAAGTGGTAATAATAAAGTGTAATTTATTCATCACACGTTATTCTTGACACATTTAGAAGAATATTAAATGAAAATAACCTTGTAATTTTACTATTATAACAATGTTCTTAACAATATTATTATTAATAACAATACCATTAACACTTATACGGTCGGTTATTTATTTTGCAACTGTGCCTAAACATTCGGCAATACTTTACAAATTTTACAAATTTGTCCATTTAAGAGAAAATCAGTACTACTTTTTTTCCATACATCGTTTTTATCTGTCATATTACAGATTGCAAAATGTAATACCGGACGTTTGGCGATAGTGAAAAAACATTGCATAAGTCTAATGTTATATATTTAAGTGTTAGTAAAAAATACTCTTTGTTAATATATTGCTTCTCTGAAATATATTTTATTATTTTTTAATAATCGTGAATCTACATTTGAAAAGAAGCTAGCATAAAAACCCTACTAAGGAAACTACTGTAAAATTCTGTGTTCAAAGAGATCGGGGAAGAAAATAGTTCGCCAGGAATTTCGTCTACCTTTAATCATTTTTTTTAAATAACTAGAATTTATTGTTTTAATTGGATTTGAATATTTGCTCATACTTTTGGTCATTAATATTACGAGAATTGTACTAGCTCATATAATTGCAGTGACATTTAGTAGCAATTCCGATAATAAAAATTCAGTAGAAGTTGAATACATAAAATATTAATCATCCCGTTCTAATAAATAGAATTCAGATATACGAAGCTTTGCTAAATCATACTTTTATAATAAAAAAGACCTAAACAAAGATTTATTTTATATTGTTGATATGTTTCAATTAACTATCACCTATATCTATTATAGAATACGTCTATAAAAAGTGTTTTAATTACCATTTGCACATTTCAACGTAGCATATTTGCATTAACGTAAGCACTATGTAATCTAATCGCAACCCAAGAATTCTTCTATAGACTGCTTTAAAAGAACATTTCTTATCTCCCTTAAATGGGCAAAAGGACATCACCAAACGTTCCCACCCTTTACATTAAAACCATAACCCATAAAAATGGTTCTACCAACTCGCGAAAAAGGAGATTATCGTAATTCCAGTATTCCAATCACTGTTCGTCTCGTAGGAATCGTTATAGTCGTTCAGGCACGTGGAAGCGCGCATTATAAGCATCGTGGGGGGATGCACAAAGGGGTGACGCTCTGCTAGGGTTGCCTTGCCCAGCTACGGGGGCTTGTTGTTATTTACGGTATTTAGATAACCGGCTTACGGAACAGTCTCACACCCCCATCGGACCTGATCCCATGCTAGAGATAGCGGCGACACTGCCGCCACCGACAACCTGCGAGCCGACTACGTGCATTCCGCTCGCAGATTATTATAACGAGCATGCTGTTGCATTAACATGCGTATCTGGTCTCACGGGAAAGCCCCGGGCGTCTGCTGAGAGGTACTATCGCGTTTTCGAGAAACGTTTCCTCTCTGTTTGCTTGTCTTATTGCCAGTAGTGCTCTTAGGGGTGGAGAATATAGAATGAAGGGCTAACTGCTATTTTTATTCAGTCGGTTGATAAAGTATGATTAGATAATACAGAGCATGTGAACAATAGAGCTTGTCGTTCAAAACAGGGTGATGTTTTTACGGAGAGTATCGAATGTTTCAGAATAGTGAAATGTTTATAAAGGTATTCTATACAAAAGATATTATTTTTCTGGGTGTTAATAGTGATGAAAGAGGACAACAGTTTTAGTGTATTAGAAAATAGTAGAGAATATTAACAATATACAGTAGCGAGCGTATCGATAGGAACACATTTACTTTTAAATTTAGTTGATTATATTGCTATTTAATTATGTAATATGCCCTTTGAAAGTGCAAAATAAACTAAACGGAAAGATTTACAACTAAATAACAGGATCTGAATATTGATTTTCCTTATTTTCGTAAAAAAGCAGAGGTTTCTCATGCCCCTTGCGATTTCGCATGGTTCGTATAAGAATTATATTCAATCTGACCATTAAAGTTGATAAAGTTAACCATGCATTAAATGTAATTATACGTTTATTCGGGTTATAGAAGATTAAATGATAGAAGTCCAATACATATGAAGATATAATTCTATACACGTTATTGTAAATCTCGCTATTATAAATAGATTATATCGGAAACAGTTAATTATCTCAGTGCTTATTTACAATTTCCACCGTATCAAAAACGCTGTTGTTTTATTTTACTAAGGAAGCCAGGTAGCTCCTTGAACATTTGATATAAGAATGGATAGTCTATTCTATGTTTCTACCATTGATCCTGAAAGACATTATCGCACACTTCAGTGATCTAAATGACCTGATATTTGAAAACCAAAGGTGGTAACCATAACACATAGTTCGAGGGATGCATCGTTCGCGATTGTTGTAGAGGGTGGCAACGATTAATAACCGTGGCCCGTGTCATGTTTCTAACTGTTTCCTTGCTGTCCAACGTAGCTTCCTGTCCAAGGCAGCAGCCAACCGGCAGACAAATGAACGCGCGGTGACGAGCAGCATTTCCCGCTAGGCCTGTCGTGAAAACGTCTGCCAGAGCCACCCCTTTCGATACCGATCGATGGATAAAAACGTAATCGTCATCTCATAAATATCTTTAATCTCCGTCGAGGACGACGTCAGCCGTTTACGGATACAGGATTCGACGATGCTATCAACGGATTATTTTCTGGATAAATGGACCTGTCTCCGGCCCGTGTCGCGATTGTATCGATCTCGTTTTGAATTAGGGGAAGTGTTATGGATTAGCAACGTAGGCCATATTTATGGTGCGAATACTGCCACATTCTACATATGTATGTTTTAGATAGTAATATATCAAACGTTCGCCTCTGGTAGTTAAAAATAAATATCTACCTATTCTTAAATAACATTATTTCATTGTTATTTTAGCACGTGCAAATTAAATTGAAGCATCTCCTCTAATCTGAATATTAGATGAAATATTCGAAAAATGCTTCAGTTTTAAGTTGCATGAGATATTTGGAGTATAAGTTGAGATCAAATTTTGTTAAAATGTAGTTGAAGATTCTTGTCGAATTTTAATATGCCAATAATTTATTTTTATAAATTAGTTTCCATTTTGTAATTCAATGCATTAAATTTAGAATATATACAACAACTGTATTTTGAACACCCTATTTTCATGAAATAGGGTGAAGTGAACTTTTGGTTTTCATAAAATTGGCAGCAACTGATAATGTGGTATCGATGTATTATTAATTGATATTCAATGGTTAATAATGCAAGAAATATAAGGTACACAACTTGAATTATATGAGGCTACTACTGCGCAGATTAGATTACAAAAAACATAATATAATTTGGCATTAATACCATTTCATTTAAAAAAAATGGAACTACAAACATCAATGCATTGCAAAGTCAAACTTTTTCGTTCTGTGAAGGAAGTATTAGAAAATATAGCTTTAGCGATTTCGATTGAATTTGTTAATTGTAAAATACGAAACATGATTTGCTATTACATTAATATAAGAATACTGTTACCTTAAAACAGCAAAATAAAAATCTTATGATACATAAAAATGAACTTAAAACGGAAACACCTAGAATGGTTTAATAGAAAGATTATTTTCAATTTTTGACACTAATTTTTAGAAAAATTTATCTTATTATAATATTTAATATATAAATTCCTTATAGTCCAATATTCTACAGTAAGTAATAATTTTTAAGAGTTTTAATAATTGCCTAATGATTTTCTAGGTTTACTCAATGTTTCTTCCAACTAAAGAATTTGCAGCATCACTGAAGCTTTATAAATTAACTACTTGAAAAGTATAAGACTATATAAGACTACCTAATTAATTAAGTGATAAAGTACTTAATTTTTAAGCCGTTGCAACTCGAATCCAAGACTCTCGAAGCTTGAAACCTCCATCACCTGAGATTCTTACCTCTTTTTTTGCTTACAAAAAAAAAGAATGACTTTGTCAGAAATTAAAAATACGACAAATTTCTTTCAAAAATTAAAGTTCTAGATCGTATTAAACACAACTATATAAATGAAAACTAGATGAAAGTAACTATTCTTGAATATGAAGAAGCAATAATAGCTAAAACCAGAAAAAACTTAGACTTTTTGAAGAGCAAGAATGCATTAAACTATACGTTTTATGTTTTCAAAACTAACAATTATTAACCCTTTCGTTACGTCAAAGTAAACTGTGATGCAAGTTTACGCATTACTGCTGCAAACACTGCAACGTCTGATATTTCGCAAGTTACTGATATCTTCATGAATCACGATATTAACGAATACTAAAATAATACAAAGCAATAAGAGAGAGCTTAAGAATATCAAACTGTACTGCTATACTCGGCCAGATTTCGTAACTAATGCAAAATTTCGACGACTGACTATAATTACCCATAGCATCGAAAGGTTTAAAGAATATACTATAATAATTATTGTACAAGTATCAAGCAGTCTTAAAATAAATAATTTTTTATAAAGTAATCATATACACACATCAAGATAGATATTTATTAATTCAGCAAAGCTTTTGTTTTCGCGTAATAATCAGATATACAAACATTTACCCTTAAAATATACCTTTAGGAAGCAACACAAAAATGTGACAGATCGAAAAAAAGAAGAAAAAAGAAAAAGTGTCAGCCCTGAAATACAGCGCAGCATCGCGTAGAAGAGACTTGTCCACGGGGGTAATAATGGAAGGGAGCTTATAACCCTCCAGCTTCTTGCATTCCAACACGATCTACAATGACACTGGCGTGGGTGGAGGCGCTAGGTGGAAAACAGCCTTTCGAATAAAGCGTCGTCAAAACGTTGCGCGATATTAGGCACGGTTGGTAAACGCGATAAATCTGGAGAGACGTAGTTAGACGAGTGTCAGCTTGATGTATGAGGGGTTGAAGGTGACGGCCCACCTACTACCTACGTGTTCCTTTCTCCGCGCATAAGCGAGTAGGGGGTGAGTCTTCTTCGCTGGCAGGAACGCTTTCCGCGCTCGACTTTGTATCGAGGATAAGGGCAAGGGAGGATTTCGCGGCGGAATCGATGCATCACCGAGCCGGAGTAGGCATCAGCTCGTTCGACAGCTACGTTATCTGAAATAGGCGAACCATCATGGCTGCTGTTGCTCCATTTTGCATCCGTGCTGCCTATAAATTCTCCAGAGAGATCCAAATTTGATATTTGTAGTCACTGTAGGCTCTGTTAAACGTTTCTTCTTTTAAAAAAATAAGATGGTTATATTATTGCAGTCTTTGTATTTTCTTTTTCGTTTAATATTATGTAATGCTGGTATTATAGTATCTTTTTATTTTTTTTATACTATCTACTTTTATGTTGAAGTGCAACACTGGACAATTTATAACAGGTTTAGAAAAACAGTTATTTTTAAAACAATTGTTTCAGCATTTTCTTAAAACATCATTTTCGAAAACGTATAGTGCGTATTTAATCATAACATAATGTATTTCTTGTATTAATCATCGGGAAGATCGTTACGTAGAAGTGGTCATATTTTTGTATTCTTATATTTATTGATATTATGTATTGTAATATTGAATTTATTTGTATTACTAGACTACGGATTTCTATACAAATTCATATTTCCAAAGACACACACAAAGAAATGGAACTTAAACAGAAATTAGTTTCACTCTCTATATATAATTATGTGCACTTTACTTTGAATATTTCATATATTTCTGCCTTTTATGTTTACAGTTATATTTCTTATAAATGTATAAAAATTTGCAGTCTAGTTATTACGATCGACTAATTTGTTTCTGGTATTATGTAATTATTTTCATTCCGTTTTCCTTTTTTTATGAATACAAATACTTTTCTAAAATAGAAATTGCGTTTCCGTTTATTGCCAAAAATGAAAAATGTCAGATAGAAAAAGGAAGAATCAGAGTCAATTTTTTCTTTGTATCGGTGATAAAATGTTTTTTGGCCTTTGTATTTAGTTAAATTAAAATATATTAATGAAACAATGAGATTCAAGTTAGATGACGATTCTCGAAATTATAAGAAATGTCGAGGAAATATTTCAGTTGCATGTTATGCACTACTAAGCAATGGTATGTTAAGGTCAAAATTTGATCAAACGTGGTTGAAAGTTTTCTTCGATTATTAACAGACAACAAATAAAGTAATAAGTATTTCACTTCTTATGCCTATTGAGTACAATTTTGTCGGTGTAACTCCAAATATAAATCTTAATATATTTTGACCCATTATAGATTATTATCTCATAAATCGATTTTAATTTAAATTTTAATTTAAGCAATATTGCTTTGGAAAACATATTTTCGATGAGAATCAAGAATTCGCAATGTATTCATACTATTCTCAGTCACTATATTAATAATTTGCTTCTACACTAGTTTACACTTTTTAATTCAACATACTACAATTTACAGCACACTAAAAATCTGTTGTACAAATTTGTAAAGGACAGAAACATCGAATGATGTAAAACATTTCAATACAAATCATATTATGTTACCAAATGTCTATGATAAAATTCTCAAATGTTGCTAAATATCTTGTTTAATTATGGCGAGTTGAATTTTATTATATCACAATATATACCATTTACTTTACAATAATATACAAAACTCCTTACCGGATGCTACTGTATTTTTACAGGATTAATAGTTCATAATCACTTAAGGGATTTCTTCCAGAGGAATTTTTTGCAACCTTACTACTTCATTTCTACCCCTCAGAAAAGCTTCTGAAAGCCAGTACTCTGTCCGCCATCTTCGAGTTCGACGGAGAATTGTGGCGGAGGGACGAGGACGATGAATTTTATTTTATAGCCAGCGTGGGGGAACAGCCTCCAGGATCTTAAGGGTGGAATATGTTTCGTATCATCATAGAGGGGTAACCCGCCATCTCCTTCCCATCCATAACGCTTCGAGCCGTTGTGGCAGCCATTTTGAATACATTCTCACCCAAGGAGAGTTATCTTCGAAACGTTTCGATTTCCCATTTAAAGGATCTTATATATACACGTGCTGGGGTGGCAGGGGTGGCGAGGTGAGCATCGAGGAGCCAGGCTAGGGGTTGGTGGTGTCTAAAAATATTAGCTGACTGCCACCACCCCACCGCTTTCTTCTCCGCTCACCCCTTCACGCTGAAATGTATATATACCTCCCTTACTTCCAAGGGAAACTGTATCCCCCTTCCTGTTGCCCGCGTACGTTCCAGCTTGTATATCCGGCCTGGAATCGTATTTATTTCGTTGAAATTATTTTCGACGTAACGCTAAAGTATCTCCGCTTTGTCGAAGAATAGCCGTTCTTTGGGATTTATAACTTTTTAGGGGCATTATTAGATTTCATTGAAAATTGGTATATTGATTTTCAATGGTGAAAGATGATTACAGGCGAAAAGGAACGAAAATAATAATGCTTAGAAAGATTTAGGGAGACAAAAATGTTGAGAATTTCTAAATTAATTTGATGTCTTTGGATTCATTCGTTTCTGATAATTGTTTTAAATTTAGACATCTTTGCTTTCTTATAGCGGGAGGAAGGTAAAGTTATGGACAATAATGGAGAGTATTTTGGCGATTAAATGTATATTGGCTAAATACCAAATAGAGTTCGAATTTCGTTTAAAATAGGTTCGTTCAAGAAACGACACCGAATTAATTTACACGTTAAATATTGTAACAAAACGTATATTTTTATATTAAAAAAGCTAAAAATTAGTAAATAAAATGGTATAATATAGAAACAATTTTATACTGATGCAGTAAGAAAGAAAAATTCCAATACAAATCATAGGACAGATATAAGGACGACTTTTTTACCATTTTTTAAATAAATAATTCAGATCAGTATGCTTCCTAAAGTATTGTTATAATTATGAATAAGATATTAAATTATGTATATACCTTAGACAGAACGATGATGGCTTGTTCGCGATGTAACTCACTTTGAAACATAGCTCAACTGGTCCCAACATTTCTCACCAAATTATTCCCTACCAGTTTCAAAAAATCAATTCCAAAGTGGCGTCTATTCTTTTAGTCTTATCTCCAAGTAGGATATCTTGGAGTCTACTATCTTTAGTGACTACTTCTAACGTTACATCATTTGCACAAACAATCACAAAATAGACCTGAAATCAACAAACATCATTTCGATACATCGCAGCAACACAACAAACGCGCCACGTTCGTCCTGCGCCGATCGAGGAGCAATTTAATCTGCCGTGAAGAAATCATTCTTCGATCAAGAACCCCGCCATGTTTTCGCGCGAAGGCAGAAAAAAAAACATTAATATTCCCGACTTTTCACCGACTGCTTTTGCATTCAGTCCTCGCCGGTGGTGAGCAATATACCGGGACTGAGGGTATCTTCTTTTCCCGTCGTTTCTCAGCGAAGGGGTGGGCGTTGAGGCGCGGCGTGGCGCAACGGGGGTTGCTTCGCCACTGGCGTATGCTTATTTTAATTGAAACAGTCGAACACCTCTCCGGTCGACCTGTCGGAGAGACGGTTTCGCCGGAGGATATTGTTTCAAACGAATATGCAAATCATGAGAGCAAGCCCGGCTACGTGGTCCGCTGTAATTTCTATTGCCGACGCGAATGGATATCCTTAACACTCCCCAGATCTAAAGGAAAAACGTGCGCCGAATGTACTGCCAGCTACCACCCCTGCCTCCATGCGCCGCAGAACCAATTCTTCGTTGAAGATCGCCGTTAACGGTGTAAACAATTTTCATTAAAGAACGCCGGAGCGAGCGTTTTTTAGGCTCTAAGGGGATGGAGGCATCGATTGAACCGCTGCATGTGTTTTGGTAGTTCTTTGCGTTAGCGCATCGATTAATTGGAGTTAGGTCTTAAATACTGGCGCTCAGTTTTTAGACACTACTACCTGTGGCAAAAAGTTTTCGATCAAACGCGATAACACAAAATTGGCTAGAAACGGTCAGATTTTTGTAATGGAAGTTGCTACTGTATCATTATAAAATCTAATAGGATATTTATACGCAACACAGGGCAAAATTAGTTAATAAAAATACGGCCAATAGTAAAAATCATATTCAAAAGGTAATCAAATTATTGTACAAAGAAATTCCATTTGCATATTGCGAAAATCTCGTAGTATTAATGGTACAATATGCATACATCTGCTAAGCAAAACATTCGTACGTGAACGCAGAAATATCAGAAAACATTAGGTAATATAATAATTAGTGTATCGTATATTTCATTGTAAATTTATTTTCCTCGCTGTATTCTTTTCCAGAATAATAGAATATTTTTATTCTTTTCCATGCCTCATTTCTTGCATATTAGATTTATTTAATTTTTCCATACGTTTCATACTTATGAAATAGAATTTTGCGCCTCAAAAATATTGGCATTCTTAGTTAGTTCCACGTCGTCGCGTTTGATAGAAAAATTTTCGCCAGGGTCTGCAGTACAGATACGAAGTTTATTAGATTCCAATTAAGATGCAGGGTGTCCGAGGTTTTCTCCGCAAAACTTTATCAGTGTGTTCTACAAGTATAAATAAGTAAAAAATGTTATAAAAAAAAATAGGTCGTTTGATGCCTTATTAATAAGCTGTAACACAAATATGAAATACCAAAGGAGATACGATAGAAAACAAGAATAAGTTGGCAGTCAATATAATGATATTCCATTGTAAAACATTCACTGTTCTTGCCACTATAACAGTGATAGCGCCAAATAGTTGATGTTGTTACTTTATGATATTCATGTTGATTTCATTTCATTTCAATGAATATATTTAGGTTTGCGAGAAAACAATGTCGGTTTCAAAACCTGCAAGCAAATCGACTATTATTATTTTATTTAATTGATTGTATAGTATTTAGGTTTTTCTACATTATGAATCTAGTTCAATGCCTTAATCTTAAGGTGTCAATAATTGGGTTCTTTATCTTATATAGGAATAATTGAAGGTTAATTGTAGCGATGACTGAATGAACGATTAAGTTGATTAATTCTTCAAACATGATGGTCTTTCTTTTTTCTAATGTAAGAACGAATTTGTGTAAAAAATGTGAATAATTACAACAAAATTATGAGATAATGATAGGATTCTTCAAATATGGGAGTGATACAGAAAACTCGGAAATATACATAGTACATATGAGAAACCAGAAATTAATAGCAGTGAATAACTTTAACACCAGGACATTACACAACTTTTAGTTCCATGCATTGTAATATTTTACAGAAGGAAGAAACAAAATCTTTAATCGCAAATTACATTACTACATGGAGTCTAATTAAAAAGGGTATAAGATTTATTTACCTAATGCCTAATATTTATTACAACATTTACTTTAAATAAACCAACGCCTGATTTTAATATTATTGTCAAATTCGAACAATTCCAATAGTTAGTACTTTCTGCACTTCCTTTTATAAGCAACGTTTCACGCTGCTTCTGCCACATTTAATTTTTCAATAAATATTTATTCTATTTTAAAACACCTCGAAATAGATTGGCTACCTGGAAACCGTGCCGAAAAGAAGCAACCCCGAAAATCAGATTTGCCTGGGCCAAGAAGGAAACGAAATTGATGTCCCCGGGGCTACAACCCCCAGCCGCCTGGGGTTAACTAAGTGAGCGAGTGACCCGCACTTTGTTCTCCCGCGGCCGGCAAGAATATATTGATAGTCAGCTCAAAACTCCATTACGGCCAGGCCGACTATTCTCTCGTAAATACGAAAATGCTATCCCATTATTTACTGGTTAATTGGATTAATGAGACTCGTTATTTCGTAGAGGGCCGCGAGCCTTCCAGCGTCGCAACCAGAGGAGAAGAGAATTAAGAGGGGAGAGAGGTCCTGGGGTCGGAGGTTCAGGGCAAAGGGTAAGACCGTCGTGTGGACAAATACGTTCTGGAACGACACACACATCCTTTTACCACCCGAGAAGCACACCATGATGCTACAATTGCGTCAGAATTTCGCAATCGAATTCTCGGCACACCGCATAAGTGTATAGAAATTGGTAGTCAGCATTTTGAAAACCTATCGTGATATTAACCATTTGCACTCCTTAATTTTTTTTTTTTACCTACCAACAGCTCAGATTTAAATCAGATTTAAAGATCCAGACATTTTAAATTAGCACGAATTGAAAATTAAATTGTCTAATCAAATTAGACGCAAGATTTAAACATTTTAAATTATTTTAGAAATTGTGTTGTATAATGTTGAGTCTAGCTCGACATTGACGTTGGTGTAAGAAATGCGATGTTGAGCCATACTCGACATAGGAGTAGTAAGGGTTAAGATCATCACAAAAATGTCCAATTTGTACAATATTACATTTGATCTAAACGTTTTATCATTTCGTTAGATAGAAAATGTTTTCTATTGAGCTCATTGAATTCATCCTTGAAAACTTTGTCAAAAACAAATATAAAAATGAATTTAACATCATCACCTTGAAGATCCTTCAAAATCGTATCGTTTGTAACCAGAAAAAGTCTAATCGATCCATTATCAAAGAAAATAATTTAATTAACCAACCTGTATTCAGAATAAAATCTTGAACCCTTTCGTGGCGAATTAAGAAAACAGATATATCTACAAATTGACAGTAGTACAAAGAGGATGTCACAAAGAATTAATTGCCACTGCGAATGTTTCGCGTTGGTCTGAGGAATCCTTTACTATTTCTTGTTTACTTAATATTGAAGTATGATAGCTGATTTAGTAAATGAAGAAGTAAAAATTCATCAAAATATGTCGAACTTCTATTACTATAAGGTCATCTTTGATTAAAAGCAAATTCTGAACTACAAGATATGTTAAGAATAAATAAGCGTTCTTATTGTGATTTAATTCTGCTTTAGTTCAGCTCAGTTCTGTTTAATTCTCATTTGTGCTCCATTTAAGTTCTATTCGCCATTTGCTCGTGACTTAATTTCGTTCCAATTTACATTAATTCGTGGTTTCATTCCCTTCTTACGCTATCGCAAACATTACCTCCATGGTCTTAACATTACAATGTGCAAAACCTATGCTGTGCAACTGGGGTAAAATATAAAATATCGTTAGTGATCTATAGTTTCATGAAACTTTACAGTGGAATTTGTTAACTCGATTGAATGATAAACCGAAAATGAATTTGAATACTAAGGCGCAGTATTGGAATTCTATTGAAACTTGTACCGCAGCTAAAGTATGAAATTATTATTAAAATCTTATAAGAGTCAACTTCTAGATGAATGAATTTTAATGAAACATGTGCTATATTTTAGTAAAATATAAAGATTGAAGATTAAAAATCTAACATTAGTATCGGGCAATCATTTTAATAATTCAATATATTTCTACATTATTTCTATAACAATGCTTTGCTACCTTGTATAATAATTACATTATTATACACGATACTTTAACAAAAATTCATTGTAAGCACAAAACTTTCTATATTCTAAAACAGAAGAAGTTAAGAACGGAACGAAACGAAGATAAGACGGAATAGGAAACAATCTTAAAATTTGCAAATTTTTATGCAGAAACATATTTATAAGCCATTAGCTATTAAGAGCAATACTTTATTATATTGTATATTATTTTTCTTGTTACAAAATTGTAAAATACTGTTAAATAGATACAGGTATGCATGCAACTTGAGAAAAATCCAGTTCACAATTTTTTAAGAAATAAATTCCTAAAGTTCATCTATTTTTTAAAACGCTAAAATAAAAAGATTTCTTAAGAGCTTTTCGAATGCTAATTACAAACTCTCGTTTCGACTAAGAAAAATAAAAATACGAGGGGCAACACTTGCTTGACATCAATTAATTATTCTTAATGTTTCAACGCGGTTCGTTCCGCGGATCTCGATTATTCGCGCAATATTGGCTCAATAAATCAAAGATTCTGGTTACTCGTACAACCATTCTAGCTACAGGATTGTATTTCTGAAGCTGTGACTCGATTCCATTAATCAGCGTCGCCAATGGTCCCATATTATATAGAATAAAATTAATGAGATACACAGAAACGCACTCGACTTCCGGCTCGCAGTTCCGGCAGACCGGGACTCCCTTTGCTTCAGCTGTTAATGTTGCGGGTGTTGAATGGAGGGCACGGTTCTCCGCGCGCCGATGAACTTCAATACGTATTTGAACATTAGTTATACGATCATTATTTATGTATTTTCGATGAAATCATACATTTACAGTTGAAAAATTATGGTAGGGATAATTTATGAAGTTAGAGTTTACAAATCTTTGTGTACGGAGTGAGACGGGTAAAGCGTGATAACTTAATATTTTTAAAGATATTGGTTATACCAAAGTATTTTAAGTTAATTTGATGGATACAGTGCAAAAACACGACTTTTTAATTGATTTCTAAATATGCTGTGTTTCGCGCAGAGACGAATTTAGCTATAGGCTAAGTAGACTATAATTTAGGGCGGCAGCTTTTATGGTACGGCGATTTTTTTGGAGAAAATTTCACTTTAAGTTCCTTCACAATCGGTACAAAATCATGCTATTCTAATTATTCCCTTAAATGAATGGAGAATTATCTTGGAAACTATGCTGAGAGTCATATTTAACAAGCAAAATGTATTGGAATAATATAAACATGATGTGAAAGTTTCTATTGACTATGATTGGAATCTTTTATATAAATAATGAACCTAAACTGGATCAAGTTAATAGATTTACAATTTGCGATATACAATAATAAGTGGCGTATAAATCTGCTCTTCCAATTAAAGGGTTAATTTTACAATAATTAATCGTCATGAGTTGAATAAATATTCATTATTTCTTACATACTGTATTATTTCAACTGAAATGAATACGATTAAGAAAAAATGCGTAATTGGAAAAAGCCGAGAAAGACGTTGAGAAAAAGTAAACGAACGTAACAGATTTAGGATTTTGTTCAGGCCTGATCACTACTGTGTGTATCCACTAACCAGGCGTGCGCGAGTCTAACAAGAAGTCCGTTACGTCTTCCAAAAGATACTACGATACTTTTACTTTATCGGTAACTTATATTAACCTTAAGTGTTTATAGGCATTTTACTCCTCTAATTATGCACTACATTTACCCCTATTGAAAAATATACAATTCGATTTAAAAAAGTAATAATGCCTTTGAAATAATCTTGAGACCAGTGTATTACAAAAAGTAAATTATGTTACAAAAATTGCCCCTTAAAAGACATCAATTCATTTTAACGGTGCTTTTTGATACGATTAATATTTTTCGAAACATCAAGTTGGCCAGTTGTACCACCCTGTATAGCTTTACCGATAAAAGTTACGAAACGTACCCATTTAGAAATTATTTTAGTGTATAGAATATAAACTTTATATATTAAAACATATATGTATAGTGATTGCTGTCATTATAAGTTATGGTTGTAAATAAATATATTGTATAGGCTTGTAAATGGAAAAATTAAAAGAAATTTGTAAGCAAAGTTAGTTCAATTGCAAAGAATTATACTTATCGAAAATTGTTGCAATTCATTTTGTACTAGAAATTAACTTTAATATTTTGAAATGCTTCGATCTGAAACTGAGCGTACATCACCGTCTAGGTATTACAATTTAGATTTCAAAATTCAAGAAGAATTGTTCATTAACATCTTGGAATCTATCTTATTTGTAAGTATTTTAAAATAGCCATTTTCACACTTTAGATTCATGTTACTCTAAAGGATGCTATTAAATTGCAGTGATAGTACGTACGTAAACCGTAATAATATTTCCTTGTAACGTGCAATATGTATTTTAGAATCATAATCTTTTATAACTATAAACATGTAACAATACTCTACTGAAGCATAGTACACCTATAAACTGTATAGGCATAAGAAACTGCTAAGAAAATGATTAAACCCTTACAATTTGAATGAGACTTTTCTCCTTGCCGCCCCCCTCCCCCTCCATGGGTAGCACGGAAACCAAACTACAACAATGAACTGTGAAACTTGAAAAGCAAGAACTGGTAACATAATGAATAGTAATAAATGGATTTCAAAATTCATCTTATCCATTTCTCGCCACATCCCAATGTACCTAAAAGAAAAAACCAATTCCCAATGCAACAGCCTAATCTCCCTTCCTCCCTAACAGCTTCCTCAAAAGAACAACTGAAACGTACCGAAGCAGCCGACTGTGAACCCCGAAGATCAAGAATAAGAATAAGAATTTCCCAAACCTCCTTATGTTCGTGAAAAGCAAGAGAATGCAAAAAGTAAATGCAGCCGACTCCCCTTTTACGTTTGGTCATTCGGTAGACAGTGGAGCGGCCAAAGAACAGGCGGCCCACCCCCGGAAACTCATCAAAGACAACTAATCCTCGCGACGGTGGCAGCTCCGATGGCTCTTCTCGGGGTGGCAGAGGGTCGCGCGGAGGACGACGATGGTACGAGGACGCGTACGAAGGGCGCAAGCAAGAACTCCCCTCCTTCGTCATCGGCACGCACGTGACCACCGGCCGCAAGCAGCACACACACGGAAGGGTGAAAGAGGAGTGGGTGGCGAGGAGGATGAAGATTGGAAAGAGAGAGTTGCGACGGTGGAGAAGGAAGGGTCTAGTTGGCGGAGGGAAGAGAGGATAGCAGACTACGGGCTCCCCGACGGCCGGTGTCCAGGGAGAGGGCCGAGAGGGTGTAAAGATGGCTGCCAGGGAGGGGGAGAGAGAGAGAAAGGCCGCGCGTCGGTTATGATAAGGCGATGCTTTAATGACAGCGCGTTTCTATGGCAACGGGCGTGTAGGGGCCGGCCGCCGCGACGCCCGGCGTCGGTCAGCACCAGGGTGGAGGGTGCATTGAGCGGCCAGCCGCCATACTAGTGGACACACAGCCTCGATTCTCAGGGATGAATTTCTGTGTGCGCGTGCTATTCTCGCCCCCTCAGTTTCCCTGCCACCCTTCGATGTATACGTGCTCTTATTCTCTCCCTCGTCCTCTTCTCTGCCTCCTCAGCCGCCGTCTGCTCCTCCTCGACCCTCTTCCTACACCCCCTCGATGTACACCCCCTCCTCTTCTCCAACTTCCACAGCAGGGCCGCAACAATGCTGCGTTATCTGAAAACTGGACCGGTGACGAGTCTCGCGTTTCAAACAGCTCGGATGCTTGTTTGACGCTTCGCGGAATGTTTGGACGTTACTGTGGTTTGCATGTTCACGATTATGAGGCTTTGCTTGCAATTTTAATCTGAGGCGAAGCGTAGTGGAGATGCTTCGGGTTATTGAATCATGTTAGTCTGTTCTTATCTTCTACGATGGTTCTTTACTGTGGAGTTAAATTACTTGCATTAAATATTTTGTTCATGCTAGACGATGTAGAGTGTCTGACCAGGCATAGGAAAGAACTACTTGACATGAGTGGTAACTTAAACGGTCTTCTCTTTCCCTTTTCAACCGGTAAAGGCTATCATGGTTGAAATTCTATCTCAAACAAATTACATTTTAACGTTGTAAGAAAGCTTCGATATTAATAATAAAATTTGTTTAAATAATGATTCTGTTTGTCAACTATTACAAACAATAATTCATAATTGTTGTTTAATATTAAATGAGAATAAACACTTTTAATTATGTTTGCTTTTTTTATTGATTGTAATGATAGCTTCTAAAAATTGACATGCAATTAGCAATATAAGGACGTTTCACTGTCAAGTTTTAATTAAGAATATCTTCCTTGTAGGGATTCAGTATTGATTGTAAAACATCAAAATTTTATGTAACTCACTAACTTCAAATTCGTTAAAACTTTTCGAAGAAGTTGTAACGCGTTTCACGAAATACCTGCTAAAAGTTTCCCTGTTAGTTTAATTGTGGAACTTTGTATCAAATAAATGAATATGTAATTTCTAAAATACAGTTTTCAATGCTGAACTCTAATTTTTCCCTTCCATTTTGCGAAATTGAAATGAATGGTTTCTAATGATTCGTGTACTTAAGTTTTAAAACCAAATTAAAATGCCATCCACAATGTTATTAACGGATAATTGAATAGCAAGACTGTTGAGTATTGTATAATACAAAGACCAACTCATATTTGTCATAACCTTTCCCCAGATTTCTAATGTTGTTTCCGTAGTTTAGTTATCTTTTCAATTACTTTTTCATTTGTCAAGTTAGTAAGTAGAAGTAATAGCACTTGAGTATTCAAAATTTGATGAGATAATACGGGATTAGCTACATTTTCATATAATTATATGAACACCCATTAGAGCATGCTTACAAGCTCATTAGTTTGAATTTGTGTGCGGTCTCTACGACCTCCATAATCCGTAGAAGGGTTAAAGTAACTTGTTCATTTGAATCACGCTTTTTACGTAAGGATGAAACTGTAATAAATATTCGCAGGTTTTTAAGAAATTCCTAATATCTCATAATCCGTATCACTAATTTTTCGGGATCTTTCTCACTTCTCTAATTATGGGCATTTGGCGATAAAGTATTTTTGCATGCAATATTTCACGTACAAATTTAATTAAAATCAGCGTATGTGGAATTAAACCTTAAACATTGAAATTTTTGTGAATTGTTCTTCCATAAATTGTAAAGTTTTATACAACAAAGAGTAAACAAAATAAATTTCAGGAACGACATAATTGGTTCACTTAATTAATTTATACTATCATTTATATGATTGTTTCCTTTTTATTTATAGGTGTAATTACCCATTTTTACAATGTTTGTTTAAATGCTTTATTAAATTCATATGAATTACAAAATAAGAAAATCTGAATCGAAATTTATCAAAATTTCATACATCTATAATATCTTGCAATTCTATGAATGTTTAAAAATATTTTCGTAAATCGCCCGTTATAAAAGAGATACCTGTTTAAGATGTCCTATTTAAATTCAAAACAATTTTTCTTCGACAGAGTTATAGAAATTATTTATAATTAACGTAGCTCGTATTAGATAATCATGTGAAAGGGATTTATAGTAATACTTTAATTATGTTGCATAACAGTACAACTTCACCACTAAAAGCTATTTCTATCACTTGTAAATGTTACTGACTTTAGATGTACATATTTAGAATAATTACTGGGCCTCATGTTCTTTAAGCAACTTTGTAGCATTTACAAATTATTACAACTGTTGCATATCGTAATAAGTAATATGACATTGTAATATATTAAAAATTTTGCATAATTCTGGATTGATCATCTCAGTAATAATTTTCTATTCGTTTATAACATTATAAATTAGTTTAAATTAATTATAATATGAATAAAAATTGACTAGCATTCCACTTATAACTTTTACTAGTATTATGATTTATAAATGCATAAGAAAAAGAATTCTCTTAAGGTTGAAAGACCTGTAAGATTCTAGCTGTTTACATCAAAATAAAATGCTAGAATATAAATGTATGCAACACGGTACATATAAACGTATATACATACATACATATAAATATATAAATTCATATTACATATCATAAATTTTGTAAAAGTTTATGTATGAACATATAAATTGTTCGTAAAATTTATAACTTTACATTTATTACGGTCACTAACAATAAATATATTTGTATTTCGAAAATAGCGCTAATTGTAAGTGTACAAATTAGTCCGCTGCTTTTCACACAAGTTAAAATTGATTAAAAAATAATATACATTTTAAATGCTGAAAATAATCTGCATTATTTTTAATGACCCTTCCGAATCTTTCAAACAAATGCTGCATTTTCTTTTCGAAGAAAGATAGTGGTTTCGAACCAATAAAGATATCAAGAGTTTAAAACCAGAAACCGCGAATTAATTTGTATATCTGGTATACTAAATTCTGATGTACTAATATACTAAATAAATCCAATACACGAATGATCGCCTTAATTTCATAAACTCTCTCACTGCTGAAAAGTGTACAATAAACGTGTTTAACCTTAAAAACGCTTAAAGAGCTTCAAATTCTTCAAAGATACCGAATACCAGACAATTTTGTCGACACTTCGGCTGACCGGATGCGGTGTCTTAATTTCAATTTGTGCGGTTCTGGGGCAACACCGTAGGATGTACATAAGGATTTCCCAAGTTATTAAGCGGCTTCAGAAGTTTCCCCGTAAGGTTCGGATTCCCACAATTAAATGAACCGTACGATCCCCCTGCGTGCAAGAAATCTACGGGGCTGCTCACCTGCCGGAATTGCTCGGGACACGGTCGCCTTTCAACGAGAACATTTTAGAGAACATCAAAGAATCTTTAATCGCCCCACGTGCGGTCCCCTCCGCGCCATCTCTCGGTGAATGCCTGCGATAATCGGGTTGCCCTCCCCCAGGCGGAAATTTCCAAGGGGGAAACTTCGCGACAGCAAAGTCAATTCCGATATTAAAAGCTGCGACCGCGAATCGTTTTATAACCACCTCGCTCTGGGGATGACGTCTCTTTTTCCGCTTTGCTCACGATAAACGAGTTCACCATTTAAATGAGAATTTATAGAAACTTCTAAAAGATGCAACATTTAGTAAAAGAGTGTTTAAAAAAAGGCATAGGTAATAAAGTGTACACATTAATTTGGATCTTTCTTTTACAAAATTCAATGTTTATTAAAAAATGAAGTACTTCTTTATTTTTGGTGATTTTTCCACATTTATCGGGCGGATAATGAATTTCCTATTTAAAAATAGAGCAAGTTTGAGTCATTAAAATTAATAAGGCTTTAAAGAAGCATTAAGAAGAATTTTTACATTCAATAATTAATGTAAGTAATTATGGAATAATAGAGTAACGTTTGAAATGTATCTGATTTGTATTAGAATAGGGTTGCAGATTTTAATTGCAATATTTACCTCGACTTAATGGGAGCTTAAGAAGCTCTTAAACTGTATTGCTTACATGTAATGCAAATTGAAAGTATACCCAACACTTAATCATAAATATATTTTCGACATAATACATGAATATTGTACAAATTATTAACAACTTTTAGAAAACCTTGTAATTAACAATAACTGTAACAAATTTGATGAATTACTACCATTAATTGCACTATACAACTTTTTCACAAGAAGTTTGTAGGTATATGTGGACCACTCATTCATCCTAGAAGAAATTTTAGGGGAAAGAAGAAATTATACAATTTCCTTAACTAATAATTAACTAATGATTAACTAATAATTAACAATATACACTTTAAAAAATTACACAATAATCTATTAATCTAAAAATGATGGATTTCCCAATATCACCTTATTCAAAGGTACGTCTATAGTGGCTCACTTGTTTATCTCGTGCTGAAAACCTTGTGCATTATGTACAATGTAAATACATGCCATGGGACCATTTTTATATGTGAAGGGTAAGAATAGAACGCAGTGAATATCAAGAATACGATACGGGATTGTGTATAATTCACTGTTTCAAAAAATATCAAACACAACTGCACTATTAACCATTAAAATATTTATTTATATTATATTACTCAAATTTTTTTAATGAAAATATTTTAAAATGTTAAAAGTTATTCAATAGTAATTTTATTATAAAATGAACAGTTAAAAGTGTCAAACACAGATTTCGGTACTAATGTTTTTGCGTAGCCTGCGTTTAGTCTTGCCGTAGCTAAGATGTTAAAGGTGTACGTAAAAATTATCTTTCATAGCATAATAATATCTCTAATGCTATTCGTGTATATTGTAATATAATTACTGATATACAGTAGTGTCTAAAAGTTCATACTCCTTATATCCTATTATTGCGTTTAGACTAATTTTATGTCAACTATAACTGTATACCAATCGAAGAATCAAACAATTGCGTACAGTTAATGTTTTAAAAATATATAAATATAGATAAAGTCAAAAATATCCTATTAGAGTTTCAAATCCATAAATAATACAGGATTAGTAACATGTTAGTACACACATTAATAAACGCTGTCGTTGAAGAATCCTATAAAGTTAAAAATTGACATTTTTTAGTTATTTCAATCTAGTCATCTACATTTCTTTTTTGTTTTCCTATTATATCTTTCGATACATATATTAGATCAATATTACTATAATCCCATCACAAACATCCGCATACAATCATGCCATTACCATTTCAGCGAAAAATGTCTATACGAGCACGTATTGTTTCTCAAGTTACCCTAAGAAATGAAACCCAAGAATATTGGAATCCTCGATCGACCGATACCAGACTGCCCGAAAATTCAAAACGAAATCTCCGTCGACGACGAGGATATAGTTGGAGGAAAGTGGGTGGCAGGGGTAAGTGAGGGCTGGACAGAGAGGAGCGATCGCAGAATTCCGAAGGGTACCCAAGCCGATTCCTGCGGACAAGCCGAGTATCAAGTCTCCGGGAACACACACGGGGGATGTTTAGGGGAACGCAAACATACCGTGTCTCTGCATTATGGATGCAACGGAGTGGACCACCGCCACCACCCGTCCACCCACCCCCACACCCGGTTCCACCCCCGGCGTGTACACCGTGCGAGATGGTTGGCTGGAGCTCCACTGCCGCTTGCATTTATTTATAATCAAATTCCGTGTATACCGGCGACCGATGCCCGACTGAATTTCTATCCCCGAATGTATACACGCGCGAGCGCGAGAGTGCGCTCGCGCACTACCGCACGCGTGCACCCTCACGAAGAGAATGCCAGAGGGAGACGGAAAAATGAAATGGCACCGCCAGAGAAAGGGAGAACGAACAAGGGGTTGAGGCAGAGACACAGACGAGCCGGCACAAACAAACGCCGTACAAATACGTGTACACCCTCCTGATCGAGGATAGATTCTACCGGCCAGCAGAGGGTGGCGGGTGGCGACGGTAGGCGGTGTGGGGTGGCGGGGGAGGACGCGGATTCGCTCGGCGGTCAATTTAAAAATCAATATTGACCGAGGAGCAGCCAATCCTTTATTTATCGACGCGGATTGTTGGCTGCAGAGACGCGGCAAGGAGATTGCCCCCCCCCCCCCCCCCCGCTCCGGAACCCTACCCCCGTAGCCATGTTGCTCCAAACGCGTCCTGAATAATGCGGTCATTCTTGTTACAGCCCGAACGAAAGACGGCCGTGCCGCTTTTGCAATAACAATCGTGACTGGAGTTCTTTTCGTTTCGGCTATTCCTGGGTTCGTTTCGTCAAGCGCAGTTCGAGAATTCTTTTGAGAAGTCGCGAATACCGTTGGTAGCGATAGATAAAATACTCTGTTTAACCTGTTAGCTATATAATTTCCAGATCACGTACAGAGTTAAAACTGAATATAAAAAGAGTTAACTTTTTAATGCAAATGTAACGGTAAAATGAAAAATTAGATATCGAAAATTTCGTTTAGGCTGATATATATTGCGAACATGAAGATTCATGTACCAAATTGTACAACTTGACGATTTCACAAGGGTACCATCGTTATTATTAATTCTGAGGGATACGGTGATAGTACTTAAGTATAAGTTAGTTACACAATCGTAGTATGATAATACAAAACCAGCACAGTCAGCTATCAGTGTAAATAATGTAAATCAATGTATTTCCTTAAAAATTTAATATATGGGACATATCACTTTTTTATACATGTAATGTTAAGATTTCTAAGCCTCGGTATCCAGGAAAGTTATTAATGTTGTGCCCAGTATCTATAATTACTTAGCATATTTTGAAATTCTATCTACTAGGACAATTGAAACCAACGCAGACTTGAAGGTCCATTTTGTTAAATAACAAACTACAAATTAATTTCTACAAATAAAAGTTCGAAAAATATCATAGATGCCAAAATGAAACGAAACAACTACTAAAATTACATTGATACACGCATGAACAACACAAGAGCGCACTGTTAAATAGGAATACCGTTCAACAATATCAAATATAGATAAAAGCCTAGAATTCATAAGAAAAATGGTCTCCCCTCTGCAGCAAGTACCCAGGCGAACAAAGAGAAATCGTTAACCGGTTTACTTAGGAGAGTAAACGTTCGGTCTGTGAGAGGTGATCTCACCGATCATCCCGAGAGGGTCTACTGCAGAGGGTCCCATAATCATGGCATGGTGGTCAGCTTTTGGGGTAGCCAGGCTCCATTTTTTGGATTGATTGTCCATAATAGTGGGTGTTTGGGGTTGTGGCCTGATCAAAGCAGTAGTCAAGGCGGAGTCGGGAAGATGCAAGGCTCAGCATCGAGGGTTCAACCCTCAGAGGCGAGCCTCGAGTAGACGCGATCAAGAAACGTGATATCGTTCGCTCAAAAAGAGATGACTTTTTTTCACAATGGTGTCCTACGTTTCTGCACGCCGTATGCAGTGCTATTTATTCTTTAAAAGTATACCATTAGGAGATCAAATGCATGCTTTAGTACCTATTAGTAAATTAGAGCCTGTGACGTTTTAGTAATGGATTTTAAGCAGAATATAAGAAATTGACTATTATTGCTACTTATCCTAGCAATGATTTAAATTGAATAAGTATATTATATTATTTACCATTTCTATGTTTCTTATGGATACCTATTATAATAGAATAAATAATAAGCAGCTGACAAATATCTACAATACAAAACAAGATCCATTTATATCTCATTTATTCATTTTTTCCGTAAAAATATAAATTTGCTTAAGCACCTATAGCCTATAAATAAAGATATGAATGGATTTATGTAAAGCTTCATGAATATTCAGATTTGCCCTTCTAAGTATTCAAGAATCTCAGACGGTATCTTCCTTTCGATATTGTTGTAAGTAATACAATTAAAATCAAAATGTGAAATACATTTTTTAATAAAAAAAATTGTTCTGGAATAATCAAACAATCTATTATCTACCATTATATTATTTTTAACTCTTCTTTTTTGCTACTTTTCGCTTTGTTCCTTAACCCACCCCTGCAAAACTACTATATTACTGTTAACCCCTTTTTCCTAAATTGTTTAATAGTCACAAATATTTACGAAATTTTTTTATGCATATTGTATATCTAATAAGGCGTTCATTGAAAATGTGTATAGATCTTTTTACCATAAATAAACAATTATTTCTAACATCTTATTCGCTTCTGATCACAGTAATATTTTATTTAATTATTCTGAACATGTAATTTTAATACATAACTATCTGTCTAAAAGATAATAAGCCATACAGTGATTTAAATAGAACAAATTTAATAGGCAATAGAAATCAAATAAATAAAAATATGCGGTCGATTGTTCTTCCCCGCATTGATCGTAGCATTTCGATTTAGTGAGAAAAACTGCTCTCTATAGCATTCATTCGCTGTAACGACGTTAGTTATAGAATATCGTAATACATCTAAATCTTCCTTATATAAAAAAATGTTCTTTCAAACAAGCTGATAGTCGTAAAATATATTTACAAATATTTTAAAAAAACATTCGAAGAATACATTATAATAATAAATAATCATCATCTTCGTTAAATGACAATGTATAAGAAAATATAACATTATATCAAAACATAATATACAAGACATTTATGTTTATATGTAATATTTGCGACTTACGAAGCAATATTGGAAGTAATAAAGGATTCATAACAATGACAGTGAAAACAGTCTTTCTGTAGGCTAGGAAGCTGTCCAAAGAGTCTCGCCTCATGTGTAATAAGAAAACAAGGAACTATGAGAAGAGATTGACGTAGCAACCCTATCGTCTTATTAATATTTGTTCAACCCTTTGATATCTTCTGTTTCCACACGATAGGGAATGCCAGACAGAATCCTAAATATAATATCGACCTATCATTATTTTCCCTGTACCAATATAAACATTTTCGTACTTTTTCGTACATTTTGGTAGAAATAATATTCATAACTTTATTGTATTTTCAAAAGTAACTTATCAACTGTATTGTATTTTCCTTTATACTATCATCCTTAGTTATATTATTCAGATAATTCGTAAATGCTTAAGAATTTAAACGATATAATTTCACACTCGATTCGAAATAGATAATTAAAAAGTATGTGTAATATAAAAGATTAATTTAAATATTAAGTGTTGAATGCTTCTATACATGTTCTTAAACAAGTATGCATTAATAAACGATATCATTATGCATCCATATCTTTATTAGCAGGTATCTCCATTTGTAAATTTAGTAATTTATTAATAAACGATTCGTCTACTAATTTGTATTTTTGTTACTATTTTTATTCATAAATTTTATAGTTTTAGAGATAACACGATTTTGGAAATTGACAAGTAGGACATAGAAGACCAATAGGTAAAATCGTACCTTTCATATGATGTTATAAAAATGCTTATAACGAATCAATTTGTTCCTGGAAGAAGGTTACTTATGTAGTAATAAGTATCTTAAACATCAAGTTACAGTATTCAATGATAATGTGATCGAATTAGAGTCAAATAGAAAATATGATGTAAAATATCTTAAATGATTTATGTAAATCTTCCTTACATACACATATCTTTCGCAAAAAGAGCCAGATTTATACTTAAACTTAACGTAATGTAAAGTCAAGTATAACAAGTTTTGGAATCATAAATCAGGGTATTCTTTCTAGATCGATGAGGAACCCCATTAGCGGAGTCAGTGGAGCTACGTCTTACCGATTAACAGTAATAATACAGCGGAATTACATTTCCTTGGCCAACTCCTCGGGCAGGATTAATTGGGTCAACGACCATTTAATACTGACGACTGAAAATCCAGACTCGCAGGAATTGCGTCCCCTTTCCGATCCAGTCTCCTGGAAAATGAACAGAGAAGCTGCACCATGAGCCGTCACCGCGACATCTGCGCTAATTTCACACCGAGCTGACTGCGTCCAGCTAACCACCCACCCCCAACAGCCACCCTGGTTGACTGGCTGCTTCGTGCTACACCGTCCTGTCCATCCTGATCCCAGATGGACTGGAAAACTTTCACTTTGATCAGCTTAATTCAGAGATGTCTGTTTTGGGAATAATTGCCTAGCTGATCTTTCTGTTCTTTCACCTCTTTCCGTCCTACAAGATTTCCACTTTCGACATTTTGTTACTGGAATGCTAAATTGAGTAAGAATATCCGCTGAATTTCAGTGATTCTATTCTAAAGAACTTCATCTGTGCCGAAACCTTTATGGAATGTTGTCCAGGATGGATCGACTATATATATATATATATATATATATATATATATATATATCAGGACGGTATTTGTAATAGCCAATAATTTTTCAGGATAAAAAATTGTAACATTTAATAGCAGAGTAAATAGAATATTAACCTGTAAACTAGGTAACTGCTTAGTCAGAATGTCTTTCGTACACTTTCATAAATTACAAAACGTGAAACTGACTTTAGTTAAGTCGAGTCTATTTCTTGTACATGTAAGTATAAGTGTAATACTACAAAAC
This sequence comes from Eucera pruinosa, assembly GCA_028830335.1. Classification (NCBI taxonomy): domain Eukaryota; kingdom Metazoa; phylum Arthropoda; class Insecta; order Hymenoptera; family Apidae; genus Eucera; species Eucera pruinosa. The sequence continues at coordinate 6,251,973 of JAMYCR010000005.1, forward strand.
ACAAAATAACGAATTTCTGAGAAAGTAAATTATTCGTCTCATAACACCGGTAGACTTCAGAACAAATTAACATGTCTTTCTCTATCTGTCTTAGGAAGAGATGAATTTTATTTTCATAATTAATATACTACGTATTGTTAGTGCAAATAAAATATGAGGGTAAAATTGCCGATGAATTGATTCCTCCCTGATTTTGATGATTTTTAAACAAGCGATACAACTCGATATTTCGAGCAACTTTTTCTTCTTCCAATAATAGACGATCGGCCTTAGTTTTTGAAATAATCACAAAAAACTATTTTTGTCTTACATTGAATTTGACCCATACATACACGTCAGTGGCAATGCATGAGTCATTATGGTAGATTTATCTACTGTTTCTATAAATACACCGCGATGGTCGGCAACTATGACGTATACGAGGTGAACTTAAAAATTTGTAAGTACTTATAAATACTTATAAGATGTTAAGATATTAAGTACTTACAAGATAACTTTCCATACCCGTTATACTTACTGGTTTCTGGCTGTTGCAATGCGTTTATAGAAATAATAGGTAAGTGGCGACTACGGGTCCTGTGCGTATATGAAAAAATTAATTGTATATTACAGAAAGGGTTCTTCCAAATACCTTGCACAGTAAAGCCTTCGGCTTAACCATCACATGCATGCAAAGGAAAAAGTTGTTCAAATTGTTGATTTCTGCATCATATTTAAAAAAACATCGAAATCAATGAGGAATCAGTTCATCGGTAACTTTACCAATGTAAGATATTATGTTTATATAAAAGTATAAAATATAAGGAGAGTTTTTTTTACCACTGGGCACTTAAGGGTTTCTTTAAATAAATAAAAAGGAATGATGCGTTATTTTGTATATTTCGCATCAATTTCAAGTTGACATTATCGAAATTGAAACTAATGAAATGAAGTGAGGAACATTATAATGGTATTATCTTAAATTAACCTAATATAAATGCAGTCCGGTAATTCTACTACTAACATGAACTTGAACCAATGAGTAGACAAATGCGGTTTGCGCGTATACAAAAACGAATAGCGTATCTTTGAGCAATCAAATCAAGATTTAAACATTCCTTCTGCAACATTGACGCTGATATTCGGATTTTAAATTGGACATTTTTTATTGCGGTCTTCTCAACGACAGAGTGCAAGTTTCAAACTTTGGACATCAGATCTCAGATCTCGGTTAGAGGAACACCGAGTTTTAAACGTTCGAATTCAAGCATTCTTTGAACTTCGAATTTTATATGTTAAATCTTGGGAGGCTACTATCTCGTACTCGGAATTTAAAATTTAAAATTTCGACATTTTTACGTGTATTTCCAAACATAAAACATAAACCTTCATACTTAAGAACGTATTCACATTACATGCACTATTGCAGTTTTTACATTTTACCCAATAGTATATCATATGCCGCAAGTAATTTCAATTTCGTCACATTTTTCTTAAAAAGGTTGATAAGGATATATATATAACATCAACCTTTTTAAGAAAAATGTGACGAAATTGAAATTACTTGCAGCTGCGGCATATGATGTACTATTGGGTAAAATGTGAAAACTGCAATTGTGCATGTAATGTGAATACGTTCTTAAGTCTGAAGGTTTATAATTTGTATAATTGACAAATTACATGTAACACAAATAATAAATTGAATAAATTTACATCTTATAACCCTTTTTGGGCAAGGTACCGTTATACATCCTTAATACTAACACATAAAATGTAGCCTGAAATTCAAACTTTGCAAGTAAAACTAAAACGAATGCAATGATGCATTATAGCTTGTATTCTTATCTATTCGTGTAATATATCATTTGATTATATAAAAGAAACTAAATAGACAAATCAATAACTAAATAATTAAGTTATAATACCTTGTAATAACCATACTTTGTCTACTGATTTTCCTTATTTATATATATTTATTCTCATTTTTTCCATTAAAGAATCCAAGTCCCCTTCCCACCGAACAAATTATCCCAAACCTTTGATCAATAATGTGTTAATCGATTTTCCTATATTTCTCCAACGAAATCTTTCAATTCCTGTCTACGCAAAAATAAGATAACCGAACAAAGAAATCTTCCATTAAACCTGAAATCACCGGATTCAACAAAAGCTAAACCATTCTCTCGAGGCACGAAAAATTAATCACTACAAGTACCACCTTCCACCCCTACAGGACATTACGACCCACCACCCTGCTTCTTCGTCGTCGAGTGAAAACAGCCAACGAAACCCACGACAACTCGCATAGCTAGAGTGTAGGTGCATGAAGGAGCCCTGGTGGTCCCCGACACATAATACAACATCGACAGTGGAGTTTTCGCGAGGCCGTCTGGGGAAAGGATCGAACTGTTCGGTGGCACGGGGTTGAAAGGAAGCGGGGGCGGAACAGGAAGCCACCCCCCCCCCCCGCCCCTCCGCCCTTGGAGGTTCGCTCGTGCCGCGCAGTACAATATCGCGGCAACATAACTCTTCTCCCCTCGTTCATTCTCCGCAGCCCTGCAGAAACATCAACCCTCATCCTCCTCGGTAGCCCTGTACCCCCGCTGCAACCCCTCGCGCCAGCAAACTTCGTTCAGCTACACCTCCCGCCCGCTTTGTTTCAATAATACTGTTTATATTGGAACGCGGAGCATTGATCTGTTTGCGCGGCGGCCAGTTCGCGTCCACGTCGCGCTAAAAGATGGACATATTGGATGCGATTTTGAGACCAAGCTCCACAGCATGGCCGATACTGTTTCCCCTAAAATAATGGTGGGGTATAGGGTTTACGCTGATACGTGTTAAGTGTTATCTGCGCGTTGTATCCAAGATGTAAGAATTATATTTATTTAACACGCGAATTGATAATAACTATTTTTGACTGCTACTTTAAGTTGATATATTTTTACGCCTTATGAAAATACGTAGGTATGATACGTTTAAAAGTGTAGAAAATAATGGAAACTGTTTTGATGATTTAGTTCATAACATTGGAATGAATGATTGGAATACAAAAGTTTAATTTTGCGTAAAAAGGGAACGAATTAATTTGTGCCTCGGATATCTTTTTAAATTAATAACTTTTATATTTATGTACATCGAGTGTTATCTATATATTATGTTCAAGATGTAATTACCATCTTCATCTTTTTAATTAACGATTTTTTTACGTTGCTCAATAAAGGTTAGGTACAATGTAAAATTTTGAAAATTACAGCAAACTTGGTAACTTTGAGGTACAAATGACAAGGAATTTTATTCGTGAGATATTAAGAGAAAGTTTATCTTACACTTGAGATTCTAATTAACGCTTCTGTAGACTATTTGTTTTATGATTTTGATCTTGTAAATTGTATTAACTTTCATTATTTAAAGGTGTTTCATGATAAAAGGCTACTGAAACATTAATAAATATTCCAAGCATTATCATTAAGTGCCTAAATGCTGTTTAGCTCTTTTATCTTATTTAGGAAAATCTGTGTTAATTTTTTATGTCAACTACGGCTGCGTACCGCAAATGAATTTTTCAAAATAAATCCAGAAAGAAATACGGTTATGTATTCTAAAATATGTTCAAATATAAATAAAGTCATAGAATTGCTATTGTGACACTCGAGAAGATATCGACCTTTATTAGTATTTTAAAAATATTTATATCATCTTACGTGCAATAGTTATAAATATTTCTAATTTGCAATCTTGAAACTATTTTCTATAATGATCACAGAAAAAAAATCGTTACTTTTTCATTAATGGAGCGCCACTATAACTCTTTCTTTATTTAAATATTGCTTTCAAATATTATCTGGGCACGGTTGAACAGCTTGAAAATAGTAAAAAATTATAATTTACATAAAAATAAGATGAAAACCAAGTCAATATTTCTCTTCATTTTTTCATAGCATTTTTATCTTATAGTTTTCCAATATTGCAATATTCTTTACTTAAGTATAATTTCTTTCGATTTACAAATCACTAAAACGCTAGTAGACAATTACAAAATGGCAGTACATGTATAATATCATAGTAGTACTCCGTTAACGTTAAAATGCTAAAACACCTATTCGAATAAGTATTTTTAGAATCGCGTTTATGAATATCTCTATAATAATACTGCCGAATTATATTTACCGACTAATTGAAGCACTATAGAGAATCCACCGAATACGAATAATTTTACAGCGCAAGAGAGAAAAATTGCTATCGACAGCCTAAATAAAGTTTCCTCCGTGCTGTAGGTTCCTGTAAGGTTAAATACGAAAAAGATGTATTCGGCGAGGCAACACTTCACCCCCTCTGCCCCCTGAACCGTATGTCGCCCGTGCGATGGATCCAATGAATTCCACGGCTTTCCAATTCCGTTCTTAGAAATGGAGTTTGGATGGAGTTGATGAGGTTTCCTCTGGAAAATACACACTCGAGTCGCGGCGCGGAGAGGGGGTCGTTCTCAAACTTTCTTTTTTCTTCGCGGGGAATGTATCTCGGGGGCAAGAGTGGTACGAGTCAAGGGGTTTGGTCAGCGGCAGAGATGGACCACGCGATTCTATTGGTCAGATGTGATGCGCATGAGCCGTAGGGGTGAATGAGAAACGACGGGAACCTGCAATATAACCTGAAGAAAGACTCGATCGGAGTCAGGTCACGTAATGTTCCTCCACCTCTTCGGGCTCTACTTTATAACTTCTATTAATCCTTTCGCATCGGGGCTTAGGTTGCCCTAATGAAAAATCCCTTCTCCACTACCAGCCACCGTCCCTAGCCGTTTCCATTTTTCCGTGTCCACGTGTATGAGCTTTGAACACCGATAGCTGTTCGATTTTCTGCGTTGAATATATTCAAACAGGAAACGATCCTATAACGCTCGTATCTATTTAAATACTACTGGAAATTATCTTGTAAACACGTAAAAAGGTTTAATAAACGTAGCAACGTGTAATTTTTTTAATGTTTTATAACTTCTGGGAGTTTTAAATAGTCGTAGCTATATTTTAAGATACTTAACGATTCCTTAAGATTCATAAATGAAAGTTGTAGTAATATGTAGCCAGTCGCAAAAATCTATATACACTTCTAAATTTCTAATATTTAAAGAATTACAAGAGCTTCGATCATTTCAAGAACATTAATTTATTTGTTAATTAATATTAAGAACATTATCGCAGAAAGATGTATTTTTCTAGTTGTTTGCATCAATGCGTACATAAAATGAAAACTCGACTTCATAAGAATCTACGTATGGCTATTAAAGTACATGAAACTAATTGTTACAGCTGTATTTATACTATTTTAAATCCTCTGATGCATCTACGATGTCCTATAATTTGTACAATATAAATAAAACCGTATTTCGTATACTTTTAGGAACAACTTCATTCATGTAATCAACGATGTTTTATCATTTTATGAAGAATTTCCAGTCTTTTTCGCTTGTAATTATATATATTATACATATTCATTCCATTTTTATTATTCTGTAGCATGTCTTAAATTATATAAATATTTGGAATGTAAAATCTGTATGTAGACTTTTGTGACTAACTGTACATAACAGAGGACATAATTACATTGGGTTCTAATGTAATAAGTTAACTCGATATGATTGAGTCACAGAAAATTCAAATTATTTTCTTTTTACTTCATAATTTTCTTCCCAAGAAACAATAAAGTTAATCTACTGAAAAAATCTTTCAGAAAAATAATTTGTTTTTTATGTGCATATCATAAAACTGATAATTATATTTACAGCAAAAATTGTCATCGGTAGCCAACGAATAACTACGGAACCGTGAATAAACTTAACGATATCACTTACGTTATAAATACGTCAACGTACCAACAGAGAATTAATCCACAACATATAAATTTCATTATGCATTGTAATTATACTGCGAACATTTATGCAAGTTCATATTTTTATATGACAAAAATATGATGATAATGCATAAACAGACATTTGTTCTATGTTATTTTTCTTGATATTTATTATATAAAATATCTATAGAAGCTATATTAGTTGTGTTTCGTATAATTCCACGTCATACATTTGCATAAAAGTGTACAATCTAATTATAATACTTTACATTGAAATAACAGCGAAAACCTTTTTTGTATGAAGGAGGATCCAATTTCAACAGATAAAGCAATGTTTCATCAATAATGGTTTAAACATATTAGGATTTTTAATTTAATAAAACGAAGTACAAATTAAAAGGAACTTTGTAACTTCTCTTTCAAATTTTTAACTTAACTTTGATGATAAAGAATTATTGAAATCAAAATAAAGATTCATAATCCTCATATGTTTTGGATCATTTTAATTTGGAGTGAGAATTGGACACTCGGTAATGTGTTATCAAAATATACAATGTATATGGAATTTATTGATTTTTTAAGTACATAAAAAGGAAATATATTTCATATGCAAAAGGCATATACATTTTTAATCCTTTGGCGTACTACTTAAGTAAAAATAATTTCCCACATTTTATCCCAAGACATTATCAAATTTATAATGTTGTTGCAACAAAAGTTTAATAACATTTGAACCTTATGACTCATCAAGCTATTCATCACATATTTTAGCTGATCGCAATTTATTATTATTAAATTCCTGGCATGTCAGAAACGTTATTTGAAGTTGAGGAGCACAACATTATTGTTACTTTGATGTCCTTTTCAATAATATCAACGTAAAATTTATCTGGAAAGTACACTAGAATTATTAGTATTATATTTGATTCTATATATTAATATATCTAATCCAATCAATGTTTAACCCTTTCGCTACTAAAAACGTATCTTGTATACCTATGGTTATAAGGCAAAACGACGTAAATTACATGTTTTCACTTTTAAGATATTGCCGTTTAAAATATTAAATACATATTAAATCGCTACGAATCAAACATTAATCGAATTGTATTCATTTTTTAAATATATGAAATGTGTTTTCGTGTATCTTTAACCGACAAACACATAGATTTTACTACATCTCAATCAATACATAAACTCCAATTTTTACGTCGTTTTGTTTTATAACCATAGAATACATCTGTCTTTAAAAATTGATAATCATTTGCTAAAGATGTACGTAGGATATCTCCTCTGTAACGCAGTACTATTTCTATTGTCGTTCAATAAGAATACTAACTTTTTATTCAATAGGTATATAAATTTCAACATAATTATATTGAATGTGTAAGTATTTATACTTACACTATTTTCATATTACTAAAATCTTTATATTTAATAAATATATAAATTTCAACATAATTGCATAGGATGTATAGGTATTTATACTTCTACTATTTTCGTATTACTAAATTCTGTCCCCGTTTATGAATCGAGAACCCTTTTAATAATAAAATGCCATTGAAAAGCCATTAAGCATCTTTTAGACTAAAATTTATGAAAAGAGATTACAGAAAATTTTTCCTTCCCAAAAGTATTAGTGCAGAATATTAAACACTCTTTCCCATTCTTTGAGTCATCCAATCTCTTCGGTGTAATATTATTAATAAACTATATCGCTGACAATGAATCATAGAAATTGATAGTAACGCATAACCAATGATAATGTGAGAAAAATTGACAAAAAAAAAAAATAGTCTGAAATGCTGGAAAATCGTGCGAATGCGAATTGAAATTCAACGGGGTAGTGTTCACAGAGGCTGGCGGGCAAAGGAGCCGAAACTTGTTCGTCGAAACGAAAACAAATCCGAAGTCGAGATGCGTGCTCGAAAAGCGGCAGCTAGGAACAATGCCACGAGACCGGGGCTCGTCCCTCGACGAAAGAACAGAAGCAGCTTTTCACGGCATTGGGAACACGGAAAACTAGCTAACGACTCGACAATTCGCCCTTATTCGCCAATCTTGGCCCTGGTTCCCGGACCGCTGTTTACCCGAGCGTGTCGAACATGACTAGAGTGCGACATGAATAACCGAGTAGTTGAATTCTGCTTGTCGCGGTTCTATAATATTATCAGAGCATTGTGCCCGACTAATTAGCTGTACTAATGTAATCTTGCCTGATTACGCATTCCACTCACCGATCTCGGAGCCTCAACTTCCGCAGAAACGACATCTCCACGTCTCGACTGAGTAGTGCGATCGTGAAGTGTTTCCAAAAACTCCAGCCAAATGTTGAGACAAGACTAGTGTCCTTGTAATATTCGTGTGGAAATTAGTTATCCATAGCAGTTCTGAAATATCACCCTCTAACATGAGAATACCTTACAAGGTGTCTCACCTAAGAAAAAAACTAGGATAAATACTCCGACTGAAAAATACTACATTATTAGGTTGATCGGAAAGTTCGTAACTTTTGCAACAGTATCGGCATTAAATCATTTTGCGAATTGTGCAATTGGAGGAGGATTATTTCTTACGGATTTTTGTTAAATAATAAAATTCTTAATTTGGATAAGTGTCGTACCTGGTATGGAGATCTTAAGTGCAATAATTAAAGAGAACATCCGAAATTCGTAAATAGAAATCGTTTTTTAATCAGACAACGCTGGGTCCCACGTATCGTTAAAATGGCGGGAAAAGTTATTAAACCTTATCCTATTGTGAGATATTCTCAACGTAGCAATATTATACCATCATCTATTGTAGTTATTAACAATGCAAATTTTATTCACGATCAGAAATGTATTACATTAGCAAAACAGAAAAATTACCTAGAGTGAATTTATCTCCTAGGAAGATGGAAATTTGTTGAGAAAATGGTTTATCAAACTATTCAATGCCATATGTATATGATATACGATAATATCAAACATATTCATTACTCTGTATTGTGTCTGAATGATCCTCAAATATCGTTACGAACTTTTTCAACAACCTAATAGATTACAAATTTTTTTAGTATTACTATAACTATCTTTTCCGGAGCAATGCTCAATTAAACCCTGTTCGTATCATAATAATAAAGGAGAATCTAAGTTTCTGTGAAAGTGTATTCAATTACATATATCAATTTGCTACACAATTTTATCACTGTATTCCTTTCAGTTATGATTATGATGATCTAAAAATAATATTTTATGTGCAACGAGAATGGTATCAAAGGACGAATACGCTACAAAGAATATTTTCATACTAAATTGTTTCAGACTCTTCAAAGCTAACAATATATTTTATACATGAGGACGCGCCATTTTTGTTACAGCTAACATTAAAATGCATTCGAAGATGTATAATAATACAACTGTGCCTCTGAAATTGAATTTAAATATTACATATTTCCCAATTTATTTTTGTTTTATTAGAATTAATAAGAATCTAAATTGAAATATACTTTGTCCATGAAATTTTCGCTATTTATGAAATGGTTATAATTTATCAAATATAGAATCGCAATTATCACGATTAATCTCCAAACTTTTCGTTACCTTCAAATATCATTAACCTTATCAGTAGTCCTCCTATTACAAACCTCTAAATGCACACTTGTTAAATCAAGCCTCAGAAGTCTGGTTCAAACTACCAATCACCGTATCACTTCAAAATTCGAAATTCGTAGTCTAGACATCGGATTTCAGACGTCGAACATGGAACTTCAAACATCGAACTTCAAACTTCGAACTTCGAATTGATTGTTCAAGAGGCGATCTGTCGAAATCTGTTTCGAACTACAAATTATCCACCACGATACCTACCACTATTCCATACTAAGTAACTGTCATTACGGTCTAGCTACCATTTCTAGTTAACTAAAAGCTATCTCTCGTTGTACCAAGTTGTTTTACAAACAATATTTCCCTTTATGCTACCTTAAATAACAAGGAGTACTTTGCACACTGAACGCGGAATAAGCGAAAATTTTCTCGTATGCCTTTGGAAGAATCTGAAACGAACATGTAATATATGCAAGGTAATATCTTTTATGCGAAAAATAGTTAAGAAATGAACGTAAGTGAAACCTAATAAGAATGCTACATGTTGCATGAATTCAAATAAAAAATTACAATAAATACAATTAGAAACATTGTCCAAAGTTGAACAAAGCTGAATTTTTCGAACTTTATTGTTTGCCCCAAGCCATATTAATTAATTAGGTTTAATATCTTTCTCCAAACATATAAAGCAAGATATATTGTATAATATACGATAGTTCTGATCTGATAATTAGTTATGATTTTAAGAAAAATTAAATTATTTTGTTTTGTCCAAATCGTACGCGAAAACGGTTTCATCGATAGTTTCATCATACGACAATTCGGATTAAAATCAATGTAAAAATACTTAAGGTTTACGTCTAAGTAATCTGTATATTTTGTATAAGTTATACAACAACAGTATAGCATATGTTAAAATAAGGTAAGTGAAATAGATTACATGTTTCCTTTATTTTTAACTGCAACAGTCACAAATAGATTTATCATACTAGTTTTCTTCTACAGTAAAATTCTTTGGATTTAAAGAAATTTAAACTGTAATTATGTGAAAATCAGCTCTACTTTTCGGTAATTTGAGTAAACCAAAAATAAGCGTTTAATATTGAGTTCTTCTTTCAGGCATGCTGTAATTTCATAATCAACTACATATTAGTAGTAATAAGCTTATCCATTAAATATTAAATCTGTATCTCTTTCACATTTCTAATAAATACAGTTGGCAAGTGTAAAAAATCTGTAGAAAGTAGCTTTGCCTCTTTATCGATGTAATCCCATTAACTATTCCGTCATTTAACATGTGAAAACTTTAAAAGTAAAACAGTAGTAAATTCAAGTTGGAAAACAGATAACGGAAAGACAAGACTTTAACAGCGCTACCTACCCTTTCATTTTAAATAATTCGACATAGCAATACGATTTTAATACATTAACGGTTAACTAGAACAGCTACGTTATTTATGAAATGATTTTATAGTATTCTATTAGCATCTATTCGAATGTTTCAATATTCGGAAGATCGGAAACAGGGGGCTGCAGTAAACGGAAGAAGGAAGCGAGATATAGAATCGATCAATGGCACCGGCTGGCCATGCAACTTCCATTCCATTCGGCAAATATTTGGTCAAAATTGACGTCAAAGTGGAAATCCACGGTCTCCGGGGCTCGGTCATTGTTTCGGAAAATTTGTAAAGATCGAACCCGGTTACAATGATGCCAGCGTGTAATCACCGGCGTTTTTTCGTCTATTGAATATTTTTGGTGCGCCGCGCAATTCTTTGGCCGGGCCGATTCGAACTTTTTCCAGGCCATCTGAAAAGCTGTGATCACCGATTGTCACCGGCCGGACCAGCCGGGTGCCGGAACCGATCGGAATGAAAAATAGATGAACGCATTGAACCCCCTCCCCCCTCACTCTCCCCCTAGCTACGCGGGATTTTTTAGCAAAAACGGGAACGCGCAGCTAAACGTTTCGCTGCGTGAACGCTCGTTTTGAGAGAGATTGAGTTACGTTGTTTTTTGAATTTTCTGTCCACTCCTTCCTTTTCCTCTTTTTTCGATTTTTTCTTTTTTTTTTATTTTGGTTTTTGATTGAATTGTCAGGTAGTAGTTAAGTGGAACTGTTGATGGAAATATTTGAACGAACAAATGGTATTCTCGTAATGAAGATGTTTCAGAGGATTGTGACAGTAACATTCGTACTGTTGAACCTGGTAAAAGTGTTGAACTGAAAAATGATAAAAATTAAAATTTATTGGAAAATTTTGGGATGAAAAATTTTATTAATGTATATAACGTATTCACTGTTAGATATAAAGGACTGAAACAATTTAACGCATATTTATATAAAAAAGAAATAAAGTGTCGATACAACACATGAAATATAAAGTGCAATAGGTTAACTATAACTTATGCAAACAGAACATATAGTATATATTTTTTATGTGTAACTGTTATATGTAAACTGGTACTTAGTTCAAAAATTTCATTTCTGTTAAATTTTATTCACAATAAATTTGAGTATTTTGTAACATGTTCCTCGCCTTACGTCTCTATTTTGTAACCTGGCGAATTTTCAAAGTAATTTTACCCGAAAATGAAGTCTTATATGCAAACTGTTTATTGCTATTGTTTTTAGTAACATTCGTCTATCGCTCTAGTAACAACCGGATTTCTATAGTACTATAGAAGCTACCTAATTTCTACAATCTATGAAAAACCTATCACAAATTTTTGTACTCACTTAATAGATGGGTATATCAAGAAATAAATGTATAAACAAATATATAAAGAAGATGGGTATATAAAGTATAAAATATTGAATAAATGCGGAATTATTGACTAATTTTCTAATTCCAATTTTCTAATTATTCACTAGATATAGATTGTATCAATCGAAAATATAAAAATGAAAGTGGTAAATATGGCTACATAGTTCCCATGCAGTGTGAGAAAATATCCATTGGATAGGTATATCCTGTACCTGGCTGTGCCCTAAATAACACGTAGTATAAGTTTGTCCCTGATTCTTTTGGACACCTTGTTTAAACCTTCCAAACAGTTTTAAGAATGCGTCTAACGTGTTCCATTGCTTTACTCTCCAGCCCCGATACTAAGCAATCAGAATCGATTCGCATTATTGTCTCTGGAAACTGTCACCGGCGATATTATCTTGCAGTGGGTAGTTTCACGGGTCTACGACTAGGGATCACCCGCTGTTTACACAGTTACGCGCAAATCTTTCGTGTGGGCATCGGTTCCATATTAAAACACCCCTATGCGATTCACTGATGGTAACAAATAATAGCCGCGACAAGGGTCGAAGAGGGTCAACCCTACTCCATGCTCTCGTTCGCAGTCTCTGTCTTTCTTAACCGATTTTTCGTCTCTGTTCCGCTTGTATTACCCCCGTATAGTCGTTCTCCATGGAGCAATTTATCTGCATTATACCCTCAGTTGGCTACGCTGCGTGTTTTGACAGGAACAGCATTATTAAATGCCTTGGATATCTGATCCTGAACACCCCTAATCTACATAATATGCGTTTACCTTACGCGTGGACGGTCATCCACCATCCATCATGACGACTGGCTGGTGTTGTTTTTTATGTTCCTTTTTTTGGTGTCCGAACAAGAATCAGTCTAGTTTTTGTTACTTTTCCTCGACAGGCCTACAGTAGGCGATCAACTACAGATTTTCTTAAGGAGATAATCCCTTCCAGGTGTTTGCATTAAATAATTAATTGATATAAATCGTCTAAAAACTTACAGCATCAAATTGATGTTATGTATGCTATTCTGCCACTGATTACTTTCTATTGTCTTTTGATGTACGAGATACTAAATTAATTTCTATTCTGACAATTATTAATCTTGTATTAAAATGTATTGTTTCATTATTTTTAAGTGTATCGAAATAAAATTCATTATTGTAATTGTATTCACAGAAAATACATTTTGTTTATGAAATATTATAAATATAATAAAATTATCTAGAGAATAACAAAGAATAGCGTCTTAATACAAGTAAAATATACCTCCAACTAAGGATACGTCAAATTGACGTCATGTCACTACTAGCGATACGGAGTTAACTTGACGTCGAGTCACCATTATTGATACGGAGTCAATTTGACGTCACGTTACCACTAGTGCTATGAAAATAGTGATCATCACTTGAAGGTTAAATGGGTAATGCCGTAATCAAAATCTTTTACGTGAAAAACAATCAACTTTGCTTTAGTTGATTTTCATCGTTAATATAAATATTACATAAATGTAAGTACGATAGAACACGTCCATGCAATACGAATGCGTTAAAGAGCAAAAAGTTTCTGAAAAAATAAACTATTACGTTCATTAATATCGATAATTTGTACGACAACTTAACTTGTCTTCCTCACTTAACATGTTAACTAAGTATACACTTAATTAATCTGAATATAAATATTACTCCTTCAAATTATTTTTACAGTTGAATCGACTGTTACACATTTCCTAATAGTTTGTTACATGAAATATGAAAATACAAATTTATTCCAACATTGTATTATTTCCATATGAAAATGATTTCACGGAATTTATGTCCACATACCTGTCTGTCTTAACTTGATTATAGCAGTAGAGAACGTATTTATACATTATTATATTTATTTCGACATTTAAGTTCCAATTAACTAAATACAGATTGTGACACAGCTTCTGTAATAGCGTAATTGAATTCCTGGTTTTTTCTTCTACACTGAAATGTTATTTTGCAATAAAGTTTATTTAATATGGCATACATCTCTATCGATAAGTATTTCAAAACTTGTGTTCTAAAAGAGTATCAATCATTTAAAGCTGATAGTTGAGGAGGCACGAATACTTCTGTGACTCGTCATATATTAACTTTTCTATAATTTAGTAATAATTTTATCTAACTATAGAAAGTTGACGTTCTAAAAATGAAGCAAAACCTGATCAGGGAAATTGTCTTCAATGAAACGAATGGCTATATGCAAATATTTTTTGTAACTATAATACTATACATCATATGAACACCATCAAATATAAACAAAACTCTTCGTCCATTCTCTTTATACCAATACGATAAAATAAAATCATATCATCGTATCATTCTGCTTTATCCAATCTATTTCATTAAAATATTGAAATTTTATACATTCATGATTCCTATACAAGTAAGACATTACAAGGTGTAAAAAGTTTATAATATAATCAGTAACAAAAGGATGTATAAAGTTTAACATATGAACAAACACAAAACCCAGTTTAATCGAAAGGAGACAAAGATTATCGTTGCATAATCACACGACAGACAAAGGTGAAAAAGAGCGTTAGAGTAACAAAAGATCACAGGAGAAATCTGCAAAAGGGAAATTAAAGGTCTGCAAAATGCTAAAAGCCCCGTGCTAAACGGTCCCAGTCGGCCGATCAAAAAGGTGGCTTCTTTGAAAAGGAGTGACGACGTGGAAAAGCGAGCAACCCCCACCCTTTGGCTGGCAGGCGGCGGAACCCCTGCGTAACGGGTATCTTGTCATAATACAGCCGTAGTACAACTTAATGATCTATTGGCGCGCGCTGTCGGGGATGTAGCATAATTCTCGACACGCTTCCTGTCACGTGGATCGACCATTCGATACGTCCTCCTGCCATTGAATGGGATTACAGGCATACATCGCTAATTTTTCTCATGCCCACTGCCACCCTGTTATCTGTGGATGATCCGGCTTCCATTTGGCCCACGACATCCTGTCGCTCCATAAAGAACATGGGATTTGCTGCATTTCTGTCGATGACTTAAAAATGATCGGTAAAGATAAGGATGACTAGTAAGTTTCTTACAAAGAATGCGATTTGAGTGATAAGAATACAGATTGCTTAACATTGAGTTGACTAAAGAGTTATGTCGTATTTTAGACACGTATAGAAGCACAATCATCTTGTCCAACAATTTTCATCTATACCAAACGGTTTCATCATACCATGAACAATTTTACATTTTTTTCAACGAAGAACTGGCTTAATCGAAATTTTCAACCTTCAAATTTTTTTTCAGAATTTTCAATTACTGTCACTGTTCCTATAACTGCCACTTTAATTCGTTTATTTAATAGGAAAGTAATGTTTAAAGAATCATGAGTAAACAAATTTTCATTCGAAATTTGGACTTCGGTTTACGTAACAACACATAGACATTGTGTATTCGTTTACACTTAATATTTATAAATAAATATTAGAAGATAAATGTGCTGTTGAATATTGAAACGTGACCAATATAATTATAAAGTATAGAACGCGTCATAATTCAGTAAAGCGATATGCCTACTATATATCTTATATCTGTTACACAAACTGACGTGTTAATATACGTAAAACGTGTTTCTATTTAAATGAAAAGTTTTCAAGTGACAGTAATAAAGGCATTGGACTTTGTTGTACATTTTCAATTACTTAGTAATGAATTTATTATATTGAACATATAAAGAAGATGTTCATAAATAAAAGAGATGTTAAATAATATTATGCTTCAAACTGTAACAATGTTTATGTTAACGACGTTCTAAAATAGTTAAATAAAGTTACGCGCGAACCTTAGAATGGTAGTAATTGGTACATCTACCCTATTCACCAAAATACTGAAAGCAGATCGAAGGATTTCTATCTGCGTACACGACGATCGGGCTTCCTTCTTATCCACCGTTACCTACCATTACACCGTCTGACATTCAATATCTCTTTCTACTTGCCGAGAAAGGAAGCCAACGTTTCATTTCCCCCAAGTTCTCGTCCATTGAGAAGCACAAGCCAATAAATCACTTTTTAACGAGTCTGATAACCCGTTCACCGGGAGCTCATCCTCGCCGGCATCGATTCCCGATTTATCGGCCGCCATTTCATTCCGAATGAATCACGTGTCTTCGAATCGAAAACCGAACTCCGGCTGGGTTTTGCGTGTAATAACACGGGCGGGGGGGGGGGGGGGGGAGGCGGCAGCAATAATTACGGTACAAGTACGTGCTCGCGCCGAACACAGTTTAATTCTGAGCGATATTATAATTAAGTGGTTCGAACGTAATGGCCGGCGTCACGTAAACCGCTAACACGGGACTCGGTGCTCATCATGCTGCTTTGTTCAAACAATCAGCGACCCGATGGTGGCCGTCACGCGAACGTTTTGCCTCGGTGAAAGTGGCCTTCCTGCCTTCGAACCGTTCCATCTCGAATCCTACACTTGAAACATTTATTGCCGCTTCGCGGCTGATTAACGTACGGAAGGGTCAAATTTATGCTTCGATGGACACGTTTCCTCTAACTAGGCAAAATACAATAGCTTGAACACCGTGCAGGCGGTTTTATCGAATTAAGAGCGTAAACTAGATATTTTTGATCGGCTAAGAGAAATAATATTTAGTTTATGAAGATAATTAGTTGCAAAATAGTGAATCCGTAAATGAAACTTTAACACTAGAAGCTAACGGCGAATAAAATATACTTACTTGTACCAAAGAAATCAAAATAACAGACGATTTAAAAACATATGTGACGCAATTGAAATGAATTTTTATTCATATTTTGTACAGAAAGACACGGAATGTTTTAAAAAATATGCCGCTGTGAATTTACATAACTTTTATGGTAAATTAATGACCCGCCATTTTGACGGTCTTGGTAGTTCTAGTGTTAACCCTTAACTACTGTTGTGAATCTATGAAAGTGCTAATAATAATTAATTATTTATCTCTATTTTACTTTCTGCATGATTTACGAGCTGATTACTCTGGATACATTTCAATTATAGTATAATGTTCACGTACTGAAATCAAACCTAGATAATAGAGATAAATGAGTACGTATTAGCGGTCTTACAGACGTAAGCTTTAATAGGTGTAGTAGTAAAGGGTTAAAGATATTGCGTTGCACTTCCTACGTTTTCAATAACGTAAAAAATACTTTCACCAACGTAAAAAGTGGTGCGGGCAAAATAGAACAAAAACATAGGCTATTAATAATAATTGTGCAAAGAAATACAAGACTGATGAACTCGTGTCATGCACGGGCTTGTGCGTTAAGAGATTAAATCGATGTTAAGGTAGATTTACGCAAAATAACTCACGAAAGAAGCTTTTATGTTTTTCTTAAAACTCTGTTTTTCGATCTGGCTGTCGCGAAATTTCCGGAACTACTTCCTTAATGTTTTTCAAACTCTATTGGAAAATTCTACAGAAACATTTCTTCAATGTAGCATACGATTATTTTCAATATTTCAATTATTTGATTTTCTGAAAATTCTTTAGAATGAATCCCTTTGGGTAGGAAACAGTGTTTCCATAAAACGGTGATTATTTCTGTAGTAATTAAAGTTTTTGAAAAGTCGTAGACAGCTTTGGAGATCACAAATTCTTGTCTATAAGCCAATAAGAGTGTTTGTATTTCCAATGTTTTAGTCCTTGTTGAGGACGATGGTTAGCAATCAATGTTTTTGCAGAAATGGTTTCTGAAATAGCAAATAACTCCGCCATTTTGCAACATGGATATTTTTTAAAAATTGCGGAAATAAAGCTGTAAGTTACATTTATATGCTTTGGAAAAATCAAAACATTTTATGTAGTAGTTGTCTATGAACAGAATTCTCCTACATTACCAATTTTTGTACACTTTTCTATTTTTATAGTATTCATTTTCCTATTTTTTTAATCGTTCCTATCAACTTTGGGTAGAAGGAACTTATTGATTAATATATTTGTAACTTTTCTGTAATATATTGGAAGGTTAGCATGTATCTAATTGAATTAAAATTGTTGGTGCTCTTTATCTATAACGTGTTCCAGCCAGCAACATGAATTATTTTGAGAACTAGTTTCTTTTTCTAACAATTTTTCAAATTACACTTGTTTCGCTTGTTCGCTATCTATTAGTATCCTAAATGCTCTATTAATATTCCAATTGCCTCTTTTGTGTTCCAATTTGAAATCGTAAGAAAAAATTACTTGAATTTGATTGAGATCTCCTTTCTGTTGCCATTTGAATTTTGGTAACTTTGATATACGAATTTTCATGAAGCATATCTCAATACTACAGCTGTCAATTAAAGTGTTCCTTAAAATCCATGAAATAGAATCTATAAAACAAATGAAGTAATGAAATATGAAGATCATCATTTTTAGGACAAATATCTAGTAACGTAGAACCACATTTTATCTGACATATCTTAAATCGTAAATTGCAGTAAATTTTTGAACTCTTGTTACTCATACCGTCGACAACTTGTTTATTTCGGAATCAATTACATAAGTCAACGTATCGTAAGAAATATAAATCAAAAAATTGAAATATCTGACAAATGTATGAAATGTCACCACATATTATTCTCTTATCTTAAATTAACAACGATCAAAATAAATAATTCTGATACATCTGTAATTTCACATGAATTTAAACTCTAAGAATATATTATAGAAGCTACTTAAACTATAAATCTCACATTTAACGAAATTTATAATAATTTTCAGTTGAACAACTAGCGAAAAGTATAGCCAAAAAAATCTAAAATTGAACATGATTATAAATGCATAATACTGAAATTATAGTATAAAATCACGTAGATATTATTGTAATTAAATATATAGTGTTTCGAAATATCTGCCTGTGTTTAACCCTTCGACTGCGAAAGGCATAAATATTCGTCCAGCAGATATTATATAACTTACCATAAATCAATTTCCAAATTTACCATAATATAACAATATTTGGTGGTTTATTTGAACGGTAATGTAACATTTTATTACAACTATTTTATAAATGTAACTATTTTGTTAGAACTATTTTGTAAATGTAAACTATGCGTGCATCTATAATTATACCAACTCTAATATCGCAACGCAGTCAAAGGGTTAAAGTTTTACTTTAAGAAACAATATTTTCTATATGCCATCCTAATAATAAAATTGAAAAGAAAAGAGCAATACACCGTAGCATAATATGACTGTCATCTTGAAAAACAAAGAAAAATTGCCACGCGAATTAGCATACGTCAACCTGGATTAGACTTAACAGACCGATGAATCGAGTACTCGAAGTAACCAGTCGACGAACCGCAACCGGAAATTGGCTGCTCGGTTATCAAAGTTTGCGGGTTGCGTGTCTACCAAGGTAGGAAGAGAGAGGTAACTAGGGGGTGGGATACCGGATGGGGTGGGATATCCATTAATAAGCGAGTGAGAGCTCGATGCCTTCGTAGATTGGGGTGCCAGGGAAGGTAAATATTAATTTGCTCAAGCAAGCGTCACGATCGGCTCACGGCTGCGAACAGGTGAAACTCGTTTCGTGCGTTCAAATAATTATGCTTCTTACGTGTAAAGTGAAGAGCGAATGGGTTGTTTTTATACCCCCTTTTTTCCTTGAAGAATAAATCCCTGTGTTCGTTGAATCTTCTGATTCTATGTAATTTTGTAACCTTACTTTCGATTAACCGTGTTTCCCCTTTCCGAACTTATCGCATTGCTATGGTATATTTCTATTGTTTTCTGTTTTAACGCGTTAAGTACAGGTGTCAAAACGAAAGTTTCGTGAAACACGGATATCGCCAATAAGCGATTTTTAAACTTTTGTCAACTTTATTTTTTACTATACTAATAATTATAGTTTTAGGAATATACTATACTTTTTTCTAAAAAATAGATATTTGTATTTGTACACGAGTCTCTGTATTTATGTCTGAAAGTTCGTAAAAATTTATACCTTAAATTAAACTTGTTTATGGACATATACTAGTCTTGTCATTTCTGCGTTTCGGAGGCACAACTTCTTAAAATATACCCACAATTAAAGGGTTAAGAACGTACTGAAATATTGGTATAAAATATAGAAATATAAAAGTATTAAGAAGTTTATTCTTAGTAATAGTAAAATTCTGACGTATAACAAATTAAAATCATAGAGTTTTCTTATTTCTTTTCAAGAATATTCCAAAATATTAATATAAATTATAAAAGTATAAAACCAATAAAATGTATATTTTTAGTAACAGTAATATAGTCATACCTTGAACTTACGTACTAATTGGTTCCAAAGTAGTCGACGTAAGTCGAAAAAGACGTAAGTCAGGTTAGACTTCATGCATATATGTATACTTTTCTGGCGCGGTTTTTGCAAATTTTACGTTTTTACTAATTTCAGAAGTTCTCAATATATGAGTTATAGTTATATATGAGTTCTTATGTTAAATGTCAACATAATCTATTAGGCTAAATTATTTAAAGTACAGTAAATTACACAGAAAGTTGTAAACTCGTGTAACTGTTTTTTATGTCATTCAGCTCGTGTAACAGGTTGGTCCGATTTTAAATAATAGAAACCAAACAATGACATTTGTTTTGTTTTATATTACAATAAATTCTAAGATAATACATACTGTATTTATTTATAACTAATAGTAATTGTTTATTGTATTTTAAATATTCAGAGATTCTGCAAGTATACAACATTTTGAAAACAGCAAGCTGGTTATACATTTCTTTGTTATTTTCTTGCACTAACATAAGTATATTGACACATGAAGTACAGAATCGACCTATCATCTAATGCAGCGTTTCTCAATTTTTTTGACACGTAATCCAACATATTTGCTTGTGATGGTACCACGGCCCAAATGTTCATAATGTAAAGACTTTTAAAGACCTGATTGGTTGAAATCATATTATATAAATGACAAAAACTATCTATATTTACCAGTAAATTCTGCATTTAAAAAATAACATTCAGTACATTCCTATTGAGAGTTATTCAAACGAATTTCGATTTGTAATAAGTACATTAGAGGTTGAATCTATTGTGCGAAGAATCGAGTATATTTGAAAGTATTACTTTTTTTGTGAAGGTATTTATAAAGGTTCAAACCTATCTTTTAGAAGTTCGAATATACTTGCGATATACTTGATCCCATCTCCAATATTTATCAATCGAAACAAGTAGAAAATATAAACAAATGTACACTAATTAAATGAGCGAATCCTCATGATACCATCGTAAAATGCTGCACAAAGTTTGCTTTCAATTTCTGGTACGTAATAAAGTTTCTGGTACGTAATAAACAGTTAAGCCATACTAACGTAGCCAAATAAACTTAAAGAATAATATTCTACCTGCTATACATGTAACAAGTAGCAACAATCCACCAACTTCTTTAAATTATTCGCCACAGAGAGTATGCGCCAACTCTTCCTTAATATATACCTTTACATACGCAATGATCCCCGGGGAAACGGCACTCGAGGCAGTCCAAAGTACGCGCGCCATAAATCCAACCAGCCGGAAACCATTTTCCATTCGCGTTTCCCCGATATTGCTCGCGGAATCGGTGCGGCTGCCGTCGTGAGAGCTGAATAATAAATTACGCCGTTAGTTGAAACAATTAATTAATAATTCATGATAGGCAAGGAGGGAATCCACTAGGTGGAAGGGTGGATACGCGAGGGGGCGGTTGGGTGGGTGTAATTCGCGTCTGCGTCGACGGGACGCTGCCGAAAATCAGGGGTTGAAGAGGGATGCAAAGAGGGTGACACATCCACCATGCTGAATATAATTTACTTGAACAAACTAAAATCCCTCGCAGCCGGAGGTCCTCGTCGCGCTTCTGCGGCCGCGACGCGTTGTCTTCCTTCCAAGCAACCCTTCGTTGCAACCCTTCCGTTCCACCTCATCCACCCTTCGCTCCTTTGCGAATACTTTATAAGCCTGAAGACGCGGCTCAATGCCGCCCAAACTTTATTCTCTATTTATGTTTACCCGCGGCCCCGGAACACGAGCTTTTCCGGAGAGCTCTTTGGTTTTGGGGAGGGGATTATGCCGACCGGGGCTATGAGGGTGGATATGAGACCCGTTCGCGGAGAAATCGGCTACTCGATTCACTCGAATCCCCCCCATTCTACCACAGCTTCCACCAACGGTGTCTTTTTCGAGACAGCTTCTGTTTTTATAATTTTAGTTGGGTATGCGGTCGTAGGTGGTTACACGACAATGTCGTATTTCTTTTCAGGTGAATAGTAAAGAAATAAATTCATATACTCTGTAGTTGTAATGGATTCTCCTCTTTTAGTTTTTTGAATTTATTTCTGTTACAGCGTAAAGTCTTGCAACCTCAACCATACGAATGCAAACTACAATTTATGCTATCATCTGGGAACAAAAACATAAAAAAAATGTCACTGGTTGAAATTTTATAGCATTTTTTGCTTATGTAGTTGGAATCACCCCATTCTATTTTAAAGCATTGAAAAACCAACATCAGTCCATGACTTTTTTGATACATCAGTTTGGATGCGTAACAAAGATATAATTTTTAACAGTTCATTCAATCATGTGAATGTGAATTAATAAAATTATAATTTTGGTATTGAGTATCAATATGAATATAAAAGGTGGAGATACGTGCATACGTATCTAAGAATTCTTTTCATTTAATCTTTCCGAAAACTAAGTTTCTTATAAAAAATATTTTACATTTTCGGTACATTTTAACATGTAGAATCATCATCGACTTTGGCTGTACTACATATCCCACCACCCATTGTGTATTTCATATTTCACAATCGAACTTGTTTTCACACCTACTTACATATATACATTTGATTTGATATCATAATTAAACTGTGGGTCCTTATACAAATTCATATTATGGAGCTGTAGAGAGGGGATAGGATAAGAAAAAGGAAGGGTGTTGTGTTTCGTCCTGGACCTGCTAGTGGACTCATCAGTAAGGCTACCTAGCAGGCCCTGCCTTAGACGTTGGGATATTGGAAGAAAAGTTAAAGGCGGTATATACATATATGGACGAGGTAGTTGAAACGAGTGCTTTCGAGAAAGTCCTATTTCGTATGTCCCCCTAGTGATAGGTGCAAAAGAGCCGCCACAATATTTTTGTAAATGCAAACAAAGAAAATGGAACATAAATACAGAATGGTTTCATCTACCACATATCGCAATATACACTTTACATTGAATATTTTCTATTCTTTTCTATATTACATGCATTCTGTACAATTTTGGCATATTTAAGTTTTGCACAGTTGCTTAAAGGTCCGCAGTCTAATCATAATAAACAGTCACCTGTCCCAATAATTTCCTTTCCAAATTAGCAAATTATCAGACTAACCGAGTAGTGCAACGAAATCGAAGCCTTTTCTTGAAATCCCGTCGAGAATAGACAGAAGAACATTCGAAGAACTATTGTTCGATTCCCGACACCCCAAACTGGATGAAACATCAGCAAAACTCAATTCCGCGGCAGCCTCGATAAAAATCCAAAAGGATCGAACGCACAGCGTTCATTTCATAGGGAACCGTGGAAGACGAGCGTCGAGGTGGCGGACGTGAGAGTAGGGGGTAGGGGATGAACGCGGTACAATCAGTAGGAACGATGCCGGGCGGAACGAAGGGATGAACCGGCGTTCATAAATCTCGGCAGATTACTAAATCCCCGGTTTGATGAAACTAGGCTGCGTACATACGTGTGTCGCTTCGGCGACAGGACACGTTTGTGTACGTGTGTGCGACGATGCAGTCGCGGTTGTGTTGGTATCGCGCTAGCTCATCGGGAGCCGGGCGCTGATAACATTATCATAAAACGGCAATATCGCGCGGATATTGGCCTGATGGAGCGCGCCGCTGTACCGGCAGCCGGCGACTATCGAACCGAGTTAAGAAGTGATCTAGTGCGCGCGGCTTACAACTTTTTCATATGCAAACGACGAATCGAGACGCTCCGCGACGCTGCTGGGCTACGCAACCTCCCCGTCCCCTGAAGGGGTGGCTTTATTGGAGATTTTTTGACGTGGCTTTTCACTGGTCGTGTGATCATTCGCTCCGGAGAGAGTACTTGAACAGTTTAGTAGGGAATCGACGTGGAACGAACCGATCGATAGCAATTTTGTAAAAAATTATGGTTTTTGAACGAAAGAATGAGAATTTTGTCAAATCTGAACACATAATATTGTTATGTAATCAAACTATTTTGTAATATGTAAAAGACGATAAGTGACCATAAAATGTTGTAGAAGCGTAATCTTAAAAAAATATTTCACCAATCATAATACATTTAATATTTAGATATCGCGCGTAGTATAAATAAATTAAAATTACGTAAGTCGCAAACCAGAAAAATCATATTGATTTTTCATAAGAAGATCATAGAGGAAAAATATGACAAATCAGATTTTTCATGTGACTACCTCACTCTTATTTTATTAGAGAACAATTGGAAACTTCAAAGTGCTCTCTACAAATTTTGTATTACCAAAACGGTATTTTTGGTTGGTTTTAAAAATATATATGTATTTTTCCCACGTTCTTGATAATTTAAAAAAAAATTGGTCGGCATTACATTAGTTATTCTCTTGCCTCAATTTGGTATATAATTAAGGAAAACGTCATAAAGTTAGATTTAATGCCATTGTAAGTTTTGCGACTCACTAAATCTCGTCTTTTACGTTACAACCATTAAACTATAGTATTCAATCAATTTCCCAAGATTCGTCGTTTTTTTATAATTAGAAAGAACGAATGTACGACATAAAAACGAGCCTCTCAAAGTATTCAATATAATGATATTTTCAAAACGTATTACTATATTCTATAAACAAGGAAGCCTGCGTCCTTTGTTTAAATAGTTTTAAAAATAGTTAAACAAAATTTAAAAATCAATTACTATACGAAACATCAAGTTTCAAATGTAATAATTACGATGAAATTCTCTTTAGCAAAACTTTTACTGAAATGAATTCGTTGGCCAATTTCATTATTCTAAGGGAAATATTCAGTGAGTTAAACAACCCCATACTGCTCGCTTGTTATCGAATCGAATTAAGAAGCGACCCGGTGAGCCAATCTGCTTTTGCAACTTGTTCACATGCAAACGCCGTGTTGAATTACTCGTAAAAGTTGTGCTTTTAATTGAATCCTTAATAGCCTCTTTCGACACTTTGAATAAGTAACTTATTTATTACAACGAAAATAAGCAATGTACTTTTCGTAATGGAAATTAATTATTTTTTACATGCTGTATAAATATCTTCGTTACGAAATGACAGATATCATTAGTACACTCTGTTATAAATATTAAGTTTTTACAATACAATTCGTAAATTAATTGCAAGAATACATCGCGTATCTTTAATTTGAATTTCCGACCTTTCAAATTTAAAATTGGAAAATACTTTTTCTTTCAATATAGGCAACTATTAATGATACTTTTTAGTGCCATAACGCCAAATAAGATTTAAATGTTATTTATAATTAACTTTTATATTAACTAATGCAGACTTGTAACAAGACTTGTAAATTCGTATATCTTAACTTGCGAAGTAATTAAGAGAGACCATTAGTTAAAAAGACAGTATAAGACATGAAAAAAATACTTAAGTTTCAAAACATGCAAGATTATAATTAAAAACTCAGAACATTGTTATGTTTAAGATGAAATAAAATTTTGTATTGTTAATTATCGTACTGAGATTAAACAAAATGCATTTCATTGAAAGTGAATATAATGATTACGAACATATTTATTCATTTCTTAAATTAATTAAAATATGAATGAAAATACTTATGAAGTACCAACACTCTAGTTTCATCCTTTATTCATTTTTCATGGAGCTGTATAGTGACAACTTTATACAACATCTACACTTCATTTCATAAGTATAAAACCATGTTAATTCGTTTAAGTTTTATGTATCATATTACAATGGAAGTAGGTTTCGAAAAAATATTAAGTATCTTTTGAAGATTCTTTTCATGAAAATGATGACTATCATAAAGACCCAAATATATTTTCCTCGTCAGAAAATACGATCAATTTATACGATGTGAAAAGGAATTTATACATAACACATATGCTTAAAATCTGCTACCTTCTTCCAATTTCCACAAACATTTGCATGTGCTAACTATGTACGTTCAAGTAAGTAAAAGCTGCGATGCTTCATGCTAGAAGTCGTTTAATAAGATTACTTTTGACAGAATTATCGACAGCATCAAGGAAAAACTACTATGCTTATATTATGTCAACTAAATCAAAACTTACGAAAATTCGGTAGAAAACTAATTAGGAAACGATAAACATCGATTTTTCTTCCCTTTCTTTATTTCATCTAACGCACACCGAAAATTATAACTTTCGTATGGCATCGTAATAATAAAACCTTGCATGTATTAATCCAACCGAAACACTGCACTCAATGTATACGAAATAACGTTGCGAAGCATAGATTAATAAAATACGAAACGGAGGGTGTACGAGGGTATCCTCGCGGCCGTGAAATCGTCTACCAACCCCCGCTGATGTCTAATATAGCAGAAGGCCTAGATGATGAGACTTCGCCCCGCCTCGACTCGGTTCAGCTCAGGTATTAGATTATGAATATTCATGGCGGTGTGTCTGCGCGGTGCTTCATTACACCTTCTACCTCCCCGGCGACTGCTCCGTTCTCCGTTTCACCCTGTTCTTCACCGCCCAGCCTCACCTCCCCATCCTCAGCACCGTCAATCAATATGCAACGGCACATCTAGCTTTGCTTATCTTCTGCGAGCTGAACCAGCCACGTTCTCGCGGATGTGCACGAAGACGAGCCCTCAACGACACGAGGCTTGTTAATTGCAACGCTCTTCAGATAAAAGTCGTCATTCGCAAAAAGGGTAGAGCTTACCGAAGTTGCTCCTTTCACGAATTTTAAGACTTCCTATAAATCTTTTATATAATTCAACGACAATACCTCTAGCTTTTTATCCATTTTAAATACATATATTAAGTTGATATGCTAGACAGGGTGGATCACGCAAATTGAGGACATATGCTCAAATAGGAAGTGAAGTTTTGTCACAATTCTTTAACAATGGATTTATGAACATTCTGTTGTAGGAGATTCTAGTCCTATTTTCATTTGTACAACGCAGTGCTGAAGTATGAACGAAAAAATGCGGGTCACCCTGTATATTTGCATTGAAAATTAATGTGGTAACCAATTTAAAAAGGTACATTTATACATTTATCAATAGATTGCGGATATTTATGCATTTATGGAAAACTTTTATATGTAAAGAAAGAACAAATTACATCATAGATATTTTCTCCAACTGCTGAATTTTACTTTTGTTAGTATTTTTATTATAATATTAAATTATTTGAATTGTTTCATTAGTGGTGTTAGTTTTATTTAAACACACAAATTTCTGTACTTTTGGCAAGCTTTTAAAATCAGGTTTTCCACGTTACCAACGTTTATCCTGTACACAAAATGTTTCACTGTTAATTATATAAATTCCATTAAATGCGTTAAAGATTTACGATTATAACTGTTTACAGACATAGTAAACACTGAAGTGTCTCAAATATTAGGTCAAAGTTCAAGGATTACAACAACCGTAATGATCTTTATACGTTCACAGTACCAATGCTGAAAGTCGATTACACTATTTTACAATTTGATTGTTCGTCTCTCTACTTTATAATATAATAATTGATGGATAGAGTCAGTCAATTGGAAGAACAGGCTGATTCACCAGTGTATTAGTAGTACTGATGGATAGATGAGATCGATCAACTGATTGGATACGGAGACAAGTCCATTAGCGCTAATGGTAATTATACAAATTCAATGCACAAGAGACAAGTGCATTTATGGAACTCGCATTTCGGAAACCAGATAATTTTGAAGAAACTTTGTCCAAGTATAAAAAAAAATAAAGCACACAAACATTTCCCCACTTATAGAAGATACCTAATTTTACTATTACCATATATGAATATACGAGGAATATTTAATTTAAGAAATATTAAAGATGTACCTACCGTTATACGTTATCATAATTTTAGATAAAAATACTTAATTCGTTTAAAAATATACAGGCTATCGTGTCACGGGTGATACAACCTGCAATTTAGTAATTCTACATGAACAATCAAATCACAAATACAAAATAACATTTTTTTGGTTGAGACTTCGCTTTCGAAAAAAATCGAGTTTCATGTAACACGTATACATTACATTATGTTTCTACTGAATGAAGTTCACCGAGCATTAACTGCACCTACTATCTTCGCTAATTAAAAGTACAGACTAATGTAACAGCTAAACTTTTTTAAATAAATTAACCTTTACCAAAGATTATAAAACTCAATCATTGGTTTCAACTAAATTACCAATACCTATCCACGGCAGTTAATGCAACTGTAAAGTAACTTGAAAGAATACGTATATTATAATAATAAAGCAAAGTGTACATATTGTAAGTAAATTATTTAACTAACCTATGCATTGTTAAAATGAACAATATATTATTGAAAAATTCCTCAATTAGCAGTAGTGAAACGCCTGCGTATCACACGAGTTTTCAAACTCGCTTTTCTTGAAAATGAATTCTTAAAGTGAAGATGCTTATATTACATTTATTATTTATTTTCCCACGTAGAACCAGCTTTTCGTCGGTTGTACTACCAGTTGCATGACACTCTGCGTAATGTTCGTAACTTTATTACATTCACAAGAACAAACTGCTCATCTTATTAACTAAACCGTTTAGAAACCTCAAATACCTGTAACCTAGCTAAATGCAACATCCAGCGACTCACCTGTCCCCCCGATACGATTGCCTTTCAATGAACCAAAAGGCACCCCAACAAAAAGGTACGGCACCAGCAGTATCCTGCGCAACGCTTCTCATCCCCCAAACATATGCGGACTCCCTCGGACTCTCTTTTTGGCCCATGCGGGGCGTCTGAACGAATAGAAGAGAAAAACGACGACCCGATTAGCGGCTGCGCGTATCGGCCGTGATTACACCGCATCCCGATGCCGTATTAGTCATATGACCAGCCAGATTTGACGTTCTGGCGCCCCGTAGTTGTCGATGGAATTAATAAAGCGCGGCCGAGCAATCTGCTCCCGCGTAAGAACTCTCACTGGCAATATAACAAAGTGGACGGACCGCCCCCCATGACGACGAATCCTGCATGATTTGATTAGCCTCAGATTGACCCCGATTTCTCTCCACCACCGCCGTCCTTTTCTTTCTACATGGTTCTCTGGATTTTGTACCCCTCTATAGTAGTTCACGAGTCTCCTTTCCACGGCACGGACCACCCCTCACTCCATTAGACTTACGCTAGCCACTTTATGTCGGGAAATTTGCAATCTTTCCATTTAATATATCAACGCCCCGGCGACGGGGGACAGAGGCATGCGATTTGAATACATTGAACAGCCATTGGGTCCTTTCTCGACCCTCTATCGTACACGTGGACGTGACGAGACGCCTCCAGACGAGTGAAACGGGAAGACGATGGGCAGCTTGTTTTTTTGGGATTATTTAAAATGGATGACGAGGAAAATGAAGAGTAGATTGAAAGGGTCGAGTGATGAAAGTTTTATGATTACTAGACAGCGGATGTTTATGCAAATGCATATTTCAATAGAAAACAGATAAAGCAATGGGATCTGTATAGAAATTCTTTTTTTGCCATTAGAGGGATTCAAAAATATATATTTTATTTTGCATATAATGCATACTGCATATGTTTTGCATAATTCATATTCTTGCATATTACATATTTCATCCATATCATGTAGGTACATATTTCTTGTATATTCTGTGCATACTCATCGTAAGAACATAGATCGTATTGGGATGCAACGGACAATCTGTTAAAAATGTAACTAATATTGTATATCGTGCTTGATGGCCATGTTTACTATCGTCACGATTTTTGTCTTTTTCCAGCGATATGATAAACAAAATATAATAAAATGATGAATGTTCTGCAGACATGAATATTTTTAAATGTATTATTATTATTTCATTACTATTGATATTACTATCTCATTTTAACTCGTTGTTATGATATCAACTTTATTTACATCATTTTTCTTATTTGATAATTGTGGGGATACGAATACTTATTGATAGAGAATATAAACTGTTCTACATTCACTGTACTTCAAATGTAATTTCATGTTCTTGTTTAAGTTGTTTGAATAAAAGATTACTAGGATAACTATTGCGTTGTTATTTTGTACAATTTTTAACAACATAAGAAAAACCCCTATATAAACTGCAAATCAAATACTAAAACAATTTTATAAATATGGGAGTGACTTTGAACGTTTCAAACTTTAAAATTGCTCTCCTGTAAATTTAAGAAAATGTAACTTTTTCTGTGGCCTTCAACTATAAAAATATTCAATATCATACAAGGAATCACACCACTTGCAGACAATGTTTCCACTGCTATACCTACTCTGTTACCAAAAGAAAAGTAGCTACATTCTTATGGTAATACCGCTTGAGCTATTTTATAAAACTTCTTACTTTTCTACTTTTCGAAATACTAAACCTTCTCTGTTAAAGCAAGTAATGCATCAACGCGAATGAAACCAGTCAATAAAATACTCGAAGAAGTATAAAAAATTCATCGCCTGTTCGCGTGATTAAACGAACAGACGCTGAATCTACTTATTCGACGCGATAGCGAAACCATAGGACCCCATCTCGCCTCGGCATTCTAATGGTAATAGACATGCAGTGAATATTGCTGGCAGCATTCGGCACGATAGATACGGATATAGAGGGATGCGAGTAAAATGAATGGGAGAGTTAGGGGTTAATTTGAGACAACGCGTATAAATGTAGTTAATACTGGCTGCAAGGGGAACAAATATCGTTCAGGGGTGCCACCCCCGGAAATCTTGTCACCAGACGACCCCTGCAATCGAGACTCATACGCCACATCTGTCTCAATATGCGTATTAGAAAACGCCTGTCATGCATGACGATGTATACTTTCATTCGCATACACATTACTTTAAACCCACGCTACATTCAATATCAACATCAACTTTTCCTTTTCATTTTAGGTAGGATCTATCTGTAGTTCAAATAATAATAGGTGAATTTGAAATGAAATTGCTATAGCGCTTTTCTTCCTTTTTGATTGTTTATTTAACCCTGTTCCATCCCTCGAGTCATTTCCTACTCAATCCTGTTCTCATTTGAAACAATTTAAAACATTTGAAACAATTAATTTTAAAGTATATATTTTTTTTCACTATACTGTATTTCTTCTAATTTAGAGTACTTCACTTGCATCTTATAATTCTTCCTAGCGCGTATCTCTAGTCATAAAGTAGTTAGAGGTAAACAAGTGATGTGTGATTCGTAAAATTGCTTTTTTTGCCATCATTGGAGACCAAGTATTTCCAAGTATTCCCATTACAAAACCTAACTGCAAGTGTTATTGATCATGTTGGTAACATTATACATACAGTTACTCCCTAAAATATTCGTACACTACAAAATTTCTACTTTGTCATTTTGTAATTTCATTAGTGACAAATGAAAGAAGTATTTAATAGTATATTACATTATTGTATACGGCCCAATCAATAGGGGTAAATACACTTCACTTGTATAATTTTTAACGTTTAATACTTAATTACATTTTAAATCTAATACTTAATTTTACCGTAAATGCAATATCTGGTTTTAAAATGTGATGTTTTCTGCAGTAATTTCTACAAGCAAAGATTAATTTAATACCTTATATGATATCTTTTTAGACAAATGTATTATAAATTTTTTTTTCAAACATTCTACATTCATCTTTATTCAGCATGTAAAAATATAAAAAAACAAGTTTGCCAAAAAGCGTTAGAGAATATTTAAATGGCAGAGTATGAAGTTTAACTTGTTTAGAAGTATTCGAAATACCCACGGGCATATAGAATATTAACAGACAATTAAATTGACTAAAATTAGTCATTTATATTTAATTTGACTTAGGAACAAAATTTCTAAATAGTGTAAAAACTATATGCAATGTATCCACGTGTAATGTAATCTACAATAATCATCAATAGTTGCAAAGCCAATGCGATGTTAAATAAACTAATGAATAGTAATAAATATTCCATTTTCTGTTCAGTCACTGTTAAAGCTTTGCTAATTTGATACCTTTACACCAAATATTTTTTGTTTGTTTTAAGTTTGTTAGAATTTCCCCGATTATAACATGAGAGTCAATCTCTGAGATGAATCCAAATGTGATTGCTCGTCAGCCAAGAGATACGAATCACAACTTGCGATATAATCAGGTTCATTGGCTAGGTTTGTCCTCCGGTCATCTTACGTCCATTTAACTCCTTTAATTTAGCGGAGGGAACCGTTACGGCTAACACTAATGCTGGACGAGCGAGCGGGTGAGGTAACATAATGAAGGTTCATGGAGTTTCTTCGTTCGGCCCTAGCATCCGCCTCTTTTCCGAGCCTTGCAAGGTTAACGTCTAATCGAATTATACGTAGCAGCCACATTCAACCTTGTCCGAATCGCCCCTAACTCGCTGTAACCGGACGGTGCCCATAACGAAGATCATCTTCTAACTTTGTTCGTCTAGCTTGACTTTTATGCGCTCGGGGAATTGAGGACTCGAGCCAAGCAATTTGATCGCGGTGTATTTCGCGCTACGAGGTCACCAGACGTACGATCAGTCAGCAGGACATTGAACTTCAGAAACGGAAAAATAATGTAAAATTTCTTCAACTGTTTTACGAGATTCCGTATATTCACGTTTTTATTGTCTTGATGGATTATTCAAATTTTTGTGGAGTATGAAAAAGTTGGACAAAACGGGGTAGTCTGACAAAATGAGGTACTCGATTCTATAGCATTTACCCGTGCTGTTATTTGATTGATAGCAATCGAAATATTTTATATATGTGGCACAAATACATTCGCAGCAATTGAAGACCATAAGACATTTCTATGAGAAGATAAAACAAAAGCACGTGCAACAATTATAGCATTCACTATCCCGTTTTGTTCAACTTTTCTCTACAAGTGCTGTGTATCAAAACTTAAATCTACGTGAAAAAAAGAGAGGACGGACAAACTACACAAGCGGTTATATTGTTAATATTTGACGACTAGCAGACTTTAGGATTAGGTTGAATTACATATTGCATCTGTATTATTAAAAAAAAAAATATTAAATCGAATGAAAGCACGTATGTGGTTCGTGTATGTATACTCTTTGTATAATTGAATTTAGAGGCCTTGGTTTTAAACTTATGATAATTGATTTTAAAGTACATGATACTGTGTAAAATTATAAGAACACTTGATTATTTCCAACACTTAATTGTACCTAATTTAGATAAAGAACTGTAGATATAGAAACATGTACTGATTTTATTCTTCATTATTATTATAACTATGAATAGTAAAACATAATGTAATAAAATTAGTTGTAAATGATAAGAAAGTTGGAATCCGAAGATATCAAATCTTTTAGAGACGCAATGAGATCTGACAATTTCTTTATCTTCAAATTGTTTAATTTTCATGAGTTTGTTTATTGTTTATTTTAATGCTTTCTTTAACAAACAGATTCTTCTACACTGATATAAAAACCATTGCAATTGATTTAACCTGTTAATTGAGTGGTTCCCTAATTGCAAATTCTTTCTGGATAGAAGTTATAAGTTTTAGTTATCAGATATGCGTCTTAGGATTGTATCATACATAAGAACTTAGCAAATTAAACTAAATAAGAAACTAAACAAGGAAATTGCACGTTATAGTTGCACGAAAAAAGTATTCAGTCCGCAATGAGCATTTAAATCTAGAGTGCTCCTCGGTCAAAGGGTGAAATAATTCCAAAAATACAAAAATTATTATCGATGCTCCAAGGAATAACACAATGCGATAAGTTTCTGCACCTTTATCATAATTCTTGCTATTACCACATCACAACCACCAACCGTCGTAAACCACACTAAAGGCTGAAAACTCCATAAACTTAAGGAATAATCGAATACCCCGTTTAACGACCTCTAAGTTCTGTAATGACTGTTGGTAGAAGTGCAGGAAGGTCCGCGAGGGCATCGGTGAAAAATGGAGACGTTGCCTCGGGAAGAAACACTGGTCGGTTCGCATCATATATTGCCCGAAAGAAGGAAAACCGATCGAAAGAAAGGCCAAAAACGTTCGTTCGATGTTGCAAGATGGCTGTCGTGAAAAAGGGGCGCACAGGCACAGCGTCACCGAAGGCGTAAGATTTGTTGCCATAAAGAAGATTGCTTGGTGCTAATGAAGAAACATTACCACGGCGATATTGCGCCCCCTTTTACCGCGCCTGCTTGTATTTATGGATGAGGAGATAAAAAGGATCGATTCGTTTGAACGTTACCGTTCAGGGGAACGAAATTTACAATTGACCGAATGCTAGGTAAAAATGTAAGGACCAAATTGAATTATTTGACTAAGTATTACCTTACGGTAATGTGATCATTTGAAGTTACTAAATTCGCTTATTAATGTAAAACGGGTTTACAATTAATAGAAAGTTGAATAAAAACCTGGAAATCAAGTTTAATTACAGGATCAGGTACTATTTTATGATGTTATAATCGTTTTAAAATTACTAAATTCCATTAATAATGTAAAAAATTATAAGGACTTCAATTTCTTGATTAAAGTGTCATAAGGAAATACTAGATATAAGATTTTGTAATAAAAATTATTGACTTCATGCAATTATTTGTGATTCAAACCGTAATAAATATACACTATTATTATTATATATATCTATTTTAGTCACTTAGTGAAACAATACTATTTATCAAGTTACTAGAGATCAGTTTCCAAGCCCTCTTGACAATGACTTATTATTTCAAGCATAACGACTTTTACTTTCTTTCGTTTTCCTTTCGATTTCCTACTTTTACAATTGTTTATCAAACTTTTCACTTATGTTATAATATGCATCGAAAAATAAAGATTAAAAATTTTACAAATACAGTTTTGTTATCGACGTTAAAAATAAATCTGAAGCTAATTGCCGAGTACTTAACGTAGGTATTTCTACGACCAACATATGTACAATATTGGACGAAAATGTAGTGACTTAGTAAAACTAAGTAGACAGCGTAACTTCCTCATGAACAATTTGAAAAATACCTTGTTCAATAATCCATGGGATATTATACAATTTTTTAATGACATTTAAGGAAAGTATAGTATTCGTGAATTATTAGAGGTGCCGAATCGCTTAAATTTTCGAGTAACTGTGAACCGAACCGAAACTTGCTTTTTAATCCGTTCCGAAAATTCGAAAAAATCGAGACTTTCTGCACTTCTACCAACAGTCATTACAGAACATAGAGGTCGTTAAACGAGGTACTCTATTATTCTTTAGGTTTATGGAGTTTTCAGCCTTTCGCGTGATTTACGATGCTTGGTGCTTGTGATGTGACAATAGCAAGAATTATGATAAAGTTGCAGAAACTCATCGCATTGTGCTACTCCTTGGAGCATCGATAATTTTTGTATTTTTGGAATTATTTCACCCTTTGAGTAATTCGAAAGAAGCTGAGCCGCTCGAAAAAGCCGAGCAATGTAAAGTGGTGAAAATTGAGCATCTTGAGTGATTCAATTTTGAATAGTACATACTATCGTATAGAATTTATTGTATGCAATACTGCTCTATTTCAGACATTTTTAATTACAGCCAATACTAATAATAAAAATAAAAATAATACTAATAATGTCTCTTTTTGCAACTCGACTTTTTTGATCTTTCACGATTTCGCTACATTCGATCCACTCGACTTTTGAGCTGCTCTATTTTTTTCGAATACTCGCATCGGTTTGCTTACTCCAACCGAGTAAAACTCTACTCGCTTTATCCAGGCATTTGATGCCTCTACAACCAATAAGGAAAATACAAAGAAGTCTATTTTGTAAATAATAGTTTCCCTAAAGTTGTTATAACCTTATCCAGTACTGTACTTCGATGTCATACATCAAACGTTACTTCTCGCAAGCAATACTGGAAACTTTAACGCACTGGAGCAAAAACTATTCTCTCAATAGAGGAAATAGTCGGCAATCATCAGGCCAGTGTTCTCCTGGCAGCGGCGAAATCTATCGCGCTTTCACTCGCAGCCGAGATCGATTGGCCGGGCCAGGAGTCTGACAACGAGAGATACATTCAGTAACACACCGATGATTTGTGAAACTGTCCGGTCAGCAAGTATGCCAGAATGTGTATGGAGTCCGCGCAAGCGCAACCCCTTTTTCCGACCCCATGTATTGACGCGGTGGTCACCCTCAGTGACCAGCACCCCTCTGTTCCGTTCGAGCGTCCACGGAGAAGGCTGTATGTCTTACGGAATGCCTATGATGCCTTCCTGCAGCCCTTCCAAGTTCTCCACACCCTGCCCCGTGCAGCCCCCTCCATGAACCCCGTCTTCTGCGACAGCCACACGCTCGTGACAAGTGCGAGGCGGCCATCCAATAACCCGCACCGGCCACTGCCCACCGCCCTTCAACCCCAACCCTGCACCCACCAACCAACTTATTGAGGACTCGGAGGAATTAGAAAACGGAGAGTAGCCTCCTTCTCTTCTCCTCTTCTTTTTCCCTCTTTTCTTCCCTTCCTTTCTTCTTTTCCTTTACCTTCCTTTCTTCTTCGCTTTTCTCTTGCTGCCTGCTCCATGTTCACCCTCTCACCACCGCCGCCCTTTTGGCTGGCTCTCTTTCTTACCGGGTTATGACCGGCGACCACGAAATACCCGGAATTTCGCGTGGCTGCTCTTCTGAAATTCGATCGAGGACATGGACGATCTTTTTACCCCGTAATGATGGCCCCCAACATGCGGAAAGGGCAGAATTCGGCCGAATAAAAGGGATGATATGGAATGCCGTTATTGCAACTGGCCACTCTTTGAGCCTCTCCCGTGGA
Source organism: Eucera pruinosa (assembly GCA_028830335.1). NCBI lineage: Eukaryota > Metazoa > Arthropoda > Insecta > Hymenoptera > Apidae > Eucera > Eucera pruinosa. The sequence goes on from JAMYCR010000005.1 coordinate 6,289,182, forward strand.
CTGTTTAATCGTACTTTGGAGAATCTTCAACTTCTTTTTGTGCTCTGTTCGTTTCGAATAAATGCGATAAAGGTATGTTTAAAGGAGAACTTTGTTAAACAAACGAAATAGTAAGTGAAATGCATTTGTTAACGCATTCATTGCGGATGTGGCCGTTTGATGGTTCCATTCAGTTCGTGTTTCATTATTAACATTTGTTCTGCACATTTGTGAAAGAAGACGCGCTATAAGTAATTTAGAGGAAGGTTCAGTAATGGTGAAAATATAAAGAATAGAATATTGCAGCAATTTCAATAGAATTGTCATTTGGTTGAAGAAATGCATGCTTTCTATTTTGATGATTCCTTCATCGTGATCCGCTGCAAATTTTTGAAGACAAAACTGGGATTTATTGTTGTTACTTTTATTAATGAAGATCAATGACGTACTAGTTGCATAGTTCTTAATAACATTCTAAAGAAATAGAGGAAAACGGAATAGTCCGATGAAATGTGATACTTAAGGATACAGCTTATATATGTACATCATTTGTTTAATCGTGCCAATATCTTGTGTCGTGAAAAATATACGAGAAGCAGTTGAGCACAGGGTTTTGCATATGGTGACTAAATAGCAAACAACTATATGCAAATACGTATGTTGAAATTTTCTTAGGACTAGGCAAATTTTTTTGTGATACTTTACCAGTTTTTTTTTAGATTAAAGCAAATAAAAATAAAACGGCTAGTATTAATTCTCAGTCAGTTTTTGTTCGCCTTTTCAAATTCATTCTTAAATTTTTGGTAGCTTGTCCGTTTAACAAATCATACGTGTTTTTCCGTACACGCATGGCTAAAACGAAACAGCGGATAGTCAGATAAACCGAGAAATTTAGCGGAGTTGGTGAGAACCATCAGACATATATTTGCGACTACTGTAGTTAGGATTAAGAAAAAAGTAAAGAAAATAAAAGCTACGGACAATTTTTACGTTAAATTAATTCTGGCTAGATGATACAACCTATCGAACCCTTCCTTATTTTTTTATAACGTTGAATTTTATTAGTATCCTACTAAAATTTTTCAAATAGACTAATTTTATTTATAAATTTCAGCAGATCTTGCATTGAACAATCATATCAGCAGTATGTCTTTCAAAGAGTATTTGTGTTCTTCATAAGATGCTCTATACTTCGAGCAACTTAATATTAAGTGAACTATGAGTTAATATTAAGTTAGATACAACGTATACGATAGTTAATACAACTTTTATGTTATCTGGATATTTTCAAATTTGATAATCTGTAAAATATTAGCTTGTTTTATATTGTTTACCCAATTAATAATAAAAGTTCATCGATATCATCCTAGCAATAAGTACAGTCACTTCGCGACTTATGACGGAGTTCGGTTCCGCAACTTCAGACGTAAGTCGAAATGGTCGTAAGTCGAATTTCATAAAAAAATAAATAATATAATTATAATAGACATATGTACATCAAAATGAATAGCTTTTATTTCTGATTTTTAATTATTAACTACATATAAGTAAATAATTACATACATAAATAATAGTATATACATATATGAGCATTATTCTGGATTATCCTCATTATCTGTGCTACTGATATTCATTGCTGACTCTTGAGATTTATCAGCGAGTGTACTAGTAGTGCTTTTTGTTTTTATAAACAAGTCCAATTTTGTTTGGACAGTTTGTTGTTTCCTTTCGTTATAAATTTCATTATAACAGGCAAGTGCTTGGTGAATGTTGCGTTGTACCTTCGAAAATCTACCGTTGTCTGTTTCCATATTTTCAAATTTTTTTAATTGCCTCATTGATTTTGCTAAAAGCTGTTGCCATTTCTTTCAGCACAATTTTTTGGGTGGTTCTTCGTGTTCATCCAGTTCTTTTAGCTCCATTACAGTTTTATCTGCAACTCGTTGTTCCTCAATCTCGATCAGGTCTTGGTTTGTGAGTTCTTCCACATTATTTTCCAAAAGTTGATTTCATCACATCTTCATTATCAACTTCCAGATTTAATTGTTGAGCAAATTGTACAATAACATTAACTACCTCTTCTATTTCCTCTTCTCTATTAAAGTTCATATTGTTGATAAACCTTTTTAAGAGTTTGTTCCATATGTCGTTCATACATTTCGTTGTTACATTCGACCATACTTCCGATATATTCTTTATCGCATGAAAAATGTTATAATTTTTCCAAAATTCTCTCAATGTCTGATTTTTCTCAGTTTCCGCAATTGCTTGGGCAAAAGTGATTCTTAAATAATGCACTTTGAAGTTAGCAATACAACCTTGATTCGTCGGCTGTAGTATGCTTGTGGTATTAGGTGGTAAATAAAGCACTTTTATGTTTGGATGGGCCTCTCCTAAGTGTGGAGGGTGACCTGGAGCATTGTCAAGAAGCAATACAATTTTAAAAGCAATGTCTTTTTCATCACAATATTTCTTTACTTCTACAACGAAGCAGTAGTTATATTAATTTTTTTGTGAAATTTTTTCGTCGTAAGTGCGAATGGTCGTAACTCGAGGTGGCCGTAACTCGAGAAATTACTGTATTAGAACAAGTTTCAAATTCTATGTTACTGAGTTTGAAAACATTTTTTAACTCAGTTAAACAACGTATAATTCGTTTTATTTTGTTTCATTTTACTATACTACGAAGTAGCAAATAAATATTATGCAAATACTATAACGTCACAAACAGCTTTAATTGAAAATAAGAAATCTCCTTAGTAGAGTAAAAACCTTCACGTAAAAGATGTAATTTAAGTAGTGGTAGAAGTAACAAATAAATGATTCTGCATAAAGAAACAACTAACAATGTAGAATACAATTTTTTTGTTTCAGTCTTTAAGTTTAAAAAAATTTTTGAAAATTCATCACATATACATATGTGTTCAACTGTGTTTCATCGAACGCTACTATTATCTACTCTATTTGATCATTGAAAATACGCAGTAAAAATTACGAATACTCTCTAAGTAATTTATTTACTTACTAATTAATAATAATTTATTTACTTACTAATTAATAATAATTTATTTACTCTAAGTAAATTATTAGAGCAGATCACATATGATGAAATTGATCAATTAAAAACAGTCAGATGCATGCATACATATCTATCGAATTTTCAAATCCAGTATTCTCCGAAACGAAATCTCAAACAAACCTATGTAATTCTACATTTGGTTACAAAAATATCCAGTCCCTTTACATAATTGATGCACTTTATCTCTTTATTGTTTACTATGCGATAAGGTAAGTTTAAAACCAAGATCACATAATTTTACCAAAATAATATTTTTTTCTATGTTAAAAATTTCGGATTATTTTATATTGTTAATATACATTTAAATAAACATTCGATACTTTTGGAAGCAACTATATTTATGTATTAATATAGAAGCCAATCTTTTGTCACACTGGAATTCCAGAAGAGATTGCTAATGTTTCTCAACGTTTTCGACAAAGTTGACGGAACGAATCCACTTAAGGTGTCCTCACACGTAACTCATTTGTCAGCAATTCCTTCTTAATCTTTCTCCATTCGACCTTACAACCGCTCCTCTGCAAGTCTCGACCCCGTAAACTTCGAAACTAATCTAATTTACGGTGAGCAAAAAGGCCGGTCAGCATTCACGATCAACCTTGCACCTTCGAGCGAGTCGTTTGTCCCGAGATTTCGAACGGAAAACAAGCGTCGCCCTGTTTGCTACGTGAGAACGAACCACGCAAAAGTTTGGACGGTGAGTCTATAGCTAATTAATTCGTTTCCTACAATATTCACGGACAAATGTCTAATTATTCCTTAAATGTCTCAATTATAAAAGCAGATTCGATAGCTTTCTCAATGTGTTCAGAAGGAAGGTTATTATTAGTCCAAAAACGTGTAGATTTTAACGATTGAAGAGTAAGCAAGAGTATAGCAAAAGTCTATGTACACCTACAAATTTCAAATACTTAAATAATTGCGAGAGTTTCTATAATTAAATACAGTCAAGTCTTTTACATTTGAACATCCATTACTCGAATACTTTAATATAAAACTCATTATAAAATCTGAACAGTATCCTACTACTGCAAATAATACTTATATACAGCGAATTATTTTAGCTGTTAACAGAAACTAATAAAATATATAAAAAAAATTGCTAATCTACTTAAGATTATCTTTAATTTACATAAGTGAAGATTAGTATCAAAAGAATAAACATTCTATTATCCGAAAATTCCTCTATCTAAATACTCTACTTGCTCTAAAATAATACATAATAATTACACTGTGAATTTTTATGCACTTATTGGAAATTTAAAGATGTAAAGAAGTGGAGGAAACATATGAGCTGCAAAATTATATATATAATATCTAAAATATAATAGAAATTACGATATTTAGTGGGTGAAGCAATCCCCAATTTAAGTCCCATTTCTTTAAACAAATTTGTAGACATAGTATGAATCTTTCCCTTTTATAATTATTTATTAAATAACATCGAAGATCACAGAGGAAACATATGATAAGTTACATATTCCACATTTTACAAAAAAAATAATTTTAAACAAATTATGTATTTATATTTGCCTTTTTAATTAAACATGCGGTTTTCTCGCTTTCTTGAAAATTTTACAAAGATTGACTGCCATTACATTACTTACTCCTCTAGGTTTTTACAAAGTTTCGTAAACTTATCGTCTTCTTTTTCTGTATTTTCTCACTAGACGTCACAACTCTTGAGATTGCACCAAAAGAAACTCGAAAAATGTTTGGATTTCTATAGCTTCAGGTCATCTTAGTTAACACTAGCAAATACAATATTACATTTTACTTCTAAAGGTTTGAGTTCAGAACTTATGTATGTTGATTAAGTATGTTTTATTTCCCTCGATTAGGTGTTCCTTGTTTTGGAGAGTTTTGAAGAGTCACTGAAGATGACTGTACCTAGAAATCTACTAGTGATATATTGAATGTTGTTCCATCGTTTCACAGTTTGAATCTATCTACAAATAATTTGATACGTGTACTTTGCATTCGTAACCAAAACCATAGTTTTTAGTGCGACTGAAAATAGAACATGATAAAGAAGTTTTTCGACCCTTAAGTATTACTTTCTTGGTTTGATTTAAAGAAAGGAGCTGCTAAAGCTCACCAATCTATCACAAAAACTTATTCTAAGACTGCTCCATCGGTTGAAATATGTACTGATTTCGACGTTAAAAAATTAAAAAAGTCGTACCGAAGGACGAATATTTCTATAATCGCGGAGTTCCTCTATTGTCAGAAAAGTTGGAAAAAGTTACTGATAGGGATAGAAAATATTTTAAGTAAAACATAATATCTATTAATTTATTTAAATAATGGAAATAATCCCTTTGGCACAATAAGTATAACAAATACACGTCTATACGAAATACAATTTTACAATCAACTAATTCTTATTGCGCTCACAATGAAACAATGATCGGGTCTGAATCAAAGACGGTTGTCGTGATCAGTGCTAAATAAATTGAGTATCGGTGATTTGAAGAAACGAATATTACGTGTGAAAGAATCATGTCTATCGCAAAAGTTATTTGCGAGGGTGCAAGTTCTATTTATGAAATTAGTTGATGAGAATGTCAAGGAATATAACATCTCTCTAAAATAAACATGCTGCCTTTTACAAAAAATCTCTCAAAACTAACTGGAACACCTAATAAACTTCTAAAGTGTTATACAGATCCTATTTATAAAACCTTGTATATGTGTATATAAACAGTCCAACACGACCAACACAGTGGTCTAATTAGGAAGGTAACGTTAATCCATTACTATCGAGCAGAGAGAAATATTCTGCGGTTAATTCTGAGGAACAGGCTGTCCCGTTGCAACAACTGCAAAATGACAATAACATTTCCACGATAATCGGTTTAACCGAGCGGCGTAACTGAACGCCACGGCGTAATTAACAAAGGAAAAAGCAATAGCGGTGGTCGCGTTTGTGTGCTCTCACATAAACACAGCCGTGCTTCAATCTGATCGCAACACACAGAAAGCTAGCCTGCAGTTCGAACGAAATACTCGTTACATTGTAACGACAAATGGCTGTTTTTAACCATTTCGTCACGATAACGGTTTTTCGATATTTCCGGCCACTGAGGCTTTGAAGTGTATTCTGCATTTAAACGTTTCCCCCTTTTTTTCATTTCAATTCAATTCCTAGCTTTATCGTTAATACAGGGACTGTCTCGAATGAAAGTTTTCAGCGAGTGCAGTAGTTGTAAAGATAAATAAGTGTTTAAGGCTAGCCTGAAAAGCTGTGAGTAAAATAGAAGGATACTTGTTACCTGTAACGTTTGATAATCCAAATTAGCATACATAACAGAAATATCATTTTAATGTGTTAAATATTAATGTCACATAATTAAATATAATATTTATTTGAAGTAATACTAAATATTAATATTTAATCAAAACAAATGCCTGCTATAATAATAAATATCACTGTTAGGACACAGTAGCCTGATTGAGTGCCCGCTGTTTTTAAAACCTCTTAACCCTCCTTTAAGAATGGATGAGTGATATGTAAAAGATAAACAAAAATACTGAGAATGCTTATAATATCCTTGTTCCCTAAATGTGACAGTACTTTTGCACCCACCTAAAGTTTATGGGGAAATGGAGAAGTGATGTCGGTTTTGCGAACACAATAGCAAACCAACTTATCATAGTATTATGATATTAATTAAATGTTTTTACAATATCCGTTGCTTCTTAAAATATAACTCTATTTCAACCTTCCGAGAGCTTCGTAATGTCATTTTCATAACAACTTAGACAACTTTAGAATTACCGAGTGCCAACGCTACTTTGCCATCAATCCAATAAAACATGGGACACAATTCGAATCTCTCAAGTACCTATACAAAGGCATCCACCCCCTCCCAAAGCTTGTCACCCAACTGGTGAAAGGCAACCCAAAAATACAACCTCTGACACCCTTCGCGACCACCCCTTCGTCTCGCGCTAGCCATCTCCATTCAGAGATTCGGTTATTCCTAAAAGAAAGCGTTACGCCGAAAGACACCCTGTTCTCTTTGCTAGCCAACAAAAGAACTCTCGGAAGACTGGGATCGTTGGTCGCCGCTACTGGAGTAACGGCTGTCCAGGGGTGTTCCGTGTTTTCTGCCAATGTGTGTGGACCGCGCGCACACATAGATGCACGCATACACAGAGGTACAGAGAGAGAAAGGGCGAAGATGAGGCGCGTTTATATGGACACGCACACGCGCAAGCAAGTCCGGCGGTCGGTCCAGTGGCCTGTGCTGCGGCCGGCAGCTGCGAGGGTGGCGATCGGGGCTTCACCCCGTAGAGGGTGGCGAGGCGTTGATCAATACGTGAAGATAGAATCCGATGCTACCCATCCAGCCCCGCCGCCCCCTTCGAGCCTCAACCGCTGCCCGGTCTGGCTGAGGGTATCGCGGCTCAATCGACTGATTTGTCACCCACGCATCATTTTCTTCGTCGCAGCAGGGACGAACCGACGTTCCCAAATCGCAGACCTTATGGCATTCGCTTCGTTAGGACTCCCTTATTAGAGACTGGATGGGGAACACCGATGAGAAACCGGAGGCATTTTCGGTCGTTCAACTGGCCCTGTCTAGACCGAGTTCTCCAGCTTTCCGCATACCCTGGCATGATAACACTTTTCCTGTAGTTTTTGCTAATTTATTTTGTTATTTATTCTCGCATTAATCGATTGTGAAGTTTGTTATTTATTACGCTGTAAGGAAAGACAAAGTAACACAGGATCACAATTTACGGTATTGTAAATTTGTAGATAGTTTAATAGTCCTTTGATGAGTTTTCCTCCTTTAAATTTTTCCTTATGGAAAACTTAAGGTTTTTATTGAAAATTATGGTTCTGAATGTGTACTAAAACTAGAAGCATTAGGAGCATCACAGACGAAGAGGATCAGATTAGACTTCTTAAGTATATCTCCTTTACACTTGCAAAATAGTCACTAAAGACCAATCTATTATTGTCAACTAGTATTTTATACACGAGAAAATATTCGAGTTTGTTAAAAATCAAAGTATTAAAATCACATATGCTTATTCTTAATAAAAAATAGACTGATTTAGTAATGGGTTGCCTTAACTTGAGTAACTTTTGTATTCGTTTTTTTATTCATTGCACCATTCATACAAAAAGTTTTTGGACGTAACCCTTACATTTATATTAGACTAATTTACACTTATACCTGTACTTACAACCGCATGCTTAAACCTATTAAGTGTTAATAACAATTACATCTCATTGGTTAAGTGTGATTCTATTTTCTGCACTTCTGTTTTGGCTATAGTTTTCATATACGAGTCAACGACATTTACTTCTAAACACTATTAGCTGTTAGTCTCTATTGTACTTCCTTGACAGATATGACATTCTATACATATGTATATTGCCTCCTAACAGCATATTCCACCCCTCTTCCTAGACTTTTTTCCTCGCCCAATTTTCTTCGTTCTCCCGGTTTTCCGAGTCTACCGCAACTTTCCCTCTCGTTGAGTACATTTTGTAATATTAAGGAATTAAAAATTCTTACTCCTACTATACGGGTATTTGAGCGTTTCAATATCCGTGCATACACAATTATATTCTATTAGGTGTGTAAATTAATTCGTTGTCTGTAAATAGCAATCTTTGGAGTGATAGTCCGATACCATCGCTTCAGCTTTCCATTCAATTTTTAGCAATACTATTAAGAAAATACTTGCCGCTTTTATTTTTAATCAATATAAAACTTTTAAAAATATACAATAACTAATACCCACAATAATTTAAAAGTCTAGTGGAACAACGATTTTAGACTTATCTTAATGTTGCAAAGTTTTTGCTTAAAAAATTTGCACCTTGCAAAATTACCAGATTATAGCACACAATCGTAAACCATGAAATCGTGCAATGCTTAACTTTATTCCATTGCGATTGCTACTGGTTCCAAAGTCTTTTGCGAAAATGTGAAAGCAAAACACGAACTAGCTACTCTGATAAGCCTTTCAAAACTCTCGAAGCAACTACCGCTGCCTACTGGGGAAAACGGCCATGGCTAACTTCTTTTTCGACGATTCGTGGAGAACGGGAACGATGTCGCTAATGGGATATGAAAGCCGGAGAAAACAACGGACAACGCGACACGGAGAATTAGCGCAATAGAGAACTGGTTGTCCAGAATTTTCGCCAGGCAGACAGAGGGAAGCGCGGTACCGACCCAGTTAACAGGGCTCTCGTCGTGAAAGGAAAGTTAAATCCCTTTACAGTTTATACGACAGGCGCGGCTGTTTCCAACTTAGCTGTTTTAGGGCCATAAAGCTTGCCCGGGCATGCAGAGAAGAGCGCATTTATAACTAACGTAACGCGCGGCCGTTTAGCTAAATAATTAAAAGATACGAGTGAGGAGCGCATGTCCTGAATACCGACCCCTTCTAACGCTTCAAACTGACAACACTCTTTTGTACTTCCGTCCAAAGCGGCTAACGCTACAGGGATCATCGGAAGTACTTTCCAGAGAATTATTTGACGGATCAACAGATAAAACGAAGGTGCAATTAAAATCAAACTTTTAGTTAAAATACACCTCAGTGTTTTATTGCTAATTAATGTAAGAGAAAAAGCCAATAAGTAAACTGCGGATGTTCATGCACGTATAATATGTCCTAATATGCAAAATATTTGCCACATTTATGCAAAGTATACGCACTTTATATGCAAACTTCAAGCTGAGCTATTTGAAATATACTAAAAATTGTTAATTCAAAATATGCATGTTTATGGAACATTGATCATTTTACTATATTTTATTTATCATACCGTTAGAAAAGAAAAACAAGAACTGCGAGAAAAGTAAACACGGCCGTCAACTACTACATACGTAAAGTAAATTTTTTAATAATTCATCCGTTACATCTCAATGCGATCTACGTTCTGGTGACAAGTACACACAAAATATGCAAGATATATGTACACAATATTCATGTAATATGCATAGAATATGTATTGTACAAAACATATGCACAATGCATTATGTGTAAAATAAAAATATATTTTATGATTCCTCTATTTTGGACAATACAAATTTCTGTTCAGGTCCCATTGCTTCATCTGCTTTCTATTAAAATATGTATTTGTATAAATATCCGCTGCCTACTAATAAATAAAGCCAGTTATTTCAATTATCATTCAACCGAATATGAGCACTGATTATACCAGAAATAATTGTAATTTACGAAGCTTTATCTTCTTGAAATTATTAATTTTTTCAAAAAGTAACAATATTACAAAATAGTGGAGTTATTCCCTATTCCCGAAACCTCTTCTGCCAGAATTCAGCAAAACTGAAAATCCAAAATTAAAAAACTTGCTTTGATTTGTAAACAAAAATTTATTAACTTACAAAATGTATCAATTTACAGTATTCTTCTATCTTTAACCCTTTTGCTACGGTGAAGTTGACCGTCAATGTGCTAAGGCTGTACGAGACTATTCAGCCGTGAATTTACAGTATAACATATACTTACAAATTGGTAGTTTTTTAACCAGTCAATATGTAGCGAATACTAAATTAACTACCAACCTAGGAATGTCAAACTCTACTACACGATTTAGCCACATTTCTTAAGTGTGAAATTTTTACGGACGACTGTAGTCGCATTTAGTATCGGAAGGGTTAATAATGTCCAAGATATTCGAAATTCGATTTCATCCCTTCAAACCTAATAATGGAAGCTAGAACAAATTGCGTATCCTAATATTTTTTTAAGCACTACTACATATCAAAACTTCACTAAAGTCGGCGATTAACAGTTTGGAATATTGTTTCTTAATAGACAATTGTAAGTATTCTATTATTGGAGTTACAATTGTTAAAGATGAATTCTGAAATTTGATTAACCTCAATAAATAAATATCGCCTAGAAAGCTTAAAATTATGCCTGTCACGCGTTAAAAGTTGATTGCACTATTTACAAATTTAAATTTAAACTATGGCTTGCTTTTTTCATATCCATGTCAAAAACTTTACAAGGAACTTTATTAATTTATAAAAATGAGAAAATTCAATTGGACCAAGCTCATTGTTAATTACCCGTTATCGTGAATAGTTGTTGCAAGATTGAACAGTGAAAGGAAACGATGCGTGATTTTGCGTGGCATGGTCCGACCGCGTTTACTCGATCCCCTCTGAAGCTCGCTGCGAGTTCGTTCAAGCAGTTTCTTGCGTCGAACGAGTGGAAAAGAAGGCCAACTCAAGTCGTAGTCCGAGGCAATTGATTCCTTAACGAGTTTGCTCCCGTGGCGGCCATAAGCGATCGACTGAAAGCCGCATCAATTTTGATGCTTCCTTTTGTTGCTCACTCGTGTTATGTTGAGAGTCTGCTCAGAATTTGCGTGCCTCTTGATTTGAGGGACCAAGGAAGCAGTCGCTTTAAATTTCCTTCTAATCCCTTTGGAACTTTAAAATTCAATTTATTTGTCACTGATGCATCATTGTTGCAGTACTTTTCGAAAAATGTATTCATATATACAATACTGGAAATGGACCGTTTGATATCGCATTGTTTCTTCAGCATTTGATTGTTGACAACAACGTTGATCAATTAGAACACCCTCTGAATGGTTGACCCATGGTTCCGCAGCATTGACCATTGTTACTTAACGACACCTTGAAGATCGAGAAGCACACTATCCGAGATCTTACCCCCGACAATGCAAACTAGAACGTTTGCGAAACGTCAACGCAATGCTGAAAGTAGACGCGGCATCCATTCGGAAACCAAACAGTCTATACTCCATTTACCGAGTCTAGTCACCAGTAGGGATGTTCGATTCTTGCAAGAAAAATCGATTCGCGAATCAATTCTAAATCGAAACAGCTAGAATTAGTGCGCCAAAAAACCAGAAAAAAGCCAGAAAACCATTTCTTGAAAATCGATTTAAAAAATCGCTCGAGATATTAACGGTATCTCACAGAAACTTCGAAATTGTCAGACTAAATCTGCATATTTATATTTAAAACATCACAGAGGAAAAAATTAACCAGTATTTGTTCAAGATCGGTATGATGGATCAGACTAACCAATCTTAATTAACGTAATCTTATTAAAAAATTTTTCTGTTCAAACCTTCAAATCATTTCCGTTTTGTCTCAAGATTAAATTAATTAAAATACTCCTTATTCTTCGTAAGTTAAAAACCTATGACCTGTTGCGGTTAATTAATGACTAAATAAATTCAAGACACTCGATGAGGCGAAGATCGATTCATAATTTAAAAAAATCGCTTCGTGCCAGAATCGGACATCCAAGAATCAACTGAAAACTATCGAAAATCGTTCCCAAATCTTAAATTTTTTATCAAAGGATTCTGAAGAAAAGCGATTCAAAATTTAACATCCCTAGTCACCAGACATAAACAAATTAACGCGATGGAGTTTTGAACAAAATAGGGCCATATTTCTCAATTGTATGTACAATGTGTACATTTTTTCCTGCATGCTTGTTCGCGAATAGCAGTAACTACTTCCATGTTATTATTTTACTGTACCCCTTTTTCATAAAATACTACTATATATCGTGTATTGTTATTGCAAAAAGAGTGGGAGTATTATATTCGTATATATGCCATGCTTTATCTTGGTCCGGATAGATGCCTTTTGGTATACACTTTTTATCCTAATTATTTGGGAACTGATACTCGCCCTCCTTACCGTATTAAATCTTTAAATTTTGCTAACAATCCTTGTACAAAAAATAAACAAAAATAAAAATTAAGCAACCTACGTTTAAAAACCACTAATCGATCAACGACAGGAAATATAAGTATCTCCACTGATGGTGCACCATTAGTACAATCGACTGACAACATGTTCCCAGTCTGTGGAAGCACTTCTTCAAAGGGGCTTTGTGTTAAAATTCGTGGGCGAATCGTCAGAGCAGGCTTTCAGGATTCTCCGATACTGGCATTAGGCTGCTGATGAGACAGCTCGGTTCGAGGCTGCGTGAGAGGCGGAGAGTAACGTTAGCTTTATGTTAATCCCAGCTGGCAGCACTGTGGCTGACAACGATGCTGTCGCTGTTAATATCGCCGGCTGACGTAGTAGTAACTAGTTGCTGGTATACCTGCGGACCAAACCTCGTGCAGAGGCTTCAGGAGAGCGTATACGTGAAACGTAGTAGCTCTCTCTATGCTGCACACAGAACGGGTACGGGGTATGGGTCATGGTGGTGTAGCAATGGTGAGGGGTGGCGACAGGGGTGGCAATCAATATGGGCCTCAACGCAAACACGGCGCCGCTGTTGTACTAACATCAAATAGGCGGATAGCGATCGGTCGCCTGCCTCGTGTGCATTGTCTGCTCTACTGCTCTGTATAAACCGGCCGGCGTTTTTCAGACACGAGTCCCGCTGATCGCCCGGATTGCCCGCTCCAAGATGGAAAACGGATTTTCCAAACGCGAATCGCTCTCGTGTCTCTGCTTTCCGTTTATTACTTGCAACTGATTTCCTTCACTGTCCACGTTCTTTTCTCTCTCTTTTCGTCGTTCTTACTCTTTTTTGATGAAGGAAGCAAATTGTTTCGCTATACGAATTATTCGTTTAACATTACTTTAACTTTCATCGATGATCGACATTGTAAGTTGCTGCAATTTGTATAGTACGTGTGAATGAAAATTTGAGAAAGATCCTGGCAAAGTTACGTTACGTATAAGGGATTCATTATTGTGTAGAGTTATTGAAGAGATATGGCAGAAAATTATAGTGTTAACTTACTTTTGCAGAATTAGATCGCATCATATGAAATATTCGTCTATGAAAATTAAAATAAACTTCTCCTTTTCACAACTTTATTTTCAATTAACGCAATTTTATTTCAATGGAGTTACATTTGCTAACAAATTATAATACTCTTAAGACCATCTTCATAAAACCAGAGAACTAATTTTCTATTGTTTCTTGATGCAAATAATGATCCTGTATTTTTATTCTTTATGATATCAAAGGAAGTGATAGTCAATGAAAGATACATCGGATACATAAGTTGGGTTAGATAATATTTTATATTTCAGATCATAAAACTTCTTTAATAGCATTTTCAAACCATATCAGCTATATTTCAAGGAAAATATTGAGATTTTCTAATATCATTTCAAATTAAAAACACATGGAAGAGAATGAATATTGATACGTATAGATACAAAGTAGCTTTGTAAAATATGTTGCAGCAAACCATATCTCTTTTAGTGCTGTACACCTCAAAAGTAGAAAGCATTTAAGCTAACTTTTCATACGTCACCCTGGTATAATTAATACAATAGAGTAAAGTTTAATACTTTTGCTAGGTAATATTAATTCATTTAAATCTTCGTTGTAATTAGATACAGGTATTACAAAAAAACCTTTAGTATTACTACATTATTGTAGTATTATTCCCGTACTAGAAAACGATTAAACAGCCGAAAAAAAAAGATTTGATGCCATTGAAGGCATTGAGTTACAATTATGAAAAAATATACAAAATTTCGGGAAAAGAATTATCGTCTCTAGAAAAACGCGTAATTGTTTTTCATGTATAATTACCATATGTTCAATTTAAGTTTTCAATACGAAGATTTTTTATAATCAATTCGGTATTCTCTATAAAAACGAAGAAATCCCGTCGTACTGAAATACCCTACAGAAACCTCTAAAACAAAATTATTAAACGAAAATTTAGAAAGACCTTATTAAAACTATGGTTCCTTGACTCCCAAAACGACGTCACTAAAAAGTATGTAACTACTTGAAGCTCCAAAAACTAGAGACTATACGAAAATTTCACAGCAATTCCTAATCGAAAATCATTCGAATTATTCTCGAAAAAGTAAAGCCAAGCAGAAACTTCGGTTTGCGGAACAATAAACTAATACGCATTTAAATGTAAAATACAGAAAGCAAATTCTAGCTTCTGAATTTTCTTTGACGAATTAAACTTCGCTCCCTTGGCAGCGTTGGAAAAATTCAAAACTAAGAGGGAACAATAGCGGGAAATAAATTACGCAAGATTACAAAGAAGGCACGGTTCGAGGGGACACTTTATATTATCCGGGGACAGCGGTAGCATAATTACCACCCTCCTCGACCCTCGATTGTTCCCCGCTCCTAACCCGGAACAGAGGAGAAGAAAAAGCGAAGGAAACGGCCCTGTTATGAGATGCGAGCTGGTTTTCTTGCCCGGCAGTTTTCCGTGCCATTCTTTAGTAAGATTTCCCCAACGTAAACAGCCGAGGCTGGTTCTAGCACGGTACTCGACTTGATTCCACCCTGCCACCCTTCGAAACGGGCGAGCGCACTCCACTTTGTGTGCTCTTGGTCAACGGATACGCAAAACAGTCGAATTACGTGGACTTGTGTTCTGCCACTTCAATCCTCTTTTTTTGTAGCTTCTTCTTTCGAACGCTTTTGGGGTTTCCGAGAGCACTTTTTCCGAAACAAAATACGAATTTTATTGGATTTGTAATGGACACTAAGGATGAAAGGTGAAAGAGGTGTAGAAGCACGCAATGTAGCAGTACGACTAACAGTTCGTTTAATTAATGCCTTTAGAATACTAACTATGTGTTAATTAACAGAGCTGAATCAAATTAGAAGAGAATCCTTTCAAATACTATTTTAAATAATAGATGATAATATTTTAAACAGAAAATGCAATATCGGTAAATAAAATATTTTTGTGCTTCTATATAGCATAATGTGTAATATTAATGGAATAGCAGTATGAAATTAAATATTTTAACATTATATTTCAAATATGTATATAAATTGACGATAAGCAAGCGATAAGTTAAAAATTAATTGAGGAAAATGAAATTACTCAAACTGAACATCCACTATTTTCACTGTTGAATATTGCATTACTTTTAAAGAATATTTCAAGAACTTGTTGCAGCAAGTGTACTCTTGTACTCGTATGATTATATGCATAATTTAAAATAAACAATCGACTAAACATTACCCAAAATAATATTTCTCGCAACTCAGTTAATGAATAAGGTAGTAGCAATACTAATTTTGACACTATAGATTATAATTAGACTTTATAAATACCCGAAACTTGCATATAGAATGGTATAGCCAGCTATAAAAATAGTAAAAAAAAACGTATTCAAGACCTCTTAAAAGTTCTAAAAAGTGTTTTTTAGTACCAGCTATTTCTGGAAAGAAAAATAATTTGCGATCGATAAACACACACCTTTTTTAAGTATAACTCAGTTTACATGTCATTAACTTTTTTATCAATGGAACTACTACAAGAAAAATATTAGTCTGTAAGTATATTGGACTGCTACGACAATCGTCTTCTCAGAGTATTACAAAATTTTATAGTAAATGAATATTTGAATTCACAACAATAAAACTTTGAATTTTATAATATTGTGCAAATATAAAACAATTCGTTTAAAGAAAAAGTTAGAAATCAAATTAAAAATACATAGTTAAGTGTATTTAAAGAAAATATTGCATCTAACTACTATCAAAATATTGCGTCTATCATTATCGTTACTTTTATTATTATGCACATTTTTCTGTGTATTATTTTCTTTTATATAATGACGTTCATGTTTCTTTGTCCCGGTTGACTTGTAATATTTTTGTGTGCTACTCCTTACATAGAAATTATTATGATTAAATATAGTTTTTACCCATAAATAAAAATTAGATAAAAACAAGACAATTTATCCTAAATAAAGTGAAGCATCTCATTTTGTAACAGGGCTTCAAACTGTCATCATGCTTTCTTCTTGGGACATTCGAACTTTGTGCTCCCCCATCCGCAACCTTCCATCAATTTGAATATTGAAGTCGCATCTTTGAATATTGAAGATGGGTCTTTGAACATCGAAGGCACGATCCTCATCTATTATAAAATCCTCGAGTTCCTTGAAAGACGAAGACACTCTCAGCAGTCAACCTACAGATTAAAATCCTTGTTCCTCTCTCCAGCTTTCATGTGGAATTTAAATATTTGCTTTACGATCTGAAAATGAAAAAAATAGGGCAAAGCGTTTTATACTTATAACAGATGAAATCTTCTCTAAAGTAGAATACGTATAAATAAGAAAATACTAAAAAAAATAATTGTATATGCATTTTACAATCTTAGAAACAAAACTGAAATAAATACATGCTTAAAATACAACTAAGTTAAAAATTACGCGAAAAATTATAATGACATAAGCATGGAGTATTACTACTGTTGATAAGAAGTAAATAGAAGTTAATAAGAAGCTAAATATGCAATAATAATCGAGGTGTAATGAGCTACACAATATTAAAGATATAACTAAAGTTAATTAGTAGATTATGTATACTTGTATAAATGAACAACATTGATATAAGCACAAGATACCAGAAATATCTTGCATAAACAATTTTTATAATAAATATAACAAATGCTCAACTGACAAACATTTCTTTACCATTATCCCGCGCAAATATAGATGTACATAAATATCTTCACTCTATTAATTAATATAATAGTTCTACGCAGTGCCCAATAATTACAAAGGTTATAATATGTCAGAGTAAACATTTACTCTACACTATAATGCAGTCGATTTCGAAATTATAAGGACTCGAAATTAGATAAATCAGAACTATTAGAAATTAATTATAACAATTAATTTTAGAAAATGAAAATTGATTCAACTTAAGCACCACGGAATATAATATAGTACATAAGAACATATTTCCCGCGCAAAGTTATGAAAGGAAGTCAGCACGAATGAAGACGGCCTCCTTGAGTTGCGTAGTAGAAAGGGTTGAGGGTTGATGGAAACGCAAGATGTTAATGAGGCTGAAGGGTTGGCATTCCTAGCGGCCTCCAAGACTTCCAAAGATTTCTCCCTAGTGACGTCAAGATTTTACGCTTCCTCTGCTCCTCGTTCAATTATAATTCGTCTGTTTTTAACATGTGTTTTATTAAATATTAGATCATGAAATAGCAATTATTGCAAATATGAGAGCATATTAATTCTTTATAAAATTTTATTTAAATAATCTCTTGAAAATTTGAATACACTCAAAACTATATCAAAAGTAAAACACTTGGTAGTAAAAGAAAATATTTCAATTGTCAATTTAAAAAGTTAATAGTTTAATGCATCATTCATTATTAGAAATTATTTCTAATGTATTCAGTTAAGTTAACCTCGATTTAGGTTTTAATATTGACACCTATGTAAAGTATCTTGTAAGTATTACTGACAATATTATAAGTATTCATTGAATTATGATTTATTGACCTCTGTTTGGAATATCATCATATCCTTACCGTCTTGTTATACAGAATATTTATCGAAACGATAAAATTAAAATTAATAACATTGGGCGTAATAGATGAAGAATGGAAAATATAAAATATCGAACACTAAATTGCAAATTACAAAATGGTAACATTTCGTAAAGATTTTCAAAATAGCAAAACTATTCATACAAAAAATATAATTCTATCATTTTTGTGAATTATCTAATTTTTATATTATTCTATAATTGAACCTAATAATTTTATCACATCGTGTAACTTTAGTAATCACGTTCGCCTGCTGCAGATCTTCATTTTTTCCCCTTTTTCTGGAGCAATGGCGGTTGTGGCCAACCCTGCTACCCTTAAATTATTGTCCCTTTGGGTGGAGCATACTGCGAGGGCGTATCATCAGAGAAATATGATATTTCAGCGCTAAGGGTTGGTTTCACTTGATGGACGAACGGACCAATAACGTTCCACCCTCGATCCATTCATATGCGATTTCATAATCCTGTTGCATCACCCATTTCATATACCATCGGCGTTAATAACAACTAATAGAGTTTGTTAGTAATTTGTTAATATTTTTTGCTAATTGTTTGTATAATAATGTTCATATTTTCATCTTATCCTCTTCACTTTTCTTTTAAACATATAAATACATAACCCTATAACTATATTAACAAACATTAATTTAGAACTTGGTTAAAACAAATGTTAATTTCGAATGAAACTGTGGAATTGAAGAACAGCGAAAACATACAGTTTTTAATCATTTTTCGATATAATATACTTACACGAACAGCTACAATCTAATCATTGATTGAAAATGTAATACAAGATACATTACATTAAATATGTAACTTTTTACAATGTACGTACAAATACACGTTTGCAACTTAAAAATGATCAAAGTAAAAGGAATGTCAATCACATCTCGAAAATACATCAAGCACGTCTCTTTTTCCTTTAAAAACTTCATAGCCTCATTTCGACTCTCCTTTAAAATAATTAATTAACAATTATTAATACTTCATTAAACTCTTTCCTTTTCACCAAGAAACAATACCAACAACACTATTAAGCTAATTTAAGGACGAGAACGAAAACTGGCAGAAGAAGGACCACTCGTGAACTAGCGCGGGAGACACGAAGATCGTCTGGACTTATAATTTTCCAAGAGTTCAGCAAGATTGCAAACGTCAAGTACAGCGAAACGTCTGGAAGATTCACAGGAGGGTGAGTTGCGGTGAAAATGCAAGGCTGCGAAGGCTAGGATCGGGGGATAGAGGGTTGCTGTCACAAGCACACCAGCTGTTACTTCTGCTCCGGTAAATTCTGTGTTCACCGAATGATTTTCGCTGTCTGCGATTGGTTTCTAATGCCTCGATGAATCGCCGTTTTGTCTTCTATGTTGTCTATTTCCTTTCAGAATTGCCCGTCTTGCATCTCGTGGGAAAGCAATGAATTTTGGATTCATAGTTCGGGAGATCTAACTACTCGTGGGAATCGAAGAAAAATAGCTATTTAGGGGCTAAAGGAAGATCTAACGGAGTTAGACACGTAAATAGTAACGGACTACAGATACTTTTGCACTTAAAATAAGCCGAAATAAAATGTATGAAGTATGAAAATATAATTTAGGAATACACCTGAGACCCTTTTTACACTGTATCTTTTATACGATTTTGAAGTTATCCATCCATGAAGGTTTCCATTAACACAATTTACTAACAATTATACTATTATTCCGTTTTCACTTTGCTTTGATTTATTTACTTTTCAGACATCATCTTACTACTTACTCATTTTCCTTCACTATATTCTACCTATTATACATATTATCTTTATTCAATAACGTGTACATACACATATTTACTAAATTTATTAAATAAAATGCTTTAGTGAATACATTTCTACGTTTCAAATTACTGTTTACATAATTTGTATTTTTTAACACAAATTTTATACTTTGTTGCTATTCAATATTTGCTTGACTTTTTTTATACGATTTTTTTGACACTGTACACTCACACCGCGTGAAAGGAATCCTAAGTGTATATGCAGAAACACAACAAATATAATAATGTATGTATAAAATATCTGGAATATTGGAATGAGTATATTAAAATTATACCATAATAATAGAGCTCTTATTACTTTTATAATTCTGTAATAAGTTATAATCTTGTATCATTCAAAAAATGTAGTGAATGCATAAACATGTTCTAAAACATGCATAAACTCAATCAACATACAAAAATCGTATTCGATTAGAATTTAGAATTAATGAAATACATTAAATTGAAGTCGCGACTGAATTATACAGACCTAAGCACAATTCGAGGGTTAAATGCATTATTTTCACTTGTAAAAATATTTCTTTCTGCATACTGCAGTAATTGCAAAAGATGTGGCATATGCCTATCTATATATCAGCATTTTTATATTATTTAATTACATTTAGCTATATCAATTTTTTTATATTTTAATAATACTCCTACAGGGCTACAAAAACTTGGTTTTAAAACAGCTTACTGAAAAATATGAACATGTGGTAATACTTTTTATAGGCATTGCACAAACGTTGTCCTCTTACAATGATTATCCTCCACGTCTAAAAAAATATTTTTCTACAGAAAAGTTGCTTGTTCTAACTGATCACAAACATAAACGCACAATTTCTCACTTGGAAAAATACGTTGGGCTAGAGTCCATCAAGAAGTTGGCCCCTAATAGGAGGAAATTACACAGCACCCCTAGGAACACGGCATTCGGCCGCATCCCCCGCGGAATATCGGCCGTTTAAAAAGGGAAGCGCGGTTTACGCGAGTTCCACCCCTGCGTTGGCGTATCAATTTATACGCGGCATCGGGAAATCAAGCGAAGGAGCCACCCTAAAGCGCGCACATCCCTGGAAACCCGCCGAGGATTGAAGTGGCGGCTCCAGGCTTTGTTTTATACTTACACCGTTTCAGGATCATGATGCATTCAAACGAGCAGCTCCCTTGAATCCCGGAAAATTGCCGAAAGGCATCAAGAGGGTCGCCATAGCGGAAATCAAACTGCGATTGCCGTTTTTATTTCCGCGCGGTTTTTCGGCTTTCGTGTAGTGATTTTGATCCACGTCAAGTTTTTTGAGTCAGGCAAAGAAGGGAAAGTGAATTAGGGGCGACAGATAAATTCGGTCGACTCATTCGCGTTTTTTGGTTTTATACGGTTCGTCTTTGTAGAAAATGTGAAAATTCTTGTAAAAGGTGCATAAAAGTAAAGGATTATGTAATTAGTATTATTACACTTCGGATGTACATGCAAACTCATATTTTCATAAAACAGAAATAAAGAAATGGGATCTAAAATAGATATGTGTAAGCTGATCATAATCTATTAGTCTATTGCTTACATTATTTTAATCATATTTTCTCAATAAATATTCTAGTGATAGATTACGTTAAATTAGACTGATGAAACTTATAAGCTTCCGCTTAATTTTATATGTTGTAAAATATAATTTTGGAATGTAAAATTTAATTTTGGAGCCTGTAACTTTGAAAACAATTAAAAATACCATAGCTGTTTATGAAGTGGATATTCGTTCTTATATTTCTTTTGGATTTGAAGTAAAAAAAGCTTCATCTAAAGTTACTCAAATAATTTGTTTTACTGTTACTGGTAGTGGCGTAAAGTATTACCAAGTGCATAGTTTCATAAATGTATACGAGCTATTTCCAAAAATCAGAGCACGTTTCAGCGAACAGAATTTCTGTAGCTAGCTAATATAAAATCGTGGGAGAAGGGCTGAGGAGCGAATGATCGCAAAATTACGAGGTTCCGGAGTCACGGGTAGAATCATGAGCAGGTTCCTCGTTCGGGAAGAATCGCTTCCAACCGAAAAAGCCGAAGAGGAACACCCCGACTGCACCCCGCGAGAATAACGGCGGCAGTATCGTTCGGCAAATATTTCGATAAATCAGCGCGGCAGAAGGCGGCGTGGCGGTAAGGTATACAACGCACACCTTAATGTCGTATAAATCTCCCACTGGAAAATTACACCGATGTGAGACAGAGGCAGTCGGCGAGGGAAACAGACGCGAACGAAGCGTGAAGGAGAGGGACGTAAGCTCTCCGGGCCGATGGAGGAGGAGAAAGAAAGAGTCAGAGAGTCTTCGTAACCCAGGGGTGGGATGGTTAAGGGTTGGGCGAAGGGGACGAGGCGAAGGGGTGGAAGAACCGAGAGCAAGGCGCAGCTTCGAGATCCAGAGGGGTGTAAAGTGTACGTTTCCCCTCTTCTTCGTCGAGATCACCACCAGCAGCACCAGCGACGAGGATAGTTTCCTCTTTCTCCAGCGCCATTGCAACCCCAAAGCCAGGGCAGCAACAGCAGCAGCCGCGGCGACGCAGCAGCTTTCCCCACTTCAGAAGAAAAGCACTTTCATAAATCTGCCAGCAGATATATGTGCGCACAATTTCCGAGATCCGGCCATTAAAGAGCCGCTTCTCCGCTCTACCCACCCCCCTAGCCGAGTCCACCCCTCCTCCACCCATCCTCATCGCCGTGAAACAGCCCCTACCAGCTTGTGAATCAGCGTGGATCAGATCTGGATAAGATTTATTTCGAATCATATCTATAAAAAATGTAAATAGCGTTGGCTTACTTGATATTATTTAAAGAAGTATACACCTCGGATGGACATTCCTTGGACTATTCTAACTATGTAATTCTATAGACTAAGCTAGTTGATTATAGAAATAAGAAGCGATTGAATAATTAATGTAAAGGAACAATGATAATATTCTAAGACGGAAATGTATTGTCTACAAAATATTCGATTATTTCATAACCTTCTGTATATTTAATTCCACTAACAATAAGCTATCGATAGACAATTTACTTTCTTTTATAAAATTAATCCTCTAATTTATTTAAAAAATTAGATATTATCCGAGCTATGGCTATTGTGTAAATATTGAAAGTAATAAATAATAGTATATTGAATAACATATATTTTTATTATATAATATTTACTTAAGAAAACGGAAAACTCTAATTAGTATCTGCATTTGACTATTAAATAATATATAAGTTTTTCAAGCTATAAACCTAAATTTAACATTACTTAACTATTTAATTGTAACTTATTATTATTTCAGATGTTATATTGAAAAAATGAGCGTAAATGATACAAATTAGGTACTGCAATATTCAACACATTTAAATCGAATTTCCCTGGTATTACTTTGTCAATTAGATTGACTGCAGCAGGTAGATTAAAGAGAGGATACATCAACTACTGCGTAATTTATTTATCAGGATTAAAAGAATTAAACTGTTTTGTTTAAATAACAATAAACGTAACAAATCTTCAACCGTATGCAAAAATGTACCTTTCTCTTTAACTTTGAATGCGATATGTGTTGTGAAATTGTAACGAATAATTAAAAAATTGCATAATTTTTGTAGCAATATAAAAAATGTAATTTTAAGTACATGTACCGCAACAACTACTTTATTTACCAAAAAAGCAAAGTCATTTCCACGTTATACATCATTAAGTTCCACCGAACATTAACCCGCTCACCACAAGTAAAATTTCATTGCAAAAGATTTTTATTTTAATGTTGCTAAAACAATTAAAAACTAATTACACTAATTTTTTAAATATTTGTGATATACCAGCCATCCCAAACAGTAATTTCGTAATTTTTATCCAATACTAAATAGCAATAAAAGCTTTTAATTGTATTGATTTTACTTATTGCTTATGACATTAACTTTTAACCCATTCATTTTCAAGTAAAATATTGCTATTTCATATTTTTTTATCTGTAAATATATAATAATTTCTTCCAGTCTTGTGTACTTTTGCTGCTGTATAAAATATTTAAGTATTGAAGCAAATTAAACATCTCAAAAAAATACAGTGAGACACCATATTTTCTCAATATTGTTAAATGCTAACGAACACAAAATGACATTAAACGCTTTTAAAATAATGCAACAAAAATATTTTTCTTATAATTATTAAATAATTTGCGAATGAAAGAATGAATGGTTAAACGCTGAATTTAGCGTAAATATAAATTCAAGTGAACGGAATCCGTTCAAGTCCGTTGCCCAGATCTTGCAAGTAATTTTCTCCACGGTTATATCTTGATCTCGCCCCTTCTTCCGGTCGTACAGACATCCAGCTAGCTTGAGAGCGCAGCTATGAAGAATAAACGGCTAAGCAATGCCGGCGTGAACCGTCCCCACCCACAACCCTCACCTCGACAAAAACTCAACGCGTTTAGATAACGCGGCCTGAAACGGCTCGCTCCCCCGGCCACCCTCAGCGCCACGTGGAGTTCACCCTTTCCCTGGCGTGAAAGAGTGAGAGGGGAAACTGCAGAGAGAAAGGGAGACGACTGGTCCGCGAACCGAGAAACACGCTGTAAACAGTTTACTTCTAAACCGGAGAGTTACCTATGTATTTTCAGATAGGGGTGAATTATACTCGCCAACGCCCCTGGTGAACGCGGACCGTTTTTAAAGATTTATCCCACCCGTTGTCGTGGAGGAACTGCTTGATAAATAAGCGAGATACGACGAGTTTGGAGGGAGTTTGCTTGCTTCACCGGATAGGGATTCTTTTGATTTTTCGGAATTCACTCCTGGTTTAAAGGGAACTTTTTATTAGTGCGTTCCAACCGACAAGTTTCAATTTTTGGAGACACAAAATGTTAATTACGCAATGATAATTGTAACTTAAAGTAGAATAAGTAAATTGAAAAGTAATTTGGAATTGTCAGGTTATTTTATAGATTTTACGATTTCCTGTAGGATGTAAACAGGATATAATAAAAATACAATATACACATAAGTAAGCTTGAATTATTTACTCAGCATTTGCATATACCGTTCGTTTACTGTAACAAACTACGATTTCAAATGTTGTTCATGAATTCTCTAATACAGAAAATGTAACAATATTGTAGTTTACAAAAGAAGTATTTCGAAAGCTATTCTTCTTATTTTACCATCAGAATATTGAAATAATTCAATCGAAATTCAAAAAAAATTTTTTAACTTAAAAGTTTTTACTTAGGACACGTAACCTGCAAATGGATGAAAAACTGCTAGAAATAATATTAATAGTATGTAAAGTTTCATACGTAA
Organism: Eucera pruinosa; assembly: GCA_028830335.1. Classification (NCBI taxonomy): domain Eukaryota; kingdom Metazoa; phylum Arthropoda; class Insecta; order Hymenoptera; family Apidae; genus Eucera; species Eucera pruinosa. The sequence continues at coordinate 6,314,667 of JAMYCR010000005.1, forward strand.
ATAAGAAGTTGTTAAAGGTTGAAGTTTTACACAATAGTTTTTAGCGCATTATCAAAAAGACACCCAAATCACCTATTATACCCAGTCAAATTGCTACCAAAAGAAAATAAATATCATTCACATAAATAAAGCAAATTCCACAATTCATCTTTCTAATCTATACTTAATTGCTTAGATTCTTACCGAATTCCTCCAGTTTCCTTTTCTATTATAGCTCAGCTACCGAGCAACTGGAATGAGGTACTTCCAAGTTTCTCAGATCCGACTACAGCGCGTGTATCGCTCGACCTGTGAGCCACGAAGTAAAGGGTGGCGTAAGGGGTAAATTTCCTCCACGAAGAGGGGAAACAGATGACCGACTTAACTGCGGCATATTATACGAATTAATTACTGCTCTGGTGACTGGGACAGACATATTATTTATCTGTGTAAGTTTCGCCCCGCCTTTGCGAAGCATCCCCAAGCAGCTACCCTCATCGTCGGACGAGCCAGCATCGTTTGTCTATCTTTCTATACCCATGCTCGAGTAACTCACAATTCCACCTTCAAACCGGGACAAAGGGCAGACCAAGTTGGCTCGAAGCTTCTCGTCCTCGTAGATAAGGGGAAGTTCTTTCCGGGGGATTTAATCGGCCAGGTTTTTGCTTCAAGATTTCACTGGCTAAGGCGCCGAATGAGATCAGTCTACAGACGCCTTTGTTTCTTCCTTTTCCTTTCTTTTTTTTTCCTTTCCCAAATGTAACTTTGATTATTGTCTGGTATTAATTAACGTTGTTTATTAGAAAACTGCGTGTGATACAAGATTTCTATGTCCTGCTTCTCATAAGTTGGCCGGAAATATTTACATAAATTTACATTTTTAGAATATTTCATATTTTAAAAGTGAAACCTAAATAGAGATTCATAACGCGTACTTTACTCTAAATATGTGGTATACTTTTGTATATTATATGCATTTTGTACTTTCCTGCGCAGTTACAATTACTACTCATAATTTTGAATAAAATACTGGAAAGGAATAAGTATTGAAACGTTGAAAATGTATGTCTTTTATCGAATAGTACATTTGATTAGATGTTCGTATTAATGGATATGATTTTCTAAAATATATAATTTCGTTAATAAATTAGTTAATTTATAGAGCAAATATGTTTATTTTTTAATAAGCAAGGATCACTTTTTATTTCAAGTTAAACAAGTAGATAAAAGTAACAATGTATTCGTCTATTGTAGATTTATGAATATACAGTACCCGCCAAAGGTTTAGGAGCACAATGCATTTGAAGAAAACAAGGAGTTTCAAAATATGTTACCTGAGAAAACTCTTCAGCTAAAAATGTATGAAAATAAACGAGATTAACTCTAATAGCCAAAATATTAATTTTAAATTAGTAAAGGATTAGCATGGAGTATAATTTGAATACAATATTGAGTACGACGATGTATGTATAGGTAATGGTCGCACATTAAGTATGTTAACAATGTAAGACATAATTACTTCAAAACTTTATACCTATCGATAAACACAGTAGGCATATGGCGTTATTGTCCACAAAAATTCATTAAAATAAATTTCATAATTATTTTCAACATTTTTAGTATTATCATTCATTTTTGTATAACAATTGTTTATTTATTATTAACATAAGATATTTATGGTTTGTTCTATAGCCCTATTGCAAGCCTGTCTATCAAAATTAATTTGCAACAAAAACTTTATATGTATTACATAGAACTTGTGCATTTACCCAAATTAATTTCTTTAAATAAAAAATAGAATGAATTTTTCCAAGAATTAAGTTACTTTCAGTTTTCGCGATCCATGTGAATTTTCCTCAATGTAACAAAGCATCCAATACAAACATCAACACCATGAAAAACTCGAAAAGTAGAGGAGTGAGAAGCAGCAGGAAAAGCGAGGAGAGGTAGAAAATAAGCGAACGAAGCATGGGTAAAAGGGAAACATCGATATGGAGTGGCCATCAGCTCGCAGCAACAATCAAATTCGAGGAAGAAAGAGAAAGTTCAGGATAGAGGGCCGAGTCTCGCTTGTGCGAAGTTCCGCGTGAAACGAAATAAAAAGGGAGAGAAGGGCTACAAAGGGGATATTGCCCTTCTACGTATAAGCGCACCGAGAAATCGTTAATTCTGGCCGGTGATTACGATCTAAATGAAAGGAACTCATCCTGAATAACTAGCACTGTGTTTCCATACCTCTTTAGCAATTTAGTTGAAAAAATAACTTTAGAAGTAAATATTGCAGGTAATAAAAAGTATTATTATATTCATTCTTATTAATATATTCATTCATTTTTAGATAAATAAACATTTGATTACTAATTAAGATTAGAAAGACTAATAAATGACGCCGATTAATAATTAATTAATTGGTATAAACTTTCTGGTTTCGTGTCTTATTACATATATGTACATGAATTCTGTCTTTTGTGGGTTATTCAAATTTGTTATGATCGCAACTAATAAAATAAAAAAATAATAAAATTATTTGAACTTAAAAGATGATACAAAAAATTAAAACCTTTTTTGTCTATTTTACTTCATCTTAAATAATAGTTCATAGCACATTTCATTTAGCTTTCCAATATTAAAAAACTTTAATATAAAATAACCACAAATAGTTAGTGTATTTCTAAAGAAACCTCATTTTAATACAACTTATGAAAAACTAATAATGCAAATGAACGATTTGTTGATATACGGTCGTATGTTTTTTTGAAAACAAGAAAGACATACATACGATCGTGCAACGAAAAGTCGCTCATCTGCATCAAGTCTTAGTAAAAAATTATCGAGTTAAATGGAACAAAGGAAGTATCAGATTTACAGCTAATAGTCTCAATGGCATCTATCAATATATTTTAAAAGTAATTAATAATAAATACGCATTCTATCAGAAATTTACTTCATAGATAGGATAAGACACTTTAGAATCACTATATACTGTGAGTGTCAAAAGTATTCGTATCCCCACAGTTATCGACTTCAAACGTTAATTATTTCTTTAAGAGAACATTTTTAAAATCCTCATCAATACGGATATATGTCGTATTAACTAAGCTTTCAATTTTCATAAACCTGTTTGCGAACTAACAATTCTCTGTAACAAAAAAAATAGTTTAAGTAAGCTATCGAAGAATCAACATCACAGAAGCATTAATATTTATAAGAGTAGTATCAAGTATAATCAACGTTTCAAGACCTAATAACATTGAGCCATCTCTGCACTTGTAGCATCCTTGAAATAATTTTTTATTAAAAAATAAATTTTCCATATACTTCGCTGAAGTTTTTCGGATAGTTCAGAAAGGTCATCTAGTGGGCAAAAGGCAGAGTATGGTAGACAGTATCGGGAGCGAAAACTGGCCCAAACCGTCGAGTCCATTTGCCACAGCAAAGCACCATCTCACCCCCGTCTCGAGTCTCACCTGTTTCCAGGCGAACGGGGTAGCAAGGAAGGAAGCAAGAAGGGTGGAGAAGGCGAAATACATCAGGATTGCATCCCCACCCTCGAGTGCTTCCCCTTCTCACGGTCGCGCAAGGGGTAGGAAACCGGACGAGGGGGTGACTCGGTTGTGGCTGCGTTGAACGGGGTGTCGGCAGCCCCGCCCGTCATATTCCGCGAGGGCCAATCCCGTGTGTGCTTTTTATTAGATCCATAAATCCATCATATCGCGTTCACCCCCCGCGACGCAGCCATTGGCCAGGCTTATGACTTCGCGAGCCGAAAACGCGAACCGAGTTTATGGCGGTGGCGCATTGCGGACGTTCCTTCAGCCCGCCTCGTTATTAATATTGAATTTTTACCCGCGAACGAGACAAGAAAGTCCGGGGTTAGATGAAGGCGCACGCGCACTTACCCTCCCTGCGTCCACTGCTTCTCTTAAGCTTTGAGACAGCCCGCACAACCAACCCTTTCGGAACCGATCACCATCCGTGTTTTACCTGCACCAACAAACCAAACAGCTGAATCTTGTTTAAAAATGTAACCCGCCTAGGCGAGATGATCGCGGAGCAGTTTCTTCGACAGAGACATAGGGAGGGTTGGCAGGGGGAGGTGAAGAGGGTGATGGTGCGACTAGAAGACCAGGAGATTCCTTGACGGACGCGGGGATCAATAACCTCCGATAGCATACTCGGAAAGCTATATACGGGGCCATTTCCAGCGGCAATAAAACGCCATAGCTACGTGTATTGCGATTCTCTTGCTGGCCTCCTATTGGCCGTAAAACACTGGCCGGCTGAAAGGTTGAATTTTATCGTAGGGGGAAGAAATATCGATGGGAAAAGGAGAACAGCACCCCGGCCCGCTCTAGAATACATGCATCGGGGGTGTCTTTGGCTGGGCTTGAATTGTTGCAGGGGTGCGTTCGCGTTCACTGAACAGAGTATTTGACAGGACAGGGACTAAGAGTGGAAACGAGAGAGTACTGCGTATGCTTTACGATCTCACACCGAGGTATTCGGCGCCCTATAAATAATTTCAAAACAATAATATTGTTTAAATTTATTACGACACTTTTTGTAAATAACGGTTAATAGAAGAGATGATTCTCCGTATTTAATTAAATTTTTTAATACCACTTGCAATACAAATATTTAGAAGTGTACCATATTTTGGACAAATAGTGCTCGACTTCGAAAAACTATCTGAAGTATAGAATTTGCACTTTGCTATTCTACTTACTACTGAAAAAATGCAATTTTAATTGATTGATTAGTAAAACAGCACATAAAATTTTAAATTTAGAATTTGTGATCTGTAGCAATATCAATAAACAACTATTTTTAGTTACAGTATTTTTCAAGAAAGCAGTCTATAACACTTTATGTGACACACGTTGTATATTGCTTGGTTTAGGAAAACATCGTAAAAGCGTAAGAAACCAATGAACAATGTGGAAGAAACCAATACATGATCTATTAGTAATCGTAGACAAAGAAACACAATCAACTACACATATTCTACTTGATTAAAAAATAAGATATTATATAGTAATGAAACCTCAAGTGATAGAATGCTACATTCATAACAAAAAATTTCATGAATGATATGTCATTTTGATGTAAAAAGTATTACCCAAAAAATAAATAGAAAAGGTACACTGGAAATATCCATTTACAACCTGTTGAATTTTTTGTACTCACTTGAAAATAGATTATAGTAATCTGTTCAGGCTGTTTCTACCTTATACACGTATTTAATTAGTTTAATAACTTGAGCATAGCTATATATCGAGATTTATAGTGACGTAATTAAACTACACAAATAATACTTTAAGAAATATAAATATAATCTAAAAATATAACTATATTTAATAACATAAAGAATTTATATTTTCTTAATTATTAATACAATAAATCAGTCTTCTGATAAATTAAAAAACAAAAGTAGACGAGAATTCATGTGAGAAACATTTTATTTAACCACGCGGTCGAATCGCGTGACAGGATTGTAACGTGAGATCGATTCGGATACCTAAACATTGGGAAATGTTAGCTTTAAGTTGAGAGGTAGCAGATTGAGAAGCAAATCCATAGATACTGGATAATATTTTCTTGGTCCATATGATGTTCATTTTGCTCTTTCACCTTTCTATCTCCAAACATAATAGAATAAACTCTTCATAGTTAAGAAATAATACAATCTGTTGAATAAAGTTTTAACTGACCTCATAAGAGTTACATTGCAAAAATAGCCAATTTCAAAAGTAATTTGCAATTCGCTAATACTTTTATAAACGTACGAAGCAAAAGATAATCATTCTACAACATGTTAATTACAATCTTTACCGCCCAATTAAACATCAAAGACTATCATAGAACAATTTTCACCTCTAGCAAATTTTATTTTAATATTATTGAATAACTTAGATATCTATACAGCCTATTAGCGTCTACAGAAAATAATTTCATAACTTTTATTTAATATTAAATGTTAATCAATATTTGTAGTTGTATTTGTTTTTCTCATTAGTTTTCATGATATCAAAATATACATGAAAATATATCATACAAGTTCATTTTCTACTTCTAAGAAATGAACTAGAAAAAACTTAGGAGAGTGTCAAAAATAAATTTCTATCTACTAATCTTATCTTTCATAATCTCCTATCCGGAGTTGATTAAAAAAACTTAACTGCAATAACAATAAATAATCTATTATACCAATATACCCCTTGCTACTAACTCCTCCCCCTAATATGATATCATATACCAATAGGAATCCAGAGAACTGAAGTCTCGAGGGGTAAGTTTTCATCCAGCGCGTATGAATATGAACGAAGCTGGTCACGTAAGTTCATTGGATGATTCTAAGCTCCAATCATAAAATGGTACGATATGAGCCACGCTATGATATGATATTATCATAACGCGGCTGGGTTATTATTGGTCGAAGTCACCCTACTCCGGTTTTCCTTGCTCCTTCCTTTCTTCCGTCGTTCTAGCCACCCCCGACGCATACGTTTCTCAGCCGTCGAGGTGGGGCTCAGCCCCGCCAGCCGTCTCTCAACCCTCTTCAACCCTCCCTACCACCCACCCCGCTACCACTCTCCGAATTATGAGGATCAATACACGAGGTAGCTTGCAAGGGCAGCGCCGACGCTACTTGCTTGTCGACCTCCTTCGAGCACGGACTCCCTCGACAAACTGGACCTTCCACGGCCTGATGGCTGCCGAACGACTCACTCTTCAATTCAATATAGCTTTTTCCACTGTGTTCACCCGTGGCATTTTTACCACAACTAGTTTGTCCGTTTTCGTATTGATATTTCTATGACAACGAGGCTGCGGAGTTGATATGATTTTCAGTTTATTTTTGGAGTATTTCTTTTTCTGGCAATTTCAGTTAACATACAGATAGCTATCAAAAGCTTCCGGCCGAATCATAATTTTAGTTCAAATTAAATTATAAATTAATGAGATTCTTTTTCATAGACCATTGCCGATTTATTTAATTTAATTGGATTAATTTAATTGAATACAGCAATCGTATAATAATCCATTGAACAAAAATTGAAAATACTATAATATTTTTTTGCTCTTCTACAAAAATACAAAAATTGACAACGATTTTGTTATAAACCCTTCAAAATCACAAGTTATAATACACAATGTATTTCTGTAACTGATATTAATTTTTAAGTATTCATGTTGATAATATGGTACGATTACATTTTGAGAAAAAAATTTGGGTAGTTATAGTATGGTTGTAATAAACAGCAGAATTGATTATTTTTTCTGGAAATATATTATATTATGAGATAATATTAATAGTTGTAAGTTTAGAAATATTTTTTATTGTCAATAGAAGTTTTTGACAAATTTTATTTTGTATTATTTTTTTGTTAATTTTAGTTAAATTTTTTCATTCTTAGCATTCTTACTTTCACTATCAAATAGTGAAAGTACTTACTTTTTTAATGTTTCTTTCACTCACGATAATTTCGTAATGTTTAAAAAATAATGGTGGAAATTGTGATACTTATTTTTGAAATCCTCATCATAAGGAATTACAATATGTTACTATTTTCAATTATTGTTTAATTAACATTTACTATATTTAAATATTAGCATTTAATTAAAAAGTTGATTGGAACTTGAACTCTATCGAGTCAATTAATAGCCAATTTAAATATAAATTTTCTTTATTTCAATTATTATTTAAAATTTGTTATTAATTTTAGAAATCTCAATAGCATTGATACAATCTTTTTTAGATAATCAATTAATACAATCTTAAGTTTATTTATGCTATTCTTACAATTTAATATTTTCTCTAAATCTAAAAAATAATTTTAATCCTTAATCATCCCTTTCACATACTAATAACAGTATGGTAATGGTCAATTATTTTCCTTTTTAGATAAATCATAATTTCTCTTTTCTCAAATTTAGCAAAACATTCGATCCTTTTCATACGATTAGTTAATTAATCTAAATTCTCTATTTATCCAAATATACACAACCCAAACTCGAGCTGTGCCTTTGAATCCAATATCCAAATCCCCGAAACAATCGCCCGTCGAAATAATAAAATATCCAAAGTCTCGTTGCCAATTTGCCGTCCCCGAAGACAAAAGAATCGGAACATCGGTGGAAAGGCAAACGCACAAACGAGCTTGCATCCCTCCCTCTCTTTCTGCTGTTCTCTTTCTGCGAGTGCGGGAGATAGTCGAGCAGCAGAGGGTGAAAGCAGTCCGAAAAACTGGCGCCGCCTGAACTTACCTACCCTTCGCCAGGTCGGGACGTATCAACTGGTGGGGCACAAGCTGAATAAAACACGCTGGAAAAGACGCGACGCGGCGCTGTTGGACACACGAATTCGTTCACCCCCGTGACGGGGGTTGCGCGGCCGCTGTCTCATATGTGCGTGGCTAGCATTATATCGCGGAACAATCGATACATGCCGTCAGCACCACCAACTCGCTGTTCCGCGAACTAAGCCAACCAATCCTTTGCATCTTCGCAAGGACCGCAAACTATCCCGTCTACGTAATGGTTCTATAACGGCGTTACCTGACGACGTTCTGTCCTCACCAAACTTAGAGAATATAGATATTTGGTATAAACATAGATAATCGTAAAGATTGCATTCCATTATCAAAGTAGTTTCATCTCTCTTATATCGGTACTATGAATGAACGTGCGATTCAACAAATTATGAAAATACATAAATGAATATGAACATTTTTAAACTTCCCTACTCTTAAATTTTCTTTTCTGCTTTTGAATTTTGTTTACTTCAAACGTAAATTTAGTTATAAAATCATTGTTTGCATCCTTATGCTTTATCACAAATCTTTACTGAAAATGTAAAAATTTGCACACTCGTGAGTTTGGCATAAATGAAGCAGTTTTTATTTTTATGCTCTAGTATATTTATTTCTAACTATTAACAAAGTTTTGTAAAAACTAACATGAATGATAATATAGATACATTGCTATATTCTATAAATAAGATGTATCAAATATAATATTCTAGTTAAGGTTTAACAATTTTTGTCAGCTCTTCGTCTATATACAAGACCTAACATTATTCTATTCAACAACGTCGCTTTTTCTTCTGAACAATTCTAAACGTTTTCTCCTCAACTGTTGCATTTAAATGGCAAACGAAGTCAACATATATTTGACTTATAACTTTGATTCCTCCAAATAAGCAGCACAAGATTAAACCGATACTTATAAAAGTCACTATGAATTCCTTCGAACAATCCAGTATGTGTAATATTTCAATATTTTGCAATTTTTTGCTTTCGAAGATGTGAATATTATCGTTGGCGCTATAATATATGACACCAAAAATCGCGAGGCAACAGTTAATCCTTCGCTGTAAAAAACGCATGTATACGTTCTAAATGTCTTGCAACATCTGCGAAAGGCAGATATATACGACCAATTGATTTTGTATTATACAACATACATTAATTTGCTAATTTACCAATATGTAACAATAATTGGAGATTTATATTAACAGCAATGTAATATTTTATTGTTTTGCCCTTCAAGTTAATTTATTCATAAATGACTATTTTGCACGCATAAACTATGAGCGAACAGCCATGCGAATATCGCGCTACAGTCAAAGGCTTAACAAATTCTCAAATCTCCAATTTCAAGCTCTCCAATATATTTCAAATGTAACCAGCATAAATCTCACTGAACTTGTCCTGTCCTTCTTCTAGAAAAAAATCCCAAACACATAGGAACCTGTCTCTTCCACAAAAGTCGCGCAGCCTTGCAAGGTGAGGAAGAAACCCATCCCCTTATATTCGGTCCGCTTCAACGGGCCGTGCACACCGCCAGCGGGCCACTCTCGACGAGACATCGAAGCGGACCAAAGGTGTCGGCGTGTAAGTATCCCCTAGAAAACGGGACGTCGTCGGTGACTGGGATGGTGAGGGGACGGCACTGGAGAGATGGGGTGGGAGCCGGCCGGTGTCCGAGAAGAGGAAGCAAAGCGGCCAGGTCCCCAGGCAAAAGGAGGAAGCCGAGTGAATTTTTTATCGGTAAAAACTCCATTAGAGAGAGAGAAGTGCCGGTGTTTGTTATTGGTCATCCTCGGGAGGGAAGACGCCGAGTTGGAGGGGCTTGTCCGGCGCAGAGATATCCATTGATCCGGGGGATGGTAGATCGCGAACGGGCTTCGCATCCCCTCCTCCCAGCAGCCGAAGCATCTACAATGTTCCTTTCGTGCGGCCGCTATCAAAGAAATCAATTACCCGGCAACACGCGCGAGTTCCAAGCCCCGCTTCGCTTCGCTGCGAGCTGCCCCTGGAGCAGCAACCAGCTAGAGGAGGCGGATGAGGTGAAGGAAGTGGTGAAGAGGAGGTAGGAGGAACACTGCTGGCCGTCGCACATATTTATTTTATACTGGCCGCTCCTTACGCCCCAGCACCGATGGAATCCTTTATCGAGTTGCGCCGCGCGCGGAGAACTCCGCCTTTTTCTTTCGCTACGATCGATGGCAGAGCAGCGTCGATACTCCACGCTCCACAGCCGATACGAGTCGTTTTGAGTTTGGTGAACGGTAGAGTTTCCACTCGGATATTGGTTAAGGGTAGGAATGCAACTGGGGAACTTCTGTGAGGATTGTAATGGTTATGACAAAGGACGTAAATGTTGATCGTTATGGATATTGTTAGAAGAATAAGAGTGATTTCAGCACACCGTCCGTAAGGACTTAGGCACTTGATACAATCTGATGTTTTGTTTCTTCGTTATATCATTGACAAAGTATAGGATAGATTATCATTCTTATGTAGAATCATTAGGGGGCTACCTGCCCCCCTTACTATTTTACTATTATTTTTTTTACTGTATTACTAGTTTAGTGTTACATACAACATTACTATAATAATTTAAAATACGGAATTATAATTAAATATTGTGATACGCAGCTACTTTTGACATACGTAATCTCTAAAATTCAAATCTATAATAATGTATATATAGGTATATACCCGTGGAGAAAATTATAAGACATCTTAAAAATTGTTGGGATCAGAGCTTAATTTTAAAGAACGTAGCATGTGAAATAAAACTATTTATTGTTAACCGATACCATCGTAAATTAAACAAATAGTACAAAAAATATCCTTGTGAAATCACAGGAATACACGTTCACTTGGACGAAATTATAAGACACTATCTTTGGTAATTAAAGAAATATATATAACTAATCAGAAGTAGGTTTTACTTTTTTCCGAATATGTTAATAATGAGTAGATTCTTCCTTTATTTTATACTACTTCATGCATTGGATTTGGTAAACTTTTGTACAATTTTTTTTATATAAATTTTGTTCTAATCTGGCCAGGCACGTAATTCATGATGTTTTGTATAAATGGGTAGTCCATCCTATATTTCGTCGATGGTTATATAGTAAATATCACAATTTATTAATATTATTCATATATAGCAAAGCTAAGATATTTCATATGTTAAAAATCTGTTCCATAAATAAGCTAACATTCTTTTCAATAAGAATTTCAAGTCGACATATTTTATGTTAAAAACTACTTTTCAAATCACACAATATAAAATGTCACACTATGTTCGTTTGTAATCACTTACGTATACTAATTTGATATTTGTATAATAGTTTCCCAAAAATTAAACCTGATGTTCAGAACTTCAAATTAATTCTCCTTGAAATCTTAAATTTTAAATTTATTTACATATTTTTCAAAGAGGCAATTCTACATATTAGTAAACTTTTTTTAATTTAATGTTGTTTATATTAATGATTCACTTACAATTCTTCGAAAACCAATCCTATATTAAATTTCAAGCCACTACATGTTGTCTACTCAATTCCCCAAAATTTCTTATAGATTTTGATCTAGTATCTCTTTGTCTTCAAGAATCAAAGAAGGTATTTCAATTATATTGAAAATAAAGGACTATATTTTGTTTACTATAACATAGGATTTTGTATTTATAAATATTGCTTTTCTTTTGCAAGATAGCTGTAAAGTGTTTGAAAACTATACATTCAGATTTGAACCCACTTGGGATGTACGATAGCGTGCCAAAATATCGGACCACAATATTTTTTCCTAATAGGTTTTAAATACAAAGCCGTATAAAGTATTCTGTAATACGCAAAAAGTTTTTAATAGCAAAGTATCACTCCATGAAAATAATAAATTTCTGACTTTGCTATAATGTCACATATTTATTAATATAATAACTTGACTCGTACAAAAGTACCAGACTAAAATTATTTATCAACATAAATTACAGCTAAGTTTTAAGTATAATCTATGCTTATATTCAATACTTCGTCGCCATGCTCCCTGCGTCAATCACCGCTGAATATCTTCGAAACATTGATTTAATAAAAGGCTTAATGCACTGATCTGAAATTTTTGTCCACTCATTATTCAATGATTATTATAATTCACGTATTTTGACACGATTTATGGTGTTTATACTATTTTCCATTTCATTTCATATGCGTTCGATAGGATTTCTTATACTTAGCAGTCTAGCCACTTTCGTGTTGAAAAACTCAATTTAATGGCATATTTTTTTCTAACATACAGTAACATGTTCTCTTCTAATATATTTTTATAATAAGTAGCTTTCATGATACCTTCTACTTCAACTAAACAATCAATTCCTTGAGCAGGAAATGTACCTCATAACATAACGTTTCCTCTTCCATGTTTAGGTATTTGGAATTTGGTATTTACAGTTATACTTTCTTATACTTCTGCTATTCTAATTGGGCATTCTGATTTGTATTCACTAATAAATGTTTTTCGAACACCAATGCGTCCAAAAAATCCGACATTATCTAAATGTTGTGATATCGTACTATAACTAAGCGTTTTCAATTCTTAAGCCTTTAACAGTGTTTGGCGAATATACTCATTATAAAGAAATTATCACTATTGGACTAATGACGAGTATACTCATCATGTAGATAGAAATTTTCAAAATAAAATTCCACTGTTAAAAGGTTAAAGGCTTCACAACTTTGGCGCTCCTTAAATAAATAATTTTTTATATAAATTATATTTTTTATTTATATATACTTACGCAAATAGATAAAAATTGTCAAAAAAAAGTTCCACCATTAAGATATTAATTCTTGTATATTTATTATGGTAAATATTTTATATCGAATCCCAAATTAACTTTATTGATGTATATTATTAAATGCTGTTTTTCCTATGTATAACAAGTTTACCATTTGACGTAATCTATTTCATTTTCGAACAACCTGATTACTGTTTCACGCAATTGCACATTCATATAACGAACCATCTTTCTTCAAAACGGCACTTTTAACTTATAAAACAAAATTTCAACAATAAATTATTAAGCAACCAAACTAAACACAATTTCGCCCAACACTTTTGCACACATAGATATTCCATTGTTACAAATATGCGCCATTAGATTATTGTTAAAAACTTTTCACTTTCCAACAATAATACTCCAGTATCAAGAATTATTTATTTGCTAAAGAATTTTAAATACAATTTTGCACTTAAGATGTACAGTGAAATCCAGTTATTATAATCATCGATAATGTAATCAATAAGCTATTGTTATCATAATCGATCGATCCCAAAACACTGTATATAAAATTAGTTAAAAATAGTCTGCTTATTATAATTAAACTTCGATTATTAGTATCATTTGTGGTAATTACTTTTCCGAGCAAATGATAAGAATTCGTAGCAAATTCGTATTAAATGGCATAGTTTTTATCTCTTACATGAATGCATGGTAAGAATTATTAAAAAATATGTAAATATGTACATAAATTATTTTGTGCTAAAACAATCCCTTTATCCTTCCACAATGAAAATGCAACTAAAAATTTCGTAATATAATCAGACAGTTACTCTTATAAAAAAATTACAAATCCCATGGCGACCATGACATGCAGATTCCACTGTATTACGAAAAAATGACCTAGCCCGATACTTTTGCGCACCGTTGTAGTTCATTCCATTTCTAAATACGGTTAGCTTAACACTTTAACGACCGGGCACGCCAATTGACGTCCTATATAAAATAATCATATTGCGACGTGTAATAATTAAAAGCGCTTTGACTCTCGCTGAAAAATGCAAAAATGCAATGTTCTAGGAAATATGCAGCATCGTATTTAATAACCGTTATCTTCGCATCATTTCAGGTTCATAGCAAAACCGCACGGTCGATAAAGTGTTAAGATATTTGCATAAAGCTATACATGAACGGCATCTCATATGTAAACGTTGCGGCTTAATATTTTTGGTTCCTCGAAAATCAAGCAAACACATCAAGTTGTGACATGATGAGTAGGTGGGGCTGATCGGACAGGTGAACGAGCGAGGGTAAACCAGCACGATGAACGTCGGTCGGCTGCAGGAGACCGATAGGATACGGCGGGGGTGATGGTGTAGGATCTCTTGACGCGTGCATCGATGTCCACTAGCTCCCGAGGGAAATCCACTTCATGATGGGAATCCCATTATTTCCCGAGCGATATAAAAGTAGGTAGTCCACGTGCTGTCCAGTTCAGGCCATTCCACCGGTTCTGCCTTTTCCACCCCTTCTGCCTATAACCACCGCCGCCACCTCCTTGCCAACGCCAAGCAAGCTAGCTCTTTTTCCCTCTTTGCGATTGTCTCTCGATCCATTCGCAATTCATTCCCGATTCCAAACTGTCTAAGACAATACCGAGACTAAACAATTTCTACTTTGAATTAATATGTCGTCTCGTCTGGAAGAAAAGAATCGAACGCCTCCAGATATCTCTAGTTCGAGTTCTTGGGCTATACGCGTTTAACCATTTTATTACCAAAGGTCACTAAGTATATCGGACCGCTTATTAATAGTAAAATGACTAATAAGATGTTTTATTTTTTAATATAATGCTTTTAAGTAAGGTTTAGCAGGGAAATACGATCATATATATTTACTTCTAACGAAACATTTTAATCAAATATTTTTGTTTTAATTTATTATTTTACGTCGCATCAGTCGCTAATAGAGTTATTAGCGACGGTAATGATAATTTAAATTGTAACTAATTACTCGTAGTACTATGTTTTCGTAACGCTGATTAAGAAACCACGATTTATCCCATGAAACTGGACATTATGCCGATATTATATTTCATACAGAATTACAAACATAATAAATAAAGTAGTTACAAAAATAGTTCCCCATTCCTTTTTTAAAGAAAATAAATAATGAGCTATTAATAGACGGCCTTTTCTTTTATGACATTTAACCGAGCTTCTTCAACACGTAGCTTTCTTTGAGCACATTGTCCGCTAAAACTTAAACTTCAACTCGAAGTTCTCTGATCGCAAACTTAAAAATAACTTACAAAGATAAAATAGAAATATAAACCGCAAAAGCTGAATGAATACAAACGACCAACGATTATAACTAGACTGCAAAAGTCTATGCAAATGCGTATTTCAAAGTAACACATCAGACATATAGTACTTTGATACTATATTCTAAAATATAAAACTTGTGTTCAAAGTTACTTTAATTTTGAAATTTATCTGTTACAAAATGTCTTCTTATGCAAAAAAAAATTGAAACTTAACACATTATCCACCGATTAGAAGTTAAATGGACACACATAAGATAACGGTCAATTCAAGATTAGATCACGGACAAGGTATAAGAGTATACCAATCATGCAATGTATTTTTATGGCCCGAATTCCTGGGACTTTAGTACCTCATTACCATTTTTATATTTTCAATTGTATAAAATCTATTTTGTGTTTTCTTTTTACATTTTGCACATTAAAATACTTTAGAAGTGTTTAAATTCCCCTTTAGGTAATAAAAAGCAAGATATTCACGCAAAAATTCTGATTTTTTTTAAATGTCAGTCTTTCAGAACATGGAACACGAGATGGTGATTAGGAGATGATGATAGGAGATAAGGTGACTTGTCTACTCTCATATCTCGTCTATGATTAGATTTTTTGGTTGGTTTTGATTATCGTATAGAATAATTTACTGGTGATTAAATCTAGATGGAAATATATCGTATAGTTTACTGGCTAAATTATTATTAATAATATAGAACAACGGTTCCTAAACTATGGATCACTAGGAGATTTTAAGTGGATCGCGTGAAATATTGAAACACGAGAGTAATTAACATGTTCATTAAAAGATTTTCACCTATTGAAAATAATAGAGGCAGTAGATACATCTTCCTTTTAAAATATACATTTTAGTAGAGCCGAGTAGGTCGCGAAAAATTACCGCTTTCAAAAGCAAATCACAGATCAAAAAAGTTTGCAAACTATTCAATTAGATGTTTGAAATTTGATTGGTTATACTTAAGCATTCTTAACCTGTTTTTAGTATCAATAAGGAAGTGGAATTGAAATAGAACAAAATTTATAGGACGCAGAATAGAAGAACACCAATCTACCGGCGGCGCCAAACTTTCAATATATATTTTTGTAATACAAAGCGCTTGTTTATAGTAGATCTTTATATACAAGTCACTCTAGATTTATCATCCGCGGTATTTTTACAGTTTTAGCAAGAATAATCGTTAAATGCTATTAATTTTACCTGAATTACACGGAATGAATCTTCGAACGATGTATCTCCTACGCTTGAACAGAAGAGACTGCGCATGAACTGTCAGTTGAGTAATGCATGTACGAACGGAAGTCTCTTAAAATGGCGTCATTTTCAAATTCGTTTAATTTGGAAACACCATAAATATTAAAACTTGATTAACATAGCAATTATAGATGTCACAATGTCGCGTGATTTTGTACGTAAAATAGGAAATATAAATAAATATTGTTGGCCGTTGTGCAAACTATGTAAAATTCACAAACACAAAAAGAGTAAATTGCAACTTTATTTGAAAATATTCGTATAGAAATTAATAACTATTAATATTTTAACTATAAACTTCGTACATGTTTCTTAATATAAAATTGTAAAACATGTATAAATAAAATATTTTCAAATGTAATTGATTTTATCGACATACGTTCTGAAATACCGATTGTGTAAAAAATAATATTTCCCTATCGATATTGTTGCTAATGATTTAAATGTGTTGCGTGTGAATATACAATTATTTGTAATATCATGACAACAGTAAATGAATTATTATAAATACTTGTTTTTCACACTACATATAATCAGCGATGACACCAATTAATTTATACTTAGGCTAACTCTGACTACCTCAGTGATACTTTGCATTCTATTCCTTTTTAAGGTTATATTGCAGTGTTCCATCGAACATTATTATTGTACGTACAGGATTATAGGTTTTTGATATTTTACAAATATGGCATCAATCGTCAAAACCTGTAACGCTTTTCAGTTGTTCAATAATTGTTTAAAACCAAGGTATTAAATGAAAATTTTTATTAATCAATTTCTTTGTACATTTATGATTTAAAAAATGAGTATACTTAATCAATCGTATATTACAATGTCAGCATTAATTTTGAATATTACAATTGCTTTAGGCTCAATATGGTAGCCTCAACTGCCCAATATGGCACGAGACAAAATCCTCCACCAAGGAAACGTCACCCAGAGTGGCTTCCAAAACCAACACGTGTGGTATGTATTTATAAAACATAAACACTGCTTTACCTTTTTTTATCTTGTGAACACATTATATTAATGTTGTTTATATTAGCTTTACAATGAAGATCTCAGCTATGAAAATAAAGAATTTCTCTCAAAAATTATATCGGACACTAATGGATTACTCAATAAGTCTCCATTGAAAGCAGAATTGGTTCAGACAACTGCGCCATGGACTAAAAACTCTAAACGTACTGGTTTAATAGGCAAAAAGATAGGAGTATATCCAATGTGGCTAACGAATGGAACAAAAGTATATGCCACCGTAATACAGGTATTATGTAGTACAGCTATATAAACATTCATTTTAGTTTCATAAAATAGAATTTATTTCTGAATCCATACACATGAACATATATGTTTTTGGATGTAATAATGTTATACACTATAGCAGTCACTTTTTCCCCCCAAAATCGCTGCTTCGATAACTATAGTTTATTGCACCTTAAATTCATTGGCTTTGTGTGCTACTGTTTCATATTTCCTCACGGATTTGTATGCATTCTTGTTAATTCTTCCTTTCATAATCTGGTCCAAATTCGTGTCTAGGTCCTTTCTGCTATTCAGTCTGTCCACTTTTTCTCATAAGTCTTTGTTTACCCATTCTTTCATACCTGCAGATTTCCACACATGCATAGGTTCCAATAATACATAATTGTACAATGGGCATGCTTTATCTTTGGCCCTTTCCAGCTCAGATTTGCTACATTTCCACACCTGATCCTGATCTATTGTCCCTTGTCTCTCCTTGTGAATGTGAGAAATGTAGTAATGCTTGTATTTGTGTAATTGGAACTTTTAATTCTGCCCCACCTTGCCTAGATTTTCATCACGATTTTTGTTCTTACTGCACCTTTAGTTGTTCATAATGAGTTGTGTATTTTGCTTTTTCAACACTATATTCAGGGCCTCTTCTTCCCCTACTTCTACTAATGCCTTTTCTATGCTTCTTATCCATTTGGACACATCTCCATTCTTCCAAGCTCTTAGCTCTTATTGCAAGCATATTCTGGGCCATTTCTTTTTGCTTATGTTTAGCACCTCTAATTTATACGCCCTGATTTGTGTTGTAATTTCTAAGTCTTCCCTTCCTGCTTCCATTTGCTACATATTCATTTTAGTTTCAGATAATTTTATATATTTTATTTCTGAATAGATTATAGATAATGAAGTTGTGAAATATATACCACCAGAAGAATACAATCCTGTTAAGGGCAGCAAGCATCCAATAGTTAAAAAAAAGAATGGTTGCCTTGTCTTAGGTGCAGTTAATATTGATCCACAACAAGTAAGTTGTAACCTTTATCTGTATATTAAGTGCTAAACATAATATTTATACTATCAATTTGTACAGCTTACCAAGGAGTATTATGGACTATTTAATAAAGCTGGAGTTACACCAAAGAAAATTCTAATGAGATTTGTTATTACTCCAAATGCTGTCATTCAACCTGGAACTCCTTTATGCGCAACCCATTTTAAACCAGGAGAATTCATTGATATTCGAGGAAAAACGTAAATCTATTATTAGTGTTTTAAATTTTATGTATTAAATATATATATATATATATTTAATAACATATAATAATTAACCATCATATTCTTTATAAATACAGGATCGATCGTGGTTTTCAAGGTGTCATGAAAAGATGGGGATTTCATGGTATGCCTGCTACTCATGGTACAACTAAAACACACAGAAGGGCAGGTAATACAGGTCAAGGAGGCAAAATGGCTAGAATAATGCCTGGTACGAAGATGCCTGGACACATGGGAAATGCTTGGCGTATCCTTCGTGGTGTAAAGGTAATATGTAATTGTTTTACTTACATTCCTTTAATGAAAGCTGTTACTTGCAAAAGAAGTTTAATTTAGTATTTTTACTTTGTGTGTATGTATTACACATGATTTCTTGTTCCATTGCAAATATATCGGTAAAAAAAATTAACTCAATTCTAAATACAATTTGCAATTTTCACCTATTAAAAAATGTTATATTCGTACTAGATATTCAGTAATAAAGGTAATTAAATATTTGAGTATATCATTAATCATAACATGTCAACTATATATCAAAAATTGGAATTTAGTAGATGCTTCTTGAAAATTTTAAAAAACGAAGTCATGCAACTAAGATTAAAAAAAAATAAAGTCTTTTCTTACTTTCTTTTAAACCCAGTAAATATATTTCTTGTACCATAAATTTTTGTTGGCATTTACAATAATGGAAACAAATTTAGTTGTTTATAATCATAAATAATCGTATTTGAAAAAGTAGAAATGTTAAAAAATAAATTATGAAAATAACGATTTTTGTAAATGATAAAACGTTTTATGATCATTTTACATATATTTATCATATATTAAATTTACTATCAGAAGTATATGAAATAAGCAGAAGTCAACATGGTTTAATTTTGTTCTTATTATTTTTTGAGGTATAACAATATATTAAAAAGTACAATTAATTTTCATTTTTCGATAGAATCGTATAATTTCTTTTTAACGTGTCTAATTGTTCAATCACATTGAATGATCGAAATGACCTATCTGTATAATAACTATATCAAATTATTGTTTATATGTATATGTACTTCATATATGAACACTGTCTGTTGCAAATATTTTTTTGCAAATTTTATACAAAGATAGTGCAGTTTATTATTTTTTAAATAGGTTTTTATAAAAACATATTTTGAGGATCCGAGTTTAATGTAACTACAAAAACATATTTAATTTTTACACATTTGTCTCAAATAGTTAGTTAAAAATTATGCGTAACATACTGACAATTTAATTCTATTCTTTGTAATTGGCATTTAAGGAATTCAGATACTTGTTTCATATAAAATGTGTTTAATATAGAAGTAAAATGTATTAAATTCTTAAATGTTTACAAGAAATACTTGAACAAGTAGATATGATTTATGATGAAACATTTGAAGATCTTACATTATTAGTTACAAAATATTAATTGTTTGAAGGTAGTACTATTGAGTACTATTGAAAGGAAGATATACTATACAACAGTGGCACATTGAAATTATTTTACAGCAACTGACATGAAATATATATTCACAATTGGCAATTTATTTATTTATTTCAAAATTATAGACTATGATGTAAATCATATGAAAAATTTGTAAGAATGATTAAAGTATACTATTAAGAATATACTAACAAATTTATCAACAAGAGATCATGCAATGATTTTTCCCCCTAATATACTTACATTAGAAATATTAAAAAATTATTGATTATAACTCCATTTAAAAAGCAATGCTGTATTCTCTGAATACATAGTTCCAATTAACGGAAGTATGTTTCGATATATTTTTTATAACTTTCTTTTATCATGATTTAAAGTATGTTGTCTCAGTTACACGAAATAAAAATGTTGCATCCTCTTCAAATAAAAAACAAACTATAATAAAAATGAAATGAAAGGGAACTTAATTCCTTTTAACCGCAGTAATAGTAATTGTAAACAATTTTTTTTAAATCACTGTTTAAAAAATCCATCATAAATAGATTAATAAATAATTACAATAGTGTAAATATATTGAAAGAAAATTATGAACAGTATTTGTTAGCAATAATAATGACTTCAAATCATTAATAAACTTTTTATATATATGTTGCAGATACTACGAATAAACACTAAATATAATATAATTTGGGTATTAGCTCCAAATGTACCAGGAGAGACAAATACCATGTGTTATTTGTACGATACAATTCTTCCAACCAAAAGAAATACTTCGCCACATTTTCCTACATATTTACCGGATGAAAAGACAGGTGAACTTCCTGAAAACCTATATGCGGATGATGTTCACCCATTTGCTGACCCTACTATTGAATTCCAACCAGAAGCATCGTAACTGTAATAATGCAGTAAATAAAAGAATTACGTTTTAATAAGATGGTTTATGAAAATATTTAAATCTCTGACAATTTTTATGTAACCTGTCTATTCACGCGATCAAAAATCTAGGCAAAGATCGGCAATTGATATTGCCGTAGTTACATAATAATTTTATTGTTCATTCTTTTCCCCTTACAGAAATAATTCATAGTCATGAATTAAGCTAATAAAGAGTAGTCAATTGATTTATTTATTTAGTAATCAATATTATTATAAATTTAACATGCCTAAAATATACACGAATTGTTTTATAAATGTAACATCGCTAACCAAGACTCATCTCAAGTTAGAGTGGAGAGCAGCATGATCAAACAATAAAAAGGGCCTTTCTTTTTCTCTGTTGCTCTTCAATTTAGAGAGCAAGTTAATTAATTTACTAGAATAATTTAATCGGTATAATGCATGTCACTAGCTGCATTCGGTTAAGTTCCGCTCCACCAATGATTTTAGTATGTGCAATCAGAAAAGGAGGCAAGGTAACATATACATCGTTAGAAGAATCAAAAAGGAAAGGAAAGAACACATTCTTATTTCAATAAGAAACTCCTTTGCTCCGTAACTTTGCCCATGTTTTGTTCCAATTTCTTCTTCTCGGGGCAAAATGCCGACCAGTCATAATTACGCTTTTGAATTAGCAAAGAGAAACATGATTCTTGATTTAGCAGTTGCATACTGAAACTGCCACATATTGTTGGAGCAAGAATGAGACAGAATAAAAAAGGATAAGCAAAGTGGCTCCGTAACGGAGTTTGTCGGGGGACGGCACGATCGGATAAGAAATAATGGAGGCCCTCTCAGAATTTAAAACCCTCGCTCGAAATGCTTGTCGCCTGATCAAATTCAAATGTTGATTCCACAACTTGTGGCTCTACATTCGTATCATTTGTCTAAAAACATTATCAAATATAAATTTCCAAAAGACAAAACAATGTAAAATAATTATGTAAAATATTAATTAGAAAAATAAAAGAAATACGTACGTCTTCCGAAAAGTATTGCTCAATGATTTCATATGCTAATTTATAAATATCTATGTTATCATGATTTTGTAGAGCTTCAATCTTATCCAAACCTATGGGAACATATTTTAAAATATAAATTAGTGTTATTTGCGATACCGTTACACAGAAATAACATTAAGTATCATAAAAACTAACCGGAACATTCCTCGATCATGTTAGCCAAGTGTTCAACTTGTGGTCCAGCAAGTTTGAGCATATTGTTTACACCATCTAAAACGACCTGTACAACTTGAGTATCTTTACAGTCAAGGAGGTTACAGAAAGGTTCGATAACGCCTTCTTCTATCATCCGCGCCACTTGTTCCTCATTGCCACTTATCGTTAAATTGCTGATTGCCCATGCTGCTTCTTTTTGTGTTTGGAATTCACCCTATTAACATATAAATAATTAAATAAAGCAAATTACTCGATATGATGAATTTTAAGAAGTTTAATAAAGGTATTTTCTTACATTCGCTAAGTTGCGAATAATGAGTGGCAGTAATCCAGCATCTATAACTGCTTGTACTTGAGATTGATTGCCAGCAGTTACATTTGAAAGGAACCAAACTGCTTCTTTACAAATTTTGTCCCTTGAATGTGTCAATAAATTGGGAAAATATGAAAGTGCGTCACAATTTAACACAATTTGTGTTTGTTCATCTGTACCCGTTACGATATTTCCCACTGCTCTTAATGCAGCCGTTTGCACTTTAACTTCTTTGTGCGAAAGAAGTGGTATAAGACGAGGCACCACACCACTGTCTATAACCAATTGGATTTGTTCATTACCACCATCAGTTAAATAACTCAGTGCCCAAACTGTGTCGACAAGGATCTGCAATATATGTTGAATATAATAAAATGTTTTAATAATTATTCATAACTATCGATTAAATAAAATTAACAATTAAATACGTCCCCTCCCTCTACTTACATTAATATCTGAATGATGAATGAGTACATTAAGAGCAGGTAAAATTTCTTTTATAGTTTGAGCAGGTGGAGGTGGATCTTTGTTCCTACATAAATTTACAATTACCCAAGTTACATTACGTAAAAAACTAATTGGTATATCCGGCTTAATAAACGTTAACAATGGCTGTACAACACCAAGCTTGATAACATAATCCCTAGATGCTGGACCATCTCCGATAATATTTCCTGCGATATAACAAATTATCAGCATATACATACAACATAATTAATAGAAAACACAATAAAGATAAGGTTACAATATAGTGCAATATGTCTTAAATCATAATAAAATTCAATGTTATAAGCAACCGAAGTTATTTAATTTGTTCTAAATATATTTTGACTTTAGCATTATACAATAAACCGTTTCTTTATATACTATAACTAGATATATTATAATTTCAGCTATTCTTGTATTCTTTAAAGTAATATCAATGAGCATACCTAAAGCCCATACAGCTTGTTCACAAACGTTTTGTTGACTTGAAAGTAACAAATGTAGAAAGTGTGGAACTGCACCAGCAGCTACAACTGCTTGTGTCTGAGCTGATGTTCCACTTGCAATATTTGTTAGAGCCCATGCTGCTTCAAATTGCAGAGACGGACTGTAAATCAAATTATATATAATCATATATATTAAGAATTAAAAAAGTAATAATATAAATCCAAGAGGTGGAACAAAGAATTTATTAGAGTTGATAATGCATTACTCGCTCGCATTTCCAATTTAAAAGCAAAACGTAGCTACTGAACATTTTGAAAAGAAAATTTCATACTAACAAACGATATTCACATTTTATCACAATTATACATATTCCACGATTTAACAGGATTAAAATATAGAAAAAGTATGATAGGTTAAGGTTGCAAATGAACTTAATTATGATCCTACCTATTGTGCTGTTCAAGACATTTAACTAAAATTGGTAAAATGTTACTTTCGATTAACCGATCAATTGGTGGATTACGATCTGAGGATAATAACTTTCTTGCTGATTGTACAGCTTGTAATTGAACAGTTGGATCAGA
This sequence comes from Eucera pruinosa, assembly GCA_028830335.1. Lineage (NCBI taxonomy): Eukaryota > Metazoa > Arthropoda > Insecta > Hymenoptera > Apidae > Eucera > Eucera pruinosa. Next base: position 6,339,236 of record JAMYCR010000005.1, read on the forward strand.
ACTATTAGCTTTCACTACTAATTCCTTTAAATTGATTTTTGATAATTCAATGAAATGTTTATCAACATCTTCTTCATCTGGAAAGAAATATTATTTCATAATTACATTAAAACACTTCCATATAAGATATTTTATTCAAATCTATAGAGAACTTACCTGTGAAATCTGTAGGCACATTTCTTCGTTTTTGTAAAGTCTCATCGCGTTTATTTTTGCGTAATTCCACTGTTACCTCATTTCTTCTCCTTCTCATTTCCTAAAAACACATAATGGATTTTTGACAGTTCTTAAAATGCTTGTGTTATTAAGGATATTATACATATAATATTTCATATATTTATTAAATAAAAATTTAGTTTTACTTTACTTTAAAATGAAATGATGGCGGATTTGAATGAAAACGAAAATAATAAACTATGATGTAAAATCAGAGAAAAAAAATTTCTTTATATATAAACATTGTAACATTAATATAGATAATATGTCCTAAGAGCATTTCAATTATAATTCAAATTTAACATCAAGTTATATATTTTGAAAATTGAAAAATAATGTATATTACATAACAACATTAACATTAACTTCAATCATTATTATATATTTATTGGAATTTAATAACAAACTATATAACATGTAAATGCCATATTCAATATTTTGTTTTAAAATGTATATTGTAATATCATAAATAAATATATAGAATTTAAGAAGATATTTTAAATTTAAATAGAGATTAAACATTTTAATATTAATATCAAAACCTTATTACTGCAACATTTAAGAATTACAATTCTATGCAAGATATAATTATATATTGTTCATAAGACTCATAAAATTTCTTGTAATTTTACTTACAAATACAATGCAGAGGAAAACTTTACTTTTTAATACTGCTTTTTCACCAATGATAGTTTTTCACTCGTAGAAAGTTTAAATATGTTTCAATACATTTTTACAAGGATTGAAAATAATACTCTAATTTTTTAGAACAAATATGAAAGCGATAAATACATTTTATAGAATTCTAACATCTATTACAATATTTTTCTTAATTACAATATAAAAATACAAAAAAGTTAAAAGCACTATGAGAAAGTTATACTAACGTAATAATATCATTCATATGATTTTTAACACATGATTAATATAAAACAACCTGGCTACAGTTTTTTATAAAAATTTATACAATCCTATCTCTTTGGCAATATATTTGACATTATTATGAACAGTGACGACACTTTCCACTTGCTTCGGAAGTATCACGATTCCATTCAAAATATAATATTACAGCATTTGATGAAGTGGTATTAAGGATTATTGTGATTTCCAATTGCACACGAATGTCCAAAAATTAAATCGGAACAACAAAGTGTGCAAATGTATTGCACAAACTTGACTGATACTAGTGCTCATAATAATCTTGCGTTTATCCGCTCAGTACAACAGCCGAAGTTTCCAGACGCACAATGTAACTGCGCACATCGAAGAACACACCGGATACTCACTTCTTGATCTTTGCCTTTGTTCTTAAAAACCATCATTCGATTCTTGCTTAGCATTTCCGCCGCCATTTTTTCAATAACCAATCCTTCGTACTCGCGTATATTGATATGTGCCGGCACCCGGATACCCGTGTTCTGCGAAAAATTCCGTATCCGTATTACTGCGATCGATTTACCTCGACAACTGCATGCCGTTGCGCGACAGCCTTAATGTACGTCAATATGCAATGCAATATCATGTATAACACTCGTTCCCTTGATCACGATCGCCACACGATGTTCTCTGTAGTCACGTTTTCTCAGCACAAACGCAGCGTTTCGACCATTCCGAAAAGAACATCGGAAATGAGCAAGGTGGCGCTTCAGAAGACGCGTGTTTTCACTATGTTCACCTTCGCAGTCAGTAAAATGTGACCGTGACCGGCGAAGAAGAAAACAGCGCCGCTGATTGTAGCGATTTCTTAACACTTTTAGCCCATGTGTTTATACTTAAATATCAGAATAATTTACGTTCTTAGCACGTAAAATAAATCATGACAAGTAATTTTTTTTACCAATTTTTAAGAGTCATTTTTTATGCTCAAGCTAGTTCATATATTGTTGATACATTAATAATAAATAATTGATGCGTAATATTGAAACATTTATAACAAAATGAATTTGTACTCAGGATTGCAATTAATATAATATACTGTTACATACCCCCCATCCCCCTTATCATGTAAACGCGACTTTAAACACTAATAGCTATTGCGCAGACGCCAAATACTAGATAGTTGTAATTACAACTGGTTGACCTCAGATCTTTTAAGAGAAAATAAAACTCCAGTTTTACAAAGCATCAAGTATTTATTTATTTTCGCGCTCCTCGAGTAAGTGCTTTAGCACTCTATGGACACCGAATCCAAAATCCCTAAATTCCACAGATGCGCTCGTGACAATACAGTGCATATAAATATTTTATTAGCAAAAATGAAAATGCACGGGAAATATTTGAGAAAGTTAACTAGGGGAAAAGTTGCCAGTATGCATAAAAAATCACTAGATAAGTGAGAACTTTGGTATGCCTACTGTCACAGCCGATTCTAGCACTAGAATGTGGTAGTACCACGGAGTAAATACAGAGGCGAAGCTCCGTCCATTTTGTGTCCCCGTTTTTTTCCTGCGTATGCGTCACTTATGGTGTGTGCCATGAAGGGAGCTGCAAATTTATGGCGTGTGCCATGAAGTGAGTTGCAAAATTATGGAGTTCGCCATGGGAGGAGCTGCAAAACTATGGCGTGCGTCATGAAGGGAGCTGCAAAACTATGGTGTGCGTCATGAAGGGAGCTGTAAAACTATGGCGTGCGTCATGAAGGGCGCTGCAAAAGCTATGGTGTGCACTATGAAGAAAACCGCAAAATACTGCGCATACGTTTGAGTATTGTGCATTATGAATTCGAAATACTGTATATGGGTCTTTCCACGCTAAATCGATCATTCTTATACTCGATCTCTGCGATTTGATTCAAATTGGAATATGTATAGTATATGCGAAAGGGGGGGGGGGGGGGTGTTAAATAATCATTTTTCTGGTTTCGAAATTATTTAATTCTTCAACGACAGAGCAGTTTTCTGTTCCTCTTATGCGGATTGAAGAGATTTATGCATTTAAAGAGATTGGTAGATTATTCTAGTAATGTAATTCAATATGACGCAATTTAAAACATACAGATTGACATCGCGTGAACATACTCGCGAATGAATAGTTCTTCTATCTTAAATAATTATTCAATTATTCCCATACAAAGAAATTAGGATTCATACGGTGCATCGACTTTACTCCCTGAAGCTACAATCACTATCAACTACTACGTCTATTTTAATATAAAATATAAAATATTGTAACTACTGTAATGCTGTTATACTTTAAATAAATCTAAGATAATATTATAATTGTATATTCTTTTACCTTAATTTTTAGAAAAGTACAAGCATAACAATTCTTTTCAGTTTTTAATATTTAATTATATATACAATACAATGAAAGTCATTCTCAGCAAAAATAAAGTACATGAAATTATATATAGTAGCTGTCTTCTATTTCTTATCGAATTATTATATATAATGTTGTTTAGCAAACAAGTAGTAGAAAAAAATACTTTTTCAAATATTGCCGCGCTTTTCGCTGTTTCTCCAATGCATGTCTATCCTTTTCTACCCTATAGCCAATAGAAAGAGATAAAGATACATCCAACCAGAATGTGGCAACGCTGTCTGTATGGTGTGCGGAAAAACAAGGACACGAACATCAAAGGTGCCGACAGTAAGCTACGCCTCTGTAGTTACTCTGTGGTACTAGAGTCGGTTGTGCTACTGTATAAGCACATGTAAAGTTGCTATGTAATATAAATTTTAGTTAATTAACTTTTATGTTTTATTTTATGTATTGCTATAGTTTGCAAAGTAAAGCAAAACGATAATAGCAATGATTAAAAATATTATAATACAATTACTGATTTCTTGTAAAGCAATAAATTTTAATTACATTATAATATAAGAGCAATTAATTTAAAAAATCCAATTACTACAATTTCACTTATAACTAACAAAGTTTATAATGGCATACAGCTACTCATAAGACATATTTTAAAATTTTATTCAATATTAAACTTAAATAAAATAATACAGAAACTCAAGTTTGTATTTTATACTACGATTTTAGTAATAATTTATAAAAATTAAAAATACAAAATTATGAAATTTCGTATAGAAATTATCATTATTCTTAGAATTTTATTTTAGGCATTAGGTATATCTCAAAATACTATTACAAATTTCTTATTTTTAGAAATGTAATATTATTGAAATAAAAAATTTAATTACATAAAATAAATTAAAGGTCATTAAAGTGAAAAAGGGATGTATTATAAAAAATATTATGTTGTGTAAAATACCTTTCTAAATTAAAATGTTTCAAGCATATAATAATAGAATTGACTAAGAACAGGATAGACCATTCATCCAATGCCTATCTTTGTCACCGGGGGGCTCATAGCCCCCAATCCATTTTCATTTTTACCTTTTCGATTATCTAAAATGTATAACTTTTACGTTTGCTCTTACATTTTGTATATTAAAATAGTTTAGAAGTGTTTACATTCTTTGTCAGATAATAAAACGAAAAATATTCTTCCGAAAATTCTGAATTTTTAGGTTCCGGTATTTCAGAGCATGTGACACGAAGTCCCATAAGATGATCGGTCTATCCTGTACCTCGTCCGTGATAATAGTAAACATTTCGGTGATGAATATGTACTTGAATGCACAAGACCGCTAAATTAGTCAGACTTATACGTATACAAAGCTTGCTGCACATTGTTGCGGACAATACAGACTACAATTTTTACGGCACTGTCATGTCGTCCTCGAGGATCTTACCCGTACTCATAAAAATTGCCAATCCGTATTCTAATATGAAGAATATAGGTGCAAAACTAGAACCCATACAAGATTAATATATTCTTATATTAAATATATAATTTATATTCCGATAATACAAATTTTTCAAAAATAATTAATCAACATACTGATAATATGTTGAATTAGTATTTACTTTCGGTGACAGTTTCTCTACGACATGGATCGTTACAATATTGTACTGCTTTCGAGATGATTCAACTACAGCTCCACAGTACGTTCTAAGACTGAAGTAATATCCCAATTCAATAGATGTTAATAAAGAGTATCCCAGAAAAAGACTTGCAATACCTCCGAACGATACAAGTAAATCTAAATACCCAAATTTCATTTCCCTCTTGTAAAGAGCCGTTGGCCAACTTCTCAATGCAATTCGAGTTATATTTTTGAACGATTGTTTCATCGCCTTTACGGTATACGACGTATGATCACAAGATAACCAACAATCACATTGGGTCAAGTCTACCCTAACATTATTTAAACAAGAGTACATTGAAAGCGGGCACTCTGGTTTAACGGCGGATGATAAAAACCATGGTAGACATTTGCAACGTGCAAACAACTTATTAATAACACAATTGATTTCACAATCATTTAAATTTACGCCTTCTTGTTTGAAGTAGCATTTTCGTTGTCGAAGACGCAAATAACTTATATCAGGAGTTGTATATGTTATGTCGACAATAAATTCAATGTCTATAGGAAAATAAGGTTTTACTGTATGCCTTTCACCTGGTTTTGGGCCGAAATTGCTTTGCTGTGTAACGTAAAGTCTGCAATTTAAAAATGATTTTAATTGAATAACATTTTGACAGAATTAGAAATGTACTTATTATAATTTTTGTATAATTCATAACGTAATACTGCATAATGGAACATAACTATTATATACACATAAAATATACACAAAATTTATGAAATATAAAGTAGCGAAAATTCTAAAACGAATAATACTTGATTAAAAGAATATACAGTACTATGTACATTGCTACATGTTAGATATTTGTAACTTCATTCTTTGCATCTTAATAAATTAATGTAAAATGTTACATAAGAATTATTAACTTCAGTAATTAATTTATTATTTTTGTGTAATTAGTAGTTGTTTCTTTAAAATGTATAATTATACCTAGTGCGTAATTATTCGTAATAATAAAGTAATTGAAATAATGCGATTGACTCTTAATTAGAAATTGTTTAACATAGAAACTAGTATAATAGTTAAACTAAAATATTACAGGAATTCTTTCCATTTCCAATTATTTGCAATGTTTTAAAAATCATTTATTAGAGTAATAATTATTATTAGAAAGATAATTAAAAATAATATTACCTTAAAGGAAAACTGGAACTTGCAGTTCTAAATTCAAGACTCCATGTAAGGTCTGACATTGTAAGCGGTTCTAATTTTGTAGTTTTGCAACATGCACCTACAGGAGCAAGCACCGTTGTAAATAGCTTGTTACATGACATGTTTCTCCCCCTAAAAGTACTACGTTTATAATATCTTTTTTAATGCTATTAAATATAAAAGGTCTTTCTAAAAACTATTCAGTTATGAATTTCTTTATAAGAAAAAATATATAGTATTATTTGATGTTATATTGTTTACTTAATATTAAAATTATCTTCGCCTTTTTCGTAAACTTTTTCTATAATTTGCTTCACCATTACCAAATGAAAATGTAATTAACGCGAGCTATGAAACTACATATATATCAAAGCATTGATTAATTGTATTCTTGTTAGTGAATTTAAAGTTACATTTACCTGTATACACAGTTGCTAATAAGTAAGTCACAATCAGGTTTCAACATTTCAAAAACTCTACGGAAATTGTTTTTGTTCTTATAAAATTCATGAGATTGTTTTATATCCATATCTTTTCCGAAATTCCAATCGTATAGTTTTCCATATATACTCATTTCACCCTATACATAGTGTAAACATTTATACATTTTATGAAAGTATTTGAAAATATTCCAAAATTGAAAAATCAAATAAAATCACTAAACTATAAACCTGTAATAAACTGCTTATAATAAAGCAAGTACTTTGGATTAATATTTTAAGAATAATTAATGTTGTTAGTTAATTAATTATTTTTGCTTCAGAAATGATATGAAACTTTGTTTCTAAAATTTTTAAATGGAAAATCTATAATTTGTAAGAATGTATCATATTTTCAAAACATAATTGTTTTAATTCTTATAAATCTAAGTATTTTTTTCATTTTTTATGAAGCTAATATAATGCATTTTTGATCAATATCAAATATTATTTTTAATAGTAGATATCAATCTTATTACACCAAAATAACATTTACCTTAGGAATATATGAATGATTCAATTGAGGCAAATCGAAGCAAACAAAGGTTTGAGGAAATTCGATATTAACATGTTCTGTCATTATATCCAATCCGGTTATAGTTGGCTCCATTTGAAATTTATCCAAGATGATCACAATTACAACTACAATTGCTATTAACGACGTCACTGTCAAGAAAAACCACGTTACTCTGTGAAGAAACTAATTATGAATTACCTTTGAAATATGATTTTTTTGAAAAATCTATTAATTCATAGTTATTATATATTATATAATGAAAATAAATGCTAAAATGGTAGAAATAAAATTATTATGAGTAAAAACAGAAATACAAATAATTGCCAAAATAAAGAAGTTAATTCAGCTAAAATTACGATTTTCTTTGTATTGTTTTTTCTGAAGTGCAGTATGTATATGTATTTAGGATTAAATTGTTATATTTTGCCATATATATTTCATCGTAAAATATTGTAAAACCTACCATATATTATAAAAACGCGCGATAAATCTATAAAACGTTAATGTTTACTGTATCTATCAATAAATTTTATTTACTTAGAAATAATTTCTTTTGGAATGATACGCATGATAAAGTGTTATAGCAATATTAAGTTATTCATTATATAGGGTGTCCCACGCAAATGAGTCAAGCTATATCTTTAAAAAGCTTGTAGAAGGAATAAAATGTCATCAGGCAAAGTTAAATAGTTTAGAATGGAGCATCTTGTCATATTAATTTTATGCATTTCTAATATTATTATATTATTATTATTATTTATGCAATCCAATGAATTAGTGCATCTAAAAAAATTAAACTGCATCTATTTTTCATAACATACATCATACCTTTGTATGTACTAATCGATGTACTTTTTTTTTTTCTACAAAGAAGCATTGAGGAACTTATGCTTTAAAACTACTAGTTCAAAAGTTATTGCAATTTGAAGCTTCCGTAGCTCATTTACTTACCGAAATTAATTTACACGTATTAGTTGATGTCGTTGAATATTGACGCTGTAACAAATTTTTGAACGATCCTTCATTGCACTTTAAACACTTTCTACATCTTTTTTTTTTTTAAGTTATTAAGGACACGAGTTAAGTTTTCGTCAGTAATTTTTTGTTTCTTCAAAAATATGTTGCTTAATGTCTTAAGTTAAGGGAACTTTAAATTGCAATAACTTTTAAATTAGTATTTTTATGGCATAAGTCCCTAAATACTTTTTTGTAGAGAAGAAAAAAGTACATTCATTAGTGCATTCAAAAGTATGGTGTATGATATACAAAATGGGAGCAATTGAATTTTTTAGGTGTACTAATGCACGAAAATGCAAAAGATTAATATAAGGTGCTTCATCCTAAATCATTTAACTTGGTCTTACGACATTTTTTCCATCTAAAAGTATTTTGAAGATATAACTTGTCTCCGTTGCACAGGACATCCCTATATGATGTTTTGCATAGTAAATCAGGTTCTCAAGTTATCTTTTATAATTTGAATTTATGTAAAGAAATATTGGAGACTCACGAAACGTTAACGATCTTGTGGAATAAGTAGATAAAATATCTTGTATTCATACACTATTAAGTTATATTAAATAATGTTAAATTATGTAATGCGTACATTAGTTCTTCTAAATAATTACTAAATTATAAAATTACCTTTCCCATTTAGGTCGTGTAGTATCCACGAAATAGGGAACACCATGTAAAGTATTCTCTAATAAATATTCCCTTGATCGACATTTCAAACTAGAATGTAATTCTTCTAATGATGGTTTATACTTGTATTTCATATTGAAACATGGGCCTAACAGTGTACGCGTTTACTGCTATACTTTTACTAGTCTAAACGAAGAAACCTGAGGAAATCATATCGATCGCCTTTTTGAATCGCATGTCAAGTTTAAACATGTATTATGCATATTATCAACATAATACACTGATTTATCACCTTCATCAACGTAAAAGAAAAACATTAGATTAATGTTTTATAAAATAAAATAGTAATACTGTTCAGTCATTTAAGCATAATACATCGTATTATTTTTATTTAATTTACTTATGTATTTTTGAAATTGTTTTCAGAAATATATTCGCACGATATGTTTGCTTTTTATTGATAGCATAATTTACAAGCTCATTATGCTGTTTAATTAATTTGGAGTTTAATCAACGGCCATGAACTTTTGAAAAAAGCGAGTGAAAATCTCTTTAGGTTATCTTTATTTAATACAATAAAAATATTTAAATATTTTAAGTAGTATAGTGAATGGAAAGTCCCCAAGTAAAAACACTGATTGTAGCAACTTTTTGTGATAAATTGAAAGCAAAACAAAATATAGAAGAAGTTACTTCGTTAAATTGTAATATTATCGAACTATGTATTAATACGTTGCCCGAAATAAAGTTTTCCGCTGATATTTCCAAAGGGTTGACATTTAATTATTTGTAAATTTTTTATTTGTATAGTTATAAGAAATTTTTTAACCTATTATTTGGGTAATTTCTTGCTCACCCTTTCTTTCATATAAAAAATTGAAAATTAATAAAAAACGATAGATCTTGGTTAGATCGATTTTATTTCTTGCAAATATAAGTCCAATATAATATGTTTCTAAGACGAATATAACGATGCATTAAAAGGCAAAGGACTCCTGAGAACATACATTATTACGACCAGAGTATCTATAAGATATGAGGCAACTTAACTTATTTTCCTTATTTAATAAATTAAAATAATTTTATTCGATTGGAAAAGTCGCTTATTTTAAGAAGCAAGAAGAAAGGATAATTAACAATCTGAAAATTCCACGTTTTCCATGGAAAGAAACAAAAGAGGATAGTGTTTGTTATTCTTCGATTCCAGGAAGAAAAACGATTGCCTACAGGAAACTATCGATAACTATTGGTTTATTCGAAGTATTGTCTTTCGAATATACGTTTTTCCAGTTGCATCTCGTCGTTTAAGAATCGGCCATCGTGTGTGGAAACACAAACATTCCTCATCTTCATGCCAGCTTCTTTATTATTTTAGACCACCCCCTCTTACGACCACCATCTGCATGCATACCGACGTTGTTCCGGTCTTTGCGGTGCCCAAGAACCTCGTCGATCCGCAAGTTAAGCGGGTGTAAACTACCCTCTTGATGTCTTCCTCGGATCTGATTTCATTTAAAAAGAGCTCCCTTTCAAAACGGAGTGCGAATAGTCATCTTATCTCATCAAAGTGCAGTTTGTTTTTTTAACTTAAAACGGGAGCTCTGTGTATCTTGTTTGCCTATCGAATATTGTTTTTCATGTTATGTTAGCTACATAAATAAAGACAAATTAACCAAAATATCAAATAAACTGTAACGTTTCAAAGGGTATTTCATTTGAATCTCTTCATTGTCTTTATAGTGAAAACGAATTGTATACAAAATTTAAAGCGAGGTATGAAAGTCAACTGTGATTTTACAAAAGAAATTAAAGCTTTTTGTGGATGCGTACTCATATTATAAAACTATATGAAATACATCGGAGTTTTTATTCTATAAACTTTGCCTTAGAATACAAGAAGCATTCTGTGGTAGAATTCTCATAAGCTTGAAAAAAAGATGGAAAAAGTGTTTATTGTAATGATTTCTGTTAATTAGATAAAACTAAATTTCATTTTTGGTAATAGTGTATTGGAAATATTATTTAAAAAGAACAAGATAAAATACTGCGGAATGTAATATGGCACTCGATAACAATTCTATCCAAATATTTAATGCGGATAAAGCGAAAAAAACAATTACAAAAAGAAATAGAAAATAATGCAAAAATCAAATAAAATACCTCACTTTATAGATAATGTAATAAATAAAAATTAAAGAAAGGATTTAATAAGATACGTACAACAACATCTAAATGGTCACGCACATTATCAATTTCAGAGATTAAATGATAAACAATGTAAGTGCCAAAAAAATAGAAATTACTTTTTCAGTGGAAAAGGGATATAGGTAAATTCCATGCTGAACGCAGTAGTAAATTCTGTAAGTGCTTAACTTATTAACCAGAAATTTAATTATTATATATACTTCTAAATTTCTATCACGTTTTTAGTTTATATAGAAAAATTTCGCTTATGACAGTTACATTCTTTACTAATTCTTCAATTGTGCTGCTAATTATAAAAGTTGTCTAAGTCGAAATTTAGAAAAAAAGTCGAGTTTATTATAATATTCAAGTATTTTTTCCTTTTTTATTTGATTTGATCATTTTTATTGTATTAAGTACTTCAAATGAACTAGTTCAGGTACCATGAATGACTGTTTAAAAAATGGACAACAACGACGATTATTCTTTTCCTATTATACATTTTAAAATAAAATAATTTGTCACGAGCTACTGTAATAACAAAACTTGTCTGGAACAAATGAAAAAATGAAGAATCCTCTTTGTTAGGGCCCATTTGACGCACGGGCGAGAAAATACTTCGGAGAAAAAGAAGCGGCGCTATTCTTGCGTCCAGGTGTGAGCCTGTAACGCCAGTGTAAATATACAACACTTACGCCATTCCGACGGAGTCTCTTCGAAAACTATTAACGTATCCCCCTGTTGTGGCTTCGTCCACCATTTTTTTGTTCCGACCCATTTCTCTTTCTACTGGAGCATGTTTTGGTCCTTTTGAAGTATTAAGTAGCACGTGTGAAAGAACTTACTCAGGTAGCCGTCGTTATTAAACGTAGTCACCATCCACTTACGGTCATCGAAAGATTGCTGTCATTTAAGAGTGGTACTGTACTCCTTTAGGATAGATTCCTCTGTTATCAGAACAAACATCATGTTAACGTGTGAAATTATGACATACTTCCTTCAGATACTCAGACTTTTTTATAGTAAAATAGTTCTATTTTCGCTATAATATCCACACTTGTTTGTCGCAAGAATAAAAACAGAAATACTCTACCTAAATTAATAAAGATGTAAAAGAAGAAGTTTAACAACTACGGACTTATATCGTTATTAAATTATATCGTAATATGTTAGGTGTGTAAATTAATTCGATATCTTCTTAAGCAAAAATCTTTTCTTATCTTATTTATAGGTCATGTAATATAAAGTTCTTTACACTTCGTTTATATAGAAAAATGTTTGAATTTAAGGTAATTATGAAATATGTAAATATAAAGGGATTATCATTGATTTAAATATTGTATTAGGTTATATCAGATTAAATTTCTGTGCTTTCTTGTGTAAATTTTATTTAATAGTAAATGCTAAATAAGCTTCAATCGTTCAAGTAGTAATTCATAGTAACATATAATCATTAGCATTATCTATAGTTTTTAAATGAATTTATGAAAACTAGATCTATAGAAAAATGCAAATTATTTATTAACATTTTAGGGAATTTATGTAAATGCGTAAAAATTGAGGAAGTAATCTGATATTTCTGCTTTTTATTCGTGCAATAACCAGATATAAATGGAAAATTAGTATTATAATGTATCTATGTACAAATTATCTGCAAATCGTAGAATTTCCTATACTTTTCGTACACTTTTTGTACACTGGTAAAACTAAAATGGAACGAGATATAATTGAATAAACAAAAGACAAAAATTTAATAAGAAATTATTCTCTGTGCAAGTTAATTGTTAATAAATACAAAGTCAGAGAATCATTTAGCAATAAAGTATTAACCATAAATATTATTTCATTTTGTAAAGTACAAATGATATTCATTTTTTGGATAATTAAAAACGATAAAAGTGAGTTTATTATTACAGAATTAGTGAAGTTACCACTGATAAACTATATTTTACCTGCACTAGTGTATATATTACATTGTACGCATTATGTTACTAATTACTAACTAATTGATTACTATTTCTTGGCATACCAAATTAATTACATTTCGAAGCCTGCCAAGTATCTGACAGTTAATATTACTTGAAGAGAAAGAGAATCCGATTAATATTTATTGCGCGTCAATAATGATAGTAACAACTGGGTGATTAAACAGGCTTCGGGAACAATAGAGTTTACAGTTTTACAAAACTTCACTTTACATTTCTAAAACCTTATGTTTTATAATGATTTTTAAGAAAAGAATAATAAATATAACAAAAGAAAAATAAAACCATAAAATGGTATTATAACATGAGATGTTTCAAGTAGTTTTACTTCAGGATTCAGGAACAAAAGTAGTATTATCGCTTAATTAGCAATTACACATGTTTCACTACCTTCCTCGAAAAAAATATATTATAAATAATTGATTAGTTTGATGGGAAAATTTAAGAATTGTCAAAACTATAAAAATGCACTATTAAACACGTAAATAAAATAAGAAGTAATGAAAATAGGAGACATAGAAACAAGCAAAGGGAAAATGTATAATGAAACTGAAATAAGAAAAGAAAGGTGGTAAATTAGAGAATAAATACTGTAGCTTTTGTTATTGCAAATTAATTTCACTTTAAGTATAAGCTATATAGGTACTTTTGTCTTGACAATTTTTATATTGATCATTCTATTTGTCGTTTCATGATTCATAAATGTTAATTGAAAGTATTTGTATTTGTAATTATTATTTCAATGAACATTTAACACCATAGTTTCTAATCATCACCTTATAAATGTTGTTTAATATATATAACAATGAGTTTCATATGCTATGATATTTGAAATATCTCCACATTAACTGAAATAAATGTATACATATTTCAAAAACTTAGAATAACATTGATTATAGTTGCAGTACGTATAAAGAGTTAAAATATATTGAATACCGCAGTCATGGACAATAACTTTTGTTTGAATAATAAATCAAAGTGTTAATTTCTCTATTACGGATATTATTCATAACGAATATGTATAAAACTGCTTTTACAACCTTCCGATTTGGTATGAATATTGCATTAGAAATTCCATATTTCGATGTTGTTAATATACGCAATGTTTCCTTCATCAATTTACGTAACACTTGGAAAACTAAACAACATGAAATGGAATGGATAGTTATTATATATATCTGAACGCCCGATTAATCGAGATTACACAAACGCGAGCATCCATGCAAGAGTTTCTGTAGTAGTGATTCGGGTTGACTTGTTTATCGCGATCAGAAGCTGAAAAGTCAAGTTATTCACGAAGAGCAAACCGGAGTGGGGAAAGTGGCGCCCTGTTGGACACCAGTATGTATATCAAACTGATCGCGATATACATTGGTTAATTATTAGTGGCGTAATATGCAACCGTATCTGTTCAAATAACTCTTTACTTACTCGATCTTTTTATTTCTTTCTTTCTCTTAATTTCGTTTTAAGATTTCATATTTAATATTAAGCCTTACAGGATAAAATTCTATTAAATTGCAGATCTACAATCTTGATTTGATCAAATTTTGTTGATAATCTTCTTTTTTTACCAATTATTATAAATACGTATAAGCCAAAATAAACTCAATGTGAACTTTATAATAAATATTGCAAACAAGGAATACCTATTTTGCAAATTTTTATTGGCTAAACCATATTAGTTTATTTCTACTAAAATACTAATAAACTATTTTTTTTTCTAAAATATCTTTATATATAATATCTATTTTCAGCTTTAAGTTTTAAAAACATCATCTAAAAAAATTGTATTCGCGACGGAACACATTTTTTATATTTTTGCAGAGAAAAAAACTAGAAGCCAAATCAAATTTGAAACTAATCTTACTGTAGATAAACACACTTACTGTTTAGTAACAGTGAATTAAAATTTAATGTTGCATATATACAACAGCAAACTTGAAAGGGTTAATAATGATTAGTGGCTTGATATAATGTCAGTTCTTTACAGAATGTTAAAAGACATACATATTTTTATCCCCTTTATGTTAATATTATAAATATATGATCCAATAAATTATGAAAATTCATAATTAAAAATAAAATATAACTAAATAATTATTGACATCAACATTAATTAAATTATTTTATAGATAGTAGTTCATTCTTTAGACTTAACATTCATTATAAAATAATTTTTAACATTTAGTTTTAATTTTAATTTACGTTATTCCATCTTCTTCTGTACTTAAAAAATGAAATTCTGCATGTTCATGGTTTAAGCCTAATTATAAGGTGGATGAATAAAAAATGAATATATTTGCTGATATTAATATCACCCCTTAATATAAATTATGGTTATCTTAAATCAAAAGTACGCAAATTTTTAAATATAATAGCAAATTGCTCAAGATCGTGTGAGAAACATTTACTCGATTTTAGAAATTATTACTGAATCAAAATGAATATTAGATGTTTTTTAAGAAATTAATTGTTTTGGAGTGAAGAAACTGTAAAAAATGTTGGAAGAATTTTTTTTATTTCTTTTTAATTTTCTATTTTATATATTCGGAATAATGAAATTAGTTACTTGTTGGGCGTGATATATAAAATTATGAGGAGATTATTCTTATTAAATGCCTATATGATTTCTTGAACAGACTGAAAATAAGTACAGTCAAACTTTTATTCGAGGAAACGACCTTTCATATACGCCAACTTAATAACATGGATTTATTTATGAATCATAGTACAAATGTCAAATATGTTTTTTGCAGAATTTTCGTGTAAGCAAACATATAACGAATAATGCTTGCGATAGATAAGTACGGAAGCTTACTCACTTTAGACAGTCGACCTTCGTTCAGAATGCAGATTACAAAAAGTGGCCAAAAATTTAATTAATTAATTATTAATTATGTTTATTTATTGTATATTGTATTGTATATTTATTATGTATTAATTAATTATGTAAAACACAAAGAAAATGAAAATTAAGTACTGTGCCATAGTATAAGGTGGCAGCAAAGATCTGCTGGCTTTTATGTTCAGTATGAGTTTCAGCAAACAGTTTCGTTTTTATTAATTTTTTTAAAAATTTGTAATATAGTTACAGGATATCTATGAATGTTGCATAATTTTCCAAAAGAAAAAAAAATACTTGCGTTGCTTACGGAATGGTCTAATGAGTACTGGCGATGAAGAAAATGCTCTAAGCTAAAAAGAAAAGAAAATACCGTACCTTCGTTCTATAAATTAGTAACAAATACATTTTTTTGGATGTTTGACTTAAATCATTTTTATAATCACAGATACACATAACCACAAGCAAGCAATAATAACTTATACTCTCACATTTTTCCTCGTTCCATCGGAATTTCCGTTTGCTCCATTGAATGGTCCTTCGCCGAAATCTAAAACGCCTCGACATAGATTCCGCAGTGGCATCGAAAGCGCCACGAAAATAATATTTAAACGAAGGTGGAGTCATAAGTTGGCACGTGTCAGAGATTAAAGCGCAACAAGAGGCTCTACCCTTAAGTCGACTGAAAAAGCGACGAGATTACGAGGAACGGTCGCTTCTGACTCTCCGATAGCGTAGGTCGAGTCTCGCTGATGATGAACCACGCTCGTCCCTCGCATAAATCCTTGGTCTCTGATCGAAATGCGTATGCGTACCACAAACGTCTTCGTCAGTGTGTTAGTGATCGTGTTTCCTTGTGTACACCAATGCGAGGGAGTTCTCGAAGGCGGTCTTTAGTCGGTCTTTAGTTTCGAGTAAGCATCCGTCGAAGATAGAGGACCCTCCCCGATTTATCCTAGCGACGGGTATCCTCTTCCGGCTTAACTTTGCGCTCTTCCGACTTTCTTTCCCATTCCTTAACCCTTGGTCCCCATTTCGTGCTGCACCTTCGTGAAATACAATCAGTACCTTAGTTATTCATTTTTTCCCCGCTTCTGGAAGTTTAAACGAAATTTACGTTATCGATTTCAAAGTTATCCAGTTATTGCAATAGAATTGGATAGTAAAATATTGTACTGAAATTCTTGATTCTACAGTTCTTCTGGGTATCAAAATATGAAAAATTGAAAACGACAAGAAGTCTAATTAGTGCGATGAACAGACACAAAGGAGCCAACTGTTTGTGCTTTGATTAATTGTCAGTTTTGAAGCAACGAACTCATGAGAATCTTAGTTCATGTGTGGTCCAAGTGTAATAAACAGTTAAAGAATAGAATTGTGTTATTTATTGCTTTCGAACTGTTTTTTACGATGTGAACGAATTTAACAGTGTTGTGTACTTTTTTGTATTTTAAACTATATTCTAAATCCGACTATGGTGATTTTTGAAAACTTGGAGTTTGACGATGGATCATGAGGAAATGCGAACGTTAAAGTGCTGGTATTAACGAAACAGTGAAAATTCAATTGGAGTGTAACAGAAATTTTATAAAAGCGAGGGTGGTTTCCTTCCATTTTGGTTCCTGCAGCTGCAATGGAGCGGCGAAGAGTGCCAAGAAGAAGAGGCCTCTCCTCTGCAGAAATCCAAACGGGTAAGTTTATAACTTAATTGTCCATTACTGATTTTCATATATTTTTTCTCTTATATGTGGTACCTAAAGTCGAAATGTAATTTAAACTTAAGGGAAATACTCCAAAAGTTGTTACTGAATTATTGCGTTAGAATTAACAGATTATCTCTAATTTCTTTGTGAATTTATTTTTAAAGATTAGTTTTAAATTTAGAGGAATAAAACACACATAAACTTACACAGTAATCAATATTTTCGGTTGTTTACATACTGCAAGTATTTACGGTTATCTTAACATACGTATAACTCATAGGTTAAATAAACAATCTAAACTTACCACATTTTATTGTATCTTACACTCCTAATTGAAAATCAAAAAATTACATTACATATTATTACGTTACTTCTATATTTTTATTATTTAACAATTTTTTTGTAAAGTTTAGTAAATGTACTGTTGGCAAAAGTAACATATTTAAGATAAAATAAGATTATAAGTTTACATTTTATATAATATATATTATAGTATTTTATATGTTAACAATTTTTCATCTTAATCGCATTTAAATTAATAAAATAGTTGTGAAAAATGCTTTTTAGGAAAATACTATTTTGTGTAATAAGTTAGTCCAGTCTTTAATGGATTGATGGTATGGTTTACTCTGTGATCATAAGTATACAATTTTTAAAACAAGAGTATATTGTATAGTTAGATGATGATATATGTATATATATGTATATATATTAACAATATTTTTGTACAACATTATTTACTCTTTTATGAATAACTATATAAAGAAGTGGAACATGTTTACTTCATTAATCGGACGAAGAAGCGAGAAGAAAATATGGATATATGATCTGTCAAGAATTTTACATTGCGTAAGAAAGATAATTTCTAATAGCGCCACGATAGTTAAGATATCACTAAAAACAAAATTGACTGTCTTACATTGTATGTCGAAACTTTGATACATTGTAAGTTTCCGGAATAAATACTTTATATTAATATGTCAATCATTTATATTTTCTTTAAACTTATTAACAAGCTGCAACTAATCACAATCTTAATGTAAACTGTTTGCACAATCTGAATATTGTCAAGCTTCATTTACACTGAATAAAATTTAAATTATATCTCATCATTACAAAAATCATAGTCGTTAATCTGATGGGTCGTGAAACAGGCTCGCGTTGTACGGAAATTTATTAAGATCACGAAAAATGAGACGGATAAAGATGGAACACATATTCATTCAATATGGTGGAAATATAACGTTCAGATAATTGTTAAGAATATGATAAACGAGCTAATAAATTGCTATAAATTAAGGACATCAGAAATTCCTTCCGTGATTCATTATTAGCCGATATTTACTTTAGACATTTGGATACAATAGAAAATCTAAATAGAGAGGGAAAGTTTTCTGAGCGAATGGAGATTTTCCCTACATTCGTAATCTTCTTTGATATCGTTTATCTTTCCCTGTTGTATACTATCGCATCATACAAATTTTCGGGAATACCCGACAACTTCTTTGTATTTAGTTTTTATATTTTAATATGTTTTTCTTCTCCCAACACTATAAAAATTATTGTCAATGTGTACACATATATCGGCTGCTAAAAGTTTCCAGCCAAACTATAATTCTGTTTCGATTTAAATTATAGATTAATATAATTTCTTTCTGAAAACAATTTCGTAAAAAATATTTTACAAGCCGTAATACATACCTAATATATTTCGTTTTTTTTGCCAGGTAGCTATTGTTCACATAATAAGATTAAGGCTACAACAAGGATGTAATAAAACTATTATTTACGCATGAAGAACTAAGAATATAATAAAATTATACTGTAGCGGGAAAAATTTGTAAGCTGCTGTATATAAACAATTTCATCTATTACAAATAATGATTACGAAGGTGAAGACTGCTGAAATTATTATTTAACATAATTCTATTCACGATTATTAAAATACTGAGTTTGGCCTAAATAATACAATACCATTTTTTAATTGGTTATTTACTGTGGTTCATAAGTATTTGTCCAAACAAACCATTTTTGTTGTTAAGATACGATACATTTATAAAGGAGAACTATACTTTCTTGCAATAATTATGTATGCATGACGATAGTTTTTAAACATGTTTTAAATAAAACATTTTTGTCGTATTAATGTACTGTATTCTAATAATAAAGGTATCTTAATTCGCAGGACTAGAGGGGGGGAGAGGCAAATATTTATACTTATTTACATTTAAACAAATAGAGGTTACTTCAAATTGATGAAAGTGTTCCAATTTTTATAGCATTTCCAGTATTTTAAAATCGTAATTCTAAAGATACTTTAGGGTAACAACTAAAGTCTTCCTAAAGCCACTATTACTCTTTAAATTTTGTATTAATAAATACATTAAGTTTGACAATATTATATTTGATCTTATCTAATATAAAAACTCAGCTATGCAGAAATTTCTCTGATGTAACTTCATAAATACGTTAGAAACCAAATGGTTCAAGTACGAGTCAAAATGTCGAAAAGATAAAGCTGTTTTATCCCTATCTTTATTGGAACAAATGTCAACTACTTCTAAAAAAAAGGAAAAGATGGGTATAAAAACTAACCCTATTTTTCTAACTTTAACTTATCTTTAATATCGACAAGTTCGACCTTCTGACAACCCAAGACGATAACCACGTGCGCAGCCTCCAAATCTTCTAGCAATAATAAAGAAGCCTCCTTAAGTGGACATTTGAAACATAAGCAAATACTGAATTTACATATATATAACAAATTCATAATTAATTTCTCTCTATGAAAAAAACGTTTACTATTACAAAACAATTTAAACCATATAAATTTAATGTTTAAATATATATCTATCGTATGATAAATTGAAATTTGATTTGTTAAATGTTTTAAATATGTGTAGAATATAAATTTGAAGATTAATTTATAAATGTAAGTTTCAATATCCGCAATATTCAATATACATATTTATATGTTATGTGATATGTACATACATATAAGCAACGAGGCTCCAGAAACAATACTTTAAAATAGTTAATATAGCATTAGGACGTGTAGAATAACGAAAATTAGAATGTTTCTTTTAATATATTTGTAATATAATAAAATATAAGTAATGCAATAGTAAATATAAATCAATATTTTCTAATTGATTCATTACTTAGCTGCATGTAACAATAAAAATAAATACAAATACAGGTAAATCTGCACATTAAATTATAGTTTAGAAATAATACAGAACTGCTCCTAAGAAAAAGTTAAAATTTCACACGTTTTCGTATTTACTTTTACATTTTAAGAAACTAGTATGCAAAATATTTATTATGTTCATAATTATTGAATAAAGTAAAATCAAATGTATTGCGTATTATTAACTGAAGGTTTCACATCTAACAAATTAAAATTGTATGCTTCATAATTTATGAACGTTACGCTTCACTCATTCTTGAAATTTCTTATTTTCATTTAATAAATAGGAACATGACTTTCGAAAGGCTATCTACCATTAAAGCTCTAGAACAATCTCATCGTTGTAAAAGAGAAATTTTTCACAGAATTCCATGCTATTTCTCGTTTTGAAAGTAATGCATAATGCCCAGTTAGCGAAGAGTTTCAGGTAGAAACCAAACACAGAAAACAATATCCATCGCATGATGTAAATTTAAATGAAAAAACACATTGGAAGAGACAGTAGCAGGCCCATTGTTCGCTTCGTATTATACTACAAACAGGTAATACTGGTGACACATCGGCGACGAAAAATACAACTGGTTGCTCATCGTCATGTTAATCCTCTGAATATCGTAACTCACTCCATCATATTTTTAGGACAGGGATATATCTGGTTGGAAACATCAGCAGAAATACATTTAGATTACATAAAATGAAATACATAAACATATGAAGAGAATTTTACAAAATTGAAATGGATTGTATGAGCGAAAGAACTTTAACCCTTTCGCTACCGGCACATTGGAATTAAAGACTCAAGGCGTAGGTAATAATAGCGTTTATTAATATAAAAATGATATCGGTATAAATATTTGAATGCTCTACATAATTAATTGTACTATAATATTGACATACGAATGATTCAAGAAATTATATTCCGTTAAAGATAAAATATATTAATATATATCAATATATATATTAATATATTACATTCACACTTTAAATGGTCCTTTTAAGAATAAAGAAAGCAAAGACCAAATAAAAATCAGGACCTCACAAACTAAATACTATCCCTGAATAATTACCATGAATTATTACGGAATTTAGTTTTTCTATTAAATATCTCCTCATAATATTATTTAATATATTTATTTAATATAATCGATTGTATTTTATAAAAAAGCAAAGAACAGTGCAGAGATATGTAAAAATGTAAACAAAACTCATTTCGAAAACTGTTAATGTCAAAAGTACTTTAATTTTAAATTTGCACTACTGTTTGTGTGCAATATTCATTTCTTAAATTTACATATTTTTTTTATACATAAGTATTGTCCTTATTTATTTTGGCAGATATTATAACAAATTATAAGTGTATATATGTCGAATTAGCTAATTTTTCAAACAAAAAATTTCATTACATTTTTCTTAAAAATGTTTACAATTAATGTTAAAAATAAGAATAGAATTTCATTAAATTACAAGTTACAATTACAGTTCGGATTTGTATAGGTTTGTTCCATCCATAATGATGATAACATTTTATAGGGATCTAGGTTATCAAAATCCAATTAATTTTGTCTTGTATCTTCTTTTTAGAGACTGATTAAATGATACGGTTCTCCTAGTTCAACGTGACCTGCATTTTGAAAAATATATGTTTACATGGACTACTTGATTTTTTTTTAAAAGAACATTATAATGAAAAATGCATAGGAAACATTTTTTACCTATCAGCTAGGATATCTCTTAATAAGAATTATAGTAAATATGTGGTTTTAGTAATATAGATTTTATAAATACTTATAAAGGTTCCGAAATATCTTTTGAAAATGATTTAAAAATGGAGCAACTTTTGAAAAGGATTTGTCATAGATTTTGTAACTATTATCATTGAGCTTATTTCATTCCTTTTTCATTCTAACAATGGTACGATTAAATCTTTGATACTAAATTTTTCAAGCATTTTTAATTTTTTATATATTTTAACATGCTTTAAAAAATTTGTCACCAATTTCCATTGTATTTTTAAGTTTTTAATAAGTCTAACATTTTTGTCACAAAATATATACAATTATTGAAAGTTTTGTATACTGTACACATCTAACAAATTTAGATAGTGAAATACACTTTTATTAAAATTGTAAAGAAGGCTTTAATAACGTTTTTGTTTTCTACAAGACTTCAAAGTCTCAGTTGTTCTACTTTATTTCTTATTACTAAAATAAATATTCTATTGCTGAATTAAGTAATTTGACCAATGAGTCCAGTTTATATATTATGTTTTACCACCCTGTCTTGCAAAATATACATAGGTATTGAAAATAAAACTGGATTTTTTTATCTGAAATTACTTGATAATCAAACTATTCTCTTGAGTCTTCCGAACATATCGTGAATAATCTCGTTTTATGATAGACGATTCAGTTACGAATCGTACGTTTTGGAGGATGAACCACCCGCAAATATAATGCCTCTATTGTAGTCTCTGGTCTAAACCTCACATTTGCAAATAAACAGGGATGGATATGTATATCCATGTTGAATGCCCTTTCAGTTTCCAAAAGTGTTGAAACGATAGGGAAAATGGAAGTAGTATTTCGAATGCATATATTCCTTTTGCATTGAACTATTTGTATACTACAGGACCAAGCAGTGTTCGAAAATAGGATGAGACTTGCGTAGCTAATAATTTTGATTAGTAATAGATATCTACTTATTTAATATTTTAAATACTCAACATTTTTATTAATAGTTTAATTTTAAAATAGTATTTGTTTCAATATTATTTAAAATAAACTGATATCTGTTTATGGAGTTAGCTGACTCCATTTTTATTATTTGTAACTGCTGATCTGTGTTTCACTTTTAAATTGTTATAAATAAATATTGTTGATAGTAGTACTGTATATTTAAATGTATATTATTTGTAAGATTTTCCAAATTAGTATTGAGCGCTTTTTCCAGTATGATGTAACTGTGCCATTTAGTGTTGGGCTGGAATAAGCTTTGGATGCACACGTATGTAATGTATTACTGTGCTAACAATTGGATTACCATTTTTATTTAACATTCCATGTAGTTACTTTGAGAATTACTTTAACAATTATTACAAAATGTATTTTCAGTATTCTATATTACACTAAAGAGTAAGCATGCATAATGAAAAAAAATCATTCGTGTATTAATAAATCAAACTACTCTACTTGGTACAGTTAGGACAGATTCCAAGAAATAAAATGAAATTTATACAATGGGGGATTAGTGAATCATTATAAAATTAAAACAACTTTTGTTCGAAAACTTTGATCTTTGCTTGTATTATCAAACATCTGTAGAAGTCGTTTACTTCTGCATCTAAATATAAAAATCTACTAGATGTTAGATGTTTACGTAAACTCATATTTTGATCAATAAAATTAAAGGAGAGGAAGTTTCACACTCCAAATATTATAACTTGCACTTTAATATGAATATCTAAAATTAGACGCAGTTTAAAAAATGGCTATTTTCTTCCGTTTGTTTACAAGAAAATATACAAAGATTAAGACTCGACCTCACGACATCGTCTTTTAAATATTCCAAATTTTAAGGAGTCTACGGAGACTTTCTTGAGTGGCTGTATAGTTTTGCACGTTGTGTGCATTTTATACTGTTTCACAGATTTAAATTTTTACACATGCATAAAGGTTCACAGTCTATTAGTTATTTAACACAGTTGTACGTAAAGCTGATAAAAAATGCTGGTAAGGGTAATTCCCCCGTAACTTTGCGTCAAATCACGCACGATATCGCGGGTCATTTGTTCACCCATCGACAGCTTTCATGTACCATGAATAACGACAAAGTGCAGAGGTCACCAATGATATAGGTAACTTACTTGAAAAACTAACTGATCTTTCACTTTGCTGCAAAAGAAATGCGAGATTATAAAAGGAAAGATTTCGAACTTGGACACTCTAGATCTATGATAAACATGCTTCCGCGTGGCTGCCTGATAAACAGCCCCCTTTCGTGGAATTGCAGCTTTCTGGGACACTCATTGTCAGTTGTATTAATTCTAATGTACGTTACTTACAGTTCAACTTCGAACGAATTTTTTGTTAAGAATTTTACAACTATCGATGGTGGACTTTTTAAAAAATACCAATGTTTTATGGTTTCAAAGAGAAGTCCTGCAAATTTTGTACAAATTTTGTAAAAGAATTTTGTAAGAGAATTTTGTAAAAGATTTTTAAATGTTTCTTTAATATTCATAAAGAGTACCAAAGTTTAAAACATATTAAAAATTGTATTGGAAGCAAGATTATCTACCGATATGAAATTCGTTGTATCTTTATAAAAGTTTCCCTGACTATAAATCTTGGGATATTGTTTCTAAATATCTGATATTATTTTTATAGTATTGCATTTTGCTTAAAAAAAGTTTTGTGTTCCAAGATAACATTAAAAAGTAAATTGTACCACTTTTTCAATACGCTATAAGTTACACGCTAAATTTTCCTGTATACGTGTATCTGAAATTGATTTTTTCCAAAAGTTAAAGCAATTAAAGCAGAACTGACTAGAAACCTAAGAATTATATTGAACTCTGGTACCTTTTAGAAAAAAAAAAGTGGTATATATAACGCATTTTTAGAACAAAGCTTTAGTAATCAACGTTCTATCAACAATTTTTAAAAAAACCTATAAATTTCGAACAATTCAAGTGAGAATTCGACTATCTACAGGCGATTGAACATCAAAATGTCCCTAGACGCACTCGCATACAGTTACGAAGTCACTACACTTTGTTTTATCTATTGACGGGTAGAAAGGGGTGTGTCCCCTTTATATTACATTTACACAAACTTTTTATTTATTGTACCATCAACTTCAGCAATTCTTCTTATTAATACTTTTTTCCCTGTAATTTTATAACATTGTCGCAAGTAACTGTTTTCTACCGGGTCCCTTAATTCCATCCGCGTCGAAAGGGTCGTTGTCAGTTTCGCGTAGCATCTCTTAGGTTTGATTTATTCCATTAAGTGGGGCGTTGTTTTTCAGGGAAAACCAAAACGTAGGAACATTTTGTAGAAATCGAGCGATCTCGTGAATACGGCAATCCTCGTAAAGATGCATAGGAAGAGAAGGAATACGGGGCGATAATAGGTACACATAGCGAGACTCGTTGTCGGGGAGCGCTGACCGCAGAGATAACGCTTTGACCCGTTACAAGCTTCAAGCACGAAATGAATGCCTTCACTGTCTCTTCCAAGTCGGACCCAATCCAAATATGTAGCCCTTTTTCTTACCAGCTCGCCCTTTATTAAGCGTTACCACCGTGCTCCTGTAAATTCGACTGCTTTACCTTAAGCCGGCATCCACTTCGCCGCTTTTCAAACGAACCGAGTTTATGAACTCTTCTTAGCTTTATTAATCTTGTTTCTCGGAAGCTCCGTAACTCTTTTCACACAAGATTGATGTCAATTTTATGTGGAACAATTACTGTTTTCGCGACTTATTCAAGTAATCATACGTAGTTTATGGAGAACGTACAGGATACCACCCTTAACACAAATTTTAAGGGACGAAGAAGAGGAGAATTGCAAATTTAATCTAAAGCGTTAGGATTTGCTTAAATAATGCCCCTTTATCATTTAACCTTTCTTTGGACATTCTAATTTAGTTCATAATTTACTTGTCTCCTTAATTTTATTACCATGTTAATCAGTGTAAACTGAATGCGTAGCGTTATTCAAAATTTACCGAGGCAATACGAAATTCAGTAAATCATAAAATAATTATAACAACACCCATTGAAACATTCTGAATTTGAATTTACGCGGGTCTCTGAGGCTCCCATAATCCGAAGAAGGGTTTAAACAGAAGCAACCTACATATGTACTTACGATAAGAATTTATGAACAGAAATACGCTGAGTAAGTAACGTATTGAATAATACCGACATTGACAGTAAAACAAGATAAGAATTTTGTATATCTGCACGAAACTATATAGGATGGTGAAAAAGCATGCGGAACTTTGAAGGTAGATAGTACTTGCTAAATGGAGGAAAAAGATCCTAACAAAGATGGATCAAAAAATTAATATTTTCGAATTTATAAACACTTTTTCGAGATCTATCATGCTGTATAAAACAGGGATTATCTATCTGAAGATATCACGCAGTCAGTTGTTTGTATACAGCAACGATAGCTCCCAAAGTCAATAAACGTTTACTTTAACTGAAACGAAAAATTGTTAACGCCTTTGAAAATAATAATTTTTCAATCCATATTTATTAGGATTTTTTCCTCCATTTAGCAAATGCTGCCTACCCTTAAATTCCAGAATCCTCTTTTTATCCGTATATAGAATTCAATCTAAAAGTAAAGCAACTTTTAAATAAACTACCCTTAGGTAAGAAACTACAAACACCCGTTACATAACTATACTTTGTGCAACCATCTTTCGAATTTCCAATTTTAGTTGCATAGTTTATTCCTTCTTTAATTCCCGCGACCAATGTTGTAAGTGTAATTTACTTTACGGTGTTTAAATACTTGATGAGATAATAGAAGATTATACAAATATTCGGATAATTGTATCAACATACATTAAAGTATGCTTCAGGTTGTATTAGGCTCATACGTCCCGTGTAATCCTAAAAATAAATGTCAACGTTCTTTACCTGTAAAACACCTGACGATATATTTAAAAATTCTTCGATTTTTGCAATAGTTATTTATCCTTGGACATTTATTCCGTCCGAAATAAAATGATTTTTATTTACCACTAAACTCGATGGATACAGGCACTACAAACTAACACAGTTGCGATAACATGTAAATATTGTTCCAGAACTATCAGCGACCGCGTCTATTCAACAATCAAAAGTAACAGCGAGGTTACTGCCTATCAACGGCAACTCCGAGATCACAGGATGCAAAGATCGGCCTTACATTTGTGGAAAAGAAGCAGCCTGTCGTAGCTTCCAAGACAGCACATCTAAATGCGTCTGTCCGCACGACTTGTCCTCACCGACGACGGACTTGAAATGTCCAAATCGTCTAATAGGTCAGAGTCAAATATTGTTTTAACATTTTCCTTACACCCTCTAGCTATGATTAGGCGTACGAATTAATTCGGTGTCTTTATATTTGAAGTCATAACAAAATTCTCTTAAAGCCGAGGTCCTTTTTATTACAATGGAATTTATAAATCGCGCACGATGGATATTGAATTATGTAAATTATTTCGAGCATCAACATTGTATTTCATTTTCCATAAATATACGTTGAATTTTGTAAAAATTCCCCGAATTAATTTTTATGCATAGTAAAATCGTTTTGGTACATAAATTGGGACAATTTTCGTTAATGTGCGAATAGTATAGGTATAAACAATTAGATATATATATAATTAATTTTGATCCATTACATACGAAAGATAATGGATATCTGGTAAACTTTTAGCAAACAATTGCCCAACTTCTGACTAACACGTCTTCTATAACGATGGAATTAAACAGGAGAATATTTCTTTTACCCTTTCCCTATTGCAATCGTTGTATTAGTTTATTTTCATCTATTTTGTAAACAATTATAATGTAAATATATATATATGTATATATTAAAATTAGATGGGGAAAAAATGGGCAAGTTTGTTGTGCCTTTCTTATATTATTATTGAATTTCTATCGTTTATTAATAGTCTCTAGAATGGAAATTGTACTTTGATTTAACAAACCGATTGCTACAAGTGCATTAAATATTAATTGTTTTTAATCCTTTGGTAAATCTAAATATTCTTGAAAATGAAAAAAGTAACTTTCTTTTTTTTATAATTTAAAGTACAATAGAGACATAGAAACGTGAACGAATCTAGTTATATCTCGTAACAGTAGCGTTCAAACTACCCTCAGTTTATTTGTAGAGAATTAATAAAACATACTTATAAACTCAGGATTCGAACAATAACTGTACTAATGTATTTATTAATTATTCGTAACAATTGGTTATGTCCATTGCTATATTTATGAAAAACTTTATCGTTTATTAATGAATAAAATTACTAACATTTATAACAGATTCTACGTTTTTTGACAGTATCATCAATTTAAATTTTACGTTTCTAATGAATACATTGTTTAATAAATAACATAAAATAGAAGTATATTCCTAACTAAGATATCATTACTCATCTATTGTAATAAACTTATAAATTTGCCATTTTTATAAATTAATATTTCACCAAGATTTTTAGATCAAAATAAAAGTAAAAAATAACAATAACAGTGAATTCGAAAAGTGCGCTTTATTTTTTTTGTAGTAATACTATCAAGATTAACAATTCTATTAATTCTGTTTAAAAATTCTTAGAATATTTAAGCAAACATGAAATTCTAAAGATTTTGAAGAAAGCATTTTAAATAATCAGTTAGAATATTCTTTTCATAATGTACTCATGCTAAACTTCGTATGATTATATTACTTATTAACAAAATTAATAATACATATTTAAACAGTAATGTATAAATAAATGCGTTAAACACGCGTGTTAAGCAAATGAAACTAAAAATTGTATCTGAAATCTTTTGTATGCAACATAAGAGATGATATACGAGATTATGCGCACTTTCGAGCGTGCAGCTCAAAATAGGAAAAAATCTGAAAATACGCAGTTTCTATAAAAAGATCAAAGTCATCTTGCCTTCCCACAACGGAATTATATTTTTCTTTCTTAACCTTGTAAGAAACTTCAGAATAAATCTGCCCACTTTGGACTTTGAACTAGATTTAGATCTGTAACTTCCGTTCTAATGCAGATAAAATTTGATAAAATCAAAAGTTGAAAAACGACTAATTCATTACCGTATCTTATTTGCTATAACATAACTTACATGCTATTTATGTATCAATACATATATTAGTATATAAAGTAAAATATGAAAAATATTTTCGACTTCAAACAGCCTAAAATCGGAATAATTGCATCCAAAATAGAATTTCGAAATAGAATTAACTAATGTATCATATTACTTTATTACTTTTCATTTTCTATAAACAATTTGTACATTTATTCATTTTCAGAAGAAACGAATTTAAATTTTTGTTTAATATATAAATATACTCGCATAAATAAATTTCATTGTAATATTGTAACAAAAAGATTAAATAAAAGTTACGTCTTATTTAACGTTAATTGAAGTACAAATAATTCATTCAACTGCAGGAAATGTAATTTTATTTACAAGTTTTACTTAAATTTTTAGTTTCACATATTGATATATTCAATAGAAATTTTTGTTTTTTAGTTCCCTTAACACCACGACCTATACCAAACATAATACCCCCCAATGGTAATTCTACCAACAGTACGACCGCTCTTCCAGAAGCTGAGCAGGTAATTACATTAAATTATTATTCTATATATTATTTAACAATATATAAACATCCGTACAATTTTTTGCAAACATAGTTTGTAGTATATTCATACTGTTCAACAGGTAGAACGAGCAAGACAAAGGGTACCTGAGATAATAGGAATTGCCATAGCTTTTATCGCGGTATTAGCAATATTCTTGAGTATAGTATATTGCGTAAGGAAACGGAGTTATAATGTCAAGTCACAGAGGAATTCCTTGGATGTACGTCAAACAAATCATACTGTACTGCCTCTTCAAAACTAACGTAACAATAAAACTGTTGTTTACAAGAGAATTAGAAGACTACGTTGAATGAGAAAATATTTTCGTTCGCTTACAAAGTTTTCATGATTAATGTAATATTATACATTTAAATACAATAAATACAATAATATTGAGCGTAATATTTTTTGAGTAAATTAATATATTTCCTAAAAAATCATATAATAACTTCGTGCTTTTTTTTTACTGTAGAAACAATTTAAATTTTGAAGGAAATATAAGAAACAGATTGTAATATTAAGATTATGGTTTTTCGAGGAGGAACAGCATAGTGTTTGCATCTTATCTACATTTCGTTTATACGTATACTTTAATTAAACGTAACATATTCAAAAATAAGAATAGGATACTTTTAAAATTACAATTCTTCGTTTAATTCTGCTTTAACATAAGTTTCAGAAATTTTTAAAATACAGTCTTATGCTATTTCTATACTACTATATTCTTACTGTATAAGTAATTTTACTACTTAATTATCTTACCAGTTCATTGAAACATTCATAATATGCTACACATTCCTAATTACTTTAAAAAATAACTTAAATATGATATTTTTAATATTTAAATGGTATTCAAGAAATATTTTTAGAACAGATGAGAATGTTTATATTTATCATCAATATATTCATATTATATCTTATATAAGAATTTCTTCTATATATCGGTATAGTTGTATTTATTGTGAATAAAAATAAAGACCCACGTATATAACAATCATATTACATCAATTATTTTATATCAAGTAATTTTCCAAAATTATGTAAACCTTTATTTATGTATCGTAACGTTTATATTAATTTCTTTTTTCTCGAAGTTTTGAATTACTAGTAAAAACTAATTGGATAGTCACTTGAAAAATTGGCATAAAAATAGCTTGCATATGTTGTACTCTTCAGGGAACACCAAGGAATCTGAAAAAGGGATTGCTGCTAGCGAATAAGTACACACCTAATCCACAGTATTTCAGTTGCACCTCGTCGGAAGTGCCGATCCTGCAACGCGAATCTCTTGTATTTTTGCAAGATATTGGTGAAGGATGTTTTGGAAAAGTGTATAAAGGTATGAATCAGAGTTAGCAGTCTAAACAAATTGTTGGTAAATTACGAGTGTTCATGAAAATTCATGTTTTTATAAATGCAATTAAAAAAATGTAACTTAAATAGAAATATGTTTCAATTCTTAAATATTTTAAGGGTTACTATTTTCTATGTGTTAAATATTGTAACGTGTGCTTCGAACGTTTTGAATATTATTGCATACTATGTGTATTACGTACTTTTTAGCATATTCCCCATGAACCCATCAATATCCGCAGATTAATAATTCGATATCTTAAATTTCAATTCCCTATAATATTTGAAAAAAAAAATCCGGTATAGATGAAGGAGAATAGTTAAAAAAAAAATATGTGTTTGTAGTCATTACCAAAAGTGTTGGTAAGCAGTACAGTATGATAAGAATAAGTACTCTAATACGTATAAAAATATCATACGAGTTATAATATCACAAAGACATGTTTCATTATATTTTTGACAAACAATTTCTCAGATTAAATTAATTTTATCTATAAAATTTAAAACTCTTTCTTTGAAACTTAAATTCTCTAAACCAAAATTGATTTAGTTTCATTAAAAAAAAAAAAAAAAAATTGGTCCTTTTAACAATTCAGTGTATGATTTTTGAAAAAGTATGACTTTTCTTTAATCGTATAATTCTATATAATTTACTTTATATTTGTTTAATTCATCTTTCTTTATTTTTACCAATAAAAGTGAAAAGATGTATGACCATCATATCTTTGAATTTTAATAACAATTACTAATGAAGAATAAACTTTCGCAGGAGAATTATGTACCGGAGACTTAAAAGAGATTGTTGCGATAAAAGTTCTAAAGGACAGTGCCTCCTGTGAAGCTGAAGAAGATTTTATGCGAGAAGTCGATATTATGTCTACGTTTGAACATAACAATATCTTGTCCTTGAAAGGAGTGGTTGTTCGGGAAGGTAATAATAGTCCATGGATGGTTTTCGAATATATGCCTTACGGAGATCTTGCGGAAGTTTTGCGGTCGAATTCTCGACAATTTACGAGCAGATCAGCAAAACCCGGTCTGCAACCCTTAACTCAGGTAAGTTTTACTTTCTACGATGAATTCGCATTTGTCTCTCAAGGTACTTGAATTCAAGTAATTTAACTTGAATGTCTCATTCAGATTGGACAAGTCTTACTTGAATTCAAATAATTCCACTAATTATAAATAAGGCTGCAGATTTAGAGCAGTGGTTCTTAATCTTTTTAAGGTCATGGAACCCTTTTAATTGTAGACAAATTTTGCGGAACACTAGAATCGCTAAGTACATAAATTTTACAACAAAAAAAAAACGCATCTACAATGCAGACCAATAACAAATTGTACTTATTTACATTTTCTTTCTATGGAACTTTTTGCAAATTTTTATAATTTCGCGGAACCTTTGTAACGACCTCGCGAAACATCAGTGTTCAGCGGAACCCCGGTTATGAGGACATTACAAGATGCACTACTCTGAAAGACGTCTAAATCAAATTAAAATTTTCGAATAGCAAAATACAAAGAGAATGTTATAAACATTAAGAGACAATGATGCTGTAAAAAGTTTAACATTAATTTTCATTGCTATAAACAATTGCGACAAGTCCTTTTTTGCAAATGTACAGGGAGTTCTGATGTTTTATTAACTACAAGATGAAAGAAGGATATTTATATTTCATCTCTTCTTATTTACTTGAATTAGGCACGAGACGAATATTACTACTCTTCCGTACTGTGTTTATTATTTAAATAACAATATTATAATTAATGTTACTTATAAATATAATATAAAAATAGAAAAACATATTAGGTTGTTTGGGAAGTCCGTAGAGATATTTTAGAAACGCTAAAACGTAATATGTATACACTAACATTTTAATAAATAATTTTACGTGTAGTATTTATTGTTTGATAATTGTATGGCTATCAGAAAGTTTTATAATCCCGTTTTCTAAAAAGATTGCACTGTTCGCATACTTTCGTCGTCCTAAGTAAAACCATACAGGTAATTCTCCTAGGCGTCTAACTTATTTAATTTTTGGTCTTTAATAAAGTGTTACAAACATCACAATAAATGATAATAGTAGAATATCCTAAGCAACAATTAACAATTCTTGCTATCTCATTATTGAAACATTAGGTTGTTTAGTGCTGTCCAATGAAAAAAGCTGCCTTTACTTTTAACTATGTATTGTCCGTTAATTATTGGATTTTAAATGGTCCAAATAGGAATAGTATTTGCTCAGAATAAGAGCGCTATTATTTAACTACAGTTTATAAAAAAATAATCCCTTTCAAGTTCACCAATTATACAACAGAAGTGAATATTATCAAAGGCACGACGAATTTTCCGAACAACCTAACATATAGATTTAACTAATAATTTAAAAGACAAAATCATATTAAAGAATGGCACGTGTTTAATTGATTGCGTAATCATTACTATTCTAGGAATCTTTACATTGGATAGCAATACAAATTGCAGCCGGTATGACTTACTTATCGGGTCAAAGATTCGTCCATCGAGATTTAGCATGCAGAAATTGCCTAGTCGGTTCTGATCTCATTGTTAAAATAGCGGATTTTGGTATGTCGCGGGATGTATATACTTGTGATTACTATAAGGTAGCTACTAGAAAAAAATTTACCACAATTTATTTCTAATAACTCGTAAAGTATGCTAGTAATAAATAGAATTTTTCTATTCTCTTTAGATAGGAGGTTCTCGACTTCTACCGGTTCGTTGGATGTCACCGGAAAGCGTGATGTATGGACGATTCACATTAGAAAGCGACGTGTGGAGTTTTGGAGTTGTTTTATGGGAAGTCTATTCTTTCGGCAAGCAACCATATTACGGGCACAATAATGAAGAAGTAGGTGAAAATATTGAATTTATCCATAAACTTAAAAAATTGTAGAAGCTAGCAGAATTGATATTTCGTCTATAGTTTTATTATATTTACCTTTTTCATTTTTATCATAAACTATTGAGTACGTGCAAAAGTTTAGGGTAAATAATTGTATTATTATATAAAAAATAACTTGTTTAGCTAATCAGAGAATCCCTATTATTTTCAATAATTTTTGCTTGTCACTCTAGTAGCAATTGAATTTCCCCGTAGTAAAAATTACCTAAACTTTGAAAAAATAATGAAACGTGATTTTTAATGCAATTTTGTAAAAGCCAATCGTTAATATTTACACTCAGCTAATTGATATGGCATTCAATATTTTGAAAATATGAAAGTAGAAGTATAATGTATTAGGTAGGTGTAAAAGTTTTAATTGCTTTTCAATAGATCGTAGGATAAGCCACATGTCGTATTTTTTTTAGGAAAAATTGAGTTTGTTTATAATAGAAAGCTCAGACTGCAATCAGAACAATTTAAATAAGTTATCAAAAATAATAGGGGCTATCTGATTTATCAAAAATTTTTATCAGAAAAACACAATTTATCCATTTATTATCGAACCCATTAAAACTTTTGCATGCATCCAATACACTATTATTTAGAAATAGATTAAAAAGAAATGAAAAATACAAATTTAATCGAGACTAACATAGTCTTCTACTCACATTTTAATAGCGTGTTTTACGGTCACAAGAATGCAATATATGAGTTATTATTATTTATGATAACTATGAATGATATATTGAATCTGTTATATTATTACAATTAAATATCAATATCGGAATTCAAAGTATATTAAAGAATAGCAAAATATAATTAAAGATATTAACCTGAAATGTACAGTGTAATAAAAAACTGTGAAATTTTTAACACTCTACTATCTTCGAATAAATAAATATTATCAAACTTTTAATATATTCTTAATATATTGGATATATTAGGTTGTTCAGAGAGTTCGTAGTGTTTTCAATGCTATTGACTTCTGCTGTGTAATTACAAGGTGTGAAGAGAGATTATTTTTTACGAACATCCATTAAAAAATAAAATGTTTAATTTGAACAAATACTAACCACGTGTAGACCACTTAAATGCAACAATTGAAGGGTAGTTTCTAGACTTAGTTAAAATTTAAAACAAAAGACAACGTCTTTTATGAGACAACACTAGATCTCCTATTTTAATAAAGAAGTTGCAAAAGATATATACCTTGCCTGGGTATTCAATTATCATAATTTATCATAATGTTTGTAAAATTTTATTAATAGACAAAAATTAGGTACATTCGAAGCCTGAAAAAATGGCTTGCAAGAAAACATTTCTATAAAAGATGGAAACGCTTTAGAGAATGGGGGATTACGAAACATTCTGATAGCCATATAATTATCAAAAACCAAATACTACATGCAAAATTATTGAACAGAATAATAATTGTGCATATATTACCTTGAAACGTTCTTTAATAATATAACATATTTTATGAAACTTTCATACTTTTTTATACAATATAAAATTCTATTAAATACTATTTTAGGTAGTGAAATTAATTTTGCAAGGAATAATGCTTATTCCTCCAGAAGGATGTCCATCATTTGTCTGCCAGCTAATGCGGGAGTGCTGGAAAACAGATCCTAAGGATAGAATTAAATTTTCGGAGATATTAGAAAGACTTGAGAAAGCAAAAGGTACATCAGTTCAACAAGATACATTGCCAAGGCCACCTCAAGGACCGGTTACTATTCGTACACCGGATGTATTAGATCCTGACGGTTATTTATTACCAGCGCCGGCCAAACCACATGAATACTTACAAACTTTACCGGCATTATCCGATTGACAACAAATTTGTCAAAATTAATATTTAACAGACACCAATTTAGAATATATAGTACGTGATTACAAATCTAATTTAAAAGATGCACAAATTTAGTAAATTTCTGAAGCTCTTTTGTTCGCCACTTCTTTTTATGGCTGTCTCTATTGCAGCTTCAGAAAATGATTCCACTCAAAAAATAATGCTGAAAATACTCTATTATCAAATTATTTGTCTTCGAACTTTGAATGCATATCTAATCAGTAAAAAGATTGATAACTACATTGATCGGTAAAAATTTATCGGTTCAAATTTCAATCTGTAAACTAGAGGCTAAATTTTTGAGAAATTTAAAAATAGGGATTGAATAAAGAAAATAAATTTTTATGTTTCTAATAGAAAATTGCATTCAGTTTTAGTTCACTTTAATGTATATATACTAACTTTTTTAATTAGAAATTAATGTAGACAATAACAAAGTAAAAAGGATATTGAAAAACAATGTTTACAAATAATCATGTGCAAAAATTATGTAAAAAGATAATTATTCTCTTACTGATGAGGCAGGAATAACTTTATGAATGAAAAATGAGATCATCCTTAAATCAAATATTGTGTACTGCAATTGCAGAAAACGATATTTTTATACACTTTGAAAAATTGAAAATCCTGCTGAAGAATAATTAAAAATATCGAAGGTATGCAAAAATTCAGAAATCTCGTAAAAAATAGTTTCTTAAGAAAAATGATCATTTACATTAGATTCTTTTTATCGATACACTGTTATCCTCTCCTTTTCGAAAATTGTCTTTTATAGCGTCCGAATTGAAAGACTGATGTAAATCGATTTTGAGTATAATCTTACAATTATTAAATACATTTATGTATACATTTCTTGACATGAGAAATGGTCAAATGTTTTTTCAATTAATTTGCATTAATAGCACTGTCTTATACTTCAAGAAAGGATTAAATACTTCCTCAAAAATAATAAATAAATCTGGAAGCAATATCACTGAAGCAAAGCATAATAAAATTTAAATATTCATACTCTTATTATTAACGTTTATACTTTTATTTTATATAAAGCGATCATATGTCTAAATTGTAAATTATAAACTAATTATTGTAACTAAAATTGTAAATTATGTCCGTATTCGTTTTAGCAGAAATTGTCAAAGATGGAAATGATATTATACGAAAAAGATCAGTACGTATGTTATATTTTTGCCTTTTGTATCTATGGAAATGAACAAAACTAATCTAATCAATAATGAACAACAAATTAACACATATTTGTTAAATAATCGTATCAACAATTTTAATAACTGTTAAATGCTATTTCGTAACAATGTTTAACAAGTAATAATCGATTGCTGCTAATAGTAATTGTCCGACTTTTTTTCATCATTTTCATCTAAAGCAGTGTCTAGTCTGACGAATACTGTCCCGTACACAATTATGTAATCAACTCTTAATCCATCAAGGTTACTGATTAATTTGCAGAAATATAATCGATATTATGTCAATGCAATTATTATAATCAAGGAATGCCAATGATATCAGGGAAATCATGAAAGTTCGATGTGTCGAACCTTTGTTGTCCAGAAAATAGTATTAATATTTTATAATGTTAAGGAAATGTAACATACGTTTAATAATTTATTATTAATTAGGGATATAATAATTATGTACAAGTTCGTATAAATACTTAGTTTCTCCCCTAACTTCATTTCCTCCCAGCGTATGCAGCAATTTTGCTTAACTTTACATGATTTGTATAAAACGTTGAATCGTGTATATATACTATAGTAATATATTACTATAGTGATACCGATAAGAGACATTTTAAATAGCGGTTATTAGTGTTCTAATTATTGTATTAAATCGTAATTAAATACTATAATATCCACTTGTCAATTCAAATTTACTTTTCCCTTTGTTGAATATGTAGAATAAATTATTGCCGTTATCTTAAATATTTAAAATATAAAATTTCAATCTTAACAATACGAAATTTTCCAATGAAACCTACTGATTCGATTTTGTAAATAAAAATTTAGATCATATCCATAATTTTAAATATTTATGAAAGCGAAATTAAAAGAAGAAACATAAATAAAAAATATAGAAGTTTTTCTTTATTCCTATGTATTCTTTCTAATTTTTTCCTCTTCGTGTACGATCATATAATACTATCCATGATAAACAATTTCGGTCAAACACAATGACACGAAACTATTTAAAAATATTAAGGTTTTCGTGGTATCCAGTTCTGCGTTTAAATAAAAGTAGAATCTAATTGAGAATTTATAGATAACAAGGAACAAAATTAATTAATAAAAAAGTCATAAATAATAAACACGAGTTTCGAGAAGCAAAAAAATCATTGCGAGTAGAAATTCCATCTATAGCATGCAAAAATCTAATAGTATCAATGCCACGATGCGACGCGTCAAAGTAATTGCATACATATGACCGTAGAAATATTACAAAGTATTAGGTAATATAAATATAAAACACAACATTGCCAATCTCTGCAAAATGTTACAGAATACTTTTTCCAAGACTTCTGTCGACTAAATATTCTTCCCTCACTATTCTCTTTTTGATAATAAATTTTCTGAAAATTCTTACTGTTTTTCTTCTCTGATTTACTTCATCTTAAATTTCTTTAACTTTCTCGTGTGTTTTGTTGTATGTACGACAAAATTGCGCATCTTTCATAATTTCATCATAATACATACATATCTATAATCAATATTATAGTTAATTTCTTTTCCTTTAATATAATTGATTACAATGAACCATTTTGCAAAATTAAAAGAATAGCGTCCATTCGTTAATCTCAAATTACGGAAAAACGACAATAGCACCTAAAAGGTACTTTCGTCGTGCTTGACCGAAAACTTTTTGTCAGTGGCAATATTTTCAAATCCAAAATTTTAATTGAGAGTAATTGACACGTATGTATTTTTATTATTAGTCTAATGAAAACTTTAACGATTTTTGCAAGTTTTTATTCAAAAGTAATAAAAATATCAATTTAAAACCCTGTAGTTTCAGGGTTTCTGGGACTGTTGAGGTAGAGTCTCAGAGATTCTGCTAATTCTATTAGGTACCGGATCGCATGGTAATGTTAAAAATAAACACAAATCGAACTCTTCTTGAACTATTTTGTAAAAATAATTTAATAGTGATGATACCATTAAAAAAATTCATACATTTTTCTCTTCATTAAATGAAATTGTATTTCAAGAAAATTCAGGTTACTTGAATTTCTTGTACTACAAATCTGCACGAACTTTTTCCTGTACCTAATATTTTCCTTCTAACAATAAGGATACAGGTTCCACTGATTTAAAATAAATGTAAGAAATTAGAGCAATGGACGTCCCAACTTTGTAACGTTTATTTAAGGAAATGCATAGCTAAAGTAAAGCAGTAAAAGAAGTTGTTAAAAATCTTTTATATTTATGTGTACATAAATTAAAAATTCAAAAGTAACGTACACTCTATCTCGAGCTTTACAACCTAAATACCTCGTTAGTAAAAGGTTCAATATTCTCTACTTACCGTGCGTCACTGGAAAGATTTCATCTGGGCACAGAGGCAAGAAGAATATGTTCTTGGATTCCTTCGTATATACCCATCCATTCTTCACTTCACGTCACTTGGGCAAATAAGGAAAATACGTGTGACCTGTCATTGTAATTATGCCGAAGAAAATGAGACTGTAGCCGATCAAACTCGCACTCCATCCGCATACAGTATGTCCAGCCACGCACAGTATGTATCACTGTTCAAACAACATTTACTAATTTTTTCATGCAAAGTTATAACTATCCAAAATTATAATAATTCTGTCATAGCATCTCTAAAACAATGTGCTGCATAATTGTTGCAAAATCAGCCATTATACACTAAATCCCAACGATTTTGTACACACTAACGCAAACACATGAGGAGTTTCATTTGCAACGAAGCTGCCGTGGAGTTTGTTTGGTGTTCTAAAATATCGTTAAGTTTAATAAATTAGTAATTAACATATCGACATTTTACTTCGTGTGCCCATTTCTTTTTATGAAGTATAAGTTTCATCAGACGAAGTACGAAATAGACCTATCATCTTATGGGATTTCCTGTCACAGAGTCTGAAATACTAAAATCTAAAAATATCAGATTTTTCAGGAGAATATCTTCCTTTTTATTACTTGAAAAGGGATATAAACACTTCCAACGGATTTTAATATGTAAAATGTAAAAGCAAACACAAAAGATACACGCAATCGAAAAGGTAAAGGTAAAAATGGCAGTGGGTGTTACGTAACCTCCGGACTGTGTGACAGAAAAATATATTGGATGATAGGTCATCCTTTACCTTGTCTGTAGTTTTCTATTATGTGTTTATAATCCATAGCTATAGTACACATTATTTAAATATATAAATGCAAATAATTAGGACTATATAATAATTCATACGTAATCTAGGTTCAAATAAAAAAAGCTTCACAGCATGCTCCCTAAACTTGATGCTGTGCCAAATTAATTCGGATAAATTGTGTTCTATTGTATTTCCTTGCAATACTATACAATTAAAATGGCCACAAACTAGTTGTAGTAGCCTGGTTGTCACGATCTTCTGTATGCAAGTATGCAATGGAAAATACAATGATTTGTTACAGCAGAGGTCGGCAACGGGAGGCTTGCGGGTGCCCAAATGCTCGCGAACCATTTCTCAAGTGCCCGCGTCAAAATTATAATTAATCTTCAAACTTACGTATAATTCAGGATAAATATTGGGTCGTAGCATATATTCGTCCCGTTTTCTCGCGTCGCTTTTCGAATAGCAAAAATGCTACAAGAGAGGAATCCTTCAACTACCAAAAAGATCGGAGAAGATTATCGATCAAATTCATACACACATAGATGATCGAACTTATTTCTGAATTTACAAATAAATAATTTAAAAAATAATAGCGTAACTGGACAAATATATATATTACAATCCAATATACAGGGTGTCCCTGAAAGATATGTACAAACGAACACCAGATAATTCGAGAACATTAATTTGTTCATTATTTAAAATGTAATAGATTTTAGAAAAATGATTAATTTTTATTCCAATTTTTTATAAAGAAATGTACAGGAACTGAAAACAGGATGTCACGAAACTTTTCGTACGTGTATTAAAGTGCACAAAAGTTATTATTATAACTGTATTTATACTTTGTTCCATCTTATGATGTATCTGTGACGTTTTATAATTTATTTATCTTCTACGAATCTTCCTCACTTGTAATTTTGTATTTTAC
The DNA here is from genome assembly GCA_028830335.1 of Eucera pruinosa. Classification (NCBI taxonomy): domain Eukaryota; kingdom Metazoa; phylum Arthropoda; class Insecta; order Hymenoptera; family Apidae; genus Eucera; species Eucera pruinosa. The sequence continues at coordinate 6,380,878 of JAMYCR010000005.1, forward strand.
GAATTTTCACATTATTTTCACTCTTCTAAAGTGTATCCTAAATAAATATTTGAAATTTAAAATGTATATGTAGACTTTCGCGACTGATTGTACGTCGGTAAAAATTTACAAAACTATAAAATAACATACAGAAAATAAAAAGGAAGAAAGAACATTAGATGCACCTTCTAATGCAGCAACGCCCTAACGAAAAAATATTTGAGACAATTTTTAAAACTGCAAGAAAACGTGAAAAATAAGTTATTTAATCTTGTCGGGATGTCAACAAGGTCGTTTGATAATTTATTACAAGCACTCAGATTATCAATAACTAGATAATATACAGGAACAATGTTTAAATTATTTCTGCTCTTTCGATGGTTTGCAATTCTTTCTCCGAGTCGTCCAAGAAATTACCCGTAATGTATAACATTTAAACTGGTGCATGTCAAAAGTCGCCGTGACTGTTGTATATGGGTAGTACATACAATTAGTCACGAAAACATCTTCGTACACTTCCCAAAATACAAATATTTAAAAGAATCAGTTACAATTCTAAGAGTTTTTAAAAAAATGGCAATGTTTCCTTCTTTTTTGTAAAAAATATGGAAAAACTGAAAATTCGATCTCATAAAAATCTACGCATGGCTGCCATGAGTAAAATGAGTAAAAAACAAAGCGTGTTGTTATAATTATGTTTCTATTTTAGTTGGACATTCTAAAGCATCTGTATGATTCTTTAATTTATTCGACAGCAATAAAGTAATATTTTTTTATACATTTAAAAGTAAGAAAAGGTATAAAGGTTCCGTTAATAGAATTTTCTTTGTTGAAATAACTTTCAAGAATGATTCCCCTCTTTATTTGTAATTTTATGTATTAATTTTTTAATCATTTCTTCCGAGATATTCCGTAGCCTACAAAATTGATAAATATGAAAATTAAATCAACTGATGTGTTACATTTTAAAGGAATTATTCTTTCGAAATAATAACAGCAGGCATAAGGTTTGAAAATGTACGAAGACTCTCGTGACTGTAGTTGCACGTGCGTCGCGCGGAAACTAATAGTCGCCAGTGTGTAGCAGACCTTAAAATTACAAAAAAATATATGACAACGTTACTATGAATTGCATAGAAAATTTCATGAAACAAAACTGCAATACATTAAACGCCATCGCAAGTTTCAAGATCGCGCCAAAAGGTTAAAAGAATTCAACGTTCCTACGATTCCTATAGAAGAAATATTGTTGCTGTGATACGATAGTTTTTTGTTCGCAAGAGATACGCGATCGAATTCGAGGAAAGAAAGAGAGTCCTGCAGTGTTTACTTTTGATCCGCGTTCTATCGGCACGACGAAACGCCACTTCCAAGTCGAACATGTACGACGATTGCATATTTTTATCGTTGCGATTTCCGCAGAAGCTTTGGCGTATAGTAAATGAATGCAAGAGCGGTGCCATTCGTTGGAGTCTGAACGGCAATACGATTCTTCTCGACTACAAGAAATTTCATGAACAATATCTCGAGACGGGCAATTCCATCTTTAAAACGAGAAACATTACCAGCTTCATCAGACAACTGAACTTATATGGTTTCCGGAAAGTAACATCGCATAATAGGGACCCGATTTGTAACTCGCACAATCCGGATGTTCACGAGTTCTTGCACGAAAACTTCCGCACAGGCCGACCGGATCTATTGTCAAGGGTGTACAGGAAGACTGCCGGAAAACTGAAACATTGTCAACGTGGTAGCGTGAAGAGTGCCGCGGAAGAACATTTTTTAAACAAGAATTCCGATCAAACGTCGCGTTTGCACATGTGCCGGGTAAATAAATTCGAAATATTTCGATCTTGTTCCTAAATTTAAGAATATTAACAACAAAATGTGATAGAACTCTATAACACATTAAAACGATTAACTCCTTCTTTATAATTATCCATACTCATAAAATTAACATTAAAATGGAGATATATATAATAAATTACAATTGTAATTTATTAGTTTATTAATAAACATATTTTATGAAACGTAAGACATTCTTCTTACGTTCATCTTTTTTTCTCTTTAATCGAATGCCGAGTTTTTTTTTCCATGTATAAATAATATTAAAACAAATTCAATTCCATATAATTATATTAACGTAATCTAAACAAATTTTTCGTCAAACGCAAATGACACTTAAAACGTTATAACTCTTTACTAATTGTATATATATATATTTGATATGTATATATATATATATATCAAAATACCTTAAAAATTACAAAAAAAATAAATCTGAACTACATTCTTATATAGTTTACTTTTATGCTGTCCTATAGATTTCTAAATCATTTCTCATTCATTCAATCTCAAAATCATTGAGTCATCAATTTCAATGACAATTAGTTGAATCTGAAAAGTATACAATAGTAAGAAATTTTTACTACTATTTATGGATTTTATCATATAAATTTTTATAAATATATACATGTTACAATAAAGAAATTATAAGTTAAATTTCCATTAATTAACTTATAAAATTGTTTGTTTTTTAATTACGATATTTTAGTATCGCTTTTTCATATAACATGAAATAATTTACTTTTTTCTGATTTCCATATTTATTTGGTTTATCTAGTTGTATCTCAAAGATTATTATAAGCTTATATCACTGTACATATTAACAGCTCACATCAGCTGGGATTAGGCGAAAGCCTAATATAAGATAAATAAATAAAATATAAATAAAATTATTTATCTAAAAATTGCACAATAGTGCGTTTTCATAACGAACAATTTTCATGCAAATTAAATAATTCAAGACGCTACTAAAAATTTTAAGATACACAAAATTGTAGCAATACTTCGATTATGTTTTAAATAAATTATTAACATGTTTTATATTTTCATTTAGGTCATTCAACTTGTTAAAAAACGTTCTTTCTTTTATGAAAGGGGATTTGTTTTAGTTTTGTAGCAATAAACAAGAATTTTTTTATGTCTGTAATCAATATCCTAATGATTTTTATTTAATAGTTAAATTGTTATAAAACCTTAAACCCATTAAACAATTTTAAATATTCATTATTGTTAATGATTATATTAATAGACAAAATCTTAATAAAGTACACTCATTGTATATAAACTGTTATACATGACTCATAAGCATTTAATTTTTCTCTTATTATTTTCAGTTGGCGCTAACGCAAGCCTTAGAACAAATATCGCGAGAATACCAGCAAACGCAAAATCACACAATAAGAGAAGATAATTGCCTAAAATCTTCTGAAGAAGGTAGCGTAATTTACTATGTAATATATATTATAATTTTAAAATATTATATACAAAATTATTTACATAATATATTCAGGATTTGATTTCATTCATTTTTATTTAACTATAAAGCAAATATTTCATATATTCAAAAGACCAATCATTATAATGTAAGTCCATAAAATAAAAATTTTTACATGTGATTAAACCTGACAAGTTTTGAAACTAGCAAAAGATAAATTAACCAATATAAAACTTTCGAACTTTTATTCAATAACAATATGTATAATTTCAGTATTTAGCCTTAATTTATATACGTCACAAAACCATGAGCCCACCATAGACTGGATTACAAAAAATTTGGAACCAATTTCCTCCAAAAAGGATGATTCAAGTGACGTGCAACTTACCCCTAACGTTTATGTAAAGTGGAAAAGTTTTTCTAAAAATATTCATTAAACTGTGAAACATATTACTTTATATACTTGAACTCTCTGTATTATCAGTACTACCATAATATTTAAGTACTCCAATGGTAACTGCTATTTAAGGAATAAATATAATATAAAATAATACTTTCTATTAAATGTGGAATCATAAAATGTATACTTTAAAATATAAGGTACTAATAATCAGTGTCATACTCATTTATCAGTAACAAAATTTATTTATTAATACAAAAATTTCTACATAAACTATGTATCATTACTTGTTGTTGGTTGATTAGATGCATGTTTGTTTTGCTGCATTTTATGTCTGTTTAAAAAGTTTTTGAAAGACTCTGCTTCTTTTTTCTCATCCTCATCTGCTTCATCTTTATATGGATTTTCTGTACCTTCTTCATCTTCGCTGGATTCATTGCCAGCATGTTTCAAATATATGTCCGAAATTTCTCTTCCACTATGTATTGCTGTTACCAATGGTACATTTTCCCCTGAAGCTTCTTCAGTTGCTTTTTTTAATTGTTCCATTTCTGCTTTTCGTCTTTGTGCATCTCGTTTAATTTTCATTCTCTCCCAATCTTTCTTATATCCCCTTCAACAGAAAAATTAGTTTTTGTATTTAATATCATTAATATAAGTATTTACCATTATTTATCGTATAATTTACCTTTCATATTCCTTTGCACCATCCTTAACGAGTTCAAGAAATTTAGTAATACCAGCCCCTGTTGCAGCAGAAACACCACAACTCCTTAAATGACTATAAAACTCATCAAGTGTGAGTGCCATACTGCGTGTTAAATTACTGATATAACTTGTTTCTGAATCCAAAGCTTCTTGGAATGCTTCAAAATCATGCATCCAGTCTACTGCATAACTGTGTTCAACGATATCAATCTAGAAATACATTATACTTATGTTACTGTACTACTTATTAAATTATATGCCTTGAATCGCATAATTTGCTTAACAAATTATCACAAAGTAAACATTCTTAAATGTCATGTACATATCAGCAATTTCTTCAATTTCACAGCATGAGTACAAAATATCTAATATCTTAAACATTTCATTTACAGAATTATAAAATTTATAATTACCTTATTCATAGCAACAATAAATGGTAATTTACTTTTATAAAGTATGGAACACGCATAAAGCATATTAGACATAAATGTCACTGGATTAACACTTCTTACAGTATCTAACACGTAAACTACAACAGTTGGAAACTGAGATGCTAAAGCTTCTGTTATAATCGTTCCACTAGCTGACCATGTAAAAACTTCTATTTGTCCAGGAGTATCCAAAATTACATATTCATGCTCTTTGCCTGCTTTATCAATGAGTTCTATAACTTCATCAAATTTTGTAGAAAAAAGATTTAAGGCCGTAACAATACCACCATTTGGTCCTAAGCTATATTGTTTCATCACTTCCTTGTAATTGACAGTGTCCCTAATATCTACAATGTCAGATATTTAGTAATACATATTCATAACAAAAATATAATAATAATACTAATGTATCACCTATGTTAGCAGGATAAGGAACTTCTCTACACGCAGGGTCCAAATTTATAACATATGGTTTCACTGCGCTATATAATACCGAAACTAGACGTGATACAAATGTGGTTTTGCCAGATCCAGCCATTCCAAGAACAATGATACATGTTGGTTTTTTCTCTTTGTGATCTGTTAGAGTAGGTGTACCAGTTTGCATATCAAAATTATCTTTAGGAGACTTGGAACTACCCATTGCTTCAGACATTTTAAAGTCTGCAAATGACGAAACAGTGTTAGAAAAAAATGATTAAAACTTTAATAATCATATTTTTGTATTTGTAAAATTTATTTTTATACATGAGGAAATTAGCATTAAAGCCACTGACATATCAAAACAAATTAAGTATTATTATTATTAATTAAATGTAATATTAAAATGAAGACATACAATATTGTAAGGTAATTAAAAAAACAAATTATATTATAGAAGTCCTATCTACAAAAATAAACATCTAAAGACTACTGAAACAAATAATTCATAAGCATTTTATTAAGATCTTAATTACTATGACAGTTTATAAATTTATTTCTTACAAGCATAGTAAATTATATCTGTTTAATTATTATATTTTGACTTCACACTTGTTAATATTTATTTAACATTTAATAAACCATTCATTAACCTTATATTTAACCTCATTATTAAAAACTAAGCACATAGATTAATATAATTGTCTATTACACTGAATCATAAAATTAAGGATAAATAACGTTTGTTTACTTATGTCATATTAAATTAATATAACAGCAACTATTATACTAATATAGTTTCAATCATTTTTACTTCCTCAACATACCTGAAATTTTAAAAATTACTAAAGAATAAGTGGCTTTCACATATAAATTCAATTTTTATAAATAACAATTGCACATAAATTACAAAGTTTTAATAATAAATTTTTTATTTCTAATTGAAGTGGACAGAGTTTCGCTGCTCTGTAGTTACTCTGTGACGTCGGCCTTTCTCAGTTCCATTCGGCTCATGCGCCAACCGAGCTCCGAGAGTGGGGAGACGCGTCAGCTCCTAGCCACGAAACTGTTTGTAGATTCAGAATTCGGCTCAATTTCTTTTCATAAATCTTTTCTAAATTTACGAATATTATACTTTACATTAAATTCGGTCTTTTCGCACATGTAAAAACAAATAGATAGCTTGTATTGATGATTAAAGTTCAATAAATTGAACTAATAAAGTCCTACGTGTTACTCTTTAAATATTTTCACGCACCTTCGTGTATTTCTCTTTAAAGTTAAGATACGAATAATAAATATTACAAAAGTAAGAACGGTATAACTTATTATAGTTATGGTTGCAACAAATTCTCAAGACCACATACTTGCAGTAAACGTAAAATAAAATGTACTATAGAGATAAAACTTGGATACCGTGCTGCAGCGTAACAATGGCGGATGCAGACACGCATAGTATAAGTTGAAGCATTTGATATGCACCAAATCGAACGAAAATAATATTATCCATGTTATTATATTCTAATAACTATATTTGTATCGTTAACTGAATGTACAAAGTATAAATTAATAATTACAATGGTATAAAATAGGTCTATGTCGATAACTATAGTACCGTGATATTACAAAGTTAACTTTTAGTTTGCTAGAAATATGTATATTCGTACGTTTATTGCTGCACGAAATTCCCGACAGCATATAGAGCTATGACAAACGTACGAAACGTATAAAAATTACATTTCGATGACTGTACACGTAATAATGCCAATTAAATGTGCAAAGCGTAAATTAATAATTTCAGCGAACCCTATACCTCTGTAAATGTATCTTTTATTTACAACAAACATATAAGTTATTGCGTTCATCGCTACAACAAATTCTCGGGAGCATATCGCTATAATAGCATTATAAAAATATCAACATATATTTTAATAGTTTTACGCGTATTGCCAATTAAGTAATACGTACCGTAAATCAATAATTTCAGCAGTATAATATCTACATATGAAGATATACTTCTATACGCGTTATTATAATATCAATTTTGATACCTCGAAATTCCATAACTATGATCATTCTTTATTATCATTTTATTAATTTTTCCGATTATTGTACTTTTTCCTTACTTCATAGCAGAATTAATTTTTATAAATTTTCGAATTTGCTTTATACAAAACAAAATTCATTCGCGATTACCACTTATCTTTAATAAGAAAAATGTTTTGTTAGACCAATCAGGTTTATCGGGTTAATAGCAGAAGTATGTTTTATTATCTATTTTATTTATCTCATACTCATCATTTTATCATAATTTTCAAAATACCTGTAACTAAGAGCGAGAACAGTAGAATTTAAGTTTGATTTTACAACTATTAGAAAACTAATATAAGTAGGAATAGTTACAAAACATTAGTCATATATTTGAAATATAATATTGAAATTAATATATTACATACAATTATTTACAGTTTTCATATATAAAATACAAAGTTTTTACGTTTATTTCGTAACGTAACAGTTGCTTGGTATAAAAATCTGTAATAATTATATATGTATTATTTTAGCTTAAGTCCGTTATCCAAAATTCGATAAAGTCATTATGTCTAAGCACAGCTTTTCATACTATATGTCAAAAGAAAAATAATTTTTGCTGTCACAACATACAATTAAATTATTTTAAAATAAACGTTTGTGATGTACAAAAAAAAAAAATAAATCTCCGTTACGATATATAATTAATTTGTTTTAAAGTGTTCATCTGTAAGTATAAAAAATAAATTTTCTCTGTTACAATATATAATTAAGTTGTTTTAAAGTGAACATCTGTAAGTGTAGTATAAATATACCCTTCACTTATGAGAAACTCAAGTATGTTATCTATATTGATATTCGTTGGTGCACGACTTTTGAGAGTATTCTTATCTATTCCATTATTACTGTCATTTTCTTTTTTAATAATTTCGAAAACAATGGTTTGTTCTGTAGTTAACCCACTAACTGGGGTATTATCAGTTGTCATAGGAACATCTTTTGTTGCATTAAAGCTTTTATTCTGACTACCACATGCTTTTTGCTTAGTTTTTAATACCATATGGGTCACTTCTAACAAGTGAGTAGATAAGTCGTTCAATTTAGTCATAGGCGAAATTTTTAAAATTAATGCAAATGGCTTCTTATTTTGTTCCTTTATGTGTGCATATACTCGTGCATAAGTATTCAAATTAATTTTATGTTTTGGTGTCTCTTCTGTTTCCAACCAATGAATGCCTGTAATGCTTCCTGCAACAATTAACAGATTCATAGATTTCATTTATCATTCTCCTCTGTAACACACTTGTCCAAAGATCAAGATTCAGATCTATTATCTCATAACTTTGAAAATTTTTCAAAAAGTATAGCTGGATAAGGAGATCAAAGGTGCCTTTGAATCAAATTAGATTTATAGTGTACCATTCGATAACTTATCCAAAGAAAACCTTTCACACCAAGTTTCAACATCCTTTACCTCGATCTGGGGGGTAGTAATGGAGAAAAAATGAAACACCAGTTTTTGCCATATTTGTCCTACTTAATGACAAGCAAAAATTCTGAAAAAAATCTGACACATTAAAAATATGATGATATATACGTGGCCGGCCACATTACGGCGCACAGTGGCAAGATTGCTCGAAAATCTAGCCAAAACATAAAGGCGTTTTTTGATTTGAACGAAAATTTAAATAACGAGGTATTCGAGGTAAAAAAAATCAAAAAACAAGTTGTCGGCTCTCCAAATGGCGACGTAAAATATGCAAAAAATATCAAATTGTACCTAAATTTGATTTCAAGTTCACTAACTGCGAGTCTCAAAGTAAACATTTAAAAAACAAAATAATGGATTCAAAAGGACGGACTAAAGTATGACAAGAGTATCAAATTAAGCTTAAACTTGGTATAATATCGTTTTCGATATTGTTAATTATAAATCTGACATTAAAAATGCAAGGAATAAAATGTTGCACCAAAATGACGGAAAAATACATAAAAACTATATTACATTGTGTCTAAGCTGAATATCATGGTGTTCCTGGTCATAGTAATATATCGTGGAATCAGACGAATTAGCTCAAAATCGTGGACAAAATAAATATTTTCAGTAAATTAGTGGAATGTGATTGACTCTATAGACGTTAGGTTTGTTGCATTGCTGCTTAAGCAAACACAAATATTTTTCCTTACTTCGTTATTTTAATGCCATCACATAAATGTACCACTCATCATATTGTTAAGGTGGTTTAAGCATAGTATCGAAAATATGAAACAAGTAAAACATCGCGTTCTTAATTCTACATTATAAATATCTCATGTATTCTAAGAACAGTGCGAATCATCCGAGCGTGGAGCGGTGCGAACAGTATCGTCAAGTCCTGGTAGTATATACAAACGGTAAACAAATGATCATAACAAAAAAATGCAAAAAGATGAACAAAGATGCAATGGAAACTTGTTCAGTAAACTTTCACGTTTATTCTAAAAGATGAATGGGCGATTGATCGCGATTGATGAACAACTATTTCACTAATGTGGGAGACAGAATTGTCACGTGAATGTTTATAAACTGGCGCGTGATTGAAGAGTGTTTGGGACCGAGTGTTTGAAGTTTGACGTGTGAATGGAGGGTGCATGGCTATGCAAGATTTTGAGTGGACGTGACTGACTGGGTCTTACGAATGCGTAAGATGAGTGAGAAAAGCTGCGAGATAGAATAAATGAGAATAAATGGGTGTAAGGGTACAGGATGCGTGGAAAGAGTGCGTACGAGAGTTCAGAAAGAATTTTCACGAGAGTTACACGTTGCAAGCTGAGAAAAAGTTTTGTGCGTGATGATCATTATTATTTAATAAACCTTTATTTAATGTTAAAAGAGATATCTTCTACCTCCCCGTACCTTGAAACCATTCACGTGGGGTTTAAATTAAAACAATCCCTACACTAATAAAAGGGAAAAAATGTATAGTTTTTGCATCTTTATCTGCCACAGTTGTAAAAAGTGGAATAAATACAAAAATCGGTAATTGTGCATAAAAGGGTACACCTCGCCGATTTTGATAAAATTTAAATATGTTATCAGGATGAAAATTTTAAACAACTTTTTTCTATACATATAATCGCCGCTCGGACTTAGTTTCCGAGATATTCGCGAAAAACAAGGTCAGCCGCTTATCTACTGTTTCTATAAACACATCGCGGCGGCTGGAAACCAGTATGCATGTGTGTGTGTACAAGGAGTCAACTTCTTAAAACAAATGATGGAGTTCAAGAAATCTACACGGAAAGGAAAGATTGATCATAGTGAGTTACAACTTCACCAAGAAATCTGCATTTTTCAGTCTTTTTTAGAATTTTTCATTTTTTACACCTCAGCTTTGCAACAAAAAAATCCGGAAAAATGCTCCAACATATATCATCATATTTTTAATATGTCAGATTTTTCTCAGAATTTTTACTTGCCATTAAATAGGACAAAGATGGCAGAAACTATTTCATTTTCTCTGCATTACTACACACCAGATCGAGGTAGAGAGTTGAAACTTGGTATGAAAGGTTTTCTTTGGATAAATATCGAATGGTACATCACAAGTCTAATTTGATTCAAGGGCACTTTTAACCACCTTATCGAGCTATACCCTTTTGCAAAGAGTCTTTATGAAAAATATTTTACACATTTAGGAGATGCAAAAAATTTAAAAACATGTAATCTGTTTTGCGTAATTAAAATCACGTAAAGAAGCTAGTTTCTAAAAACATTGTTTTATAGGGTAACCGGTAAAGTTACACTACATAATTATAATAAAGATACCTAAATTACAAAATAGCTTTTATCAGTACCTGTTTGATCTTCGATTATATACGTCATTTTTCCGCTAGCTTGTTCTATATGTCGAACGATTCCTATAAAAGTAACAATATGAACTGGTGACTTCCCAAATTTCAAATTAACACCAGATTGTAGTATATGTTGAATCATAACAGGAACCACATTTTCACTTCTAGCACTTGCTTCAAATCTGTCACTGGAATCGCGACTGTCATTCAAAAATCCACTTGTACTTGCAAAACTTTTGTCGAGATAATTCCACATTATCACTTGTAATTAATATATCACAAATTCTTAACGATACTTGTAAGTATATTGTCAGATACTATCAAATAAAAAAGAGACTGACAATAGTATTTACTCTTTTCTGTGCTGTAATTACCAGCCAGGCTTTTAGACAAATAAGAAACTACACGTGACCAATCCAAACCTCGAACTGCATGCTATCTGCTGCGTGCTGCGTACTACGCGTACTACTGCTCTGGGTTACTATGCCGCTGCGGTAGCTGCGATACTATTGGCTGGAGTAAGAGTAGGAGGCTACTACACACACGTGTGCAAGCATGTAGGTGTATAGCGATGCAACCCACCCCGAGCGGTTCCCACTCTATACTACTAGCTACTGCAATTCAACTATTTCGTATCAAACAATTTAAAGAGGCAATATCGAATTCGGAGACGTTCTGCGAATTCACGTATTATTCAGTGCTGGAAAGGAGACAAATCTAAGGAATACGGGCGCAGAGTAAATTAGTCTACCTTGGCTCTGAATAGTACTGTTATGCAGGAGGGAAGGATGGAAAGATCTCTTGAGTAACTTCAACAATTCCTTGGCACTCTACTGAGGTTTATTGTAACAGACCAACTGATAGATTTTCATATATTACAATATGTGTAACTCTTAAACGCAACTTATTCATTAACCATCGGGTTTTTTCGGAGAGTCCTTTATATCATACTTTGATGAAGAAAAGCTCGATTGAGGGATGGAGATTCACATGAGAGAAGCCACGTGTCCTGGACCAAAAACTGTTTGATTGCCTTACGTTACCTCTTTTGTTATACAATTGCTCACAAATTTGAGCGTATACCTATATTGCCAATGAAACATAGCTAAAAAGACAATATACACATACAAATTCAAAAGTAGAAACACAATATGTACGTATGTATTTCATTCGCATATTCGATAATTGTGTATAAAAGGGTACACCTCACCGATTTTGATGAAATTTAAATATGTTGTAAAACTCAACATTTTGAGTAACTTTCTCCTATACATGTAACCGCCGCTTACCTTTAGTTTCCGAGGGCAGCGTATACGTCAGTCGCTTATCTACTGTTTCTATAAACACATCGCGGCGGCTGGAAACCAATATGTACAAGGGGTGAACTTCTTAAAACAAATGATGAAGTTGAAGAAATCTACACGGGAAGGAAACATTGATCAGAGTGAGTTTGGGTTTGGTTTTTTAAAGAAAACTTGTTCACGTTTCAGTCACTTCAACACTTTTCGACTTCATCTAATTATGAGGTGTGACATTCGGTAAGAGGTTGAAACGTGAACAATTGATCGGATTCCCGGTGTTACCGCAGCCGGCTGCCGCGATATGTTTAACGAAACAGTAGATATGCGACGCACAGTAGATCGAACATAGAAAGAGACCGACATAGCATGTATCGCTCTTTGGAAATTATATTATAGTGCTTAGAACTAAATGATTATTCACATATAATCGAAATACATGTATTTCATAATTTATTAACTTTATTTTTGTTTATTTTTATTTTTTTTATTTTTTTTCATCTTTACATTTTCATTAATTTTGTTTACTATTAATGTATTATATTTTGTTTATTACATATATTATTAAATTACTTTTTGAATAACAATCTTTAGTTTTTACGAGTATTAACACTGGCAACATCTGTCTTCTCTAATGCATACTATATATCTGCGCACGTTTGTATTATAGTAAAAGTTCTAAAGTTTCGGGAAGTATTTCATGCTTTTTTATATTAGTTAATTTTGGTCTTAAATTCGAAATGACGGGATCAGACGTAATTAGCAAATGATGTAGAACATCTTCATTTGTCGCTCTTCTGTTTATTTTTCGCAAATGAGTCCTTCTATACTCTCTAAATTCTTTATTCGTGCTTCACTCGCCTCTTCTGAAAGATGTCCAATTGGAATCGAAAAATGAGAAATTATTACTTCTCCATGAATTAACAATTTATGTACGGTGGCAGACATGTAATACCACCCGTAGGTGTTAACAAATAGTTTGGCTCTTTCTAAAGCAAATATACAAAATTTTTTAGTATTTATCATTTCTCCACATGAAATTGCCTGTTATATCACAGCAGATTTTCTTATTAAAGATTCGTCTAATCCAGTAATTTTAGCAGTCATACTTATATCAGAAAAGAAACGTCTAGCTGTGTTTCCATCATTGCTCGTCCCTGATCCTTGTTTTACAATGTCAATAAGTAATCCTAGTTCTCTTTTAAATTCTTGTTGAATCTTTTCTTTAGTTTCTTTTTGTTGATTTTTATGAACCGGATTCCGAGTACTCCATTTCTTAAAAGACAAATTATATGAAACGTGGAGTAAAAATTCCATGCAGCGGATTCCATGCATGTAGATTCGATATCCCGAAATTGCATGTATCGATATCAATATTTCTAGAAATTACTTTGTCGATATTATTCATTTCGGTTGGTTTTGCTCCACCAAGATAACATGTAGAACAAGATAATACTGTATCTGATAGGGCTGTACATACTTTGCCATCGATCATAGTAAACAACACTTCATAATTAACAGTTATATTTCCAAATCTTTTTGATGTTAAATTCATTATTTCTCTTTGCATCCGTTCATATTCCTTTTTAGAAACTTCTAAAAGCGCCACTTACGAAAAACTCAAGTATTATCTATCAAAGTGGCAGCTGAAATGTATCATTTTGTGGAATGGAATGTTCACTTGATGATTTGGAACAATAAAAAATGTAACAACTCTTAAACATTTTTTTAAATGTTAATAAAAAGTTAAGATATTAGTATGATTTTAAAAAAAATATGAAAATAATTGTTAAGCATTAAATGTTAATGTTACTTAAAATATATATTCTTTTAAAATTAAACAAAGCGTTACAAGATGAAAAAAGTTTGGTTTTATAATATATAAATTTAGAAGAAATATATCGTCTTGAAATTTCACGAAAAAATCGATGAAAATTCATAACTGTCTCAATGTGATAATTATGATTATTTTAGATATAAATGCTGAAGGTATTTTAAAAAATTACAATTGTTTATTCTTACAGTAATCTATTAAGTAACTAAATAAGCTATTAGAAACGCAATTTGAGAAAAAATTTTTTTATTTCTAAGCATTCGAACCACTGTGCGGCGATCCCATGCTGACATAGGCTGTCACGAATGCGTAGATACCTCGGAAACTCATGTATAGGAAAGAGTTGTTCAAAATTTTCATCCTGATACATATTTAAATTTTATCAAAATCGGTGAGGTATACTCTTTTATGCACAATTACCGCACATTCTGACAGACAGTACGTACAAAATTCCTGAGATAAAATAAATTACTTGCACGTACTTAATAAAAAATGTAAAGGTATAACTTTTTTACTGACACAAAATTGGATGTACTCATCGATATTTTCGTTATTATATACATATGATACTGTGGGTAGAATAATAGTGCTTCCTTTCTTAGACGATTAGACAATATGATATATTTATTATTAGAGACTAAAAATGATATAACACATATATTAGGACTATCTCTATCTCGCCCTTTAGTTCTCTCGTTCTCACTCTTGACTCGCTCTCTCACTCAGTGTACTCTCTCTACTGGTTCGGTAACGACTGACTCTTTCTCAAACATTCCTCATAATAACGTACACAATAGATCGGACTCTCACTCATCTCATTTTCACCATAGACTATACAGATCTGGACAAAACATTCATACTCATTTAACATCATTCATACATCTATATATAAAACCAACACTCACAGATACATGCATGTAGATTACTCTTTTCTTAACCACCTTTGATTCTCATCGCATAGAATTAATTAATTTTATATAACGAAGGTGAAACATTGTCCTCCTTCTTCTTGTAATTTTATTTTGAAATCTCCATTTGTAAAATTTTAATTTATCATTTTGGATTTCAATTTTTTCAAGATGTGTTTAGTCAAACTTAGAACGGATGACTGAGTTTAACAGTTTGGGCACATCGAAAATTAACCATTTTTAGCCACCTCTTTCATTGAGTTTCAATGTGTACGCCAGTGTTTCCCAACGTGGGGCCCACGCCCGACAGGGGAGAAATTTGATTGTTAAGGGGGGCAATTCGAAAATGGACTCGTCCAGAGTTTAAGTTAACCGTATGGCGACTCTCAATAATAATACTCATATATAATAATAATTCTCATAACTAAATTGAAACCTAACATAAAATCTCTTTGCAGCAAGTATTAAGCGCAAGGATCTCACTAAATTTAAAAATGAAATTGTTGTGATCCGGGTGAGAAACGTGGAGTTCGATTCGTTCAATCACAAATATATTTCGGGGCGTTTCAAACTGTACAACTCCGGACACGACGAACGACGCCGAAACACACCATTACGGACAGACCGCTACCGCAATACGATCGAAAGAAAAAGCGCTTACTCTAAGGGTACTAGTCCTTATATAACTATTAGGGTTTTCGGTGAGGAGGGGATGTCTGTGACCCTTAGTACCTAGTGAGACGGTTGCATACTTTCCCTAGGATGCGAAAAACAAGGCTGACTCAGTTATTTTGGACACAGCGGTTCTGATATTGCTTATTTGCATTGAGTCATTAGGTTGGTCATCCAACACCTCCCCCCTTTTTTTTGGCAGCGAATATAAAACTTGAAGTACAGATACAAATTCTAAAACTAAGCTGTATAATTGAAGTCGTTCTGGTGATATCGTATAAAGTCTAAAGGCTAAATTCGCGATCCATTGTCTTAGTATTTTTTTTTATGTAATCAATCTTAACGTACAAGTACCTTAATATCTAGTAAATAGTTAGCTCAATTTTATTGATGTAGTAAATATTACTTAGTTCATTTGAACTTAGAAGAGAAAAACTCAATAATTAAATTATGTCACGAATTCGAGGATATTTTCCACCTCTCCAACGATGTTCTAACTACGACCTCCGCAGCCGACGATAAAATTCTAACGACGGACGATATCTCTATTCAAGTTAAACCTTATTGGTACCCCGAGGTACAGAAGGACGAAGTATCCAAACAAATCGAGAAAATGCTAACACAAGGGATTATTAAACCCTCCACAAGCCCATAGTCAAGCCCACTTTGGGTCCTACCCAAGAAGGCGGACGCATCTGGTCAACAAAAGTGGCGAATCGTCATTGATTATAGAAAGCTCAACGAAAAAACTACCGGAGATGCTTATCCCCTTCCACACATAGAAGATATCCTAGATCAATTGGGACACGCCCAATATTTCACCACACTAGATTTAGCAAATAGTATTCATCAGATCCCCATGCATTCAGACGATGCTCCAAAAATTGCTTTCTCAACTCCAGAAGGTCATTTTGAATATACACGAATGCCCTTCGGCCTCAAAAATGTTCCTTCC
Source organism: Eucera pruinosa (assembly GCA_028830335.1). Taxonomy (NCBI): domain Eukaryota; kingdom Metazoa; phylum Arthropoda; class Insecta; order Hymenoptera; family Apidae; genus Eucera; species Eucera pruinosa. The sequence continues at coordinate 6,397,631 of JAMYCR010000005.1, forward strand.
ATTTTCCAAAAAATGATGAACAACAATCTGACCGGGCTTAGCTCCAAACAATGTTTCGTCTATCTGGATGATGTAGTCATTTACGGATGCAGCCTCACTGATCACAATGCAAAACTGCGTAACGTTTTTAGGAGATTTCCTGAATATAACCTCAAACTTCAACCATATAAGTGCGAATTTTTACGCGAATCGTGTCAATACCTGGGACATATAATTTCTAAAGATGGAGTGAGACCAAATCCAAAAAAGATCGAATGCATAGAAAAAATGGATCCTCCGAAAACCCTAAAACAAATAAAAGCGTTTCTTGGGATAGCAGGGTATTACCGGAAATTTATCCCAAACTTCTCAACAATCGAGAAACCGATCACGTCGTTATTAAAAAACGAAACCGAGTTTATTTGGTCCCAAGAGCAGCAACACGCGTTCGAGACATTAAAATCAATGCTGACAACTGAATCCTTATTGCAGTACCCCGATTTCTCGCAGCCCTTTGTCGTCACCTGCGACGTCTCCAATGTAGGCATTGGCGGCGTTCTCTCACAAATAAAAGGTAATAAGGACTTACCCATAGCTTACTATTCAAGAACGTTAAATAGCTCTGAACAAAATTATTCCACTACTGAGAAGGAGCTGCTAGCCATCATAAATACAATCGAACATTTCCGACCTTATCTCAATGGCAGAGAATTTACGATCTATTCAGATCATCAACCCCTCCAATGGCTTTTTAATTGCAAAAACCCTTCTTCAAAACTTGTTCGATGGCTTTTACGCCTTAACGAATATAAGTACATAATAAAATATAAACCAGGAAGAGTAAACTCTAACGCAGACGGTCTATCGCGACTTCATCCTGATCAAAAAGAAAACTCTGAACCCATACTCTCTGTACACAAACCCAGTAAAACGTATCAAGATTTTACGAAATTCCACTACACAAACAGAGACGTAATTGAATTCCCAGAAGAGGAGATATCTCTCGCAAAACTAAGAGGTATAATAGTACTCTTGCGGTCAGAAGATTTAGATAAAGAAAATCATTATTCAGATTACGTAACTGAAAATTTCGATACAACTGCATTAACATCAATCCCTAATGGGTTGTATAAATTGCAAAATAATAATCAAACTGTACTAATTCGATTTCCCAAAAATCTACATAATGACAAGATCGATTATCGTAATTTATTTCAAAGTTTTATGACCCTTCAAGATACTATGAGACCAAAAGATTTCATTCTAATTCCACCAAAAAGGCAAAACGGTATTAAACCTGAAATTTTTAACGAAATGGTTAAATTCGTTTTTCCTTCTACTAATATAAAATTTTTGAATACAAAGAAAATTGTTCCCAAGGACCGCGATGAAATACAAGTCATTCTTAAGGAATGCCATGATAGTAAATTATCCGGAAATGGTGGTTTTAATCGTACCTATTCTAGAGTCAAGGAGAGATACCATTGGTCTACAATGAAAGCTGACATTAGGAAGTATATTAAGACGTGTCACGCTTGCCAATTAAATAAAACAAATTTGAAACCTACTAAACAACCCATAGAAATCACAACTACTGCGGAAAAACCATTCCAAAGACTAGCAATTGACGTAGTAGGACCTCTCTCTCTAACTGAACAGGGCAATCGATTCATCATTACAGCTCAAGACGACTTAACAAAGTATTCATTTGCATTCGCAGTTCCAAATCATGAAGCACAAACAATCGTTGAAAAATTACTTTTCATTTTTACCTATTTTGGTATTCCTCAAACATTCCTGACCGACCAAGACTCGGACTTTATGTCAGACCTTATCAAAGAAATGAGCAACCTCTTTAAGACAAGGCATATCTCATCCACATCTTATCACCCTCAAACGAACGGAGCCCTCGAGAGATCTCACCTCACCTTAAAGGATTATCTCAAACATTACATAAACAAAAAACAGACAGACTGGGACACTTACATTACCTTTGCAATGGTCAGTTATAACACAGCAGTTCATAAATCATTTCAATTCATTACACGCCATACGAACTCCTTTTCGGACAAAAGGCCTATCTACCTTCATCGATAACACAAGACCCAGAATTTCACTACACCTACGACGACTATATTCGATCACTCAAATATAAACTTAATACATCCTTCCAAAATGCACGCGAAAACCTTATTGATTCAAAGCGACGCAGCAAAGAATATCATGATAGGAAAATTAACCCAGTCAAATTTAAAGTCAACGACCTCATTACAATCGAGAACAAACAAATTTCGCCGGGATTATCTAAGAAACTCACAAGCAATGCTAAAGGACCTTATAAAGGCATTCGAACGTTTCCTAATCAAACCGTTGAAATTCAAATTGGCCGGAAATTAATTAAATATCACACTAATTTACTCAAACCATACTTTCCAGATGAATCAGACGATCCTAATCTCCCTTCTATTTCCGCTCCTAACCAGCAGTCATTTTTTCTCTAACCGTCTTTCATACATGAATAAAACTCACCTAAGTAATGCATTTACAATTATTAATAATTATCTCCTTACAACCAAAGACATTTGCAATTCAACATTACAAGATCCAAACGGAAAGGTCATTCTAGTTTTTATTGTGAACGTACTATCCAAATAATCGAAGCAGAACTATCAGAAATTAGTTCAAAACGCGAAATTCTCCAACAACTAACCGAGAAATTAGTTATCAGAAAAACACGCGGCCTTTTAAATGGCATGTCATATTTACTAAAATGGGCTTTTGGCACCCCCGATGCCGAAAATGCCCAATTTTATGAAGATAGCATCAAAACATTATTAAATAATGACAGACAAACGCAAACTTTACTCAAATCACAAGTCCAAGTGATTGCTAATACCATTAGAAACTTCAATAGCTCCCTTTACTCGCTTCAAAGTTAAGAGAATGCAATGAATGAAAATTAGAAAAAATCAATTCGTTTACTATCCAAACTAATTCTTTCATTTCACGCTTAGAAATGGAATCTACAGTAAACCAACAGGTCACCACTTTAAATATGTTGGTAAGCCAAATTAATCGAGAGTTTTCCAAATACATAGAAGCTATTAATCTTGCCGAACATAATATTGTTTCTCCATTCATTATCACCCCTAAGATGTTGTATGAAGAACTGAAAAACTATAAAAATGAGTAGGAACTAGTTATGAAACCAAACTTGAAAAAAAAAGCTTTTACGTTATTGCCACAAATGATAATGTAATATTTTCACTTCAAATACCCTTAATCGTCCGAACGAAATTTGATCTCTTCGAACTTATCCCACTTCCAATCCAACACAACGATTCAAAATTCTCATCCTATATTATTCCTCAGAATCGCTATCTCCTCCTATCCCAAACTAAATCCCAATTTACCTTCCTTAACGAATTGTCTGATTACAACGAATATCGAGACGAGGAGTACGTATGTTATCACTTGCACACCACAGCTTCAACGAGTCAACCAGTTTGCGAAATCGAGCTACTACCTCCTCACATTAATAAAATTCCTATAGTCCGATTTGTTCAATCACAAATATATTTCGGGGCGTTTCAAACTGTAGAACTCCGGACACGACGAACGACGCGGAAACACACCATTACGGACAGACCGCTACCGCAATAGGATCGAAAGAAAAAGCGCTTACTCTAAGGGTACTAGTCCTTATATAACTATTAGGGTTTTCGGTGAGGAGGGGATGTCTGTGGCCCTTAGTACCTGGTGACTAACTAGTCTTGGATGAGACGGTTGCATACTTTCCCTAGGATGCGAAAAACAAGGCTGACTCAGTTATTTTGGACACAGCGGTTCTGATATTGCTTATCTGCGTCGAGTCATTAGGTTTGTCATCCAACAAAATACGTAGTAATAGTTAAAATAATATAAAAAAATCTTTCATTAAAATTATTTGTACTTGAATTTCAGTTCTCCATTATATGTTTTGAAAATTTACTTACTGTGTTTCCTCAACAATTTCCTAGTGATTTCTTCTTAAAACCTATCATTTAAGTTTCTTCAGTGAACAATTAAATTTTTGATACATAGGGGACATAAGAATTTTAGAAAGGCTTAGGTGGGGCATGGCACAAAAAAGGTTAGGAAACACTGGTGTACGCTGAATTTTATGAACAACTGTATGCATGCATGCATCGGCAGACGATGATTTAATCTTAGGGACCAATACGGTGGATACATGGTATAACTACTGACGAACGCAGTTGACGAAAAGGAGAACGGTATACAATTATATATTTCTCCATTTCGCCCGAGGCGGAACGTGTCTGAACCGATAATATAAATCGGCCTAAGTCGTCTATTTGGCTCTTTACCTGGAAATAAGTAACTCGATGAGGACCGGCCAGTTCCTTGTTTCGGATCAGGCATTGATACTATGTATTCGGCTTGCCTACATCCTCAAGTGAGACAAGAAAGAACTGCGGAGAATGAACGAAAAACTCGAGTTAGCGACAAACTACAAAGTGGTCGACCGAGCCGCGCTGTTTTCTCTTAGAAGAGGATAGAAAATAATATGCCCTTTTATTCTGGCAGACTCACTAATGCTAGAGTGAAAAAACGTTGTATTCTCCGTATACCAAACGACGCCACTGCTCATTCAACTTTAAAAATTTAGGGCTTTTCGGTTTCATCATTGACTAACAATAAGTACAGAATAAACTATCCATTTATAGGAAACATCATAAACAAACCGAAATTTGGATTGGATAAAAAAGCAGACATTTTTATGCTCCTTGGGATTTAGAATGGTTATTATAAAAATTCTATTCAATCCGACCATAAAAATTGCAAAAGTTAACCCTCTATCCATGTATTAAACATAATTACACGCTTGTTCATAACAGTAAACGAAATTCGGATTATGGAAGATTAAATGATAGAAGTCCAATACATATGAAGATATACTTCTATACACGTTATAAATCTAGCTTGTAGCGTCCACGTATCTTAGTCGACCAAGGGTCGCAGGCGACGCATTGTCTGCCGTTGAAAGACTTACGATTGGGACTTAGGCCGCGTGTGGCCAGGGAAAGTGCCCTTAGCTCATGAGATCTTTCAGACATCCTCCCCCGATGTCTGGTGACCTAGAGCCGTATGGCTAACAGGCGCTTAAGGGTTGATTGTTTGTAAAGTCGGAAACCAGGCGATGACCGGTGACCACGTTAGGTCCCCAAGCCATCGACCGTTGGAAATAAGTTATAGAGTTTAGAGAGAGAGATAGCGTACGTGAGATAGCAAGCAGGCCGACGCACAGTGGTCTGGATCCGTAAAAACGCGAACTAAATTCGTGACACTTTTATTTTTTCATTATTTGCTATAAAAAGTGTGGTTTCCTAAGGTTTTTAAACCGTAGAATCTGATTTTGATATCAATTTTCATGTAGAGGGTCTAATTTGAATTATGATTATATTTAAAGTAATTATACTGGCATCATATATGGACTACAATCACCCCTCAGAGGATATCAAGTAACATTTATTTACAATAATAATCTCATCATCATCGGAGTTCTTAAAACGCATAAAAGTAATTAATTATTTAAATATATAAATTAAATATAAAAAATAATAATTTATCACTGTATTTTTATGTTAAAAATTTTTGTATAAAATTTTATATTATCGTAATTATTATGAAAAAATTACATCTTCATTATATTTCTGCATCTGATGATGGTACGTCGATTTCGGAATCCGTTTCTTCTGGTTCATCCTCATCCATCGGTAATGAAATCAGGTTCAGCATTTCTTCATTTCTTTCTTTCTTCTTATCCTTTCGATATACATAAGCACTCAAGTATGGGTCCGAACTTAAAATTAAACGATGGAACAAGTCTTCATTGGTTTTCACTCGCGATAATTTTCGGGTATGGTGTTCTCTATAATATTTCACATGTTTATTATTTGCTTATTGAGCTTCTTCGGAGAGTTCTCCAATGGGTAAGATCGCATTTTCGATAACGCTCGATCCATGAATTAGAATTTTATGTGCAGAAACAGACATAATACCAACTGTACAGTTCTACATAATATTCTGCAGTTCGTAAGCAGTATCGTCCAAATTCTTCTGTTTTAATTCTATACACACTATTAATTATACGCAGAATAACACTGAATCTTCTGATAAGGTTCTCAACTATGCCGGCTATTTTTTATGCAAGTTCTGCATCCTTGAAGAATTTCCTCGCGGTATTGCTATCAATTGTAGTTCCGTATCTCGGTTTTGGCACATCAACTAAGAGACCCATGTCTTTACGAAATCTTTCTTGGATAAGCTTCTTCCTTTCTTCAAAAATCGGTCTTTTATTTTTTGGAACCTACCACGTCTTCAAGTTCAATCTGTACGATATATGTAGAAGACATTCGAAAAATCGAATGTATGCATGAAGTACAGATAAATCGAATCTGTATGTGGATTCGTGAAGCGGACTTTCTTCCATCGAGACCTAGTACAGCGAGTTTATGGTCCGTTATTTGCTATCAAGTTGCTGGAAGAATTTCCAAACTACTCATTAAGTTGTAATAACCGGGAATCATTGTATTAATAAGCGAAATAAACGAAAATGGCTAACGGCATGTTTGGAAACCGAAAAATAATGGTGACACCATAAACCTGGCATAATGGTAGTTATATTAGTTCAAAAGTTGGTAATAGCATTCCAAAATACCTAAATATAATTGTACGTTAGTCACTATTCCGATCATAAAGAAAAAACGGCTGTTCAGCGCGCACGTTTGTTATAAATTTGTGTTGTGTTCAAATTATTTATTGTGCGCTTCAAGCGGTAACTTAATAGCGCTTGAATATTTAGGGTGGTGCAATAGTGGCACAGTTAACTTATTATATTAACTTTATTAATATAACTGAATTTTTATGCACAGTACAGAGCATACGTAAGACGGTTGAATTTGAATTTTCTTCCGATTCTCTCTCTCGATTCTGTTTCGACACTGTTTCGTCACTCACTTTCGTCACACTCTTGTTACTCTGTCCTCACTCAGTTGTTACTCACATATCACTCTGTTGATTCTGTGTCGACACTCTCTCGATACTCAAACGATCTGTCTTGTTAGTACAAAAAATTTACCCTTAAATCTGTCGTGGTATAGAGTTCTGGCGGGGATGAGTCACGCGGATTGGTTCCCGATGAAATCGTGAATTTTTATAAGGAAGGAAGGCGGTCGGTGTCCTTAATTGGTTAAAAATTTGGTGGGAATCGTCAACAAAGTGACCGCCTCCAACCCATCGGTAACCCTCCGGTACCGAAGGCACCTTCGAGTGACGTCTGTGAGATTCCGCGTGCCCCCATCGTAGCAGGTAATAAGTTTATGAAGTGCCTTGACCGTACTAAGACATGAAATAAAATTGAGACTGGAAAATGCTTAAGCCGAAGATAAAGAACTAAATTACTCATTCCAAAAACGTGGTAGAAGGAAACCGATGGTCGATGGTTATCATAAACTTATTGTTGCTACGGGTCAGTTTAGAGTTTCTTAGAATATTGAAATCCTTTAACAACGATGAAAATCTGAACTGGTTTATGGAGTACGCTAATGAGGGTAAAATGCGTTATGCTAAAGTTTCTTCGACTGATTGGCGGGTAACGGTGTTTTGTTTTTATTATACATGGGTTGCGCTGTAGTAATGTTGTTACAACGTAACAACCGGTTTTACGTAATATAAAAGTAGGGAGCTCGAGGCAACTGACGGTTGTCAGTAGATTTTAGCGGTTGCTTATATATTTATTGTATAACACCCAAATATGCAAGTTTATTCAAGAAATTCTTAGGCACATATCTTTAGTAGGTCCCAACAAGTACCTTCATTCAACATTCGTCGTGACCTCTCGTGACCTCAGCACTGTAATCGTCACTAAGTAAAAAAAACCGAGGAAATATAGGGATTTCTTTAACAATGTTTTTCACAGGTTCAATTACGTATTTTTCAAAAATTGTTTAAATATTCGTGTAGCTGAAAGAACGCTCTTTAACGGTGCATAATTGGTTTTACTCAATTTCCAACTGCTATAACAATATAACCATGTACAGTATGAAATTTCAGACGAAAAGTGTAATTATTCTAGAACTGACATTTTTACTGGTGTCCAACACTCTCTTAAAAAATTCTAAGTGACTTAGGGCAACTCTCTTTTACGGAAATAGTTGCTTCATCGATATACGAATCTATAGTTAAAATCTTGTGAGTTTCTAACGAGGTTGATAATTTGATTTTAATTCGCGTTTTTACGATTTCGGACCACGGTGCGACGTTGTGTTGCTAAAAAGAATAGGGTTTCTGTTCTGAAGGATCTGGCCACGGAGTAGGGAAGGCAAGGGTGCCTTCTGGTAAGACGACTGTGAATGAACCCGACGGCACTTACCCCAGAATCTCCAAAGAGAACACAATAGAATTTCTAAAACTCTAACAAGCTATTGTAGATCGATTACATCGGAAACAATTAATTCGCACAGTATTTATGTACAATTCCCATCGTTTTAAAAACGCTGTTATTTCCCTGTCTCCCTTTGCGTTGTTTTAAGGAATTTTCGAACTTCTTTCCTACTTTCTTCAATCTCTTTTTCAACCTTGATTAAACGTCATTCGTCCGTCGTGGTTGGCAAAGTTCAGAAATATTCTTCGCAACACTCTTCAGATGTAACCGATACTTTAAGATAAATACGCAACTCCAATCTCTTCCTATTGGTCCCAAACACTTGTCATCCACACCCTATTCGTAGGTTACTTATCCGGCCACAACTTCGACCACGTTCACAGTTAATTACACACTATATACAATATGAGAAACTTGAATTGCATTCAATAGAACTCGTTTCTTACGAGTAACAAAGAATTGCCTTGAAACAATATTTCCATTTTATCTAGCCCCCCGGTACGTGGTCCACGATCCGTGAACAATTTTCACGTGATGCGACTAGATCAAATGTTTATCGCTATAACTTCGCTAGATGTTCGAATTTTGAAATATCGCTTTAATATAACATTCTACACACTTCAAACAATAAGATAATCAAAAATCAAAAAATTCGATATTTTTGACCCGTCAGGGTTGTGTCGCCCCTTAAGGCGGTAGTCCCCAATGGCGGCCAGGCATGTCAGACTTTACCGACAAAATGGGCCAAAAATATGGGTTTGCCTGATACAACTTTTCGTCCTTATATGAGAGAAGTTTGGCTCGAAATAGGGCTCATTCGAAAGAGGAGGTTTCAACGCAACGTGGTCAGGTAGTCTTGTGGTCAAATTATGTTGATATATAATAATATGAGCGTTGTAAAGCGGAGCAAAAAATGACAGCTCGACAGCCGTCGAATCTAAGCATTTTTTTGATACGGAGAGAATGATCTGCATGAAATGAATACCTGACCACGTCGCGTTGAAGTCTCCCCTTTCGAATGAGCTATCGTGCGACTCAAAAGCTTCTCATATAAGGACGAAAAGTTGTATCGCGTAAAGGCATGCGTTTTCGGATGAATTCGCCATATTGACGATAAAACAGAGCAAAATACGTATCAAGTTCAGTTCAGCTGTTATGCACGAGGGGCGCCTAATCATAAAGACCAAATGAGAATTGGCTGGGACTGGAGGAGTAGTTCGATGTACCACTACATTGAACTCTGCCTATCCGTGTGTCGCCGACGCTTTCCTCCTGTAAAAAATGACCGCACGTTTTGCCGTGCGCCCGGCAAGCGGCACCGCGATTTGTTTACGGAAAAGCAAAACAAGCAGCGATACCTTTTAGACGCAACGCAACGCAGCGCGTCCACGACGCACGCATAGGCAGAATTCAATTTAGTCGTACCATAATTTTTTTACATTTTGAAAAGTAATATGTATGGTAACATGTTGGAGAAAGTTTTCGGATTTTTTTACCGCAAAACTTAGGTATAACATATGGAAAACTCTACACTAATATGAAAAATGCAGATTTCGTTGTGAAGCTGTAAAAGTACTATTTTTATATTTTTATGGTAACAACATATTATTATAGCAATTATCCCCAATTTTTTTAGATTTTTTGGAAAAGTGAACCGTAGTTATAAAAATCAAAAACCAATCTTTTTGAAATATTCGCGCGAAAAAGCAATCTTCACTTTACAATTTTAGATGATCTTTATGCAGTGACTGCGTTACGTGATTTTTAATATTTCTATATTCGGAAGAACAATATATAGAGCCGACTCTCGATTATCCGGCCCCTGCAGGACCAGAGCTCGGCCGGATAAACAAATGACCAGTTAATCTTGCAGCATGTTTTATAGATTGTTATGTTTATAGTAAAAAATTAATATTAAATATTTTAATAATGTTTAATATTTATACACACGTATGTACATACGGTCCATATATACAATCATACCATCTCAATATAATATAATGCTACATAATATGTATGTACATATGTGATATTTGTTTAATGTCATTTTTTACAAAAAAGTTGCTAATTTTTTATGTTTCTGTTATTTCGTTTCGTTCGTTAATGTGATGTCACGCTACTTTCTCAAAAATGATATGTCAATTGCTAATGAATCTTCTTCCTGTTCACCATACTTCGTCGCAGTTACAAGTGCAATTTTTCCTTCTGCGCGACTCACTTTCTTATCTCTATCTATACTCTAAGAAGTGCGGAATACTGTACTCAGAGATTTAGTGCGAATGGAAAAAAAATTAATATGAAGATACGTATTTAAACAATTACAAATACATGTGACAATAATTACGCAAGAAAGTGAATAATTACACAATATTTCATATCAACAAAAATGTGGCCGGATAAAACGGAGGCCGGTTCAAATACGGCTGGGTAATCGGGAGTCTATTGTAAATAGAAGTTGTAAATTCAGTTAACTGAAACTATTTCATATATTTATATTTTGAAGTTTGAAAGATTATTTTAATGATCGGATTGGCAGAGTGACTACGAGTTCAGACTGTAAACCCATACTTAACATTTTCGTCATAAGTTCGTTATTCATTTATTCGTAACTATACAATATGCCAATAAGTGGCAATAATTGCAAAACATGTTAATGTAATTTTAAGAATATTTTATTCTGAAGTATACGCAGAAATAATTTCGGAGCACATTTTACGTGATTATCTCTCTAGCCGCGGATTCTTCCACTTACGAGTATTACTTAGTATTTGCTAGATCAAATAAATGTATGCAATGACACCACACACCTGTACTTCAATCCAACCATATTTATTAACGATAAGTACTATTGAAATAGATTTCTTTTATTTATTAGGTGTCAGAGAAGCTAAATGATTCTATAATTAACAAATCATATGAATAGTAAATCTATGGAAACAAACTGAATTGTCATGTAGTTATGAATTAAAAAAAGAAATATAGGGAAGAAAGATTAATTTGTGCGCAGCACGAACTCACGACCAAAATAACCAATATAAGATTCACAGGCAGAACCTATAACCACTCTGCCAATGTATTTAGTAAAATCAGTCTTTCTATTTTAAGATATAGTGTGGGGAAATAGTGCTAGTTGACTGAATCTATTATTTTTGTTATCTATATATTATTCTTCCAGATGTAGAACTATTAAAAATCACGTACGGTATTCACTGCATGGAAAACATAAGAATTTAAAGTAAGGAATGCATTTTCGCGCGAAATACCTCGGCAAAATTGATTTTTAATTTTTTTAACTACAACGCACAATTCCAAAAAATCTGAAAGATATTGGGGACAATAGATATAATAATATGTTGTTATCGTAAAAATATAAAAGTAGTGTTCTTACAACTTCACTACGAAATCTGCATTTTTCAGATTCTTTTAGGGTTTTCCATTTTGTACACCTAAACTTTGTAATAAAAAAATCCGAAAAAATTCTCTAATATATATCATTATATTTCTAATATGTCAGATTTTTCCCAGAATTTTTGTTTGCCATTAAATGGGACAAATATGGCAAAAACTGATATTTCATTTCTTCCCCATTACTACCCCCCAGATCGAGATAGAGGATTGAAACTTGGTGCGAAAGCTTTTCTTTGGCTAAGTTATCAAATGATACATCAAAAGTCTAATTTGGTTCAAGGGCAGTTATGACCCCCTTATCCGGCTATACTATTTAACTTGTGCGGGGCGCGAACAGGCGACCAAAATATTTCATACGGATTTCATTGTCGAACCGCAAAGCACTCTCATGCTATCGTTGCGTTGAATTGTCACGGCGGCAATGCGGCAACCCTGTCTATGATTTTTGGCAACGCTGCTGCCTCTTGACGATTTCTCCCCTTGCCCCGATGACGCACAATAAACAGCTGAGAATTACTCTACGCTTTCGTGAAGGAAAACGATAGTGGCTCCGCCTCGTATTCGTCAGGCAGTCACATGCTTGTAGAAAATGATCTTACTGTAACGAAATCTACCATGCCTACGAAATCTGTGACGTCACGCGAGGGGACTACCGCCTTAATGAAACAGAGCTTTATTTTATGTGCTACAAATGGGGAAGAGGGGATTTCTCTAATGTAAGATATTGTCTCACTTATTCGTAGTACAGTAGTTACTCTGTATTCGTAGTCTGTCGCATTTGCTACTGCAACTGCAAAGGCAGCGGAGGGGGTAGAGAGGCTACTTCCGTCTGACACTGTCTGACACCAGCCAGTTACTGGCCTGTGCTGGCCTGCAGTTACAACGAGACACGTATGACGACATATATACAAACGTGATTGAAATTGCTGGAAGCGGAAGATAATGGCATTTTTAAGTAGTACCTGTTTGTCTTTAAGTTTATGCATTTTATTGTTCCATACAAGTGTAGCTGTTAGCAAGTATTCTGAAACAGCAAATAAGCCTAAATATGAAGATCCATTGGATTTTCCAACCTCCCTTCGAGAGTTGGATAAACCGTTTCGCATGGCAAAATTAAATGTTTTATGGACAAAAGCGAAGAATGTAAATATTAATGTATTTTATAAATACATATTATTAGTAGACTGATGTAAATATATATAAAAATGTTTTTTGATAGCGTTTAACGGATACGAAACTGCAATCTATATTCAGCGATTTAAAGATCCACGATAAGGAAGAAATTGCGTATAAACATTTTAAGTCGGATGGCAAAGATCCGAACGGCGAACAAGAGGCGCAGTTAAGAAAGAAACTTATTGGTATTTACAAATAAATATTAATAATTTTACGATACATAAAATTGTTGTCATTCATTGAAGTTTTTATTCAAAGGAATTATGAGCACTTATGGATTGTTGGAGCATTTTGAGGATACAGAGGATCCAGAATTATTAAAGAGGCATAAAGCTTTAAATGATGGTAAAAATTATATTGCCAAGGATGTGTTTAATGATACGAGATTAAATAAATTGTGGGCCAAAGCTGAGATGGCTGGCTTTATCCGTAAGCTTGATAAAAACTTATTCAATCTTCAATTATAAGGTGTACCAATAAATAATCCACTACTCTTTTAATGGAAAGAAGGTAAAAACTACAATTATACTTAGAATATAATGCTACCTCCTTTTTTGTTTATTGGTAGCAATTTATGGTTTCATTCAAAGTGTAAGCTAATCAATTTCAACTTGAAAAATCAATCAATACTACAGTAATGAAGATGTTAAATTAGGAAAAAGTGGATTATTCATTGGTACATTTAATAATTGCAGAATGTTAATTATAATGTAAATTTTAAATATAATGTCTGATATATAATGTGTTTAATAGATGAAGAATTACAAACCTTAAAAGAGGAATTTCATCATCACCAAGATAAAGTAAATGAATACATGAATCTGTTGAAAGACGTAGAAGCTGGTGACAAGGAAACTCATAATAGTAAATAATTCTATTGCAAGTTACAATGCACATTAATTTCAAGTAGAATAAATTAAACTAAGGTACAATAAATACTTTATTTATTGATTAACAGACAGTTTGTATCACAAGCCAGAGAGTTGGAATGAAATAGATCATAAAGAAGAAGAAAAAGTAATGTCCAACAATATTCCTGAGAGGAAGTTGGATTACTTGGAGAAGGCAACAATGCTTAGGTATGTATAATATTTGCTGGTCGATAGCACGTGCACTTTTACGTAACGCGGGCGACTTCTCGCGCTTGGAAAAAATTGAGGAGCTTTCTGGAATAAAGTTTTGTAAATCATAGAACTATAGATCTAATATATTCCGGTAAATTGTCTTTAATTAATCGTCATACTACAGCAAATTTTCATTTCAATATACTGTCCAATTAAATTTAATTTAATTATTTTATTTATATATTTATTGTTGACTCATGGAATACGTGAACTTCCGACGCAATTTACTCAATTTACTATTATGGGTTCTTTGTCCAGAAAGTTCCTTAATATAATAGTGTCTTACTAAAATATTTATAGTATCTTTAATATTTATCAAATTTAAGTGATTCTATTTCACCTTTGCTCACATTTCATTTTGAAGCGCGCGATAATCTGTGATCTGCAGATAACGCATAAACAAAAAAGCATGGAATTTTCCGTGATCCTCAGATTAAGCATTAAATTTACAATTTCAGAGAAAAACACTTAGAACTTAGAAACGGATACGATCGTTTGGATAGATTAACTGCTAAAGGGCCAAACCACAAAGAGTTCATAGAACCAAAAGTACAAGGTCTCTGGCGTGCCGTATTGGAAGCCGGATTTTCGCCAGAAGAACGCGCTTCGTTGAAAGTAAATCTACACACGCGTAGCTATAAGAATCATATTTCTATTCAACACATCGTTAACACTTAATATGTTGCTAGGAGGAATTGTTGCACTACGAAGGAAGATTACTCAAATTAAGACACTTGCACACGGAAGCAGCTTTAGAAGCCGCGCGGCAGGGGAAACATTACGAAGTAGGAAATTCTATGAAGGAACAGCACATAAAGAAACATGCGCGAACCGTCCAAAAACTTCACACGGATCTTGAATCGAGGATCATGCAAAGACATTCTGAACTTTAATTTGCGTCGATGATAGTGTGATAAATGTTATTATTTGCACAATAATTGTTAACTAACTGTGTTTAGCTTAAGAATATTTCTAGAAGAGATTGTAAAGATCTAATTTTAAAATGTATTAGTTTATATTATACATTTACATGATATATTTTTAAAAAGTTTACAGTGTAAGAGACTAATATATACATGTTTAAATTTGTATGATTTATCACGTTTACAATAACAAAGATGGTAATAATTTATACACGATAAACGTTTTCGTCATTTTCTGCCCCTCTAACCACGCTTGGTAACAGGCAATACATCGATATTACTATGACAATTGTTGGTACCGAAATAAACAGTTAAACAACCATAAAGGTGTACACGATATCGCTTCTTTGAAATATATTAATTGTTATATGATAAAGTGCGATTAAATCTATATCGTAATGGCAACAGCGATAAAGGATCGAGTCATACCGGCAATGGACACTCTGGTTAAATACGATAATCCAGTTTTAGTTACAACGCGTTCAGAAAAGGTTTGATTCTATCTTCGATCTATCTATTAGGTCATCAAAAAAGCAATGTCATTTCTCAGATTTCTTTAAACAAACGTATCAACAATTGTTTGAAGAAGAAATCCAAAAATTTCCTGAGAAATCGGAAAATTGCATAAAGTAATGTTCAATAAATCGATGATTAAATCTATTCCATCTTTATTCTATCTTAATCTCTTTAAAATAGTCGCGTGCGCGATTAAAATTATGACAAATCACCGCAAGTAGTATTTTGTACTTAAAATAGGTACCTAAGGAGCAGGGGCCAAAAATCGGAGCGGCAGTTTGCAAAGTTGAAACCACGATTCCCACCCTTGATACAAGACACGAAACTTCGGAAATTTTAAATAGAATTTTACCACCAAAGCAATGGGAAGAAGATGGACAACTGTGGACTCAACAAGTAATAAGATATCTTTGTATTTTATTACAGTAACCGATGCATCATGATGTTTAATACACTGATTTATATCAGGTATCGAGTACACCAGCTACGAGATTAGACGTAATAAATTTGCAAGAACAATTAGACATGAGATTGCAACAAAGGCAAGCGAGAGAAACTGGTATTTGTTCGGTGCGCAGAGAGCTTTACACTCAATGTTTCGGTAAAAAAATTGTCATATTAAGTCTCATATTATTTAAATTACTTTTGAGTACAGCATTGTGGAAACTAAAGTCGTCAAATGATATTTTTTGATAGATGAAATAATTCGTCAAGTGACGGTGAACTGTGCGGAACGCGGATTACTTTTACTTAGGATTCGAGACGAACTGAAGATGACATTAGCCGCGTATCAAACTTTATATCAAAGCAGTATTGCTTTTGGTATGCGTAAGGCTCTGCAAGTATGTGGTATTTTCCTTAACTTATAATGTTAGTTCCCAAGAATACCGAAATTCTCGAAAATCTCGAGATTTCTTTAAGAATCTCGGTATTTCCGAAACTCAAATACTTTTAGGTCTCGGTCCGACATCAATACTGGGTTCTTGCATAGCTCTAATGTGTTTCAATGAACGATAAACTTTTAGCAAGGTTTTTCCAGGCTGAACAAGGAAAGGAAGATTTAATTGCAGCTGCGGATGAGCTGCAGTTGCAAAAGGCTGAATTAGAAAAGACTGTAGTCGAATTGAAACAAAAATTTGATCAGGCCGAAAGAAGAGCGGCCGAACTGAGAGAAGCCGAAGAAAAGAAGTACATGGAAGAGATACAATTTCTGAAAAAGACAAATCAGCAATTGAAGGTAAATAATTTTTGCGTATAATATGCGCAATAATAAATGTAGCAGGTTTATCGATCTAATTATTTTTATTTCACAGACACAGTTGGAAGGTATTATCGCTCCGAAGAGATAAAATAAATAGAGATCATAATTGTTGTAATTTATAATTAGCTTATCCGAATATTTTGATCTGAATTTACTTGAATTCGATAATAAGGTCGGTATAAAAACATTAAGATATTTTATTTACTTTCTTATTTTATGATAAATTTGCATTTACATATATCTTTTGCTTACAAATTTATCGAACATTGTAAAACGTATAAATATCGTTTAATAGAAAACATAGATAAATAAATACATATTTATTTAATTTGTCAACGGGTATAGTACCATAAATATTAGGTACCGAGTTGTATGAACAGTGGTTTTCTTTATTGTATTTTATTATCAGACGTATTCGTTTAATTTGCTCGCGCAAATCAGCAGCTTTTATTCATGATAAAAAACCAGGTATGCGATACTATTAAAATATAAAATATATGCGACAGAATATAGTAATTCCCTTTCTATAAGTAATTATTATAATGTAAGAACAAATATAAAGATTTTAAAAGTACATACAAATTAATTCCTATTTGCTGGATTTAACTTCGATGTAAAGTACTTCTAAACATAGGAGTTTGCAACTGCGATTCTATTATTCTATTAAAAAGAATACAATGTTGTAATATCATACAATTTTTCAACTTGCCGATAGGAGAATTTTCAATCGCATTGTTTTCGATATTGCAGATTAGAAAGCGATACAACTTCTACGTATTTCAAACATGTTTCCAGTTTAAATTACTTCTTTAAATGTATATAATTAATAATATTGGCACTTTATAGTTTTCGTATAATTTCCGTAAGCAATGTTATGATCGATATTATTGCTGATAGTATAGGTATCGAGTTACGTGCAATGGCTACAAGGAGAAAACGTACTGCATTTCTTTTCTTACAATCTTACGAATAACTTATTAAATTGGTCCCGCTCCCCTTAATCGCACTTTACACCGCAGTTAATAGTATGTATATTTGTCTCATTTAACGTCTGTTTCCTTATGTTACATGTTATGCAATTTTACATGTAGAATTTTCATAGATCTTAATACTAACAATATGTGGTCTGTTGTTTCATTGAAAAACATATATGATCTATATAAAACGATATTTTTAATATTTAAGAATAATTTCTTCTATTATGACAAACGTATGAAAAATTATATCTAAAACGCATGTAATAAAACAATTAAGATTCTCTACTTTTAGATGTAAAAAAGAAGCAGCATACGTTTTATGTATTCCGCCTCTTAATCATGGAACTCATTGCAATATTCTTTTCTTTTCCCTAACAAAATTAAGATACTAATTTTTCAATTTCGAAGCTCTTTTTTCTTTCGTATATGTCGAGTATGTTATCGAGAACGTGGTTTAATTATATTGGTATGAATTATAAAATAAAATGTGCTAACCACAAAATATAACAACCTTTAGTATAAATAAATTAAAAAAAATTCAAAGTAAATAAAATCATGAATATGTGTAGAAATAGCGTATTTAAGGCAATTAAAAAATGTAATATTCGGTGTTCGTTACGTTAGTGGCAACTTCGACATTAAAATGAATAATAAACTTTAAATACATTTACCTGTAAAAATTAATGATCAAAGAATGTCGATATTTAACAATGAGATTAAATATATGCGCTTCTTAAAATGAATCTCAAAGTACATTAAAACAGTTTTACATAATGAATATATTAATTTACTTATTCCTAAAGGAAAATAAATAGAATACTTTACAAACCACTAGATATTACGTAGCCGTGGTTTCAATTATTTTTCACTTTTAAGCTAACTAATAATTTATTTTACATTACAAGTATGTTCGAAACCAATTATATTCAGTTTTTTTTGGATTTGCGTATATCGTTTGTTCCAGCAACCAAAATACTGTTTCCGTATTATTTTTATCTAAATCAAGTTAGAATTGCTTACATTAAAATTAAACTAGGAAATAAAAAATTGCAAAGAGGAATGTGTATCATTTTATATAGAACAATTTTTCGTATAAATCGAGTTTAATAAATACATTTCATAAAATAACTATTATCGTAATAGTACTGATGGTAGAAATACTATGTTATCGTTATATCTTAATTTCTTCAATATTGAAATTACATTCGATCAATATTGCAAGGAGTCGAATCTTATGAAAAAGTACAAAATACAAATTCTATGAAGTACATACGAAGAAACATGGAACTTGATTATCGATTACTATGATGTTGCACCAGTCCAATGAAACTATGACGCGCTAATACTAATACTAATAACACTCGCCTCGCATTACTTTAAAAATCGGTAAGTATGCTAATACCAAAAACAGCACGTCTGAGTGTGTATGTGTGTATATGTGTGTAAGAAATGAACGTCGTTTTCAATATACCTAATCAGTTACATTATTAAATAATGAATATGAAATAATATGTTATGCATATATAAATGTGTACGCTTTAACACTTTGAGTGCCACGCATGATTTTTGCACGATTTTCCAATTATTTTTCCCTCAAAAATGGGACAATGACTCATGTAAAAATTTATGCGCTTGTTTATAATCTTTTATAATTTTAAAATAAGAATTTTATGGGTGCTCACTAATATCATTCTAATCTCTCTCATTGTACGAAATTTTAGTTTTGTTATCATCTATAATTTTGATATTAAGACTATTTCTAGATTTATATTTGTTTAGTATATTAAATATAATCTTTTTCTTCAGAAACTCCTGGTCAATGATTATTAGCATCAAAAAGCCTACTAATAGGTTTTCGATAAGTAAAGTGTTAAGAAAAACATTTTTTTAGAACAACTTGAGTTGCAAAAGAATGAATTAGGAATGCAAAACCTGTACGGGGAGTTCGCTTATTAATAGATGGTATCCAATACCAGACAGTAGTCATGTATTTGAAATCCAAAACAGTTACCCATCGGTAATAGCGCAAAAACTGAAAAAGATATAGAATGGAGTAAAAATTGAAAAAGAAGACTAAGAAGATAAGTAGACTAGGAAAAATAAATAAAACTAGAGAATTGGAGCCGAAGAACTCCCCCCTACATACTGATTCGTTTGGTTTAGAATATGTACAATATGGCGAATTTTTTGTATTATTCAGTCATAGCAAACCATGCCCAGTCGACCGAGAAATCGTATGAAATATACTCGAGATACGCTTGGCACTAAAAGTGTTAAAGAAAGCAGCGCGCGACGGGAGATTTGTAGTAAATTATATGCACCGATACAGAGCGAAGGATTCAAATTCTCGGATGTACAAAGTGGATGGATGTAATGCAAAAGATTTGCATCATTAGAACACACTTTCACAATGCAGCAACAACAAATGAATGTTTCACCAATTTTCTTGCATACGTCTTTTATCATTTTGCACCAACATTTTTATCCGAGGTCAATGACGACCCTTTTTCGAACGTTTCCGTTTCTTTTTCTTCGAAACAAGAACAGTATTTGCACTTATCTTAGGAGCGGCACCTTCAGTGGCACTTGTAGGTATAATTGTTTCGCTTTTCTCCTCTTGCGGGCTACTCACAGCAGAAGACTGCCCGGTGATTTCTTCGCTTTCGCTTTCGGCGTCGCTTGCTCCTGTTCCGGTAATACTTTCTACTTCGTCTTCCGCGTTACTTAATTCCAGAGATATAATTGTTTCTCGCAGAGTTTCGACCTAGTTGCATAAACATATGTACATCGCAAGTGCAAAAGAGGTTCAGACCGAAGTGAAATTTATGCATCGATACGTGTAATTATTAATTTGAACGACATCAATACAACGTAACAAATATACTATATTACAGAACGAGATTAAAATAAAAAACAAAAAAAAACACGTAAAATTTATAACAGTTTTACAAATAGTAGCACTTAACTTGTACCAATACCACCAAAATATAATTGTAGTAAAGTATTACTTAAAAAAGAAAGTACCTTTATACATGCTTAATTATAGTGGATAAGAAAAATCAATAAGTAGCATTACCGATAGTTTGAGAAGAGTTTGTTAGTGATCAGTGGAAATGAAATCAATTGCTCAAGGTGGTGCAGGTTGCACTTCCATGGTCAGTGTTGGATTCTTGGAACAACAAACACAACCATTGAACTAGCGTTTCCATTAGACTTTGTGCGGTGAAGCGAAATATTTTTAAGAGCGGGCATGCATTCAAGTTTCACAGATTACAAATGTACGAGGCACGCTAAAAAACAGAACTTATTTCACACACGTTACTCAAACTTTTATGAGTATTACACCTTTCCCTAATTATTTTAATTTGAACGCCAGTATAGCGCTTCAAACATCATTGCTTTACCGTCTTTTGATTGCAACTCTTCACTTTGCATTGCTTGTACCAAAACTTCCGAGGTTTTATATTCTTATTTATACGCCATTGGAATTTTCTACTAGTTTTGAGTAATGGAATCACTTGCTGCTACAGCAATTATCAATATTACTATTTTATGGAGTTAACTCAACTTGCCAATTCGACGTATTAAAGTTCTAGTACAGTGTTTCCCAGACTTTTTGGGTCGCAACCCCATTTTATAATAGTTTAAAGCTAGGTTTACGGAATCCGTCAATTTTAGGGATTTCGAATTTCATGCTAGAAGTTACAAGAATCATAAATATCATTTTTAAACAATTTATGTTCATCTTGATTGTTGTAGTGATATGAATAGTTATCCTAATTCAACATCCTTTCTCTCCAGACTTTGCAATACGTATTTTTCCAACAACCCCTTAAATTATACAATTAGTGTCCGTAAATCTAGTGTTAACTCCTCTCTAGCAAGTCTTCCCCTATATAGGGTAAGATAACTTTAATATGGTAAAGAAAGTGTATTGAAAATAAATATTTCAGAATGTAATCTCAATATTTAACACATTGAGTGCCGCGTTGGCCACTGATGAACCACGCAAAATTATTTCTGTTAATTTTTTTGATATTCTTTCTAAATACTTTTTTGTTTAGTTCCATTGATACTGTAAGGTGTCCTTCATATATTTATATATGATAATATCGTGAATCATTAGTGGCCCATGCAGAGTAAATGTAAAATTACGAAAACGAATAGAGTTAGGAATCCAGGACAGTACTCAACGTATTAATTATACCTCTCCTACTACATATGTTTAATATATTTAATTACTTAGCATCTGAGAAACCGTGACCCCCTAGAAAACACTTTGCAACCCCCTTTCGTGTTGCAACCCACCCAGTTGGGAACCAGTGTTCTTAGTACAACAGTTTAAAAATTGAGCTGAACTCGGAATGCACGTCTCTATGGTCCACAATGTGATCAAACAATACTTGGTGCTTAAATTTTGTGCAAGCTCTAGAATTTATAGTACCTGTCGCTCAATGAGCTTCTCGACGTATTCGACTGTTCGGACACGACGTTCACCCGTCACCTCATCCACGTATTCCTCGGTACGCCGAGTGACCTTCTCGTCCACTACTTTTTCGGATTCGCGTATCTCTTTAGGGGGACCGGCCTTGCTGCGTACAGCAAGTTTGGGAAAATCTGCACTAGATGGCCGTAACGTAGTGAACTATGATAGTAAGACAGACAAACGGGGTACCATTGTAGTTAACGGTAACATTATTGTAAATACACAAACACTAAGTTAGAACACTACACAGGCGAGCAAGAAGTAATTAGTAGTACGATAAAAAAATGCTGGTTAATTCGTCTCAAACACATCGTTAGATTACGTTTACTGCTTTAGTTGCTGCCGGTATAACTAGAGCGATGTGGTAGCAGTACAAATGCTTACATCAGCTGTCGTTTCTGATTCAGGAACAGGAGCAACAGCATCCGTAGAATCTTGCGTTCCATCACTTTTATTCGTAGTGTCCATCATTTCGCTCATTTTCTTTATCACTATCTGTGCTTGAAGAGCATCCTATGTGTATAAATGTTTAATGAATCTTTTCAAGTACCAAAGGATGTATTAAAATGAACCCATTCGCAGCGGACGACGCACTGTGTGGAGCTGGTAAGCTTGCGAGTCTAAGGATTGTAGGTCTGATGGGTTACAGGTTCACGTTTTCCGACGCAATTATAAACGTTAGCCGAAACGAAGCAAAGAAGGAGAGGAGATATATGGAAGAACATAAACATAAATTCTCTTTGCCTCGATGTGGTCTTACTAGCAAACTTATCAGCTCTTTCTGGGGTCAAAAATTTGTTTGTCATTTATTTGTTATTTAGAATGAAAGTTGCCTAGCACTGTACACGACTAATAAATTGACGTCTGTTTACGTCCTATATTCCGTAAAGATTTAGAAGCTAAAACGATAAACACGAATAAGGAATCATGAATAATAAATAATGAATAAAAGTTCTCCAAACGAATAATGAATAATTGGGATAGTAATTCGAATAATCGACTAAAAATTAATTATTTACTCATTATTCTTATTCAAATAAAATTGCTCCCGTTGCGAATAGGTTACGGAAAATTATGGATCATTTTTACCTGCTCAAGAGATTTTAAGCGTGCCTGTCTCCATGCCGCTCGCTTCTCTGCCCTCAACGCTCTCTGTTCGGCAGGACTCAAATGACTTTCTTCATCCTCGTCCGAAATTATACCCTACAAAATGAAAAAGTATATGAGGAACAAAGAGCAATTTAGAGCGCGTAACTATTAAGAATTAGGCGTAGAAATGTTTAATGGTAGTCAATAAAAAGGTAATACCTCCTGTACCAATCTCTCCTTCAAGCGCCGTTCTGCTTTTGCTGTCCTTACACTGCTTGGAAGATTCTGCAGAAGGGGGATCGAACTTCGCGAACTCAGTCGGCTACTGCAAGGTAACGAGCATGCACACTGACAAATCATATACATGTGCCAGAATTTTAATGTTTATTCTTTTAAAAGAGGAAATACAAAAAAGCAACGTCCAGTACAAAGGCGAAAAAAAATATTGTACGGCTTAATATATACAAACAATTACGATTACAATACAAAAAGAAATTGAACCACACTACACATCAACCCTAAGTCTATGAATTACGTGTAGTCGGATCGGTGCTGAGAGATTCCCAAGAATAATTATTTTTACGCCACGGAGACAAGACTTTCATATAAATAAAAGTGGAAGCAGACAAATAATAATCATTATTCTTTGGAATCTTTGAAGTGTGCTTGCGGTGCATGGGAAGAAAATGTATTTAAAGCGTAAAGTTTCTGTCTGCGAGAATTATACATAATCTTCGTAAATCTACGATATCTCGTTTTATTAAAAAAAAAAAAAAATAAGAAAAATGGGATACGTGATTTTACTATGCAGTAAATGCCTGTGTAAGCACAACCACAACCAGAACTGCAAGGTACAATGTGAATTGCGAAGTCGTAAGCCTATGTACAAATATACGTTATTTTATAAAAAGCAGTCGCTAAGTTGTAACAAAAATGATTTATACGCTAACTATAATAAGCATGCAGACGTTGTAACGACAAGAAGCACCTGATATAAATTATATGTACATGTAAAATTTATCGCAGGTATAAAAATACTGATGATATTTACACGATATCCAGTCATTTTGTCTAAAACTTGTCGAAGTTTCTTTCTTTTTTTAACTATAACTTTACCATAGAAACAGAAGAATAAGACTATCCTTTAGTTTATCAATATTAATACTTGCAGAGAATTTGGTAATATTGTAGACGTAATTATTTTTCAATTGAAAGATAGCTGTGTCTCGATGCGCGCGTAATATGATAGAAAGTCAAGTTTAGCATCTTACAACTGACAAATAATTAGCGCGATTACATTATTTTCTACTTTTATGTACAAAGAACGTGGACTACATTAAAATGCTATAATACTTAACACTTTACCGACTGGTCGTGACCGAAACTGCTACGCACTCCCGACCGGCTTAGTTTTGGCTATTGTGGCAATGTATGCACTTATTTTTAAAGTTCTACAATTTTTAACTTAAAATTTTGGGAAGCACTCGATATATCGTTCTAATCTCTCCTATTATTAGGGACACAAATTATTATTATCATTATTATTATTATTATTATGATCTATACTTTTCATAATATTATTACTCCATTTATTATATATGTATATATCTGGGGTTGTAAGGTAAAACTACATAAGCCACATGTTTTCACCTTCGAGATACTGCTGTTTAAAGTAATGAATACACGTGTTAAATATCGGGTTTCGATCAGCGTGCATTTATTTTTTGAACCTAAGGAATTTATTTTCGAGTATTTTTATCTGATAAACACAGGTTCTGTGCCCGAGAGCTCAATTAATGCATAAGTTCCAATTTTTTTAAAATTGTGGCTTACGTCGTTTTGTTTTGTAACTACAGATATTGAGACTATTTTTAGACTAATATTTGCACAATATATTAAATATAATGGTTTCCCCAAATCAAAAAATATAATTAATAAATGTTGGCAATAAAAGGCCGATTAATAGGCTCCCGATCGATGAGTGTTGGCATCGAAAAGCCTACTAATAGGCTTCCGGTCGGTAGTGTTAAGAGCGGACTTAAAGATTGTAAACATTTCCAAGAATCAACATGGTAATTTGTCGTGGTTCCAATCTTTTTTGATAGCCACTATTTTCTCTTTCGTTCGTTCTTATCTTTTGTGGTATGCAAACATGAAGTAGTGGAAACAAAGAAAAAAATAATAAAGTAAAAAGGTTTTAATAATCACACGTTCAAATGCGTAGAATGAGTACAACTTAGCTTACTTAGGTCGTCGGTTATCCTGATCTTCTAACGTTTCCTCTAAATCTTCCAAACCTTCGTTTTCATCCAGCTGCGCCCACGATTTCAATTCATCCCGTGTTAGGGTGGCGATCTTTTTTTCTAAAAACATATATAATAATAAAAAACGATACCCTACCTAAAGATTTAATCCTGCTGCGGTTTTCGAGATTCTATTCAACTCAATCGAGTATTCGTTTCCCTTTAAGAATGAGATATCATTCTGAAAAAAAGAAACTTCGACAATTCTTTTACCGTTATGTCAAGATAAGAACACGAATGGGTCGAAAATAATCTGAAGACCGCAGAAGGGTTAACGATGCGATTAGGTGGATACCGTACCTTCTTCTTGTTTCATTTTCTCTACTTCATCCTGACTTAGAAAACTGAATACTTTTTCTACAAAAAAAAAATTTTATAGAGACAGTGATGGTTAAAGGTTTCTCTCGTGAATATTTGAAATGACATGTACCTGGTTTAGGGGAAGGTTTCAAATGTTCCTCCATGGCACTTTCAAACAATTTCTTTTTATCGCTAACAGACATCTTTACTAAAGGTGGTGTTGGCGATGGTGTTGGTGAAAGCTGTATTTCAAAGAGTTACATTAATATTCAATAAACGTAATTCAGTATCTATACAAAATATATAAACTGCAATGGGTTTGTTTTAAAATTCTACTCCCACTATGCATTTTTGAATCTATCGCATGCATACTAATTTGTACTCAAGTAATGAAGAATACTTTTGATAATCTTGTGCAAGAAAAATCCGTGATTCGAAGGCACCAACATTCTGACTAAAGAATAGAAGGGAAACGTAGTGCATTAGTACTATCTGAGCCACTCATATGCCAAATCGATTAACTTCGCTAAACGAAACTTCTTTCTTTAAAATTTAAACTCAAGTAAACACTATAGAATATATATACTATACATTTACTTTAAATATTTTTAATACTTTTGTATATTTAAATTTCCTATAAATGCATAAAAATTCGTAGTCTAATTATTACAGGAAAAGCTTTTATCTAACGAGAGACAGTGGCTACAAAAAGTATTTATACATGCTCACATTTTTCCATTAGGCATTTTCTAGTTAGGTTTTGCATATCCTTTCTACCATAATAAATTCATACAGTCGCACAAGAGTCCTATTAAATAATAGGAACTTTAGTTGAGCTCAGTTAATTAGTACATAAATGGAAAAATAGATACAGTAGTGAACAAATATTTTTTGTAGTTACTGTATAAAATGCGTAGAATAATATATCATTGGAATTATTATTTTAATAATTTTTTTGTTATCCCGTAGCCACAACCATTTTTTTCTTTTTGCGATGTTAAACCTGATCGCTAAGAAAATTTATTTCATTCATAAAGAAATAAGCATCGATCAAATGCTTTGGCACTAAAATTTTCAAAAATTTCAAAAGCGTAGTTAATCATTTTGACCCATGACCAGCTCGTTTAATCATGCTTTTCAAGACCCACCTCAACCTCATTATTCCCATCAACAGAGCGTGCGTTCTGTCGTTTACCAAAAGAAGCCGAAGTGCCATAATCTCCCATGGATGTGGGAGCGGTCAGAGGTGTAGGAGGAAGTTTGAAACGAGAGTGAGGATTCTGATTGATTTTCTTGTAAGAAGTGATTTGAGGATCGGAAGTAAATTTGTCATGCAAGGACGAAGGGTGCTCCCTCGTTGAAGACGATGAAGTATAATTAATTGGCTCTTCTTTAGAAATGGGAGGAAGATCGACAAACGTAATGCTACGTTTCGGTATGGAGCTCTTTTTCTTTGGGGAGGGCAAGCTTTGGATTGCGGTAGTACGATTGAAGTTCGTCGATGGAGTAAGAATAGAGACCGGAGACTTGGGCGACGGATTGTCCACTGATGTTCCATCACTCTCTTTTCTTAGTGACTGAGTAAATAACACGAAGAATTGTATTAGTAAAGTTAATGCAACGCTCCGCTATGATGTACAACGCAATTAAAAGTAACAAATTATTATTAGGGACTACGTATAAATGTACAACTAATAAATAGACTAAAAAAATATTGGCCTGTAAACTGAATTTCAGAATTATCTTGAATATCTAATTACTTATTAGTAGACTGTGGATCTTTATGCATTTATGGGAAATTTACTTACACAAAAATCACAGGATTCACGTAATATATAAAAATATATAAAATATACAAAATAAAACATACATTATTACATTTAGGGGGTAAACCTAATCTCTACTTATATAACACAGGGTGTCTCATTTAAAAGGGGCCCCTTGACTATCTTTTTTAGTTGCGATAATGCAACAAATATTTCATACGCAATTTAAATTATATTAAACAATGAATTCCCTGTGAGGGGAAAAGCGGGACGAATTTATGTTACAACCTATTATATATTTTTTTTGTTACGTAAATCCTTTATTTTTTCGCGTAGGCAATTTCCCACAAATGCATAAAGACCCGCTAGTCTACTAATAAGTAATTAGATATTCAAAATAGTGCTGAAATTTAGTTTACAACCTAATCATTTTTCGAGAACTAAGGAACAAAAATGTGTAACTTCATACTAATCACATTATCATATCATCAAAATGAGAATGCGTTCACCTTATTTGCTTCAAGTTTAGTCAACTTATCATTTCTTCCTTTTTTTCTTTATAAAACTTGCAAACTATACTTTAAAAACAGATTTATTTTCAATACTACATCTCATACAAAATCTATATTAGAATTAAAAAGGAATCAGTTTTGAACTTATTCATTCAATATTCTTCTTCTTCTTCTTTTACCAACCTATACACATTCAGTATTATATATGAATTGTACTATTATTGCAACAATTCATGCAGCTTTGCACATAATTTTGTCTTGTATACCCTTCCAATGATTTTAAATATATTAAAGTCGACTTTATAAAGTTACTTCACATTTGTACCCTCTATCCATCGCCTTTTCACGCGTATCGATGCATTGCGAGATGTTCCAAAACGAAGCGACTAGGTAAATTTTATCCCACAATTGTATTGTTAACTCGTTAACTTCGGTTAACAGGAACTGTGCGATCTCTGCATTGCTAAATATGAACATGAAAAATGTATTCTCTCTGTAGTTTAATGGGATAAATGCGATCGATCTCGGAAACATCCGTGTTGCAACGATACGTTTGAACAAAGGACTGCAGCGCGTATCTCATTTTCATCTCGGTCAACTGGAACTTCAACATTAACATAGTTTTTTTTCTGCTTTAATAATTAGATAAATACTATCTTATCTTTATACTTTTGTAATAATATATAAACATCTGGTCCATTAGATTTATATCAACATATAACATTTATAGAACATTTGTAGAATACAGTACATTGATTTATATTTCAATAATGATATGAGTTTACTGTAGAAGTAATCATCCAAGAGTGCTTAGCATTTTATTAACTTAGAAAAAAATGCTAGATGCACGAATACCTTATCAAATAATATTTTATGTCTCGATAGACGTGACTCATTTCACTTAATTTCTTTTTTTCTTTTTACTTTTACTGTACATCGTATATAATTAATGTAAATTATTAGAAGTTGATATCTTTTTTTTGGGTACACTCCCTCCTACTTTTGATGATACACGCATTGATTATTATCTTTGGTTTCCGACGATATAGGTACAGAGTTTGCAGCGAATTGAATATACAAAATGAAGCATAAATTATTAATTATTTATCTAATGGTCGTCCGATAAATTTGTGCCGAACTTTTTCACCGTCGAATAAGCATTACAAAAGTATTACTAAATAAAATTGAACTTATGGCATATGTAATAAATATATCTCTTAAATAAAACCTTTCCTGATAAGTTTCATGCCCCTATCCATACTACAAGGGTAGCTATAGGCCGAAACATAATTTACATTGAAACTCCACTCTCTTTGATTTGTCGCATAAGAAGCTGCGAAAAATCAGAGATACTTTAATTAAGGCGATATACGTCAGGAAATTCTTTTACGAATTTTTAACAGCAGAACTTAACTTTAAAAAATTTCTATAAATGACTATGTTTACATTTTTATAATCAGTTTTATAATTACGTTAGCACCATTCTGATACCTTAAATGCTTTTCTTACACTGATCTTGAATACCTAAATTAAGGTGCATTGAGCTCTAATCGCTGGATATTTAAAAAGAAAATTATGAAATGCAATAGAAACATATTGCAGCACGAACTTATTAGACGGCCTAACATAAAATCACCCAACATATAAACTGTTCTCTAACGTGTAGAGGTCCAAATATGGGCTAGTTAAAGTGTAGTGCTTATTAAGCGCTACCCTGTATCAGAAACAGTGCAGAACTACGACTGAATACCAAATGAAATTGTACAAAAGAAATAGTAACCATGGCTTGTTGCATTAATGTGATCTATTGCAAACAATGTCATTGTTGCGAATTTCGCGACCGTAAAAGTTTTCAAAAATATGTTTATTTCACTTTTTTTAACAATGATCAACTGAAGTAAGAATTAATTTACTAATTACACTATATTGCTGACATTAAATGCCTTTTGTTACCTACTTCCAATAAAAAGAACAGTTTTCTTAAAGAATCTTAAATTTTATTTTATGAGTGGCCCATATGTGGACCACTTTCACTTTAAATTTGTAGCAAACATTACTTTTGTTCCGCACATTTCGATTTTACATCGGAAAGCTATCACATTATAGATGTACACTGATATATAAAAATTTAAGTGTATTCAACAGCAGTAAACATTAAAATAAAAGTGGTAGCTCATATTTGGACCACCTCTTCTAATAATGCTTCCATTTTTGGAAGTAATAAAATATTCTATCTTTTTCTTTATACCAGCTACTTTGTTAATAATATAAAAAAGATATCTCTAATGTAGCTTCTACCAAAATGCATGTAAAAATATCGATAAAACATATCTTTTTTTTCTTAATATTTCTAACAAAGAATACCACACAATATCAAAAGTATTACTGATTAATGAAATTATGATTTCTCAACTTTCAGCAATGATTAACTTTCTTTAAACAAGAATATAGACTCTCGTTCCTTTAATTGCCAAGTCGTGTATCACAAAGGAAAAGGACAGCGATGCCTGTAATTTTCTGCGATACCTAAGTTCCAAGTATATTACTATTGAATAATATACTTGTCACTTTTGTTAGTCGCGTAACAGCAACAGGGATCTTTTACCGTCCCAATCTTCTCTTACTTTCAGTAATTGTTGATACAGTACCCAGAAGTTTGTATAATAATCTTTTTAAGCTTAACACGTTAAGTGCCATCTCAGTCATAAACGATGAATCAGTGTCAAATGTAAAAAGTATCATATTTCATTTCCTTTAAATTAAAAGAGAAAAATGTACAAATTATTATTTTTCATTGTCAATGCAGTGCAATGACACAATAGTTTAAATTCATTAATACGTTTTAATGAATTATTGTAGTTCTAAAATGGTTTTTCATTTTACTTCTATTATCATTATTATTCTTTTCTATTACAATTTGGGACTTAATCTTCCACGTTTGGATTAAGTTCGATAAAGAACAAATTGAAGAGACTATAATAAAGAAAACTCTAGTAAAAATTAACAACACTAGTCATGAGTAGACTGCCGATGTTTACGTAATTATGGGAAATTTAAATATGCAGAAAGACACGGAATGCGTTAATATATAAAAATGTATAAAATATACAAAGTAAAGTACAAGATATTGTATTCTCAGGATAAACCAATCTTTTGTTTAGCTTCCATTTCTTTAATTTTGTTAATAAAAATATGAATTTGCATAAAGATCCGCAGTCTAATTGTTAGTAAGTGTCTGTAATCGTCTCGCTAATTCTTTTTGTGCTATTTCATTGAGTGTGGCAAAAATCGAAATATTAAAAGATAGTGAAAATCAGATCGGCACTCAACGTGTTAACGAACTGCAATAGTCGCGTCCAATCTTTTAAAATAGATTGTGAAACACAAGTTTCAAGAATCAATGTACAAATATCGCTAAAAAATATTTGTTAAATATGTGGAAAGTTCTTGCCGTCTATGACGCCTGTCTACCTATCACAGAAGTATCTTTTCATGTTCATCTTTTAACCGATATTCATGAACGAAGGAGCCATGAAATATATACACACGAGAGTCTGTTAATTAAGGAAGATATCACACATTTTTGTGACGATTAAAATATCTTCACCCCTTTCTTCTCGTTCTTTTTTTACTTCTCTTCTTTTGGACCAAAGCAAGAAACCAATCACAGAGAGAATCAACCCAGCCACAGTCAGCAATATTTGCAATAATTACACTTAACATTATAATGGCAGTATCAGTAACAAACGGAGTAACGATAGTTAAAATTGTACAACAGTGATACCCATGGAACGCAATAAACACCATGATTATGCGAGTTAACGACATGAATTCCTTAGAATATAATTTTATTATGGCACAGTCCCGCGGATTCAGAGGTATGGACGTAGACACAGGGAAAATGAGTAGAGGGTCGAACGACTCACTCCTGTTAGAGGGCAGCCAAAGTAGCACTATCACCTTCCACTGTCTGCAAACATGTGAAACATCTCTTGTTTTGCCGCTCAGGAGAGCATGCGACGCTAACAACACTGACAAATGTACATTTCATGCGTCACATATGAAAAATAAGTAATGAGAGACTTGTGGTGAGTGTATAAATAATATAACAAATAATAAAATTCATCAATAACCGAGAGATTCCATTTCAATTTAATCGAGTTCAGTTTAATACGGTATCATTCGAAGGGTAGAAAAACTAAAAGTTAATTATATAGCTTTCTTTTTTTGAAGATAGTAGCTTGCGATTGATAACTTATTATTAAATTATAGTTTTTGTTATTCTTTTTAATTTTTTGTGTATTAGGAAACATTTAGATCTATGATCTTTACCGAGGAGGAATAAAGTAAGTTTAAATAAAAACTACTGCCCATGCTTGTAAGAATGTACACGAAATTGGGAAGAGCAACGTTTTCTCTCTTTACACCATAATGTACCATAATAACTTTTCTTGCTTTATAAATTGATCAAAACGAATATTTTTTTTAATTGAAATTTTTTCAAACGTCCCTCCTTTTGTTCCAGTGCCATTAATAAAACGTGGAATTTTGTTATTAATAAATCATACGTCTATGTATTCGTCAACACATAAGTACATATACTGAAGTAAATCAATAAATGATTCTCGACTGCTAGTAACACATACACACAGTAAAGTCATGCGTTACTCTTTTTTAAATGAAACTTAAAATAAAAATAAAAAGCAATTTTTAAACAACTTTGAAGAGAAAAATATTAGAAAATAAAATGACTAACAGCTTTGTAAAATTAAAGAGTACTGAGCATGCATGTATGCAAGAATTATTATCTACAAGCGTGCAATTTATGTTTAAAGTAATTGTACGATCAAACAAAAAAAATTGGAACCATCTAATTAGATACGATGCAAATAATGTAGTTTAGCTATAATTTCTATTGCATAAATACTGTTAACAAAATAGTTTTGTTGTAAACGTTAGAAGCAAACACAAGTGCTTACAAATTAATCCACACATGCAAATATAATAAATGCCTTCCAACTTTAAATCTGTAACGTAGTGAAAAGTACTTACATTTGTATTTTGAGATGCTAAAGTGTGTTTGCTCATCACGATAGTGGTTGTTTTGAGATCTTTAGTACCACCCGGTGATTTAGGTGGTATCATGTCAACTGGACTATTCGATTTGCTTACTAATGATTCTGCTGCTCTTACTACGTCTAATACCTGTTCGGAAATATTTCATATTAAACTCAATATAACAATAAGATATTATTTAACCCTTTCAGTGCTACGGTTACATATGTGCGGTCAATTTAGAATATGATACAAAGACAAGTTTACAAGTTCAAGTTCCTTAAAGCAATGAATAATGCGGGAAAAAATTCCACTAAATATAAATTCAGATGCATTGTAACAACTATGTATAGACTGCTGATTTTCATGCATTTATTGAGAATTTCACTACGATAAACAATTTAAAATGCACTAACTTATATAACAAATAAAAGAAATCCATAAATCATATAAAATATTCAAAGTAAAGCACGCACTATCATATTTGGAGAACGAAACTAATTTTTATTTAGATTCTATTCCACTGTGATCGTGTTATCAAAACTACGAATCTACATGAAAATCCGCAGCCCAGTAATAATTAGTAAAGTGTCAATAGTGATATTAAAGATCATGTGTTCACGTCATCCACGTGAAATTAAATTCAGAAACCCACAAGTCTCTCAACATTACTTGGCACTCAAAGAGTTAATACCCAATTTATCTAACTTTTTCCAATGCTTACTTTTTCTGGAGTAGATTTTTCCCTTTGCTCAAGCAAAGCGCGTTCTCTTTCTTCTTGTTCCCATGCTACAAGTTCGGCTTTCATTTCTTGCTCTTGTCTGAGAGTTGCCGCTTCCTCGTCGTCGCGATCCAGACTGGATACGCTTTGCGATAAAGATTTAGTACCCTCTGACGTAGGATCCTTAAATTCTTTAGACGTTCTAGACTCTTTAGAATCTCTCCCGTCAGATACTAGCAATACTGGTTCAACTTCGCTCTTGTCGTACCCTTTACAAACTACCAAAGTAATCGTATTTCCCGAACACCGTAATATATTCACTGCTTCCTGATGCGTTGCACCTAACAACGATGTACCGTTCACTTCTAATAGTCTCATGCCAACCTAAAAGGAGAAAAGCAATGAAATATTTGTCCTTTTAAATATGTTTATAATGAGCATTAAAAGTAATCACCTTCAGTCTTCCATCTCTTTTAGCTGCACCGCCTGAGTTGATTTTAGATATGAAAACTCCTTCATCTGTATGATCAAGCGGATTACCCTTTTGTCCTCGAAGTCCTCCTTTAATGTGCATGCCCAACTTCTCGCCTGGCTCTTTCGTAATAACTAATTCCTAAAATACAACGTTAATTTTAAGTATTCATCACTTCGCTTAATTTCCACAGAATTCTTACATTATCGCTATTATTCTAACGCAGTGAATGATTTTAATTGCAATGCTGTAGGGAAATGTTGGACAAAGCGGAGTAATTTGACAAAATGAGATAAGATGAATTGGATTCTATAGCTTTCTCACGCGCTACTATTTTATTAATAACGGTAGAAACATATTCTATATGCAACGCAAACATTTTCAAACAATTTGGGAGACTTTAAGACATTTGTACCAAAAAGAAAAGCAAAGACACGCGCAAAAAATGTGACATCTGCTACAATTTTCTATATTACTTTGTCAATCAACTCCGTTTTACCAAACTATCTGGCTTTGTCAAACTACCCCGTTTTGTCAAATTATCCCATTTTGTCCAACTTTCTCCTATATTTATATAAAAATTACAAATGCGTGATAGATGATTGCCGTCATTTCTCTTTACTTAGAGCGTAAAGCAGAGAAAGCGAGTAAAATAGCAACTCTCGGATTCTGTATTATATCTCAGCCTAGGCAGAAAAGCAAATGCTCGTGATTCGGTGCTGAGCTTATTTGCAGCCTTAAGCGTGGCGTGACAAAATAAAAATAACAGGTCAAATAAATTGAGTACTTACTGTCACAGGGATGTACTCTATTTCGACCAGCTTGTGAGAGAAATTATAAATAACAGCATTAGGAAACGGCGTAACAAAATGATTGTAAGTGAAGCACCGAATGCCACTGTGTTTGCAGATGATAAGCGTTTCGTTGATGAATATAATGCATTAAGTACTCTCTACGTTGCTGTAAAGAAGTCTCTCTCTTCTCCGACAAATCTTAAAGATAGGTTTCACACATATATTGCATTATCCTCATTACTCTATAACCCGAATTTTATTTACTTTCACACTAACAGGAATTATATTAGCTCTAGTAATAATTAATGCTGTTTTTAACTTTATAAACGCGTGACACAAAAACGACATAACTCATTTGTCAAACTCTTCCAGATCATTCGGAATTAAAAATTAGAATTAATAATTTCAAAAGAATTCAAAGTTAAAAATTATTAAGATATTTTTACTTAATCTAATTGTTAAATTTTAGATTACTCAGAATTAAATATTAGAATTAATAATTTAATCAAAAATTAAAAATAACTTAATAATGTTTTATGACCCATGAGACTTCTTTCCACCCACACAATACCAATAAATGAATCGTTTTATTCTACTCTATTACCTGTGTAACTAGATTTACTGCTTCGTGTACAATTGCAAGTACACTAAATATATCTGTGGTTGCACGACAGAACGACGCAAGTCACACGTTTTCATTTTCCAGATACTGCCCCGCTTAAAGTTTTGAGTACAATTGTTGAATATTAGACTTCGTTTGGATTGCATTCAGTGTACTTTTCTAATAAAGACATCAATGCTATATTCTAGTGTCCAATTAATACATAGGCTACAATTTTTTTTCAAATGTGATTTATGTCATTTTGCTTTATAATCACAGAAATGCTTATGTGTATATATGAATTTCGATCGTTTAACTATCGTTCCTCTTTGCTTCCGAACATTAGAAGTCACTAATTAACTAAGCGTGGCGATAAACATACAACTGAGTGTTTGTGAATTGTAAAGTTACATAATATTTATGTAAGCGTGTCCTATCTAGAAAGCTACCTCGTAATTAAAAAGCATAGATGTGCAATGTTTATAGCAAGCGGATAGCAACTAAGTTCTAAGCGGCTTACCTGATAATTTTCTGGTAGCGGATCGTGTTGAACGGTAAGCACAATTTGATCTCCTGGTCGCAGAAGTTCCATCACAGCCTCTTGATGAGTAGCTTTTGTTACATCCGTACCGTTTACCTTTAGTATCCTATCGCCCATTCTTAATTTACCAGACTTCGCAGCTATACCGCCAGGTACAACCTAATAATTCCATAACATTTGCATATTACAAAAATTCTAAGTAGCGATGTAATTAACTGGCAAAACTTACATGAGATATAAAAATTCCAGGCTCCTTCGCGCCAAACGGTGTGCAAGAATGATCCGTGCCACCAATAATACTGAATCCCAGAGATCCTTCTTTCACAAGAACCACGTCCTAAGAATGAACGTTTAATTGTTAATAAAAATAAACATACAGAATACTTAATTTGCTTAAATTACATGAACTAATTATTTTGAAGTGTAGACATTTTTCAAAGAACATAAAAAGTGGAATTTTAAGATAACGAAGGACACGCATAATTTTATATTCGATAAAAGAATATGTTTAACTTATACTACTTACCTACTTCCATGCCAGAGGATAAGCACCCAATGTTTAAAAAAAATATAACATTCCATACAACCAATTCCTACCGAATATTTTCGAATGTAGTTCAGTAATGCACACACAGAAAACAATTTAATGGATCAAATTAATAATGCTCGATTTTAAGTATGTAGGCATGCATTCATATCAAAAACAATACGTATAATAATGTTCACAAGTTGTCCGTTTTAAACTGATGTGTACAAATTCTACTAAGCATTATTGGATAAAATAATTTAAGTTCACAATTAAAAAATTATTACTTAGTTAAACACGCATGCAATAGGAAAATATCCATGTAGCCACCACTTTCCAAACTGTAATTATCCCGTAGGTAAATAATTGATTGCATTGAAATATGTTTAAATAAAAATTATCACTTTGCGAAAATGTCCAAGTAAAAACGTTCGCGAAGTAACATGAAATAATATTTAGTAGGATCATGATTATCATCTAAGCATGGAAATAAGTTAACATGTAACAAATACTAAATACTTAACTTTTACCTAAACTATTAAAAAAGTGCAAACTATTCCCGCAACGAAGAACAGTAACTTAATGGTATTCTAAATCATATAGTAGATCATTTTATTGGGTTGTTCGGAAAATTAGTAGCATTTTTGATAATATTAATTTCTGTTGTGTAGTTGATGGGATTGGAAAGAAATTATTTTAACAAGCCTTTGTTACGTGATAATATTATTAACTTAAACAAATACTGGTAACAGTTGCACCACTTAAATACGATAATTAAGAACCAGCGTCTAGAATTTGTTAAGAGACAGAACAACGGTAATTAATAACTTTATTTGGATAAAGAGGCAATAAAACTTATCATA
Organism: Eucera pruinosa; assembly: GCA_028830335.1. Lineage (NCBI taxonomy): Eukaryota > Metazoa > Arthropoda > Insecta > Hymenoptera > Apidae > Eucera > Eucera pruinosa. Next base: position 6,435,470 of record JAMYCR010000005.1, read on the forward strand.
TACAATGCACCTTATTATAATCTAGTGCAAAGATTGTAAAATCGTATTAATGGCCAGAAATTGAATACACTAATAACTAGGAAAAATCACTTGAAAGAATGTTTTTTTAAAAAGATGTAATCTTCCTTTTGATTATGAAACTTTCTAATAGTCCTTCTTTTAATAAACCTTTCTTTCAATTATGAAACTTTCTAATAGTCAAAGAATCACAAAAAAAAGCATACAAAATTTGTCAATGAAATGATACGTGCTTATATAGTGACATTGAATGATTCTCGAACGTCATTCTACTAACTTTTCGAACAACCCAATATTTTCTTTCTAATCGTGTTTCCTTTGTTTAGTAGAAAAAGCAAACGACACTGCTTTAACAAGAATTTGTATATCTTTGCATCAAATGTGCACTTATAATCCATGCATCTAGCTACCAAGCACATACCTCGATGATTACTGGTGGTACCATTTGGTTTTCGGTCACCCTGGTGACGACGGTCTCGGTAAGGGTGCTCTTTGTGATGGTCTCAGTAACTTTACCGAGTGTAGTGGGAGCCGGAGGAAAATTAACGTCTCCAGGTAGATTATCAGGCTGCTTTATTGTCACTGTCACGATAGGGCCTTGATGGGAGTCTGGCGACGGTGAGGAAGTGGGAGGACGAAGGAAATGAGCAGGGATCATGGCCTGAAATTCTTCGTTGGTGATAGGCTTCGGTACCTGTATGTCTTCCTGGGGTGAGGTTGACCTAGGCTCTGTAGAAGATGTGGGCGTTGAACTTGCAGTTGTCGTGGGTGTAATTGTCGGCTGTGAAATGCTATGCCTAGGGGCAGGTTGTGGATGTGGTTGGCTATTTGTCGGACTTGGCGATATTGAAGAAACGTTCTTAACGCTTCCCGATTCCGTCACGCCGTTCATTTTCGGCATCTCGATAGTTTCGATTTTCATAGGCGGTGGCGTTTTCGAGGTAGGACTCGGAGATAAAGTCCTATCAGCATCCACGGAACGACGGTATCCGGTGTATCCCGGTCTATTCGCTATGTAACTATTGGCGTTGTAAAGTCCTGTGTACGGCCTGGGTGCACCAATCACTCGTGGCGACTTCTCCGAAGGAGTTACCACTGTGGCTGCGTTTGCTTGCGAAAGGGGAATCTCACGTTCGACCACTAGTCGAACGAATCTTTCCAAGCCTGTTAGTAAAGAGACTGCCTGCTCGTGTTTGGCTCCTCTCATTTCAACCCCGTTAATCTGTAAAATAATGGTTTAGTACTTAAAACGAAAGGAGGCAATTATGAAAAGTAGATTGAGGATTTTTATGCAATTTCCTATTTTTACTTATCTATAAACATAATTAAGGAAATGAGATTTTAGTAGCAATCTGCTTCACCCTCTAAATATTATAGCGTATGTTTTATTTTGTATATTTTTGCATATTGTATGCGAAATGTATTTCTTTGAAAATTTCACTTTGCCATAAATGCATACAAATCCACAGTCTAATGACAATGATAAGGAAAGTTCATTTATCAGAGATGGCAAACAAGCGACACGTGAAAGATCTTCGACTACATCTTAAACAACTCTATGTATTCATAATTTTGTTTTAACCATGACATGTTTTTTAATACAAATTTGAAACACACGCTATTTCACTTTTCTATATAACAATTAATATCATATTAATTTCATAGCAATAGATTTTTGATGTCTAAAAATTCAGTATCAGTAGTTAAGGCTTAAACTTAATATTATTTTAATATAAACCTGATATTATTGTAAACTTAAATCTTATTTTGACATATCGATCAAATCCTGTTTGCCAACCCTGTCCTGTATAATAATAGTAAACTTACAGATATTACTTTGTCCCCAACTAATAATTTACCATCTTTTTGTGCCACGCCACCGTCCGTTATTCGTGAAATGTATATCGCCTAAAAATTAACAGGTCTAAGCATGATCAAATAAAAAACTAGGCACACAGAAAATAATAATTTGTAAAATTGTTAGTCTTACATCACTATTGTCCTTGAACGGCGGGGACCCTTCTCCACCGGCAATACTAAATCCAAGTCCGTTTTGGTCCCGTATTAATGTCGTGTGAACCAGAACAGATACCATTGGGTCGCTACCCCCCTTAGCAGGAGTTATGGGTTCCGGAATTTTCTTAGTCTAATTAGAAGGCCAATTTATTCTTATATTATACACTTTATATACCGTGTTTACTTGATTTAGAGAGAATATATACCTTAATAGCATCGTGAGGTAAAGCATCGCCGTTTTCTAAATTATGCGGTAAGCCTGTAGATGAAACGTGAGACGTCGCACTTGGAGCTCTGCTGGTACTTAAACTAGAGCACGCTGAATCTTTCCTTGAAGACGTCTGTTGAGCGATAATGACGTTAATAAAGTGTGACAAAGGGCGTATATTTCGTAATACGTTACCTGTTCGTACGGCGGTACTATCCTCGTAACGTCTCTTTGAACTACCAATACGAGGACGTGACCGCAAGCCTTCAAAACTTCTACGGCATCGTAATGACCGACGTTAACTACTGAAACACCATTTACAGACAGTACTTTGTCCTCCACCTTTAATCCTGCTAAATCTGCAGGTCCACCTATGAAGCAGAGAACCATAATTGTGTTACGTAACTCCATAACTTCACATTGTTTTGTAATAAAAGATTCGTTTTAACACTAGAATTATTAAGGCCGTCAAAATGACGGAGCACTTATTTACCATAAAAATTATACAAATTTCCTGTAGCACATTTTTGAAAGCATTTCGTGATCATATGAGTTGTTGATATTTTTTTCAATTGTCTGTCATTTTTATTTCTTTGGAACACATAAGTATATTTTAGTCGTCCGTAGATCTAGTGCTTATTATAATATACAGGGTGTTCCCTGTTTTAACAGCCAAATTGTAAGAGCGCAAATTACAGATGAAAATACGAAAAAAATGTTATACAAAGTTACGAAAATATTTGCAGTACAGTACATTTGTAAGTATAGACAATATTTGCCTATAGCTTTATAATGAAACATTTACAAACAAACATTCTATAACATTTTTTTCTTAGTTTCACTTTTAGATTACGCTTCTATAATTTGGCTGTTAAATTGGGAACACTTTGTATAATAGGGGTCGGTAAACTTATTTTTTATGCTTTACGGACGAAGAGCTATTTGTTATACTTGGTTACTAATGAGACAAATGGAATTGTCTTGTTTTGTAAAAATTATGTTCAAATCATGGGCCATACGAAAACAAATGGCGGACAGTAGTTTGCCTATCCCTGACATATAACATAATATAATTATAGTACAAAATTCCAAATTTATACCTTCGGTGACTCTGGAAATAAAAATGCCTTCGTCGTCACCCTTGAAAGGGGTTGAACCAATTCCACCGGCTATCGATAAACCCAAACCACCCGTCGTTCTTTCGATATGAATTTCGTATTGCTCCTCTCGCACTTCTATCGTTGGCTCGGCATCAGAAGTCGCCCCTACATAATTACAAATTTAATTATCGTCCCGCTATAATTATTAGATGTACAAATTCATTCAGAGGCTTTATCTTTACACTCTTGGTATCTTTATCAATCCGAAATTGTTGTTTTTCCATTTTTATAGTGATGAATTTGTTGCATAAATGTGAAAAGTGCTAAATATTAAAACTATATTTAATTTTTTGTGAGATAAATGTTAAATCTTATAAAATCCTGAAGACTCAAAATTAATTTGTACACATTGTAATCTGTGCATCCGTCTTACTGACATTTACCGCGCTTTCTCTTTTTCCTTACGAAACACCTGTATTTCTTAGGCATCTTTAGTTACACTTTCATATGCGGTACTCGTAACGCTATATGGGACTTTAATTGAACATTTTCACCTTACAATTTTCCACTACGCATGTGGATTTGCCATATTAAGCTAGGTAGATGACTGAATATGCGATAAGATAGCTAGTGAAAAAAGAATATCTTATCACGGACTGTTTGCTGTCAGTGATTACGAAGCAATCGTGTTAAAAAGTTTAGAAAGAGACTTACCATTTTATGGAGTCTGTGGCAAGAAAATACGACGTTATTGATTCAACTACTTCCTTTTATATGTAACGCACAAATTTGACAAGAAGTGTTGTACGGCTTTTAAACGAGTAGTTTAAAGGTGAAATAACAAGGGGCGAAAAGTAAAAAGTGATATGGCAAGCGTAATTGTTTTACCTTGGCTCTGAGTGTCAAAATTCTCTGTAGATTCCTCTGGTGCTGACGTGGACGAGGGAACTTCGTCGTTCTTTTTCATAAGTGCCTAACACATATTAACAACTATATAAAATTCGTCGTAATTAATTACTAGACTGCGGATCTTTATCACATTTACAATTTTCTAAATTCAACTGAAGGAATAGAACATAGGCAAAAATATTTGTTTTACCCCCTAAGTATTTTAACCCTTTCACAGTTTAGGACGAGAAAAATTCGGGTAAGTCGTGGAATATAACACTTTAAATTCGAAATCTTAAATTATATTATACCTTACATTTTTATTAAAATACACATATTTCATACTCCTAATTATTACATACAAATAGCTGAAATTATGTATTTTTTGCATTTGATAATCAAAATAATGAAAATGTTACAATAAGGAAGGCGAACATTTTTATATCAATCTTTTCTCCAATGCTTGTCATTTTATTACACTGTGAAAGGGTTAAAATGCATTTCACTTTGTGTACTTTGTATATTTTTACTTTGTATTACGTGGATTCTGTTCTTTTTGGTGCATCAAAATTTCCCATAAACGCATAAAAATCTGCAATATATTAATTACAGATACACATACGCGTATACATTTACGTATTTATTGGATTTATATGTATTTCAAATATATTTTAGGTAGAGATTAATTACCTTTGCAATAATGGAAGCTACTTTTTCTTTGTCCACTGGTGCATGGATGCGTTTATTTTTCAAGTGATGTGGAGTGTCTCTACGATGAAGTCTATTGGGTCTATTTGAATCGCCTCCACCTTCGTAATCTGCACCTTCTGTTATAGAAAATTCCACGTGCCTCTGCGTATCTTCGTTTTCAGATTCGTCGTCCTCCTTTTCGTTTCTGTCCTTTGATTCAGACACCAAACCCTCAGTTCCCATGTCCTGTGCAAAAAGAATTTTTATAATGTATAACAGACACAATAAATAAATTAATTAATAAACTATTGTTGATGCAAGTGCATACGGTATTAGATTCTGTAATATGTTGATTAGAAACTACTTCTTCTGGTTCATTGTTAGATTGGAGATCCGTGCTGTCGGCTACTGTTCCAGGTACGATTTCTTTTTCTTCATTTTCTACAGAATCGTCGGCTTTTAAAGATTCTTGATCTGCGGAAACCGTGGCCAAATCGTTCGATTTTGTTGACAATTCGGACTCAATTTTATCCAAGCCGAAAGTTTGAGAAACGTCCTAAAAACAATTATTGATTACTAGTCGGATATTAATGCATTGACTGCTAACATGGATTCGGCGAATCTGGCCTAAAATGCCAAATCATATAGCTCGCGTATGCGACTTTTTAGTTTTGTATTACAAATTCGGTACAAAAATGGTAGCTTCTGTTCTTTTTGATGCCAATACATGATTGTACAAACTCTGTACAGACACCCAACACGATACTTTTCATTGTATCTATTACCAGAAAATTTATGGAAGCCGATAAATAAAACAGTGCCAAGTACGAAATAATTCGTAATTGGCAGACGATGAATTAATACTTTCACTGTTTAACTTGTCATTCATGAAAGTAGAAACTGTTAATTCAACAAGACTCGTTGGAACTTTGAGAGACGAATTTCAAAAGTGTTTGCATTTTACTCATTTTCTATGAAAATGTGTAAAACTTTACACTTTGTTTTTTAAGCTTCATACTACCTAGAAATGTTTTCTATTGCAACGCATCGTCAGTTGAATCAACAGTGAAAGGGTTAAAGCAGGCGTAGAATATTGTTGAATGTTTCAATGACTATTTACCTGCTCGTCCGTGGATGCCGACCGACTGTCGTTCTTTGTTTTACTAAATAATTTATGCGCTTTTGCTTTCAATTCTTTGGGGTGGGGCGTATTTTGTCGCACAAACGGTGTCTGAAATAAATGTAAATATCGCTGAAATATATATGATTTAACGAATCCGGAAATAATAATCTTAAGAGACGGGTGTGGTTAGGAAAAGAATATACAACTTTGCGTCAGTTTTTGTTTGTTATAATTTTAATACAAAGAGTCGTAAGAACGATAACGCTTCCAACACATCAAATGTCTCGTTAATATCCTAAACTTAAATACGACGAATCTACAAAACGTATGAGGTTTCGTCATGTGTAACTTGCTCACCTCCTTATCGGTTTCTGGAGGTTCGTCCGCGAATTTCACGCTTTTTTCTTGCCAACCTTCGTCGTCGCTGCTGCCAAGCTCGCGTATTTCGCCATCCTGAACGGCATTTCTCATTCCGGCAAGCATACCCAGTCTTCCTGAATCTAATTAACATATCATACCATATGTAGACGAAGTATTCAATTATGATTTAAAGAAACGAAGCATTGAAGGTAGCATGGGCGAACTTAATAAACACGTGTCTCGAGAAGAAACCTTTTTACAGCAGCGTAAATGTTTTAATAAATTTCTTTTGCTGTAAAAACTTAACATTTATATGAGGATAGTCACGGACAGATACAATAGATGGTATAAAACCATAAGAGAGAATGATAAACCAGAATATCTGTTAGAGGACAACAAAGGAAGAGACCAGTCTATGATTGCATGTTTCAAATGGGAAAATGAGTAAACAGGGAACAGATTTTGGATGAGGAAAGACGAAAACAGGTGCAGAATATGTAAAGGAAGGCGAATACGTTACCACACCGAATAAAGGAAGTAGAGAAACTAAAAAATATTTTTAAAAGTGTCGAATTCGCCCTTACAATTCTCACTGCCTTAAATGAGTCTACTAACCATCTGGATGGATTTCTAACTGCGGCAAAAGGAAACATATTAATACTTTATTGCCCGTTTGTTCGTCGACTTCTGCCTGAAAAGTAAGCATTGGTTGTGCTTGATTCTTACTTAACCATACTGCCTTTAAGTTCAACTTGATCAAGGAATATGGCAAATATTGTAATCTGAAAAATCGTCAGCGGTGTTAAATATCATTAAAATAATACGGAGTTTATAATGTAGTCGAACATTAATAACTTGAATCCCAAGGGAAGAACTAAAATCTTCGAGTTATCGAAGTTTTCAAATAATAAGGGTTTAACGCACGAGAATTCGACTTATAAGGGGTAGAGACACAGCAAGTGTCGTTTTATGTTTTGCAGCATCCATTTGTTTGACAAATTATGGCTAGACTGCGGATGTTTATGCATTTATGGGAAATTTAACTATGGAAAAAATGCAGAATGCATATGATATGCGAAAATATACGATATATCCAAAGTTAAACGTAAGTTAGAATAATGAGTGGGTAAAATAAACCTCGATTTAGATCCTATTTCTAATTCTAATCTATTCTTCCTGTATTACAGAGATAAAGATGCACTCCAATATGTGGCACATAATTCGAGTTGAAGTAAATTTCATTTTGATTTATAAGTTTTCCTAGGGGAACAGAAGAAAATGAAGAAAATTTTCGTGCTATAATGGGTTTCTAGTTAAAAAGGTTCGACTATAAGTAGACTGCGGATCTTTATGCAAATGCAAATCATTGATTTGACACTCTAAATATTCTAACGAGTTCCCTAATTTTAATATTCGTTGCATTTTTACACGTTACGTACATCGTGCTTCTTTTTGCAAATTCAGATTTCCCATTAATGTATAAACATCCGCAGTCTAATAATAAGAATTACAAACCTATTTCCAGACACATCCAAAACGTGAAGAGCGGTACATTGTCCAACCTCGACTGGAAGATATTGCAATTTATTATCTCTTAAAGACAGTACGCCCAATTGTTTTAAATTTCCTAAAATAAAATAATTATAATTATCATATGTAATAGAAATTATTTTTAATATTCGTTACGTTGAAAATTTAAACCTTTTCTTACCGATTTCCGTAGGAAGCGATTGCAAACTATTTCTATCTATATTTAAATTATTTAGCTTAAGAAGGTTTCCTATAGTTGTAGGTAGTTCTAGGAGAAAATTTTCCGTAAGAATTAGTTCTTGCAAATTTTCACACCTGCAACCAGTAAGAATATTAATTGAATTCATATTGCCAAAATATTAACGCTTCGATCGAGGAAGAAGGATAATCTCACCTGCCTATGTTTGGATTCAGAACAGAAAGCCTATTCTGATCCACTTTGAGAATGGTGAGTTGTCTCAATTCTCCAAGTCCATCAGGTAGTTTCTCAATAACATTTTGCGACAAATGCAAATCCGTTAAAGACTCTAAGCCTCCGATTTCCTCTGGAAGGTCTTCCAAACGATTTTCAGATACGTCTAGACACGCTAACGTTCTTAATTCGCCGATTTCCGGTGGTAGGTGTTGCAGTTGGTTATGATCCAGCCACAGTTCTTGTAACGCTGGTAATTGTCCTATATGTGCTGGCTAAATTAAAAAAAAAAAATTAAAATTTTTAATTAATATTATACAACAAAACTTAAGTCAAATATTTACCAATATATCATTATTATACCAATATTATTTTGATAAATATTATATCAGTTAACCCCCTTGTTACGGTATATTAACCCTTTGAATGCGAAAGGCGTGTATATATATATATACATATATACACCCAGTAGATCTTGTATAACACAACATACATTAATTTCCTAATTTATCATTACACCTACAACAATATTTACAGGCTTATTTTATTGACAATGTAACATTTTATTATTTTAAATCTCGGGTTAATTTATTTAGAAGTAATTATTTTGCACACATAAATTATGTATATATTTTTTATTATGCATTATGAGAATATTGTCCCGCAGTCAAAAGGTTCAAGCAGAAAGGATTCTCGATGCATAAATGAGCTCAACTTTTATTAATATAAGAAACAGTGCAAACACAAATATTTAGATACTCTGTATAATTAATTGAAGTATAATGTATGCAAAAGAAAATAAAAAAGATACCACGTTACAGTAAATGAATACAACTACTTTTAGCGAGCGACTACCCCATTTCTCAAGGGTTAACTCATTCGCTACGACTCCTACGAACTAAAAATTAAAGACGCAGACAAGTGCATTTTTTACGAGAGTAAATACAAATATGTAGACGCATTGTATGATTAATTATGGTCTAATATTACTGTATGAATGAAGATGGAAATAATACCCTACTACAGAGAAATAGTGTCCATATCTTTACATTTGAAGAAAAGAAAGGATTTCGAAAACTTTTCAGTTAAAAATCTTTGAAAATGAAGGTGACCAATACTAATAACCAAAATATTAATTTTAAATTGATAATGAAATTTAGCAAAACAGAATTAGAAATTGACTCTGTAGTAAAAGGGTTAAAAGAGATTCAATGATCCATTTAATATGCGACTCACCAAGACTTCAATGTCATTGTCACCAAGATCCAGCCGCACCAATTTGTAAAGTTGGGAAAGTGATTCCGGCAAAGATTTGAGCAAATTCTCCCTTAACTCCAATGATTGCAACGCCTCCAAGCTGAGAACAATCGGTACACAAACTTGTCAGTACTATGGCGTAGTGCAATTTAATTAAACGGTCCTAAGTTCGAATGCAATTAAAGTGAGCTCTTGTTGCTATTACCTTCCGAAATCGGGCGGTAGATTCGTAAGGGACATATCATTCAGTCCCAGAATAGTTAAGTTCCTTAATTGCACGAACCCTGCCGGCAGCCTGCAAATACATCAATTTTTTCCCTTTTCATTTTTAACTCTTTATTAATGTTACAAATAATAATATTACATACAAAATAATGTTTAACGAATTTTCCTTCGATTATTATTAACCCCTTGAGGGTGGAATTTAACGAATCCTGGGTCCAGTTATTAACAGCAGTGTCTATTAATGATTCTTGCTTTAAAAATCGACACGTGACCAAAAAATAAAAAAACAGGGGCGGCTATTTGCGACACCCGTCCACAAAGGGTTAATCGATATTTTCTACGGCTTTTGACATGAAGTTTAAGTGCAAGAATTTGCCGACCTTGGAATTGGATTGCTGCTGAAATCCGCCACCTGAAGTGCCCGTAAATTCTTGATGTTTTCAGGAATGTCTGGTATATCTGAAACGGGAAAAAATTCGCAGGTGATACTTTAGTTGTATTGCGTTTCAATTGAAGAATTGAAATTAATTCCTCAGCGACAACGCAGTTTTCTGTTTCGCTTGTGCAAATGGTGATTTCCACGTTTCAACACATTTGCTGCACAATGCTGCTAATTTAGCTCACTATTTAAAGCACGGATACTAATTACACATTTCAATAATCATTAATAAGCAGTTCTATCGGTTTTAAGTATTATAACTAGATTACAGATGCTTATGCACAAAAGGGACAGAATGCACGTAATATGCAAAAATGTACAAAATATCCGAAGTGAAGTACAAGTTATTTTACTTCGAGGGTGAAACAACCCTCCATTTAGGTTCCATTCCCTTAATTTTTGGAGATTAAAATTAAGTCTTTCTTTATTTTCTACAACTATTTGTCTTAAACATAAATTTCAGAAAAGGAGAACCAAAGAGGATCTGCATCATTTTCAGAATCTATCATTTAATATCAGATCTATTAATAATTAATGTCGTTGTTAACGGCACAAATACGATATTAATTATCACTAGACCTGATATCTTCTTGAGTGTTAGAATTCATTTGTGCCGAATTCTGTGCACTCTGAGATTCTGATAATTTTTTTCGAATTTATAATGTTCACAATATTTCTCTTTCGTTAACCCCATGGGGGATTATGTCGTATATATGTCATGACCAAAATGACTTGTATATCTCAATGTATGACCTATTGTAGTATACTGATTATGACGTATATATACGCTAGCAAAAAATTGTTATCGTTTTCAGAAAGAGAAATTTGGTTAACATACCTAAAATATATGCTATCACAAAATGATGTTCTTTCTTACAATAAAAAAAATATAATAAAAAAAAGATCATTCGTATCGCTTGCAATCGTTAGTTCGCGGTACAAATAGTTTTTCACCACTTGAGGTTTGACAAATCGTAGCGAATCGGGAGCTAATTTAACCGCATCAAATTCTCGATAAAAAGTCCCGTTCGTTTCGCGTCCGTGACGTCGATGAGTGTAATTTAGCTTTCCCAATTCGCGGTGCACCCCGGCGAGCTATTTCTCGAAGCTTACGTAAGTTTTGGCTATTTATTTAATAAACACTGAATTTGACAAAAGAAGTGGATTATTTATTGGTACAGTTATAACACACACACACACACAAAATATATCTATAATATATGAAAAGTCTATTGACTACTTTTACGCCAGTTCAAACGGCGCCTTCCCGCTTCGCGAGCAGCTGTCTTTGGAGATGGTTAGATGAAGAAGGGAGTTAATCGACACATGATGCAATACGCATTGCATAATTACGTCGTGAAATAATAGCGGGTAATTAATTTACAGGAAACCGACTGCCACCCAATGACAAATTCCTTCGTGAAAAATAAGCGCGATCGTTGCGTTGGTCTATAAACACGGCTATTGCATAAGAATGCAGGATGCTGCGTTTGGATGAGATAATACTGCGCACGCATTCTTCCTCCTGTGTTGTTTCCCCAGCAACACCACGAGATTTCACGAATTGAAATGAATGTGCTAATCCAACCAATTATTAGCGTACAAACTCTTCTCTGAAACGTATCGAAATAAAACAACATTCGGCTTGGTACCGACAAATTATATGTGCCCTGTGGTTTCATTGCATTTTTTCCCAGTTTACAACCGCCAATGCGATAAGAAGGAATTATAACGAATATACGCACGTTTCCAAACGTATTATGAATCACACCGCGATTATGCATTCTCCGGTGAAGAGATGAAACACGAAGGGAATGGAAGGAGAGGAACGAAGAGCCATGTATCGCATAGCAAACGAGCCGATAGGCTTTACGAGCAAATCGAACCTTGAGAAACCGCTAGTTACTCTTAACACAGTGGTTCGCAATCTCAAACTGTTATGCTAAAGGCTTCAAATTTATGCTCATAAGTGTAATGCCTAACATACTACAACTTCTAAACTACTATGGTGTTCCTTATTTTATTACAATTCCTATGAGAGAGGCGGGTAAATCCTCGAGGGCCGCATTTTCCAATTAGTATTACGAGTTACCGATACCCGTTAAAGCTGAAGTTGCGAGTTACGCTTACGTAATATCAGCAAAATGACAAATATATTGCATGCGCGCATGTACCGTGTAGCGAGTTTATAAAAATAAATTGTACGAGTATACGAGAGCCAAAGCAGCAAGGATCCACTTGCTCAAAATATTTAAGGGATCATTTGTTGCTATATACTTACAATTTCGTAAATTGTTTTGAACAATCTTGTCGTGCATTTTCATACGAAAGAAGCAGTTGCCGAGGAAATCAATCTTTAATATTTAATTGCATTTGTAATTAGTGAAAAAAACAATGTTCAGTGAATTTAACTGCACTATTTGCAGCATAAATTTTATACTTCAATTAGTAGACTGTCGATTTTTATGCAAATCCATATTTTTATTAACGAAATTAAAGAAATGAAATTTCAGTAAGGGGTTGTTGTACTCTCCATATAAAACAATATATATTTTATTTTAGATATTTTGTGTATTCTCTAATGTCCTGCATATTTAAATTTGCCATAAATGCATGAAAATCCGCAATCTACTAATTAGGCGTCGAAAAATAAATGAACAAAATCCTAATTACTTTACATTACTTTAGTTTTTCTTCACGTTGAACTCAGCGGAATAAAAGTGGAGATATCCTGTTTTTTTCTCCTTACTCTATGTATTACTTCTTGTTTCTTTTTCAAAGTACCGTACGAATAACTGTTTAACCCTTTTCCTTACAATGACGTCTGAGAGACATTATGGGTTTGGTATATCAAACTTAATTATTTTTTTATTATTGCGTAATGTATGTTACAAAAATGTAATCATTTTATATAAATACATTAATTCCAGCCCTACGTAAATTGTCTTATTTTTCCACTCTTACGTGTATGGACACTTAGTTTTGGGCCCTTGAGTTTGATTAATTCCATGATATGAATAAATATCATAATTCATTTCTCCCTTCCCTGACTTTCTAACTTCGAGTATTCATGTATAATATATTTACTTTTTAGTAAACCTGTGAAGGTATACTACCAATATCCGTAAACTAAATGTCAATGGTGTACGACCAAACTAAAGAATTTTTAGTAACAATAGTGTATAATTGTAGAAAGAAATATAGTTGAAGTGACTCCGTGACAGCCACGGATCCTGCATTAAGGGGTTAATCTATCGAGCTTAAGTCTTTTCGCTCGATTTGCGTAATAAAATCGTTCAAAGTTACGAAGCTCCCCTAATTATGTTCTAAGCAGCGAATAAGCGCCTATAGTTTGTTCATCCTCGCTGTAAAACTTTTTGAATGTCAGCAAAAAGTACGGTAATCGTGTGCATTTATGAAAGAAAAACTTTTCTAGTTGATAAGATCGAAAGAGTAGTACGCACATGTTTCGTGACGGATGCACGCGCGTTATGGCAATGCACACTATGTGCCAAATGCATGCACGATACGCGCGCGGGTGAACGTAACGACAACGACGTGGAGCAATTACAAACTAACCGTGATTCCGCCAGACGGAAGAGACAGACCCCTTCGTTCATCGAATCTCTCTCTTTGTTCCCAAAAGGATGTTAAATGATCGATGAACAAAGGCAGGTATAACGTCTGAGGACTTTTATGGAGGATGCATGAAAGGGACAGAGGCTGGTAATATGCTTGGTTGAAGCTTGAACACGGTATCGAATATGTGGCGGCCGTTATCGATCGATAACTTTGTGTCTGACTACACACCGTGCACGGAGGAAACGATACGCCATCTCATGGTTTTGTGGTTAAAATATCTCTGATACGATTACTATGTGCTGCCAATATTAAATGTGTTAGTACATACGTGTTGCGTGTGGGATATTTTCAATGTGTCATGGCAAACATCGGACACGAACGATTTTGAAAATTGCCATAGCGATGCGCACCCGCGATAACGCCGCGCGTGGTACTTTTCAAATGTGTTTACATAAATGTGACACACAATGATTGATTTCAAGTATATCGAGGTCATGATATAAAAGATTCTCGATTAGAAAATATGTTCCGCGGAGTTAAGTGATTTGCACTATTGTATCGTCGCTGTTCTCCGTTCTATCGGATACAAAACGTACTGTCTGATAAAGGCGAATTTAGACTCCAGAGCAGCGTTTGTATAAAAAAAATGCACAACAGCAGGTAAAAAGGCAACTCTAAGAGTGGAGGATGAAAATCACCAATCTGATTCATAATTTACGTTAGGGACTTCTTAACTTAAGAAACGTCACCAAATCAGATTCGTATGTTCACCCTTCATCTGCTCTTGTATACTCTTTATACCAACGCCGTTCCACTAGTTAATTGCCGCAGCTAATATTCAGATTTTATTGTCGGTCCGTTTAGCCTTCGCTATGTCGCTCGCTGACATTTTGGAAACTAGTGAATTGGTGTAAATAATACTCCAGCTTTTATCTTTCACATTCGCTAAGCATGAATCGTCCGATCATTAGCAACGTGCATTCGAAGTGTAAAGTCTAAACTCAGTTTAATCCTTTATCTGAGTTCCAGGCAAAAATTTTATTGCTTACTTTCTCCGATACCTTTCTCGCAAACAAGCTTAACAATTTCGGTAAGGTAAGACTTATACGTTAAAGTAGAGTCTCTAATAAGTATCACAGAATTTCCCCAGATTGTTTTAAAGCCTATAGCGGTGAAAAATTAGAGCTGGAACTGCACGACCCGTTGTGGGGACGAAGGGTTAAGTAAGACCAAAGTCGCACGAGCGTAAAAAAATGGACGAGGTTATATCTCATCTTTTTTTCAGCTGAATGAAAAAAGAAAGATGTAAGATCATCTGTTTTTTCGACGCTCGTGTAATGGAGACCTGAAACGCAGCTTTTACGAGAAGATCCTTCACCCCTTCAGTGCTGTGATTGCATATGTGTGGTCAATTTTGAATATGATATGCAGAGTTTAAATATTTCAGTTCTTTAAGGCAAAGATTAATTACTACAAAAAGGTTCACCAAATATGAATTCAGAAACATCGTAATGATTAATAATGATGACGATAGTGATATAATCCGTGAAACTAAATCTAGAAACGCGTCGATCTTTTAACATTGCTTAGCTCTCAATGGGTTAAACTGTTGATGATACACGTTGAATCAGCGATGAAATGCTGCAAGCCGATTAACCACCGATACGTCGACAATGGGTGCTTCCTCTCTCATCGAAACAATGATAATGTTTGCGGAAGAATTACGCGCGCGTTTATTGCAAAATCGTTTCCTACCGCACCCCCGCGATAATTCGCCGCCATGACCCTGGTTACACCCTTTTCTTTTTCCATCGGATCGGTCGATTTTCAGTAGTTACGGAATCGCGGTCGATTACCACGCCTATGGGCGACCACGGTAACCTGTAATTAAGCAACCGGTAAATAACACAAAATAGCTCCTCTCTCCTCTGAACGCGACGGCCACTGTAAACATTATAAATAGCGCGAAACATCCACCCTCGGCCTTTGCAATTTACCTTGGAAGAAGAGGAGGTGGTGGAGGCCGTGCAACGTACACGCATACACACACGTGTATGCCGCCTCACATGCAAAAGCACACTTACTTTCAGTAAATAGGATCCATTACCGTGGACACGAAAACGCAAATCTATGTTTCTGTCGATATACGATACCCTTTTCCACGCCGTACGCACACTATTCGTTGCCGACGGAAAACGGAACGAAATGAAAAGATAACAAAGAAAGGAATAATTTTTAAAAGTTAATTTTAATATCCGATACGCGGCGAACCCGCATCGTATGCGGTTATAACACTAGAACTACTAACGATGAAGGTGTACTTATTTGGATTAAAGAAATTATCGTGAAAGATATTTGGATAAACACGTTTTAGGTATACAAACTTATTTGGAGCCTTTAGGATTTCATAAGATTCACTGTTTATTCATAAAAAAAAATCAGAAATCAGTTTTAATATTCAAAATTTTCAACGTTTTCTCATTTATGAAGCAAACAGTTGCGAAGAATTTAAAGGTAAAGGTAATTAATTTGTACACCTAATAATTCATCAGAAAGAAATCTTCGTCCGTTTTTTCACAAAAAATTGCAGCAACTCTTCAGATATTTATAAAAAAAAATGGAACTGATTGGCTCGACGTCTGCGAGGCTCACATGGAACTGTCGAATGAATGCGGTTTTTAAATAACGGGAAGGGTTTTAGGGATCATTCACGTGAGATGCGGTGCAACAGCAGATTTTTCTTTACTAGTAAGGTGTCATATCAATGATATAAGTGATATTTTATAGTGTTTCGTGGGGTTGATGCATATTTTTAACAGCAATACGATTACCAACTATACGCGGCAAACATAAAACACAAACAATGGACTCTTTCCCAGAACGATATTAGGTATTAATTATTAAGACCAGAGTACACTATTTATGACCCTATCTACCAGTTAAGGGTTGACCCTTAATGTGACTTGGAAGTTAAATACACTGTATTTAACCCTTTGCGGACAGGACGTAATAACACTGAGCGATGATTCGTCCGATTATTAATCCCTTATGGTCCTAAACTAACAAATTCTCGTCCAGTTATTTACTAATAATATTAGTTTAAATTTCTTGCTTAAAAAATCGACACGTGTCCTAAAAAATCAAAAAAGTTTAGGTTTGTTATTTGCCAAAACCCGACCGCAGAGTTGAATTTGTTGAATTTTATTTACCTTGCATACTATCGTACTACTCTTTGCCACTGTATCGATGCCAAATAACTATACAGTAATGTAATTATAATTTCTTTCATCCCGAAAGTAAATAAAATTCAGGCTACAGAGGGTTAAATAACTCATTTTGCAGCCCAAACGAAATTCACACTACTTTTTTTAAGATACGTATATATTTTTAGAACCGCCTTCTTCCTGTTTGCCTGCTGTCCGCCTCATTACCAGAACACCCTACACGTATAGTCGCCACTATATCCGTCGTAACACTGTTTACGCTCGTCGAGAGACTATGTGCTCGGTGGTCACGCCGAGGAAGGAAAAAAAAGGGAAAATGCAATCGGGTAAACAGCCTTTAAAGCCGAAGCTTTCCGTGACGTGTAATTTTATGCCGCATAAATCGCAAGAGATATTCACTTCTGTGGTTTTCCGCCGCGAATACGCAACAGGGAACAGGAGTAAGGGTAAAAGATTACACGGCGCACGTAGCTTTTTTCTCCTTACATAATATCCGTGGCACACGTAAAGGAATCGATCGAGCAGTCAAGAAAGAAAGAAGGAGGAAAAAAAATTCCTCCACCGATCTCTCAACCTGTGATCCCTTGCGTGGTCTTTAATTCAACATTTATTAATATTAAACCTTATGTGTGCATTTTTCGCCTCGTCTTTTTTCCATCTCCGATAATGGTACGCTACAAATTTATCGAATAATAGTGAGCGACCGGAGGCCTTTATAAACTCCGTCTCGAAAGGGAAAAAAATGGAAGGGCAGGGTAAAAAGAAAGGATGAGGTAAGGGTAACGAGGGTGACAGCCAGCTTTGCATCGTGCCTGCTTCTTATGTAATAACGTGCAACACGTGAACGCGTGGTGAACTCGCTGGAAATTTCCCTATACCGGATAATTCAGCCCCCCTTTCTCCGCTTTCGAAGGTTAAAGACATTCTCTAGTAAAACGCATTCGTTATAAAATTCAATCAGAGCAACAGTCACGGTTAACAGATACGGAGTCACAGAAACGGTACTCTCCAAAAAGAGGGAAACGAAGTTTCATTAAGGATATTGCATTCCAGTTACGGCTAATTGATCGTCTGAATCGCAGAGTGGTTTAATAATACATATACCACTCTAACAAGTTTATTTCGCTGCAACACATCTGTAAATGCACAAACGAGGTGCCAAGCAAGACGGAGTAGGCAAATGCTTCGAAAGCTTGCGCAAATATTATCGTTTGATTCCAAATTGGAAGCGACAAGAAACCACTGCGATTAACACTATGCGCTTTCAATTTTTTTTAAATTTTCTTTGCAATAGCTATCTATTATTTTAAATATTTTATTTGAAATGTTCTTCAAAAGGCAACTTATTAATAGTATAAGGTGGACCGCCTAACGTAACCATCTCAATTACTTTCATTATTAGTAACCCGATCATAACTTTTTCCTATTACCACAATCACTGTCCAGACATCTAGCATAGTCGCCATTTGTATGTTCAGTAATCTAACAAAATGCTCAGCATAAAAATCCTCCATTTTATTTTCTATACAAATAATTTATCGTAATTCGTTTATCGTAGCTATTTTCTTCAGTTACAGAATAATAGTCAATAATAAATTTCAACGAGCTTTATTCTAATAAAATTCATTTAGTACTGATTGTGCATTACATATGATGCAATGGGCATTGAACACATTAAAACTGAGCCATAGAAAAATTTAATTCTTTAATTTAAGTTCGAAGATCCTTCAGAATCATACATAATTTGTAATAAAAAGGTCCTGATCGATCTACTAATAATAAAGATAATTGAGGTGAGCACATTAGGTAGTCCGCCCTGCATATTATATATTGGGTTGTAACATATATTCGTTTCGTTTTATTACTATCTTTTAAATCGTTTACTTGTAAGTACAGAAATAAACTTAATCAATTGTGCATGCATTTGTCACTTTTATTGATTTGCTTGTTTTACTTTATAGTAGCCGAAGAGTTCCCCTCACGACATTTTTGCGACTTGAAAAACGTACTGGCAAATCGCTATGAATTTGTTACAGTCCAATATTATAGTTGATATGACACCATGGTAACCGAGAGTTAAAAATATCAAGTGTGAATCGACATAGGAGTGCAAAAGGTTAACGATCACGTATCGCGATGAACATTATTTTCCTTCGTATCCGTTCCTGTTTCCTTTGCTGACCGTACTTTAGATTTCATTTCGCCGTAAAAATAATCGGCTAGCTACACGGGAAGAAAAATCGTGCACGACAGGATGGAAAAAGGAGAAACTAAAAAGAATGTTGCTGGTTGCATTCCGATCAGTGGTATCTTCTCCGTGCGTTGCACCTACACGCGAGTGCAACGCCTTTCATTAATGGGGTAGGTTTCCTGAACCCGAACCTGTTGCTATAAACTTATATTTCTTGCACGCAACGAGTTTTCACTGTCAACCAGTCTTAACTATTTCAGATCCGCTATCTGGATCTGAAAATTGCTAGTACATGCCAGTGGAGATTAATGAGGAAAAATGAGTGTTTGCATATGGCGGCGCCTCCAGCATGATTTATTCGCGATCATCTTTTAAACTTGCGAACGTGATACGGTTACTGATTCTATACCCTTGCTGCGATTTTCGAAATTCCATTGAACTTAGTCGTATTCTTTATTCTTTAACCCTTTACCTGCGAAACACTCTACGGTTAAATACTCGCTGAAGACGGAATACTTTTTCGCTTATCTTGTACTCTATTATTCTGATTGAGTATACAGCGTGCCACTAAGTGGCACTATTTAGTTATTTTTGTTTCGTGTTCATCTCAAATACGGATACTTTTCATTGGTGTATGGTACAATCTTCGTGTTTAGTTTTCTATTGTTCTTGTGTATGATAGAATAACCGAATGCATACACTTACCGACAAAAGTTAAGAAACAAAGTAATCATTTTCAAATTTCTGTATATTCTTCATCTTTTGAAATAAATAGCTTAGAATAAAAACGAACATAAAAAGGTAACATTGCATATGCCAATAAACAGTAAGTTATCCTATATTTAATTATAATCTATATACGTCAGAAAATACAGAGTACACAAAAATATGGAAATGATTACATTGTTTCTTAACTTTTGTCAGTAAGTGTATATGCGTCTACAGCAGTCAATGGGGTAAAGAAGTTTTACAATTCTGAAAAAAGGAATCTTTAACTTTGGAAATGTTAAGGGTAACTGTATTATATTTGTTTCGAACTCAGAATGGTAATTTGAAAGAAATGATAAAGAAAGCTAAAAATAGGATTGGGTTGAAAATGATTCGAGAACCGCAGTAAGGTTAATATCTTACGATTTTCCTTGGAGGAATTTTTAAAGGTTTTATGCGGAATCTTTTTGGGGATAAAAAGCACTGGGAATTGAATAAAATCCAGTTGTGTGAAACGATTGAGAAGCGGAGCAATGTAACACGCTCGAGGCCTCAAAACTTTCTCGTTACGCGGCGAACAATACGTTACACAGAGAATTCGTAACCAATAGGAACTCCCAGCAGCGGCTGTTCCTAAGAAAATAAATAAAAATGCGCTTAACCCGGAGCCAACGGCGTAGAAAAACACACGATGTAATTTTGCTACGGCATCCAAGCAACTCTGCACGCAACTTTGATCGCCGATAGTTAACGACTAAATTCATCAACAGATTGTTTCACGTAAACCAGATTTACTCACAAGGAACTGTTAATAGTCTCCTAGGCATAGCTTTATAATTCTAGGTAAGATTCAAGGCTTTTCTATATTTTAAGAAACGAAATCCTGCGTTGCTGCAATTTATAGAGAAAATTAAACAAAAATACAGTGACTCAGGAAATTGATCGAGTTCTTCCATTCATTATATTTTGTTATTCAAGTATAAAATTATAAAGGTAACCATAAAATTTTAGGGACGTACTTAATGTACAATTTTAGTTCTTATGCTGACTTTGTTCGAGACTTGACAATTCTAAGAAAATTATATACAAAATGATTATATAACAGTAATGGTATAATTCGATCAATTTCGTGAGCCTCTGTATTTCCCTACTTTTAGTTTAATTAAATTGATTTCTAAATCTACGAATTCCCAAGCCCTCGAATTCCCAAACTCTTCAATTTCCAAACTCTCGAACTCCAAGCTTCCGAATTTCCAAACTCCCAAATTCTCAAACTATCAAATTTCTGTGACATCGAATTTTTAATCCATCGAGTTCACAAATTCCCAAACCCCCGAATTCTCAAGGCCCCGAATTCCCAAGCCATCGAATTCTCAAGTCATCAATTCCCAGACTACTGAATTTCCAAGCCATCAACTTCTCAAACTTCCGAATACCTGAGCCATCAAATTCTTAAACCCCCGAATTCCCAAGCCATCGAATTTCGAAGCCATAGAATTCCCAAGGTCTCGATTTCCCAAGCTATCGAATTTCCAAAGCTGCGAATTCCTAGGGCATCGAACTCTCAAGCCCCAAAATTTTCAAATCATGGAATTCCCAAGCTTGAGAGCCATATGAATTTTATGGCTAGAAAATTGGAGCAACAAGCTACACACAGACGTGCACGCCCGTCTACACGCACGTGCGTGGGTGGCTTAATGAAGGGGCAAGTTTCCTCAACTCGAACCTGTTGCGGTCGCGGTTTGTCTATTCCATGATCACGCAATGAGTTTTCAGGAGATCGTGTCGCGGTTTAGGCTTATGTGCGTTCTGTTTTTTGCGTGCAAGTTTCTCTACGAGAAGCATGCGAGATTCCGTTAAACTAGGGACGAGGAGAGGAAAACGATCCTTTTAACGATGAGCTCGTTGAATTTTGCACGAACCGGAAAACAGAGATGAATAATAAACCAGAATTTTGCTTTCGGGCGAAATATAAGCGGAGTTCCCCGAGGCCACAGAACCGTTTTCATTAAAATGAAACGCGTGCTTAATGGAAGTTATGTTAATCAAAGGAAAGGAGGTATGTTGCCTCTATAAATGCCGACATTAATATCAAAGCTCATCGTCGGTATATTTTTAAGACTCGAAACACATCGCACAGCAATATTATTGTAGTATTTATTATATTGCAAACCTTGAAAATGTAAGAAATTATCGATTCGGTAACGCGGTTTATAGAATACTAATATTGTAATAAAAGTTAGGTATTCGAGTCTCGGTAGTTTATTGCGGAAGGAGTTGCCGCGATTACGCTGTTTTAAGTAATATCTGCCAAGTGTAACTGAATCGCATCGTCGGTTTTCTGAATTAAAAATACTGAATTAGAAATTTACGAATAGAAGTAACGGCAAGTAGCACGCACCTAATCCCGTAATTGTTGTAATTTAATTGTTACTTTCTCTTGTTTTTTTCGCGACGGTCATTGAACCGTCTCACTCGAGCGTAACTCATTAATTGAAACAAGTGAAAACTTCCAGGCTTGTACGAAACCTATATCCTTGCATTAGCATCGAATAGATGCGCGATAATGTCAACGTAAACATAATGACGCAATCCTTAACATTTTTGTTACGAAAACGATACAGTTGCTCGCAAAACTGAGAGCACACGTATGAAGGCAATGAAAAGTGGCTAAAGAATGGTTACTACACAATGTACCTAAACTATTAATCCACCTCACTCGCAGTCACCTGATGTAAATCCGATCGAGCATGTTTGAGAAGAGCTAAAATGGTATATACAAAATTATGAGTTACTATTTTACAAATAGAGAAGATTTCAAAATCAAATTCTAAGAAAAATGGGACAATATTTCGCCTTCTTTTACAGGAAAATAATTAATCTTATGGCACCAAGATTACAGGTAGTTATGACTTCAAAAATCTTCGCAACGAAAATATCGATGTTTCCGCTCAATTTTTTGTCAATAAAATAATTATACCTTTATGTTTTCGGTAACCTATTTTTTTAATCTATTTTATGTATACGAAAAAGTACGAACTGGTTAATAAATAAATAAATGAATAGATAAATAATTAATTTTATGCCAAGAATTTTTTTACGAATTATCTATTAGAATATGTGAATAAAATATATATTGTATTTTTAGTATTGAATATGTGGGTTTTATATTCACTGTTCAGCTATTTTTCATTGCCAAGTGAGTATTATTTCATTGTGAGTAACTGTACTTATACGTTCTTAAAAATTGACCAAGTGTTAGATTAAAATTAGACTAAAATCCAAGAAGTGGTAGGTTAGTTTGGATTTATCAAATCAGAAGTAGAATTAAGATGAGCTCTGAACTATAGAATTAAATTTGGAAATCCGAAAAAATTCAAACACGCTGGCATCAGACAAAGAATTAGCAATTCGAATTTTTCCGCTTGCGTCGCAAAAATATTGCAAAACTCCTACTTTACATAAGACGAAAATACTTGAAAGATGAATGACATAGTTGGCCAACAACGAATCCATTTTGGCCGACACGTGCAACACAAAATTGGGCGAAATTCCGAATCAAAATAAAACGTTTTGTTACTGTAAACTCACGAGGGAGCACACTACGATTTATCCACCATTCAAGTTCCAAAATGCTTCAACTCTGACTCAACCAATGCACCAAATAAACACACGAATTATTCAACTTGCTGCTATCGCACCAAGCTTTCGACTATTCCTTATAGATATACGAGCACGTCAGATTTTTGTTTCACTACGAGTTCTGGTATTTTGACTACGAATTTTTGGCAAACTTTTAGAAAATTTTTGGCCACAGACGATGCAAACTGCGCACAAACTCATGGGCGCAGACACGAGTAAACGAGTTAACCCTTTTACAGCGTAATAAAGTGACGAAGAATATCAAGAATGTTTATTTTCTTTATTGTAACTTCTTCGCACTTCGGTTACCTGATATCAAGAATACGTAATTTTACCCAATCAGCGGCCATACATTTAAATAATTATGTTATGTATAATGCAAATTGAAATATGAAGTTTACCGTGCCGTATTCGACAGCTTGCCCGAGTCTTTCTCGTACTAAATTACGAAAGGATTAACCCTGCTACCATTATCAGGTCATTTTTGACCCAATCGTGTTCTTATTTTTTTAAAACATTTCCTAGTTTCAAACCATACAAAGAATTTCAATTTCTGTATGTCGGAAGTTCTTTTTCTTCAAATTATAAAACTGTTCTAATGGAAAAAGAAATTCGATTGGGTGGAATAGAATTTCGAAGACCGCAGTACAGTTAAAAAAACGGAATCCAAATAGAGATTATTTTAACCCCTAAAATACTGTAAATTTTAATTCTCTGTCGTAACTCTGCTTTAAATACCTTGCGTATTTTTACATACCACGTGTAATCTATATTTACTTTAATTTGCCATAAATGAGTAAAAGTCGGCAGTTTAATTATAAGTATAGATGGGCCTTTTAATTGAACTACACAGTTTCGCCGACGCACGTAAAAGAGGAGAGTTGCGCGAACAGAGCTTCCACAGAGGGTACGCGTCTCCAGTTGTCAGTTTCCACTCGATTGTTCCTTCAAACTCGGCCTAGTGGGCAACTTGTTAGCCATTTAATGAGGTCGGCCGCGAAATGTGCGCCAAGTGCGATCGCGAAAGTTGCGAGCGCAATTTGTAACAAGTTTCGCAAATATTCTAGGGAACAGGCGCGGAAAGTTACCTCGTTCCCCTAATCGTCTCGTTGTCTCGTAACATAGTAGCGTTAATTAGTTCACCGAGTCATGGCATTGAGTTCATCTCTCAACGTGAACTAGAAATTTGGGAGAGAGCTTAGCTAACTTCCTCTAAAAACGATGCCCTGTGTTGCAAAATTTTATTCTTCCGTTACGTAGAATCACGATTTATTATGGGATTATTAGGGACTTGTTAAATTTATTGTGGGACATTTGCTACTCTTGCAATGATAAAATTAGCAATGCCAATTGGTGAGGTAACCATGCATTCTAATTTTTTTAGGATAGTCTCGAATTTAGGACTTTTATAGCGATTTTTTTATGGGAAATCCAAGACGCCTATTTGTTCTAAATTTAACTATTCTGTCTCGATTTGTTCCTTTAGTCGTTCTCAAACAACGTATAAAGTAACGACAACTAAGTCTATAGTTTGTCCAACAAGACGAGGCACTAATAAAAAGCAAACGCTGAAGTGATGAAGCAGATCGAACGTCAATATTAACAGTCAACAAATAAAGACGGAATTATCCATCTGCTGCCTCGTCTCGTTGGACAAGATATAGCACAAACATAGTTGTACATTACTTATGGATCAAGAGAAAAAATGTCAACTTTTCGACGTAATTCGACTCGAGTTTCATGTTAAGAAATATGGTCACTTTACAGTTACGCGGTTGCTTTACTCTTCCCACACACAACGGACTCGAATCGAAAGGCTCCGGGCGAAGACCAACCAGTTACATTGTTTAAAACTATCTGGTATCAGAAAACAAACTCCAGATCTATCTGTTACATCTAAAAGCATTATTAAAAAGCTATACAGATATATATACTTCTACTATATCGATATTTACAGCGACTACAAAAAGTATGTGCGCACCACCATTTTTCAGTGCAGCATTTTTCGAATAAGTTCAGCATTTCAATTTCATCAATCCAAAATTTTTGTGATCGTATAAGGTTGCTTGTAGGAAAGATAGCGTACAGTAGGAAACTTAACGAGCTTAGGCTTAATTAAGTAGGGGGAAATTGGTAAACGTTTGATGATAAGAAAACGTGAAAATTGGTAATAAGTTGGAAATAGCGAGATTTCTAGAGTTATCAACAAAACACCAGTACCGTTAAGGAACCTCTATGGTGAAACTTGCTTCGAGACATGCCACGCGGCGAACGATGAATTTGAGAATATTTGGAATTATTTCGAACCACTGAGCGTGTACAAAGTAAGAAGACTCGCACTGATTCCAAATGATCTCAAATCCATTACCTAAAAAATCGTTTTTAGCCGAAAGTGAAGTTGGCCATTTTTACCCCGAAACCATCAAATATATTTAGTCAGCATAGTATACACTTCGGCGTTATTGTTTTCTTAATTAAGTTGGTCTGGTGTTCCACGGGCAGCCAGTCACGTGAACGTCTACCACCACTCACCATACAGAATGGACAATCTCAATTTCACGGTCTCGTTAAGCATTCGCAGGCGTGCAAGGTGTGGTCACCCTCTATTTTCCCGTTTATCTTCACCTTTCCGCATTCGTGCATACATACGCGGGCTCTTTCGATGGATCCTTAGAGGCGAACAAAGCGGCTCGATCGAAGGTACAAACACTCTAGGGTGCCTCGAAAAGTGGGACACTTTTGTCCTCTACTCCCGCCGCCTCTCAAAAGCGACGCAGAAATATCAATCACTGGCCCAGATACTGTGAATCGTTTTTATTCGATACACAGAAATACTATGTCTGCGTGTACACGCATACGTTTGCAAATAGCGACCACTATTCCCATTATTTTTCCCTCTATCAAGTTTCAAATAAAATACACGCAATTCACAATGCACCCGGCAGTAGAACTTTATCCAAAAAGGGAATGCTTGTGTATTCGTTTGAAACGCTTTCGCAAATTTCCAAGCGTACAAAATTGTTAAAACCTTTTGCACTCGGGATACCAGCAGCATAGTGATGAATATTTGTTCCGGTAATTCGGATTGCTGGTTGCGACCAACATGTACATTTGCAATTGCAATGTTTCTATCGGAAACTCGGTTTTTAAACGTATGGTGACGAGTATGATTCACGATACGAATAATATCAGTTTCATCCGCAACGTGCGATCGACGATTGAAAAGTTTCCAGATCATTCGTTTTCGTTTAATTGCGAAATAATGGTAGGAGAAGTAAAAAGTTGCGGACCAGCATATTGATCTAGCCCACAAACTATTTTCAACAACGCGACGTTTTACAAGGAACACTTGCGACGATGCGCGCAATAGCAGGAGGGGCAAGGTTGTAAGTTTAGAAAATGTGCTCGAAAAGACTTGTCATAGTTTGTACGAAGACAAAGCAGAAAATGGCATGGCGACGCAAGAGTCCCAAGCACGTTTCTATAACTGAAAACGTCCGGGAAGCCAGCGTGTGTACGCGTTTCGCGTAACCTAATTGTACCGCCTTATTGAGTTTCCATCAGCAACTTGGTATGCACACCGATGTCCTCGCCTTAATACGTTGACCATTAGACAGCCATTGCAAACTTATTTTGCAGGCCGAACCGTGTCTCTTTCATTCAAACTCGCCCTCTTAATTCCCTTTCCTGCGTGCATCCACGATAAATTATTATTTAACCCTTTGTGAACAGATGTTGGAAAATAGCCACCCAACCATTTTTAGTTCTTTGAACGCATGTTGACTTTTAAAACACGAAATTCAAATTAGTTTCATTAATAAACATTTTTGTTAATAATCGGATGAAACTTCATTACATGTCGTTGTCAGACTGCGGATGTTTATGCGTTTATGGGAAATTGAAATGTGCAAGAAGTTATAGAAGAAACACAGTGCACAAGAACGTATAAAATATTCAAACTAATGAAGACATTATAGTATTTGAAGGGTGAAACTACCCTCTGTTTGGCTTCTGTTTCTTTATTTTCGTTTACAAAAAACTGAATTTGCATAAAGATCCGCGGTGTAGATACTACACTCCATCCGTAATAGATTAATAATTGAGCGAAAATGTTATTATACCCCGTTCACATAAGATTAACCCCTTACCTTAAAACAAACCAAGATAAGTACTCACGATATTTATAATACCATTTAATTTACCCATTTTAATTTCTTTTGGAATTTTTATAATTATTACAACAAAAATAAATACAGTATAGTATTTTAATATTTCGTATCTGGTAGTGTTAAAGCAAGTTATAGTTTACCAGATCTTACTTACCACGCGATTATCAACACGTGCAACTACTGAAAAATCTTATGGTTAATCTGATGATCTGATAGTTTCCAAATTTTTTGGAGGCTCTAACTTTTCGCGACCCACTCATTTATGCTATAACGTACAGGAAAAAGTTGGACAGAACGGAGTAATTTGATCAAAATACGTTACCCAATCTCATATCATTTTTGTACGTGTTGCTGTTTTATTGATAGCAGTAGAAATGTTTTCTATGTACAACGCAAACATATTAGAAATAATTGAAGATCGCAAGACATTTTTATCAAAGAACTACAGCAAAGATAAAGATTATACCATTCACTATCCCGTTATGTCAAACTACCCCCTTTGCCAAATTACTCGGCTTTGTCAAGCTATCCCGTTTTGTCAAATTACCTAATTTTGTCAAACTAACCCGTTTTTTCTAACTCTTACCTATTTTAAAAGAAAGATGAATTGCACCTGACAATTTTCAATAGGTAAAAACCTTCTAGTGAAGATGTTAACCAAGTTGTTGGTACCGGCGCCTATAATCGTTCCAGAAATTCGTGTGTAGCGTGTCTTGGAATACTTGAAATCCTTTACCATCTACAGAATAGGAAAGAATCGGAAGAAGAATATTAATTTAACGCAATGCAATGCAGTATTCTGACAACTCCATATTCTTTGATTAAAATCCGCCACAGCGAAAGGGTTAATTACTCTTGCATTTTAACGTTTGACGCGGCCCACTAGTGAATCACGACGCGTATTTTAGAAAGTATTGTTTTAACCCTTTCGTAACAGATGAGACGCATATGTCTCATTTGAGTGCTAAAAAATTAATTACAATTTAGAATCCATTGAAGACTAAATAATATTATACAATAGATTTTAACAAAATAAATTCTAAATGAACAATAATTGTGTCACGAAGGGATTAATTCCGTGCTTTAACTCTTTCACAGGAGATGGAAATTATTTTTCAACCAAGTAAAACTACGCGCACGGGTAATGTTACATTACAGTGTAAAGTTTCATTATGGATAATACATTCGTGTGTTCTAAATTAAGCCCACGAAAGAGTTAAAGGCTGAACAATACTTGTGAGGATTCAGCAGAGAATTTTATAAATGTGAAGACATTTTTGTAAGTGCAAGGTAAATGATGCTTTTTAAATCTAGCTGTTCGATGTAAAAAAATGCCGTCAAGGTGCTTGAAATTATCGATTGCCCGAATTAGGAAATGATGAACAAGCGCTTGACATTCTGTTCTGATGCTAATAGGATTGCTTAACGTTGTGTAACTTGGAATTTTTGGGTATTCAGTCTTTGACTCCCATTAGGAGGAACTCAATAAATGACTGAAATCACAAACCAATTCTGGTAAGCGTAAAAAGTTTCCTTTAAATTATAGCCATTAATAAAAATCGTGGGGACTCGAATCCCAAAGCGAAATCAACGAGGATAGCGCAAAATGTAAACGTTCAAACATTCCTCGTGTGACTCATTTGGCTGACTAATACTTTCCTCCTTTTTTCTTTCGACACACATATGTATTTTTCTCAGTCTTGTCACGCCGTTGATAAAATAATGCACCTCGATAAGGCGTGTAGTTTCCCCTAGCAGTCGAAGATAATCTCAACGTAACCGAGTTGTATAATAATTATACTATAATTCCTGGTAGATTAACCTCTTGCCTTATACATAATAAGTCACACTCGTAGATTATATTGTGGTCTAAGCACGCTAAAAATGCATCCTATTTGTAATAAATTTTAGTTTTAAGTCTAACAATAATTTAAATCTACAAGATTTCCGGAAATATTGAGGAACTTGTAACATGCGAGAATTTCGACATTTTTGGGAATCCCGAATGTTTAGAATTTCTGGAATTTTCAATTTTACTAACTACAAGTCTCACTCGTGGCGTAAATTATAGTCCAAACAGAATAAATATACACAATATTTATTACAAACTTTAATGTAATTCTTTTAACGTCTTTTAAATCTTTAAATATTGGTATAACAAATACATATAACATATATAATATTTCAATATTTTGCATTTGATGCAAAGTTGAAGCAATGATTATTTTCGTTAACGTGCATAGGTACAGAAAAATTCGTAAGCCAAGCGGTTGAACCGACAGAAGATGCAAATGTGTATCGATATAGATTAATATTAGATGTATCCACTCTATCATAAATTTAATATAATCGTTGTTATTTGCTGCACTTTTCGGGCAAGCTAAAACTTCCTACTAGAGAGGAAGTTTGTCCTCTTGCTAAAATAAATTCATTAGTTAAAAATAGTAAATATCTTATTGATAGTGTTCGCGTCCGGTAACGTGTGTAGGGATATGCTTGAGTGAAATGTGGTGGTACGTTAAAGTTTGTTTTCAAAAGGTAACTGTGTTTATTACAATATATCTAGTGGACTGTATTGATAGAGAGAACCGAACGCTGACTATTAAGGGACGGTCCCTTCACAATAATTATTCGCGCTCGTGATCGGCGGTCGATCCACGAGGAAGTTGTCCTTTTAGCGTGTGTTCTCTTCCGAGAGTTAAACGTTTCTGCTGTCTGTCTTCTCCGCATTCGCCGTTGTTCCCTCTCCTAGTCCGAGGAGCGACGGTGATCAACCCTCTCCAAAATTGGTAATTTCCAATCACCGATCACTCCCCGGATGTCACCACACCCTCTTGCGCCCTTAGCACGCCTCCTTAGGAGAGGGTGGGGTGACCCTTGGCTGGCCCAAGGAGCCCATGTTTTGGCTCGGCTCGTCGCGTGCGGAGAGACAAACAGCGGGTGGTGGCCAGGTCCCGACCGATACCCGGACGGAAATTCTGGTCTTCCTTAGCCCATCGGCATGGCCCTAACACGTGCAGGTTTATGGCAGGGTAATTTCTATTGAGGGTTGCGAGTGCTGCTACGAACTAATTCAAGGAGAGAAATTCTAAAGACAATTTAAATGTTATGGCCAAGAGTAAAAGTTGTAGAAACGTACCATCCGGCGACTGTCGTCCAGATGGCAAAAAAAACTAAATTAAGGAACCCTCAGAAATAGCGGTGGGTTTGACCCTGCCATAAACCTCGCAAAAATATTGTGTTCCTAGTGCAGGGCACTACCAGATAGACCTAATAATATCGAAATGCATGTATGCAAATGTATTGTTCGAGTAATTATAAGGCAGCATTAGACGTGGCAAGTGAACTGAGAAGATATTCTCAACAATATTCATCATGTTCTTAGCAACAAAATTAAAAGAACAAGTTTTTGGCCTCGTTAAGGAAAATAGGCCACAGTTCCGTGAATGCAATAAAAAGCGAAGTTGTCGTGTCGTTAACCGAAGTTTGCTACTGAAACTAATAAAGTCTAACAAACTAAGCCGATTTTAACAGAAACCACTTTGTGGCTGAACACACAAATTATAATAAAAATTGATGCCTTCTGATCGATACATGCCACAACGAAGTCAATTGAAAAAATAGTCATAATTGACTGTCGCGATACATTTTTATCTGGAAAATAGATCTATAAGTCGGTTCGTTTCCCGAGCTACTGATAATAAACTGCATCCAACTTTAGTTATCGTTATCTATTGGTCTCGTATCATTATCTGTTGTAAATGGTATCCTGCGCGACTGTTTTATATCGATCACATGAATCGTCACGAGGTCGAGGATGATTTCGCTACATAGAGTCTCTATGATCTTGTCTGTATTATCAGAAATTGTGACACGAAATCATTATAATGACACCCGAGACTCTACACATGAGACGTTGCAGGTACCAAAGGTCAACTCAACACATTCAAAAATAGTTTTTACTTTATTAAAGTGATTTATGACTCTTAACGCATATTCCTGTTAGCATGCTTTATAGATTTCCTCCTTTTCTGCAGTCTATTAATAACTCTGTGCATGAATTTCCTAAGCACCCATAAACGCCGATAGCAATGACAGGATTAACCCCTTCCACTGCAAACCGAAGTCAGATTGACCCCGGCATTTTTTATTTAACGCCACACACTTTTCGTTTTTCGCTCTATATCATTGAAAAAGTAATATATTAGGTTGTTTGGAAAGTTCGTAGCAATATTTGAGGAACATTAAAACACGATACAGAATAATGTATATGTTTCATATTGGTAAGCAATATTGTATATAGCAATGTCAATAACTTGTTACCATTGATCGAATAGTTTCACAGAATTGTTTTCCAAAACATTTTCATATTTTTCAAAGTAGTTTCTAATACAGTCACTTAATAATAGATTATTAATAAACTTTTCTCTGTTAATAACTAAAATAAATAGTAATTTAATAGTTCTATGTTCAGAATATTCACGTTAAAATTTAACAATTTTTCTAGGTAGTTCATCGATTTTAAACTTTCTCGTTAAAAAATGTCGTGTTTTCCTTTCATCGGCACCAAATGTTTTTCTTTAATTATTACAGTAAAAGTATCCAAGCACATACAGCATTTATCCAAATTACAAATTTTACTGTTTAATAAGAATTGGTAAAAAATAATCCTATTGTTGGTATTGTCGTAGACGCAACGAATTTTCCGTACAACCCAATACTTCAATAAAATGTTGCTCAATTTTTCCTTCTGATCCTCTATTTAGAATGTTTCAAGATGCTACCAGAATTTTTTCCGATTTTTTCAAAAACTTTTACCCGCTCTAAAGTTCATGGAATCAATATGACACAATTGACAGTATGAGGTGAATCAAAAACGTTTACAGCGAATATAGCTAATAGCGAATAGCTAATCTAACTATTTACAGTCAGTAAAAAAAATCATACGGCACAGGATTGAAAATCATACTTGAAGCAAAATTTTAAATAAAAATGAATCGGGTTCTTCTGACTGGAAGACTGAGAATAGCCTCTTAATTTGTGATACATAGAATGTCTACGACGGGAGATACGTAGGATTACTCAACGACCGTGACACTTGCTTCCACACAGAAAGCCCACTGACGCGATCGGATACTACTCTAGCGTGTATGTGGATTAACGTCGCATTTCGCGTATACACTTGTGAAATTATTTACTACGAAAGCTCGTAACCTGTCACAGCCTTAGACGTCACATTGAGATGTAACTCGGAATTGCATTCCGATTACCTGAGTCGTGGACTACTACGAACTGGGGGAATATTGGCAGCTATGAGATTGCGATTTGTGGTCATTAACCCTTTAATTCCTTAACGCACAAGCCTTTTAGTGTCTTTTATACTACATAATAATAGATCTTTGTACCATTATTATTACCAATTTGCGTTTCCGTTCTACTGCTCCCTTGCTGTTTCACATATTTAACATTAAAGTGCCACTAATATTAATTGCAAGAAAAATATAAAACTGGTTGCACAAACACCGAAAATTATAAAAGATATACGATCGTACTTGAAAGAATTAAACTAATCAATCAAGACAAATGATTGCCTAATATTTGAGAGTGTATATACAGGCCCTTTGGAGCAAAAGAGTTAACCTTTAACTAAAAAAGAGCTGGCAAATGGCATAGTATATATAAGGGGGTAGATTTATTCCAAGGTAAGGTATAAGTTAATTCATACTTTCAGCGAATCACTATACCATGTCAATATTTCAAGTACCTACATATGATACCTACAAGCACCATTAGGATAAAGTACCCACTAATCGACACTAACCCAACCATTGACACTTTCTATGATTTTAATTGTAAATTAAGGTTCTAGTTTAAAATTAATGTCGTCTATGATTTTTTTATAAACTACAACCAATTATATTTTGTCTAGTATCTGCCATAACAAAACTTAACTTATCAGTCCATTAAGAACTAACATGTTTTGACGGAGAATTTCACTTGCAACTTTTTTCAACCAATTTACATCAGCTGAATTCCGTTTTTTGTCAATGTGTTTACGAAAAGGTATTCCAGAGATTTATGAAATGATTTTTTGTCACTATTTCTTAATCCACATGGGTTGTACAATTTTATAAAGTTTGGTGAAGCAGAAAACAGAATATTACATTAACACAATGTTCGTTCTTAATGGGTTAATGATTAAAATCATAGAAAGTGTCGATTACTAGTTTAGTACTGTACCCTACCTGATGCCATTATAATAGCTTTGCAGTCCTTCAAAGATTAAAGATGCCAACAAGGAATTTAATCGTCACGAGGCGCCAGCCGCACCCTGTGGCCGAATTTTTTGAGTCCCCATAAGCGCCGACGGTAGCTAAAGAGTTAAAAATACTACGCAATGTGCGTACAACAGGAAGATTTCCATTTCTGTATCCAACAGAGTAGATTTTCCAGGTCGAAGGTTCGTTTCACATTCGTTTAATGTTCGTTCGAAGGCAACGCGGAATGAAAAGCCTTGCGCATCGCTCCGAATGAGACTTTTATTCTCTTCCAATTGGTATTAATAGCGGGGGTGTGATTTTATTGAAATTTATCGTCACCTTAGGAAAGGTCAGTGCACAATAAAAGTCGCTCAAACGCCTCTCTAGATCGCAAAGCTTCTAAAAACCATCGCCCATGTTTATTCTTGCTATCATTTTTTTAACAGCTTCCACGAATTTCTATTTATAGTTCCTCTATAATCCAAATCATGGATGAAATGATTATAAAACATTCCCGTAACACGGACGCGATGAATCACTAATAGTTCCCACTTAGTGTGACTCTATAAATGAACAATTTCTAAGTATCGCTGGAATTTGCTATAAATTAGCTCTCCTTGTTGTTTGAAATTCTAAGCTTGTAGTCTCGGAGGATTGTTAGATCTCCGAGAATCCCTGCGAACTGAGAGAACACCGGCATATTTTTCTAATATTCTATCGTGTAACGTAGAAAATAAAACACGACTACTCTTCTTCGTTGAATCATTTCAGGCGGAACGTAATAACGCTTAATGAATTTTCACGCAACTATTAACCCTTTATGGACGCGACTTAACATGAATTCTGATCTTATTATTAATTCAATAGTGTCTATTAATGATGTTAATTGTTGGAATTCCTTGTGGACTAATGCAGTTTTGAAACAAAACATTTGTAACAGTGCTGTGCGTGATTAAAAGATTGCATGCAGACAGAATGCGGATTTGATTGGCTACAGTCTTATTTTCTCCGGCAGAATTATAAAAACAGATTTTTTACGATTACTGTATATGTGAATCTATAAACCTACTAAATATCATTAAAATCAGTGAAGATGAGGTCCCATATTTTCCTTGGTAAACACAAATTGAGGTAGTAACTCCTCCCTAGAAAGGAATATACATCCACAATATTTAGAATTTGATATAATATCCATGCAAGAAATTAACTTTATCAGTCATACGAACGTGATACTTATACGGGCATGAGAGAAGTAAAGAATACTATTTTCCAATTTCTTTCAATATGATACTCCTTTCTAAAAAAATCTGAAAAAAATTGAAATTTAACAATCATAATAAGTTGATGAAACTATGATAAATATCAAGATAGTCAAAATATTGACACTGCCAGTGATATTAACAAATACCGCTTTTTTTCATTTTTTTAACTATGTGCCCCCTCTTAGGAAAAATCTGAAAAAATTACATGTTAAAAAGCATAAAGAGGTGTTAAAACTGTAAAAGTATAAACGTAGTCATTTTAGGACTTCTATAGGAAATTGGTATTTTAAAACTTTTTTTATTTTCTAAAATTCGGTTTTGTAGTATAAAATTCTGAAAAAATTCACGGATGTATATTCCGATAGCTAATATATTCCCAATTTTTTCAGATTTTTGTATTGAAGAGAATAAGAGAAATCAAGTAAAATCTGTAAATCACGATATACCCTATACATACCCTACAAAAGGGGGGAGGAAACTGAAACTTTGCGAAGAGGGATTTTTCCCTGTGCCCTCTATCGACTAATGTATTATAATTATAAACTCAATTTGGTTTAGGAGCACTTTTGAGCATCTCACCCGGCTACACCCTTTATGTGCGCCTCTGCAGCCCCCATAATCCGAAGAAGGGTTAATTGTGTTGTAAAAATACAAATTTGCATAAAAATCTGTAGTTTAATGATTAAAAGCCCCTTATTTATAGCCCATTATATCACGCCCCATCGAATCTCATTAACAATTTGCTTCTAAATTTAATACTTGCTGCTTCTAAATTTGAAAAATGTATAATTATAGTCCTGAAACTTTTGAGCGTAACCGAGTGCGCGTTTCACTAATCAGCAAAGGGTAAAATCTACCGCAACAAAAGGTTAAAGAATTGTAGACTGTCATTTTATAATGAAAACATTCGAACTCCGATGGTCTTTATGGAGGAAGACGGAAAATTTTCAAAAAAAATGCTTCGAATTCACTTTTTCCCGGCTGCGCTGAATTCATCTTGGACCTCAAATGCGACGCAACAATGAAGTTTATTCGATTTTACCAATGAAATTCGACTCGTGCCCTCTGACCCTTTTTAAACGAGCTAAATCTGAATTACGTTGCACGGGGAAAGGAAATAAAAATAAAAAGCGCGGAATGAGAGTTAAACTGATATTAGCACAATTATTTTGATAACTCGCTGGACACAGTATTAGTTTTCCAACTCGTAAATGCGTCTAGCTCTAGCAGTATTTTTTTCCGGATAAAATACAACAAATATTTCCTCCTTATTGCATTCAACGACAACAATGCGAGTCTGGCAAATAGTTGCATGCATATAATAACGATGCAAATACCGTGCATTAACATATTTTTTATAAAAGTTAGACCTGATTCGATGTTTGCATCTTTTTTTAATGATGCACACAATAACGGAGAAAGGTATTCATAGATCCATAGAATTTAAATTTCTATTAACAATATCCTCTTTTATGCAACAACAAATTGAAATCTCGATGTACCTTAAATAAATTTTATTTGAAGGCTAGGTTTTTATAGATTACTACTACAAGAGTTTCTTTGTCTTTATACATTATTAAAAGATACGAGGAGTTATTTATAAATTACTAGAAGATACAAAGAGTTCTTTATAGATTATTACAAGATGCAAAGCGTTTTTAAGTACGTGCTGCTTTGAAAAAGAAATTTATGCCTAATGATATGCTCGAATAAAATCTTAATTGGTGGAAATTAAGATTGCACACGGAAACGGTGTGCAATTCGGTGGAAATCACAGAATATATCACGCGTGCTTTATTGAGAATAACCTTCATTTAATAAAAGTCAGCGACTAATTAGCAGGAGCCAGTAGCAAGACGTTACAAGTCTCCATGGAAGGAGTTTGTGCTTTCTTGCTAGAAAGAATGAGTCGATAAGCTCGACCTTTCGTAGAAATGTGGCTGATACATATAGAACATGTACATGTATTGGGAGTTTTAAAATGCATGTCCTGTTAAAAAATCATAAATACTACGAGAAAAAAGACATTGGATACAAAAAGTATTTGCGCATCACTATATTTATCTTCGCATTGAGTATTAAACCGCGCCATTAAACGAGTGCAGTTCAAATTCCAATACATTAAACTTATTACATTAAATATCATTAACCCTTCTACTGTTGATTCACTTCAATTCATGACAAACGGGATTTCTTTAGATCTTAAAATAACGAGATCCAAGAGCGTTCATATTTTCCTTATTTATAATAAAAACTGAAAGAATCTGCAAACCCTTTTGTTAAATTTCGTATCATTTAGAACTATTTGCGATTGCAGCATATCGTTGCTTTAATCAGCAGTGAAAAGGTTAAATAGTGATTTTATACAACTATATTTTATCCCTTTACGACTGAAATATATATGCTAATAAAAAAATCACCTCGTTGAAAAATTGACGAACATGCGAATACTTTTTGTAGCCGCTGTTGGCGAAGGTGTTAAAACATCTACGGAAAAAATCGTAAAATAAAGAATTAAAACCAAAATCTATGGTTTTATACCCCGTTTTCCTTGCTCCTGGTTCTCCTCCATCTCTGTGTAAAAAAGATGTGTTTCTTCCAAACGACTACGATTGAGAATAATTCTTCTAAACCCCATAAATCCTAGAAATCCTTTTCAATGTTCAGCTACCTTCCGCAGGAGTATATAGCCGGCGGGGGTAAGTTTCATCAGCCACTTTCGGAGCGACGAAAGTTTCCAGCGGTAAATTTTCTGAGCGTTTGAAACGTTTTGTTCGAAGCGAGGATGTATCCATTCTATACGAAAAGCAGCGATTATGAAACCGGTGAACGTTGATCTATCTAACGTATTGTTAGTGATATACGCGCTCGCGAAAAGAGGAAACCCGGGCGGCAGCAACTATTCCGCCCTGGCATGCGCAACATTTCAAATTGGCACGATGTTTAGGCGTATCCCACGTAATTACCGGGCAACGTATACTTTCGCATAAGATATTTGTCAGTGGGATCCACAAAGAGCTTCAATCTTGACATTTCAATGGCGTGTATTCGGCCGTATTCTCACCGCGTGCACGCGTGCGTGCTAGAACAGCGACAGACGCGAGACGAAGCAGCGGAGAAAGAAAGACAGATCGATTATTTATTTTTCGAGAATCCGTATAACTGTTATGCTATCGCTATGTACACGTGTCGATTGCAACGCGAGCGCAATTTCGGGAAAAACAACACAGTATCTTATCCTTTATGCGCGCGTTATATGAACCGCGAATATTTCGCTGAATAATTGTTTATCGAGATTAAGAAACTGCAAGGATTATCCTTTTGCCACCACATAAAAATTAGGAGAATTAGGATACTAATTGCTCTTTTGCAAACAGATAAGACAAGGGCCGTCATTGTCATGGACCCATCAATTTTGGTCTCGAGATTTATTTAGAAATTGAAGGATGGCTCAGAAAAAAAGTTGCAATAATGGAAAATTTGGACTTGATTGTTTTCTTATAAAAATTGGCACAAATTTCAGACGCCAAATGCTCAAATTAAGCACGTGTTTCAAGCATGATAAGTATTTTTACTCTGCAATAATAGCTACCGAAATATTAGGTATATACAATATGTTGGTTTTGATTTGAAAATTTCATTGCCTCCAAACTAATTTCATTGTTTCGCAACAGAATCCGAAATTTGTCAAAAAGTAATACGAAATGAGAGAAAGTACTTCCAAGATTAAGTAGTAACGCTTATATATACAATAAATAATGAAAAATTAAAAGTATAGACTAAGATTATAACTTTTGCATACGCGTAATAAATACTACAATTTGTCCGAGTCATCAAAACCAGGCAATAATAATTCTAATATTCTGTCAATTTTCTGTGTCTTTTAGTTCTTCTCGAGACAAATAATTTTTAACAGATCATTACATTACATGCACCAATGCATTCTCAACAAAGGCAAATAGTTATCTCGTCTTAACTCTATGCAATCCAAGTACGGAATATTCATGGCAACACATAGGCGGAGAAAATATAGTTCTTTTTACAAGAACGCAACAAATAAAATCGATTCATTTAGATGTAATTTACAGGATTTTCTAGCACGTAACAAAATAAGATGGACTACCTTTTCCAGCATGCAAGGAAAAATAATTTGGACAAATGGGGTACTTGTGCCAGAAATGTTACGGCCACAAAGAGTTGAACATAATTGCTGTTTACAGCAAGTTGTAGATTCTTGTCCTACAGGAAGTTTACCTTCTTTATATAGCTCATGAAATAAACCCATCAACCCATTTAATTCTTAGCCCTATAATGACGTGTGTAACCCGTGAAAAAGACGAAAGATCTTCCATATTTTTCTGACACAAATTAATGCAATAAAAATTTTTTTAGTTTATTGATTTACATCTTTTTCATAATTATCGGCACCAATACATACCGTATTTGTAATTTTAACTCTAACTGTATTATCATATGCAAATAATGCGTAATATTTTAAAGTTCTGTATTTCATATAATTTTAAGCGAGTAAACATCCAAGTGAAGCTTTTCAGTAGCAAAAAAATGAATAAGACAAGAGATTAAAAATTGTCGACTACCTATCGATGTACTTAACATTTTTCTTTAGCTTTATACAAACAATTTTTGAAGTTACAAAGGAAATTTAATTGAAAGAATGTAGGGCTATTTGTTAAACTGTGCCAGTTTGAAAGCACTCTGGGTTGCACGTTTGCACGTTCACAGAGAAAGAGAAGAGAGGCATAGATCCAGCAAGAATGCTAAGAGCATTCGAGGGTTCGTGACATTTCAATCTCTCGATTCTTTTCAAAGCTTCCACAACGGAATCGTTCGTCCGCTCGTCTCTTCCGGGTGCTTAATTCCACGGTATAGAGCAGCTATAACGGCAACCCACGCGATTTTACGCGATTAAATAACGAATGAAGATCGAGTAACAGAATTGCTAGATCACGATCCACCGCTTAACACGATACACCGCACAGGTCGCGCTCGCAGATTATCCTTCTTCAAATATGCAAAAACCATACTCTCCTTCGAAAGAAATAAAACATAAATTGATAGGTACTATTAAATGGAGAAATTAATTTGGTGCTTTTACATTAAAGGAGTTGCCTTTACAGTCGACTTGAAATCTTCATCGTTGGACTATGGATTTTTATACTCGTAGAAAATACCCATTACAATATTTAGATGGCGAAACGAATCTCCACTTAGGTCTCATTTCTTTAATTGCGTTTGCAAAAGTAACAATTTGTCCAAAAATCCGCAATCTGTTTATCATATTAAGAAATTGGAAGCAATCAAACGAAGTAACGAAGATGATTTAAAACTATAATGATTAATAAAGATGAAGTTGCAAATATTAATCTAGATGCACTCACTATCCTCCCACAAGATAATTGTAAGGCAACTTTGTTTCACGACTTTCGCAGCGCTGTTCCAAGTTTGATTTCCAAGATAAAATGGCATTGTTTTGAAAACAGTTGTACAAAAATGTAGCTACATTTGAGTTAAAAATACATATGTTGTAACATATATTCATCCCATTTTCTTATGACGTTTGGAAATCCTTCAGCTACTCAAAATGATACGCAGATAATCGATGAAATTTATTTTTGAATTTAGAAATAAATGTTTTACGGAACAAATTGCAACCCAATATTTATATGCCACCTGTAAAATAAATTCAGAAACGTACCGACCTCGCTAATCGAAAGGATAAATTCCAAAGCGGTACAAAGGGTATATAGCCGGTTAAGGGGGTCAAATGTGCCCCCAAACCAAATTCAACGTGCAATGAGTCATTCGATAGCATATCAAAAAAAAAACACTTCGTGCAAATTTTTAGCCCTGTATCTCGACCTGGAGGGTAGTAACAGGGTGAAAATGAAAATCACGTTTTTACGTCATTTCTCTTATTCTATAGCATGAAAAAAATAGAAAAAAATCAGAGGCATTTCTGATATCGGCTTACGTATTTAGGAATTTTTTCATATTTTTAAATTGAATAGCTAAGTTGTGAAAAATGAAAAACCGAAAAAAAAGCGGAATAATGCCGATTAAGCATTGATGCAGGTCCAGAACTACGATTATATTTTTACAGTAAGTAGATATTGTTGTTACTATTATTCTCAATATTTTTCAGATTTTTCGTTTCGGTGCGCCGTAGTCAAAAAAACTAAAAACCAATTCGTTCGTTATTTTCTGCGTGTTAGACGTCGAATTTTTTGATGTTCTTTGGTATAGAAGTGCTCCATGCAATGTTTAACATTTTTACATTCGGCAGAATAACAGAGGAATTATAGAAAGTAAATAAATCCAATTAATGAAAGTTCCGATGACAACGTTATCTTCTGAAATATTAAGTTAGTTTCCAACAACGGCGCTGGCTCGGCGGCAAAGTATGTTACTTCAGAACGAATAGAGCCTGTTTCGAGTCTCTTCTTTGGGCTTTTTACTTTTTCTATTTATTATTATTTTTTTCAATTTCTAACAATATAATAACGATCAGTATCGGTTTATAAATGTGTTAAAAATATTTTAACCTAAAATATGTATGAAAATAATGTTAGAGCGCTTTTTACGACTCCGCGTCTTTTCTCGCATATCTTGTCCTATTGTACTTCTATTGTAAAAATATTACTAAGAATTTCCGCGGGACGTACAATTTCTGAGAGGTACCGAGCACGTGACAAATAATAAATTATTACTGCAACGTGTGAACAGCATCCGATGGTTCGGTTACTATTTGCACATTCACAACAATAGCATCTAATTCCGCAACAGCCTATTGAATTTGGAGTGTACTCAATA
Source organism: Eucera pruinosa (assembly GCA_028830335.1). Taxonomy (NCBI): domain Eukaryota; kingdom Metazoa; phylum Arthropoda; class Insecta; order Hymenoptera; family Apidae; genus Eucera; species Eucera pruinosa. Next base: position 6,477,605 of record JAMYCR010000005.1, read on the forward strand.
TAACATCTATACGTTTATCTACTAATATGGCATGATTTTACTTCGAATTTAATGATATTATTTTTTTCTATGAGATACTGGACGGCAAGGTTACTATCTTCGTCCATAAGCTCTGCTAAGTAAGATACTGCTTGTGATAATTGATACGACCATGTAAAAAAAATCTTAAAACCGTTATCTGTCATCTCCGGAAAATCAATAATTTCGGAAGCTGAAAGCTGTTTGAACCGCGACTTTCGCCTATTCACGCGACAAACTTTTCCACAATCAATTAGACAATAAATTGCTCCCTTAAGTAGGTTTATTTTGTAAAGTAGCAGGGTTTCTTAAAAATATGTTTGGAAAACGTTTAAATTCAGATGTAGGGCTTTTCGGTGAAATAGTGGAAAGGATGGTATCCGAACCACTGAAAATACATTAGCGATCGATGCAGAAACTCATCACTGGAATGGGCGAAATCGCTTAGTAATATTTTTACAATAGAAGTACAATAGGATAAGATATGCGAGAAAAGACGCGGAATCGTAAAAAGCGCTCTAACATTATTTTCATACATATTTTAGGTTAAAATATTTTTAACACATTTATAAACCGATACTGATCGTTATTATATTGTTAGAAATTGAAAAAAATAATAATAAATAGAAAAAGTAAAAAGCCCAAGAAGAGACTCGAAACAGGCTCTATTCGTTCTGAAGTAACATACTTTGCCGCCGAGCCAGCGCCGTTGTTGGAAACTAACTTAATATTTCAGAAGATAACGTTGTCATCGGAACTTTCATTAATTGGATTTATTTACTTTCTATAATTCCTCTGTTATTCTGCCGAATGTAAAAATGTTAAACATTGCATGGAGCACTTCTATACCAAAGAACATGAAAAATTCGACGTCTAACACGCAGAAAATAACGAACGAATTGGTTTTTAGTTTTTTTGACTACGGCGCACCAAAACGAAAAATCTGAAAAAAATTGAGAATAATAGTAACAACAATATCTACTTACTGTAAAAATATAATCGTAGTTCTGGACCTGCATCAATGCTTAATCGGCATTTTTCCGTTTTTTTTTCGGTTTTTCATTTTTCACAACTTAGCTATTCAATTTAAAAATATGAAAAAATTCCTAAATACGTAAGCCGATATCAGAAATGCCTCTGATTTTTTTCTATTTTTTTCATGCTATAGAATAAGAGAAATTACGTAAAAACGTGATTTTCATTTTCACCCTGTTACTATACCCTCCAGGTCGAGATACAGGGCTAAAAATTTGCACGAAGTGTTTTTTTTTTTGATAAGCTATCGAATGACTCATTGCACGTTGAATTTGGTTTGGGGACACATTTGACCCCCTTAACCGGCTATACCCTTTACCAATCCATATTTTGGGGAAAAACAGTTTTCTATTTGTCAATTTTTTCTAATCCTCTATTAACTTTTTTTTATTCTTGTGTGTACCGCAAGAGATGTGTAAAAATAAAATTTTGTATTAGTCAAGTTTGAATGAAAAACTAATAAAATTTAAATATAGTGGGTAATGAAATTATTATAAACACTTCATTACTATCACTTACTAAATTCAAAGAAGAATAAAAATGAAAATGTACTGAAAATGAAACCTTTTCTAATACAAAAAATATTCCTATGTTTTTCATAATACAAAAAAAAATCGGACAGCACAATTACAGAATCATACAAATTTTGTCGAAAAATTAATAGTCTTCGAAAGATAATAATCGTTCCTAAACAGATATTAAACATGCTAAAGACATATATGCACACACGATCTTTTTCAAGAAATTATAACAGGTAAAAGATCAACAATTTTTTCGAAAACATTTGGTGATCCTTTAATTTTGCTACCAAGTATACTTCTGAAAATTTTAAATAATTTATAGAAATTATAAAATCTTTGTTACACGTTACTAAAGATATCAGAATACTTTTTGTAATAAAAACGAGTTTTACCTTAAATGTAGTTAGTTGTGCAAACTTCAAACAAGTAATAATTTCGAAGTGTTCAGAATAGTTTAATCACCCACTGTAATATGTTACAAAGTGGACTTGTGCTGTTTTGGAATTCGTGGTTTCAATTACCTATTACTGAAAGGGTTAACGGAACATTGCATCTACTTCACAGTTGATAGGAATCAAGAAACATCCTGTGTGTAAAGTAAACGCGTCCGCGGAAGCTACACCAAACTTTAGAGAAATAATTAACGAATGCCCGAGGGGAGACGGAACTACCGGGCGAGGAAAAATATTTCCTTTGACGGTGAAAAACCGTCAGTTGTTCCCTGTGGCAACTAATAGCTTTATTCTCACACAACTGGTGGACGTGACGGTATGCGTTCATCAATGTCGTCGCGTGCGAAGGAAATTTATTGTTCATCCGTGTCGTCACGTGGTGAGCCGAACGTGTTACTACTTCCACAGGAAAGAATCTTTAATTAATCTTTTTCTTCTTTCTTTCTTTCGATGAGTTTAAAAACTCATCCAGTTTTCTATAAATTTGGACGGCGTTGGCCTTAGAAATGTATCGAATAATTCTATGGTTGCAAGATAAAAAGACATCAGTCACATATTTTCACTTTCGAGACATTGCCATTTAAAGTTTTAAATATAATTGCTAAGTATTGGACTTTGGTTGGATTCCATTCATTTTTTAGCATTAGAAATGTATTTACTTTTCTACAGTTTTGTATGATAAACACATTGATCCTATGTTCTAAAGTTTAATTAATACATAAATTCCTACTTTTTGAAACTGACTTGCGTCGTTTTTCAGAATTAACCCTGCTGCGGTCTTCGGATTATTTTCGATACAATCATGTTCTTATTTTATTACAACATTTCCTACTTCTGAGATAGACAAAACAGGGTTGCTATTAATATTTGTAAATTGATATTTCAGTTTCTACATTGAAGGTACTTCTCATAATTATAAAACTTTTCTAATGAAAACAGAATGTGGTTGAATTTAGTGAAATTTCGATGACCACACAAGGTTACGAGGAGGATGTTTATGCAAACCCATATACTTGATTTTATGAAATCATAATTAACCACACAACACAAGCATTATTCGATAACAATTTTGCAAGTCCTTAAACTTTGTTTCGTTGCATTATGAATTTCGCCACAAAACCATTATTATAACAAACTGTTAGATTGACCAAAGAATAATGACGAATTGGTGCATTATATATTCTTGATTTGGTTTTCCAAAAAAGCACTATTTCTACTCTATGAAATTTAAAAACATTTTGAATAATAAGACTTCAATGTGTAGTTTAACAAAAAGTTATTATTTTAATTGTTAATTCCTATATTTTAAAAAAATAGCTACTTCTTTTGGTTGAAAATCGTAGTATTATTTTTTGGCCCAGCTAATACATTTGAACATTTGTTGATGTTAAAAACTTATACAAGGTTAGTCCTGTAACTTGCTCACCTCAAATAACTTGTGCATTATTTATAATACAAAAAATGTTTAAAAAGTAAAGTTCCATGGTATCAAGGGAAGTTATAGTACTACATATATAAGTCATTCCTGATACCATACAACTTTTATTTTCCAAACATTTTGTTTCTATAACAAATAATGTACAAGTTATTTGAGGTGCACAAATTGCACGACTCACTTTGTACAATAAATCACGTTACAATGATTACCACAAAGTTTGCCAGTCGTAAAATTGACGAACGTTTGTACTTTGGAGTTAAAGGTATGAGATTAAGATAACCATGAGACTAATAAAATTACGCCCTCTAAAATTAGGAGTCTAAATAATGTATGGAGTGCCTTAACATATTCTTGCATACTATATGAATCGTGCGCAGTATTGAATATTTAAGTTTGCCATAAATTTATAGAGATTCGCAGTCTACTAATAATTATTTCCTATTTTTCTTATTTCTCGCACAATATATATGTATAATATTATCGAAGGTAAAGAAAAATAGTCTTCGACGTATAGATGACAAAATTTGCAAACCACTGCACGCGACAGGATCATTAAGCAGAAATCTACGCGTACCTCGCTTAAGTGGCAATTAGCTCAAACCTGAAATTCCATTTTCGAGTAATAGCATCACGGAAGAGTAATTAATCCATTTAAATATAGTTTTCCAGTCAAGTTTAATTACTTTCATATGTCTCCTAATTCAATATACCCATAAACCTAATTTCGAATACATAGAGGAACTAGAATTAGTGGTGTTGAAAGAACGGCAGATAAGAACGCGTAAGACTGAATAATGACATTACAATATATTTGTCTTAGACAGACACGCATTTAATAAGCATATTGCGGTACACTGTCATCGTGAGTGTCATTAAAGCTACCGCGGTACCGGTACACTAAACTAACTAGAACCAGGAAATAGCCGATGTCGTGATAAGTCGACGCACGTCTACGATTCCTCTCGTAGCTATGTCTGAGAAGATCCAACAGGAAATCATTTTTTGAAGAACACGACGCTCGTCTCTACGAAAAACTTGTCTGACAAGACTTTCAAACTAGGAGCACTCGAGTAAACGTAATAATTCTAGTATAACATCTCAGTAGATATTTCTTGTTAGCAAGACTGGCACAGACTTGGAAATTCAGGAATTTGGAATTTCGGGGACATGGAAATTCCGGGACATGCAAATACGAGGGCTTAGAAAATTGGGGGCTTGGAAACTTAACGGCTTGAAATTCTAAGGCTTAAAACTCGAAAGCTTGGAATTCGAAAGTTTAGAAGTTTGGGGACTTGGAAAGTAATAGTTTGCAAATTTGAATGCCTGCAAATTCGAAAAGTTAAAAATTTGAGGGCTTCGAAATTCAAAAGCCCTTGTTATAACAATTTCAATGATATTACCACACCATTGAAGATTTAACAGCTTGGGAATGTAACATACAAGTCCTATTTTTCCCCAAAACAAATGCAAATGGAAAGATATAGTTTTGTCAAGATTTCACTTCAACAGGATAAGTTTACGTACATGTGTGCATTGTATAGATAATCACGAGGTTTTAGAAGAATAGCCGTATTCCATGGCTCAATATTAGAATAAAATAAAGGGGACCGAAGGCAAGGCTATAGCGAATTGTGTACAATCGATAGCTCTATACGTAGCTCAAAATAACTGGAGGATCAGCCACTCAAACAGCTTTATCGCTCATTCAGGTGTCCAATATTTCAGAACCTCCAATAGACCGTGGAATTTAAACATTCTATAAAACAGGCACACATAGCGCGGTTCTTTAAATCTTTACGTATTTCAAGATCGTACTTGAAGATCCTACCTGATGAACTAACAATTTTATATTCCTTTATTCTTTTAGATTTTCTATTCACCCACGTCTGTCCAAGAATATAAGCAAAGAGAGAAGAAAAGCGGTAAGTGCTGAACAAAATTAAACCCAATAGAAGAAAGGGGTTAACTCTTTGCGGACGAGGAATAATTTATTCGCTTAAGGGAGTATTTTAGTTCTGAGTTCTAAGCATTTGAATTTGTAAAATTTCGAATTACAAACCTTTGCATTTCTAAGTTTCCGAATTCCAAGCCTTTGAGTTTCAAAGCTTCTGAATTTCAAGCGTTTGAATTTCCAAGCTTTCGAATTCCAAGCTATTGAATTCCCAAAGCTTGAAGCTGGTTATCTATTCGCTATATTAATTTAAAGATCGACACAGTCCAGGAAACTAAAAAAGTTTCAGCATTAACTACTGTATTTGCCGACGCTCGTCCGCAAATGGTTAAACCTGGAGTTCTCAGAGTTAAAGGATTAAAGAAGATAGAAGAATTTCACGCTCGACACCATCGTCTCTAGCTCTTTCCCTGGAATTACCATGCTAGGAAATCAAGTGGTGATTCTTTGGCAGAAACCAGAGCGGGTGTGCAAGTTAATTCTCACACTTTGGTATCGCGGAACCGCCTAATCCCACAGTGATCGTCACACTTAGCGGAACGGAGCAGGAGGATCGTTCCCAAGGTGCAACCTAGTTTATCACAACCGAGGAAATTAGCGTGTGCCCTGATATCGAATTACCGGAATTTATCGAAGACTAGACACATAGGCGCGCAACTTGCGATGCCCTATATTTAGCGAACACCATTTGGTCTCGTATGGAAAGCCATTGTGTGTCGTTGACCGACACAGATATCCCATCTATACGCGTCATGGCTGACAATAAAGGATCGTCCTTGTGAGGACAGCCGTAATATCGTCCGATAAGGATGGTGGAAGAAATAAGAGGAATAAAAGGAACGGCCAAATGTCCTCTGGTACACGGCTAGGTTCTTTTATTGTTCCTCCGAGTCGATAACTCCGAGCTTTCTGAGCAAGGCTGAAGAGGAAGATTGAAGAATCGATCGATAACGAAGGAGAAGTTGTGATCGAGACGTTAGATCAGTATTTCTCAACTTTTGGCGAATAGCGACCCTCTTTTGTAATAACTAGACTGGGCATTTTCATCACAAATTCATATTTTTATAACCAAATTTGGAGAACTAGGACCTAAATTGGGGATGGATTACTTCACCCCCTATAAACATTGTAATTTTTACCGTACTTTGAATATTTTGTAATTTTCCAAAAAATACATAATAATTCGTAGTCTAGTTTGTGATAACTTCGATCCTTATATTCACATAATTCTTATGCATTTTTAACCCTTTCACTATATCGGACGTACAGTGCCACTTAATTATTCGAACGATGAGGGTTTTGTACTTCAATTCGACTTTAATGAAGAAGATATATAAATTTCCCATATTATTATTAGGAAGCTACGGATTTTTTTGCTACTTCGTATTTTTAAGCACCCCTAAAGAAATGAAACTTTGACAGGGTGTAATTTCGCTTACTAAATTCCAGAATAAGTAGTTTATGTTGGATATTTCATATATTTTTCATATTACGTACATCCTGTAGTTCTTTACACAAAATCCACAGTATAATTATTAGTATAGAACATTGTCTACCAGAATATAGTGACTTACAAACTTGATTCAATGGTAACATTGTTATAAATTTGTTTTATAAATACTTTTCTTAGTATAGTTAAGTTTCGAACAAAGATAATGTAAGAACTAAAACTGCAAATTAAATACACATCTCACAAAAAGTGCGGAATATTTTGTACATCTCACAAAAAGTTTAGAATACTCATACGCATACTCGTGTTTGCATCTACATATTGTTTTGAGGTGTGTATATGTGCAAAGTATTATAGTTTGTTGCGTGTATCGTACCGATTTACGAGTTAGCAAATTTTTAGTAAGATAGGAAATTAGTTAAAAGTGTGTTTTTTCACGAAACTACCAGACTTGGTTCAAATTTTAACTTTGGAAGCGGAACTTCAGAAATGTGTATGAAAGTGCGGTCGGTTTGTTGGTTACTTAATGACTAGCTGTCGTTTAGGTGGTTCGTTTGCGACTGTCTTCGCTCGCGTTTTTGCGACCGTACGACTGATTTTTCTCGGTTAAGGAGTGGCGTGTCACGACTTTGAGAGTAAAGAGTAGATGTGGGAAAATCGTCCCGTCACAGTGAACGGTTGGGTTTTAAAATTTTCAGATTTTCCGATCGGTTACTCATTTGGACAACCCAAATGAGTAGAGGTGATAGAAACTTTCAGTGTTTTCCTCAAGAGTGACGAAACTCTCTCCCAACCAGTTTACGATCTGCAGTAAATTAATAAGCCTATTCTCCCGAAAGTCATAAACTTTCCGTCACGTACTTAAACAATAGGCAACAGTCCCGCAGCTGCTCTTGTGCCAAAGTCTGCAGAATTGTTAACCGTATGTCGACGCTTACATTTTCATTAAATGGGAAATACAATAAATGGAAATATTAGATCAATTTCGTGAGTCACTGTAATTGACAGTCCTTTATTAATCAGTTAAGTGTAACTCTACGTATCTTCCACCTAAATTATTGAAGCAAGCTCTATCTTTTAAATTTATTCGAATAATTGTGAGAGGTAGAGTATGTATATTACGCCCTCGAAAATTAGGCAATCACAATTTTTATAACAATGGTTCCCAACTTTTTGGGTCCGTACCCACATTTGAAAATAGTAATTTTTTGCGATCCACTCGCTTACACTACAATGTGTACATTAAAAGGAAAGTGGATTACACCCCACAATATTCAGTAAGTATGAGTCTCCTAACGAACATATTAATTACTCTTACACTTTAATATTTTTACGCGACCCACCTAAAATCTCCTTGCGAGCTATAACTTCAGAACCATTGACGTAGATAAATTAACATCCATTAAAGCGTGCTTAGTTTGTATTTATGTGAGGCCCTGATATCTAGAAGAAGGGTTAAAAGTGTTTTGCTTCTGCAGGAAATTTAAACTTCGTAGGTTGCGAAGACTCTTGAAGTTACCCCATCCCCTTGAGAAGCTTCTACGGCTCTATTACAAAGATCTTCGTGAATTAATAACAGGTAGACTATCTACACTCGACTTAAGAGACGGCAAACATTTGCAAACAAAACACGATGTCCTTTTAAAATTCTAATCTAACCGATCGGTGCCAACTTCTTATCCTTTCTTTCATCTATTTACCCAGCAAGAGACTTAATCGCTATTAGAAGCTCCCCAAGCGATCGAGTTGACTTTTTTCCATCGCTGGAGGATCCATTTGTCGTATGGATTCTCAACCTGTGGCTCGCGATTCTTAAAGGCAGTGCTCGACAACCTTTTCACTAACATCGGCATCCAGAACAACTGGCTTATGACAAAGGACACCTTACTTTAATTTTACACCGGGAGAAATTTGAAGCTTAAAACAAATTCAGTACATATTTATTAATGGTATACAGGATCCCAAAAATGTGGAATCGAGACGGAATTCTTGAAAATGTTCGGGATTCCCGAAGAGATTCGGGATGTCCAAAATGTTGAAAGTAATTATTATCTGATCTCGATACCATATTTTCGGATTCTCGCACATGTCTAAAAACCATGGCAATATTATAATATACCATCGATATTGAACTAAACGAATATCGAAACGGTATTTGGACTGTCGAAGTTTTTGAAAATTCTTAAAATTTTCGAAATCCTGCACGCCCCTAATTTTGAACATTGATCATACCCGCGTTACCTGGGTGCCCGCAAACTCCAAGTTACCGACCTCTGCTCAAAAGGGTCGCAAAATATCTGCCAAGATTACTGCTCTTTATTGCAGTAATCTTTAGGAATAACTATACAAAAGCCACTGTTCAAGCGACCGTGTCTGGTCGCCACTGATGGTTCACGATGAAGGGGAGATCTTATCGGTGAAATCGTAACCCGTTATCAGTGCGTCACGATGGTGGTCACTCGGAAACAATCGAGTGACACGAGTCGATGGCCACATGTCCATTGAAAATTTCGGTAATCGATTTCCCCATACCTCGTCTACCTTGCCCTAACTTCTCTTTATGTTGCCCCCCCCCCCCCCCCACACCCTCCCTGATGGATAAAATGTCCTATCTATTAATCTAACAAATATTTCGTATTCCACGTGGCTTTCTCCTTTCAATGCATTCGCTGCCATCGACGCATGCGGTGCGTTGAACGCTGTCGACGCATTCTATAATTTTTATTTTTTCCACCAATATTCGTTTGCTATTGGTGCAGAAGAGAAATAATACTATATTTTAATAGCAGCGAATGCGTTAACTACGATAAGACTTCTACGTGTTTTGAATAAATTTAGAGACAGTCTAATTACTTTACAAAGGGTTCCACTACCTCGTATCGAACCTCGTTCAGTCATGCGCTCAAAAATGTTAATTAGGACCATTAAATTAACGAGGACAGAATATTCTACAAACGCATTCGTAGAAAATCTTCAGGATCCTTGAAGATTTCCATGGCTAACAATGAAAGAATGGCAAATTTTCAATGAATGGTGTTAGTTGAAAGAGGAATTTAAACGATCCAGGGAAATTAAAATCCTGACCAATCATATTTACCTCGAAAACAAATTTTTCATGAATGAAGGAGAAAGAAGCAATGTGAGAACGAATATAAGCAACGAAGTATTGCAATTTGGTTTTCGAAAATCACAGGTGGACGCTGGCAAGCAGAACCGGCAGAGCGTTTTACTTGACTGGAAGTCGGGCTCTCGACTTCTATTGCGAACAAAAGAATTCATTTTCAGCGTGTACAATACCGCCGCTTATTATACACTTCGGCATTGTTCGAATCTCTTTTTTCTGTTTTATTTTTTTGGTTCATTATTCGAGCATTTGAGTGGAAAGTGGAGGCTAGCTGTTGACTCGATTTAGGCCGTTAAACACTCCCACCGCAACCCGTTCGCGCCAATTTATTATATCGTACAAATACGATTAACCCTTTCGTTGCGACCAAGGCTACTCCAAAAGTGCATACGCGTAATGGAAACCCATCTAATTGTTAGTTACAAACGTTTACATTGTTTTACCGAACAAAACAAAAGTGAATCAGTTTGCCTTGAACAATTTTAACCCTTCTAAGACAACCTGGGTCGTTAATAACGTAGGCAAAATGGGATTTCACGGACATGACACCAATTTTCTATTTTTATTAAAGGTAACTTCACTTGTTTAGCTTAGCCCTTTCGCGGACACTTAGAAAATTCAGAAGATACTTGGAAATGCACTTGCAATTATTGCGTTACAGCGTGAAATTCGTATTGCCACGCAGTGAAACAATTTTCATCGGTTGCTAGCCATTTCACAGTTGTTTTACTTCTGAGTAATTTTGGATTTTCCAATAGATGACCGGAGAAGCGAAAGGGTTAACGAACGATTGTATAATATAGTAGATACTCTGATAAATATCTCAGAATTATTCCAGATTTTTTTAAATCCCAAAAAATTAGAGTTGGAAGAATTTCCCTCTCTAATAGAAAAAATTATGTTTGCCTACGGAAGATTAATACTATCGAAGAATAGGAATGGCGGTCGAGATCGGTTCTCTCGTCTCGGTAAGTGAAAAATTTCATTTCACACGACGGATAAACGTGCAGCCGTTTGCAGACATCGCGTTTCGAACCTAATTACTCGGTGGAACATGTGTCACGCGCGCATGTACACGAAAGAATACGAGAGCAGCATGTTTATTGATAACAAGAGCGACCGTGCATTAGGAAGTAGTAATTACGCAGGGGAATTATTTATGGCGCGCATTTTCGTTGCACTTTAGTCTCATCGTCAGGGATCCACGGACTACGGATTAAGAACCACTGATCTAAATCTATAAGCTTAAGTTAATCCTCCGTCAGCAGTTTTAGTCTTTTAGGACATATACATTTTTCAAACGGGAATTTTTTAATCAGATTCTACATTTCATTTTCATGACATCAAATTTCTTATTAAATCTTAGGAAACTTGATGTAATTGGGCCATTAATTAGTACTTAAATATCAGAATAAATGTGAGGACGTATGTGAGGCCTTATAGAACGAACGTGCTCTTTAGTTTAAACTCTACTTTAATTCAGAAAAAACAGTGCAGTGTTTACATTAATATTGGAACCTCTTAGGTAATATTCTAGGAACTTTAAAAAGTAATTTAGAATTTTTGTAGATTTTTCAAAAGCCTAAAATATTGGAAAAACCTTTGGCGAATTTAATTGACCCAGATTGCTGATGATGTTGATAACAAAACATGATTGCTGAAGAAGAGTTAAGCCTAGTATTTTCCTAAACATGAAATTCGGAATTTAATCCTTTGCGACCCCGACATAATTTTCACCCAATTATTAGCCCTTTAACGACGACGTAGTTTTCTGTAGCGCTAACAAAAATAAAAAAATATTTAGATATTTCAATAAATTTATTTACTTCATGTCCATACTTTAATTAAATATCTAAAACATAGAGATTAAGTACGAGTTCCCATAATCATCAATAAACAGTTCTTTCTACCTTAACTATCTATTAATTAGTTCTCGTAAAAAGAAATTAGGATGCATGCGTCCTACGATCATCGTTGAAGAGTTAATAGAAGCGTTTATTAACAACACTATCTTTACTGTAATCTCAAAGATTCTGTTCAATTCAATCACAAACTTTTATCTTTAAAAAAATCTTATAGTTCTAAGAAAACAAATCTTAAATATAGAAATTGAAACTTAAAAGTACAAATATTAACCCTTCAATGCATCACCTGTGTTTCTTTGCATAACTGTAAAATATTATTATTAATAATTTGCGTTTCTGCCATATTTCTTTCTTAACTGTATCTATTTTGATGGTACACGATTAAAATCACAGAAAAATATGATACAATATTCCCAAATTATTATTTTATGCCATAAAATTTGCTAGCTTTGATCTGTAAATTGCAGAAAAACTTGACCGTTAAGGGATTAATAATAAATATTGTACACTTGTTTCGGCACTAAGAAATGTTTTAGAAAAATGAAAGCACGATTAGGTCAAAAATAACCGGAGGACTGTAAAGGGGTTAATTGAAATTTTTTCGTTTACGTGTCCGTACACGTCCAAAGCACCAAAAATGCTCGGATGGCTATCTACCACCACAGGCTTGCAAAGGGTTAGAAGTATTTTCTGTATCCTATTTCGACATTATCTTGTTCAATTGGAATTCCCATGGAAGAAGAAGAAGGGGGACGACCGTGAAACGTTTGACAAGAGCGCCGTTCAGGTTCGAGAAAAAGATGTTCAACGAAGCGCTGCTAACATTAAGTTACGAGTGTTGGCGAGTATTTAGCGGAAATAAGCATTCCAGGGGCGTATAAGAAGAGAAGGGACCCGTGTAGGAGAGAAGTAGGGGGTCTGTATGGCAAAGCGAAGCATCCGCGACTCTACCATGGTGTGCATTCCTTCTCCTTAGCCGTTTGCGCTGCATGTGAAGTAACCAAGTTCCGTGTGTATACATGCGGGTGGTGAGGGACGAGCATAAGGTAAACATAAAAACGCCGAAGTGGAACGGTAAGTAAATCCAGCGAACAGCGAGAAAGGAAAGGCTTCCCTCTTGGGAAACAACTTCGAGGCGGGAGTAAAAAGAACGTGTTTTCAACGTGCCTTTCGAGCCACGCTGCATCGTCGTTAGAAAGTAAACGAGGCGCCGTTTCTTATAACCGTGCATTTGGATCTTCGCGAATTGATCCTTCGATCCGAGAAACGGGTTTCCCGAATCAACAGTCGAATTAATAGATTGAGATGTCGTAACTAACAACAGAAGAATCGGGAATATCAATTGCAGAAGTGCCATCTATTTCTACCATCTATTTAGCTTCCACTTCTTTATTTTTGTTTATAAAGAAATAAATTTGCATAAAAGTTCGCAGTCTACACATAATATTTCAAAATATTGTGTCTGACACTCGATGTTAGGACAATACTAACTGCAGCATGCTTAACAACGAATAAATTCCTAAGGCAAGAGATCAAAATCACCACGGAAATATTGCAATGGAACGAATGAATTATAGGTACGATCGCAACGATGACACGTTTGCAATTATCGTGGAAGGAAAAAGTCCACCATGATGACAGAAACTAACCGTCAACCTGTTAGATCATCACGGTCGATACACACGGTTAGTATGACCGGTAGTGAGTAAAAAATGCGATAACGGTAACCTGCCCACAAGCTGTACATTTTATTAATACTTGACACTAGTAGCACGCGGTTCTCTGTTCCACGGGTTTATCCGAGTCGAATGTCCGAACCGAGGTTCCGTTAATGGCTCGCTTCGTTAAACTCTTTTCGTTATTCGATGCCTTTGTACATGCGTTATTGCGTTTGACTTTCTCGCTACTGACAATCGTCCTCAAGCACCCACGGTACACGTGCTTCGTTGCAAGCCGTCGCAAACAGTACCCGTTGACCCCGTATGCACGAAAAGAAAGATAACCGGGAAGACGGAGAGGGAAAAAAAGAAGCGTAGACAAAAAAATTCGTGTCCGTGTCTAAACATGAAACGGAAAGGGACGACTGAATCCTTTCCGCTGCAATCACCGAGCCCATGAAACCGTCGCGAAATGACTTAACATAATTAATACTACTCGAGAAAGAAAAAACACTCACCGTTCCTGGATACGTCCAACTCCACGAGATTTTCGAAGTTCTGGATATCCGGCGGCAAGCGGTGGATTTCATTGTCACTCAAGCCGAGCTTTCGTAGCTTCTGTAGGCGAAAAAAATTCTGCAAGCAGAGAAACGAAAATATAAACGATCGTTTAAAGAAGAAAAACGCGCAACAATGATAATAGAAAGCTACCCTATCAACTATGTCGTGTTGCGTTCTTCGTTATTACATTATAGCCGATGGAATGATACGTCATGGACACAATGGAAAGAAGAACGCGCGAGCAAGAGAAAGAGGGAGAAAGAGGGTGAAGGAGAAAGACGGAGAGAAATGAAAGAGGAGGAGGGGGGATAAGGAAAGAAAGAAAAAGAGATACGCGGTTGTAAGACAGAAAGTTGGCATGTAGCGGTATTTGCCTACCTTCGGTAGATCACGAATGTGATTCGCGTCCAACAGGAGCTCCTCCAAGCTTCTCGAATATCGTAAAATATCATCGGGGACGCACGGCAGAGAGCAATGACGCTTGTCAATGTATTCCACCTGCCTGTTACACCCTTTAAAAATCGGAATGCAGCGGAACATGGTATTCTTTTCACTATCAATCACGTTAAAACAGCACCGAACATAATTGTCCCGTTGCTTTGCAGTGGCACACGATGCTATTTGCACATATTCGTGGGATCAGGGATAGATTAAAAGAACTTAGGAGGGAAACGAGCGGCACGACACACACTTTCACGCCCTACTCGGCTTTAAACGCGCTCACGGCTTGTGCCTCGAAGTCTGACGTCATCATGTCTACGAACCACTGATCACGTTGCTCTAAAGCGACACACAACAGTGAACGAATACGACGCTTTCCAGAGACCGATCCCCCACCGCAAACTACAACGCAGACTTATCGTCTATATAGAAGGGGAATCTTAAACGCGACGCGCATTCCATTTCAACGATATATAACAGATTATGCGTAATTCAATAATATTTTGAATGATGTACAATAATTAAGCGATAAAATATTCATATTTTTGGGTTAAAATAGTTGTGTAAAATATTTTCTTTTGGATTAAGGATAAATTTGCTCGGAAGATGACGCGTCGATAGCTGCTTGCAAACTGCGTTTCATATGAACAATCATGTAGGTTTTTCTTGTAAAACTTATTTTATGTTCCATAAATTATAAAAATTGGATCTTGCTCTTGAGAAAATTATGAATGCAAAGTAAATATTATGTGCGATATTTTTAACAAAATTAGATACTTGCTTCATTTTTAATATAATTGTTCTTATTTGTTACATTTTTTAGTCAAACTATAAATCCTTATTTGAAAGGAAATTTATTCTTCTGATGATAAAATAAATTCATCCAGTCATTTACAAATAGTAGATTACTTTTATTAGTACGTCTAATATATTTTTTTTTAATATTTGGATTATTTTATGATAGATAACACAAGCACCTTCTTATCGACTGCCATTGCTTTAATTTTCAGGATACAACCACGAGAGTGCATTGTCAAATAAAAAAAGAAAAAGAATGAATGTTCACATGACTATCCATAATTTAAATTTGCGTATGGATTAAGATTTTAATACTTGTAATTGTTATATAAAATAGGAATTAAATTAGTTTAAATGATTCGTCCCTTATAACAAATGTTCTAATGTACAATTTGTTGCTACAGCTTCATTTTGTTTGCACAATGAATTACGACATATGTTATTGTCAATAAGTGGAACAGTAGTCACATATGTTTATATGTATAGTAATTAATAGCTTACTTGCATTATTTGGTAAGTTACCATTGTGTTTAACTCAACTGTACAAACAACATACTGCTACTCGAATTGTTGAATAATTAACAATGGCATAAAAGATTATTACAGCCTATATTTGCAGAATATTAATTATATATCAAATTTGAATTTATAAATTTACCAAAATGAGTGTTGCATTAATATCTGAATATTTGGAGACGTACCAAGGGAGAGATAAATTCTTAAGAACATTGTCGTATTTGGCAAAATTTGCAACTTTGGGTGCATCTTCTAATGAATTAGAAAAGAAATTAAAAAAGTTTAGCAGCCAACTGAGTGGATCTAGGGTGATCTTAAGATTGCTAGATGATATACCTATGATTCATTATGCGGTAACATATGGATGGGGAAAAAAGGTATGTATATTTATTAGAATTTACAAATTTCAATTTCTATATACTAACGTAATGTACAGACTTGCACTGTTTCTCTACAGGCATATAAATTTGATGTGTGATCTAATAGGAGCCAGATTGGTTGATCCGATGGGCAGAGTTGATACAGATTGCAGTGGATATTGTATTTTGTCCAGTAGAACACATTTCTTGGGCTGGTGAACATAATTTGATTAAAATCAATGCAGAAGCATGGGATAATGCTTCGACATGGTTCTGGATTGTATCTCTGCAATTGTCCCTATTAAAGTATGTCAGAAAAAAATAATTCTTTTTATCTTTATTACATATATAAACATTTTTTTAGATCTCTGAGAAAGTTAAAGAAATTTAACAACTATAAAACGCATCTTGGAGAAACTAATTGCTGTACAAGGTACATTTTAGAAAGGAATATAAACATTTGTACTAATGTGATTGTAACAATGACTCTTCTATTTAAACAGGGTGGCTTTGAAGACCATAAGCAAACAGAGATGGAATGAATTATTGACTTGTGTAAAATTAGTATTGGATTTAAGCTATGCAGTTAGCTATTTGCCACCTGGTACATTCTGGGGTGGTAGATTCAAAACATGGCAAGTTGGGGCGCTTGGAACTTTGTCTTCCCTTATCAGTTTATATCAAGCTCTGAGCAAACGCGCGGAGCACAAGAAATATTCATAAACGTGTAATATTGTAATAAGTACTGTATATAAATTTTTTGCTATTGCTAGAACTTTACTCTAATAGGTTGCAACATATATTCGTCCCGTTTTCTCGGATCGTTTTTCAAATCCCCAAAATTCTATGAGAGAAAAAGTCTTCTGTTACCAGAAAAATTGAGGAAAGTTATCTACCAAAATGATCTACAGATGATTGATTAACCCTTCTTTGGATTTCTAATTTTAGTTCCATAGCACGAGCTTTCCTTTTAATTCTATCATAAGTTAATAAGTGGAAACTAATTGCTTTGTAACATTAAGAGGTTGATGAGATAATACACAACCACATACATTTTTAAGTAATTAATTTATGGCTCTCATAATTTAAGGAATTGACACGTTAAATGCCGAATTTTGTATATTTGGCCTATCATACTGGAGTGGTTTCACTTGTTTTAGCAAAATACAATTACTAAACTACGGATTTTTGTGGCTTTATGGGAAATTTTTAAGGTGTAAAAAATTATAGAATACCGATAATATGCAAAAATATATAAAATATCAAAGTACAATAGGAGTTATAATTTTTAAAGGATGAAATACTCTATTAAGTTCACAGCATTCCATGTATTAAACTTCCAAATTTATAAATAAATAATTTTTGGAAAAATATAAAAACGGTACGAATATATGTTGCAACCCAATAATTTTTATAAGAGGTGTTGTATAATAATTATGAAAACAAAGCGTAAAAATTGGAAGAAGATGAATGCTTAACCGTTTAATTTTTCAATGCAATTGAAAGCACACTTTTATATATTACAAAGCAATACAATGGTTGTTAACATAATAAAGAACAATTTATTGTTTCTAACATATCAATTTTGTGTTACAAGGTATGTATTAACAAGGATATATGCATTGGGAAAAAAGCTAAAGCAATATAAATTATTATCGATATCCAGATGAAGCTTACTTGATTTTAAGCTAATTAGTTGACCCCTATATAGTGTGTATACGTGCACTAACATTCGAATCGCTTTTACATTATCCCTCGAGTGTGGTTTTTTTATTTTGTAAATTATAGACGTAGGTTGTTATTATTGTTGTTGTTGTTGTTATTATCAATAAAAGTGAAAGAATAGGAGGCACTTTCTGTATGAACATAAAAAAAATACTTTTGCTACCTAGGGCACGATGTAATCATTGCCTCGCGAGTGGTTAAATCTCTTAAAAGTTTTTTTAAGAAAGCTTGACATTATGCGTACCAGTAGCAGTCTTGTTTCTTTTTAATAGTAGATCACCCTGTATCGCGTGGTTATCAATGATTTAAAAATAATTTGTGTGTTTCCACGTTAGAATAAAATCTATGGAGATTACATTAAAAGGCACGACTTATTAAAAGTTTGTAAATAAGATAATATTTTCGATAAAAGAGCATCTTTAAAATTTCCGACGGCTCATTTATTTTATTTTTAGTCAGCCGTTAATTTGTTCGTTTTTATTTTCGTTTTTTTAATCTAAGTTTTTTTTGTCGTTCATCTGTTTAGAACCGTTCTCAGGCATTAGCAAAAACTGATCTTTTATCTCGTTTACTAAAAACATTATGATTACATTCGAAGCTTTGGTAGAATATATATAATACATATTATATATATATACGTGTATATATATACATACATATACATATATATACACATATTATTTTGTATGTTGTATTAAAGCACTTCATATGAGTATTTCCTTATGTATATAGTAACCATTGTTATTTGATAATTGCATTTGATGTTATAACGCGATATACTTTATTTATATTTGTTCCACTTTTCTTTAAACCAAGGGAAATTTTAGTTACTCAGAAATATGATAAATTCTCTTCCCTTCCTTTAATACTTTTCGAGAAGTTAAAATGGGGAACGATGCAAGTGCCGGAAGTGAAATATAATTTTTCTGTAGACTAAGAACGCGATAAAAGTTATTAATACTAGATTTACACATATTGATTGTATATTAGGTATTGCAGAGTTGAGGCAGAGAGGCTGTTGAATTACAATAACTACTCGTGTCACTGTATCAATCAAAGTCAACATAAATTGCTTAAAAATAGTATTTATGATTCCTCTAATTTTAAACACGATGTCGGATATCTGTCAATTTGACTGGTTCCGTAAACATAGTATTAATGATTAAGTAGCAATTTAGTTTTACATTATTTCCTATTTAATTAGTTCTGCGCTTATGGCATTTATTGTTGCATTGAGTCCACGGAATTGAATATCTTTTTTCACGAGAAGAAAATAATTCTGAGCTTTTTGGTGCTTACTGCGTTCGCCAATTCAACTTCTTATATGTTAAGTAATCCAATATTATAGCAGTATAACCTGCGGCTGATTAATATGCATTTTCAGATATAAATTTTTATACTTTTTCTTTGGAACATTCACCATTAACAATATACATATGATCTATAGTTACTCGTAACAAAGAATCTAATATATCGTAATCATCGAAAGGATACACGCGGAATATTTGAATGAAGTTATTTTTTTCACCTTTTCTGCTTCGAATATAATTTGTTAGAAAATCGATAATATTCGCTATTCGTCCCCTGAACGTAATTTTAAATTTCCAGTTTCAATTTATTCGTAATAATCTTCTGTGTTAACTAACTTATTAAAAATTAAGGACATTCGTGTAACTATTTGGCGTAAGAATAATCGCAAGATTCTCGATCCAAATAAACTACTACAATTTAGATCAGTTAGAAGTGAACAAATTAGTCACAATCGAGAAGTAAATAAAATTAAATGTAAATTAACATGATTAAAATGATTATGGTCTATGCTACCACAAATGATCTGTATCTTACGTTTTTTCCTTTAATACTACCTATGAAATTTTCACCGTGTAATAACATTTAGTATCTAGCACTCTGCGTAAGCACACATTTGTTAAGGCCAGGAGTTTGAAAAGGGCAGAAGGTTTACGTCGAAGAGTCGTGTTCTCAAACGATTAACACGTTGACTGCCACGCGAGTTTTGTACGCAGTGCCCTGGAGGCCACAATAGAATTTAATATACTTCGATATAATACATCATATCATTCCACTTTTTCATTACTATCGGCGCCCACAGGCACCTAAGAAATTCGCGCGTTATTTATGACTTTTGTAGATTAATTTTGGCAATTAAAAACATTATTGGCGCCTTGAAATTCTGTTATCTGAATAATAAAAGGGAATTGAAGTAAGAATATGAATTTAATGCAATGCGATTTGGTATTTTTACGACTTCTGCATATTCTTTAATTAAAATCTGCTATAGCAAGGGTTAATTAGTGCAAAATGATATGCTTTAATTTGAAAGAGAAATATAAAATTGGCTACGCAATTAAGTTAAATTCAATAGTTAGAGAAAAACAAAGTAATTTAATAAATTAAAGAAAGGAGCTGTGTATTTACAGCAGAACATTTGGAAAGTCTGTGAAAGAGATAAGTTGCAATTATCAAAGAAATATAAATAAAAAAAGAATGATTAATTTACACATCGCACGCTGATTTCGCATTTTTAGCCTAGCACTTGACTGCCGGTTTTGTAATATTGCAGGATTCTACTGTTACCATCTCTACACGGCTCAAAACAATTAGAGGCTCAAATATTACGATCATTGTTCCCATATCTCTTTGATTCTGGTCTTAAATTTAATCTATTTCACATTACACTTATCGAAGTAAGGGAAACCAATGATTACCGCATAAATAAAATAATAGCGGAAGCCGGCAATAATGCGAGGCTGGCTTACAACGTGTTGATAGTTGAAGTAGTAATTACTAATAGTTAATTGGTAGTTTCAATTATACGTATAAGTTATTTACTCGAGTGTAATACTTATAGCCAAAAAGTTTACTGCATGAATCGAAAAAATAAAATATATTAAATATTTAATATTATATTTTCAGAAAAATGTTTAATCGTTGAATAGCGCACCTTTATTTCATAATATTATAATATTGTCTTGGTATCTATCATTAATTCTTATTGTTCTCAATTTGCTAATCCAAGATATTCATTTTACTTTAATTATTCTAAATGATTGTGGCACTCACGGATGACTAACGTGACAGTTAACGCGTTAAGACCAAAAAGGAGGAATGAAAAAAATTGAAAAAGAAAACGAAATGATGAAACAGAAAAGGAGGAACAACAATGGAATGTCTATCTGCAAAAATATGATTTTTAATTCACTCAACAAAATGATATCAAAACATCAGAAACGCGATTAGGAGTAATAGCACGAAATCTTGTTGAAAGAAAATACATAACATAATATCGTAACAAAAAATAAAAACAGAATCAATTCACTACAATCCGCTCCAGAATCGTAGACCATGTACTTCTCCATTTCGTCAACAGTTAAACAGTCCCTGTGAACGAAAATTCGCAAAGGCTTACCGCTTTCGGTAAGAATATAAATTATATGATTACAGTGGCCATGTGTTGGCAATACCCTTACACTGTACAATGTAACGTAAAAACTACAACGATGGGCCAAATATCATAGACTATCGTCAGTATATAGCCTCGGTTCCAGCTAGTACTCAAATTAAATGCGTTCTCCGCAAAAAAAAAAATAGTAGTAATAATAACAATTATTAATCCCTCCTGCCGCTAGAACACTACAATAATCTAATCTCATCGGATATTTCACGATTAAGCGTAATTATTTCGCCGATAGATTATCATAGCGGCGCGTTGTATCTTTCATGGATTTTTTCTTTTTTTTGTGTTAAACATTACGAACTTAGCCCTTCTCTTTTTTGCTTTTTTCTCCTCTTTAGCTTAGTTTTTCCTTTTTTGTTTTTCTTTCCAACAGTCGAGTGGCTTCCCATTTTATCGCATAAAAATTATTGTCACTATAAAAGCCACAATTGAACTCACATGAATTCATTGTAAATGCACACTCGTAACGTATAATTACCGCACAATGTGATGTGTTACTCAATGGCACAACTATAATATTCTTCGCAATAAAACGATCAACAAGAGAACCAGTCCCTAAGTAAACATACTAAATAAAAAGTACTGTTTTGTTGAGAACACGGTGGTGGCCGCGTTCGAAATAGGAACTTTGTATGAAACACGATTTTCCCCTTTATCCATTGATATAAGTCTCTATACCGCGGACGTACACGTGATAATAACGATAATAAACAAATCGTTTGCATTTGCCGATCAGCTGGTATATCCGGTATTTTTATATATATCGTCAAACCAGCTGCCCGCAGCTCTGCGATAAAAACTAAGTCTGCACCCTGTACGTAAGTCAGCTAGCGCAACGTCCGTGCAAAACTGAATAGTAAAAAAAAAAATTGAATCTGTGATCGTGAAAGAGAAGCTCGGTAATTGTACTTAAATTGTGGGATTATTCATTCCACGGGACCCGGAGTTTATGTTCGGCGACAATCCGACCACTTGATTTGTCTTCGAATTGCGCATCAATGGCTTATGGTGCCACATCGATTCCATCGAGTGTTGCCATTGCCAGCAGCTACGACAGAAGTAACGGAAACATACCTACAACACCAAAAAAAATAATAAAAATAGTAAAAATAAAAATGAATGATTATATTTAACCCTTTCGCTACGACGGATTTTAAAAATTCGATAATCATTCATTAAAAGCATACGTATCTTGTCTTTATAGAACAATACTATTTCTGCCTCGATTCATGTGACAATACTACGCTTTAATTAATTATACGCAGCAAGCATCCAAATGCTTGTGCTTATACAATTTTAATATTAATGAAAGCTGTTCTTCTTTATGGTTTTAGTTGCGAAAAGATTAAAGGTCAATAGAATTCGTTTTGTACCACTTCACGGCAAAAGTAAGGTCCTTGTTGTACGGAACACCCGGAACACATTGAATCCTCCAAATATGGATCAACTTGCACCTAGCACAAATAACACATTTTGTTATACCTAAATTGAGGATTTTTATGCATTTATGGGAAACTTAAATGTGTAAAAAGGTACCGAATGCAGATAATATCTAAATGTATAGAGAATACAAATTATAATATTTAAACGGGGAAACAATATAGTATGAATTTGCATTAAAATCCATTGTCTAATATTATAGAAAAATATGTAATTGTTCGAACCTTTTTGGTAAATTTGGCAGTTTTTATTTCGATGAAAGCAGCCGAAACAGCTTTCATATAGGAATGCTTTGTACTAAATGTAACGCGACCAGATCCGATCGGATACTTATGTTTGTCAGTATCGATACCTAAAACAGAGTTCCAATTCTAGTAGAGTATATTTGATAATTAGAAATAAATGAATAAATCAATAATCCATTTTTACCGGCATAAATAACGCCACGGAACAGATCATCCATAATTTTCGCTAAACCAGCAGCAGTCAGCATACCATGGAGAGCGCCCACAAATACCGTTTTGTGGGGATCAAGCTTTTGCGACGCGGATTTCACGTAATTACTATCTTCGAGTACCCAAGGTATCACTTGTACCTGTACGAGAATCGTCAAAGGAGTTACAACTACTGCGACGGTGAGTGAAATAGATATGTGGGCAAAAATAAAATTAATGCAATGAGAGAATACATACCTCCTTAGCTTTCATACGCTTAGACGATATTTTGTAATACCAACTGCCACCGTTGGTAAAATCATGTGTACAGCAAGTCAATAGAGTTCTCACCTTGAATGATGAGTGTTCTTTTTCATTAAAGAGCTAACGCTAAATTTAAAAAAAGAAGGAGCATCCGATATAAAATGATTAAATACCTGTTTCTCGGACTCAAATATGATATATACATATCCTTTTGGCTGTGTAGCAGACTGATCTTTACCAGGCCATTCCACCCGTATTTGACCGAATTGCTTGAAAGTTGCGATTAAAAGAGATTCGGTAATATCCCAAGGTACACCACCAAGGAATACCTTAGATGAGTAGCCTGTCGGTTTTTGAGCGCGTTGCGGCAATATGCCACTCCAAGTACAAGTTGGGTCGCACAGTGCTACAATAAGGTTTTCCCATTTATATATCTTCTTTTTCCATTTTACATTTTGTTAAGTGAGAAACGATTTACCAGCAGCACTTCGATGAAATCGTGCTACGCGTTCAAGGGAGATCTGTGGATCCAAGATATTTATGGGGGGTGAATTCAGTCCCATCATATGGTTCCCGGTGGAGCAACAATTTTTCTCATGTGACAAAAGAGAGTTGAGGAAAGAGCCGTTTTGATTTGATCCACCACAGTGATGACCGCGATTGTGTCCATGTGAATGGTGGTGATGCGTCGATGATGGATTCTGATGCGTTGAAGATAAATACTTTTTCACCGCCATTCGTTGAAACGCGGCTGCTCTATTGTTCGCGCATAAATCCACTTCCGGAGACATCAGCGAACCCAAAGACTGAGGGTAACATCCGTGAGACGATGACTTTAACGATAAACAGTTCTGAAATTAAACGCAATTCATCCTACGTTTAAAAAAATAAAATAATTGAGCAGATTTTTAGAAAAAGGCCTCATAAGACAGAATGGCGAATCGAGTAAAATGCGTCGGAAGTTTAAGTAATAGGCGCCGTCCAACCAAACATGGTTTAACCGAAAGTACTATTTTAACTCATTTGTACCATGCGAAAAACTGAAAAATATACCCTTATCGCCAAAAGTATTTTTATTAAATTTAAGTACAAATATTTCAGAAGGTATTAAAAACACAACATGTAAGTGATTTGTGGATTATATACATGTATCATGTATTAGTTACTTAAAAATACAGTGCCCTGCGTTAAGGAAAAGAAAAAAGAAGAAAACTTATTATATATCATAATAAAAGAAATTTTAAAGAAACCATTGCATACATACATTCACATATATGTTGACAATGACGAGAGCAATTCAGAATAATTATTGTGTATAGTATGATAGTATTTGAAGGGACTATTCACTCACAATTTAAATGCGCCTATAATAATACAAATGAGTTAATTTCAATATTAATAAAAGAAAATTTACCAAAAAACGAGCCCATAGACCTATAGATCCCTTTTCCAGAAAGTCCTACAGTTGCTGTTATTGTCGATAATAATTAAAAAGAAATTACCATCATATCGGATAGCGACCCATCCATGCTACTAATACCGCTCGTTTCTGAGTCCGCCGGAGAGTTCGATCTCGATCCAGTGCACCCGATCATGTGAGGATACTCGAACGTAGGGCTGCTACAGTCACTGACGTTGAAAAAAAGCAACACATTATTATCTTTTTTTACAATTACACGGAATGGTTGTATACCTGTAAGGTGGCGACCCACGGATAGGTCTTCCATAATACGGAGAATGAATGGGCGACGAGGGTGAACCCACGTGCTGCATAGATCCCCGACTTGTGGGCGACGATGTTGTCTGATTACTACTATTCGTAGACGTGTACGAATAAGGGTTCGAGTAGAGGCTTCCGGGGGTGCTAGGGCTGCCAGGTGTGGTGATAGAACTCGGGGATCTTGGAACGTCTAACATCGATGAGTTCGAGCAAGTTCCATTCCTATCATCACACTATATTCAATAGCATACAACCGCCCATTAATTAAAAACTTCTTTAACCCTAAGATACCCAAAGATGGGCCAAAAACTGTATATAAAATTCTTATCTTTTATTCTTTCTTATAAAGCAATATCCGTAAGCTTCCAGTAGCTCAATCTTGAAAAAATTAGCGCCAAATTAACAATTAGAGTACGGACTTTTATACATTTCTAAGAAAATGAAATTTTTAAAGAATTCCATTTTGCACACAATTCGCAAAATATACGAAATATCCTAATTACAGCATAAATTATATTTAGGGGATGAAATACGTCTCTATTGAAGTTCCATTTTTCTAATTATGGTTGTAAAGACAGAAAATTGCATAAAAATCAACAGCCTATTAAAAATAATAATGCCTTACATAGAAAAATGATTTGCTTTCAGTCGCTGAATCACAATTTTGATATAAAACAATTTTTTACCATTCCTACATGCGACTATAATGAAATGACTGAATGACATGCGACTATAATTTTATTTACTTTATTCTATTTCATACGTTTAGAAAATGAAAGGTCCAAAGCCCCCCCCCCCCCCCCCCTCCCCCGTATAGCGAGGGCTAATTGCAAACAAGGCCAGGCAGAACAATCAATCTACCAAATAATAACAAAATTACCGGCGGCTTCTTTGACGGTGGAGCGCCTACAACACTGTTACTGGATCATGTCCAAGATAATGTTGCAACGCAAAAGATAGGGACTACGAGGCTCGCGATTACAGATCCATATGAAAGTTTAAAGGCAAAGAGAGAAAGAGAGAGTGGGCCGTGATAGAGCCGTTTGGCTCAAGCTTGTAAATTCTTGGCTACCCTGGAATCCGGGTCGCACTAACGCGCGCGGCTATGCGTAATTTATTTTGCCCAACGCATTATACGTCGGCTCTAATACGCGCATTTCGATGTCCTGCCGGCCCTTTATGTACAGATGCATCCAGCAAATGGTGAAGCGAAGGTAATAACGTTAAAGGCGTCGAGAAGAGCCTGATAAAATGTCCATTAAAGCGTCTGGTCGATAAGGCACGACTTTCGCGTACGGCTCTGTCTCTTGCTTTTACCCATGTCGACCACCAATAATACTATGTAACTATTGTTACACGATACAGATTGCGACAGCGAATTATTGCATGTGCGATTTTGCGAATAAATCAACTTTAATATTTAGGATTAGGGTGGAAATTAATATTTTTGCATGCAAACTTAAAAAATTGGAATCTAAATTTATATTCATTTA
Source organism: Eucera pruinosa (assembly GCA_028830335.1). NCBI lineage: Eukaryota > Metazoa > Arthropoda > Insecta > Hymenoptera > Apidae > Eucera > Eucera pruinosa. Next base: position 6,504,343 of record JAMYCR010000005.1, read on the forward strand.
AATGTTACAACTAAAATGCGGATTTTGAGGCATTTATGCGAAATTTAAATATGCAAAAAGAACAAAATGCACAGAATATGCAAAATTATAGAAGGTATTCAAAGTAAAGTACAAATTATTGTATTTTGAGGGCAAAACAACCCCCCCCCCCCCAACCCCCCGCCCACCCCCACTTAAGTTCTACTTCTTCAACCGTTTGAGTGTTTGAAATAAACACATGTATACGGAGAAGTATAAATATTCTATTTAATGCTGCGTAGATAAATAAGTATAATAACAAGTTTAATTTACACTTTATGTAAAAAGATCTCCACTTTTAAATCAGAAGAGCTTCGCTTAAAAATGCGTAGTCTAATTGTAACGTGTACTTTGCTTTGAATATTTCGATATTATGTGCGTCATGCACTTTTCTGCATGTTTAACCCTTTGACAGCCGACCCAAGGATACAAGAACTCAACGTAGAACTAAATTTTATGGTAGCTGTTCTACGATTAACCAACCTCTTACCCTACAATTATTTTATTACCTACGTATGCTAGCGTTAGCCAATCACTATTGCAGGCAATTTTTATTTAATATCCCTCAATTTTACAAAACAAAGCTGAAATAAGAGTTGATATTAAATTTCACCACAATGGTATTCGCTTTTGTTGAATCTACGCTATGAATCACAGAAGGAGTGTAACTTGTTATAAGACAATGGGTTAATAAGAGAATGAAAATTTGCCGCCGGAAAAATTAGATTACGAATTATTACGCATTTATTGGAAATTTAAAGGTACCAAGAACTGCAAAATGCGTATAAATATTAAAATTACACAAAATATCTTAAGTATAATGGAAATTACGATACTTAGAGGGCGAAACAACCCCCAATTGAGGTCCTATTTTTTCAAACTCATTTATGAACACATGAATTTGCATTAAAATCCACAGTTTAGTGGTAATGTAAATGGAAAAAACTCTTAAATATTTTAGTAGTTCGATTTTAGACTGATAAATAGACATGTGGATTTTTATGCAAATTTATATTGTTATAAATAAAATCGAATAAGTAGAAGTTAAACTTAAGATTGTTCTATCATTTAAATATTATATCTTCTATTGTAGTTCAAATATTACACATAGTTACGCATATTAAGTGCATTTTGCACTTTCTTATGTGTTTAAATTTTCCATAAATGCATCAAAATCCACAGTCTACTAATAAGCCAATAAATGAATTAGGCAAATAGTTTACGCTGCTATGCATACATTCATGACCAGTATAAGGTACTGAAGTCAGCGTCAAGGGGTTAAATTCCCCATACAAGCGTAAAAATCGGCAGATTAGCAGCGGACATACTTTTACGCGACATACAAGTTCAATGCAAGATATACTTGTATGTTACAATAGCGCCGGTTCCTTACTTCCGCTAGGTCCTTTAAAATTTCATCTTTATCGCGGCGGATTATCTTTATCCGTTATCGTTACTCGCGCTACCCCGAATTGATGCTAGCGATTCGTAACAAATATATTGAAAATCGATACATCAGGTAGCTCGCGAGGTCTCCATTGTGCAAAAGGGAAAAAATAGGAGAAAAAAATTAGCCGCGCGATTGACGGAAAAGGAAGTTCGGAGGTGCAAGTTGGAGTCACTCCAATGAGGATAATCATTGTTCCGGTTATTGCATTGGCAGCAGGCAGACGTTTCGGGATACTGCCTACTTCACCATTTGGAGTTTTCACTATCGTGTGCCCGGAACCAACCAGCGATATTCAGAAATTGAAAGAGAAACATTTTAATAGCAGGAGGATCTCCTCGTCCCTCGTATCTTTCGTGCAATTAAAATGTAATCACAAAAGCCATTATACGGGCACTGTTATAATGGTCGTTTTAAAGCCTTTGCAGTCAAAAGAAAATTTTATTAATCCGAATGTGAACTTTTCAATTATATTAAATAAAAACCACTTGATCCTTTCGGAGAATTTAATCAGACGCGATGAAAGCTTGACTATTTCTGTTTTATTATGCAACGCGTGTGCACAGGGCGTTTCCTTAACGGCGGTGCAACCGGAAACGTAAGTCTAAGACAGTGGTTCTTAACCTTTCCGAAGTCACGAAGCACTTCTGATTTTAGGCAAATTTTGTGCGACACTAGAATCACTAAGTACAGAAATTTCACAACAAGAATAACCATCTGCAATGTAAACCATTATGTATAATTTCGCGGAACACTAATATTTTACAAAACCCCGGTTAATACGTAATCACAGATGTGAAAATATTGTTACGTCAACACAGGACATATGAACTCAAAAATTACTATATTAATATGTTAATTAACATCATATAAAGACTTTCCTTGTTGTATTTTTAATTTTTTCAGTAATATATAAGTATTATAATTATATTCTTAGAATGGGTTATTTTAAATTGTAGCTAACTATAATTATAGATTGATAAATTTTAAGCATGTATTATTACGGTATGGTTAATTCAGCATCTCTTGAATGTTTCACAGGCCGCACGTCTGTGATTACGAATTAAGTACCACTGATCGAAGATGTACAACAAAAATGATTCACATGAGATTTCGTTTATGAGAAAATAGAGTTTAAACATCCCTTAACACGTTCTTTACCACGCCGCGAAGAAAAACCTTATAGACCTTGCCTTCCGAATTTTTACAAAACATACAGGTTTTTGCAAAGCATGCAGATTTTTACTTATACAGTGCTGAACATAAGTTATAGCACACTTGACCGAAACGCTATTAATCAGAATTGGGTAATTTTTTAGTAAGAATCTTCTTTACACACACAATAAAATTAATAAAATTAATAAAAGAGGGATCGATATTGATTAGGGGAATTTCAATTGTTACAAATGCAAGTATAAAATATCGTGTTTTTGATGTAACTAAATAATGCATTACAAAGTTAGGAATTTTTGAGAAAATAAAATATTGCTTAACTCACCATCCCCAATTAAAGGGTTCAATCTTTGAATTGTTCTAACTTAATAAAAAATTGTCGTACAATGGCTTCAATCTACAAATTCATGGTAGTCTTAGTTGCATAAAGATTTTTTTAAACATTTGAGAACAGTTTGAATTTTATTATTTTTTTTTTTTTTTAAAGTATCATCGCTTTCTTAATTGCTTCCTGGTGGAAAAAGATTTTCGAGGAAATTTAACTTAGGGGCGTGAAATTAGAGGGCTCAACCTTTAAAATGATTATTATACGACCATTTCTTACGAAGTTGCGGGAGTTCAAATATTAACCTCTTAACTGGGGATAACGAATTCGGCACTGTATGTGATTAAAATTTAATAAATATGAACATAATAAAATACAATAGAATTGATTTCCAATGTGTCACGTCTGTTGAATATGTGGAAAAACTAGGTTTCCCATGTGTGACAATGAAATCGGTGTGTCACACATATGCGACGCTGATAGCGAACACTACCTTCGTCTGACGATGTAGGGTCTTTTTGACCCGTAAGAGTATATTGTTCAAAATGCGTTTATGCATATATATCTACATATAATTCCTTCCCTGTCTATTATAGTTATTATTTATTACTCGAGATAGTTTGTATTATTCATTGGTACTCGTTGAACACGAAACTATACTATATATTGCATGTCTGAGAGACACTGTATAATATACAGGTGGTGTAATAAATATATGTATATATATATAATAACTTTTCAAAATTACTTTGCTAATAGAAATTCAGTTACGCGTCAAAATGACCATGCATTCCTCTCCCGCGTTTGTAGAAAACCATTCGACTTCCGAGGGTTAAATGAGTGCAATTAAGAGTTTCGCTGCGAATCGTGCATACCTAAACTTTTCTCGAGTATGAAACATCCTGTACATATATATGGATACATTTTTTTTTACAATGGTCGCAAATAACAAGCACCGTTATATTTAGTAGAACCGTTACAAATTACGGCAAAGATAAATTAAGAGAACTAGCTCTGGTAAGCTCGACGTAAATAACGAAGTTGCTTGACCTAAATGAGACTGAAATGCTCCACGTAAGGCGACCGGGACGAGATTGTGCATAATATATAAAATAAAAGGAAACATCACCTGATAATGCTGAGAGGATCCCTGATTGCGACCTTGATACGGATAATTACGGCAACCGGGAGACGCAGCCGTTGATTGGCTGCCTATCAACGATCCCCGGGGTAAACCAAGTCCAAATAAGTCCGAAATCGACATGTCACCTGGTGTAAGGGAAAAGGGGAAAAAATTGTATGCTGTTTGAAATAAAATCACAGAAATATGCGATATGTCGCAACGCGAGGACTATCGACTGACAAACGACGAACGCTCGTTAGTTTTCAAACGACCAAGCAGGCGATTAGAACAAATTCTCTCGTTACTATCGGGTGTCATTAAAAAAAAAAGGAAAGAAAAAGTAGTAGAATTAATAATATAGTTGAAGGGCGCGCTGAGGAAACCAAGCAGCAGCATTCCTTGAAAATTTTTAGTACCAAAAAAGAAATTCCGAAACTATTTTTGCAGCTAAAACACTGAAAAGTTATCTAAGTACTTTCATTGCATCGATATCTAATTACTAGCATTGGTAGTTTCATTATGATACTGCGTGAAGTGCAGCACATTTTGAAAATAATTAAAACTGTCGCTTTTCGCCGTAAGTGAAGCTGACCGCTTTTTACAGTTCAATTTCAAAAACCCTTCTGGTATCATAAACATACAGTGGCTACAAACAGTATTTGCACCTACCTCAATTTTTTAATGAGTTATTTTTTTATTAGGTTCTACATTACATTACCAGAACAGTTGTTTAATACTATAAATTATACGAAAATTAATATATTCGTCTATAATTAATTAGCATTTAAATATCAAAATATATATAATGGTGCGCGAATATTTTTTGTAATCACTGTACATACAGGTAACACTCGATTTACACGATTTCGGTTTAATAACACGGTGGACGAAATGTGACAAAACTTCCATTTACACAATACGGTTTCAATTTAACACGATCGATGATTGAAACAATCTCAGCAAGGTTCCGATCGTATAATTCAATCTAGCATATTCTATTTTTTATTTTTTTGATTATTTTTTTAATTAAATATATCTTCTTTCATTTATTTATAAAAAAAAATATGTATGCATTTAATTTGCCTTACATATATGTAAATTAATATTAAGGCAAATTAAATACATACATATTGGTTTCAATAGATAAATGAAAATATGAAAATGACGTATGTATATGTACATACACATATCGAGATATATTATGTATTTAGATTTAAAATGTAATACATAATAGTTTTATTTGTAAAACCTACTCCTTTCATTATTAATCTATCGTGCAAATCGAAGATTACTTGTATATGATGTAAAAATGAAATGAATCTTTATTCATATTTTGCACAGAGGATCACGAAATGTTCTTAAAAGTGTGCCACTACAGATTTCTAATTTTTAATTTCTGTGGTAAATTTATTTTAATGGTAAAGTCATATTAACGTCTTTGGTAGAGCTAGTGTTAAACAAACACAAACCTTTCGCATCGATATTGTTGGTCTTGCTGGGTTGCGTGCACGAGGAATCGTGGGAGTACCCCTGGAAGCTGGCCGGTGGCGGAAGATCCAACAGCAAGTTGCTAATGGACTGCAACTGATGAAGATGTTCCCGTTCGCATTCGCGATCTCGTTGCTGCTGCATCTTTTCACGATGCAATTGCTCCCTGTCGCGTTGCTGCAGTTGGATATGGTCCTGGTCGCGTGGTACTTGCAGTTGCAATCCATGCGACGCCTCATTGTTCCGATCAGGCACTTCCGTAATTTTCACTCCATCGACATCATAACATAAATCTAGCTGCAAGCGAAAATAAGAGTCATGGTTAGGATCCGTATAGTAAACCAGAAGCTTATTCCTTAATTACTACACCTATCAAAACTCTATGAGACCGCTAATGTTTATCGCTTTATCATTGACATAAAAGTGGTGAATAAAAAAAACACAAATTCAATTGTTCTTGCTTTGCACATCACTAATGAAGGGTTTCAAGTTCGATTTCAGTAATTAAAAATTATACGTATATCGTGCAGAAAGGAAAATAGAGATGAATAAGTAATTATTAGCGGTCTCAAAGACCGACAACAAGGGTTAAAATGCGGCTTAATTCTAGTTATGCGATTACGCTTGAAACGTTTGCCGCCGCGATATCGGAGTATAATGTTTCAAAGCGATAATAGAGGAACACTGTCACCATTTGTTATATGCCGACTGATGTATTCCGTAGCTTGTTTTTCCGATTCTTGTCTCGACGGAAAAATAGTTGTAACAGATCGCGGTGAATTTTTGCAATGACAATTAACTTTTGCGTGAATGTAAATAGACATGACAGAGAGGAACGACACTATGAGAAGCAAGGACGCTACATCGGATTGTTTGACTCTGCTCGCGTACATATGTGTATCGTATGCCATATTTGAATGTATGAAAATAAAAATATTGTACTATTTTCTATCGGTTCGTAGATATTCGTATGGCGTATTTTCGATTCACGAATATCGCGGTGGAACTGGTCGCCCGGTTCGTTACGGTAACCGATTTCCTTGCATAATTTCCGGTAAAAGCGATGAAATTTCAGAAGTTGCACGATGCGTCGGATGGATACGCTACACGGACCATTTGAAATGATTCTAAAGGCTAAAATGTGTTTGATTCGCGGATGAAAATGGTGAAATTTAATGCGCATCAACCTACCAATGTATTCCTCGAAGTCATCGCTACGAACGATACCAGCAAACTATCCTTCGAGCTTTCGGTACAGAATAATGAAAACAGCAGCCTGAAGGACGCCACTTCCAGCTCGAGTTCGTGGAATTCGGAAAAAAAATTTTGCAGGGCCGGGGAAGATATCGAAGCATCTTACAGGCTCAACGAGAATTCCAAACTTCGTGGAATTCAACGCTGTCAAATTGAAAGACGCACGGAAACCTAACACGTTTACAATCCACGCAAATAATTACCATTCCGTATCACATCGATCGCAGCTCTAAATTTTCGAGAACCCTTAAAATTTTTCATCTCCTTGACTCATAGAATTACCTAACATGTTTATAATCGACGTAAATAATTACCATTTCATATCACATTAGCCGTAATTCTGATTTTACCAAATTTTATTATCTAATATTTTGCCGAATTTTGCCAAATTTACCATTAAGGTTTTGCAATCCTTTGATTTATCGAATTACTTAAAATGCATAGAATCCACGCAAATAATTACTATTTCGTATCATATTGGTCAGAGTACTAATTTTGCCCAACTTTCGAAAGGTCTTCAAATTTTGCAATCCTTTGACACGTCGAATTACCTAAAACTCTAATAATGTACGCAAATAATTACCATTTCGTATTACATCAATAATACTTCTAATTTTGCCAAATTTTCAAGAATCATTACGGTTTTGTAGTCTTTTCACTCATCAAATTACCTAAGAATTTTATAAGCCACGCAAATAATTACAATTTCGTAACACTTTGGTCATAGTTCTAAGTTTTCCAAATTTTATTATCTAATATTTTGCTCAATTTCGTCAAATTTTATTGTCTAATATTTTGCCCTATTTTGCCAAATTTACCCTTAAAGTTTCGCAACTCTGCTTCATCAAATCACCTACAACTCTTACAATCCACGCAAATAATTACCATTCCGTATTACATCAGCCCTAGTTCTACTTTTGCCAAATTTTCGAAAGCTTTTAAGGATTTTGCAACCCTTTGCTCATAGAATTACTCGTAGCTTGCACCGATATCGATTGTTCTTACGAAAGTCGTCGGATATATGACTGAAGATTCTCCATATATGTATGTATATACGTTAACAGAAATAGGTGAAACCTAAATTTCCTGAAATTTCCGAAGAAAATACGGGCGTGCCCTATTCTAACTACAACGTTTCGGTTGAAATACATCAGTACATATTACAACAAAGAGAACCGGCGATATTGCGACGTATGTAAATTGTAACATCAAATCCAGCATATCCTTACATATTTGTACTTTCACATAAAAATTATAATCTTTTCGAGTCTAGATGTTTTCGATACTCTAATGCATTTATTTACGAGCCTGTTGACATTGGCTGGGTTTGTCATCCGACTGGAAATGAATATTACGATCCATGTTCTTTTACTTAAAAGTAATGGAATTAGATATATATTTAATTTATTTTTTAAAGCAGGACGATGAAATCCGGAAGATAGAAAAGGCTCTTCGAATACGTACAATATACACATATATACGTACATTTTGTTCTCAGAATTCTATACTATGTTTGTGAATCGTATTATAGGTTTCCACCGAATTCGTGGAAATTGTCTAATTTTTACAAGAAATTCGATCGCGTACGGTTCTCCTTTATCTTCGCTCAATACCTTTAAAACGGGCGATGAAGGGTTAAGGGCAATTTCAGGGGGCGTAGCGTACATATATAGATAAAGGACGAGACTGACTATCAACGTACGAAACGCAACGTGTTTTGCACGTGGACGCGTTGCGGCTCAACGTACGATTCGCGTGTTTGTTTACAAGTGCGGACGCAGGACATTCCTACTGTATTAGGTTTCACATTCTAGATTCTATGTTAACACTAATCACCGCTGTGTACCGATATCATTTACATGGCAAATCCCCTGGTTTCGAAACCACACCATAATGCTAATGAAATTCTGAAGTAGGTTACCAATCGACCGCATGAGAAGTAAAAAAACGAGGTCCGTAGGAAAATGACGCGTAATCAAGAGGTTCGCATACAAATATCTACGCACACGTATTTAACCGACAAAGGAGGACCGATACAAGATCATTTTATGAAAGAATAATGACTTACCGATGGCATTAACGTAGGCATGTTGATCTTCTGTTGAGTCTCGCCGAGATTTTCAATTGTTCCGATCGTTGTTCTCCACTGAATTCAACGTGGTAACCCGTAACGTGGTTCGATGAATTACAAATTTACTATTGTATACGAGTGTCCTCGGTAACGTTCTCTTCACAATTCGATGAACGCGAGCAATTAAATACTGAATTTAATAAATAATCAGCGAATCAACAATTACAATCGGATGTTGCGTTAAAAGTTTGAAAGATCTTTTGATCCCGCCGGGTTTTTAATCATTCGCCGGGGGATAATAATTTAATTGTTTCAACTCCCAGAATCGCCCATTTATAATTAGTTCGTTGGTTCTTCGAAAGTAAAATTTATTTCCTTTTCTGTGTGTGTTCAATTTAACGTCAATACAGCAACGATGGAGACGGAACGCCCATTCTTCTCCACATTGCTTCACTCTGCGAACTGAATTGAAGATCTGTCCCTCCCTCTCCCTCTTTCACTAGCAAGTTCCATCTTTAGTAAACGCCGGCGCGGTTCGCGAACGCGCCCTTCTGAAATTGTATGCTTTCGATAAAACACGCAAATCTAGCTTTTAACGTAAAATACTGCACGTTAAATTAACCAGAAAAATATAATATATCGAACAAAGGAAGTAATCGTAATGATGAAATCTGATTTAAGATAATGTATGATTGAATAAAAATTTATAGAAGTTTCAGCACTTATGATAAAGTATACTTATTTAAAATATGTGTCGGTAACTATAAATATGGTGTAAGTTCAAAATTAAACAAAAATTGAATTTATCATATTTATTTAGTACCACATCGACTTTTCCTTTTTTGATTTTTAACTTACAGAACTTTCGTAATTACCGATACATATGTATTACGAAAACTTGTAAATTTTAATTATTTAAACGTATGGATTAAAGAGCGTACAATAGATAATATAGAGGAAGACTGAACGAAAGGGTAACAATTGAAGCAAAACGATTGCTTTATTACATAGACAAAAGATCTTATAATCAGTCGTAAAAGTCTACAAAGGTATCTTTTTAAATCTCAAATATTTAAAAAAAATACAGGAGTTTCGATTACTTCGACTGTAATAATGTAATTTGTGTATTAATTAAAAGTAGACAGATTGTACAAAAATAGCGATTCTTTTTTCTATTTGTTTACAACAAAATATACTCAAAATGAAGTGCTAATTTCTAGATTCGCCAAACTTGGCGAAATTATATATATTATTTTTGTACGAAACTTTGCGAGGCCCCGAATCTCTCCCAACTCGAAATTTTCGAAACCCTGAATCCTCATTTTTTCCTTTTATTTGTAAGGATTATCCATTTTATCAAGAATTAAAATTCTAAAAAATCCCTTTTAGGAAATCTAATTAAATAAAACTTAAATTTAGTTATAATGTACATAAATCAATAAGCAACAAATTTTGTGAAATAATTATTAATTTTTATTTTAGTATTTTATTTTTTCTCGTTATACGAGTGAAAGTGTATCGGTTCAAATGAATCTAAAGTCTAAACAGAAACATTATTAGATTAGTAATTAAATAAATTTGGATCATGACAATATTTTCGTTATTTATGCAAACTAGGTATTAAGTGTACCAATGAATAATCCATCTTTTTCTTGTTAAACTTAGCATTTATTTGTGACAGAATGAAATGTGATAGCTTTTGTTCTGTTTATGCTCTAAGGTATCTTTTGAACATGCTATACATGTTAATCAAACGAAGCTTGATAGCTTGTTTTTTTTAACTGAAAAAGATTCATTAACCCATTTAGAAATAATGGATTATTTATTGGTACACTTAATATTATTCGTCTAAGTTTCGAAAGTTTCAAATCATAAAAGTAGCACAAGCTTTTGAGTTTCAAAGGGTTTCAAGATTTTCAATGACTCATCCCTAAAATATACATGAACTTGGAATACGATTTGACGGAAGTCTAGGTACGCTTATTAAAGTATTCACAACTTATTGTTATAACTAGACTGTGGACCTTTATGCACTAATTTTTTTATTACGAGAAATAAAGAGACGAAAGTTAAATACGGATCGGTTTTACCGGTTAAATACTATGAGGTGTATTTTATTCTAGATATTTTGCATGGTGTTCCCCATCGTGTGTATTTTGTATTTTTTGTTTTACACACATAAATTTGTTATAAATGCTATAAAGAACTACAGTCTAGTTGTAATTGTATTTATACTTTGCTGGATCCCTTGATACATTTGTAATGTTTTATAATTTGTTTAGCATAAATAAAATTACATCTTATGTATTTTTTAGGAGTAATTTTATTAACGTAATCAATGATGTTCCCTTTATGAAACGTCTTTTAGGAATTATTCTCATTTCTGGTTTTATAGTTTGTGAATTTTCACAGCATTTTTATTATTTCAAAATATGTAAATATTTGAAATTTAAAGTGTGTATATAGCCTTTCGTGACCGACTGTATTTATTATATAAAAAGATTTGCGCATTTTATTCTATATGTGCAGTCGACGAATCCAACATCTCAATTTCGGAACTAATGTCACTGGAATAATTCACAACCACGTCTCGCTGATTGCGTTCCACTTTAGCAGAAGTATTGTCTTCGGCTTTGCTGGAATCTTCTCCCCAACCAGAAAATAAATTTACTCTTAGCTTATCAATTTCTTGACTTCCTGACCCAGTTATATTGTTCGTGTTTTCCAAAGGTTCTGCATTATCCGCCTCTTGATTTCTATTTGCAGCATATTTGTATTTTGGAATGTCGATTGGTGCGTCTAAAAATTAACGTTTGTGATCAGATATAACGTGATTATTATTTAACCAGGGCTTCCTTTAAGGGCCATGATTTAATGCATTATACTGCAAGCTAAATTCCAATTGCCATACCGGGATACGGAGGCGATTCTTCTATGAGTTGTTCCAGAACATAAGTTAACATAGTTGTGGTAAAAGTATCATCTCTCCTAAGTCCGAGTGCTCGATGAAAAGCATCAACAGCTTCCCCTGTATTTCCCATTAATGCATGGATAAAACCTACTGCCGAATAAGTTGACGCGTTTAATGGATTTAGCACTAATGCCTGCAATAGATCATAACGTAGATCGCAATTTTTACGCAAGTATTTTATGTGATCCAGTGATTATAAAAGTAGTGTAAATTAAAAAGCTAAAAAGATTGAGCTCCTCACTTATTCTGTGTTGCATTAATTTATGGTGCAAAAATATGGAAGCTGTTTTTCCATTTGTTCTTTTGACTTACTGCACTTTCATAATCAGCGGCATATTTAACTATTACTTTGTGAACGGAGTCATTCATGACCGACGCGTTTCTGAATGAATAAAAGTTTTTGAAAAATGTGAAACATCTTGCAAACTAGCAACTTGTTTAACCCTTTCGTGGACGCTCAGAAAATTTGAGAGATGCTTGGAAACAGTGCGGTAATTTTTGCGTACTTATCAGCTACAACTGTCTAGCATTTGAGACATTTTTGAGCATCGTCAGCTGCGATCGCGTTGCTCTAACAGGTGACAAGCAAAACGACAGGAACAATTTTCTTGTCCCAGAAAGGGTTAAATCACGGCCTTCTCTAGTATAGGTCGAAACATGAAAAATTTGGCAATGCTGTCATCAGTCCTACAACTACCTTCATCGTGTTTGTCATTTTTAATAATTTCTATTAAGCACTAATTAAAATGTACCTAATACTTATTTTAATGTTAATTCCTTTACATATTTCTTTATTTTCTTTATAAGATATACTTACGTATATAAGTATACATCTTACATTAAAACCTCGGATATAATATTTGTATTAGACTGAACCGGACCGACTGATCGGAGTCCGATCACTTGGATCGTTAGACTGATGATTTTTGTGTTTGTTGCATTGTCACATCGCATGTTCCAGTCTGTATACTACAGAAGGCCGTGGTTACATGCATTATTATTGCAAATATATAAAGTGAAAGGAGAAAATTGTTGCATTGGTAAGAAAACGACCCCTACTTACAGAAAAAGGATTAAATATAAATTTATATTACCTGTTGATGATAGTCCAAAGCCTCCTCGTATTTCTTCATTTTCCTACAAGTATGTCCCAAGTTATTCAAAAGTGCTTCCCATTTACTAGGCAGAATCACATCTTTTAGACCACCTTGAATTCTTTTCATGGCTTCCTTAAACTGTCGTTCAGCAGTTTTGTAACTGTATTAGATGAAACGACAACCCTTGATAAATTAGGCAGATTTCCAAAAACCGTGGAAGGGTGGAAGTACACTAATCAGGTTGCAGAATGAATTTTCAACCTCTTTTTTTTGCACATTGGAGTAACTCAGTCTCAGGGATATAATATTAGGGTAAATATCGAAATACTTACTCTAAATTATAAAAGGATATAACTCCCATCTCGTGTATAACGAACGGGTCGTTCGGAGCTATTCCCTGAGCCTGTTGGAAAAACTTGTCAGCCAATTTAAGATTATTTGTTAAGCCACATTCAAGTCCAATGTATAAAAGTGGCAGGTGACAACCTTTCATCAACTGAGAAGCTTTAAAGTAAGCAGCCATTGCCTGATCGTGTTCATTTTCTACTGCAAAGGAGTGTCCATAAGCTAGCCAAGCAGGACCAAATAATCTGTCTAATGCAGTAGCTTTTGCTAAGTACCTTCGCGCCGGATCGCTTTTTCCTGTTATAAAAAAAACAATACCATTAATAATAATATATAATATAATATTTTAAAGGGTTAAAGTCGTTTAACAGTTTTGACATGGCTTCATTTTTTGCCACTATGCTTTCGCTGTACGGACAGTTGAAACGCTAATACGCTGTCACTGTACAGGACAATAATGACGCAAAAGTATACCTTAACGAGTTTTGTAGTAATAATACTTAGGAAACTGTTTAGTAATATAATTTTGTATGGAAACTTTAGTACACAGCGAGTGTGTAACGTTGGACGACTATAGTTGTCGCTAGTGCACAATGAGCTTCTAACGCTGGACAACGTCATTAGCATTAAAACGGTTGATTCAGACCTGCACAAGCTAAGTTCTGGAGCTTAGAGAACTTCTCCCTTTTTACTCCATCACCTTGGTACAACCTATGAATTGCTAACACGCATCTAATACGGTTAACGCGTCGAGTTAGTTTTTTTTTTCTGAACTATCCCTGTGTCTTACAATTGATGACAGTGCGGAGAGACTAAACGGCGGGGGGGCTTTCGTGAACAGGCCTGGTTTAATCCATTAAGGACCAACGTTGCGTTAACGCCACATTTCATTTGCAACTTTCTCTGAACTATATAAAACTGTAGAAACTAGATGAAAAAAGAAATAGTAATGAGATTAATTATCATTCAAATTTTTGGAATATCCTCTTGTAACTGTATTGTTAAGAAATGAAATTTAGTAGAGTAAATTGACTAAAAAAGTATTACAAATGAAATGCTACATCAAAACGCGTTGGTTCATGGTGAATGGGTTATATAGTGTTAGCAATGAGTTAAATAAAATTATACTTGCCTATACTATAATAATAACATCCAACTGCAAACCATGCTAAGGCCATGTCTGGATATAAGTCAACTAGCTTGTGTGCCAAATAAAATAAAGCTAAAACATTATATTATATGCAAAATTTGTATCAATTATACATTTTATTTCCGATATATAAAATGTGATATTTACCATTAGTTTTTTTGAGTTCTACTAGACAAGCGATATGCACTGGCAAACACGAATTATGATATGGATCCTTTTTTAATATTCTGAAACATGCAACAAGGATTACAGAAATTTATATAAATTTATACTGTACAAAAATAAGTAAATTATTTTAGATTAATTAAATTACCTTTCTGTAAGGGAGAAACACTTGTGATAATCGCAATTGTAGTATAATCTTTCTGCTTCTGCAACTTCCATATCCAAATTTCCTAGTAATCTATCCGTGACAAGAACTCCCATTACGCTGCAAGTAGCAAGTGCCTGCTTCTTGTTTGGTTCTTGATATTTCTTTAGTTTGCTTTCATATAGTAATCGTAAAAGCTCTTCTTCAGCTTCTGTGCACTGCTCACCAAAAGGAAGAGATTCCAAGAGTTCCTTTTCTATTAAAGTTACATGTATCATAAGATTACTTAAAAGTCTATTTTTGCAATAATATTTGCACACATCTTCCTCTACCTTCAGCAGCTGAAAGCATTTGATTCTGAACTAATGCCTCAAATGCCTGATATGAATATACATCGCAATGCAATGCCTGTTTGTAACAATCTGTTGCAACTGCTCTGTTATCCATAGCTTCGTACACTCTTCCTTTTACATATAAAATCGAGCTTTGTACCTGTTACAAGATACAAGTTAGTCATTAAAATTTTATTGAATCAGATAGGGTATATTTGAAAAGGAAAAATCATGGATAACATTATTTATACTTAATCACATTTTTTGGAGCATCTTCTAAAATGTCTGCGCGATCTCCAAACCCTGATTGAGTTATGTTTGTGCATATCTCTGATTCGTTAATAACTTGAAGAGCTTCATTGTATTCCTTTGCTTCTAAAAGACTTCTTACTGTTAAATAGTGGCACATTACATCTGTCTACAATACAATATCAATATAATTTTATATTTTATGTATTTTATATAATTTTATGCATTCTCTTTTGTACAATACATATTTCTTCTGTATTTTGATTTTTTTCTATGCAGTCTACCTTAAGACTATATTATTCGTTTTTGGTCATATACATTAAAGGGTTTTGTCGCGTTTATATTAAATAAATTAAATTAAATAATAGAAGAAACTATGCACAACAATATTGTAATATTATTGGGTTTAGATTTACCTTCTCTAGTCCACGACTTCTGATAAGGTGTACAGCTCTATGATATTGTTTCATTAAATACATACAATGAGCTAAAGTACATATATCCTTAGGATCTTCATTGCTTAATGAAACAACTTTATCTGCCCAAAATAAGGCTGCGCTGTACAGATGCTACAATTAAACCAAGAATTAATTATCTATAATTAAGATATCCTCCATAAAGTTTGATGAATCTTGAAACTTTACCAAATCAATGTACGACTTAATTAGTTTCCTACAATTATCTAAGTCAATATTTTTATTGTCTAACAAGTTATGCATTTTTTCGCAGTCTGCATCAACACTTTGACGCGCCATGTTTAATTTAAATTTTAAGGATCAGTGGTATCTTCTTCGAAAGGAATCAACATTCGTAAATTACGAATCGTAATTGATATATGATATCCGCTTCTTTCATGCAAAAATTTCTTGTATAGCTGATTTGCTATAATTAAAGTTTAATTTCCATTGCACGTTGAATAATTGCATAGAGTACTTCTAATAGAGACTAAGCAGTTCATATTTTTAGAATGTGCAATGCATGCAATGACAATGTATTGAAGCGATTGCAACACGTGTGTTGTCATTCACCGATAATTTTTACATAATTTTCAAAGTAACGTAATTGGTCGATGCATAGGGAAATTATGTTTGGCGACGCGCAACAAAATGTTGCGGGCTTGTTTGGTGGGATCTAGGGAAATTGGTTTCGGTGCTAAAACACAGAGTAACTACAGAGGCGAAGCTTACTGTCGGTACCTTTGATGTTCATGGCTTCGTTTTTCCGCACACGATACAGACAGCGTTGCCACATTTCTGGCTGGATGTATCTTTTTCTCTTTCTATTGGTTATAGGCTAGAAAAGGATAGAAATGCATTGAAGAAACAACGAAAAGCGCGGCAATATTTGAACAAGTCATTTTTTTCTAGTATTTGTTTGCTAAACAACATTATAAAAAATAATTCGATAAAAAATAGAAGACAGCTACTATATATAATTTCATGTACTTTATTTTTGCTAAAAATGACTTTCATTGTATTGTATATATAATTAAATCTTAAAAACTGAAAAGAATTGTTATGCTTGTACTTTTCTAAATATTAAGGTAAAACAATATACAATTATAATATTATCTTATATTTATTTAAAGTATAACAGCATTACAGTAGTTACAATATTTTATATTTTATATTAAAATAGACGTAGTAGTTGATAGCAATTGTAGCTTCAGGGAGTAAACCATGTATTTCTTACTTAGTTTCCAAAAAACAGTATGGTTTACAGCCAAATGCCACAAAACCACATGGTGATAATATATTATATATACACACATTTTTAAGAAAGGAAATGTTTTTCATTCATTAATACTCCTTATTTTTCAAGAGTACCGTTAAATTTTCTTTAAAAGTAGCTTTTACTTAACATACTTTATATGTACTACAATAGAAGGAGCAATATGATAATGATTTTTCGGGTGCACGCGGCTGCCGCCTGTCCTGTAAAATAGAAAAACCTAAGTGACCTTTGTATTATAGATGATAATAACCCGCTAGCCGCGGACACCTTTTAAATTTCCAGGTCAATAACGCGAGCAACTTTTATTACATGCCTTAAAATTTTTCATAGTTTACTCATGGACATCATAAAATACGTAAACATAACGTCTTCTGCAATTAACAAAGTCCATGCACCGTATGAATCCTAATTTCTTTGTATGGGAATAATTGAATAAGTATTTAAGATAGAAGAACTATTCATTCGCGAGTATGTTGACGCGATATCAATCTCTATGTTTTAAGTTACGTCATATTGAATTACATTACTGGAATAATCTACCAATCTCTTTAAATGCATAAATCCAAAATATAAGAAAAAAACCCTTTTTAGCGTCCCTAGAGGAAATGATCAGCCCATAAATCTCTTCAATATGCATAAGAGGAACAGAAAACTACTCTGTCGTTAAAGAATTAAATAATTTCGAAACCAGCAAAATGATTACTTGACCTCCCCCCCTTCCCCGGCGCCGTTCCTCTTCTTCGCATATACTATCACATATTCCAATTTGAATCAAATCGGAGGGATCGAGTACAAAAATGATCGATTTAGCGTGGAAAGACCGATACGCAGTATTTTGAATTCATGATACACAATACTGTATTTGGATGTATTTTGCGGTTTTCTTCATAGTGCGCACCGTAGCTTTTGCAGTTTCCTTCATGGCGCACACCATAAGTGACGCAGGCGCAAAAAAAAACGGGGACACAAAGTGGGCGGAGCTTCGCCTCTGCAGTTACTCTGTGGCTAAAGCAATTTGCTCGAAGTGTGCGAAAAATAAAATCCTAGTTTGCCAAGATAAATATTATGGTTCTGTCATAAGAGTGCGTCATTAGGAGAGTTAATCCAGGCTGATCTTTCGCACTACGGACGCCGAAAAGGGGGGTTTTATTATTTTGGACTTCGAAAATATCACGTAAAAAACGCGAAAAAAGAATTTATAATGTAAGGAGAGCACGGAATTGAAAGTTATATCTGTTTAAAGGTAGTCAATTTTTGGGGTTATACTACTCGCCATGTTGGCTCCTGCCACGGCTCGACCAATGGGATCAGCCCATTGCGCTTCTAGTAACGCCATATGTATGTTGCTTTTTTCGAAGTTGGTATCCGTGCAGTCTGACTTCGAAGGTGAGTTGGTCAGAGTTTCAGATAGATTTTGGTGTCGGCACAGCTACTGTCAAAGTGGTAGAGGGATTGTGGTTGGGATGGGGGGGGCGGAACCACTCTCCCGCCTACCACATTATTTTCGCATCAGTGGTGTCACTAGATCACTACATTACTAGAGGCGCAATGGACTGTTCCTATTAGTCGAGCCGTGCCTGCAGCCAAGATTGGCGGCTGGTTTAACCCCACAATTTGACTACTTTTAAACAGGTATAACTTTTAATTCCGCTATGTCCTTCCCTTAAAAATCATTTTTTCGCGTTTTTTATGTGATATTTTCTAAGTCCATAATAATCCCCACCCCCTTTTCGGCGCCTTAGAGCGAAAGATTAACCAAAAATATATTATAAACACGTGTTCTTTATAATTAAAATCTATTTCAAATGTTTTGCGCCGGTAGATTGATGTCCTTTTATTCTATATACATCTAACTACTTTCGTTTTATTTCCATTTTACCTTCCTGTTAATACCAAAAATTCGTAACAAATTTTAAAATACGATTAAATTTGAGTTTGGAAAAGTAATCGTCATGTAGCAAATTTTCTGTACAGATTTGTATGGACACATCGTAATCATGTTTAATTCGTAGTATCGTGGTAATAGAAGTTTATTAGTGTATCGCTGTCGCTTGAACTTGATTCAAGTAGTAGGGTGATAGAATCGCGTAAATATTGTTACGTAGGAATCACGCCCCTCTGATACTGTAATTATAAATTAGGAGCGACATTTGAAATAGACCAGACATAGCGTACTACGTACAGGAAATTCATTGTTAAAGTACTCGCCGCGGGCGATCGAGCAAGGGAAAGTTGGAAAGCCAGGAAACGAAAACTCGTCAATGAGGAATACTCTCGAGTTCAATTTATTAGGGACCGTATGAAATTTGTCGTTTTAGCTAAGTCACGCATGACTCTAGAGAATTGGAGGATCCCACACGACGTACTTTCTATTCATGCACTCCTAGAGAGTCGTAAATTTCCGTAAGGTTAGGAAGAGTCTGTTAGGCTCGCCAACACAAGTTGTCTTAGTTTTATCAAAGTCTCCTTGGGTCCCACGCTTTCTCCAAACACGTGGACACGAGCTTTTCCGCGCCCCTGGCGAGGCACCACAACCTCCACTCGCTTGAGGGTGGACCGAAACCGGAAGGAAGGGATATCAGCAGACGGGGCGGCCACCACCACCATTGGACCAAGGGTCGACCAGGGACTTTCCAGAGGGAGGATCCAGATTCCAGCGAAGAGGGGATCGACCGAAATCGCGCGAAGACTTCGCCGCCAACAAGGAAAGTCAACTCTCGTACGAACCGATAAACATCGAACGTCCTCCCTTGCATCGTCTCGCCGAGTAACATAATTGAACATTCCAAATAAACCTAAGTCACAAAAGTAGTGTCTTTTTTTATTAATCGCGCCGCGAGCAGAGAGCTTTAGCGCTCCACGGGCACCTTACCCACGCCGGTGAAATCCGCCAAAAATCCCTATCCCCGCACGGCGCATACGCAACATTAGAATTAATTTCTGTCCGTTTGTAGGGATTATATTTTACGGTGTAATATAACTGAACGAAATGAAGATGGTAACATTGTGTGCAAAATGCGCACGATTTTCTCATTGTCCGCGCAGTCTACCAGAAAAATCCGTTATTTGAAGATATGCTTTGAGTAATTTAGGTAAAATTAACGATCTTAATTATTACTCATGCTAAATCCATATAGATAATATGATTTATAAAATATACAATATAAAATAACTAATACTTAAATAGTAACTTTTAGAATAAACACTTTCTCTTTTTTTTACAAATCTTCCACAGTTGAATTTTCATGGATTTTTTGAGCTGCAGAGCTATCATAGATGACATCATTTTTGTGAGTCGCATAGTTGAGAAATAATAAATATTAAACAATAAATAAATAGTACAGTAACAATAGATATATATAAGTGATACTCTTAGGTCTTTCAAAATTTCAGTAATTAAATTAAATATTAGAATAACATTTCTTCTTAAATCAGGCACTTAAAACCGGTATAATTTTGATATCGGTATTCTCCCTGTTAGCCAAGTCTGGCATTACAAGATTTTGCCAACGTTTGCTATATGTTTCGTCACCAAATTGGTGCCAAAATGACACCAAATGTTTGATTACCAAACCATGGTACCAAATTGGCACCAAAAATACACCAAGGCTTGTACCAAGGCTTATACCAAAATGTATCAAGCCTTGTAGCACGGCTTGACACCAAATTGGCTACAAAACCACACCAAACCTTGTAGCACGGCTTGATACTAAATGGGCTACAAAACCACACCAAGTCTTGTAGTACGGCTGGACACCACAGTACCAAGAACTTTGACCAAGAAGCGCATCTAGTAGTAGCATTACCCGTGCAAACGCTGTTGTGACGATCGTCTTTCGTAAAACGAACGATCGCGAGAATCTCGTTTACCATTACCGTACATGTAGAAAAATAGATAGTAAGTATTTACGTTCTCCTAAATTGTGCTCTAGTCTTTCTTTCACCTATTTTTCCAAGACCAAATAATCTTCAGAATTATTGCCTGGCGGAATTTTTAAGATATCTGTAATATTCAAGGTACAAGGTAACAGAATTTCAAAATGTGTACAAGCATTTTCTCTTTTCTTCTATACGAATACTGGTTTCAAAGTTTCCATTCGTTAAATATATTTAAGGTTTGCAGATGTGTTTTTGCATGAAGTTTTCATTAAATGTTGTAGAATGCAATTCCCCGAAGGAAGCGCATCGGAAGACAGTTACAACAATGGAGCAGTGTCAGATGCACTAACATATACTGTTAGTATAAGATGTAAGACTATGACAGACTTCATACAGGAAGTATTTTTACTTTTCATATTTATGGTACGCATAAATTACTTTTTTCATTCTTGTAATTAATATATCTGTTACTTTATATCTCAGTAATACTAATAAATTTTGTCTGATTTTCTTTTTCATGTTAATGGTTCATCGGATCATGATGGGGAAGGAGATGTGAAGCAGATCATCATTTGGAATGCAAACGCACATGGTTTTACCTCCATACAAAGACTATAACAAAACAAAATTGAGACAGAGCTGTGGTAATAATCAAACTAACCTAAGTATTCGTGTTTACATATATTATTGATATAGTAATATGTTTATTATAGTAATTATATTGTTAATGTAATAATAAAAAAAATAAAGAACTGTAAATTAATAACTTGTATACCTTATTTATTTCCAAAATATTTTTAAATTTATTTAAAAAGCTAATTTAATGCCGCCATTTTTAAATCATCGAAAGAGCCAAATTTTCAGTCATTTTGGTGCCAATTTGGCTTTTAGTTATGATGCCAAGATTTGGTGCGATTTTGGCCCTAATTTGGCGCCAGAACGTGGCACCAAAGTTGGCATGTATTTGGTGCTAATTTGGTGTCATAGGTTGGTACACGGTTTGGCACCAAAACCCGTGCGTAAAATGGACACAGATGGATCGGGTCTTGGTGCCAAACCTTGTAGAATTTTAGGGACATTTGGTGCCAATTTGGTGTCGATTTGGTGCCCAATTGTTTGCTGGGCTGCCAGTAAACCTAAACTGAAATGAATATAGTACCGAAACCAAATATATTATCGAAAACCGAAATAAATATCGGTATTTTTTCGGTTTTTCTTTTGTCTCATCACCGATTTCGAGACAAACCTTCATTTGTTTATATTCTACACTTGGTTTTATTATCGCGCCATAGAGAAATTATTAATTTTAGAAATTGACATACGCTTAAAACAATTAAGAAAAGAATTACAAAATTATTAAAACCTGATGCTTACCTTAAAAAATGTTGTACCTGTTTGTTTATGTTTTTGCAAGCTTTTAATTATGTTTAATAAGAGTACGAATGAATATGTAATTTTTACCAAAATAATTTCAAGCTAAAACGTAAATGTTGAACTCTAGATTTAAAGTCCTTATGTATACATAGGGACTACACCTATATATAGGTATTTTAAACTTATGTAATAGGCTTTAAATAATTTACTTGAACACAACAAATTTAGTTCTACAAATGTTCAAATCCATGAAATAATTCGAAATTCAAGTCAATTTTATCAAAATATGAAAATTAGGGATGCAACACTTGAATCCCGGAAACGTCAAAACTTAATAACTAAAAAGTTTCAGTCAACCCTTTGAGTGCTAAGTAATGTTAAAGTTCTGGATTTAATTTTACGAATGACATGTAAACATGATTTTTAACATGACTACATTCATTTTAATAATCACTACAATGTTTTTTAAATCATATATGGTAACCATTTTGTACTTATCGTTAATTTTTTTAATAAATTTGAATTTGTAAACTCCACATCATATTCAAAACTGGCCGTACACATGCGGTCATAGCACTGCAAGGGTTAATCTAATGCTTTAAAAAAGATTTATTAGGATCTTAATTGTTGTCAAAATACTCCTTACAAACAAAAGGAAGAAAATAAGGATTCAAGGTTTCGAAAACTTCGAGTTCCGAGAGTTTCAAGGGTTTCAAGAGCTCACAAAGTTTCGGATTCGAGTTTCGTGAATCTAGAAATTGGGTTTTCACCCACCTCTAATAAAAAAATTGTTTATAGCTTTTGTAATTCATAACAAAAAAACAAAAAAATAAAAAAAATCGTCAATTATTTTAGACCCACTAAATTTATTGAATATGTTGTTGTATAAATACAACAGCAATTTTTGTTTATTGCATCGGGCTTTTATTTATATTTTTCGTCACGACAATTTGATTTCCGAAATATATATATATGTATATATCTCGATAGACTGAACTGTAGGAAAGATGATCTAAGAATGGTACGAGCGTTTAATATTTTATGACTTTTTTATTGAATGTTTCTAACTGTTATCGAGAAACAATGTGGTGTCTGTCATACATATTATAAACTGGTCTTTGTGTATTAAAATTTTGTACACGAATGTAACCAATGATATCAGTGTTCTTTTTTTCGTAACGTGCACTTTTTGTATTACTTTTTACACAAGTCTGTACCAATCACTTATGGCGACCGTGATAAATATGTATATGTTGTGTAACGAATAATGAAACATCATTGTATCACGTATCTATGAATTTTTTTTAGTGATCTATGAAAAATTTCGGATGATAATCGTGGGTAGATTTATAAAAACCTCATTTAGTATAAAAACATTGTTGTAGGTAGAAAAGAAATCAGGCCACACAAGTTACTATAATAACTTGAAGATGAAATTTTTGAAATCTTTCCATCACCAGCTTAACATTTCGAATTAATTAATTTATAACTCTTGCCTTTTCTGATTTATTTCTTCAACTCACTTTAATATAACTTGAACGTTTATTATAATTCGGTAGAATAACTGTTTCAAAGATGAAAAATTTTAGTAAAGTGGTGGCCGTTTCTTATTCTGCCTAAATTATGATTGTGGTAGTAAATTAAATTCGTTCGGTTATTCTATAGTTTGAATTTCTCTGTTCTCTTTGGCAATGATTAAAACATCTTATTTTAGATTTACGACACTATGTTAAAGTAATTTGCACAGTATCTAATGCTTTAGATACTCAAAATATACGAACACTTGTTATTATTCCCCAAATATAATTGATTTCTATAAATCTGGTGTATAATCAAAATTTGGTCCATGTCCACTTTTCATAGATAATTAAAAGTTATAAACATCTATATAATGATATACAGTATTTAAAAACTGATGGTCTAAGCTATACTAATAAATTTTTAATAAATTTAAAATAATATGTATCGACTTAATTAACAAAAGGAAATCATTATCTCTGTAAATGCTTATCGACATAAGCTTTAAGCTTTGTTGAATTCATTGAATATGTTCAATGTGCCATAAGTAGGTACAGCTGTGTCCTGTTACATGAAAATATTTTATTTTCTTAGTGAAGCTTTTCAGGCCTTGGACAAGACAACACACATGACATTTGACCATTTAAGTCTTCAGTGACACACTGTAGGATCAAATCATAGGCCTTCTAACAATAGATAAATAGGTATTATAATCATGAAGTTGTAGAGATTCATAATAATCTGATACGCTATTAATAGATTTTAATTTATTTTAAAATACACTTGAATACAAGTAAACTATTTAATGTTCATTGTTTAGGATTTGCCACTTAATTCGCATTATTTATCAGTTAATTTTACGATCACTTTTTCAGTATAAAATATTTTATGTTTAAATTAGCAGAATTCATCACTAATCGAAATATCACGAATGAATATATCACGAATTTAAATTTATCATTTAATTGTTAAATACTAATCGTTAATAACGTAGTAAATTCTATATATCTTTATTCTCCTCCAGACAAAAATTTTACTTTGCAATTCGTATGCTCTTTTTTTCTTACAAAAATCAATAATTTTGAACTATTTTACCAGATATTTATAAAGCTCTACAACTTGTAAACCAAGACCATGTATCATGTATTTTAGGATATTATTAAGTAGGTATAGGTAGACATTGCCTATGTACAATTGCAACAACGTTGCATATGCCTACTTTCTGGCAATCCTAAGTAAAGCTTACAATTTGAATAAACTTTTTTTTTAGATTATGTCTTTAATAAGTAAGTAATAATTCTATTTGAAATAACAGTACAGCGTTCGAACTGTTATTATCCTGTGTATCCATTTACATATTACATTTTCTAGTTTTAAAGTATTCTCATACAACGCTTGTATGTTTTGGTTCTGAGAAATAATTAAGATAATTACTTTACTATTATAACTGGCCAATAAGTATCTGCCACTTTTCTTATATTATTAATCTATTTATCATATATACAGGTAATATACAATAATCTCGCTTAATATAAGTAATGTTATTATCCTAGTTTCAATAATGTTATAATAGTTATATGAATAGAAACTTGACCGCATCTAATCCGTCAATGTGCGCTATTGTTGCACACTGGAATATAAATACACTTTTATATAAAATTTGTATAATCTACATGAATCACTTTAAGTATATTTTCTCTTTTAATCACAAAAGATATAAATGTAATAACTACTACGCAAGCTGGGGGCCATGGGCGGTTTCACTCTGGCAGTAGTATCATGCAAATAATTCTAAATCTGAATTTTCGTTAAACGAAAAATCAGTTTTTTTGAGAATTTGTGCTAAGTGTGTTATATAGAATTTATTTTCTCATACTGATCTTACATAAGAATTAATTTCTTCTAAATGTTTGACTTTGCCTATTATTCGGATTCCTTTTGAGAACTCAAATCAGTTAATTTAATTGTTTTAATACCAAGTTTCTCTTCATCTTATTAGGACAACATAAATGATACATGTGTTTTACAAACATAAAATATACAATAAAATATAATTATTACATCAAAATGTGAAAATAAATCCTATATATATATAAATCGTTTTGATGTATCTGCTGAGGTTTTGCATATTACAAAAATTATTAATGATAAGCATAAACATTTTCAAAAATTTTCAAAAGGAAAAATAATTTTCTATTAAAAAAAAAGTAGTTCATTGTAAGTTCCTTTAAATAATATTATCAATGTGGAGAATATTCAATAATGAATAAGAGAACAAATAAAAATGCTTAAAAAATCGAAAAATATACTCGATAAAACAATCATTAAATATTTCGGATTACGTATTTTATCAAAAGCTGAGGAGATACATCGTATCAAATATAGTTTCCAGTGTGAAGCCCGATATGCCCTCGATTCTTTTCATCTGTTGTTACTAATCATCTAAAGGAAAGGAACACTATATGCGCTATATCCATCAATAAGCAGGGTAATTCACAACAGATGAACGTCTTATCTATTTTTTTTTTTTCGATTAAAACTTATTTACAGAAGTTACTGTACAGTCGTAGTTCTGTTGTGATGTAGGTCCATCATAGCCTTGAATGCGAGTAGACCGGTTCTCTGAGGTAAAGATCGTATTGCAGGGAGAACTTCAAAGTGAAGTCTTTGAAATAGCACAGCACATTTTGTCAAGCAAATATTCCAAAATCATAAATTCGTTAAGAACACGTTTTATAACGCGTTACGGTGTACTAACACGGATAGGTTTTGTAAAATCATTCCAATCTTGTGCTGACATTGTCTTCAAAAGCCCATATTTTCCATATAAAATCCTATAAATGTGCTATACGATTTTGTAAAATCCATTTAATGAAAAGTTATTGATTCATTTAAATCAAACATAATATTAATAATTCTAACCTACGGCTCTTCGAATATTGTCAGTGTAAAAACTTATTTGGGAATGGAAAAAATGGATAAATGGCAATGGTGTATAAAATTGTATGTAAATTTCTTGATCGTATTGCACATTTACCGTATCAAATAAACATTTTAGTATTAATCTATATGTAAAACCGTTCGTGGAAAATATTACTCTCTACGTTCGATATTAC
This sequence comes from Eucera pruinosa, assembly GCA_028830335.1. NCBI lineage: Eukaryota > Metazoa > Arthropoda > Insecta > Hymenoptera > Apidae > Eucera > Eucera pruinosa. The sequence goes on from JAMYCR010000005.1 coordinate 6,531,317, forward strand.
AAAATTCGATTACCATCGTTTTTGTTTTTTTTTCTTTTAACACAATTAATATAATTGTGGTACATTCGTCAGTTCTGGAACATATGCCCGGCACAATGTTATATAACGCGTGTTTCTATTGGAAATAAAAATTTCCAATGTCAAAGGACTAAACATAATCCGTGCAATAACATCTTTACAAAGAAAGCACTACTACGTGGTGCTGTGTTTCTGTCTATTAGTTAAAAGTCATCGTCTTTAAATCTAATAATATGCCCTAACTTCGTCAATAGGAATATTATAATTAGAGCTAAGATTTTTTGTACCATTGAATTAGGTGAAAGCACCCAACAGTGACCCCAATACGTTTTTTTGAAATCGCTCACTACAGGTATTTTCGCTCCATTGGAAATATATTTGTAGTAAGGTGCAAACCTGCCGATATTTTTCCTTAACATCAGGGTCGCAATTTGATTAGTTTTCTTACGAGATGCCCGTGTATTCTCTTTTATTCGAAAAGTGCTAGTATGTCGTCGCTAGATGAGGGGTTACCACTGCTAGCGCCACTGCTAGGAGGGGTATTCAGATCTGGTGGATCTAAGTATGAAAGTAATTCCATTGGATCCACAACATTATCCGGCAAGAGCTGTAACATAATGCAATAAACATATTAATATTCGCAAATATTCACGAAATTACTGTGAATATGAATGGTAGGAATCCCAAGAAAGAATTAAAAAAGTGTACAAACTTTCAAAGTTTAACCCTTAACCATTAACCTAATGGTCATCCCATAAGTGAAATATGTTGGGACTCCTATAGTTTAGAAAATATACTATAATTATTACTCACATTCAATGCTTCTTGACCTGTACCCTCGCCATCTATTACTGCAGCTGGATCAAAATTAAGATCCGATGGTATGTCTGCAGTATCGTTATTGATGTTTGTATTCGTATTACCAGATGTGTTATGGTTTCCAGTGGATTCCTGAGATGCAGGAGGAACACTTGGTGGACCACTATTTCCACCACCTGGTGTGTGTGGTGTGTGAGGAGTATGAGGTGTATGCGGTGTATGGGGCATCTGCAACACATGAAAATAAAATATTTAGTTATTGATATTCGGACTAGTATTTGTTAAGATCTTAATTCTTGTCAAAATGTATTTTCTATGGAAACAAATGGAAGAAAATAAGTATTTGGGGTTTCGAAAGTTTCGAGTTTCGAGAGTTTCCAGGGTTTTGATTCCTCAATGTTTCGGATTCAAATTTCGCGAGTCTAAAGTTTTGACTCATCTCTACTAATAACATACCTGATCGTTAAGTGATTTCTCCATAGCGTTAAGAGGATCTAGAGAGTTCACTGATTCGTTTAAGTGTGAAAGAGGGCCCGCTCCATTGGTATAATCGTTATTAGTATTGGTGGTCGTTCCAGAATTAATATCGAAAGATCCTCCGGAAGAATTCCGATGGTTGATATTGTTGTTTCCGTACGTGGTTGGTGTATTATTCATCATAGAGCCGCTTACAATGCTACTCATGTCTGGCGGTATGTACGGGCTCATCGCCTGATTCATATCCCAATTATTCATAGTAGGCATATTCATACTTCCAGGTGACATGGCCTTTGTCATCCTCTTGCAATCGTTTTCTTCTTCGGATTTTATACCAGTTAAATTTTTCGCCGGCTTCCAATTCGCCATCGAGTCTATCGTAACTTCCTCCACTTCTGCAGTGTTCAAAGTGTTCAAGATGCCCCACATGTATTGATCAACTTCTAAACCTTCCAATTGTGCAGGTTTCCTATAAACGATAGACGTGAAATATTCTTAAAATATAATACTTAATATTGTAGTTTAAAATTAATGAAAATATTAGATTAGCCAAAAAGTTTTATCGTTTTTCTACAATGTAGCGCTTGAATTGCAATACATAAGTAAATATGCAAGTAATTTTTCAAACACAATGATTGATTATACCACATTACGTACTATTCTATATCGTCTACGTTTACTCTAACTAAACGAGAAATTGTTGGAAAGATACTTACGTGCATACAGGACATCTCCAAGATCCTCGTTCACAATTTAGCTGTAGGTATGACTCCAAATCGAAACACTGAATGTGTTTACAGTCGTGACCCCTAGCTGGCAGTGTAATTCGTTTAAAAGTAATAGGACATTTTAAGGATACCTATAACAGAAGAATAATTTGCTTGTTAAAGAATTTATTCAGACCATACAGACGGAATATTCTCAACCATTGAACTGAATTAATTAACTGAATAATCTACCTTAAGTGCTGTTTGTTCTACGACATCTTTCTCCGATTGTATGCCGTTATTTGAAATAGTATTATTAAAGTTTCTTTTAATTTTAGTAATACAATGTTCAGCCGTGAGTAGCCTTTTACGTAACAGTCCGTGAAGTACACTTCTCACGCTTGGTCGGTGAACTAATTGAAGCACGAACAAATGAGACTGCAAATAGAAAACATTCCAGTATGTCTATAATTTGAAAATTAAAACTTGAAACGATATATACATATTGAAAATAAATAATGTTTAAAAACTTACACAACAACACGCCGATACGGTAATTTGTATCGTATTCCTTCCTGGTTGACAAACGTCCTTCAGGTATAAAGGCTTGTGAGACGTTTTATTCTCACCACGATCGATAACTAACGGCGTAGCGTTCACAGAGACTTGCACGCTCGCTGGCCAATTCGTGTTCATTTGTCTGTCCTCATGGTGAAAACACTTCAGTTGCAATTCCAAGTCGGACCGCCACATTAGCGTTTGATGCACCGTAGATTTCAATTGGAATACATGGTTGCTTACAGCCAAATTATGTTCTAAGCGGAAGGGTGGAAGAATGATGCCATCCCTCACAGGGAATGTTAATCTTAACTCGTCGTCTTCTGCGCTCAGCAAAAATAGTAGTTTGTCAGTATTCTATTTTATTTAAAAATTTTAATTAAATTTCTTTCATTTCTTTAACGTTACTTGTAAAAATGTGAATTTGCATAAAGATTCGCAGTTTATTAATCCTTTCACAGTGTAATGAATTTGGTGAACGTTGGACGAAAGGATGATATAAAAAATATTTGTTTCCTTTACTGAAATGTTTTCATTATTTCGATTGCCAGATGCAAAAATACATTTAAATAGCAATGGTAAATATAATAAAATTCAGGATATCTGATTTAAAGTGTTATATTCAGCAACTTACCCGAGTCTTTCTCGTATTAAACTGCGAAAGGATTAAAATAATGAAACACGAAGTGGACGAAACAGCTAAACATTCTCCGCAGTAAATGTGTTAATAGGTGCAAACTGATTGCAATCTAATGGCAATGAACATATTTTGAACGTAACATTCCAACTTACTCTGAATGTTAACCGGCGACTTCATCTCGTTGAAATTAGGCTTGATATCCGGATTCGGGCTAATGTAAGGAGGCATGCTGGTTGCCGGGGTCAACGGCGGAGTCGGATTACCGGGGATAGGACTGTGCTGATAATTCAGACTCCCCGCGCCCGTCGTTCTCATTGACGCGACATCCTGTTGATACTGGCTGGTTACAGCACCGGCTGCACCATACGATGATGCACCACCGGCATATCCTGAGTTCGGTTGATGACCGACGAACTGATTGCCAACTGTCGTAGGTCCCATACTAACCGGTATACTGTTGCTACCGTAATATTGGTTACTCGCCGCCTGACTGGCGGTGTTATACGAGGGTGCGGTTTGTCTCATGTTGGTGCTCCTTATCATAGAGTTAGGCCCAAAACCGGCGGCAGCCGATGGATTCATACTCTGCAGCGGCTGATACTGGGGTTGGAAGTTCGGCCTCGCTGCTGCAGGGTAATTGGTCGGATATTGCGACGTCGTCATGCCGTTGAAGGCTGGCTGCATCGCGGCCGGGTTAGGGCCCGCGGCGTAAGGGCTCTGTTGCCTTTTCTGCGCCATGTGCATCGCTGGATTTGGATAAGGCGCTAATCTCCTTGGATAGCCTTGATGAGGTTGAGCCTGCAAATATATATCAATACAGTGAACCTTTTTGTTGGATTTTTAACCCTTCGGCGACATGACGGGTTGTTTAAGTCGAAGCGAAAATTTTTACGTTTATTTTTTAGGAAACAAAGAGGATTACATGGCTCCTTTACGTAAAAAAACTTGTACCTTCAAGTATATCAAAATAATAACCTTAATATGTATTTCAAAATTTTCTTGCATTTTTTTAATGCGTAAAACAATAAAAAAACTAACTTGGATTTAGAAGACCCATAATACCAGCTGCAGTAGTTAAGAAACATCATGTCGGCGGAAAGTTAAAAAAGAGAATACTTAGTTTTTATCGCTTCATTTACCCCTTTAGTATTATAATCAGTAGTCTCGTTCGTTGTGCAAATTATGGTTTAGTATAAACGCGTCGTGTGTTGGTAATAAATTTGAATCTGAACTCTAACCGTAGTCTCACTTTGGAAAATCGAGAATCATGGAATATAGATTATGTCAACGAAAAAAGATAGGGTAAAGGGCTAACTGTATCAAATCTAAATTACGCTTTGATGGTACCGTTTTATAGGGAATCAGGTGGAGTAATACTAAGTATATTATAAAGCTGCTACAATAGGGGAAGAGTTACGTTGAAGTGAATTTGATACTTTACGTACCTGCATGCTCATCTTGTTCATCTGCATGTTGTTAGGTCCCATCATATTGTTCATGCCCATATTACCCATGTTACTCATGGAGCTCATGGGGGTCATACCGCTCATACCATTCATACCGTTCATACCACCCATCGACATAGGATTCATTGAGTTCATGCCATTCATACTGTTCATCGAATTCATGGAATTCATAGAATGCATTGGGCTCATCGTGCCCATGCTATTGAAGTTGCTCATCCCGACTGGCCCCATTCCGGCCATTGGTCCTCTTTGGGCGTACCCTGCATTGTACGTTTGGTGGGGTATTCCATGTTGGCTCTGCATCTATGATCAACAAATAAGATGACGTATTTAACGGTCCTTCTTCTAAAATAAACCAATTGGGGAGAGGGGTGGAGTTGAAGATAAGAACCAGTTGTGTCGTTCTATAAAACTGTATAAAACTCGATGCAGAGAAGCGACATTTTGACGCACGATCGTATGTTTCTTCCTATTTTTCCAATTGAAAACAACAAAGACAAATATATGATTGTGTGGTGAATAGGGATTTAATACCGGTATTATGCCAGTAAAACTATATCGATACCGATATATTACCGAAATACCGATACCGCAAATTCAAATAAACACTAATATTCTTTCGGTATTCTGATTATGAAAATTGTTGGTCTGACAAATCTTTACGGTCTTATCAGCGAATTTGAAGACCGAGATTCAATTGTTTATAGTCCATATATCCTCTATCACTAAGTCTTATCCTATATCCGTATATGCTATAAGTGAAGCACAAATATATCATTAGAACGTTATAAGGAATACAGTACTCAATTCTATTGTTCCAATGTTCTATTTCCAAATTATAGAAGTGGTACCGACTAGTTATGCTTACTTTTACGATATCGGTACTACGTGTATCGATTCCCGGTGTGATAATGTTGATATAATTACGATAAAAAAATACCGGTATTTTCCTCAGTGGCGAAAAGTCGCTCGTCTGCGTCAAGCCTAAGGGAAGAAATGGTACCTGATTGAATTGCGAGGGGATGTCTTGGCGGTCCTGCATGGCCACCACGCTGGCAGTGGCGGTGGCCGTAGCGGTGGCAGCTGCCACCATCGCCGCGGCACTAAATGTCGAACCACCACCCCCGTTCTGGGGTGGCACCGTGCTATGATAGCCGGATGATAACACGGGTTGCACCCCAACACCGATCGCCGCCGTTGTTGAAGATGTTCTAGAAGCTACTACTGAAGAAAACCAGAAACGCGTGTCGCGTGGCACTGGTGATTTAACGAAAACCAGGGTGCTGCAACAAGAGAAAAATAGCACAAATTAATAAAAATACATGTCTACACAGTTAAAAGATGCATATTGAATATCGAGCAATTAAACTTGGTCGTACTTGGCTTTGATTCGGGAAAAATTTATCAGTAGACTGGTTTTTATGCATTTACGGGAAATTTAAGTTTGCAAAAAACTGTACAATGCACATAGTTTGCAAGAATGAATAAAATACCTAAAGAGGGGTAGAATGGATGACTAGCTTAGAGGAGAAGAGACAGGGATGAATGGTGAGCAGATGAGTTACAGAGCATAAGAGAGAAGGAAGGGAGTGGGGAATACGGCGGAAACGGAGGTCAAACCAAGGAATAAGAAAGCAGAGGGATGAGGAGAGAGTGGACGAATGAGAGAAAGAGAAGCAATGCGGCGAGGGAGTTGCTAGTTGGGGGTGATGCGACCGAAACCAAGCGAAAACGAAAAAAAATAGAATAAGAACAAATTTGTATAGAGAATGGAAGTCCCTTATACTCTGTAAGGGACCAGGAAAATTAAACTAACTATAAAGTACCTAAACTAATCCTCACGTCGCTACGTTTAGGGGATGAAACATTTCTTCGCCGAAGTTCCATTTTTTTAATTGTGTTTGTAAAAATAGGAATTTGCATGAAAATTCGCAGTCTACTTATATGATATGGCATTAACAAATGAATCATATGAACATAATATAGACATCTCTTTGTAGGTCAGATTCGTGTTCGAATTGTTTCCTACGAGTCAATCGATTGTATTGCAACGTTCTCTATTTTCTACAGTGTAGTAATAATATATGTCAATTATACATGATTGCTGAATTATTTGAGAAGGTCGTCAACTTAAATTGCACATCGCATGTGCACTATTCGGCCCACCCTATTATCGACAATTTTTAACATTAATATCGATGTTCAATTCTCGAAACTATTTGTGTTATAATCTACCTACTACTTACTTGACTAATTAAGTAGAAAAAATTTCAAAAGCGCATGAAGAAAATTTGACAAAGCTAACTCACAACTTACAAGCTACCTTGTAATGTTTGATACAGTTATCGTTACTCGCTTAAAGCAGTGCGTAAAACTCTTATCGGCACCGTGAAAAAACAATAAAGTAACGAAGAAGAAGTAAAGAATTACCAAACATACTAAACTCATTACACAATCACTATTTTAATCTTTTGCATTCTGTTGACGCTGCTATGACGACACGCATAAATTTCCTCAAAAGTCAAGATTTAAAATGTTTCTTTATTTTTGTCGGTTCAATTTTAATTCCTTTCAAGAGAACGCAAGTTAAAGGCCACTTGTTTCCCTTCCGAAATACGTAATACTTCAAATTCTCACAAGAGCCATAAAAGAGTGTTAGAATTACCTTTATATCATAGTATATAAAAGTTTTGGAGTGCAAAGGGTTAAATAATTCTCTATACTGTTCAGACTAACATCTGTTAATTTTCCTATGGCGTTTTAATTTTTTTCTAATATTGATTTACCTCCGACTCCGGAGTCTTTTTTTGTCTTACAGGCACACAGAATTACATTTAAGATATCGGAAAGGAAGTTGGACGCTTTGTCGTGCCTTTCTATCGATACCCAGGCCTCGAACATTGTTCATTCTTTCGAGTAGCCTTAGTTCTCATTTCTGTCCTCGTTCCAAGGCGTGCATACCCCAAAAGATCGAAAGACAGACCGAACCCTGCGCGCACCGTTCATATTCCCAGCTGGCCAAGGCCCCTATTGGTTTTCTGTGGGAAATGCACGTGCTCGCTATTCACACACTGCTGCTCTCTGCGCTTATACATAATACCGTTCTGCTACAAACACCGCTTGCCGGTGCAATCGTGGCCCCGGGAACCGACGCTCTTTACACGATCGTTTTCGATTTGTCCTGATACTTCAAAAAAGTCTCCATAATGTGGCGATTTTTCTCTGCAAACGGGAATACTAGAAGTATCAAAAACTTTCGATATTAAAGGCGACTGTAGTATGACATTGCTAGGCTTGCAGTTAATCTAGTATTCGTTAAATGTTAGTTGGTTAAAGAACTAACAATTTACAAGTAAATATTACATTGTAAACTCGCGTCTGAATTATCCTATATGTACAGACTTAGTTCATTGGCGGCCAATTTCGCTGTAGCGCCAGGGTGAATTCAAGAACCCCTATAAGACGAAAATTTTGTTAATTCCTTTCCGCTCCACTGATAAAACCTTTATAAATCAAAATAAAGCTTACTTTATCTCGAATCATTTGCTAGATATTTAGATGCTCTTTTATCTCTGTAGCCCGAATTTAGAATAGCCAGATCTCTACAAGTTTAACTTTGCAAGTCCAACCTTTATTGTCGTTGCCTCTATAACTTGAAGATCTTAGCTCTTCCCTTCAGATTCGAGTTATCGAGTTGCAATGTTATTACTCTTCGAGTTGAAATTCAACAAGGCAATTCTCGTTTCTTGACATTGTATTTTTCATATTGTAGTGATATAATTATTTATTACCAAATTAGCTACTACTAAACTAACTATTTTTAGTCTGCGCATTTCGGAGCAGATAAAATTGGCTAAGAAACTTTGTCCGCTCTTAATCCTTTACCCAATTTTTCTTAATTTTTTGGAAATATGCTCATTGTTAAGGCAAGAAATTCACTTTAATATCATCGATAGTTCCTGCTATAATTAATTAGACAAAAATTCTTTAATGACGGCACAGACTAATGCCCGAATAATGTTGCGCTGGCCACTGCCGTTTTGCGTTTCATAGCATTATCCGTTCTGAACATGTTAAGTACCTGTGTTTCCTTTAACAATAACTGATTATTAATAATGTACACAGGTACTCAAAATGACTCTATATAACTCTGTATGTACCTATGACATTATCGTTTAGAAGTAATCGATGTTTATTACAAGGATAGTAGGAGCTCTAATAAAACGCTTATGTGTTTGCACTACAAAGACTAGGAAGTTGTACGCTATTTAGGGGATTGCACTATTGTCGAGAAATTTAACTTGGAACGACGACGAGACTCGAGGGAAAATTACTTAGAGACATGAAAGAAGTTATGAATAAGGGTATATGATAACCATTGTTCTACATAATGTTCGAAACTCGGAGAACACCACGCGAAAGAGTGCACCGTGTGTATCGTAGCGTATCGTTTGCGATATCGCGTTACCACGTGTACACCGACACTTTTGCGCGTGCTCGAAATTCTATAAAAAGGCCGGTAATTTCTGCGCAAAAGCAGATTCGTCCCTGTCCTTTAACTTTGCCGTGTAAAGAGTTCGAATCTTTTCAATGGGATGTGAATTTGAACAAATACAAGCCTTTCGCACGCTCTCAACTAGCGCCATCTGGAAGCGTCCTTCGAGCTTTCCTTTAATTAGAAAATTGTATATCTAAAATTTTCAACAAATATGCTATCAATAATATTTAATAAGTGCATTACTTCTTACGGTTTGTAACAAGTAAAATTGATCCATATTCTAATTTAAATGAATAAATGCTGAATATATAAAGTACAATAATATGATTTTTTCCGGAAAATCGAAGATTTCTTTGATCTTGGTTGAAATCTCTGTTTCGGTAGCATAAGCTACATTTATTTATGCTAGACCTTGAATTCAACCTCGATAGTCTTACCTATAGAGTGAGCAATCGGTCGATTTGATAAGATACCAATCTATGGACATTTACTTTTTACTCTGAGTTACAAGATAACGTTTTTACCTTTTAGCATATCGAACGTTTATGAATTAGCAACTAAAACCCAAAAGACCAGTACCTATTATTTGCCCTTTAAATTTATTTATTACAATAAAATAATACTGCATTTCTCTTTATTACAATATTTCATGAAAAACGCCCTTAAATACTGTTTAAATTTAAACGAAACTCTTACTTCAAATATTCTAAAAAAATCGACTAAGAACACGTTGCTCGAAATTATTAGAAGATACTCCTGCGCATAAGTACGTAAAAACCAACAATAATATTAAAAATCAGCAAAAGTAATTTAAAATAACACACGACTACTTAGCACGTCAGATATCGTCACCAATGCCATTCATCGTGTCATCATGGAATAAAACCGTTACAATTGACAGACGAAAGGAACGTCTCCGACTGTTACAACTAGAATAAGAAAAAAGTTATAAAGATCTCGTTAATCATTTGTTAAATAATTTTTTTCACCGTCACTTGACCCTAGTGGTTTTCAAAGTCAACGAAAGAGGGGCGCCTCCTCTCGCGACCAAAACGAAAGCCTTCTCCCCGCGCGCGGTGTCCTCGAGACGCGATTATGGCGCATCGAACAAAAACACATTTCGAATAATAGCCTCTCGGTCGAATTCAATACGTTGACGGTAGAGGAACACTTCACTCGTATCGCCGATTATATACACGTACCTTGTACATGTGTGTTGGTATATAGGGTGTTCATAAACTGGCACATTGGAAGACATTGTTAAAACCGTTATTAGGAGATTTTTTAGCATACTACGGGAAACAATTACATTGGATTACACAGGGTGTTACACACAACTGGGAAAACCTGTATCTCTAAAACGATTACAGGCAGGAAAATGTTTGGAACTATTAGGTTTAGGGCATAAGTACATTAATACTTTTTTCTATAGATTAAAATACTGAATCAAAAAGTGCAATAAAAACTATGAAGTTCTGTTTAAAAAAAGAATTTAATTGCATTTTTTAGATGCACCGATGCATAATAATGCAAGTGATTACATTCAGGTTGTGCATTATTTAAAACTGTTTTAGAGATATAGCTTTTCCCAGTTGCATGGGGCACTCTTTATAGCACCAGTCAGTCACAAAAGTTTAGATACACGTGCAAATTTCAACTATTAAAAAAAAATACAAGAGTTTCGATCATTTCGGGCGCATTAATTTAGCTATTAATTAAAATTAGACATATTATCAATCAGTGATGCCGTCTCTTCCATTTTTTCACAACAAACATACGTAAATCAAAAACTCGATTTCCGAAAAAACTTTAAAATAATATTTATAGTTTCTGTAGTTTTAAACATGAAGTTTGAAATTCGTTAAGTTAATGGGTCTCGTAAATCTAGCGTTAAGCATTTTACGATTAAAATGAAATATAGAAAATACTTACTTCATTAAATACATAATTTTTCAACGTCCAGTACATTCGTAAAAATATGGATTTGCATAAAAATTCGCAATCTAGTTATATATTAATAAAAATTAACACGTTTAAATTAAGAATATCGCGACAATGACGTCTGTATACCGTTTCCAAGTTAAAAATTCCATTCATCTTACTACATCAACTACGATCCAAATCTTTCCGCGCGTTGCAGCATTCTGTTATTGAACGTGGTTCAATACACCAGTGTAAATAAATAGCGTACACGTAGTCGATTATAGTACCACTGTCACAGATCAGAATCAATATCATACATATAACAGTCAAAGAAATTCTTAAACATTTTAGATTAGTTATTATTTTGCGTCTGAAGTTAGTCGGTTCCTAATACTAAAATTTTAATTGAATTCTTTCACTATTTATTAACTCAGCGATGATACAGTCGGCCGAATAAGTTTTCGTTCACTTACTAAATTTGGTATAGTATATAGGAAAACCAAAGAAAACATAAATCCTACATGAAACATAAATGAAAAAGGCAGAAGTCAATTTTTATTAATATAGAATAAGCTAATATTCCTAGAAATTGTTTTTTTATGTATTAATACACGCGCCTAGTACATATAACAGGAGACAAACATTTATGCGTCCGATTGTGCATGGACAGCGGGATCTATTTAGATTTCAAAAAACGGCTTCCAAGAGCGTTTATCCTTTCCTTGTTTGCAATGCAAGCGCATAGAATCTCTAAACATTTTTTCTAAGCGTTATAGCACATAAACCCGTCTGCAGTTGCAGCGTATCTATTAACTAATAGTGAAAGGGTTAAATTACGTTAAGTATCCCAGAAAAGTATATTTTTTGCTAATATCAAAACGTGAAGTCGATTGGTTTAGTAGTTTTTGATATATCGCGCGCGTCAACTTGGAGCTCAATTTTTCGTCCATACGTTCCCGTATTCAAAGTTTTGTAACTTCGTCAATTTTAAGAATTCCTCGATAAAAATTTACAGACATATTCTACTCGTTCACTCTTAGAGAGCAAAGAAACAAAATTCGACTTTGTTAACTCTTTTAAGTTATTATCTGGGTCGAACGCGCTAAAAAGTGCATTTTTACATACACCGCTGTACAAACTACTCATTGACGCACCATAACCATGAGTAATACTCAATTCTCTGTCTCCTTTCTGTTTTTATTCATCGTGCTTATTGTTTCGTATTAGATCCCAGACACCATGCGCATACATATGAACACACGTAACGTACTTACGTTCAGATATAGCACGACGCGCAGGGACATTTCGTAGGTTGACGTCATCTCGGGTCCCACCCCCTTTAAATTTGTGCTGAATGCAACTCTGGGAGAAAAAAGGGAGAGAAAGAGGAAGAAGGAGAGACGGTGAAAGGGTAGGAGAGAAAAAGACGGAGAGCAAGAGGGGGAGACCCGTCAAACCTATGCCTTTTCCCTTCGACGTTCTCTCTGTTCTCCCTCATCCTGACCGTATATTCCTTCTCCCCTTCTGTCTTCCCTCTGAACGGTACCCGCGGACGGGGTGGGCCCTTCTGTAAAGTCCGCAACGGGTTTCTATTCTCGGATGTCAATATTTCGTCAACTAGAGCCCACTCGGCACGCAACAAAAGCCCCCTACGTACAGCTTGCGCGACTGGCGTGAGAGAAAGAAAGGAAGAAAGACCCGTCAGAACGTCCGTGATTCGTTGTATGATGTATTTAAAAGAGGATGGAACATGGCGGAAACGAGTAGCACACACGGGCGCAAACGTAACGCCTAACAAGAAACTGAATACGAAGCGCGTTATAAGTTATTCTTTATTGATATCATGGCTAATCGTAGGTATAGGATAGACCACTCATAGGAAACATCATAAATTGCATGCCTGGTTAGACTTAGATCAAAGTTACATATCTAAAAGAATTGTACAAAACTTTACTAAATCGAATGATTAAAGTAGTACAAAATAAAGGGTAGGTTTTCTTATCATTAACGTTCGGAAAAAGCGATACTTATGATTAGTTACGTATATTTTTTTAATTACCAAAAATAGTGTCTTATAACTTTGTCAAGTGAAATTATATTATTTGATTTAAAATGGATATTTGTTGTAGTATTCGTTCAGTTTAGGAAGGTATTGATTAACAGTAATCAGTTTTATTTTACATGTGACGCTCTTTAACATAAATATAAAATTAAGCCCTTATTCAAGAAATTTTCAAGGTGTCATATGTTTTTCGACCAATATATTTACACAATATTTTAGATTTGTATTTTAGACATCAATTATGTCGAAAACAATTGATTACCGTAATATTTAGCTATAATTCCCATCGTTTTAAAAACGGAGTTGTGTTTCTACTCTAAACCAGTTATGTCGCATGTGGCACTAAAATGGTAAGGGGGCCAGATAGCCCTCGAATGATTCTATGTGAGAATGAATAGACTATCCTATACAACTTCGACGGTGTTAATACACCCCAGTGAGAAATTTGATATTCCCGCCAGAGAAATGTTTGAAATTCCTGCCGCGGAAATGCTTGAGTAATGTTCACCCTACCATTTTAATGTTTTTTAAAATTATTTTTATAAATGCTTCTCTAATATCACGCATTATATTTTTTATTCTTTTTTCTTTAAGGAAAAAATATAACGGCGTTTTTCTAAAGTCCTTGAAAACCTAGTAATGGGTGGTAATACTGGTGTCCTTAATATATATAACGTAGTTGAAAAAAAGTGTAGATGTAAGTGGGTCAATGCCGCTTTCAGAGATACAGAAGCAGATTTTGAGAAAGTAACGATACATCAGAAAATATTCCAGAAAATATAAAGATACTTGAACAATAATTCAATGCTTGAAAGTGCAAAATATTAAAAAAATGTCTTGTCATCCAATCAAGACAAATGAAATTTAAATTGATATTCGACATAATATCTTAAAATGATTTTTATCCTATTTTTATTCTATTTCTTGTATGTAAAGTGATGGTAAATCGTTTCGAAACTGTTTGCGCATATTCATGGGGACTAGCTTTAAAGACTGTTTCCCCATTTACAGAAACCGAGGAGACAGCTAACACAGGCGATGTGTGTTGTGTGGTGGAGGCGAATAATATCGAGCGAGGATCCTTGTACGAGATAAAATGGGCCTCTCACGGTCGTCGCGCGCCGACATATAATAGCCGCGGTTCTCCTCGCTCGGTACACCGTGAACTCGTATCTGAACTTCGCCTTAACAAATCCAGTTCCGATCATCGCCATCCTTTACAACCATCTGTATTTATAATTATACAATGATGCGAGTAAGACAACTCTGGTAAATGGGTGAATTTAAAGCTTAATAGGTATACTCCTGAAAAGACTGAAAACTTTGATTGTAGCAGGGCTGAAAAAGGCAATCTTAAAAATTACACGTTGTCTCGAAACTTATTTGTCTATGCTATTATAGAAATCTAAAAGTGCTTTTTGTTGCAAAAAAAACATCGTTTTTTTTATTTTATTATGGAAAATGAGGTATTAAGAAATTGTAAAAACGATGAGATCGTGAAATATTACCAATGACGAACTTATAACTAAAAAGCATTCAAAGTCAATGTAATATTTAAACTATAGAATTGGATATCATTAAATCGAAATCCTCACGGAATGAAATGCTAATGGTGGGTACTGATTAACCCTAGAAAGACCAAAGAAGAAATCAAACTGGAAGACCAAAAGTATTAAATATAATACCTTTACAAAACCAAAATTACTTCTTCTATATTAATTAATTAATTTCACAGACATAAGCAATGATAAATAATTTTATTCAACCGTTTGCGGACGATATCAGCAAATAGTAGCCCGATCATTTCTAGTTTTCTGGACACGTATCAGTATTTAAGCCAATAATTGCAATCAGCGTCATTCATAGGCACTATTGTCAGTAACTGGACGAGAATTCGTTAAGTCCCATTTATAAAGAGTTAATAACTGATCGAAAATGCGTTTAACATTATTGTGTTCCATTTGTAAAGGGTTAGATATTCTGTACCAGCAGAGTGACATATTTTTAGTATTTTGTCAGTTCAGATGGGTATAACATGCCCCTCCTTCGCTTTTCTAGGTTTAATCGTAACTAATATTGGATAAAGTTCTAAAGAGTCCGAATTACCGATTAAAATGGAATGTGCGGGAGTGTGCAAACCATAAATACCTAATTTCAATGACGGTTCTTTAATAGTTTCGAAGATATTAACGCATACGCTGGCACAAATCTGTGCGTATAGGCAAAATTCAATGTGTTGTTCTAATTAACCCTTTCTTCGCTGATATCAGCACCTATAGGCGTTTAAGAAATTCGCGCATAGCATACTATTGGCGTCTTTCGCCGAATAATTTTGGTTATCATAAACACTATTGAGGTCTTGAAATATCTGAAATCCTTATCCATTTAATGCATAGAGACGAATTGGAAGAATATGAATTTAACATAATCCAATTTAATATTTTAGCGATTTTTCTATATTCTTTGATTAAAATACATCGCAGCGAAAGGGTTTTAACATCGTGGAAACTATAAAAGATATCGTCACTGAAATTCGGTATTTAAAATCTACCCCCCCCCCCCCTCCCCAATTTCATATCGGCGATTTGAGCTTCTTGGAATAATAGACCTAATATTACCAACATATTAGCAACGCAACGTATCAGAAGAAAACTCACGCCCACGCATATTGGACTTATCAGTCACGTATCGCGTCGTTCAACCAGTCTAAACGCACCTTTAAAGTGAGTGACAAAGAGACAACGTGCGCGGGAGTAAGGAGGACAAAAAACGAACACACCGGATGCCGATCGCAACACTTCACTAAAATCAGGACACAAGCAGAGAGAAGGAGGATGGGAACGAGGATTCGAGAGAGTCTCGAGAGCGTTCAGGCGGCGAGTCTGCGACACGTAAACAAGAGCGTGTGTCCGAGGTCGACTCGCAGAGAATCGTGGGAGGAATTCCTTCCTTTTTTCTCTCTTCACCGAAGTTGTATGTGAAGAGGCCGAAGGAGGGACACACAGAAGAGAGAGCTATGATCTTTGTTGCATCGCGTCTTGTTATTTTTGGTGCAAATCGCCGGAGACAAAAACATTTTCACAGAAATCTTTGCCTTTTGTTCCAAGAGTTACAAATATCAGCGTACTAGAGGTATGCGAGAAACTCGAATATATTCGAGAATCTCAGCATTCTCGACTAGCAAGATACTTTCGAGATATCGTCTCGATTTCGAAAAGAAATTTCGTCTCGTCTCGAAATTTTCTAGATCGCGCACACGTCACCAGCGCATCTTATTCGATGATTCGAAATTTATTCGCTGAACAAAAAATGCACCGAAATCACCGTGTCGTCCACTCGATGTTTGTTACGCAAATACCGATTATGCAATTTGAATCTGCGAGATGAATACAACACCCTTTCTTTGAAATTTCTACTACGCATTTACTTTGTCGAACTGTCCATCACGACGATCTTTTTGCATCCATGACAGAAAAAACGTGCATGTCAGACATGAACACTGCGTAATTAATTATGCAACCGAGAAGAAAATCTTAAGAAATATCTTCGATTGCGTGTGAATTACTTATAAAAAAATAAAAAAAAATCGGAAACTATAGTTTTCTTTGTATTTCTATGGATTGTAGATTCTGAATTGCATATGTAGCAACTAAGGCTGGGAAAAATTGGTTTTTAAAATAGATTAATAAAAATAATTATTTTTATTTCTTCAAGCGATGTAGGATTTGGCAAATAAACTTTTCTTTGAAATGATAGTTACATCAAAAAATAGTATTTCAAATATATATTTTATTACTAACTCGTGCAAATACTATTTTGAAATGGGTATTTTATTGAAACATATGAAAATAGTGTTTTAAGTAGTAATATTTTAAACAATAGTAGTAAATAAAAAAACAGTATGGCAAGTAAGCAGTTTTTAACTTGAATATTTTAGAGTACGATATACTTCTATCAATAAGCCAAGACTTCCATTTTGTTTATACGTAACTGTAAATATTGCACATAAGTAATTTATACGACTTATGGATAATTGTACAAAACTAAATAAACGTTGCACAGGTGCAAAAAATGGTGTTGTGATATTATATTTGGTAATTATTTAGAAAAGGTAGGGTTCATATGTTGCAGAAATCAACATTTGAACAATTTTTTCCTATACATATAACCGCCGGTCGCCCTTAGTTTCCGAGATTTTTCCCAAGAAAAGATTGGTACTACTGTACTGAATTCGATCTAGACATATGCATCGGTGGCACAGCGTATGCGTAAGCGTTCGATCGGCGATTATCTACAGTTTCTATAAACTGATCGAGGCGAACTATAATGGACGCACATAATGTTGCATACAAATATACAAATTGCATATTCGAAAATTATCGAGAATCGATGAGACCCCCTCCTTTTCTAAATAATTACCTTATATTTTAGAAATACTTGAATATTTTGGCGCAAACTATTTCAAATTTTTGCTCAGTCCTAATAACAACAATACAGTTGTGGTACAATTCGTGAAATAGCAGTATTAGCTTATGGCGAACGTGCCCATAGTTCTTCATTAGGCTCGCCAACAAGAATTTCTCTCGTCTGCTGGTCTATGAGAAGATTCTGTCATTCGCAACAAATGCTTGTGTGGCATTTCGAGCCTGGATGGAATCGATTTTTCCTAATGGCGAAAGGTCGAACGACAGAAGACGTTTTGAACGTCTCCAAGAGAAGATCGCCGACTTCTCGATCAACTTGCGCAGTAATGTCGATCCACGGCTTGGCGCGAGCACGTGCGCACCGTTCATTTGATGACAGCGCACCTCACCTTCGAATGATTAATTTATCGTTTCTATCACGTATCCTGCTGGTGCATCGCCGCTGTGACCTTTAATCGCTGCGTTCCTTTCGATTAACGCGAACGGAAATGGTCCTATACGTGCGAAGGAATGGCAACTACCAACACCCGCAAAATCTTCGAATCGATGGTCTTCGTGTTTGCGATCGATGCTTTTAAACGCATCGATCGATTTATAAACATTAATTAAGAAACTCAAACGATGTTTGTTCGTGATCGTGGCCTCACGAAGTAACGAAACAAAGATACGGATATTTATTAATAAAATTAAGGAAACGAATTCGTTATGAAAACTGTGGCATCTTTTGTACTTTTCTTAGTTCTCTTATATCGATCTCTTTATTTCCAAAGATTTTATAGTATCTTAACCCTTTGCACTCAGTTGTCGCCGCTATGAAGACATGTGTATATTTGCTTAAAAGTTAAGGTTTAAGCTTCGTGAATTAAATTTTCATTTCTTTAAAATTAAAGCAAATTTCTCCGTTTCGAAGTATATGTGCTGGTGATTATGAAAGTGGTGTAAGTCGAAAATCTAAAAAAATTGAATTTGTCACTTATTTTGCGATACATTGGTTTATTTATTTTTTACTTACACCACTTTCATAAACATTGGCACATATAACAAATTAATTTCTCACAAGGATCAGAAAAGTGTATTGTGTATCGTGGAGTTGCTGTTGTATCATATTACTAAAAAAGGTTAGAAGTGTAAAGGGATAATACCAATATTATGTGTCGCAAATTGGTCTACTCCATTACTGCGTATTTATGTACAAAGCGATCATTCGTTTAATCCAGATTCCTTCTTAGGGTTGAATGGACTTCACTAGTTATGTAACACAAGCACAATACTTCGGTTCTACATAATATTAGATCGAGTTATTGATCTTGTTTATTTCGATTTTTCCTCTCCTTTGTAAGTATTCTAGTATTATCGTTTCGCTGTCATAATGTCTTACGTTGCATCGGTAAAATGTCAATATTGACTCCAGTTCTTTGATAATTCGAGAAAGGTAATTTTTCATTCATTTCTTTTATTTCGATCCCATAAATCGCCCATTCACCTTAATTACGTCAAATATGCTAATTAAACGCACGTTACAATGTGACGATTCTTAATTTTTAATCATAATTTATGATTATAGCATGAAGACCGTATGTAAGGGTTTAACTAAAAATTCTCAATTTTAATATGAAACATGATAGTAACTTTTCATGCATCTCAAGAACTGACTTATAATTAGCATTGCGAATTTTTATGAATTTATGGAAAATTTTAATTTTCAAAAAAATACATTCTACACACAATGTACCAAAATATATAAAGCATCCAAAGTAAAGCATACGTTATAATATTTAGAGCAGTGGTTATTAACCGGGGTTCCGCGAAATTATAAAAAGTCACAAGAAGTTCCACGAAAACAATGTAAGCAAGTATGATTTGTCATCGGTCTGAGCTTCTTTTAAACTCGAATGTAAACCCGAATAAAGATGTATATTCAAGCAACCTTTATCCACCGATTTTAGCGACCACGTTAACTTTAAAAGAAAACCGCATCGTTTGACGATGTTAAATCAATGGACTTAATGATTCTAGTGTTCCGCAAAATGTTCCTATAATCAAGTATTTCGTGGCTTCGAAAAGGTTAAAAACCACTGGTTTAGAGGGTGAAATAAATCGCTACTAAAGTCCCACTCTTTTAATTACGTTTCTAAAAATAGAAATTTGCATGAAAATTCGCAGTCCACTTATAATTTATTCAAAAAGGGTCAAGGATTTTGATTCCTTTCACCATTTTTCCTCGATCGCTTCCGACATGTTTGGAATGATCGGAAACACGTGTGCAGCAAAAGGGTTTGCATATGCGTGTATAAACGGAAATAACATCTGTTGCTACTTGCAAAGAAGCCAAAATCTAAGATTTGACCACAGTGGACTTCCACAGCGCTTTAGATAACTTCCTTCCGTTTCTGAACACGGGAAAGCCGTACATATCCAAAGGAACGCTCCAACGTCGCGTCGCCCACAATGGCGGCCGATAATAAGAGCAAATGCAAACAGAAGAGAAATCTTGCTTTTACTCTGCGAAATTATCGGGCGTACTTACATTCTTCCAAGTTACCCTCGCTCGGAAAGATTGACCGAATATATATCTATAATTATTCAGTGAAATAAATAAAATTGTTATTTCACTTTTAGCGGGAATTTCAATTAAAGAAATTATTAATCACGAGGAATTTTCAATGATACAAAGTTTGACTTCAATTTTTTTTTTAACGAGATACTAACGAGAATATTTCTTTCATCCCGATGTTTTCGAATTTGGAATTTTTTCAAGGTCCCTGAATTATATTTGTGCAAAGCATTTTATAGAGAAACGATACCTAGTTAGAATATTCACAACGAGCGTAACGCAAGAACAAACAGATTATGCAACTGGACGATATGCCTCGCATTGTCATTATGTAAGGATCACAGTCCAATTCTGGAACAATACTACGACGATTTAATAATTACGACCTATAATATATGTGACGGTGCATAAATGGGAAGCGTCGCAAAAGAGTTTTGTAACAAACCTTAGCGATTAGTGTCACGTTACAGTTCCACGTGGTTCCATAAGCGTTACGCTTGAAAATCCACCATGCAACATTACTATACATAGCAATATTTTTGCAGTCTAATATTTTCACCCTACTTTAAGAACTATTTATTACTTCCTGTCACGATTTTACTCGATTTTTTAAGAGTAAAGAGTACAGTTGAGTCGGAACCTAATATTTAGATTCGCGAAACTCAAGTAGTATGCATTTTATCAGGAATATCGCGGCAGTCGGCGACCAATATATATAACGGGTGAACTGGTTGAAAAATACCAGTAGCTTGAATTAATGTTTCATTTAAGATTAGTATACGTGTATGTACGCTTCACGGAAGTTGTATTCGTGTACATGGGAAAGAAAAACTAATCGGAGTGGGTTTGGGTTAGATTTTCTGAAGAGGACCCCCCCCCCCCCCTTCGGGGGTCCGACCACTTGTTTACGTTTCAATCTCTTATCAAATGTTACACCTTACAATTAGACGAAGTCGAAAAATGTCGAAATGACTGAAATGTGAACAAGTTTTCTTTAAAAAATCTAACCTGAACTCACTCTGATCAATCTTTCCTTCCCGTGTAGATTTCTTCAACTCCATCATTTGTTTTAAGAAATTTACTCCTTGTACATATTGATTTCCAGCCGCTGCGATGTGTTTATAGAAACAGTTGATAAGCGGCTGACATAATATACACTGCCACGAACGCGTAGGTATAGGCAAAGTTCATTGCAGAGTAGTAGCAACAGTTTTTCGCACATATCTCGGAAACTAAAACTGAGCGGTGGTTACATGTATAGCAAAAAAGTTACTCAAAATGTTGAGTTTTGCAACATATTTAAATATCATAAAAATCGGTGAGGTGTACCCTTCTATGCACAATTACCGAATAGTTTTCGAAGCGTTCAGAGAATTTATTACCTCCGCTCTGTCAGAAACAATTAGTAAATTTTGAACCTTATGGGAACAATCATACTTCTATAAGTTACATCACGCGTGCTTCCGAATATCTCGAAATGTGACGGAAGTAATTTATCAGAGATTTTGCGGTGATGTAATATCCGCAGCTCAAATATTCACCTTTGTTCTGCTACCTACCATTGGTTCGAATTGAAACGAAATATTCTTTTGAAGCACAAACAAAATATGGATGGTTTGCATAAAGGGGAATTCGACTGTCCTTGACACAAAAAAAAACGACACTCTTGAATGCGCCTCGATAAATTCATCCATCAAAAAGTTTCCCCTTAGCTTTACATTATTGAATTAAATTAAACGATTTACAAATTGATTATATTAACTCTTGCTGGTCAAAGGTCAAAATATTCCTTTCGACACGTTCGTTATTGACCGGAACTCACATCTTTCAAACAGCTGCTCTGCCAACTGAGTTATCATAATTTTCCCAAATAAATTAATATGCGTACCAGTTAAAATTTACAGGTTAATAAATTTGTTCAATTGAGTATTTGTTATCTTTTGTGTCTACTATCTGTCTCGAATCTATCGCGAAATTTAAATCACTGACTAAGTACAGGGTAAATCACTCATAAAAGACATAAATTGGGTGTACGTAGTCATACTTCGACCAAACATATACAAAAAAAAATTGTACAAAAATGTAACAAATGGAATGATTAGAGTAGCACAAAATAAAGGGCGGTTTATATATCATTAACATTCGGAAAAAGTAATAATAGTGAAAAAGAAACGCGTAGACACGTGCGTGAATTCCGCGCGCAGAATTTCAAATTCCCGAAAGTGTTGCCAACGTTTGCATATCGTGCGCAGTATGCCATTTACGGTGTTACACGCGTATCCCCGCGCTTTCAATGTCGAAATCAGCTTTTGTATCGGCGAATTGTTACACGCCTTGCGTCACGCGGCTTTTGACGTGCAATAAATCCTGTGGAGGATGCATTTCTGCAAATAGAAGCGTGAGTGAGCGCGAACAACCACGCGAAGGAAGGCCCGTCCTGTCAGGATTCGGAGAAAGTTGTTTCGGGGCGTTGATTGGCGGATGACGAAATCACGGAAGCCGCCGGCCAATCGTTGCTCTGGAAACTTTCCCAGAACACTTAACCCCTTTGACCGTTACATAAATATCACCCGATCCGGTGCAGCATGTTACAGCAATGTATTCTGCACGATGAGATAAAGGGAACGCCGGGCGACAACAATTCGCTGTCGACTCTCTCCCACGTAAAACTTCAACTGCTACGTGTTTATACAAGCAACAAAAGAACAGTAGTTGCATGTGAAAATCCCCTTAAAA
Source organism: Eucera pruinosa (assembly GCA_028830335.1). Classification (NCBI taxonomy): domain Eukaryota; kingdom Metazoa; phylum Arthropoda; class Insecta; order Hymenoptera; family Apidae; genus Eucera; species Eucera pruinosa. The sequence goes on from JAMYCR010000005.1 coordinate 6,554,199, forward strand.
TTGCGTTAATTAGTTTGATCATCAAATAGTATGCATCTATTCATAATTAAAATTCGATGGCTGTTTCTCCTCACTTAAATTATTTAGGAGGATACAAAGAATTGGTACATATACACAGTGAATCGTCAAAGTCTACATACACACTTTGAACTTCAATTGTTCATATATTTTAGAATAACAATAGTACTTAAATTGTTCGGGGGCACGTAGACTTTTGCGACTGACTGTAGGTGATGAAATGTAGTTTTCATTTAAAAGTGGATAATTAGATCACAATTGGTTGCACAAAACGCGTCAATTTTTTACATAAATTGTATAGAAATATTTTCTTCGTCAACGATTGTAATTATCAAAGAACCATAAAATGTATTGCGGCGTTTAAATGAGCGTAAGGGCTCGAACAAGGAAGCAATTTATTAAGAATTAGAAAGGCACGAAATCGCCTTATTACCGGAGAAATCAAGACAATTGTTTTGAACAGTAATGTATGTATGTACGAAGTAGAAAGACATACTTTCTTCTTGAGTCCGTTTATAGTTTGACACGCATATAGTTATACATATACATGCATATATAGGTGGTTGGAACAAGGAAGTGGAGAGAATATACACAGGCGCCTATAAGTTAACTCGGAGCACCAAAATAACATTGGACGTTTCACCGTTGACTCGGGCAAAACGAGTGAATTCTCGTGGAAAACTTTGATATAGTTTATACCGATGCCTGGTAACTTGATGTATGTCAGGGTTACACTGAAAGGCATTGATGATGGAGACCGTCTAAGAAACATTTTTCACGGGAACACTGAAGGAAGATCTCAGTAATGGCTCGTAAAACCATGAGTCGCAATAAGTCTTTTAGTGACCGCTGTAAATCAAAATGCATCTCTATTAATATGAACAAGCAATAATTCTCTTTCTTCTAAGATTACTGATTTAGCTAAGAAAGTTATCAAACTATCAACTATTTAAAGCAACGATGGCATAATTTGATACAATTTTACGTGCGCGACACATACACCATTTAGAAAGAGATGCTCGTTAATTTCAAATAATCGCGCGCGTATTAGTACGGAAATGACTGTTTGAATATATATATATCATCAAAGGCACCACATTTCTACCCGCTCCTTGTGTTAATTATTCCGGATTACAGAAAGTCTCCTATCTACTTTCTTAAGCTTTTCTCCCAGATAGAAGCTGCATGATAATTATAACTCTGCGACGTACAAGGAAAGTGATTAATACGACGCGTTAAAAAAAGATACCAGCCACACAAGCAATGCAACAAGGAATTCTAAAACCCTATAAATATCCCCAGTCTAATTATAATATTATTTCTCTATCTAGCATCTAAATTTGCCACGCAACACCTTAACAAGTGGAACGAAAATGCTTACATGCTTTTAAATTCATTAACGATATACTTTTATTTCTATCCGGTATATTCATTTGCTGTACACACGGACGCCAAATTCAAATCGTGAGTCGCGCACGCGCCCGACAATAGGCGATTAGCGCGCATGCTGCCAATGATAACCGATAATAGGAAAGAATAAACGAGCAACTAAAGTTGTGACAGCTGATATCAGCATGTCTTCCTGGATAAGGTGAGCTGCGGCCTTGCCACGCGTAACTGCTTCCGGCCAATCAACGCACCCCGTTTGCAAATGCGGTTATATTTTATTAACCGATCGGTCTTGCCGATACGACTTCGTTGCTGTACTGAAACTATTATTTTTTTTTTCGCTTAACGTGCTGATGCATTTCTAAATTTCGTCATAGATCACAAAACGCGTTATCGTTATGGTGACGATTAATCTTTCCAGCGGAAATTTGATATACACAATGTTTTTACGGTTATCACCGAACCATGAAGTAACTATTGTGAATTATATTTCTCGCGGTAGCCGTCAACCACGGTCTTTTATATACCCCACCTCATCGGGAACAAACGATTAACATGTACGATGTGAATGACAACTGATAGTTTACTGCCTTCGCGGATAAGGTGCAACGCGACCTTGCTTATCTGCTACGCGCAATTCTGATTGACGCAATTACGTGCGACTGAACTGATGATATCAGATGTACTATTTTTAAATGGGTAATGAATTTATTTTATCAAAAGAATAAAGGATTATGACCAAGTGAGCATATCTAATTTTGCTAAAAATAAATGCTAAATTAAACAAAAAAAGTGGACTATTCATTGGTACACCTAATATTTCTTTTAGAGATGGGACCCTTGAAATCCAAAAGACTTCTCGAAAATCGAAAATATGTACTACTTTTATATTTCGATACTCTCGAAAGTATTAATTGAGTTTATGTATAGACATTCGACTTTTTTATAGTTAAAAAATAAGTATTTGGTCTTTGGAAAGATTCGAGGCTTTCAAGGCTTCGTAATATTTTTGATTCAAGTTTTGCGAATCTAGAAATGTAATTTCGACCCATCTCTAACTTCTTTATGTAGCTAGTTATTTACTTATAATACTTATAACATCTTAATTTCTATCCTACGTAACGATTTTGTTGCTTACATCACAGTAATTCAATTTAATTTATTAAAAAATGCATTCCTTAACCATTATCTTAGCGATTCCGTAACTTCTACAAAACTTATTACAAAATCTCTAACAACGTAATTAAAGCGTAACAGTGTTTGCTTAAAGATTTATTTAGAATTGATTTTTATTGATTGATGACTAGATTGTGGATTTTCATATAATTATAGGAAATTCAAATGTATAAAAAAGTTAAAAATGCGCATAATATGCAAAAAATATACAAAATTTTAGAAGTGAAGTATATATTATAATATTTAGAGGGACAAACAAATCTCTATCACTCTTCCGTTCTTTTAATTACCTTTGTAAAAATATCAATTTGCATAAAGATCCGCCATCTATTGATAACATAAATAAAACAAGAAATTTTCTCTTGCCAGCGTGTCTAAAACATATTAACATGTTGTCTATACATAGTTGGAAATATCGACGTTCTTGCTTGGCGTTTGACATAAGTAAGTACACGGAACGAAATTAGGCGGCTGGCGCTCTCAGCGTAGCTGCGCGCACGCGCGCTAGGTCGCGTCTTCGCACGCAAGACACGGCCGATAGCGTGTGGAAACGAAATGTACCACTCGCTTCGGTTATAATTAGTCACTAATCCTTATCACCTTAATCGTTATTTCCTAAATAATACCACGAATAAAAATAAACTACCAGAAAATATGTAATCATATTCAAAGGTGTACAGCTATGAAATTAAACATCGTGAAAAAATAACCGCTTCAAAGTAACATAAATCCCAAATAAGCGTCTCTTAACCTGTCACTTAAGAAAAATATTGAACGAATCACATTATCTTTCGTTTATTTGAAACACTATAGCGACGAATAATCGTTCAGATAAAAGCAAAACCGCGATAAACCGATCCGGGAAAATTGACCGCAATCAACACACAACGTGGCGCGGTAAATTTGAATTTCGTTTGCCGTTCTCCCGTTTTGATTTACGCGCGCGTTAGAAGACACACGTACCAAGACCTCATTATGCAACCGGACAATTATGAAAATTTAATTACGCCTCACCTTGAACGCGCGTGCGGGGATATAATGTTCGAAGGCTGCTCCATTGTCGTCGGTCCGCGAGCGTCACGAGCGGCCGCTTCGCGCCGGCAAAACAAACGTTTCATAATCCAACCGAGCGGATTCCGTCGCGTGTAAACCAATCGTTTGCGCAAGAGGTACGCTGCCGTTTTCGAAGGATAGGATCAGACGGCAGCTCTGTTCGTTCCTTCACGAAAGTTTTTCTTGCTTGCGTTAGTGATTTCGACGGACGAGAACCTGATCGCTTTAATTTCGAAATTTATATCGAAATAAATTGCCCGGTGTGGCAACGTAACGTACGGTTTTCAATGCTCGAAATATTTTTTTATTCGTCCCCTTTTGGTTTGAGAAACACTTACTGAGAAAATGGAATATTCCCGCGGAATAATGCTATCGGAGGAATGAAAATTACGATATGTCCACAATTTTCTACGTGCCAACGCACCAAGGTGAATTTATAATGTGCTGTGCTCTGACATAATTCTTCCGTCAGTTCCGAGGCGTCTGTTGTCCTTGACAAATAAGTACCCTCGCTCCACAAGAAGAGTGCGCAATCAAAGATGACGATATATTCCTGACTCGCTGATATTTGCCAATTTGGTAAATAGCAGCGACCCCCTTTGAAATAGCTGTAATCTACCTGGGATCTACCTTTGTACGCGACACAACTTCCATAAAAATTTTTGATGGCCGTGCACACATTGAGAAACTACGGCACTTCACATCAACTTTCTACGTTATCCAACGATTGTTACAAGAAGAATTTCCTAACGAAGATCAAATTGATATCTACAAAGTAGAATGTAAGAAAGAAATAGCGTATGGCGCATATCGATGAGAAGAATCATAGAGACGTAACGAAGTATGAATCGGCAAGTCGACCTCATTTATTTATGGATAAGGGCAAAATGTGTGTAGCAGAGGCTCTCTTCTCCCTGCTGCATCCCCACCAAAGATCCACCGGGTGATTCCCCCCGCGGCAATACGTCCCTGGGAAGCACGGTATGCGCCATCGAGTGTACGCTTATTTTAACAAACCTATTTCTGATATTGTGCCACCGCAACGGGGCCTGTATCGAGATTAGAACTTGGGCTTTAACGAAACCAACTTCTTGTGCTCGCACTGCGGAGACGCAATAACGCGAAAAGCAGAGAAAGAGCGAAAAAGAGAGGGACAGAGAGATATCTTTATCGAGAGAGATGGAAAACACACACGAGCAACCGCGCCTCTGCATATGGACACAGAGATCGCGTGTGTTCGATGCACGTACGCGTACTCGTGCGCGGAGCACATTCGACAAGTACCCCCCTCTCTTTTCCGCTCATGCTCGTAACAGTGGTTCTGTCTCTATGGCGTTAGGTGAAAGCTCAACGTTCGTAGAAGTAGCACTGGACACCACCGGTGGTTGGAGGTGTTCGCGAAGCAATGCGAGCTATCGATACAATGCACTCTACTATGCACAATGTAGCAATTTTTAAGTGGAAAAAATGCAAAAGGTCTAGTAGATACTATAATATATGATTCATACGCGATAGTATTCGTAAAGTAATGCGAGTGATAATATGCTGTCTTAAATCACGTTAGTTTAAACTCTGACACAGCGTCCCAACTTCCTGTCGCTGATTTTAACAATACTTTTAGGTCACTTTTACAAATCACTTCTAATATAGACACAGATAAAAGTATTGTAGTTTTGTGCATGATATAAATGTCCTAACGCTCAAGTTATGTAGCTCAATTCTGCATAGATCTTGTAACGTCGAGGCGATTTGCATGATTTCTATTGTGATGTCCTACATTCTTTCTAAATTTCTTTTCATTCTATGTGTTGTTTAGGAACATTAAATAAAAAACGTATTTCGGAATTCTATCCATTTTTGTACAATGTATTAAACACAAACTAATAACTTGTTTCAAACGATATTATCACAACTATACCATTATCTTTGCGAATCTGGTATAAATAAATCAATCTGACATTTTGATTGTACATTGTTAACAAAAAGGTATTTTATATAATAAAATTTATATTTTTATGTGGTAGTCCTAGAAATCGTGAAAAGAACGAAAAAAATTTTTAGGAATGAATCATCAGTATTTGAACTCGAGCTGTCAGAGTAAAACCACGCGCGTTACTTCGATACCACAAAAACTTAAACATATAAAAATAAAATAATTTAAAAATTGCAAAATTTCAAACTCGAATAACTCAATCATTATTATCTGTGTCTATATTGTGCTAGTTTGTTAACATTAAAATTGCCAATCCAAAGTTAGGTACTTTCTTATGAACCAGTAGTACAAAACTTTAATTTCAAATAAGCGAAAAGCAGTTGAACGTATTTTGGAAGAATGACGAAAAACAGACTAATAAAGCTGGCAGTTAAAGCGGGGCGCCACAAGGCTGCAGCGACAAAGCAACAGTACATAAATGTCAAGGGATCCTGACATAGTTTTTAGGTTAGTTGAAGTGACTGGTTATCGGACGGAGAACTATATGCCTTTGTCAATTATATTACTGGCAAGCGGTGTTCTCTCTATATAATATTCAGAAGAGCTTTCGGCAAACTATCGTTGATAGTACAGTGACTTGGCATATGACTGCTAGCGATAAACGATTAGATAGCCCGGGCATAGCCTATTGCGCTGTTAATATTGCCAAGATTATCTCAGTATGCACCAAAGAGACTACTACACACGGTATTATACGTGACACCGAGTATGACGCCCCCCCCCCCCCCCCGACTCAAAACTAACCAATCTATGTATCGCATTATTATTTTTTCGTATATGCACGGACTGATAATTATCAGTGACAATGTAGTATCATCGTGACGCTAAACGATGTATATCGAACGATCGAGAGGGTTACTCGATTTTAAATCGTTACCCGCGCGTCACCTGATCGCCCAATATTTATTTTTCACGTCACTGTTATCGCGAACATTCCGTGATTCGGACGCGGTAATAAATACCCGCGGTCGCATATCGATATTAAACGTGTAACGATCTTTCCAACTCTTCTTGATAACTCGTTGTTTATCGATAAAAAAGTTTGAGAATGCATAGAGCCTTGGTAGTATCGCGGCAAGTGCTTGTAACGCATTTATCGAGTATCTTTTATTTCCTGTCAGGGTAATACATAATGAATTTGAATCCCACGAAGATGTATAGTCACATTCGTTGAGTAGAATATTAAAGTATATTTACTGGTGGGTTAAAGGTTATTCGGTAGCGTATCGTTTCACATCGTGTATAGCTGCTACACATAAAGGTGTTAATACGCCGACTATAACGCGTTTCGACCCTCGACTAGCCAATTGAAGATTACAGTGGACGTGACTTTCTGCCTCTTTTCGTGTCTCCGTCTATGCGAGACCTCTCTACCTCTTTCTTTCTTTTTCCCTCTTTCGTTGTCCGCTTACTCTTTCCTTCATAGTTAACCAGGATCGGCTCGAGAACCGAGCAAGACAGAGTGACACATCTTTAGAACAATCACCCGTTGTGAAAGCGCCTTACCGGTTGAAATATCTACTACTGCAACGTAATAACGATCAAGTGGCCAGTCGAAATTTTTGTTCTCTATTCTTCGTTTCGAATAGAATATTCGATAATTTTAAATTTTCGCGCCACGAACATTTAAATTCGTCGTTTTCACAGTAACGATAAAAGTTTCACGATTATTAATAGAACGAGCTTCAAATTTCGTTTCACTGAATGAAACTATTTTTCTATACTTGATTCACAAGTTCAAATCCATTGGATTAGCAGTTGCGAGCAGTTTAAACGAACGCGAGCTCAGAACCAACGACAACCACTTGCAAGAACGCGATGTACATAAAACAATACACTTGCACTTACCTAAAGGATGACACAGAGGCGCATTATCCTCGGTCAATACACCTTGTTCACGGTATAATCCAATCCTTCTCGTGGGCAAATGGAATATTATAAGGAAAACACTAGATCACACCAACGTGCACACTTCCCCGCGTCCACGAAAACTGTCTACGTTTATCGTCATCGTCCGTCACGACGACGAGCACGGTCACCACGCTGCTCTACACTGCAACGCTTTCGTCTATTCATCACCTCGTCATTACAACGACAAAACAAGCGAGAACGCGCTCCACGATTCAGACTGAACGTGCGGAACCCACCAGAGAGTGTTGCACGCGCGTGCGACTCGGATGCGCCGCGGAGAGGGTAGAACTCCTCTGCTCGTGGCCGACACACCGGTGTTGTGTCCTTGCGGTAGCAGCGGCGACAACTTTATTGAGACGCAACGTTTCCCAAAATTGTTTTTCGATGACACACGTTAATTGCAATCGTTGATCGTCAAGAAAAGTACCAAACACAAAAACTATATATATATATACATATATATATACGTTTCTCTTTTTCTTTCCACAGTACAAAGTTCTTTCGTTTGTTTGTTCTCCCTCTTTCTCTTACACACTTTCAAAAACCTTTATTTGTATCCACTACGGTTGTGCTACTCGCGCGCCTGTCTGTCACAGAAGTACTGACGGTACAACTCAACGACGAACTGTTCGCAGAATCGACGACGACATTGATAACGATGATAACGACGTCGATCACGACGGCGATAGGAATAGCAGCAGCAGAAGCTCTGAGGACAATGACGCAAACATTTGAGAGATCGTCGCGTGGATGGTCGTCAACGACGATGCTCGTGAACGAAGAGAGAGCGTCCTCTCGGTATTCGCGGACGGCTGACTCTGACTGCTCGGCTGACTGACTACTCCGCGCCGGGTAGCATTGGCCCCGCTAAACGGTTGAAAGTAATACTGTCTAGTGAGAGGCTGTTGGGGCCAACATCGGTCTTGCTTGCTCCCCCTTTGTCTGTCTCTCTCGCTCCTTTCGAACACTCTGTCTTTCTCACTCTTCCAGCACGCTCTCTATCGGTCGGAGTTGTGTATATACCCTCTATGTGTATCCATAGTTCGGTGTGCGTCTCTATCCGTGTCGATTCGTTGTATGATCCTGTATTACACAAACAAAGCTTCCTCTGTATGTGTTAGTAATTCACGTTGATAGTAGTGCAGAGTAGCAGGAGCAGCAGGCACGATGATGTCACAGTGGTAGTAATGTTAGTATGGTGTGTTGGTATCGAAACAACGACTACACGAAGGTACTAACGGTAGTGGTGAGGTTAGATGATGCGGTGGGAGTAGTTACACACGCGTACGTATGCAGGCGCAGGCGCACACGAACGCCATCTAGCAGGAGCGCGACACTCGCACCCAACGCACAGACGCACGAACACTGCGGCACACGCGTGTGCCCACTCCACAGGGACGCAGCCAGTCGAATGGATGAATGGTGGGGGTACGGTCGACTACGAGCGACAAACGTAGAAGCAAAAGGACAGGGGAAAGGGGAGAAGATGCGGTTCAACTGAGTGGGGGGAGAAAAGGAAGGAAGTAGGCAGATGGATAGAGACCGAGAAAGACACGCAGGGGTTGGGTGGGGTGAGAAACGATGGAGAGTGAACAGGGGCAAGGGGTCGCTCCTCCGACCGAGGGGTTGTCGTGCCGGTGGGGAGGTTTGACCTGAGCTAGTTCCCCTCCATTCAATCCACGGCCACAATATCGGTTATAGCGAGCCACTGTTGCCAGATTGTGCGCCTCGACGGCGACGGCGGCGGCGTGTGGGTGGAGCCACGCGATAGAGGGAAAAGGTCCCCCTGTAACATCACCACCATCCTTTTCTCTTATCCTCGTGCATACTGCTCGATCCGAGAAACGAGCACGTCTGTCCGTTTCTCCTTCTCTCTTCCTCTTGTCGCTCTCTTTTCCCTCCTTTCTTTCTCTTTCTTCCTTTTCGTGGTGCGTTCTCTCTTTCTGTACTGGCGTCCTCCGTCTTCCGTTCTCGGCTGTTCCCGCGCTGTTGTTGTCGCTACCGGGACGCACGCAGGCCTCTTCGAAACCGAGGTGCATGTGGCATTTCTACGTGCGCCGCCCGGAACTTATGTACCAACGGGTATGCGTGCCTCTGTCGATAGTAATATATCGTGTATACATACTACTCTACGCCGCATAGTCGATCGCCTCGAATGGGATGTTTAACGTGATCTTGTTACAAGCAGGATCGATTAGTTGAGCAAATTGAAATTACTTAGACAATTTATGAACAACCTTGTAAATTGAATCTGTCGTAATAAAAATCCACTCTGCAAATGTCTGTATATCGATAGCATTGATTATTTTTAAATTGTATACATCAATTTCTTTTGTTGCAACTCATAATTTTGAAGTTAATTTAAAAAATATTGGAACCTGTTGTCTTTTTCACTGAACTAAAATTTGACGAGTTATAATCAGGTCTTATTTTTGAAAGCACTCCTGTTCCGTTAATACGTTCCAATGTATTCTTCAACAGATCCAAACGTAGATCGGAAATATTGAAACGGGATTTCACGTTAAGTTACTGTGGAACGTGTGTGCGTGTTCGATACGTCGGTATATACAGACGTATGTGCACATATACAGAAAGATGGGTCGGTTCACACGTTATTTCTGTATTTGTGTGCCGATGAATACGAGGTTGCTCTTCGAGTCCTCGTTACGTGTCACGGATGTTTAGATTGATACGTGTGTGTATGTTCAGCAATCACGGTCATCTCGAACGTCTTTCCAGCGGCAGCCTCGAAAGATCGGTCGCAGCGTTGCCTTGTCGCAGGTTATAGGCGTATCGATGTGAAATAAAATAAAACGCAATAAATCCAATAACTGCGACTAACTTTTCGCATTCCTGTTCATTCGATGATAATAATAATTATTTATAAAACGATAAACTCTACTCGGTATTCTTTCTTTTTGGAATAATCACGATTTTTTGACGAACAATTCTCTAAATTATTTTTAAAAAGATTAAACTTCTCTTTAACTCTTTAACGGTGTTTGACGAGTATACTCGTCATGTTGATAGAAATTTTCAAAACAAGATTTCATCATTAGAAAGTTTAAAATCTTCACAACTTTGGCACTGCTTAGATAAGTAATTTTCGATACAAATTATGTTATTTATTAAAGGGTTAAAGGCTATACGTATACTGTTTTTTAATAATATTAATAAAGAAGTTAATAGAAGTAGCGAAACGTTATTTGCAACGGTTATTATAGAGATTGATTTGGAGTACAGCTTTAAATAGCTTCCTCTTTGTTTTGTGGGTTCCGTGCGCGACCAATCCATTGTGCCCACAGTTTAAGCCGACATTGTATTTGAGATTATAGAAGTTTCGGACGGTTGCTTGGATATCAATCGGGCAGCTCCATTATGCATCACGAAGCTTACCCCAACCGGCTTGAGAATAAACGTCGAGGAGGGTGTTAGCCTGAGTTCACGGCATAGGGGAAAGTTTAAGTATTTCAAGGCAACGAACGTATTATTTAAACTTCGTATTTACGCGACCTTAATTAATCGTGTAGAAATCGTAACATGCAGATGAATTTCATAAATTAATCCTACCTTCCGCATTCTTCTGATTGAATTTTGGAAGTTCGTATTCTTCTTTTATAGTGGAAAGTCACGATAATCACACAGTAATGGGGAATTAATGAATGAACGATTAAATTTGGTCACATTGATTGATGCAATATCCTCAAATTAGGAGTTTACATTATAAAGCTTGGTCATTTTGGTTAATAAATCGAAGACAAATGCGAGCATTAAGAGGTTAAATTAATATAATTAATCACAGTATAAGGATGGGTATCAAATTAATAAAACGTTATTTAAGGGTCAAAGTGCCAGTTAAAAATGATTTGAAAGGAAGGGTTACGCATTATAATCGTGTGTAAAAATTACTGGTAGGTTGTGCAGTGTGGTGGCAAACAGGGAACTACAGTACTTTGGCGTGCATCGAGAGCGAAAGGGCCCTCATCCTTACACCACTCCACCATCCCACGCCTAAATCCGTGCCTGGGAGTCGTTACCTTGTCTCTCTCGGTCGTTCGTAGGTTCTTCTCTTCTCCCTTCCGTTAATCATTCTTTCTTTTTCTTTCCCTCTGTGTTTCTCTGTCGCACTTCGAAACGCACGCGCGGGCTCTCACGACCGCAACGAGTTATCCAGTGGCGTCACCACAACATATTAAACAATAGTGTTTACGTAAGCCGTTTAATTAAAATAATGCACGCATATTACTCAATGAAGCCCAAAAGCCAAACCGCGATAACTTACGAATTGCCGGCGGAAATTGAAGCTTTTTAAACCACTTCTCTTTTGCTTGGCTTAGAAATACTTTGAATTCTTCCACTCAGTTGACTCATGTCGAATATAACAAAATATATAGGAAATTTTTTAAATATTTTATTCAGTTGTTATATAATAAGAGTCGCTATTGGATGAAGTCACCTTTTACTCATTTGAAAACTTGGAAACATTCAGCAATTAATTTGTGAATGATTTGATCCACAGTTTGACTGAAAATTTTTGTTATAAACAAGCTGGGTGTTGATGAAATCTTTCATCATTAAAACGATATTTATTATGCAACAACCTTATAATTATATAACTCTCCAGTGCACGAATTCAGTCGGAGGAACCGAATGAGAATATTGTTTCTCTTGCTCAATAAATTGTTATATGTGTAATAGTTCTATACAATAAAGTAACAATTTTATTAGAAGTAAAAGAAACTGCATTTACTTATTAAAAATATAAAAAGATCTACATAGATGAATTCCTAGAAATCTACCCGTGCAGTAAATTAAATATTTTTTGCCCTGTGCACTCGAAGATTAATGAATATACTAATATCGATGGTTATAAGTTTGTTAACATAAATATATGAGCGTTAGGAAACAAAAAATGTTCTATGTAAAGGAATAGTTTAGTAGAAACTATCGATGGATGGTCGACATAGAGCCGTCGGAATTTCGTCGGCTTGAAATTTCCCCGACTGAAAGGCAATGAGGGATCTTTAGTCAGCACAGGAAGGAAAGCGAGGTTGCAAGAGGACGGGGTATAACGGTATGCTTCTTTTTTCTACCTGTCGCGACCCTTAAGTACGAGCGGTTCACCGAGCCAGGCAAATGTTCCTTTATCTGCTTCTGAAAATACCTGGATTTCCAAGCAATTCGGTTCTCGACTGCCAACGGCCTGCGTACTTCCCCAAAAGTTTATGACGGAAATTCACCGGTGGACGGCGAATATAATAATAAACCATACCGTCAGCTCGAAACGACCTGGTCAAGCAACGTTGGTGGTATTGGGCGAATCTACGATAATTCAATGATTAGAAACGTCAAAGGTCTGTAAAGATCTCGTTATACGTTTACGATTCATCGTTGATGGGAACTAAGCACCGAGTGTCGATAATGACTCTTTCGTTTGCTTCTTCAACGATGATGATCAGCGGGACGTATCGTGCCTACGATTACGCGATTGGAGACATGGGTGAACGATGATTCGCCAGCATTGTGCGCCGTAGATTATCGTAATTTGACTTTATTACAACGATGATGGTTACCGCTTACTCGAAGGATCTGGTAGATCTTAAATCTGCCGCCACACGGGCGCATGCGCGCATGCTCGCGCGAGAATTGGAATTGCTAACAGGCGAATTGTTGTCGACCATTACTTTATAATAATTGAAATTCTTGTTTTCAATTATCATTGCTGGTTTTCATTATTTGGAGTAATTTTAAAATACAGTAGAAACTACTTTCATATTAGTTTGCTATAGTATTTTTTAAATATAACTTTATTGCTTAAGAATTATAAATTGAACTCATGTTTTCCTGTTTCTGTTGTCTCTAAAATTAGGGGTACTCATTAGGAACTATATTTTACTCTACTTAATATAAGTTATTAGAAGTACACAGTCAGTCACGAAAGTCTCGGTCCATCCTTTAAAATTTTGATGATTATATAAAAGGATGTTATGAGGTTGAATTTTTTATTTTTGTATATTTTCTTATAAAGAGGCAGAAGCAAATATCCACGGTTTTAAACTGCGTCCAACTTTAGCACATAAACAAAGTCAGTGACTATAAAATATTAAAAGCCCAAATATATTGAAATGGATAGATGTACGGAGATTTTTATGAGTAACTGTAGTTTTATCAAATACTGAATAATTATTGGAAGATCAAAAGCTCTGTATTGAAACAAAATAGAAATTATGTACGTACAATGTATTTCATATAGTTAGAAGTTGTTTCTTCATAACAAAGTGTGTAATTTGAGTACGAGTAATGAACTGCTTGATACAGCCACGCTATCAGACTTTAATAAACTTCCTGTCTATATGATAAAGTAACCTTTTTATCGAATCAATTTAATTGAGCGATCAAATCGCACGAGTAGGCGATTCTTCAATTACATTGCACACAGTTTTTCCTGGCTATATCGCAAATACGTGCGAATATCTATCGAAGCATTTTTCCACTTATATTAACTAGTTTCCTTTGACAACTTTTAATGAAAAGAAATTAATAGACAATATATGAAACATTAAAGAAGCTATATTTATGAAAAACAATACTACATTAATTGAAGAACTTTGTTATCAGTTATTACATAATGATTAATATTTCTTTTCTCGTAAGTTCTCCTTAAAGACAGGAAAAATATAATTTCTTTTTTCTCAAATGATAAAAACTTTGAAAGTTACTTAAAGTTCAATTGTTGCCAGTCTATAGCGTAGTATAGCCTTTCAAACGGTCAAGATACCAGCAACGTTTCTTCAATTATGCATACACAATCGCTGGCTGCAACTGTCGACCTCTGATAGCCGCCGCATGATGAAAACACGCTATAATTTTGTCGATTACGCGACAACAGGAGAATTCGAAACCACAACCAAGTTGTAATTCATCACCACTAATAAAATAAAAAAAAAAACGAGACATAGAAAAACCGCAAACGGTCACTGAGAAAACGCCTTTTGCTCTCTCGCCGCTGATTTGTAGTTTGACCGATCGAGTTAAACCTTCTAATACGTTAATCGCTTCAGTCTGCCACGATTGCAGATAGAGTTTCATCACCGAGAAGTATTGCTTATGGCACGAGGCCTTAAATGGTCCCTCGCTACGAGCGATTTTATACTCGAGGCTATTTAGTCGCGTTGGTATACGTTTTCTTCAGTTTTCCTGCATCCTTGCTACTACACCGGCGTTAGTTTCTCCCATAGTCCATTTTTAGTCCGTTCTCGTCGCACTTTTATAGCGATACCACTTTCCACGCGTAATGTCACTAGAGTTCCTCCGAAAAATCACCGATACCCGCATCAAAGTACTTTTGCTACGCTCCAACAGGTTGCCCAATCTTGGCAGCCTAGTTCCCCTTGCTTGAACTGGGAAAATAACTCTACAAATCAAGAGGAAAATTAACAAATTTTGTATTCAATTTTGAAATGCACAAATTAATCTTCTCATTTTTGTTACTTAATACAGAAATAATAACATAACTTATATGTATATTTATTTAATTTGAACGTCAAAGAAGGGATTACATATCATTGTATAATCTCTCTCTCTATATATAGTATTTGATTTCATTAAAAATAAATACTAATTTGAATAAAAATGGTGGATTAGTTATTGGTATTCCTAAGAAATCAAATACTTATTCTACTTTATATGTAATTGTTGTAATTCTGTAATGTTTGACGTTATCTTTCGAGGATATTATAGGTACCTATTTGAATTTTTGGTAAAATAACTTTGTTAACTCATTTAAAAGTAGTGGATTACTTATTCGTACACCTAATAAAATATCTGCGCACAATTTCTTAAATCTCAATTTACAAAAGTCTTTCATAGTAATCGGGGCGTCTTGATCTTCGCTGACTTGTCTCGAGCAGCGTTGATCGTCGTCAAAAAACGTACTCGTTGCGAGTTCTGTATTAATTATGCATTCAGAAATCCTCCTCTGTCATATCTATTCGAGAGAAAAGAAACGATCGGCCGGCCGGTTGCGTAAGTAGCGTCACATGTTCAATGCGTTATCGTTCACGTATAACAGTCGCGTATTTGCGAGGTAACGCCACGACAATTACTTGGAAACGGCCCGAAGAGCGCCATTTCGTTCTGAGTCGGCGCGATTACGCTTTTTGCCTGCCTCCGCTTAACTCGTTCGATTAGGTGAACGAATTTGCCTTTCAGATGGACGCATGAAATTGTTGCTCTTAATCTTAGCGACAAAATGAAAGTTGTAAGTTTTACTCAAGACTGACGGCTGTTGATTAACAAAGAAAGAAACAATAATTGCGATAGCGAGCGATCTTTGTTCGGGTTCGTAGAAGATATTCAATTATCTTCGCGGTTCAATCAACTGTGTCAACTCTGGGCACTGGACATTATTTTGTACGACGGTAAAGAATGTCGTTGATTTGTGGTTAAGAGAAAAAGTTAACATTTGAAGATTTTTAACACAAATTTTAAATTCTGTGTTACAATCGACTAGAATATTTTTATCTTTTATTAATATTTAATATTTAAATTTTTATTTTTCGTAAACTTTATTAATATGGCAGATATTCCATTTGAGATTATTTCTTTTCTCCTAAGATATTAATTTCATAAAATTGACAGTTGAAGTGGTATCGATATAAATATATTAACAAATAAGAAATTTAATAATTTTTAGTTGTAGTTTAGTTTGAGAAGTTCAGGTGAAATTTAATTTTTGATGCTGATGCTTTAATTCGGCGATTAAAATCAGAATTTAATTGAAGAGATGAGAGCAAATATAATCGTGAGAAGAACGTTTGATTTATCTTAATCGCGTTGAAAACATTTAACTTGGGTTAATGCTTGACTAGCTTCAACGACTTCGTTGTTAATTCGAGTGTATCTGAACACAGCGTTCGTAAAGATAACGTTAAATAAGGTGTCTCAGAAATATCGGTCAAGGTAACGAGGATATGACGTGCAATGAGGTTGCCCCACAAAATCGCGAACTTTTCAATAAGCCTCAAGGGCTTTCGATAACTACATAAAATGAGGAAAATGTGGTTATGTTCACAAAGTTGCTTCTTTATTATTTTCAAAATATATGTAAATAGATACACAGATAATGCAGGAATACTTTAAAAAATAAATACTACGCAAATGTACATATTTACAAAATACATTTTTAACAGATAAAATTATCATAAAAAAAGTATAAAATTCCCATTATATAAACTAGGTTTAGAATATAGATATTATTCGATATTTTCGTAATACAAATATTCGCAAAATGTATGATTTTTTGGAGTTTTATTTTTATAATACAGCACTACAAACTATTTCTAGTTTTGTCACTAAAACTTAATTAGAATGGATTTATCACTATAAACGAAATTCTTTTATTTTTCGTTAATAACCTCTATAATTCTCAGAAAAATCATATCTACATTTATAACTACGCTGCGGATCTTTACGCATTTATGGGAAATTTAAGTGTGCAAAAAATTACAGAATGCATATGATGTGCAAATTATACAAAATATTCAAAGTTAAATACACCTTATAATATTTAAGCGATGAAACAAATCTGTATTTAAATTCCACTTCTTTGTTTTTGTTTATACAAAGTTGAATTTGCATAAAGATCCGTAGTCTATTTATAACAATTTCTAAAACTTCAACGTGCGTTCAAAAAAGCCATCAGACTTCTATAAGGTGTCATGAAACACTTGCAATTTCATTTCATCTAAAAATTGATTTCAACTTTCAACATTTCTCTCCAAATTCTCGCCAATATTTCACTGTATTTTGAAGCGTTTATTAATATCTATCATAATCCCTTTCATTTGCGAGCGGAATCGTCCCCATAGACTATAATTTCCCATGGCCACACGCGGTGGCTTGGAATCCCGACTAATTATCAATCCGGTAACAATATTTTGACATGCAGACCGTGCCCGCGTGGATGCGCGCGCTCGCGTGGATAACGCGCCGTGCGACAGAATGATTTACCGCGGCTGCGCACCAGAAGGCTTTCAACCTTCGAAGGACACCGCGGCGCACGCGCACCGCGCTGCGATGCACCGTAGTACTGCACCTTAAGCGCAAACTACGTTTTCCCCTGCGCGTTGGGGAGTGGGGGGGGGGGGGGGGAGAATCGTGTGCGTGTCGCGGTACGACGTTCGTACGACGTGTCACAGGTCAGTGTCGTGCTCGTAAAAGCGAGCAGCTCTCGACCGTCGAACCTAGCGATCCGCGAGGTGAGTGTAGCTGGATTTTGCAATGAAATGAAAATTTTGCAAGCGCGACCAGGTAGAAAAGGACTACTGTTGTTTACTGAAACATTATCGGGATCGCAGCAACGCGATGCTGTGATTAATTCTTAAGTTGTATTTAATGAACGGAGAAAGTAGACTGAGTAGTCGCCTTAGAATGGATTTTATAAGGATAGGAAAGTTAAGTGTGAAAAGTCACTAGGAGAACAATGTGATTAGTTTTAGAAAAATATGGTTAGGTCACTTGTTAATTTGCTTCGCTTTGCTAATTGTAAGACAATTTTATATAATATTCACTCTTTGCGGGCGGAACAAAATAATATCTAGTGAATTTTCGATCAATTATTAACCCTTTGAAGACGGGACCTTAAGGACGAAGCATCAACAATTTCCAAATATGCTACCATTGACTAACTATAGAATAGACCATTCATTTATAAGAAACATTATTAATTGTGTGTCTATTCAGACTTGGATCAAACTTATATAAACAATTTGTACAAAAAATTAGCAAATTGAATGATTGAAGTGGTACAAAATAAAGGCGGGGCATCTATTCAGTATTAAGATTCGGAAAAAAGTGATACTTTGATTAGTTATGTATAATTTTTTAATTACCAAAGATAGTGTCTTATAACTTTTTCAAGTGAAATTGTATTATTTTGATTTAAATTAGATATTTGTTATAATATTTGTGCAATTTATGAAGGTGTTGGTTAACAGTCAATGATTTTACTTCACATGTGACGCTCTTTAATATAAATTTAAAATTTGGCCCTCATCCCAGAAATTTTGAAGGCGTCTTATAATTTTGTCCATCAGTACGTATATATAGATACACATTATTACAGATTTGGATTTTAGATATCAATTATATCAAAAACAACTGATTATCGTAATATTTAGTTGCAATTCCCATTGTTTTAAAAGCGTTGTTGTCTTATTCTACTCTAAACTAATAGTGTCGCATGTGACACTAAAATGGTAAGGGGGTCAGGTAGCCCCCGAATGATTCTAAATGAGAATGAACAGTCTATCCTATGGATCGCCGTATTTCACATTCAGATATTGGCCCAAAGAATACAAAATTAAAGTGAAAAACCACCCCTTGGTGGTTGCGGGGTTGCAGTACTTAACCTTTGGCACGGGCGGCGAAGCTGCATCGAACTGCAGCGGCCGCGTACGCCCTCTTCCTAGCCGAATCGATATTCCCCAGTAATGCAGGTAATTTATTGCTTAACACTCTGATTACCATGTGAATAACGGGTGGTACGCGGATAACTGTATCCGTGTAGCGTGCTCGCGCGTCGCTGACCGCCGTGCATAAATTCATTGTATACGCGAGCGCACGTGTCACGCGAAACAAAAGGGACTCTAAGGGGCGTCATTTTCGAAATGACGAAATTTCTTGGTACCTTTGCGTCATCATCTCCTTTTTAACCACTCCCCTCACGACTATCGGCGGTCTTAATCGCGACGCTAGATCATATCGACAACAGTGTTTTGAAACCGCCAGATAAACCGTATCGTCCAAAATTTTATCGTGTTCTGAATCACTCGCTTTAGTAAACGATCCTTTGTTTGAAACCTCGGAAACCGTGCTTGGAATCGTCATGTCTTTTCAACAGTGTTTTGAGCAATTATCGTGTTCACTTGGAGGGCGACGAATAAAGAGTTGATCCTGAATAATAAACAGAGATGATTCCTGTGTGACGTATGATGGCTGGTAAACACAGAAAATTGTTGGATTTATTTTATGTAAAAATATAGTTAATGATTAAAAATTATTACTAATGATACTTTATTTTATGATCATTTCAGTGGTTACATATAATAGCAATAGCTGTTCATTGTTTTATCATTGAAATATTATAATTAATTTATATTTTATAGTACTCAATCTTTGATACTGAAACAATAGTTAAAGATTTAAATTATAAGGTTTACAAAGGTTGTGATTTGTGATGATAAGGCAAGAGATTAACTTTTACACTTTAAGAGCTATTTTAGTCTTGCTGCGTTCCTCTGGTTATTTTCGACACACTCATATCTTTATTTATCTAAAATATTTCCCGGTTTTGAAATAACTATAGAAGAATTGTTAGCAGTAATTGTACATTTAAGTTTCACTTTTCACGTTGAAGCTTCTTTTTCTTAAATATTATAAATCTTGTTAATGAAAAAAAGGATACGACTGAATTGAATAGAATTTTGAAGATCGTAGCAGGGTTAAATATGTGTACAATATTTACGTTATGATAATTTTCTGCGTTTCTAAAGTTAAGATCATCTATATAATATCTATTTCAGGATATATTTATAAATTTGACATGATACTGGTTTTACATTTGCGCAACGAGAATAGATCGTAACAAAGGTGGATTCATTTAAGAGTTTTATTCTAAAAAAAAACCTTTCTATTTATATTATTCGTATCCTTTCTCATTTATTTATTAAGCAAGGCGCACCCTTTAATGGACAGGAATAGCACAGGGAAAGGTCAATGTAGTCGCTTACAGCATATAGAAATATCACGTGTCATAGTTCTCTAAAGTGTTGCTCTTGAAATATTAATAAAATCCATCAAACAAATCGAAATATCAGAATTTTTACACTCGTCTAACAATTACCATGCGCTACAATTATATATCATATTATTCCGCAGATGATATCAAATTTGCGTTAACCATGACAATTTTTCCGCTGTAGAAAATTACATTTACCTTCTTTTAATCTGTATTAATAATTAGATCCTGTTGCAAAGGCAATTTACCGGCCAATCGGTACACCAAGTGCACCCCTGAAAAATTGAAATTCACGTAAAATTTTATCAAAATACTCTTTATCGGCCAACATTTTATTCATTTTCAATGCACACTTCAAAGTGTACGACGCGCATTTAGCTACATTCAACGTTATTAATTTCAATATTTTACTTTATCGGCGAACATATCTCGCACAGGAGGACGAGCCGCGGTAGTTTCGAGTGCGTTCGCACGCGAAAAGATTGTTTGTTTTACGGCCACAAATAATAAGTTCGAGCGCTCATTTGCAAATTGTCGTCGCCGTTGCATCAGGCCTCTGTTGGTCGACGATGGCGGCAAGGTTGTCCTGGGGAAGTCGTTGAGGGCGACAGGCTTATACGGTAGGAAGTTATTCTTGACCTGTAATTTTAATAATGCGCGATACGAGCTTTGCCACGCTGGGAATCGTTCATCCTTTTTGCACGGACTATGTCCACTGTTGAATAGCCTACGCATTTCTACCTGTCACGTACCCCTTCGTAACATAAATTCCTCGGTAATGTGGGCACTTCGACTTCCTGTTCGTAGAGCAACTTTAATGGAGAACAAAGAAATTGTAATGAGTCACTTTTATTTATTATATTAACCCACTTGCAAGCGCGGCTGCGTCCCGTAAACTGGCTCAATTGGTAAACGGTGGATGGACCTAACAAATTAAGTCACTCGGTCGAGATAGGAGTTGTTATTGTGTTCGTCTCGAATATCTCAATGCTTTGTCATTTACTGATATATATCTATTAATTACAAAATATAGTAAAATGAAATAAACAATTTTGATGTAAAAGTAATATTTTATCACATTATCGATGAACTGCATAAAACAATCTTACTTGAAACAATCATATTCCCAGTGTGAACATAACTATTATACTGCAGATTTGTATGCATTTATGGGAAATTTAAAGGGGCAAAAAGGCACAGAATGCATGTGATACACATATGCAAAAAAATAGGTACACATAATATTCGAAGTAAAGTAAAAATTATTGTAATTTGAGGATGAAATAATCCTCCATTGAAGGATCATTTCTTTAATTCTGTTAATAAAAATACGAATTTGCATAAAGCTCCGCAGTCTAGTAATTAAAATCAAAAGAACCAGGTTAACGTTTAACGTACGAATACGTCATCGCACTACATTGGTGAAAATAAATATAAAACTTTTGAGGACATTAAAATTTGTTACCATAATAAAGCCAACGGAGTGCAAAGAGTTAAAGTATGGATGAACTTATTTTATGAAATACAAGTTATAAAAATGAACGTCTAAGTTATGAGAATAATATATAAAAATAATAAATATTAATTAGATACTCATGGTATAAAATAATAATAGTAAATATGTTTCGTTTAAAGACATTATAGTTACCAAGTGTTCGGTGGTTTGTGTATGCGGTATTGGATAGTGAGTCATAGAAGTATTCATACCTGCTCAGTTCTTATGGTGAGTCTTAAATGAGTTTCTTTCCGATTCATAATGATAGTTCAAATATATTTATTTGCACCTAAATAAGATTCTTATATTCTCATTCGATTTAATTTATGTCTTAGTATACTACTCCTAAAAAGATATGCATGATTTAAGATTAGCTATTGAATGAAAGCAAATACTCTCGTGCCTTGCTATAAATATAGACCCTTCTAATAATATAGTGATTCTCTTCATTCAATATGACCCTCAAACAATTTTTACCCTTATCAATATTAATAAAGTTAATAGAAATCTAATTGACACTAAATTCTAAATCAATACACATACATACTGTCTTCATTCCCTTCGCCGATTCACTTTCTTCATGAGCAATATAAAAAATATCGTACTATAAGGGAACCTCTGTTATACCCTTCTATTTTACCCTACTATCATACAGGGCTGAAAATTAATTTCGCGAATTGTTGGAAAAATCTTGAAGGCCTTGGGGACGCGAATGAAAAAGTTTTTGACCAGCGTAATGAGATAATACAGGCAAATGATTTTGTGGATATTGCGCAGCTCTATCTAAGTACACCCTGCAGATAAACACGAGTTCACCCCGTGTAAAAGCCCCGCTCTTGGTCGTGAAATAGGGGGATGTTTAGTAGCAGCGGCAAGGGATGATTCAAGCACCCGGCTACCGACTGGCTCCCACTCCCTAAGCTGTGAGCTGTCCATTCAACCGGTGCTGTTAGGGCCGTCTTTCAAAGTGGGCTTTGTTCTAGTTATTGGTATATATACTGCGCAGTAACCGACCAGAAGAGAGGACTCTCGTCTTTACAGAATCTTCCCGACGAAAGAGGCCATCTTTGCACCCTTGTTACCAGCGCTACAAGTCGCAAATTCCATTTCTTTCACCCTATTGGGACGGTTTAATTAAAACATTAATCTGGGATCTTGTAAGCTTTGTGTAGTTATTCATTTTCCATGTGTAAATACCTAATTCGTATTTTGCATAGAGTATTTTTATCCGATACCGAGTGGTTCTTGGAAATTAAATAATTGATAATAAGATGGAATTTTAGAGGAAATATTTTTGTAAGAAGGTGGATTATTCTAAACTTTAGTGTCGTGAAAATGAAATGTATAGCTTAATCGAGAATTGCCTAAGGCAATCACGTGCTTCTTTGTATAATTGTTCACTATCATTATTAATAATTTATGTTTCTGTCGTATCTTCTTCTTAACTATTTTTATTTTGATAATACACCATTAAACTTAAAATATGATACGACAAATTATGAATTTGTGCATATTAAGGGGTTAATATGTTCGCTACTATATAAGCAAATGTTTAATCTGTATTCTGTTAAAAATATTATGATACTTCCATAGTCAGATATTAAGAGATTCAAAGCAATCATGGAGCCCGAAAATTATTCCTGAACAAACACTTCTATTCATAAAAACTACCCCTATGAATCGCAGCACTATCGTTCTGCACCAAAACTACCCTCTAGGAAGGACTTGCGTATCGATTTAGGGGGATGAAACCAATCAGCCTCTGGTCAAGTCGTGCAATTCGCTAGGCGCGAAAAATGTCAACTCTGCCAGAATCCAATGCCAACGTTCGCAATTAGTCGTCAGAAACGTGTTCCCCTTTTTCGTTGACCGACGTAACGTCACGTGTATGCTCTATTCCTGATCTAGAAAATCTCTGCGGAGAGAATCGGAGGGCGTTCGCTTATTAAAAATGGCAGAAACACCGGCTCTCCCCAATTAGTCCAGTGGCATGCATATTCCTGGACGTTTCTGCCGGCGCCGCGATCCAATTACTCAGTGCCAATGATTTGCTCGACATCAAGAGTGTGCTGCAACCATCACGACAATGCATCGTGCGATTATTTGCTCCTCTGGTCTTGGGTACAATGCTGGGCCAACTGGCTAAATTAGGCGTTAAGTCGACGCAGAAAAGAAAGAAAGAGGAAAAGGGTGGATTTCAAAGATGAAGATGAAAGGACTGCGAGGATGTTGTTGCACGATTGAGGGATTATTAGGATGCGACGAACGGCAGAAAAGCTTGCTTACGAGGACCATGAATGAAGTTTAGGTGGTTGCTTCGGTAGACAGGTTTCTAATAGCTTTCGAAAAGATGCGAAGGTTTATTTAGAGGTTTTCCATTTGGAAGTTTCGACGTTTGTGCGGAGGAATTGTTTGAAAATGTGGTTTGCTTGTATTGATAGTACAGTAGAACCACTCTAACTAGAAAATGTCTATAAGATGAAAATTTTGTTCGTTCCCTTCCGCTGCCCTGCGAAAATTTTACTTCTGTAACTCGAATTTAGAATAGGTAAATCTCTACGAATCGAAATTTACTTCTACAATTCAGGTTTTAAGTACGGTTTTAAAAAGGGAAGTGTACAAATTATTCTTCAGTAACGTTAATAAATACAATGCAATGACAAAATAGTTTAAATTCATTAATGCATCTTAATGAATTGTAGTTTCAAAATTGTTTTCCGTGTTGTTTACATCATTCCGTGCAAAATTTTCTAATTTTCTTTTGCAATTTGTGATTCAATCTTCGACGTTTGGGTGAACTTGGATACTGAATAAACTTCAACCCGACGTTTCTCTACTGTCAGCAATTATTGATAGGTCTGTGATTGGCACGTTAGTACCTTTTATACTACTACAGTACGTGGCGTAAACAGAAAACTCAGCTCGGCACTCAAAACGTTAATCTACTGTTATATGAATGCAAACTTAATCATAACAAAATTCCTAAAGTGGCACTGAATGTTTACGGCATTGGTAAGCAAAAAATAGAATGAAAAGCAGGGAGGGTGTGGGCAGCGGTTCTAAAATGGCCGAAAATATTGAACGGTCCCCGAAACAGGAAAATGATAGCAATTGTACGCGGACGGAAATTGTGTTCCGAAGCGAAATCGAAGGGACTCCCTTCTATCTAGCGAGCGAAATAATCCGATGAAATTCCATGAAACGGTTCCTTGTTTGTCGTTACAAAAGCTTCTTTGCTTGATCCACAATATCAAATCCATGATGTCAGTGATGCAAAACGAGTGCCTTAGAGGATACAGGTTGTTGGGAAAAATTGTAGTTCTTCGAATGAACATGAATTTAATGTGGGAAAACAAGTCTCAGGTTGAGAAAGCTCGAGGGTAGGAATCACATGCGGGTACTATTTGGTAATTGAGTATACAGGGTGAGTCGTTAAGAAGTGCTCTCTGAAATAAAGTATCTTGACAAAATAACGCGACTTGATATAATATCTTAGAGAATTTAAAACATAAGAAAATCAAAATGTATTTATTCAAGAAATCTCGTTAATGCAATTCGTATAAAACACTTCCTTTTAGTACAACAATAAATAACGAGTTACTTTGGGTAGCAGTTCTTATTGACTCATTCTGTAGCATCGTTATTGGTAAATTGGAAAAGTATTAATTAAATTGTCGGAGCTGGTCAGCGTGATGAAATAAAAGAAGGGTACCCGAGAATAACGCAGAGGGGGAAAATATTTCGGAGGGAGAGAAGGAAGAGCAAAGGGCAGGGGTGCTTTCAAAAAAATTAAAGGAAGGTTAGAGAAAGGCTCTGTTAGAAGTAAAGAACCTCGAAACACTAAAAATTTGGGATAGAAATGTATTATCTTTGTTCTGCTCGAAATAAGAGGATCACCTATTCCAATTTAGCTATGTAGGCAGTAATCGATATTCAGCGATCTCTAATGTGTTCTATAAACCAAACTATTCAGTGCAAATATGAAATTTTGATTTAACGTATATTTAGAAAAAGAAGCAGGGGAGACTCTAGACTCTAGCTGATTTGGTATTCCAATTTCTTCCTGATTCACCAGAAAGCAACGATTTCGACGTTTATGCACCCCCTTTATGAAATTTATTATCCGAATCGATTCCTTGCTTTTCCAACTGTGGCCACGTTACGGAAATAATATCAGTTTATTTCATAAATTTCTACGTTTCCTTTTGTACATATTACATAATAAAAATGCAATACATAATTTGTATTATACCGTATATTGATTATACTGTATGTATTAGTCATTCCATAAATTTGTGACGGAATATGTTAATACTATATCTTACAATATTTTTTAAATATTTAACGATTAAGGGTGAATGATTTTTAATGTAACAGTCCAAGTTCAGTTGCTTGGAAACTTCAATAAAGGATCTCGTTGCAATTATCGCCAACTTCTTTGATTTTTTTGGACTTGAAACTTATTACTATTTGGATGCACAAAGAAGATACATTCTATTAGAACAACGATGTTTTGTAAAAGACCGTGAAGTCCAAATTATTAACGGCATTTGATTCTTGTCAGTTGCCCGATTTTCTTCGAGTCGACAATCATTATCGTTTGGATTCTCAAAAAGAATTCTTGCTATTAGAGAAATAATGTTCCAAAGAAAACCGTGATTCGTTTTCCTAGAGTAGATTTATGCTTCCTAGTTGAGAACGAATCAGTCGATGACGCAAACGAAACAGAAGGACTCAGAGATATAGGTTACGAGGAAAGTTCGAAATTCTTGGAAAGAAAACGGGACTTATGAACAGGCAGAAAATGGCTTGGAAGTCGAGGCTTTCTTTCGAATTTTTTCACTGCCTTCTTGTTTTTTTGGTATCCATTGTTAGTATAAATTGAGTTCGATTTTTAACCCTTCTGTTGTTTTCATAAAAATTCTTCACAATTGTAATAAGTAGACTGCATTTTCATGCAAATTTATCTTTTTATAAATATTAGGTCGTTGCATAATTTCTGTCGTATTTCTTGTTAGTATTTACAACATTTCGTCATAGTCGCTAAACTAATTTAAACAGAACTTGTGTTAAATTTTTTGTTTATTATTGGGTATTGTGTTTATAACTTTACATGTTTTTTCCAAATTCTGGTAGCTTAAATTTCACCCGAAAATGTGACAGAAATTATGTAACGACCTAATATCATAATAATCGAATCCAAGAAAAATCAAACAACTGATAAAAATCGAAACTTGTTAATAGCTTGCAATTCGCAAAGATAACGATCGAGAGATTGGACGAAGAACAAAGCGAACATACATACACGCGTGTTGCAATTTTAAAGGGAAGAAAAAGATTGGCCCTGTCGCTATTCTTTCCCTTTCTTTTGTCCATACATATATATATATATATATATTCATATATATATAGTATAGTATATATATAGTACATACGTATATAGAAAGGAATAAAGAAAAAAACGGGGGTGAGTGGATTCCGTCGCAGCGTGGAAAAGTATGGCGAAGAAGGAAAGGCAGGCAGAAAGCACGGAACTTTTCCAAGAAATGGGAGTGCAGAGCGCGTCGAGGCGTACGAAAAAGCGGGATAGACCAGGGAAAACACGTAGAGTAAGAAGGACAGGGTAAACTCTGACTGAGGGAGAGAGTGATACAACTGAGTAGCAGGGCTGAGTGAGAGACGAACTTATGCGGGTCGACGCCGATGGAAAAGGAGAGCGTAGAAAATGGCTTAGAGAGAAGAGAGGAATGCGATTTGGGTGAAGTAGAAGGGAAAAGAGGGACTTCTCTGCTGGAAGAGGAGCATAGAATTTTCTCCTTCTGGTTGTTGAAGCTGTACAAGAGAGAGAAGAGGAACGACGACGTCGACGACGACCACGACGAGGAGCTGTGGAGAAGGAAGAGTAGGTGGTAGCGAAGGGAAGGGAAAGAGGGAAACCTTTCATGAGTTGAGTGTAACGGGGGTGCAGGTTTTGGTTAGGGGTTAGGATCGTTGGGCGAGAAGGGCCTGGCGAAGGGAAAAAGAGAGAGTGTACCACAGTCGGTTAGAGAGAAAAGGAGACAGGTTTCTAGCAGATCGGCCGAGAAAGTGAGACAAAGGGAAAAGGAGAGGTACACAGGGTGTTTGAAAAGTAACTTCCTGGTTTTACCTCGATGCAACCCTCGAGAGGGAACGGAATTCAACCGTGCTGTGGCTGATTTCGAATTTTGTCATTACCCTTCAATCTTTCTAGCAAAGAATTTTTATCATTTATCATTTATAAAAGTGGAAGTAGTTTTTTAAATAATTTTAGAATAGGAATTATCTGTTTGACGTATTTATAGCATTTAATCCATTTGAAATTTTTGTTTAGGATGTTCGGAAAGTTCGTAGCGATATTTGAGGAAAATTGAAAAGCAATACAAAGTACTGAATATATTTTACATTATCGTATAATGTTGTTTCATTTTTCCCGGAAATGAATTTATTGCAAGTAATTTTTCTGTTCTTCTAATGTAATACATTCCTAATTATTAATGTAATTTTCATTGCTAATAACTAAAATAAACGATAGTGTAACATTGCTATGTTTAGAATGTATCAGAATCGGTTAGGGTTCAGTCATGTTTGTTTGTTAAAAATACGTGTTCTTTTACCCAATACTAGATGTTTCTCATTAATTATTATACTTGTGATTTCTAACTAGATATAATATTTATCCGAATTCGGTATTTTTCTATTTAACAAAAATGCGTCCTTTAACTGTAAAATTCGCAAAATCCTTTAATACTGATACTATTGCAAACATTATGATTTTCCCGAATAACCTAATACATGCAATAAATTGTTGCTAATCTGGTCTCAAGTAATTTTAGACTTATTAGAATTCAGTCGTATTTCAAACACAATTACTAGACTGCGAATGTTAATGCACTTAGGGGAAATTTAAATACGAAAAAAAGTACACAGAACATATAATCTAAAGATGTATATAAAATAATCAACGTAAAATACATCTTATTATATTTCAAGAGTGTATCCCTATTTAGGTTTCATTTCATTATCTGTATTAATAAAAATATTAATTTGCATAAAGAATATATAACACATATAAAAAGATATATTACGTAGTACAAATTTCATCTGAAGACAAGGGGTTCAGAAGTAATTATGACCTGAATATATGTCTATCGATAAATAAACGTTAAAGAAACTACAAGGGTTAAGTAATCGAGTTGTGTCCATTGCAGTGTTTAACAAATCGCTTTTAGGCGAGCTGAGCTAAAGATATTATTTCATTGTTCGATGTTATGTAAACTGCGCTTGTTACGTAAAGTATGTACAATCATCTATCCCTGTAGAAAAAATGGAAAGACTGGGTGTCCATAAAAAGAGGGTAGGCCGTGCAACAAGCCACGGGTGAAAGGGATATATTGCAGAAAGAAAGCGACTTGATTTGGTCGTATTTCGAATCGATTACGATTCCTACCTCTGAATATTTAAACGATTAGACTTAGAGCCGTGCAAAAATAAAACCACGCACGCGCTAGAATGTCGATATTAGAATTATTCTTCTTCCCTTCCTCGCTAACTCGTATTTAAAAAACACGTATAAACGAGACTTTTAGCCTTGGAGAAAGTCGGCCGTGATAAAATTGATAAGGTGAAAATTCGTATCTTACTGGTTTGGAATAATCAAAGGAGATCTTGACTCCTTTATCAAATTCGTTCCGTTATACTTGTATTTTTGTTAAAACGTAATGCGTCGCCGATACGTTTCATTACCACCGCAATAACAATTTTATCATTGAACATGAAACGTGCAATCGAACGAAATAAATTTCGCGAAAATATTTCCGGTTTATTGGTAAATACTGTTCAAATATTCTTTTGTAAAGGGTTTGTGTAATCGAGAATTTTTTATTCCAAACAGATATTTTATTGTTGGGAATGGTTTTGACTGTTAGCCTATTACAGAATATGCAACTGAATCAAAGAATTTGTTAGGACAATTTAAAAATTGTTTTAATTAATTTCAAAATTAAATTAATATAAAAAGCACACTTTAATCTTCTAAATAATCTTTTAACAATACTCAAAATTCATCTAACTTAAACAACTCCAAACATACAGTTTTTATTACTTCTCTCTTATCAATTAATAAAACTTAAAAATATTGCAATAAAAATATTGTAAGGTTACACAAAGTGGCTTGAAAAATTACTAAATTGTAAATAGCAATAAAACTCGACATAAAAATTTCCTGTAATTATTTTTTAATGATTAGACTGCGGATGTTAATGCAAATTCATATTTTTGTAACTACAATTAAAGGAATGAAATCAAAGTAGAGATTAATTGCACCCCCTAAATATTGTAACAAGTTCCTTATTTTGGATATTTAATGTTTTTTTATTTATGCAGTCAATGATGCTCTCTTTATAAAATGCTTTTTAAGAACCTTTTGCGCTTGCAATTTTTTATACTGTGAATTTTCACCCCATTTTTATTATTCTATATGTCCTACTATGTAATATTTGAAATTTAAAATGTATACATATGTAGATTTTTGTGACTGACCGTAAGTGCCTTTCAAAGTTCATTTCTTAAAATTTCTGCTGTCACACACGGTCTCTGTTATATGTAATTTCTAATTTTTAAGTGATCGTCCGCGAAAGTGTTTAAGAACACCAATGCAAACATTGCCGGCTCGTTACGAAACGTTTTACTCAACCAGTAAATTCGATACGCTTCTCCCTACTACTAGCTTCCCTCGTTTTCTTCCTCGAAACACCATAGACCACAGGCAGAAGGCTACTTTTCAAACACCCTATAACCATTCTACAGGGGTAAAAGGAACGATTGGTTGTCGGATTCTCTGTGTAGAGATCGTTGTCCACGCAACGTTGCCGATACAAAGGCAACGCATGCTCTGCGTGTTTTTATCAACGCGGACTTGCATCGTGCAATTGATTCGCGCGGAATCTTCTCACTTGCGGCATACTAATGACCGCGACGATGATCTCGCACCCCGGGGGTTACGGGCTAATTTGTTCCACGCTCTACGATGACGTTCGCCGTGCTCGTTAACACCGATGTTCCGTACGACGTTCACCAAGAGGGTATACTAGCGTTCCGCGCGCTTGTTCACGCGTCTTCGGCCAACTTTCCATCTGGAAGGCTTCCGTTCCACACTGAACCGGATAACTGCGAAACGCATCGTCGACGAGTAGGCTCCGATTCCTCGCTTGCAAACGGAATCGGTTCGATGAGTGCAGGAGTGCAGGCTTCGGTAAAGAGGATTGTTCGTTTGGCAAATTAAGTTGTAATTAGTAACTGGTTGGTGTAACTGGCGTTGGAGTTGAATAATTCCTGGTTTTTTTCGCTGATGGTACAGCGGGGATGCTGGTTCTATCTGTATGGGAGTTATATTAACCCTTGAATTACATTATGTTAAATTCATGTTCTTCTTCAAATTCTTTTCCATTGTTTACGTGGCAAAGAGATATGGTGTTCTAAAATGCCAATAACATGCTACGCACTAATTTCTTAAATGCCTATAAGTGCTGATAGTATTGAAAGGGTTAAAGATTGATCGAGGAATGGGAAAATGTGGAAAAACGGGGAAAACAAAAAATTAGATTGTAAAAAATGGAGGAAATATATCGATCATTGATCTCTATTCATACGAGACGTTGAAAGTAAGGACCAATTCAACAGTCTCAAAAATATTTTTTACTTTACTAAATTGATTTATGGCGCTTAACGCACATTCCTGTTAGTTTGTGTTGTGGATTTAGTTCTTTTCCCCGTATAAATATTAAGACTTTATTGAAAAAAATTGTTTCTAGCCTTTACGGTGTTGATAAACTGAGTTTTTCTCGAAACACATGATTGTTGAGTTTGCCCTAACTACTCTCAACGCCTCATATAATCCAACTTATTAAAACTACCACAAAATCGTCGACCAGCGTTTACATTGAGAATCTATCTATGAAAAAAGTAACACATTATACAAAATAAAATTCTAGGGAAGAAACAGTATTTTATTTAGTGGAAATCGAACATTAGGGAAAGAAAAAAATATCCTGTTTATGGAAAAATTTAGGGAAAACAATGTCTAGTACGAAAGTTAGGGAATACAGCGCTCTGTTGAAAAGAGTATCCAGTAAAATAACAATATACTATAAAGCGAGGACCAATATCCTGTCTAAGGAAAAATTAACACCCTCTTTGAGGAAAAATGTAAAGAAACGACAAGACGCAATGCGAGTGCATGGTGTAACGGGTTAATCCGTGGTTGAAATGGTTCCCTGGAATGGTCGGCATACAATTCGCGGTTCGGTCAGCTTACACGATCGCAAGTGACCGTGAAGAGGCACGACACTGTAAAATAAGGACGCGCATCCACCTTTCTACTCGTGGTACCGCAAAGAAAACGGTGACCCGCGGCGCGGTGCATTCCAGCTTGTTAGTTTGGCTGCTGTTACTGCTCGCCTCGCTCCGCTTTTCTTTTCCCTCCGTGAAACTTCTCCGCGAGCAACTCGCGCCCGATTCGCTTCGCTTGAAAATAATACCGTCCACGCAGCGGGGAGAGCAAAAGAGAGCTGCTTGTGGTGTTGCTTGCGCCTCGCCGCTCGAAACGTTCGCGGGCATTCTTCCATGACCGCTCGATTAACGTACGCAGTCAATTATGCTAACTCCTACGGTATGCGTTCGTCAGGTTCCAAGTGCAGAAAGGAGATAGAAAACGGTAAGGAGAACGAGATATGGGGGAAAAGAGGAAGAAAGAAAGAGAGGGAGAAGGCATTCTCCGCTTTATAAATTGTTAGATGTCTGAACGCCACTTCTTCAACTTCTCGGCTCGACTCGACTGCTTCCACGTCGCTCTCACCCTTTCACGGGAATCCCTTTGATCCCCGTTTTCTTCGCCGTCGTACACACCGGATTGTTCTTCCCTTTACGTTTGTCGATTGTTCGGTTTCGCGGTTTGGATATTTTGGACGCGTGTACCATGTACTCGGAAAATAAGACGTTTGTATATTCTATTGGGTTGGCCAAGAAGTTCCGTCGTATTTTAACCCTCTATAACCTGAATTTTATTTACTTTTACGATGAAAGAAATTATAATTAAATAAAAATTTTCGTTTCAATCTGAAAATAAGGATTTAATAATTACTGTATGACTATTTGGTATTATAATACGATAATGTGATATGAATTGTCTACTAACAAATCTTATTTGCATTTGAACGATTACTTGGATATTTACTCATGTATTGCAGTTCAAGTGCCATTGCAAAAAAACGATAAGATTTTTTAGCCAACCTAATAGTTTTAGCTATGCATTCGTCGAGAACCTTAGATATTTTCAAATAAAAAAAAATAAATTTGTATCTCAATTAAAAAATATATCGTTCAAATATATTCACATAGGATGCCTGCTTCTACTTCTCGAGTATCTTCAAAT
Organism: Eucera pruinosa; assembly: GCA_028830335.1. Classification (NCBI taxonomy): domain Eukaryota; kingdom Metazoa; phylum Arthropoda; class Insecta; order Hymenoptera; family Apidae; genus Eucera; species Eucera pruinosa. The sequence continues at coordinate 6,587,482 of JAMYCR010000005.1, forward strand.
TGATCTAGAAAATTTTAGCTTAAGTTGAATTTTACTTCAAGTAGACATGTTTCTAAATTTGTTTTGATATATGACATTGTCCTTTGAAAACTGTCTCATTGTAATCTACATAAAACTCTGTATAACAGGGGTGGGTTTTAGTGGATCTAAAGCTGTACGCTTCTCCGCACTCGCAAGTCTGATATTTAAGTAGTAATTAGTCAAAGTATTACATATTCAATTTTGTACTAAATTCTAAGCGCATAGAAGCCAAAGGTTAAGTAACAAAATTTTGAATTCACAAACATGAAGATATGTAATATATATAATTATATTTGCATTCACTGTATGTATTTCCGGAATTGGCTTTACAAGGAACGTTAGCACTTTGCAATAGCGTAAGAGCTACAGTTTCATTGTCTTACACATACGTTTCAACGAGAAAGGGAGAAATTGCGATATATCATTGGCGTGCGAGTTCTCGATCGTTCGTTCCGGATCTTAACCGTTTCTAATCGATGGACTGCTGGTGTCACGCGCTCTTGCACTGCAATACTACACTCGAACAGTAACAGTTTACAAATTACTACAAAACATTTTCATCAAACTACTCTCGGAACATTCCAAAACATCAAACTGAGCTTCGGTAATTTCCTCATAAAAGATGGAACGAATCATTCCTAATAAATTTTTTCCCCATAGAAGAAAATAAGGAAATCGGAAATGTGTATCACGAAATAATACGTTCAGGCAAACTAAAGGGAATGGACAGATTAAATATTAATAAAAGAGGATACAAGACTCTTTCGCCAAAGATAGAAAGGATCTCATCGAATTCACGTTTCAAGGTAGCACCCTTCCAAGACGACGCACCCTCCGCATTTTGAACCGCACCTTAGTCTCGGACGATCCACCCTCTCAACGTAATTTCAACGAAAGGGGGATCTTCGAAGCGAAACCACACTATGTTCTTCGCCACAAGTCTCCGCCAACATTCATTCAAACTTTACCTAACAAGAATTCACAACCGTAAGTCTAAGGTACCACAATCAGACCATCATCACTAGACTGCGTATCTTTACACATTTATATTAGGTTGACGTATATGAAATGTCGTTTTTTAAAGTAAAACTTTACTGTTTCTTTAAAGCTGTTACTTAATTCAGATAATTTCTATGTGATTTCATATACTTTTTCCAATAATTAACTGGTTTCATTACTCCACCACGAACTTCGATATTTGCACGCATGTTGAGTCCTGTTTATTACAACGAGCAAAGTTACACTGTATTCTCGACTTCCTGATGAAGTTAGGCGCGATGCTTGGATAGCGAAGTGTCGATATGCATATCGTTTCCAAAAGAGCACGAATTTCATCCGAAAGCCTCGACGGTGGGAATTATTGTATATCGAGACAATTCATTCGTTCGTAAGGTAGCAAGGAGGAACCTATCGCCTCGTTGCAGACTCTGGTGTAGATTATTCTGGTCCTAAGACACATATAGGCGGAGTTCAGGGCGTCGTATAGAAATACTCATTCTAATCATAGGAAATTCCTTTAACAGAGTGACTGGGAGAGTGGCGAGGGGGCGGGAGGGGTCTCGACTAAGAGATAGGAGAGGGTGCACCCCTCCCTGAAATTTCACCAAGGAGTCAAGACTGTCGACGACGACGACAACGGCGACGACGCCAACGACGACGACGACGACGCCAACGACGACGACGACGACGACGACGACGACGACGACGTCGACGACGACGGGGCTGGCTATAAATACCAACCCCTCTGGCCTCTCTCTGCAGCCTCTCTCGCTGTTCTGCTTCCCTCCCGAGAGAGTTGTCCTCATCCCCACCCTGTCTTTTCCTCTATACTTCTTTCTCTCTCCTCGGTTTCCCTCTGCTCGTTACACCAGCGCAAAGTCGTTTTCCTCTTTCTCGATTCTACGTCTGCTGCTCTTCTTCCCCCCCCCCCCCCCCCCGTTATATACTCGCCGTCTCGTTTCCTCTCCGTCGATCTTGTCCTCTGTATTCTTTCTCGTTTACTCTGTGTACGTGTTTCTTTCTCTGTCTCCTGCTGGTCTTTGGTCCCCGGTTACGTCTCTCTTCCGCTGTCCTTACCTCCGTATGGTTCATGCTCGTACGCCTCTACTCCACAATATGTATTTAAAATAGCTGCATGCTGCAAAATAACTGAAATAGCCGAGAAGGGTCGATGATCCCCGTGGCTCCTACTTCCTGGAACAGCCGCATCTTTACGGATTTTCGACGACGACCGACAGCGGCCTGTCGCCACTGGCTAGCGCCACTATGTCCTTTTTCGTAACTCGTCTTCCTCCTCCTTAGCATGATATCCTCTCTTCTGTATGACGTCCTGCGTCGTTGAGTAGTTGGCGTAGCAAACAATGGGGTGTCGACGATTGCCGTTTTTGATAAAAGAAGGGTGAAATGTTTTGATTTTATTATTTATTAATTCATAATCCTCTTACTTTGCGGCTTAAGGGTGGCTTCCGGTTGTCTTACATCACTTTTCTTTTACAAAGATACAGTTAATACATGGATAATACGTGGGCACAGGATAACAACTAATCTATTAGGTCGGTTGGTAAATTCGTGGTGCCTTTGATAGCATTCACTTCTGTTGTGTAATTGATGCAACTGAAGGGGAATTATTTTTTATGAGGTTTTGTTAAATAATTGCATTCTGAATCTGAACAAATACTGTTCCTATTTCGGCCACTTAAAATCTAATAATTAATGGACAATATATAGTTAAAAGCAAAGGCTATCGTTTTCATTGGATAACACTAAACAACCTAATGTTTCCATAATGAGATAGCAAGGATTGTTAATCATTGCCCAGGATATTCCACTATCATTTATCGTAATGTTTGTAAAACTTTATTAATGGCCCTAAATTGAATAAATTAGAAGCCTGGAAGAATTATTTGCATGGGATCATTTCGAAGGAAGAAAATGTGCAAACAGGGCAAACTTCTTAAAAAACGAGGATTATGAAACATTTCGATAATCGTACTAATCATATATCGATAAATACTACATCGAGATAATCATCGATCGATAAATACTACACGTCAAATTATTTACTAAAATGTTACGATACACATATTACCATTTAAACTTACGGTAAATCGCTCCTCCCAATATTATTGGTCTATTATCCTATTTAATCTTACAGATATTACATATAAAAGAGCAACTAATCTAATTAACCTAACACTTACAACTAGACTTAAAATAGATTACTCTTTCCCACACTACTATGCCATTATCTTGTTTAAATTCTCTGTCGATAGAGTCTGTCATATCTATTGCACAAATATTCGACTTAATGTAATCTCTATTTCTTCTTTGGTTTCTCTTTGGCTTCCTTTTGTTTCTAGTCATAACATGATTTTATTTATTTATTTATTTTATAAGTGAATCTCGGTTAGTAACAATGAACTTAACTCTTAAGATACGAAGAAATTATAAAAATATAATAATAGACGTGTATGGGAAAAATATAATAACTAATTCGTAAAACACTTTAAGGACTAATGGGTTTATTTTTTATCTTATTGTTTTATTGCTAAAGCATTCGTATTTTGTTCATTTTTATTAAGAAATTTGTGTTCGTTTCTTCCAGTTTTAAATTAAGATTCGATTGACTGCATTTTTGGATGTGATTGAAACAATATAGAGAATTGGATTTTGGTAACGGAGTTGAATAATACCTATTGTTGATGAGTTGCTATTTGAAAAATGCCTAAAGTAAAATATTGAATGTTGTAACGCTTCGCTCCAGCTTGTGACAACGACTTTTTTACGCTTTCTGCCCTGTTTAACACTGAAATTGAGCTTTTGAATGCTCATGAGTTTTCTTAGATTGTGGTCTGCTTGCCGTTTTGTGTGTTCGATGCATTAGTATCGTAATTTAATATACCTAGTATCCGTGTATAAAAACAAACAATCAATTGTAAAATTTAAATATTAGGTCATCCCATAAGTAATGTCGCTTCTTAACTTGGTTTTAAGTGCACAATATTAATACTTACATTTGTTTTTAGTAACCAATTTATTGAATATTGCATTCTATGATTTCCCAATTTCTCAGGAAATTCTTGGATTTCTCTTTCAAAAAATTTAGCATACGCTTATTTAAGAAAGTATGTTTGTTCTAAGTAATAGTAGTCGTTGCAAAAAGGTACACATTATCTTTTTTAGTAGGAAAGAATACAAATGCTGGATACTAATTGCCAAATATGATACTAAACATTTTTAGTACTACACTAATTAAAAAGACGTAAATTACTAAGTTTTAAGTACTATAAAGTATTCATGTGTTTAATTCATTTTTCAGTTTACAATTCAAAGTATTTACCTTTGTACATTTTCAGAGCAATTGTCATGCAAGAATGCAAAGAATTACTTTTTAGTAAAGAGGAGATCAAAGGCGTGGCGAATTTTACGATGATAATTACAATTATTTTTGAGAGTCGTTTTCAAAAAGGACCAACATGAACGCAGAGATTGTATTGTGCAAAGCGAGAGTTTACGAGTAGCATGTAATAAGAACGTAGGTCAATCCAATGAATATTTATTATTGATTGACTCTCCTGACTCGCAGCAAAAAAAAAGCGACACTACGATATTCATCGTTGATCGATATCAAGGTTCGAATTAAAAAACTGTGCGAGTTTTATCAGTAGATGACAGCGAGAATGATTCATCATATTTCTTCCTTTATGTATTGTTTGATACCAGTCAGAAATTGAAGATGCACATTTTATCGGTGTTCGATACGTTTCATTCCCGCATATTTGCAATTTCGAAAATTCGCTGAGTCTTCATTAATAATCAATTTATAATATAAAATGATATTATTATGATAAATGATATTAATAACATTTCTGACTTTTTCTGGGATTTCCAGGAGATCGTATGAAGGTTTTAACCCTTTGACAACGACTTCAGTAAGTACCTTATACTGACCATTAATTTATGCACGATAGCATAACCTACTTGCTTAATTCATCTCTTGGATTCTCAATGTAAAATTGAGCTATTAAAATATTTTAGATATTGATTTTTTTACATTATTAACCCTTTGACTGTTATGGAAGCATATATGCGTCGTCCAACGAAAGATATTGACGTAGACTGTGGACATATGTACAATATGCGTTTGGGAATTGTATCATACACAAGAACGTACTTAGAAAACTAAACACAAGATTGTATCATACATCAGTAAAAATCATCAGTGTTTAAGATGGATACGACACAAAAATAACTAACCAATAATTAAGTTGCATGGTATATAATCAGTCGGTACAACAAAGTGTGGTTAAGTGCTGACAATTAATATAAAAGAAGTACTTACGTGGAATGCAAAGGGCATAGTATATCATTGCAATCGTTTATCTTTTACATTCAAAGAATACTTCGTACTTTTAATTACTAATTCTTTAGGAAACAGATATTTAATTATACGATAATTAATTCCAATATTTATAATTATGAAACTTGAGTGATGATTGCTGCAATTTAAATTAATTAAATTACAATAAATAGCATTTTAAAATTGTATAGATATTTGAAATAATTCTTACAAAGGATAACTCCATATAATAATTGATCCAATTAACAATTCTTAGAAAGAACGCTCTAAATATCCTGAATTAGTATTTTTCTGAACGATTCATTTCCAATAATAAAACGTTAGGTTATAATACTCTTAATTGAAATGTCTTTCGTCCAATAAACATTGCAAACAACGTGATCGAAGCACTCTAAAATTACGTGTCTTCGAAACGAGCACTTTTCCAATTGTACGATGCCAGAATTCGATAGCCTTAATCGCGAAGCCCCCAACGCATGATACCTGTAATCTCCAGTCAATAAATTTAGCGAGCTCACTACTCATTCACAAAACTCTTGACCATAAATAATATAAAGAAGAGCATCTAAAAGAAATCCATAACATTTATAATATCAATAATAATTTTACTTCAATATCAGTATGCTTGCTACGAAAATTATTATCGAAACAACAGAATAATCTACATCAATTTATCATTGATCATATTTTTCGCAATACGGTAATTTTTGTACTGATAAAAATTCTAAAATAACTTTGTAATTCAGAAATTAAGTGATTTTAAAGAAGAATAAATATCGACGTAAGATTAATCTTAACAGAAGTTGAAATTGAATTGCGAGTGAAATTTTATCATAAATTAATATAAGTATGACATAATTAATACAATATCTGTTTTCGCAGGAAGTAATTTCATAATCTTTATCTAATATTAAATAATAATAAAACGAATTATTAGGTTTACACATTAATTCGACGCATTTTCATAAAATTCAATGCGAATTTACGGAAAATCAAATATTAGGTATACCAATTAATAATAAATTAAATATCTACTCTGTCTTAGATATACTTCTTATTGTTTTATGATACTTTGTTGCCTTTTTTTTGACGAGTTGTGGATTCGTACTTTGAAATAAACTTGGTCGTCTGATAATATAAATTCGCCAATCAATTAAAAAATAGTGGATTACTTATTAATACACCTAATGAAATTTTGGTGCACAAAATAATTTCCACTATTGTGGAAATCTTGTACACTTTATTGATTTACATAACAGAAATAATATATCGAAGTGAAGTTTCATTTCATACGAATATAAGAAATATGAAATAAGCGCTGCCTTCATTGATATTTGTACTTACAGCAAAAAATAATTTTATAATTTGCATCTAATATTAAATGATAATAAAGACTACTAGTTGCATTTACTCTTCTGGTAACACTAACAGTAACTTCATTTTTGTTCATAAAACATGTTAACTACATACAATTTTTGTGAATTTTAATTTCTTTGATTTTTCAAGTATCTCTTGTATATATTCATTGTTCTATTTAATGCGCGCCTCAAAAAAATTTAAAAATTTCTTCATTAAAATTGGTGATAGAATAATTTGGATGACAGATAAAATGGGGATGTCAACGCAAGGAATTCGTACGATATTAACGAAGTTTTGTTCGACGTTCCTTCGACGTCGGCACGGAATTATGTTCGCGAGCATGCGAGGATTTGTTGCAGCATTCGCGAACGCGGCTACCGCTGCCGGCGCAGCCTTGACATTGGTCACGTTGCATTTGCATCGCGGAAGGTTGCGGAGATTCATGCATGTGAGACCTGTTCGCGCTAATGTTTATCGAGAACGGCCTGCAGTAATGGTGCAACGCGATACACTGCTCATTTTGTTCATTAATTAATTAAATCATATGACAAATTGCGAGAAAAGGTTAATTTTCTTAGAAGAATATTATGTCGATCCTGCTACAATCTCCGAGATTTTATTCGATTCAGTTATACCTTTGTTTCATTGGAAATGTTTCGTAATTTTGCCAAGAAAAATTGTTAGTCGTTAACACATTTGCTGCAGCAGTAACAGGGTAGATGTACCAATGCTTGAACACTTAAGGAAATCGTTGACTTGTTAGATCGAATTTTAGGGATAAATAACATTAATGAGTATTCTGATAATTCAAACTCGATGTTGAAGAAAAATGTGTTGGAGTTATTGGTTAATATAGTTATTAAAAAATGTTTTGGAGTGCAAAGGGTTGATCACCGTATCCCCATAACCAATATTCCCCTAAAATTTCATTTCAATATATTATTCAATTAAGTTTAAAACAGTATTTGTGTTGCCTCGCGAAACACGTGAACTTCTGACTTAATTTATTCAATTTACTATTTTGTCTTATGAGTTCTTTTTCCGGAAAGTTCTCCAATTCATCTTTGTCTGGGTTTCATTTTTCTAATTATGTTTATAAAAATAAGAATTTGCAATAACATTCGCAGTCTACTTCATCCAATCGTACCAAGATGTCCGTTTCAATACTTGAATCTGTACTAAGTAGACTGCGAATTTTTATGTTTAGTTTATATTTTTTTTAACCCATATGCATCACGAAGCGGAATATACCGCGACTAATGTTTGACCTGTATCACCAAATGCGGAATCATCCGCAAACAGCGACTGGTCCACATCAAAACGTGTACTGTACGTTTAATACAATCACTTAGAAGAGAAACAGTTCTTCGTGCGATGTTTGCAATGTATCCTTGTCTATACATTATTTTAAACAATATCGTACAACGTAAAAGTAACTATCCCTACTAAAAATTTTGTATTTGGTTAATATGTGTAGCATTCGCTCCGGTGATACGGACCAGGTCACATAATTCAAAGCCCTGTTCCAAATAAAATAAAATGTACTTTAGTTAGATTATCTTGTGTGTTTGTGCACATTTCATGCTTTTTGTAATTTTTTACATATTTAAGTTTCCCATAAATGCATCAAAATCCACAGTCTAGTAATAAGGGTACTCTGGAACTATGAAAAACCCCATATCGTCTACTTCATGAAGATTGGAAGTCGATGACGGAATGAGTTCGATGTCAGAGAAGTGAAAGAGTTTTGGTGAATCTGGGTGTTCGAACGATGGCTGAATCTTCGCATTGCAATACGGCTCACATGGGTGGGTGTAAAATTAGAGGTGCCCGTACTTCGAGCTTTAATAGCGACTGTGAATGAACTATGACGTAGATTCGTAGAATGCAACCAGCCACCCACACGCGACCAATTGCGAAAATTTACCCTGGCGTCGTTGACGTCAGTGACGATAAAAGGACACGTATTTACCTCGACCCGACAGGGTGTATTTTCAGATAATTCAATCACGCTGTTCCTAGTCGACCGCAAATGCCCTTCCCATGTGAATGACAAAGGATACATAGATAAATTCGACACTGACTGGCCATGCGTGACCTCTGAACGTTTACTGTTCTCGTCACCATTGTGTAAATCGCGTCGTTTCATTCTTTTCCATTATGAACAAATCCTTTTCACGTTGTTAATAATTCGGATTGTTAGGAACAATAAGGAGAATTTAAGTTTCACAATGATTCAAGGGTTGAATACCGGGCAGATGCAGTTGTTTGCTAATTAAAAATTTTCATAAGTTTTTAAGTTCGAAAGTCAGTACCTTGTTATTGTACTTGGAGTAAGAAAAGCAAATCCATTCTGGCCATACTTTTCTCTTGTACTTTATCATTATAATTTAGATGCAGGAGGGAAATAATACTCTGACGATATTTCTGCAGATGTATTTTGTTAACAAATGTAGTAGGCTGCGAATGTTTACATATTTATGGGCGATTTAACACATTGACTGCTAACATGGATTTGGCGAATCTGGCCAAAAATGCGAAACCGTATAATTTGTGTGTGCGATTTTCTAGCTTTGTATTAAAAATTCAGTATAAAAAGTTATAGCTTCCTTGTTCCTTTTGATACCTATACATTATTAGACGAACCCTATAGAGACACTCAGCATGATACTTCTCATTACATCTATTGCAAGAGTATTCAATCAGAAAAGTCAATGTATTAAACATGTAAAATGCACGTGATGTACGAGAAGATATTAAATGCTCAAAGCAAAGAAACGTTATAGCATTTATAGGGTTGGATAGATCATTATCTAGATTCCATTTCTTAAGTTGTGTTTGTAAAAATCTGAATTTGCATCTGCAGTCTAAGGAAGATACATATCGTTGATTCCTTAATACTAAATTGGTTTCGCCTCTCTAAGAATCTAACCACATTGCAATGAAGACACTAGGCTTGCTTACTAAAGAATTCTCACGCATTTTAGACGTGACTTAGCTTCTATTGCAATTAGTATCCCATTTCCCTCGCGAAAGTGTGAACAGGTTACTGTGACGCATCGATCAACAAACGCCTCAAACAATTCACCTTAGTATTCAACCATAGTCAACCTGAAATTATCGATCGTTCACCAGTCGAAACCGGTTCCCTTTTAATTTCCATGTCGATTTTCCATCCAGTACTGTGTGTACAGAGTACGTCACGGCAACGAGCAGTCTTCCATTCCGCGATATATATTCAACACGAATGTATCATCTACGTTCTTATGGCGTCGCGACGCAGGAACGCGACCCCTAATCCGTTTTCGTGCAAATAAACTTCTCGCTTCGGGGTATCGCAGCAGCTTCTTTCAATCCCGTTGAAACGAGGCTTAAAGACATCGAACCGCACAGTCGAAAGGAAGAAAGAAAGAAAGAGGGAGAGAGTCCATCCACTCCCTAACGATCATTCATCCTTTCTCACCCTCGATCTCGCAATGAAAGAATACAGACAGTGAGAGGAAGAGGGCATCCGCGTTGAACGAAAGAAGGGAAGACGTTGCAGGGTGGCTACACAAAAAGGGAAGAAAAGACAGAATGGAAAAAAAGAAGAAGAAGAAGAAGAAGCGAGGCAGCGAAGAAGGGGGTGAGGAGAAGGAGAGTAGGAACTCTCGTAAAATCGATTCGACCCGTGAGAGAGAGACCACCAAAGAGATAGCAGCGAGTTTCTCAACGCTCTGGAGACGCGAGATCGTGGACTCCTGGATGTGAACAAAGTCTCGCATTGTGTTCTCTGCGAGCAGAAGGCTGCGAATGGTTAAGTGATAATAATAACAGTACGAATTTTTGGAATAGTTTATACTGGCAGAGGTATGGGGATTCGTAGAGAGAGAGGGGGTTGGAGGACGAAGGAGTCGATGAAGAAGAAGAAGACGAAGGCGACGAAGAAGAAGAAGAGGCAGAAGAGCAGAGAGTACCACAACCAGAGAATACAAGGAGGAATGGAGGAGCATTGAGGGGGAGAAAGAATGAAAGAAGGAAAGAAAGAAGGGAAAGAACGGGTGGCCTGGCGAAAGAAAGAAAGAAAGGAAGAAGAAAAGTAACGCGGCAGGAGGGAAGGGTATACTGGTGGAGAGACGATACCGAAGAGGTACTCTCTGTGCTCTTATACACGAACGGTCGATGAGAATGTTCGGTGGGGGTGGTCGCGAAGGAACTGCGGCGCGGGCGAAGAGGAGAGGGTGCGCGAGGGTGGCGCGCGGGTGAAGAGGAGTAGTAAAGTAAGAGTAAGAGTCGAGAGAGTAAGAAAGAGGAATATACATAGAGGAAGAAGGTGGTGAAAGAGAAGAAGAGAGAATAAGGAGGAAAAGGAGGAGGCAATGGTACCAACGAAGAAGAAAGAGACACCCTGAGGATCGCATGGATGGAAGGAAGAGGAAGGTTGCACGGAGGAGTTCGCGAGAAGCGCATCAGGCGAGTAAGGGGAAGGAAGGCCTCAGGAGAAACGCCAGGAAGAGCAACAGAGAGGGAAATATTGATGAGGGAAGCGAACATGGCTGTAGAGAGATGCGAGTGAGAGAGAAAAGCAAAGGGAGAGCCAAGTGAAGCCAAGTGAAGTGAAGTGGGGCCGCGGGACGGACGCGGTGGCATTGACCCCGTATAGTAAGTAAGGTAATGTGAACACAGCTAGCACGCCTCTCTTCTCTCTTTCTCTCGTCGAAATTCTCTTCTGCTTCTTCTTCTTCCTCCTCTTTCGATCTTTATGCTTATCTTCTTCTACCGTTCGTCTTCTTTTCCTCCTTCTGGGAGCGTTCTCCGTTTTCTCCTCGGCCTCTTCTCACTCGCGGTTCCCATCGGATATTGTTCGGTACAGGAGGGTGACCTCAGGGTGGACAGCGACCTCGAAAGCACCTTCTATCGGCTCGCTTCTAGAGTCATCATCACCGCCCGGAACGCTAATCACGATGCGAACGTGCGCATCATCGAGAATCGAGAACCGATTTTGGTTCACCATGCGAAGCTTTGTGCTTGCGAGTGTTTTCTTGATGAGTTAGTCTCTTAGCAGCGATGAATTCTGATAGTGTTGACTTTATTACGTTCTTATATGGATATTACTTCTTATACGTTTACCCCTTTCTTCTACTCTTTACGTATGAAACTTCTTTTTACGCATTCATTTTATCACTTAACATGCTATAGATATTGTTTATTTACATTTTTGTATTTTAGGTAAGACGATTATCATTTAATTTCATTTATATTTGTACGTAACAAGTAACAATAATATCTGTAATTGTTTGATCTATGAAATAAATGCTTTGAAATAGCATACTGCAGAAGCGAATAGGATCGCAATCTATAATTGTATAGCTAGTTGAATTTAAGAACGTTTGCCTATTTACATATTCGCCACTAAATATTAATCTAAAGACAGAAAGATTGACCCATGATCAATAATGTTGAATATTGGACTCATTGTTCAAATAAATGTGAAATACCTTTTCAAATGCAATACTAAATCTTCGTTTAAGTTAGACTTCCTTCACATCGCTTCATTCTATTCAATCCACTCGCTAAAAGAGCACAGAATAACCTTGTTGATTAAAAAAAATGTTACGAAAAGAAAGAACCTCGAGGGAAAGTAAACACAGTCTACCAAGAATATCTATGAAACGCAATGCGAGTGCTCGGTTGGTTGCGAGCGAGCCAACGAAGAGGAAAGATACGATAAATCCCGTGTGTTCTCCGTGAAGTCCGACGAAGATCGCGTGAAGTCATCGATAAAGACTTCGCCGCGTCGATTCGACCTTCCACGTTTCCTTGTTAAAACCTAGCCTAACAGGAGAAAGGAAAGGGGGACTCGTCTCGTTACACGAGGTACACAATTACTTTGCGAAGACTTAGGGAATACTTTCGCGATGGCAGAAAAGACGAATGATCTCCATTATATCGTTCCAAGGTTCCTGGAAAACAGGATTTCGAGATTTGCGCCCCGTGGAAAAGTGTGCGTCATGCGCAACACAAACCGGGCCACAGAGCGGGTTCCTTCAATCAGGAAAAGGATTCCCACGGGATATTGTTCACTCCGGTGGATATAGGCGGTCGACCTTTAAGCTATTCAGTGACCTCGCTGGCTCCTGACGTTCGATCCTCAACGTCTCCCTCCTGTTCTCTTGCGATCGGCGGAGAAACCTGAATTTCTCAATTATTCGTTAGCTCTGCCGTATAATAGTCATTTTGGATTCCATATTGAACTGGTTAATTTTTTGTTGTTGGTTTAGAACGAGTTTAATCCTGTCTGCGGTTTTTGGGTAATTTTTAGTCCAAACATGTTCATTTTTTTAAAACGTTTCTCAGTTTTGAGGCATACAATAAAAAACTTGTCATTAATTTTCCTAAATTTAACCTTCAACTGGCGACGTATGTCAAATTGACTTCGTATCACTCTACTAATGGTGGCTTGACATCAAATTGACCTCGTATAGTTACTGTAAATGCTTACATTTTCTTCACTACTCACTGAATCTCTTGTATTTTAATTGTTTTTGTAATTAACTGCGAATATCGAACATATTTTAGGTATATTTCTCTTCTCTCTAAATAGAATATTCAAGGCTGCAGCAGGGTTAAAGGTGTATTACAGCCTTCAGAACATTTAGGCTCAATCGTGTTCTCCATTCGTTGAAAACTTTATATTTTTGTAGAAAATATGAATGGACTTTGTATTAATCTGCATGTTTTTGTTGCTAGACGATCATTTCCCTCACAATCACATGATTATATTGATGCTAACGAACGGCATCTCGAACGTCTACTCTTACGCAGATACGTAATCAGTCGCGAAAGTGGATTATTTGTATCTTGATAATCCAGTAAGTTTGTGATAATGAAACAATATACAGTAGATTTTGCAGCGAATTTCCTATCGTATTGATCTTGAAAATGAACTAGAAACTTGAAAATGATCTAAAATTATTCGGTGATGACGTACATGTATCAGAATTGTATCAAGTATTATGCTTTTCGACACGTATAAAAGTTAGATAAGACGTACCTAAAGATAGCCCACATTAATTTCTTTCTTTACTCCTACATCGAAAAGTGTGTTTAAAATACTTTATACAAAATCTTCACGGATTTTTCTACTTATCGTTCTGCAAATGTAATCTAATTATTTCAATTTTCTATCGTTTCAGTTCATTCGACATTAAATACGGTATTGAGAATGCTTTCTTGTAGTTACAGTACCTTAACTGATAAATTTTCAGACATTTTTGCTGATGTATAAGAATAAGGACCAGAAAGAAGCCAAAAAAATTTAGAAATTTTTCGTAATGGAGCCGTAAAGATTTCTTACAGTTATCATTACTTGTCGTTTCAATTCTTACGACATTAATCCTTTCACAGTGTAATATGAGAGAGGCTCGAGTAAGGTATCGAACAGAACACTATAAATTTCACATACTAAATTGTATTATACATAATGTAATTATTAAAATATGTCACACATGAAAAATTGAAATTATCTGTTTTGCTATCTGATAAATAAAATGCAAAAATATTGCAATAAAGGAAGCAAACAGTTTTGGTATGGTGTTTTCTCTTTCCTTCATTATTTCATTACGCTGCGAAATGGTTAAATAGAGCGTTGAGGACGTTTTCTCGTAAACCTTTTGAATTGCGTAAAATTGACACCTTTGCGTTTGCCTTTAAATTTTTAGTATTAAAATACTTTAGAAGTGTTTACAGTGTCTACAACAAGTATTGTATTTGTACACTGTCGCATTTATTTTAATATTTAGGTACCGATTAATTAGGCCCAATTGTATTAAGTTTCCCAAAATTAATACTACTCTAATGCAACTATAAAAATTTCTAGTCACGGAAATGATGTGTAGAACCCGATTAAAAAACATCTGTTTGAAAAATATAGCTACCTATAAATACCTTTTGTAGCTATTGTATGCCTTTTCAGGTAATGAAAACGGAGATAATCTTCCGAAAATTCTGACTCTCCCAGATATTGGTATTTCAGACCATGTGACACGAAACCCTATAAGATGATAAGTCTATCCTGTATGTAATTTTCAGTCATTTCTTCCGATTTATAATAATTAAAACAAAAAGGAAACTAGGAAAAAATCTATACATTTTTTACAATCGAGCCACAGGGAATTCTAATAATTATCATTTCCTGCCGTTTCAATTCTTATAATATTAGGGCGTCGAGGACAGTTTCTGGTGGGTATAGCACGCGTCTCACGGTCTCCACCCACGCAGGTTTCGCTTGCTGACTGGCTCGCGGTGTGTGCTCAAGTAGCTCGAACCCCGTTCTCCACGGCACTACGCATCGGGATTCTTCCTGGTATGCGCTCGCGTCGGTGTTCACGTGAACGCATGCATCATTCGCTCGTAAAGACATCTGCGCGTACATTCGTGGCCGTGTGCGCTCTTGCGAACGTGCGAGCACGCGCGCGGAACGCGGCGGGTACTCTCGTCCTCGACAAGCGTTCTTCCTACTCTTCGACGACTCTCGGCTTCCTCGACTCGCGCTATCAGCGTCGATAACGAGCTTCAATGCAGATAAGCAGCGACACATGAAGTTTCCACCCGAGTCAACCGAAGGCACGTCGAATTAAAATGCTTCGTCACGACTGTATACTGACATACAATAGAGAAATTTCGAAATAAAGGATTTCTAGTCGACGATATCGGGGAGTGTAAAAGGGATAACATTAAGATATTGTTCAGGAGAAATTTTGAAAACTGTAGGTCCGTTTGCCATATCAATGTACAGTGCTGACGTAAAGAATTGGCACAGCTTGATTATTACGACACAAACGCTTTTTAATTACTGAAAAAATAATTTAGAAAAGAAATTATTTAACGTGTTCATATAGTATCTATTCTAGGTTGTTGTAAAATAAGAAAGAATAAGATACAATTGAGATTTGTTGAGAAAGAATGCGTTACATTATTTGCTATATGCTGCTCCAATTGTTTTGTCCCTCTTTAATATGCACAAAAAATATATTTTTATTATTATTTCTTGAATCAGTCTATTTGTAGCATTCTTTCTTGTTATATGACAAATTAGGATAAATAATACATGGATATGTTGAACACTTTCGCCCCGCACTGTATATAATGCAAATAATAGATCACATATCGCTTTTTAACAAGAAATTGATAAATTATAAATAATTGGATCATCTCAAACTTGAATATCGAAACGAATGATTATACGAAGTGTGCTATAACTTTATCCAACAACGTATACCGGGATTTAAAGTACCACTTAATTAGATTATAGTAGATTAAATTTCTCATCATTTAGTTGTGTGTACCTTCAAATATCAAATATTGGAGACGCGAAATGTAGAATTTGATCAAATCATATTTCACTGAAAAAAGTGCCAAAAGTTTTTGTAGCCATATATATAGAGTATTATAATAATTCGTCTTAATCTTTGTATCCTTACTGCAAGGATGAACTCAGCTTTAGACAATCTCTACAACGTTCATAATGTAACGACATTAGTCGAACTGTAGCTCACAAGATATCGTGGAAGTGGCTCGAAGTACGTGATTCTCCGAAAGCGTGTATTCCGGTACTGTAATGCAGAAATTTTCATAATGCAAGCTGCGGAACACTTTGATCGAGCTGTTTTAGGGCAGAAACTGGATCAACGTAACATAGAGATATAGAACTTACTATACTTGCTTCGAGTTCTTTACTATCTCATACAATTAATATTATCGTACAGAATCTATGCACAGAAACAATTTTTATATACAATACTTTTTGGTAGTTAAACTGAACGTATATCTCATCCTTACACGTTGCTTAAGACTTCAATTTATACAAAACTCAAACCTACTAATCAAACAATATCAATTTAGCAAATCAGTCAAAGTAAACCAAACTCTCAACTAGTTCAAACCAAATCGTTATCTAATTTAACTGTAGTCCATCTGGTAGCACGTACAAAAGTGGTGTCAAACATGCGGCCCACAAAACTCTAGATTATGGTCCTGGGGCCGAGGTTTGAGTTGATTTTATTAAAACAATAAAATGGATGTAAAAAACAAATATAAAATATATTTTTATGTCATTGCAAATTACAAAGTCATGTACACATGTCGCAAAGAACATCGTTTCGCGGTTGCTTGTACGTTCGCTAGAATTTTTTGAAACCTTTCTTTATTTGAGACTCGCAGACTTCCCAAAACATTTTTGGTGACCAGTGTTCATTGTATATAATTTTGACACCGCTGGTTTAGAACCTATTTATTAGACAGCTATAATACTGAAGAGAAATTGGAACACAAAACATTCCACAATATCCACAACCATGTGAACATCCGTCACCGTTGTATTTCCGTTGCGAGTTCCTTCATCTTCTCCAGTAAATATCTCGTTTCCCAGGGCGACATCGGTTCTCACGACGAACAGGCGTGTTTGCACGGCCCTGACGTAGCTGTGGCGCTCAGTTCGAAGCCTTCGATGGTATTCCAGCGCGTACGCGGCGGATCGCGATGCGTTCAGGTCCTTTTCACGCGTCACCGTGCCGGCGACTTTCACTTTGTTTCCTGCTGTAGGAGGCGCGCCTAATATTCGATTGTTTCATGCATTTCTTGACGATTTCGATATTACCATCGCCATCGCCATCGCTGAGACCTGATACGAGATATAGGATAGACCTGTTATGGGATTTTGTGTCACATGGTTTGAAATATCGACATCTAAGAAAGTCAGAATTTTTGGAAGAGTATCTTCCTTTGTATTACCTGAAAAGGAATGTAAACACTGCTAAAGTATTTTATATACAAAATGTAGAAACAAACGCAAAACTATAGAATAAGTGTGGGTATTACTGCGGTTTTTCAACGAAGGCCAACTTTGACAGAGAAAATAAGATCTTTACACGAATAAATTGATAACTTGTACTGTATCATACTTCAATTTAAATATTTAAAATATAACATCTCTGAAAGTACAAATTTTGTTAAAAAACATAATATAAAAAAATCATTCCTATACAGGAATTATTGCGGCGCGTACTTATTTCTGCGTACCAAATACATAGTGCGTTCGTCAATAGCACTAGAAGATATATAATACTGAAAATATGCATCGATTTTTAAACAAAGCGATGATATATTTAAAAATTAATTTAGAGTGGTAGTTACTTTATTGATAGTAACAGAAATATAATTATTTTTTGACTACATGTTAAGAACTGCCGTTACGGATATTTTATTGCAATTAATGTTTCCAAACATTTTCGAATATCAAATTACAATAAACGAATGAGACATGAGGTTACTGCTACTTATCTTTTATTAACTATCAATAACGAACATTTAAAAAACCCTTTGAATTACTTTCATGCAATTATATATCGTCAAATATTAATTTTATAAGTTACATTAACATCTCCACAATAATGCCCAAATTTACCCTAAATTTTACGCGGTTGAAAAGGTAAAATTGCTAACGAGGGCTGCTTAGCCCTCGAATCATGTGACAAGAAAATATGTTGAATGATAGGTCCATTCTGTACCACATCTGTGCCATTACCATGACTACACCACCATTGACAATATTTTCGTGTTTGTCTTCCTGGTAGAATAATTCGACGACAACCGGGTTGAAACACACGGTTTAATCGAGCCTCTAACGTCTAACGTAACGCATATTATGTAAGGGTTGGCTGGTTGTTGCGCAATGCGCGCGCGTGCACGCGGCACGCGTGCTATGATAACGATTTGGAGATCGTCATGGTTGCTACTACTCCAGGCTTTGCTGCCAGATCCAACCGGAATGGAGTTTGTTCAGTTGGTTTAATCGAGCTTGATGAGATGCAGCGTCGGATGATGGTTTCGGATGATGGTTTCGTATAGCGGGTTTTGTTTTATTATGGTGAGGGGAGGTATTGTGTACTGGAGGATGCTTATAGGTTGTTTGAAATTAATGGGAAGTTACTCATTCAGTTACTTTACACTCTAGCTGTTTCAGGGTTGTTCTTTTGATCATTGTTTACTCTTATATTTTATTGGTTCATTTCTTTGTAACTTCTAATTTTTATATTTGTACGACATGTATTTTAATTTGAAAGAGATTCTACAACTGATGCGCTTAATAAATAAGTAGCACAAGCTATATGTATATATTAGGTGTACCAGTAAGTAATCCACTATTTTAATAAATTATATAATAAATGTGAATTTAGATGCATCGTAACGATTAACAAAGATCACAATATTCATATTACATTTCATGTGTATGTGTGATCCGTGAAAATGAATCTAGAAACGCTCCGATCTAAAATTATTTAGCACTCAAAGAGTTAAATTCTTTTATTTACAGCATTACGTCGCAAAAAATAAACTTGTCTATTTACTTCTAAACCACTTTATGATTGCCCCTATATTTCACCATTGTGGAAATATATTTCCTTTTCTTTTACAATTGAAATATGTTTACTGAAATATTACCATATAAATGTCACCACATTCCTGGCCATTATACGAAACTTATTCATTTTTTCATGGCATTGAAATTTTTAAATATATATCAGACGTGTTTGCAAATATTCGTTTGCTCGTAACCGTGCAGGAAAACAACGGACGCGATAAGCGGTTGATTTGCGGATAAGAGACGCGCGACAGTGAAAACGTACGCAGCATTTGCAACAATCCTGAACGCTTTAAACCTGCATAATATATGACCGTTTTAAACCAAATGGTGCAACAAAGAACCTACCTCACTCCAAGGCGTTCCAACAATGTCTTTCGCAAAGGAACACCTGCTTTTTGCGATTCAATTGGTTATTTTCAATGCTATGTGCAATTACTTGATTACAAAAGTCACTTTACTCCATTCGATTGGAGGAATGTTCATCGATTTCGTGCGAAAGATTCTTACAAGATTTTTACGTGCATCGCGTTACTTTGCAATATTGTATAATCTGCATTGTACCTTCGTATAAATAACATTTTTACAACGAATATTTTTCCTTGTCTCTTGAAACCTGTATAATGTACGTTTACTTCGAAGGAAATGGCATAAGAAAGGATCATATTCATTGGTGTTATAACATATTGTCTTTTACCAAAGAACACCTGTCTTTTAAGTGTTTAAATTAGCATTTTCAAAAATTCCTACCACCTGTTGAATCAGTTTAATCCAATATGTGGGAGAAATACAATTAGTACAAAATCGATTATATATGTGTTCACGAATAGTTTTAAGTATTGTATTCAAGGCGATTTCGTGTGAAAACTATTATAAGAATATACACGCCATATATTTATATTAATTTTTATCTCATTATTATTCTAAAATGTGTTAAAATTATGAATATGTTTCTTGTTTTATTTAAATTGTACTTTAAGGAGTAAAATCGAATTCTCTTCTCCATGACAAGTATACTTGTCATTAAACAAAATTATGCTCGATATAAACATAGAAAGGGTTAAGAAGCAACTTTTAGAACGCTTTTGTAATATAGTTGTTACAAGTTTTGACATGTGTAAATAATTTTATGCGAAGACACAGTATTACTCAGTTTTTAATTAATAATTCTCGGAGTGACATCGATACAATGCAATAGCGTTACGCTGACTATAATAAATGGCCCACAAATAATATCTATTCAATTCGAGGAACAAACAAATTACGTCGATGTACGTCATACTATTATGCTACTATGTAACCTATTAGAAACAGACAACGGCTAATTACGATTAATACCACGAAAAGCACTAAGTCGTTGAGGTAAATATAGTTTCGAAGAATTCTTACGGAATTAATAGTCAGATGATTCACCGTCAACCAACTGATTTATCTATGTTAAAAATTTTATAAAGGTATTATTCTATTTACCTAATTTATTCTTCATTAACAACATTAGTCTATGTTAAAATTTTCAAAATCTATTTAAAGTAAATTTCAAGCTCACATACATTATTGGCTAAAAGTTTCAAACCATTACACATTCTAAAGAATGTAAAAATTCAAAAGCAAGTAACTTAGAGATGTGTTACCTTGAAACCTTTTGTATATGGTGGGATTGAAGGAATATTATCTTTTACCAATTCTTGTGAAATAGCGGAACCCTTAATTTGGATAAATGCAATGTCTGGTTGTACATCTTAATTGCAACAACTAAAGAAGAACATTGAGAGTTACTCAAAAGAATTACCTAATACTTTAAGTTTAGTAAATAATTTGTTCCTCAACTCATTAACAGTTTCTGGTTTCTCCTGAAAAATGTACTTTTTTGAGTAGTCTTACATTTGTAACTCATATGCGATATGTTAAATACCTTGATGAAACTATGCACTTCGAAACGAAATTAACATTTTTAATGAAGATATGGCGTCACTGATGGACATGCAGTAAGTGTAAAATGACGCAAGTTGGGAGAATTTAAGTCGATGTGCGATTGTACAATTAAGATTATAGTGAAATATCGTACATCAAATATAATCAAATGCACCGAAAGAAACAGGAAAATTTGCGTCATTCCTAAAGGGTTCATATGAAGAACAGAAAAGAGCATCGGGTATTGCGTTTCTAGGCGAATAGACAACGAAAGGCAGGCGTTCTCCGGCTCGTCTCTGGAACATTGTTTTTTCTTCAGTACTAGCATCGACTGTCGCAACACGACGCGATTGCCATTTCTGGCTTGTTGCGATACGCGGACGTATTAGTCATAGCGCTGCATACCGCACGGAAAATTGAGACATCCGGCAAGGACGGCCAGCCACTACTCGAGTTAGAAATTTGAAAGAACAGTCGCGGCCTATGCAAATGCGTAACGCGTGCGAGCACGGGCGAGTGCGAGCGAATACCCGCGTACTACTATAAGCTAGGCGGCCACTTGTGCAACCTTGACGATCGAGAATGTGTTTGACCTCCTCGTCGCGGATAATCCTGCTCCTCGGCACCTCGTTAATGTCTCCTGTGTCCTTTAAAACCATCGCCTTTTCCCACTTTCCTTTTTTCTTTTCTTCTACGCTTTGCTTTTTCTCTTTTACTCCCCCCTTTTTAAAATTTCCATTTTTATGCAGAATTTTGCTATAGTTACTGTAGATATACAAATTTATAGCAGTCTGCAATGCATGGCCCAATAATTGTTCTAGGAAGTTAGTAGAAAGGAGGATTTAATTTATTTTTAAGTTATAGTTCAATGAATTGTAATTAATGGTATAAGTTACTTAATATTTAAGTAAAAAGAACATTTAAATTCTGTAAAAAGTTACAGAATATAAACGGTATTAAAAAATAGAAAATATTTTATAAATTTCGAAGTTATCTTTCATTAGTGAAAATCATGATCGTCTTTTTTCATATGGCTTCTGATACCTTTCTTGTTTCGTAATTCTGAATATAGTGTAACAATATTATTGAATCCATATTACTATTGGATTAATAAGATAATGCGAATAATGTCCGAAATGTTGGATTCTGGTATGTTATTGAATATATCAATCACTTGAACATATAATAGTATATACTGTAATAATTGTTCCGAAGCTTACGTTGCGTGCAAGTGTGTGAAATTTTTGACATTATTGCATTTACGACTTTGAATCATCAGTAAATTGAACTCAGTCTAAGGGTAAATCAAACAGAACTCTTCATACCGCTAACTTCAAAAACTGCTGCATTATATATGTAAACAGAATTACAATGAAAATCTGCATCTGTTTAAAAGAGATAAAGGATAATCAGTGAAGAAAAGATACAACCTGCTAAGAACGACACTTAGAGTACGCTCGCCACCAATTTGTTTCCTGCCCATTACTTTTATTACCATAGAGCCACCATAAAACAACACTCCCGCAGAGTCAATTAAAATTCACCTACCAGCAATTCAACGGTTCCAAACACGAACCTAACCGAACTTCTATTTAATGTCCTTACCAGCGTCTAATCTTAACACATTCGACTACGATTCGGATAAAAATAGACTTGATCTTGTACATAGAATTTTACAAAATATGTTAATTCTATTGCGATTTCCAAGATTTTATCACAGTTAACGACATACAAGTGTGGTCGCCAAAAGGGTTTCTATTAATAATTTTTAATACTGGAAAACAAGTTATTGCCCTTTATTCACTCAAAGAATCACATTTTTTGGATGTATCCACACGATAATGTCCTAATACTTAAACAGTTAAATATTAGTAGGTATCTTATTTGTTATACGTACATACACGCGTATCTTATAATGATAAAAAGGAAGTTCCATTTTTTATATACTCTCTACAACTTCAAATTGCATTTATTGAAAGTGAAAAAGAAGTATGGGTTTAATATTCGGTACAAAGGTTTATTGCTACTAACACCAGGTGACTATCAATTTATAGCATGTTTGAAAAACTGCTTGATCTTAACTTTTTTTTTGATTTATTGAAATTGTAGGATAGCGATGCTGAGATCTCGTAATTGCAATCCTTTCGATCGAAGGGCCTAGTAAAAACCATAAAATTACAGTAAAACGTGTTTTGAGAAAAAAAAAATTACACGAGTTATTTGATGGCATTCCAAACAAAAATTCGATATACATATATGTACATGCACCTTGCAGGGATTCCGTTTATTTCCCTTCATCACCGGGACCTTTAATCGTTGATTATCTTTTTCGTATCATTCTATTCTTTTAAAGTATTTTTTGTATGTACATTTTCAGCAAATGATTACCCAATTTTTGAAGGCCCATTTATACCTTATACCGTAGATGAGTTACACAATAGACCTATTATACAGTGTTGAGCAATTTTCATTCTAAATAACGAATAAATTTGAATAAATTATTTATTTATTACATCTATTAATAGTATGCACTTAAAATTAAGTTAAAAAGTAGCAATACTAATGGGCCGATCTAATACTTTTTGCATATTAAAATACTTTAGATTTGTTTACAATCCGTTTCAGGTAATAAAAAGAAAGATATTCTTCCGAAAGTTCTGATGTTTTTAGATATCAGTGTTTCAGACCATGTGACACGAACTCCTACTCCTACAAAATGATGTGCCTGTGCTTGTACTTAGCGAAACAGTTAAATTCATCCCCTTTTTTATGATATTTTTTGCCTCCTTTATGCTGGGAACCACTTTCCCATATATTCTTCTCATTCTTATGTTCTTATAGCGTTCATATCGATCTCGGAATAATCCAACAAACGTCACGGGGTCGTGTCCTCTCGTGGCGCGTAGGTATAGCGCGTGGTGCTCGCGTCTAAATTCATCCGTGATTCGTCGCCGTTCTAAACGAACAACATTCATACGTGGCCCCGTGTGCTCGCTCTCCACGGAGTTACTTCCATGACAAAGGCCGGTCAAACCTGCCTGACAACCTGTAAAATTCCTATGAATGAGCGCAACCTTCTCTTCGTCTTCTCTGGTCACCAACGGCGTGTGTCCGGGCTCTCGTTTTTCGAGAGTGTGCGCGAGCGACTTCGACCTCGTCCGTTATTAAATTCCTCGACCTCAAGAAGTCGGTATATATTCAGTTCTACGCTATGGGATAAAGGGGAGACTCTGGTGCCACGTGACACCACCTATAAGTTTAATTCTTTCTAGTTGAAAGATTCGTGTAGTGGTACTAAGAAGTCGTGAAAACGTGATTACAGTTAAACAAATTTGACTACTTTTAATGATGCGCCGCGACGGTCTTTTGTCTACTTTTATATTACTTTCAAAATAACCATGTGAATCTTATTGTTAGTTATTGAAAATGATGAAAAGTGATCCATTTGCCTTAACACTTTGGCTACGGCATCTTGGAACTAGAAACTAAAACCATAGATAAGGAACAGCTTTTATTAAGACGATAATAGGATAAATATAAATATTTAGATGCTTCATATTGTTAATTATGATCCTAATTTTATTGTACAAATGAAAATAGATGCAATAGTGTACTGTACAGGAACAATACGTATATACGCGCCCCTCGTAGCGAAAGGATTAAAGCGTTGGTTCCCAATTGATGGGTCGCGACTCACGAGTCGTAAAGTGTGTTCTAGGGAGTCACGATTTCCTAGATGCACGATAATTAAACATACTTCATTAATATACATATGAAATATTTTTAAATTTATCAGTAGAGGTAATTAAATCTTGAGTTAAGATTATATTCTGAAACACTTATTTTCAGTGTTTTCTTTATATGATTAAATTTATCTTACCCTATATAAGGGAGAATTTGCAGAAGGGGGGATGTAGATGATTTAACTATTATAAAAAGGGGTCGTGACCTAAGAAAGGTTGAGAAACACTGCCTTGGCCTTTTCGCTACGGTGAATTTTAATCACCGAATATGCAGAATTCAAAATACTGAATTGCATTTTCGTTAAATTCAAATTCTTCTTCCAATTCTTTCCTATTCTTCAGATAACACAAAATTTCAAGTGTTAAAGGGTTGCACTATTTTCGCCTGTCCAAAAAGCATTGCTTCTTGTATAAAAATGTTTATATACACATATGAGCATACATATAATATGCTGCAATTTTCGTCCACATTTTCTTTAAAAGAAAAATTATGAAATTGATAGCATATTACGAGGTATAACGCTAAACGGTGTGAGCTATTTATTCATGATGAACAGGTTTCTGCAATCAAGTTCGCTTGATGGAATATTAAATGAAATTAAATTGTCTCTTTTGTTTGATTAAAACATAAGTATATCGCAACATTACAAAAGAAAGATTGTTTTTCTAAGTGGAACTTATAACTAGACTACAGGTGTTTATGCAATTATAGGAAATATAAATGTACAAAGAGGTGCAAAATATATAAGGTATAGTAGAAATTACAATATTTAAAGGATGAAACAGCCCCCTATGTATGTCTCCCTTCTTTATTTTTAATTTCAAAAATATGAATTTGCATAAAAATCAGCAGTCTATCTACAGTTTATTACTTGTTTGTGATTCACTTGTGACTAGAGTAAAAATGGGAATGAAAGCAGTAAATATCTAACTCCAATATGTGCAAGAAATCTGTAAGAAAATTGAGAAAGTCGTGATTAAAGTTTTGCCCAACGCTGACGTAAACAAAAGCGTGTCCTATTTGATCTGCCATTTTCCTATTTAACCCTTTCAGTGCCTATGACCGTGTATATGCGGTCAATTTTGAATGTGACACACAGAGTTTACAAATTTGAGTCTTTCAAAAGAATGAACTGTCAGTGTAAAATGTTCATCAGATATGAATTTAGAAACGTCGTAATGGTTAATAGCGATAATCAACAATATCGTTATTAAGGATCATGTGTACACGACATCACTAAAAATAAATCTAGAAACGCCCTGATCTCTAAAATTTACTTAGCACTCAAAGGGCCAATTTAGATTTCGTCCAACGAATGACAAGTGTTAATAAAAACATCGTAGCCGGACAGAAAAACTTGATATTGTCGCGTGTGCTGCCCCATCGCTTGGAAATCGAGCCTCATGTTCGACAGATTTTTGCCGTGAAAGTGGCACGCAATGGCGGAATCACTAAACAGGTATTTAGCGCGCAGCAGCGAGCAATCAGGATGAATTCGGTCGTGAATGTGTTTCAACTTTCAAAATGCACCCGCCGCTGGAGTAGCGCGTCGCTGTATTTGTCTGAGAAATAGGAACTGGCATGATAGCGTGCTAGACGAACGGCGGCGCATGGCGTACTTTCTTGCACGTTTCTCGTTCGAATGACTATTATGACGATAACGATGACGAAGATAGTGACTAAAGCGGTGCTGAACCGAGGAGAACCAGTCGAATGCACCATTCCTCCTACTTCCTATGAATCAATGCGCGTGAACCGACGGAAAATCGCGTGGAGAAACTGCGTACGAGAGTCTCGAAAACCAGATGAGATGTCTATGCGGAAACATATCACTGGTAGGGCTTACGATAGTAGGAAAATTATTATTAGACCGCGGATATTTAGGCATTTATGGGAGATTTGAACGCACAAAAAATTGCAAAATAGCCACAATATGCAAAAATATGTAAGATATCGAGAGTACAGTAAATATTATGATTTTTAAAAGATGAAACAAATCTCTATCAAGCTTCCATTTCTTTCAACGCATATGAAATTTTTTTAGTTTGTTTAAAAACTCGCACTCTAATAATAACTTTAGTTTGATTCGTTTAATTTCTGTTACAACATTAAAAATTACTATAATGATTACAAATACTTAAATATATCGCATCAGATACAGTGTTGAAACATTGAATATCTTTCCTTAACATGTGTAGGTAATAAATAGTTTAGTTATAAATGTTGCGTATATTTATTCCATTTGGATCGTAATTTGCATTACGAGCGTGGTCCTGGTTAAAAGGAAAGGGATTAAATTTGTCAATGTTATTAACTTCATGATTTAATTAGATGTAATTCTTCTACGATATAATTACAGTAATTTTATACTGTAATTCCTTAAAACATATTCCTATGTTATTGAAACGTATTAACATCTATCGAACAAAATTCTGTCGTCAAAAATACTAAAATACTCCTTGGGTTCCTTGGAAAAAAAACAAATCACAGCAAAGTGCTGGATTTTCTTTGACAAAATTAAAGTAACGTTTACTATCATTTTAAATTATAGAAGTGTTAACATTTGTAGTTTGAATGTTGTACAACAGGAATTTGTTGAATTTATTTGTCGGTGATTGATCTTTTTGGGCAAACGGAAATCTTGGGTGGTTTTAGTCCTGAGAAGCAAAGATGGTTAGAATGTTCTTGAAATTTGAAATATGGTTTTTTAAGTCCCCCAAGTTGACCCTAAATGGAAGCGTGTTCGGCCAGGTAGTCAGGATATAATAGATTCTATTAAGTCGAGGCTATAAAAGTCTAAAGGAAACGTTCGAAGAAAGAAAGTGTCTTTAGAGTGTTGCCACACTTGGTGGCTTCAATGTATGTGAAATCGAATGTGACAAAAATGTAACGCATAATATCGGTGTTGCCTTTTTTCTGGATTGTTATACTAATTTGTTAAGGAGGAATGATAGGTTCGAGTTATTAGAAATTATAAAAATCGAGGGGAAAAATATAGAGGAAGAGAAAGTGTATGTTCGAGTAGTTAGGATATTTACTACGGTTCCAGTTAGTGCAACAGGAAACAAAAGAATGCTATTTAATATTATTAACACTGTTTGTTCGATGTGTAACTTATTCAAACATTCACCAAGAATAACGTTTTATTTTTCTTATTCGTCAATCTCACGAACAATTCCAATTAAAATTCCAAGTTCTAATCACCCAATCACTACAAACATTTCTATTTCGCGTAAAAACAAAATGTGTAAAAAACCTTTTCATAAGTATAAATTCTCAAGAAATTCATAGTTAATCACGCGGCAGTCCACACCTGTTAAATTTTAAATAGTTAGAGAAATATTTTACAAAAGAGTTTGAAATATCGGTAATATAATTTTATGGACACTAAATCATTTATTATAGCGAGAAAAGGTGCATAAATGGCAAGCATGGTTTCACAATAGTCTGCAAACGAATGCTACACTATATTGGTACATTAAAATGTATAAAATTTGTTGTTACAATTATATTTATGTCTTATTAAATTTTCGTTGGCATAAATAATATAATATCTATATTTTAGAAGAACTTAAAGAATAAAATTTAACAGATATACGAAATCAATCACGAATTTCAGATCTTTTGCTGAACCTTTATGCTATACTAATTTTACCAAAATCCCGTTCAATTCTACCAGTTAATACATATCTAGCATCGTTAATTCTACATTTAAAAATGCCGAGACTTACAACGCATTTAACATACCTAAAATTTATATTTAATTATATTTTTACGAGTATTCTCAATCTTCGTGAAATGAAACAGGAAAATATAAAAACGACATGAGTTGTTTATTAAATAAATTGTTTTTTCACAAATAGGTCGTTTGACCCCTCCGGTAGAAGTAGATATATATATACATATATGACAAACGTTGGTAGTTCTAGTGTTAAATGTTTCCTGATTACGTACGCGTGGTTTTTGCGCTAATTCGAGCGGGGCGCAACATTCGTCAGGGGAAACGACTCTATTCGGCAGAACAGTCGCTCTCCAGACTCGAAATCGAATCGGAGTGGTGGAGTCGAGGCGGCACGGCGGCAGGCCTTCTTATTTCGTAGAGTAGAGTGAAGAACACGTGGAAATGTAGGTGTGTAGATGCACACGGGTACAGTCGGCGATATATCCCGTGCACGGTCTCGCGGACAACTCGTGAACCGCCTCTTTTATCCGGGGCGCAATTGAGTCAACGGCCTTTCGAAAGAAGTAACGGTATACGATTATTACTCCTACCGAGTCTATACTCACGAAACTGAAACATTCGCGCACGAGCGCCAGCCAGCCAGCCCGAACACGCGCGCGTACAAGCATTTCGCAGCTTGCTTTATGACTATGGACTCTGTGGCTATCGTTTTACGGCCATGGTGACAGATCGCCACCTTTTAAACGATTCGCGGAGGGAAACCGTGGCGAGGATTTACCGGATCCTCACTGTGTTTGCTTTTCATTGATATAAATAAGTACATGTGTGCGTGGTAGGTAGGTTGAGAAGGCTCTCTGCTTGAGTGATAACCACCCTGTTCCGCTGCATGTTTTTATGAACCGGCGTCGATTGTGATTAGTGGCGAGATTTTAAAAAGGGCTCGAAACATTTTAAAAAGGGGTGAAACGTGATTTTAATGCATTCGTTTTAGAGTATAGCTAGTTTCAGATATAGAGGCTAGCAAAGAACATTCGGCAATTCGAAAATTTAAAAAAATCTGACACTGCGCAAACGTTGTTTTAGTGATCCTATTAATGGATCCACTTCTTGTTTTGGCAAAGAAGCGATTCTAGGAGTGAAAACACCCCGTTAAAGAAAATATAAGTGTTCATATTATTGTCAATATCTTCAAAATGATATCTGATATGGAAAAAGAAAAGTTAAATTCAAAGTTTTATAGCATTTGATGTCCCACAGTATGGCAGATAGAACTTGAAAAGATTTAGGGGAGAGGAGGGACAAATTTTGAAAAAGGAAGGGTTTTCGAAAATTCTTTGCAGCCATACTGTGGATATATTGCATGTGCAAATATTACACACAAGCCTGAAAATACATCCCCACTTTAGATTAAAAATCATGGGACAAGTATTGAGTTATTAGGTACGTAAATTAATTCTGATAGTTGCTTTTAATTCAAATATTTTCCCGACTTGCGAAAAGATAGATCCAGAAAATGAAAACTATTTTAATGATTTAATTTATGTTACACGATTCATAAATTTCGAGCTTTATTCACTTTTCAACACGAGCCAGTCTTTTAATAAAGAAATTGTCAAATAAAAAAATAACACAGTCAGGATAATTTTAAAGTTGTTGTAATGATATACAGCGACGATAGAACAACATTTATATGATAAAATAGGTTTAATAGATTTTTGCAGGAAGATTTAGTCATATGTAGATTGAAGGAAAGGATCGAGATTTCCGCATTTCTTGGTATTTAATCGCGATGCCTACTTTTATTAGAGAAATCTATAATTAACTGAGGATCGCGTTAAAATATTCTATATGTATAATGATTCTGAATTAAGAAATTACCGACTACTAGATACTACATTTACGCTATATTATTTGCTATCTAATTTACATCATAAAAGAAGGCATACAAATGCTGATTAATTAAATCATTATTCTATATTCAATACCTTCTTTACTACATTTGCAGTTAGAATTTGTACGATTAAGCTACTATAGTATAATTTTCGTATATTATAATTACCAACAATGAAACAAATTGTTTTCTTCGTATACTTAAACATTGAAAACAAAAGAGAAGTAAACAATAATTATTCAATTACGTATTTGACAACCTAGTAGCCTTTAGTGAACAAAATCAAAAATATAATAAAGCACGATATATAATTGAGATAAGGAAAATGTAGGTAAGACATAAAAAAATGCACTAAGTAGTAGAATTAATAAAAATGAAACCTGAGAATGCATATAACGAAGCATTATTTATTTCTTTTAATACTAGAACTACCAGCGTCTAATATATACCCATTTGAATCAAAGAAATAAAAGTGACAGACGATTGAAGAAAATATATGATGTAACTGAAAGGCAACTTTATTCATATTTTGTACAGAAAGTCATGGAATATTTTCAAAAATGCACCGCTGCAAATTTACATAATTTTTGTGCTAAATTAGTGACCTACCATTTTGACTGTCTTGGCAGTTCTAATGTTAAAATGATCTATAACAGACTCCACCCCATAACGATTATTTGAACCCTTTGCACTCCCAATGTGTTTGAATAATACGATACAACAGCAACTCTACAGTACACAATATACTTTTTTGACTCTTCTGAGAAGTTAATGTGTTACATATAGTGGCTATAAAAAGTATTTGTACATCACTGTATTTATCTTCGCATTTAAGTATTAATTAATTAACTCCAAATACATTAAACTTCCCATCATTAAATAGTACTCTTTTGTCACTACACAAATTTATCGCTTTGTAATTGAAATATATAATTTAATAAAAAATCCCTTTACTTGAAAGTTGAGATATGAGCGAATACTTTTTGTAACCACTGTATTTCGGAAAGGAGAAATTTGTTCTGATTTGGAAAAAATGAAAGTTGAATTGGCGAATATAGAATTCAAGAAACTTAAACCTTAACCTAGTACAAATTTACGCAGATACATTTTTGCTAACTTGCCAGGATCTTCTATTAAGAGAGTGAATAAAGATTTTTTTCCATTGCATTATATACATTTCTTCAAGTATTTATAATTTAAATTTCTTTGATAAAAATAAGTATATCCTAATTGTCGGTAGATCTAGCGTTAGCTTCTGATTTTACGTATATCTGCCTAGAGGCGTCAACGGAGTGCAGTGTGTTAAACCAACAACTAAATAAAACACCGAAAAGTAAAAGAATCGCGTTTCGAAGAAAATTCTTCAAAGGGTAGCAGAGTTTATTTCTCAGCAGAATGACGTGTCAGGAGAGATTCCTTTGCTCGTTGATCGCACGAAGGGCAGAGCATATGCATGGTGGCGACCGGTATCGCAAAATTACGATCGCCGCGCAACGCGGAAACTGGTATTCACTTATTTCAGTCCTTATACGCTAGCGATCGACGCGTTTAAGCGATTCGCGAAGTGAAACGCAACGCAATGGCCAGCCAGCCGCTAATATTCCATCTTGACGAGGAGTAAATGACTTCGCTGTTGGAATGTGCACTATGTAGGACATAACGCTGCGCCGATATTCGCCGCGGTTCAGCGCGAGTATCGCGAAAAACCTTTCGGTATTTTGCTATCTTCGCTTCTAAGTACCTCGTATTCCATCTAACACAAATACTCTGTGACATATAGCCCACGTCTAAACACTTTACGTCGTCGCAAAATTGATAAACGGATCTTGCAAACGAGGTACAAGGATAAGGATCAAAGAAAAATCGTGAAAAATCATCTGTCCGAGTTGAATAGATATTCTCTCTCGTAAAGAAGTTATGAGCGAGGAGTACACGTGTATGAATTATAGTGGTGGTGGCTCAGATGAAGCAATCGAATGGCAATAATTGTGGGAGTGATTTGAAATTCCCGCCATGGTTGAACGTCTTCGAATCTCTTTTCTGGATTCTTTGACCGCGAAAGGCCTCGGTAAACTCGTTTCTCTTGTGTCTCTCGTCAGTTGAGCGAATGCATGGTTTCTAATTTTACAATTATCGAAAGGATTGTATAGTGGTGCGCGATATTAATGTCGTTGCGAAAGGGTCGCGGCGAGGTTTCTCGCCTCTTTCACGGATCCCGTGCAAAGGACGAGACATTCCCGTTTTCATGCGTTCTCGTAATGCTTGAATTAGCCGATCTCTGTTTAGCTCGTTTATTTCAGATGCGTATAATAGCTGTACATGATTATTAGACTACAAACGTTTATGCATGCATGGGAGATTTAAATGCACACATAAATATGGAATATATTTTAATAATAAGATATTTAAAGATGTAGAAAATATTCGAAGATACAGTGAGAATCAAAAGTATGTATATACCTCACCAAAATGGAATTAAGTGAAATTATGAGATAATTAGAATCTAATTATAATATAACGTAGATTATTACTCAAAAGAATTTAGAATACTTATAGTAATTTACACAATTGGTCAATTGTTTCGTACACTGTAGAAACACACAAAAGGGTATAGCCGATTAAGGGGGTCAAATGTGCCCTTCAGCCGATTTTGATCGTGCATGGATCATTCGATAGGTTATCAAAAATAAACAGCTCACCTAAATTTTTAACCCCAAATCTCACTCAGGGGGGTAGTTACGGGGAAAATTCGATTTTTCAGTTTTTGGCCAGTTTTTCCCATATACTAACAGCAAAAATTCTGAAAAAAATCTGATATATTGCTAATAATGTGGTACATGTTATGGAATTTTTTCAGATTGTTTCCTTTTAAATCAGAGGCGTGAAAATTACAAAACGCAAAAAAAATGACAAAAAGTGCAGATTTCGCATTAATGCAAAGACCGACTACTTTTATAAAATTATGGTAACAACATACTATCATAACTTATTATCCTCAATTTTTTTCAGATTTTTTGCTCAGCTGCGCCATAGTCAAAAAAATCAATAACCGTGTTTCGCAGGGATTATCGTGCGAAATAACCGCTTATAATTGACATTTTAATATTTCTTGTATACAATGAGCAGATTAAGTGTTCTTTAGTATTTCCTCATTCATACGAATAGTACATAAATAAAAATAAGTAAGTTAATCAGATAAATTAAAAAAATGTCAACTCTATATACCATAAAATTGAACAGAACACCATAAGTGACGGCGGCACGGTGGTAAGAGGCGGGGTTGTGGAACCGCTAGGATACTCTTTTGTCACAAGTTCAAATCCCGCTCGACTTCACTTGTCTTTACAATTTTTTTTCCTCTTTTTCTCAATTATAACTACATACGAATCAAGAATATTTATACAAAAAATGTTTAAATCATTTTAATATTATTTTAACTTAAAATAACAAAAAACAATTTTTATTTCATTAGCCACTTATCCTCTTAATTATGGTATTTCTTATCATCTTCTATACGTAATGAACACATAATTTGATTTTATATTGTTTTCAAAATTCAAATACAAGTTCAATATTAAATCTTTTACCTTTTAAACGTTGTGTCGTTTGCACATAAGTTGGTGTCTTAAATGTTTCTTATTGTTTCTTCGCTTCCGCTTTCACGTATCCTGTAAAGTGTTGAAGTACCGTGATTGACCTCACGGTGCGGCGAATTTCTTATCATGTTATTAATAAACGAATTGGAGCTCACTCTTCTATTTGACGCTAATCTTGATTGTTAACAGAAAACATTGCATGTTCTCACTAAGTACCGTATATTATAAATGGAAAATTCATAAAATAATAGTTTTAAAACTGAAAAAGATTTTTTCCCTTCAGGAATACTACTTACCATTGTTCAAATACCATAATTAAGATGATAAGTGGCTAATGAAATAAAAATTGTTTTTTGTTATTTTAAGTTAAAATAATATTAAAATGATTTAAACATTTTTTGTATAAATATTCTTGATTCGTATGTAGTTATAATTGAGAAAAAGAGGAAAAAAAATTGTAAAGGAAAGTAAAGTCGAGCGGGATTTGAACTTGTGACAAAAGAGTATCCTAGCGGTTCCACAACCCCGCCTCTTACCACCGTGCCGCCGTCACTCATGGTGTTCTGTTCAATTTTATGGTATATAGAGTTGACATTTTTTAATTTATCTGATTAATTTACTTATTTTTATTTATGTATCATTCGTATGAATGAGGAAATACTAAAGAACACTTAATCTGCTCACTGTATACAAGAAATATTAAAATGTCAATTATAAGCGGTTATTTCGCACGATAATCCCTGCGAAACACGGTTATTGATTTTTTTTACTATGGCGCAGCTGAGCAAAAAATCTGAAAAAAATTGAGGATAATAGTTATGATAGTATGTTGTTACCATAATTTTATAAAAGTAGTCGGTCTTTGCATTAATGCGAAATCTGCACTTTTTGTCATTTTTTTTGCGTTTTGTAATTTTCACGCCTCTGATTTAAAAGGAAACAATCTGAAAAAATTCCATAACATGTACCACATTATTAGCAATATATCAGATTTTTTTCAGAATTTTTGCTGTTAGTATATGGGAAAAACTGGCCAAAAACTGAAAAATCGAATTTTCCCCGTAACTACCCCCCTGAGTGAGATTTGGGGTTAAAAATTTAGGTGAGCTGTTTATTTTTGATAATCTATCGAATGATCCGTGCACGATCAAAATCGGCTGAAGGGCACATTTGACCCCCTTAATCGGCTATACCCTTTAACTAAATATTCATTTGGTTACAAAGAGTAACCTTTTATCCAATAGCAAATGTGTAGTACCTATATTATTAATTTATATTAATTAATAATTCACAGTTGAGCAACATAAGGAATATTTAAGACTAGATTTCAAATTTGCATTTGATTAATTATATGAGTCACTGTATTTCTGACAGAATGCAATTTGCTACAGAATTATAGGTAAAGAAAATTTCAACTATTCTACTCCTTATTATTACTACAGCGATGTATAGTAGCATATTGTTACGCAATAAAACTGGTTTCTAAGAACCAATATGCAATAACAAAGTTGAAATTCGAGGATATTCAATTTCATACAATCATTACAGATATTTGACAAACTTTTTAACTTCCAGTTGTTTAATTTTCATCACTGGTGTTTGTGCAATTGATCAATTTTTTTTAGTAAGTAACTTAAATATACAGTCTCTTGATTTTATCGTGAAGTGATGAATAAATTGCAGATATTTATGCAAATTCAAAATTTTGGAGACACGATTAAAAAAGTGGGAGTGCAATAGATATTTCTATAATGTCTCGCAACAGCTAATCAAATCCTAAAACTTTTTATAGACAGATAAATAAATATAGTTTTATTTAAAAAATGTTACTTCTACTCTATTTAATCTAGTAAAAGGGATTGATTAAAATCGACAAAGCAAAATGCAGGTTTTCTTCGTTTGATCAAAAAGAAAAAAAACAGACAAGTGAGTAGGAAAGTGATTCGGCTTTCGACGAGTATAGTCGTCGAAAGTTTGGCGTCGTCGGGTACCAAGCGTTTTAACTACGACACCGTCGTATTGTTATCCTCGTCGAGCGTTCATAGACATCGCCGCGATACTCGATGACCGCGGACAAGCGTAGAGCGAAAGGGGAAATGCTCTCTAACTGTGCGGAAAAAAAGAGAAATCGACGCCCAGATGGGAGATCGATGTCCTATAAAGAGAAATATCTGCACCTCGATGAGCCCCGTGCACTGACACTTTCCATCGTCAGTCACTGATACGATTAATTTTTCAAAATGTCCGAAGAAACTTTACCGATACTCCAGTATTCTATCATCGTAACGCGAATCGAATGTTTTAACTCGCTAACCAATTATTGGGTAGATAATTTCTCTGCCAGAATCTTCTTCGTGTACTATAAATTAAAAACTAATGTAAATGTATTAATACGTTTCTAATACAAATGTAACGATTCAGTAAAGAGCGAAACATCTTAAACTCATATGTGTCTCAAGTTCGTAAGCGTTGTGTTACTTCACACTATTGTTATTAATAATTTGTGTCTCTGTTCTATTTTGTCCTCCTCATTTTCTATTTTGCTGAACGTACCCAGTACATCATTGAAAACGAAGAAAACATGATGCAATATCTTCAAATTATGAATTCTTTCAATGAAATTTGATCCCTCTGAATCAGTAAACTGAAGAATAATTTGAACGTTAAAGGGTTAAGAAAATGGTCCAAAATATTCGTAATTCACACAACGAGTGGAGCATCCCCAGTTAACAGGTTAATTTCATTCTTTCATCCATTAATTTTTCTCTGGCTTCATTCTTAATCTTGAATTACTTAGAATAATCCAGATTTTAACTGATTTATATTTGAAGAGTATAAAATAATTCTATGTATTGCTATGTTTGTTTCAAACCTACATTGAATACTTATTTGTCAGATAAAAGTTGTTATTAATTTTACGTTCTAATCTCGATTAAACAATCCCTTCCAGTTTCTAGAACGGAAATCTCGCTCTTAATTCTAAAATAGTACCTACTTGGAATAAAAATTGAAAATAAGTAATATTTGAACATTGCGGAACGGATATCATCGTGCGTTCACTTAAATTCTGTATCGGATATTTGTTTGTAAAGTAAAAGTTACTATTGATTTAATATTCTTATCTCAACTGAGGGATCTAGCCTCGAGAACGGAAGCTTTACCTACCAACTTTGTGAAAGGACCAGAGAAAGTAGAAAAAATGCTTCTCATGAACGTTACAAGAATATTACACATTCTCCACATATTCCTTTCGAGAACAATTTAATTTTTACTACTAAAAATACAACAAAGCGTTCTGTAGCTGAGGCTGAAAGTATAACAGAGTTTTTTGAAATTACTGCACGTTTTATTCTCTGAATATTTTGTTATCGGAACAAAGTATTCCTTAGTAGCAGATAGCATGAACCATAAATAGTTCGACGCACAAAGGAATGTAACTCTACGTAGAGTTATCATCGTTAAAAAATGTATGCAATTTTGTAGTCAAAAAGATATGGAATACACATTTCCAACAAATTCGAAGAGGTACATAGAGAATACAAGATTTTTACTACAAACGTACATTTAAAAGTATTTAAGCATTCAATTGTTACTATTTAGTTCGATAAAAAATTTTGTCGTATTTTAATCCTTTCATTGCGGCGCAATATTCGTATAAATAAATAATAATATTCGTTAAAATGAAGTTTTAAATATTGTTATAGGTATAATAATAAATTAGAAAGTTAACGTACGTTGTGTTATACAAAATCTACTGATCATATATATGGATATTCTTTTCGCAGTCAGAGGGTTAAGGACGCATAGAAACAAAACTTTGTTATGCAATGTATTACTGAGTTATTTTTGGCAACTTATTATTTTATCCCTGAAGAATTTTCATTTTTTTTAGTGAAGAATTCGTCTAACAATAAGTGAGCTCTATAAACTTTCAGGTATTACCATCTTCTTGCATATAAATAATTTAAATTGATTTCTAAAAGGTGGAGATCTGTTAGCATTAATATATTCTATCATTCACACTATTCTCTGTTGGTTTGTATTGAATTTTTATGTGCACAGTAGTAGATAATATAATATATTGTATTGGAAATGCATCTTATTTTTTTCTATTTCAAGATAATGTTAAACATGATAAGTACAGTCAAATTTGACGACTTCATTTTCAAGTGGTACTTTGAAATGTCTATTTCCAAATCTTTCTTGTATTTGCAAAGTTGCTAACATATTGACTTATGTATCGCAATACTCATGCTGTATTCCAAAAGAACGACAAGACTTTTTGGTCAACCTGATGTATTAATGGACATCAATAGGACCATCTTTAGCACTCATTGTATGGACCGCTTACTTTGAAAGTGGTTTAAGTCCATTTCTTCTATTCTAAGATATTAAAAGATTTGCATTTACTTATACGTAACTTGTGGGCGTATTTATACGCTCAAATAGGTGTAAGTTAATTAATCAAATCGTGTTCGTGACAATTAACTAGGTCAATATTTTTTTTCAAAGGTCTGAATGGACTTGTATCACTTTTAAAATATACGTTTAAGCCATTCTACACATACGCGAAGTTTCAATTGATGAAAACACCCGAAAATTCTACTACACAAATATAAATTGTTGATAAATAAATATTTCACATTATAAAATACATAAATTTTCTGTTTTCTCAACTTCTTCCAAAAATAGACTTACACCAATTTCAAAATGAACAGTCCATATGTTTAAAGCGGCAATTCGTGCTGTACCTACAGGTACAAGTTTTTAGATATACTCGGTGACATCGAATTCTACATTTCAATAATACTTTCTTTCGGCGCTGTTTTCCTTAAAATTGTATCAAAATGCTTCAATTGTTTCGCTGTTATTGCTCATAAATATTCGATTATCTCAATATCGTTGTTGTGCGGTAAACAAAACTTGTCCACCAACACACAATCGTCCTGTATACAACATTATACGACAATATAAAACATATTCATTACTCTGTATTGCTTTTCAACGTTTCTCAAATATCGCTACGCACTTTACGTACAACCTAATCTATAAACTATTTCAATTTGTCAATTCTCATTGCGTGTTTGGAGTCATAGTGAGTGTTCGAATTCCTTCGTGAGTCATTGTATGTTCTTCTATTATTTCGAATACGGATTTACCCGGTACAATCTTATCTCTGACGACAAAAATCTGAAATCACCCAAGCTACGGTCATTAGAGCCTTTTTTCTCTAAAAATTACCTCTTAACATCTAAAATTTATCGTCCGTTCTTCAATCATTAAAGCTTTTTCCTTCGGAACTTATCCAAGCCCTCTTATCCAATTCTGTCCCAATTTGCCTCATTTTAACGACGTCCCAGCTGAAACTCTCTTTCGTTTTCGCACTTGCCGAAAGTCACTTCGTTTCCAATTCACCGATAAACGAGATTTTCCACGATCTTCGCATCGTTTCGAGGATCGTTTCCAGTGGTGAATGAACGAAGGAAGGAATACTCTGGTGATCCTGCAAGTCCCTTTAGCCGAGAGGCGAGCTCGCTTCGACGAGACGAGAAACGCATTCCACGAGGTCGTCCGCCGACGATCTGCATTCGCAGAAAAGGACGAAGAAGCCGAGGAAGCGAGCAAAACGAATTAGCATCTCGATCGTCCGGAGAGTCCTCGTTTCTTTTCTCTCTTTTCTCTTTCTCTCTGTTTCTCTTTTACACACGGTACACTCGTACTTACTTCGTTTCTTCCTCTTCTTCGTCTCTTCCGACTATGCGAGCGTATGTACGTATACGCACTTTCTTACGCGCGTGCACGAACAACGAGTAAGAACCAAGGCGTAGTCTGTGCACGGATAACCACATAAATCACCGACCTTTCGATGGCTCGCAAACACAACTCCTATAGATGGTAATAATACGCCTGAACCACTATCCATCGACGCGGATTTAAATGGCGCGCGCGCGCCAAGCCACGACTCTTTACTTTCGTCGGATGAAGTATGGCGTTTGTGGCACCGTGGGACGATTTATAAGATCTTGAGACTTACTCTTAATGCGGATTTTTTGGAGCAAATGCAGTAACGGCACTCGCCAATAAAAGTTAAGATACAATGCGGTTACTTAGATATTATTTTATACAAATTTTATATCTTATCTATGTAAGTGTATCTAGGTAAGCGTAGCTAATATGGAACTTTGTAAAATCTTGATAATTAAATAGCAAATTTTACCAGCGACCGTGAATATGAGTTTCTTATAAACAGTAACAGAACATACCGACAATGAAGCGTATTAGTAGAATATTCGTTATTGAAAACGAAATATTTTTCTCTTTTGCGGTACGCAAAAATTTCTGAAATGCAAGTGAAATAGTTAAATATTTTAGTAATGTTTATTTATAAATTTATTTATAAATTTTTGGAGATGTCCATTCTTCCAAATACATGATTCTACTTTGCGAACTGATCTTCCGTGAACGTTTCTTGTGTGTTTTGCTGTTTTAATTTATTGAACCCCAAACGAATTTTATCTTTTAATTTCTTTCGTCAGAATATGCAGCTAATTTAATGTAATTCGGTCAATAGAAGTCGAGAGAAGTTAAGGCAAAAGATCATGGTGGTATATTTAAAGTCGATTTTCTCGAAAACTAAGCCTCATATGAATAACAAAAATGTATCTGTTTTAATTGGCCACGGTAAAATAACTAAGGAAGTGGAGATATGAAAAAATGTTCTTATAAAAATGGTTCGATATAAAGGGGATATGATGTGATATAAAATATGATAGCATTTTTTTTAAACGAGTTTTACGATGAGCAGCAGCAGGTCATAAAAACGAAAGTCAAGCTATTAGCCAATGAAAACAAGTTAACTTATCATTTGAAAAATGCTTTACGGTGTTCGAGTAAATTACTACTTTATTAGCCTACGCAGATCTAGAATCTCAATGCCTTTAATTTGAACGCGTCACTCTTATATTAAAAATGATACATTATTAGCATAATAATATTCACTATCAGCGAATCGAGCTAACTTATCCGTAAGTTCAATTAGTAATATCGAGGCAAGGAGTAGCACAACCAATCGAAGGAGGTAATTTACAAGTAAATGAATACTAATCATTATACATTGGTTGATTAAAATGAAAATTTTCCAAGAATAGTTACACCGTTAACTTGGGATAAGCCGGACGAGACTTCACGAACCTTCTTGGCGTATCTTTAGCGAGACATTCTTTATGCACGCGTAACGTCTCTTCCTTCTAGATAGAATTCTATTTTTAAATTGAACGCAATAAAGTTTAACGCGCGCTCGCGGCGTTATCGGTGCGCGCGTCTACGTACATAAATGTGCAAGTATGTATTTCCCCTCGAATGGTTTTATTCTCCTTTCTCGCGACCTGTCATCGATTCTGTCCTTTGCGCTTTTTATGGGAAACCCGACAGTAGGGAAAACCACAAATCTATGGAACACGCACTGTTGTGTTCGCCCACACACGCACGGAGGCTGTTATCGCGAAAAAATCATGATAGCGAAGAGAAGAGCGGAGAGAATCCAAAGTTTCTTGAATTAGAGTTGATTTATATTTGATCGAATATTGGTTGAAAGTTGTGGTTAAATATTTGAATGGAATTTGTTTATTAGGATTCATACAGTTGCTGCTAAAACTGTTCGACCAAAGTGTAGTTACAAACATTAGTAATGTGCAATTTAACCCTTTCGCTACGAAGAGCGTATATATATGCTCTCAGAAATTGAACAATCATTCGGAGCATACGTATTGTCTCTCTACAATACATTAATGTATAGTTCCCATATGTACAATAAAATTAGGATCGTAATTGATAATGCAAAGCATCTAGATATATATATTTATCCTATTTTTGTATTAATAAAACTGTTGTTTGTTTATGGTGTCGGTTTTCAGTTCCAAGAATCCGTAGTGAAAAGTTTAACGTGAAATAGAATTATATAGAGCGTCTCGCTCAAAAAAGGCCACCCAATCGTCTGTTATAGTTGCGATAGTGCAACAAATATTTCATGTAGGTACAATTTCAATTATATTAAAGAACGAATTCCCTATGACCTACGAGATGTATTTTTATTCCAAGATCATCTTTTTTCAAGTTTTCAACTTTCTACACGAGCACGAGAGTACGTAATACGAAAGATAATTAAATGGCCTGTTTTAAGTGGCACATTTATTCTTTTATTAATAATAAATTAAGTCTAACCTGACTCCACAAATTTCACAAAAATGTTGATCTGTAACAGTATCGTCTACAATTCATCTAAAATCAAAACGTGTTTCAAAATATCAAAATATTTTCTAAAAATTTCATTCTAAATGTTTCCGAAGAAGTTATAATATCATACTGATATCCTTCCACAAGTTACTATATTTCAAAGATTGTTTCGTGCACGTGTCAAAAAGCGAAACCAAGTATGCGATCCACTAAGAACAAGCACGCGTCTATGGCTCTACAGCAATTTTCCCATACAATACATACAGAGCCATTCCCGTGCACAGGCGTATGCTTAAATCTCTCGTATACGGTAAACGTAGCGGCTAGAAGCCGCAAGCATAAAACACATCAAAGAGAGAGAGA
Source organism: Eucera pruinosa (assembly GCA_028830335.1). Lineage (NCBI taxonomy): Eukaryota > Metazoa > Arthropoda > Insecta > Hymenoptera > Apidae > Eucera > Eucera pruinosa. The sequence continues at coordinate 6,630,040 of JAMYCR010000005.1, forward strand.
GAGAGAGAGAGAGAGAGAGAGAGAGAGAGAGAGAGAGAGAGAGAGAATGTCGGAATAATACGTGCGCGCATCTACACGTACACGTTCTAATGCGTACTAGACGAATGCCTCCGCAGGACAGGTCACATACATATAAATGTCAAGAATCACCTATGCCTTCTCTCTCCTTTTCTGTACCCGTCTCGTCTCTCCTAACCACTCACACATTCAATTTACGGTGGATAGGATAGACGTCTCGAGTAAAGAACACGTACTCACGGATACGCGCCACGTATATCGCTTCTCTCCCGAGCGTATTCTACTCTTCGTGTTTATCTAGCTGTCTTTCTTTCTCACCTGCCCTCTCTGCTTCTCCTCGTGCCGCGGATCCTGTGGTACTGTACATTGCGCTGAAACGATTCGCGAGCGGAACCGGTGTCCCCCACTCCTTCCCCACCTGACGGCTGGTCACGTGCTACTCGACGCCAATGCGCACGCGTGATGCATAATCTAAATGCGGATCGCGAGTTTAAATTCGCTTACAAGTTTGCATACGCTGTGTTAGTAATAGCTTTAGAGTGTAATAATTTAATACCTGAAAGTGTCGTTCATACCTTACAACCATGGGAAAATCATTTATAAAAGCGACATTGTGTAATTCATGAAAATATACAAACCATCTATGATAAAATATACGTTATAATATGTGAACAGTGAAACAAATCTTCGTCTGTGTTCCAATTTTTTAATTGTGATAAAGATCCGCAACTTATTAATTATGGTGTGATTAGTTGGAATAATACTACTATAGAAGTATACTCTTAGCAAATAATTATCTAATTTTTGAGAATTAAAACCTTCACGAATTCATCGATGAACATGTATAGGGCTTCCCTATCGGGAACAATTAAGATAAGGCTTCTACCAATAAAAATTACTCCCCTGTTCAACGATTAAATATCAGAAAATAAACCTTCTACTTCTCTTTTCCCATACTTATCAACCAATTATTCTTCACCAAGCCTTTTCCAATTTAACTTTGTAACGATCCTTGGGTCACTTTCGACTGAAACGTGTTTTCTGTTTTGTAAAAACTAGTCTAGTTTCGAGCAAAATATAAAGGAACTGTAATTAGTATGTGCAAAATTTAAGTTCCGATATCTATGTTGAATCTTTTTTTTCTCAAAATTATGAAATACATTTAAAGGAAATATGATATGATTGAATTGGTTAAAATCCTAAAGACCGTTGCAGGGTTAGAGTTCAATCTTAATCCCATCAGAAAAATTGTGAACCAAGATTTAGACCTTCGAGTTCCCAGAGTTTTAGGCGCGCGGGGCGTTCTCTATGCACTCGAATCTGAGTTTAATGTACATGTGCACGGTGTTCGTGCGGCGTAGTGGTACGTCGACAAGAACGGACTGTTCGGTCCGTTAGGTAGTGGTTTCCCTGCGGTTCTTCCAGGGTTCACGTGCACGTACACGTAGCAGTGGCTGGGTGTGAGAGCCGTGTAGGTGGTTCTCCTAGAAGGAGAACGAGGAGGAAGCGGGGTCGCTGACGTTCCAGCCTGACGCCGGGACGACCTGCGACCAAACGCAGCAAAGCGAGGGTGAGGGCGGAGCATCTCGGTGTCGACCACGTATTTCTGCGTCATCGTTTGTATTTGTAAAACGCGACCGATCGGAATCGAGCTGAGATTTCCAAAAGGCTGCAGTCAATCGAAGAGTTTATATAAAAAATAATCTCTATCAAAATTAGCAATCTTGGTCATGAAGTTTACAATCTGATAATTTAATATAGGACACAGTTGGTTCTGCAATGTAATCGTTAGACTGCGGATTTTCATGCAATCATAATTTATTTCACAAAATATTAATATTTACCTATATGGCATATAAAATTATTTGGAGACAATTCTTGGTACATAGTATCATCTTTTTTGAACTATTTTATTTGATTACATGATATTATATCTTTGTCTTTTACTTCAATATCATAAGGAAACTTTAATTACAAAAATCAGGCAGTGAATTAATTCGCATTCGTACTTAATACTTAAGAAAGGAATTGAACACAGTTGTATTACAATGTAGAATAAGTACTTATAAGAGTTACATACAACTTGTACTTACAACACACGTTTTAAGATATCTCGAACGACAGGAACACAACGAACAAGGAATGCTTCCGCCATAATTACATACTATTATTATATAAAACCGTGCGAGTAAAGTGATAGTGAAAGCACTATCCGTTTCATTGTTCACCGATCCATCGAGCCAATAAACGAACAATAAAAGAAAGTCATTACGTAAAAAATGTAGCATTACGTGTATACTCTTTCGCAAACTTTAACACCGTTCTCCAATTTTTCAATCGACTTTCCATTGGCTTTCATTCACCAAACTCTCAAACTGTTCCATTAATTTAAAACTAGTTTTAAACTCTCGTTAATCTGCAGTAATTCATAAAATCCCATTGATAATTTACCAATTCATAAATTCCTTTATACTTTGTTTACAGTAAGACTCAATGACTGTTTTTTATATACTGAATATATACAAAATATTTATGGTATGAAAAAACTTACAAATTCAATATTAATACTACTACAATTCTTAAAAGATATTTTCGATGCAATTGTGTTTTCCTTTTATTACAAAATTTCCCAGTTTTAATTAGGATATACAAAAATGATATTGTCACTTATAAATATTATTTTATCCCGAAAGCTTAATTTCTTCAATATGAATTCCTTGACGAAAAAGTAAGGCTACAATGAAGTTGTGAAAATGCCCCGAAAAAGTATGGCAAATTTAAAAAAACAATCGTACACGTTACACTCGAAACAAACGTACATAATTGAACCCATTCAACAGTATGGTCATAGAGATACGGCTGATTTGTGAGATACAATAAATACTTCGCGTTACTTAAAATAGTCAATAATTAAAGCAAAATGTTACAGAAATATAAAGATAGAAATATTGTTATGAATACTAAAGATGACGATGTTAGTGCTATACTATGAAAGACATCTACACATGTCAACAAATTTCCATGTCAACAATTTCCACTCAATTTTATTACATCATTCCTGGACACAACGCAAGTAACACTTGCCATTAATTACAAATATTATTTTATTATTCCAATATTACTAAAAAAATTTAACTTCCTTAAGAATTATCTCTTCCTAAAAATAGAAGGAAAAACGGAAAGTTGAAAAACGACTACAAAAAATTGTAACACTTTCAAAAAGAGACATTTCATTCGAAGCAAAACTAATTTAAAACACCACAAAAAAAGGAAGAGAAAATACTCATATTTCCACCCTCTTTTACCGCATCATTTCACAAGCTCGAAGGGGTTAACCAACTCATCGCCCTCCGCCATTTCCCTCGACGCTGAGAAACCATCGCGAACCACCATATTCGAGTAGTTCAGAGACTTACCTCAGGATCATCTGTTCATCGAAGGGAAACTCGTTTAATAATTCCTTATGAGTAGAAAAAGGATCGTTCCATGTGCTATTCGTAGAATCGTAAAAGGATGCTTCCTTCAGTCGTTGTTGGTTGTCTCTGGTAATGCGATATTCCTTTGCAGTTGACCTCTTCGTCATGCTTACTTTCCGTTCGTCCTGTAGACTCGCCAAGAATCCTCGTCCCTTGACCAAGGAATATTATATTGTAATATTTATCACCGCGAACAACGTGCGTATATTATTGGCGTCGAATGGGTGACGTGTCAAGCTGACAGCAGGACGACCTGTGAACACAACCACCATAGGGTTCTTTGCATTCCATTGGCTGGCGAAGGCGCGACTTCGTCGCTTATTAGGCTGAAGGAAGCAAAAGACGATGGTAGAATTACCCTTTCAGGGGACGAAGGAGAATATTGGTCATTGAACTAGAGGGAGCGGTAATACTGGAGGTTACAGGGGATTACAGAGAATTTCGGGAGCTAATATTGTCCTACGATCGGTGGAATACAGAGTTTTAAGTAGATGGTGAGATCTAGTTTGAACTTAAAGCCATGGACTTAGCTTATTTGTAAGATAAGGGAAACAATTAGTGTATTTTGAGGATATTTGATGGGAGTTTTTGAAATTATTCGGTATGTTTCAAGATGGATTTGGTTAAGGTTTCTAAATATGTCATAAATTCATGGACAAGTGCTATAGAATTCTTGACATTCCATTGGCTGGCGAAGGCGCTACTTCACCAATTATTAGGCTGATGGAAGCAAAAGACGATGATAAAATTGTCCTCTCAGGGGATGGTGGAGAATATTGTTCATTGAATTGGAGGGAACGAGAATACAGGAGGTTACAGTGGATTACAGGGAGTTTCGGGTGGTAAGATTACCTTGCGGTGGGTAGAATATGGTGTTTTAAGTAGGTGGTTGAAGTCTAGTTTGAAATTGGAACGTTGGCCTTGGCTGATTTGATATATAAGGAAAATATTAGTAGACTTTGGGGGTACTTGATGGGAATTTTTGTGAATTTAAAGCATCTTTTGTGGTAAATTTGGTTAAGGCTTCTATGTTAGAAACGCGGGGAAAAAAAATATACGGTTCTTGACATTACATCGGTTAGAATAGATTGTACTTCATCAATTATTAGCCTGAAGGAAGCCAAAGAGAATGATAAAATTAGGTTTTCATAATAGTGGAATATGGTGTTCTAAGCATATGGTAGAATTTAGTTTAAAATTTTTACTTGGAAAATTTTATAGGATTTTCAACATTTTTTAGGTGGTGAATTTGGTTAAGGCTTTATATTAAAAACTCGAAGACTAGCACCATAGGGTTCTTGACATTTCAATGATTAGTGAAAGCGCTACTTCATCGATTATTAGGCTAAAGGAAGCAGAATGCGATGTTAAGATCATCTCTCTTGAGAAGTTTGTAGGAATACTGTCCATTGAATTAAAAGAAACGTGAGTTAGATTGCCTAAGTGGAAAATGATGTTCTAAATAGGATGACGATGTTCAGCTAGAAATTAAAATTCAACGTTTGGTTTATTGGAGACGTGAAAGTAGAAAAGATACAAATTCTTAATCAAATTTTACAAGATACGTTTGATGAAAGTTTTTGAAAGCTCTAAGTATTTGTATTAATGAACATGGTTTTAGGTGGTTCTATGCTAATTTTACGTTGAATATTTAGAGGTATATTCAGAAATAAAATGTTGTGCTTTCCTTTTTTCGTCTCTCATTAAGCTCTCTTTGTCCGAATCTTCTCTTTGTACTCGTTACAATGCTGAGAAAGATATTTCGTTACGAATAATTATCCAAATAATACAGGGTGTAGTTCGAAATGATCATTTCTAGCTTTAGAAAAATTTTGATACTAATACTTATCACATTCTTAAAACATCATAAAATTTCATCCTTTCTTTATCTCTTCTGCTGTATTCGACTCTGTATGATTTGGTCGTGTTTTTAAATTAATGCAACCTTTTTATTTTCAACTCTACTAGTGCTGGTAAATTCTAGCATTTATCGGAATGGTTTGGTAAATTCTCACTAATTCTTACTAAAAACATTGTCACTAATCAACATATGTAACATAAATAAAAAGATATACAAGAAATTTGATAATCTGTATGCACTTACTGACAAAAATTAAGAAACAAAGTGATCATTTGCAAATTTCTGTATATTCTTTATCTTCTAGAATACATAACTTAGAAATAAAACTAACATGAAAAGATAATACAACATACATAAATAAACAATGAGTTATCCTATTCTTAATTCTAATCCATGTATCTCATAAGATAAAGAATATACAAAAATTCGTAAATTAGTGCTTAGTTTCTTAGCTTTTGTTAATAAATATATGTGCGTAATTGCCCTTATAAATTGACTTTGGTCATAACGTTGGTATATAAACGACATAATTGCTCATGGGGTTAAATTCTTCTGAATCGCAACTAAATATATCAAAACTATTTTTAATAAAATTATTATTTTTCTTTTACTAAGTGCTTACTGAAATCCATCATCAGTGGATTAAATTCTGAAGTGTGTATGACGCTAACGAGTTTTTTTTTATTTCTTTTAATTTGAAACGCGTACATACACATACGTACAATACCAATGCGTTTTTGTGTCCGTATGCTCGTATATATATGTATATATATGTACATATATATGTATAGACAGCTCATCCAAGAGCGGATTTATCTCTTACGCTCCACCCGCGCACCCACGTCACTCGGTAATGCAATAATTGACCTTTTCGCTGGGTCGATGGAGAGGAACGCAAAAACGGTCGACGCCAGAGACAACTATTTCGAGCGTGCGTGTCAGGAGCATGAAAATTCGTGCGTGTACCCGTGTGAGAAAGCTTCTGTGCAAATTGGAAAAAGCATCTGACTGAAATGATACCTTCGAGCTGGGAAAAAATCTCTCTGAAAACTCTAGACGATATCAAACGAAAATTATTCCATCACGTTTATTTCTCACTGAACCCTTCAATCATTTACCTTTCTCCATTAAAATCCTTCGAAATCTCCGTTGTTGAACCTCGCAGCTTTTCCTTTGTCACAGAAAAATTTTAGATAAAATAGTCACCGTTTTGCTTCCTTCTTTACCCTGACTCATTATCATTCTATTGCAACAAAAGACCGAGGCAAAGTGACATTTAAAAAATGAAATAATGCTAAAATTTTAGGGAGCCGATTTCAATATCTCAAAGATTTCCTACCGACATACAAATTGCTTCATTGTATAGTCTATTATGCTCTACAAGCGTGTAAATTTCTATTAAAATCAGAACTTTTGTGTTTGATAAATTTCGCTATAAATAGTGTCCGAATATTAATTCCAATAACTGTACTTAATGTACAAGGTATCATATATTACTATCGTGACGTACCATAGCTAAGTGGTTAAGTACGTCGAATTTAATAAACAATACAGTTTATTAAAAGGTATGGAGTTATTTTCGCCTTAAGATTCACCTTGATTTTTTCAGAAGTCCATGTTACCATTTTCTGTGAGTTCCATAACGCCATTTTGTTTGACAGAGCTAAGCGTACAGAAAAGAATTTTTTGGGACAACTGAATATTTTCTAAAAAGATGCACATTGACGAAAAATGTCGTCGTTCACAACGTTGCCTGTGGTAAAACTTCTATCGTGCATCACGAGTCATCTGTATCAAAGTCTGCTATAGCGAAAGGGTTAAGAAAAATGCCGGACCATTACACGACAAAGGACAAAATTTCGAAGCATCGTTTCGCTGGACTTTCACCGACACGACATCCGCGGTGCAATTAAAGACAGGGTCTTCCTTCCTCTCTCCTGGGTTACCGTTGACCTTTCTTGCAAGGACGACGCGGTTGCGTTCGCCTTATCAAGAAAAATCACCACGACACAAGGGCAGAGCAATATCTGGACCGTTCGACCGTGAGACGAACCCTGAATAATAGTCTTGCGAATCCGCCAGCTAGCGCAGTGCATATAGTGATTCACGGTCGACGACGAATCCACTCGTGTCCTCGCTGCGGCTGATACTGAAAATCAGCGATGAACCTCGTTTGGGAAACCAAGAATCAAACACTTTTAAGGATTTTTGACGAATTTGTATCGAATCGTTGAATTTACCTGGGATATTATATATTCAGGTGCGCTGTTTTTCATGACTCACCCTGAAAATTGGATGTTATTCTTTCATTAATGTTTGAACAGAATAAACGTTTCTTACAAATATAGTCACCATTTGAATCAGTGTATTCTTCTTCAACTTCGTTATTATTTTAGATAGATTGTGTATACATATATGGGGTGAGTCTCGTAATCTTGTCATCTCAAATGTAACTTGTGCATTATTTGTTATAAAAGAAAATTTCTCAGTAAGAAAGGCAAGTAACAAAAAACTAATTGCGGTATTATACATCCTCCTTGGCATCATGCAACGTTGAATTGAAATATTTTTGTCAATAACAAGCAATACACAAATTATTTGAGGTGACCAAGTTGCAAGACTAATCCTGTACATATTAAGTCGAAAGATCAGGGATGGTTGATGAGTGAAATAAATGACCAGAATGCATTATGTCTTCAGAGAAGCAATCGTAATAAGAAATTTCACATACTAACCGCGTTAACCCTTTTGCTACAGCAAAGTTGGCCATCAGTGTGCTAAAACTACACAGTACAATTGTATAGTACTATCTTGCAAATTAATCATTTTCTAATCAATACTTAACGAATACTAAGCTAACTACTAGCCTACGAATATTAAAGTATACTAGTTTACTCAGCCATATCTTTTAACTAATACAAAATTTCAACGGGTGATTATAGCCACCTATGATCACTCGTAGTATAAAAACTACATCATGATAGGCGACTATAATCACATCTAGTATCGAAACGGTTAAAGAATCTCCTAATTTCAGCCTAAATTGAATCTAATCCAAACTTAATCCAAGCTTAATCCAAATCCGAATTCAGCTTTTAATTCTATTGTTCCAATTTCGTCAAATCAATCTTACGCATTCATCAACCGAACTGAACCGTGTAACTTCGTCTTAACCTAAAACCGAAGATTGATCCAGCCCTCGTGTAACTCACAGCGCCGATCAGCTTGCACACGTTGGATCTCCGCAAAGAAGATCGTATCTGCCTCCTCGGAACGTATCAATTGTACAACACGTGAGCTCGCGCGCGCGCTCGATAAATCAACATCAACCAGGCGATGTACAAACAAGTGTTCCGTGGTGTATCGAGAGAAGCTGAGCCTTCGATCCTTTTTTCCATCCTCCTCTTCGTCTTTTTCCCCGATTCTGTCTCTGTCGTTTTGCAGGGTGTACGCGAGCCTAGATGCATTCCGTGGACGTGAATCACAGCAGCGGAGGCTAAAATAATTGGACGGTAAGTAGACTTCAAGGCGAGACGTTCCTCCTTTTTTCCCCTCTTTTTTCTCTTCAGGACCGTGATCTCGTCGACCATCATCGTCGACAGTCCGTTTCTTCGCCTACGTCGTCGTGAACCAAGCCAAATTTGGCCACGGATAATTAAAAAAACCGCCATGAGGTTTCACGAGAATCGTCTTTTGCTTTAGAACGATGGCCTCTTTTCTGGCGCATGGGTGTGAGCTTTGATTGGTGAAATAATGATTCTCCGCGCTGGTAATAGGTCATAGTGATTTGGTTGGCATTTTGTTTCACTAGAAATGAATGTTGCAATTTGTTGGAAGTAGATGTTTGGAACTGGGAGAAAATGTACACTATCGCTCAAAAGTTTGGTGCAACAACACTTTCTTTCGAAACTGCAACCATTTCTATAGTTACTAAAACTTTTGAAAGATCCACTTGCTTACTATGTTGAAGTTTAATAGATCTTTACTTACAGTCGGACGCAAAAATGTTTGTCCACCAAATATTTTGTTTCATTTATTTCACGTTATTTTATTTTATCTTAATATTTATTTAAAGGATGTTATGTAGCACAGAATAGACTTAAGGTTATTTATATTCGGTCGTGATACAGTATGTTATGCTGTAAGTAATAGCATAAGATGATTTACAGAAACGGCATCTCTTGTAATCCACTTGAGAAACAATATATAAATCTACCTATTTATCTACTTTAAACACTTTATGCGGACAGCAAAGGGTGCTCCAAAGTTTTGAGCGACAGTGTACGCGGTTTTGAGAAATTGGGAGGGTCTGATAACATGCATATAGTTGTTTGGCCGACAACCAACAGCTGTTTGCATTTATTTATGAATACAGTGACACGTTAATTTATAATTATTGTCAAGATGTAATCGCTCATGACATAACGATGCAATAATAATGTGTTGCTACGACTTGTTCTTTTGATATAGTGCTTTTGGACTGCAATTTATCTATGCGCTTGATTTATAACAGAGTGTAAAGAATTGTTATACAGCGTGCAGTTGCAACAATTTCTAATGAATGTAATACAATTAATCAAATACGATGAACAACGAAATTATTCGAATGGCAGCAATAAATTTTCTGTATTCTCGTACATACGTGTCACTTAAATTTTCGAATCGTTTGCGTACATTTACTTAACGCCAAAGCTACCAAAGTGGTCAAAATGACTTATTCGTAGTTCTTTATAAAAATCGTATAAATTTACACCGACGTATTTTTGTGAATTTGCCGTAGTTTTAGAATGAGTAAATGTTTATGTACATTGTATTATATATTTCTTTAAGTATCTATTATTTGTATTTCTTTGGTACAAATAAGCACACTTTAATTGTCCGCAGTTCTAATATTAATGTATATCTATAATAATAGATGTGAAGTGTAGTAATTAAATAGTAGCAGTAGAATATAAAGATACGTAATTGAGAGTGATCAATGCTATCCCCTAATATGAATATACACCCTGGAGCATAACAACATCCATATATTAAAGGGTTCTATTGTTTAAGTAGTTACTTCTAAATATTTAATGCTTATCAAAACTTCTTTGTGAATTTTTCTCAAGACGTTTTACAATTATTGCGAAGATCTATGATAGGTTCAAATATTCATAATATTTATCCCAAGTATAACTAAAGCAAAATAACTACTCTAAAATTATTAGGCCAAAATCTTCCTGCATCGTCAATATTGATTCATTCTTTAGTAATGGGAGAAAAATCCTCTGGCGTCCTCGCGACTAGTAGATTGCCCCATAAGTAGCCAGACCAAACCCACTCTCTCTCAACCCACATCATCGACATCACTCTAATTTCCACATGCGAAATCTTGCTTTTCCATGAAACTATTGTCGCGATAATCATTTTCAAACTACCTGTAAATTACCTATTTAATTATTGATTGACAAATGTTTACGTGGGTGAACCAGCCTACAAAATTACAGATTTCTGACTATATTAAAGATTCCAGCTTAGTTTGAATTTCAACATACTCTTAAAATTGGAAATTAGTTATGTTAATGATAAGTGTTGGTCTACTGTTTGCAACCTACGTGGATTATTAGTTTCAGTAAGCAGTACTGGAGTTTGAATAGGTTCTTCGAATCAATCCAGCTATTAGTATTGTAATGACAGGTTGTTTCTAGATTCGTTTCATTAAATCGTTTATGATTGTGCCATGAGCATATCTGAATTAATATTCCGGTCGTTTCTATTTCACTTCACTCATACTTCTACTTAAAGTAATACTGATCGATATATTTCAAAAAGGTTTAATATAAAAATACGAAATAATTAAATTTATTAAATATTTAAACCTTTATAAGGTTTTAATCTGTTGTATAACATACAAAAGAATGTAAAAGAAATAGGAAATCCATACAATTAATTAAATTAAAAAGCCAGAAATATTGATTTCACTAGTAAATATAGACAATCATAAAATACCTATAGCATTTTTTTATTTGTCTATGATAACAACTTAAAATAAAAAATTGAATATAATAAACTTTATGTCAAATTAATTTTATATTAATTACGTGCATATTTCCATTGCATTATATTGAATATTAAAAGGTCGTTAATGATTTACCTTATGACAAACATTAAGCAAACACTTATTCGTAGATACGTTAACAGTATTTTTTGAATTTTAATGTGATATTCGTACCACAATTCACCGTGTGCAACGTAGAAGTTGTTGATAATGAAGCGAAGAATTAGTACAAATCAAAATTTGTTGTGCGTCTTACAAGTCAAGGTAGGTTTAAAGATTTCAACTCGTTCACGAATTCTTCAAAGTAAAATTTTCTCCACTTTCTCGCTTCATCAATATTCAAATGATATCAAATCTAGCTTTGTTCATTAAGTTCTTCCCCCTGCACTAGTATTTGTACGACGTTTCTAGAGGAGTGGGCATAGAGGTCGCGACAGGTTTTCGGACAGATTTCTTCGAGCCAAGCATTGCCGTGCACCGCTGGACTTACGCGGTCGTTTGCAGGTATGCCAAGTATGTAAGGTCTAACGCTGAGTCGCCGGACCGAACGAGTAGGAGGAAGGGCACTCTTGGGTCAGACAGAAAGAGAAAGAGAGAACCCTGAGGTAAAAGCAACATGGTAAAAGGAAGAAGGAGAAGGACAGAGGAAAAGAGAGAAACGACGAGAAAGTCGATGGAAAAAGGGAGAAAAAACAGGTCTTATTTTTCGGATAGGTGCAACGAGTGCGTTCGAGTGCATTCGTGGTTACATGTGTAAATAAAGGGGAATCTCGAGAAGTTTAACTCAGGATAGTATTCGATACTAACGTAATAGGGTAGTTTGATAATGTGCACACCAGTGTCATGGTGTAAATTGTTTTTAGTAGATGATTGAGTTAATTATTAGGAATAATTAACGCGTTTGATGGAGAAAGAGCATATACACCAAAATGTTATTTCGAGAATTTCATTTTTCATTTTCTATATTATACGTAGTTGTACGTAAGAAATATTAGCAATCTTAAAAGACTTTCAAAATGGCTCAGAAACTATCAACATTGACCAAGTATAGAATAGACCACTCGTCTATACGAAACATCATAAATTTCAAACTAAAATACCGATTATGTAATATATATAGCTGACGATCAATTGATAAACACAACCGAAACTCTATCTTCATTTACGTTCCCCTTTTTTTTTATTTATCTCCGACAATATGAATTTGCATAAACGTCTGCAATCTATTAACTACAAATAAAAATTTTCTTAGCAATTCTAATAGGCCTAACTGTTCTATGGTTAACGTTCTTCAAAAATCTTCTCCTATGAACCTTCAATCAGAGAATTCATTGTCAGTTTCCCAGTCGTCTAACGCGTTTCCCTGATCGCCCTTCCAACGAGCCTCTTCGGAGGCTGAACCCGAGTACAAACGGACTCACGAAGCGTAGTAGTAGGAGGACGAGGCCTTCCTCATCCAGGTGGTGGAAAAGGGAAGAAAGAAGCTCAACAGCAAAGAGAGAAACGGATCGACAGGGAGCTGCTCGCCCAGAGGCCGTAGCCAGAGAGCCTGTGGGAAGAAAAGGAGAAGGACGGTGACCAAGGAAGAGAGTCCGGGGCAAGGAAAGAAAGAAAGAATGCATTTGGATTGCTCGATAGAGTAGGTGGGCACATAAGAAGGCTAAGTTGGCCTGGTGGGAGTCCTGGCCACGGACTCGCCGGTCAACTCGTACAGGACGAACGGCAACTCTGCCTATATTATAGAACACCAGCATCGGGAACTCGTGTATTAAGGCGAATTTACACGGTTCACTATAGTTAAACAATGCTTCTGATTGATTCAAGAAAATTCAAGCTGGGTATAATATTGAAATGGCGCATTCGTTAACGTATATATTCCCGTCTATGGTTCATCGGACACTTAACAAATTTGGAGTAAAGAGGATTTGATGATAAAATTAGAAAATGAAGCTATCATTCGCCAAGTATTTACCTAACCGTGAATATCAAATGGTATTGTCTTTTTAACATCGTATCGGAAGTCTAATCCAATAAGCATTTTATTAAAAGCTAGCAAACGTCCAGTGATTTATGGATTGGAGTGTACATCACTAGTCAAGACTAGAATTAGTAAGAATTAAAAGAGAAGACGTTGAAGAACTAGATTAGAATTCGTTATCTTGGAAGTTCGAGGATTAGGAAATTTGAGAACATTTGAAAATTCTCTCAAGCTAAGAAATTGCAAAATTTAAGAATTTATGACTATGAAATTCGAAAATTTGAAAATTTGCAGGTCTGGAAATTACAAAGCCTGAAAAATCAAAGACATTGGAATCATCTTAATTGAATAGAATAAATTCAAAGCAAGAAAATCATTTGAGTCTTCCCTATTTGAAACAACAATTTCACCTGCACCAATCTAATAAAAACCACACCAACTTCTTCCAATGCTTAACTACTTGTCGTTTAGTTGGCCTGGCAATTAACACACCGTTCCATTTACTTTCAATTTTATCGGATCATATGTATGTACATAATACATTGTTAAGTCAAAGTGAACCGTGCAAATTCGCCTTAAGCCCCAGCGCCGCAGCACGTGGGAATTTGCTTCGCTAGCGCGCGTTCTCCTCTTCCTCTTCGCGTCTCCACGTATTTAGACGCGCTCGTTGTGCACGTTGTCCCCGCGATGCGGACCGCGTCGACGCGAGATTCCCGCGTTTCGGGACCCGCGCATGGGAAAAGGGACGACGAACCAAGGGGGGCTCCGTGGGGTTGCGCACCATCCACGAAGGGTGAAGCTCGAGTTCAGAACGGGTGCCACCGGGCCTCGCTCTACTGCGACGTTTTGCCTAGTAGGGATTCGGCAACGATAGTGCAGATTCGATGGGAAATACGAGAAGGTTGCATTTGAGTTAGTAGTAGCACAGACTAGGTATAAGAGTAGACCAATCATACATTATATGTATGTGGTTCTACATTTTTCATTTTTACCTTTTTTATACGTAAAATTTATGGGTTTTGCGTTTGCTAACATTTTGCATATTAAAGTACTTTAGAAGTGTTTAAATTCCTTTTCAGGTAATAAAAAGGTAGATATTCTTTCGAATATTTTAACTTGTTTAGATGTCAATATTTCAGAACATGGGACACGAAGTTCCATTAGATGATTTGTCTACTCGTATATCTCCTTTGTTTGTGGTAGTGACTAGAATTTGAGCTAACTATTTTCTCGTGTTTCCTTTTTGAAGAAGGGTGGAACTGCTATGAAAAAATGATGAGGTGAACATTGGTGAAAGACACTAGGGGGATGGAAATTTCGGTGAGTTAGGGTTGGATTAGGTTTCGGATGAGTCGATGAGGGGACTGAAAATTTTCGTGGGATAAATTTAGATTAAATTTGGATTAAGTTGACGAGAGGGTTATTAATTTCGGTGGTTAGAGTTTTTTGGTTTATCTATGGTTTTTGGATTTGCTTCTGAATTGTAGAGTAATCGTATTAGAATATTAACACATTGTTGTTGGGACACGTATAAATACGTTTTTTAAAGACTGGTGGTGGTTTGCGGGACACGTAAAAATACGTTTTTCATTGTCTGCTGGTAGAATTTGGGTCCCGTATTTATACGGGTTTTTTAACATCGGATTATGTTACCATCGTCTTTGTGACAGTTTCAAAACACACATACTTGTTATATTGACATACTATTTTTGTTATTTATTGTGTTATACGGTCTAATTTCTAATTTCTTACGCGGCGGCTAAAATATCGCCCGCGCGAAATGTCCCAACAACAATGTGTTAATAGAAATTTTCATTTAGATGTGAAATTAATATCGCGTCTCTTATGCCAATATCATGAATGTGCGGTTCAACAAATTACGGGAATTCAGAATTGAATGCAAAATGTAACTCTGGAAATCGAAACAGTTAATATTTTTATCCAGATACTAGTTTTTACCCTTTAGATATGATCTATGAAATTAGTAAATATATTTATTGCACATCAATTTTCAGTAGATAAATTAATATGTAATCCAAAACCTAAAAACATGTAAACCAGAAACTAACATATAATTTACTATGCAATCCAAAAACGCGTACCTTTATGCTGCAATAAGAATAATTGTACTGCAATTGAACGTTTGATCAGCTTCCTAGCGTTTTCTCGACTTGCAATCAATCCTGAAGTTAGGAATCTCAACCAAACACTACTGAAAACGATATTATTTAGCAACAAATACTCTACAAATTACCCTAATCCTTTCAAAATATACTGCATAGAAAATAATACATTGTTATTTGAATTTCACTTATTAGGACAAAAGTTTGCTCGATTCTGATTCTACTGAGTTCTTATTCTTTGAACTGTTACCGAATTAACATTCCAACTGTATGAACTCTTGAAACTTTGTTTAAATTAGTAACCAAAAGAATGATCAAATCCAGTGACCCATTTGTGACCTCCATTTATTTCGACGAAAAATTATTGGTAGTGGAGAAAATCAATAAATTCTTATTATACGAATAGTCCAGTTATCCAACTTGTTTTGTTCCTCGCTGTATTCGGATAAATGGAGTTTCGCTGTAAACATTTTTCCCAAATCTTGTCGAGTTCCCTCCGAAACGCTGTCCAGAAAGAAACAAGTACAACCCCTTCCACTTACTTCGCTTCTTTAATTTAAGGGGTTACATACACCTAGATGGGGCAAAAAATCGATTTTTCAAAAATATGCTTATTTAATTGTATGATATTTAAGCTATATACAGTACAAATTTTATTTAAAAATTCGTAAACGTGACGAAGTTAGAGCCTATCATAGACAAGATACCTCATCGGATACTTCGCGCTTCAATCGATTTAAACGCGTTATTCTCAAAATCACGTTTTCCGAAACGGTGCCCAAAATATCTCGAGAACACATGAACCAATCTCGTTAAAATTTTGCACAGAGTTTCTTTATATAATTATCTAGTAGCTGCCGTAGGATTTTTTTAAGTAGTTTTTTTTTATAAACAAAAAAGCACGATTTTTGCAGTAAAAAAGCATACGTCCACATTGGAATGGTCGCCATTTCATGAAAAATCAATATATAAAAAATCGGCTACGACAAAAACTTCCTTTTTTATGTACTTTAAGAAAATTTGTTCATTTCTTGTTTTAGATAAAAACTCCATGAGATATCATGGGCACCGTAAAAGCGTCTACCACAAAACAGCCTCTACAAGACAACTTGTACCAGCTGCATTATTGAAGATTTTCAAATTGGAAATATACGCTAAACTGTATACTATAAGATGTAGTTGGAGTCTTTTTAATAAAATATTTTTTTCACAAAAAAAAATTGTTAAAAGTGTACCCAACTTTTCCTACCGCTAGGTGTTTGTAACCCCTTAAATTTCGTTTTTTCTATAATTCGCAACCTACAAGTAACACTTACTATGTTAGATTACATTTTTAAACTAAAACTAGAACTACCAAGACCCAAAAATTATATAAATTTGCAGCAGCACATTTTTTAGAACATTTCGTGTTTTTTTGTACCAAACATAAATAAAGCTTCATTTCAATTGCATCATATTTCTTAGAACTATCAAACGGGTACCAAATACCTCCATGAAGTATCGAACTGCTGTAGATAACTTCGTTATGTATCAAACGGGTATTGATTTGGTATAGCATCTGTTAAGTATCGTATCAAAAAATATCAGTATCCAAAATTGATATAGAGTATCTAAAATATCGATATCTTTCAATACTTCTTATTGAGTAACTTGGTATTGAATTGTGTGAATATCACTAATAGTATCAGTATCGGTCTGATCATTTATGTAGACCCTAGCCTATATTTGGACCAAGTCCTCTATATTACAGTTGCCGATAGTTCCAGCGTTCAATAATTCCAAAACTTAATTTCACTACAAAATCTATTGAAGTTCTTGCATATAGCTACTCGAGAAAGCCATAAAGGAGCATCTTGCATCCTTATCGCTCCATTTTCATTCCCATTTCCTTTTTCCACGAGGTCACCGACGGGGCGCGGAATTCTCGCGTTAACGCTTAATTAACGCGGATGGTTAAGCAGCTCCGCATCCATGAGCGTAAGGTGCACGACACGGTGTACAAGGAAGAGCCAGAGAGAGGAATCGAAGGTAGGCTTACGTACCTACATAACCCATACGTATATACGTGTATAGCGCGTTCTCGCGCTGGAACACGATGGAACAGGGATCCTCTGGCACGGAGGGCAGCAAGCAGATCCTGCAAAATCATCCATGGCTCGTGTGCGCCTCTAATGAAGATGTGGTAGGTGTATGAATAAGCGGATACCAGCTACGATGCTGCACACACGGTTCTTATTGCTGTTACTCTTGCTTGTGTGTTGTTGCCTCTGAAAATCGCGTGCAATGTCGGAGGACGGCAGGTGGACGGTGAAGGGAAAATAATGTTCACCGCGGCGGGTGATATCGTGGCTGCGAAATTCCTTTTGCTTTCTCTTCTGCTCGACAGACAGACAGACCTAGGGGAAGAGAGAGAGAGAGAGAAAGAGAGAGGAGGACTTTTAACTTCGCGGTGGGTGTAGCCGGCTCGTTTGTATAGTCGCGCATTATTCCGCGACGTGACGGTTTAATGGTGAAGGCCCGATTTCTCGCAAGCAAGCTCGCGAGAGCGCGGACAGAAGCTACGATTGCGAGAGCCACCGTGCAACGGGGATTGCGAGAGACCCAATGTTGCATTCTATGTCTGTGTGTTTGTTGTACAGTTTCGTTATTTGTGCTTTCCTTCTTCTCTCTTTTTACCTCTTTTTTCTTCTGATGGTTTTTGTTTGACTAGAGAAAGGAAAGAGAATGGAGATTTTGTCCTCCGGGTTGATACCATGGGGTGACGGCACACTGTAGCTTGAGTTTTGGAATCCAACGAAGGGTTTTATCAATAATGGGGGGTAGTAGTCGATTTAGGGTAGATGAATACAGAATTTAGACTTCGGAATTGGTCCTTAACCCCTAGTCCTACGATTATTTTAGCACCTACGCGTATGCTAGTAATTAGCTGATCACTGATTTCATATCGTTTCACGTACAAATCATTTGAATATTATAGGCAATATTTGTTTAATAACCCCCAACTTTATAACGCAAAGCCAAAATTAGGGTTCAAATTAAATTTCATCTTCAATACCATGCGTTTTTGATGAATTTGTAACGTAATTCATAGCACGAGTGTGACTCATTATTGTAGAGCAAGGGGTTAACCCTTCTTCGAAGTGTTGGGGTCGCAGAGTAAAATATAACCGTACAATAATAACATAATCAAGTACGCTTAAAAAATATAAATATATGCTTTGTAACGTTCAAGTTACGCAGGGTTATAGAGGGATAATTAATTTTCTTTTCCTAATTATTCTGCCCCAGTATTTGTAACATTTTCAACGCGTATCAGAAGAATTAAGAATAACGCAGTCGCGGTTGGTTTAATAATTTCGAGCGGACGACTCTCACGCGATCAGAAGTGAAACGAACACAAACGCTCGAGGTCCACTCGAGATCACACAATCTGGCCGTGTCTTTAGTTGCACGGGAATGCACAAGGGAGAGGGCAACTGGGTGGCGTAAGGTTCTCAGGTAGGTACATTTAGACGGACGTGCGCACGTCGAGATTCGTGGCCGTTCGCCGATCGTTGACACGAGACCGGAGTGCTCGACTGCATTATCGTTGGCGTGCGAACAGGTAACCTCGCGATCTCTCCCGCTGCCAGTGTGTGCGCGCGGCTATTTTGTTATGCCGAACCCGTCCACGCGCTGCGCAAACAAATACCCCGCCAAACGATCCTAACAGCCGCGCACGGCTATGATATCTGCTTTGGGAATTTTTCCTCACAGGGAGAACCGGTCACGGGGAGGACATTGTAACTCAACGATATTAATTTGATAATTTCCGCGGTACTCCACGCTACTATGTTATGGGAAATATATTATTTGCAGTTGAAAATAGATATTGATGTTTTGATGGGTTTGATTACATAGAATGGATAGAATATAAGCTGGTTTCGTAATCACGATTGATCATTCGTTTGGCTAGTATCTATTAGGTGTACAAATTAATTCAGTGCCTTTTTATAAAATTGTATGAGTATGAAGGACAATTTTGATGCTCAACATAATTTCCATTATTCAATTGCCATCGTTCACGACTTACAATTACGATTTTAACAAAAAAAACTGTGATTTTAATTTCAATTTTATTAACAGAATAAAAAACCCTTAGTATACAATACAATACAAGATACATTTGTGGAGTACGCATTAAAAGATAAATTCTACGCTTCAAAGTGTCAACTAAACCAAAATAATTAGCATAATTATACTTGTTGATGCGAACAATGACAGGGTATAATGGAACTGTATTACTGTTCATGTCTGATGTCTATTTATGACTCGGAAAATATAAAGCATTTCAAGAGATCAGGAGATTTGATCGTACCATTTAGAATTTTACAGTGAAAGCAATAAAATCTTCAAAACTCTATTCATTCACGGCGCAATTTTTATTCACGTGATTCACGAGGGGTTAAAATCGTGATATATCGAACAACATCTTTAGATCAAAGATTCAAAAGATAAGATTATGAAATACGCTTGATTGTTTTGTGCGATTACAAGATATCCCTTAAATGTTCGTATCCCTATACCCAATATTATCACAACAAATCCATTCCTATTCCACCACGAATTCGAAAATTCTCCTTGCCCCAACTAACGGCGCCGAAATACGCAAGGACCACCTCGATCAATACTCTCACCATCGTATATTACCAATATTACCACAACAAATATATCCTTTCATAATTCCCTCGATCTATTGACCTACGCGCAGGATCCTCCTCTCTAAAAACCTCAAATCCTCATCCTAAATCAACAACGTACACAAGTACTTCATCGTATCTACACAGGATACACAATCCATGTCGAAATTGTTCCCAAGCAAACTATTTAACGAGTTTACGTTTACGCGAGCAATCGAGTAAAAGAAGTAAGTAGCGGGGAGCAACTCATCCGCGAGTTTCTCCCCGTTTTTCCCGGATATCCTTTCACGCGGACGATCGTCCTTCCACGATCGGGAGTGCGTTCGAGGCTGTCGAGGCTGTCTGTCGAGGGAAGTGGTAAGAGGCGGACACGGAGGCCTCGTGCGCCACGGGCCACGACGAGGGGCGTTGAAACCGGAAGTGGTCCATCGAGGACGGGAGTTGCCGTGGCAACCGCGATCTGCTTTAACCCCCGGTCGATCATCGGTCTTCCGCGTCATTCGAAAGCGGTCTATTATTCGGGGTCGCTGCATCCTCTCTTGCACACAGCCTCCTCGAGCGAAGGAGCGAGGCTCCGGCAGGCCTGAACCTGTGCGTTGTGTTTGTGCGCCACCGATGAGCAGCCAGCCACACACAAGAGAGAACGTGATAGATAGCCGACTGCGCACAGCTGAGCCGAATAATACCGAGTACGGCCGAAGCGGTACGGTGACGGACGACCAAGTCCGAAATCTCGCGACGCGTTGCACCGTGTTACGACGTCGCAAGCAGGGCCGTCTCGAGCGCCAACGACGATCTTATCGGGCCGATTGTTTGAATTTGTACTGCTGTTGCTGCTTGCGACACGCTGGTCCACGCGCATCACTACTGCGCAATGAGATTTTTCGTGTGCCTAAGAGCCTTTTCAGGCGTGTGGATAAATGTCGATTTATATTATCCGCTCATACACGAAACGTTTACGGAAAGATTGGCTTCAGACAAAAGTATTTCATATTTATACTATCAGTCACCAGTCTACCATCGTCAGGCATAGGAACATTTCTTTTATTCAGTGGCTGTAGGGTAGATTCCCATAGCAAGATTTTGTGTGAACTAAATGTCCATCGTACGAAAGTACAGTCATGTCTGTTCAAGCATGCTAAATCAGGTTTGCATCGATCAAAATAATCTTGCCAAGAATGCCAACAGTCGTTTGTACAAAACGTAATTCGTCTGATACTGTATATTATATGCATGCGTATGTTGAGTGAGGAAAACGACAAAAGACAACGAAGAGGAAGAGCGGAACGGCTAAAAATCGGAGATCATGTAAAGACGAACGTATCCGGCGTCGGATACCCGGTGCCGGATACGTATGAAACAGGCCTAACATAACTTGCTCGATATGACTGCATTCGATCCCGTTTCTTCTATTTCATATCTCTGTTCGTCGATAAACGAACAGAAATACATTCTCGGATCAAAGCATTCGAGTTGAAACATTATTAAATTAAATGATGCAGGATGGCATTATTGAAAGGTAAATTATCCTCTACGATCAATAATTGTATTTTTGTATCGATTGATCTGAATCGTCCGCGCTCACGGATCACGCGCATGCGCCAGGAGCGGATCAATCACACAACGAGCCTAACGTTCACGTCGATTCTTTAAGAAATTAATACTAACTCTTAATTCTCCTGGTACTTTCTTGAATGTGAAACGGTCAGTGCAGAATCTTCGGTACTTTCACCCGCTTTTTGAACCGGAACCTAAGACGGACAAATGAAATCTCACATCCTCGAAAGTTAGTTAAACGCGGTTACTTCGCGGTTATCGTTAAAATACGTTAGAAATATATTGTATCAATTAATGTGTTAAGATATCGATCGATAGGCTGGCTGGAGTAAGTGGATAGGGGAATCAGTTAATAAAATTCGATTCACGAGGATGACTCATTTGTACCGATCGCCGGAGGTCGTGAAGGGCGACGGCGTTCCTTGATCCAACACTGTACATGTGTGTGTTTGTGCCGTATAGTGATGGGCGCAAGATACTTTCAGCTGCTTATAACCTTTGATTCGCTTTAATCCACTGTATAATGTCCATTACGTTTTATAACTCTAGCTCATAGGCAGTTCAATTTTCACGCCTTCTTGATAACATTTTTATAAAAGCTTGGCATTGTCAAAAGCCAAGATCACATTCTTACTCATCTAATATTCCACTTATAACCGATTGTCTTAATTGTTGTCTATTAACTTCCTGCACATTAAAAGGAATATTGTTCATTAATAGTAGCAACAAATAAATAATAATATAGCAATAAATAGCTAATATAACAGTATATAATTACTAAAAAAAATTAATGAAACTGCAAATCAAGGGTGACTTAGTATTTGAATATTTTATTTTCCTATTGTTTCGATACTTCGTCAACAATTTACGCTTTCAAAGTAAAAATATATGCTATAAATGTTTAGCGTCAAAGCTTGAAACAAGTATGAATATTTTGGTTCACCACACAAGGGTTAACTATATCACTGTGTAGTGTTTTGGAGAATTTACCCATGTTTAACATTTTTTACTTCGAAAAAACGATATTTCATATGCACCAACATAATAAATATACGATATTCCACAAGCATAGACGATTAAAACCGCTTTATACAGGAAATTGCTCGAAAACTGGCGAGATATAGAATCGAACGGGCATCAGTGGCGTGGCGTGTGTATTGTACGCGATGTGTGGGTTCGCGGGGCCGCGTTGTGTTGTTGTAGGAATGCTGTCGGCAGCCGGCAGCAGGGTCGCCCACTGTTACTCGTCGGGACTCGCTTTTGCTGCCTCTCTGCCCTTCCTGCGCTGTCCAGCTCGTTCGCTCGCTCGTTCGTTCGATTCCGTTTTAAAACTATATTGCTGTGGCCCCTTTGTACTTGCAGCCACTCGGCCGAGCCGCTGTATGTACATGTCTGTTACTGTATACGGCCGCGTGTGTGCACACACAACACACGTACGTGGATCGTATTACATATTTGTCCGGAGGAAGAGCGGAGGTCTCGTTCGTCGTCGTGTCGTCGCGGTCTTGCCTTCGTCGCGCTTCTCACCGCGCGATACGCCGACTTTCTCGCGTGATTTCGAACGGCCACGAGCGTGCGCTTTGCACTTTTTCTAACCGTGGCGCTGACAACTCGATCGGGAACACCTCCAAACCTTTCGGACTTGTTTTATGACGCAGTTTGATTTATAGTCCGGGATATGGCGTACAGAAGTTAACGTAAAATTAGCAGATACTTATCTTTGAAGAAATACGTGTAGGAAAGTAAAGATCCTTCAATGTGTACAGGGTTAAGGCTGAATTATCTGGCTTGGAAAATTTCGCGGGAAGTGATTGTTAAAGTGACAGTAGTGGCGCTAGTAGTCACCACTGTGCATCCTAATGCGGAGACCATAAAGAACAACCCTGCTATTCTCCTCGACTATTCACGTTTTTCTCTTCTTTGAGTTACGGTGACAGGATGCACGTCATTGTTCGAACACAGTACATATGAGAATTTTAAGTTCTATTCCAGGTTCTATATATCTCAAAGAGAAATATTTAACAATACAATTATTAACTTCTTAATACTTAAATATTTCTTCCGTTTATCGGTAAAAAGTGAACAAATTTCATTGCAATAATTTATAATATTGTTCCATGTTTTCGAACAAGGATTTATCCAAGATGATTATCCAAGTCAGATATTTTACCTGCAGAATAATCGTTTATTATCAAATTATTCTCTGTTTATTCGAATCAATCATTCGAACAAGTAACAATTATTTATTCGAATAATTTTGTATTTGAATAACTTCTTATTCGGACAATTTTATTATTCGAATAGATATTTATTCTACAATGGCGAATGATATGTTATTCTGTATTTTTATTGGTCATCCGATTTCCGATTTTATCTCTGGATCAAATTATCTTAATTTCTGGTTATAGAGCCTCGAAGAGAAAAAATAATGAAGTAGATGGAACTTCACTGCCAATATTAATCACACAGACATTTTTACGTATTTTAATTTGGAAAATTTTCTTCCCAAAAATTAATTTAATATATATGCCCATAGAATAGGTAGAATTAATGTACCCGAAGATTGTCACAGGTTTTAACTCGCCACATATAAAACGAGCGCTCTTATTTGTCTCGTCCAGCGTTACTAGGGCGATAGCCCGTTCCATTATCTCGACGCCAACGATAACACAGTGGAGTGTGTTGAAACCAACACGCATAAACATATACAAACTTACGTACTATTAAACAGTGGGCCAGAGCGGAAGAAGTGGATAGAGAGGCCTCTCACGGTAATACTTTCTCGGCGATTTTTTCCTTTAATAAAAATACCACGCTCATGTCAATGTACCTTCTCCAGTTCGAGTCATTGCTTTCCAACTCCCTGTACCCCCACTTTAATCCCTAATTAACCAGCATCATGGCTTATCTCAGCAGCGGTTCATCGATTACCAAACGCCTAAGCGTAAAAATGGTGCCTGTTTATCCAACGCTAACACTACAGTTATACGTTATACTTACGTTTAATTGATTGCAGAGTAGTAGACGTAAATCTAAAAAGATGTAAGATAAAGGAAGGTGTATATATGCACATAGGTCCACTTATACAGGGTGAGTCACATAAAGATGGAAGTTGCAATATTTTCGACGCTATTGGTTATGTCGAAAAAGACTTCAGTCAAACCTTGAATGGTTTCAAAGGGGCCATTGTATGGTATTATTAGTATTTTCGGAAGTTCATGTGTAAAAGATATATGAAGATCAAATTTGCTTTTTTAAATGAAATCATATATTGTTTATTATGTCAATCGATTCAGCTCGCCATTTTCTATATAAAAGTATCAACCTGTTTGTGTTGTAAAACCATTACTTTAGGAGATATTTTAATTAATACATGTTAAGTAAAATGTCGATTCAACCAATTTCAGCCGTTTTTTTTTTTTTATTACGTGCAATACTTTTTTCTACAAAGTGACAGTCAACAACAATAACACATAAAATAGTACAGACAAATCTGACTCGTCTGAAGCCCTTTTTGATGTAAGCAATAGTTTCGAAAATATTTCAACTTCCAGCCTCAGGTGACTCACCCTATATGTACCTATGCGATGGATGTGGGCTTAAGCTGATTAATAAAAAGATTTTATACATAAAAACTTAGCATATGTATATTCATATGTGAAAAATTATATATATATACATATATACCTATGTAAGAGCACATATCTTCCATAGGATAAGATACACAATTATAAATTGTGTAAGAACGTAAGTCAGAGAAAATGTAAGTTGAGTGAGCGTAAGTCGGGGTACGACTGTACCGTGTAAAGTTGTGACATTGGTCGAAAGTTGGAACAGAAATATAGTCAGGTCCACCAGGGTCGGTTCAAAAACGAAGGCAAGTTTGTATATACCTCCTCTGTCGAATTCTAGGGGATTCCCGAGAAACGGTCTCGGGTTGTAGGTCCAGAAGCAGGCAAAGAGAGTGAGAGACTCCACGGTAAGGCCTTCGGCTTCAGGATTAAGCTTGCCTCTTCCTCTTCCTCCTTTTATATTCCATCTCTTTCCATCTTGACCAGTGTCGGGCTCTTTCCACGAAACTCATCACCGTTCAACGGGCTTTATCCTGGCTTGTTTGCCTTTTCTTTCAACCGTCCGGGCACCTTTTCTTTTTCTCTCTCCGCGCCTCTGTGTTCCTTGTCCTCCACGTTGCCTTCTTCCCTTCCCCTTCGTCGTCTCTTTCTCTTTCATCTTCCACTCCTTTTTTCTCCCTCTCGCTCATGGTTTCTCCCGCACGCGCAACCTTTTGCCGAATGGCGTGCCTTACGGCGGGTCTCGTCGGTCTCGCCAAGGGAACACCGTAGCTCCGTTTTGGTCTTGCTCGTTTTCAGTGGCGTGGCCGGCCGCGTTCTCGATAATCGTTCGAGAGTCCTACCGACCGCCTCGCTGCTCTTCCGATCCCTTCGAGAGACCACTGCCTACCACCTGCCCGGCCGCCGGCCCGAAAACGCCTATACTGGCCGACGAGCACCAGGCCATTCACGATTTCGACGGACGAGACGATTTCACCCGTTTTCTCGCCGCGTCGATTGTTCGCGTGCACCGGATACGAGATACTCCCGGCCAAGATTTGCGAAAGATTCGCGGCTATCGACTCCTCGGTTGCACGAGTACTCGAGGCCCTCTGGCGTAACGAATAACCATGGCCTGCGAAATTCCTCGAAGGGGATCCACCAGGATCTTCTTTTTCTTCGGTTTCTTCTTCTCCGTTGCTTCTTCGTCGTTTTGCGTCAGACGATGCGAATTAAATTGGAAACATGTATGACGTTGGGTAGGTGTAGCGTTCCCCTTGGCCCCGTGGCAGGTGGCCGCCACGATCAAACGTTTTCTACCCTGCTGGAGCAATTCCCGGAATGCTTCGTGTGGTATCGTGGATTTGAATGGAAATTTGAAGAGTGCATGGAGTGATATATGTATCAGAAATTGTTTAGAGCCGAGCTTTGCATTTCTTAACAATTCTTTAGTGTTTCTTGATTATTTTATTTATGTTGGTACCAAAAGCATTGAAGAATCCATTGCTTTAATGTAGATGTAATTGTTTCATTAGAAATATACCACAAGTATAATATGAAATTAAGGATGTCATTATATCATGAATATTCTTTGGGAAGAACGATTTTAATATCCAAATTTAGAAATTATTATCATTGTTAATTATTAAATAAAAAATTTAAATTTCCTTTAGAACATGTAAATATAATTGTTGACTATAATCTTCAGTTTCTAAACAACAAAAATGTTGCAACATAGCGAAATTATTCACTATTTTCGAAACCCTGCACTATCTAAAATAAAAAAAAACTTGATATTGCTTCATAAACAAACTTCTAATATTTTTACTGTTTCTTAGAATTTTTAGAAAATTTTAACAATTACAGAAAAAGGTCACAGTTTATAGAAAAAAGTTGTCTTTTAAATCGTACCATGCTTCAAAATTTTGAGCAATCCGTATATGAAATGTATATAGATGAATTATAAAATGACATAAAAAGAAAGAAATTAAGGTAGCTCTATTCCAAGACATGTATGGCAAAAAGAGTAATGCAAACGGAAGATCTTGAAAGAAAATCGGGACATGTTAATCAATGGATCAAGGAGTCACGTTCGATCCTTAAGTCACTCCTCAAGGATACAGGATGTAAAGTGTTACAGGGTAACGGAGCAAGTGTATATCAATATCTAATTATTCGTCAAAGATGCGTGTTGGATCGTGATGGTGCTGTATAGCGACGAGAGGCGTATAAACGGCACGGATTCTGGGCCCTTCGGTCGCCAAGGCTCATACATTTTAAATCGTCCTCTCTCGCGACACAATTTGTGCGCGACAAATTATGAACAGCGGTCGAGACAAGGCTCCGGCCCGATTCTACTAATTTCTGCGCGCCGGAATAATCAGTCCTTGCATTGATGTCGCAATACTTGGATTGCGGAATTTTTAATCGAGTCGTCCACGCTGCATTACACCGTTTATTCTTGCGTAAGATTGCGAATTTACAAGAATATTCCACGATGTTGTTAAATTAAATTTGTTATGCCGTGCAATGGAACCGAATCCTAAAAGAAAGATTCTTTTTGAGTTAATAAAATTGAAAATTTCCTATATTTGACGAAATCCTAAACATCCTGAAAAAAATTATTCTGGTTACGTTACATTCTGTCATTTAAATCTTTCGGTTTCTACCTGAGTAACTATTTATTTAAATTTTCTTAAAGAAGGAGCCTTAAATATCGTTTGCCAAACGTGTTCTTGCAAATTCGCTCGATTTTTACTAACATTCCAGGCGTCATTGTGATTCCAACACAGCGTTAGTCGCGGAAATTTATTCGGCAGCGACAAAGAAGAATTCAAACCCTCGCGGCAATAAATCCAGTCGGAGAATTCCCTAAGTGTCGCTCGTCGTGCAACGAGTGATCGATGAACGCAACGACAACAGGTTTGTCATAAATGAACTTCATTTTATTCACCAGTTCGTACTAGGCAACGAACTTCGTTGCACAGATGCATAAATCACATGTGATCGGATGTTTTTCTCCTTCTAATCGCTCTCAAAATAGATTGCTTCTTCTGTCCAAACGAATTAATCTTAGAAAAGTAACGAGGAAAATGCTGAGAGAAAATTGAATCAAGTTAATTACATCTTGAATTAGGTTTATGGGAAATCACACAACAAAAATCATTTTCAATTCAAAAACAAAAATGCTATTGTGTTACTTAGAAATTACGTGTAATAATCAAAACAAAAGATAGTGTCATATATATGTACAGTAAATAAACTTAGAATAGATATTATACTTCCTATTAATTAGTATGATAATATTTAAAATGATCGATACATAGAGGTACATCACAAATATTAGTAATATCAATATTTATAATCGTACGTGGAATATTGCGTTCACGGATGTAAATGGGTTAAGAAAGTATGACGTAAACTAGTTACAGTAAAGTTCTCTCGGTTGTATCGTTAAAAACGTGTCAAGTCATATTACAAGGGATCGTGAGTCATAGGTACAGCCCTGGAGCGTAAGCTGGCGGTGCGTTTGGCGCGCACGCAGCTCCATTTTGAATACTCAGAAACTCCTGAGTGTTATCGAAGTC
This sequence comes from Eucera pruinosa, assembly GCA_028830335.1. NCBI lineage: Eukaryota > Metazoa > Arthropoda > Insecta > Hymenoptera > Apidae > Eucera > Eucera pruinosa. The sequence goes on from JAMYCR010000005.1 coordinate 6,658,907, forward strand.
AATAAAATAAACCATCCAACAACCTATTGCATTCATAACTCTTACACCAATTCACTCTTCTCACATTTAACCAAAATTACGTAACCTAAACACCACCTAACTTGTCTCTAAACTACTCGATACTCGAGAACTCTATCTACTCCTCGATTCTAGATCTTTTCTTCGGCTATTTTTTCGTTCGAACAAGTGGAACAAAATAGTCACGGCAAAGAGCCATGAAGCTTACAGTTGGACGCCAGTAAGAAGCTATGTTGGCAGCTTTACTTAGGCTTGGTTCCTTGGACAGAGAGCGAGAGATAGCTGCAAAGGGGGCGCGACAAAGAGGGAACGGATCAATACCGTGCGATACACGCCGAAGTAATTTCATTGTCCACTGTTAGCGGCGGCTCACGTGTCGCGTGGCGCGGCATGGCGTGGCGTGCGCTCCTCTCTTTCTTTCTCTCTCTCCCCCCTTTTACGGGGCTACTCCTCGATGCGTTTCGCTCTTTTCTTCCTGTCCACCGCTCCGTCTCTTTCTTCCTTCCCCCCTAAACTCCTTCTTCGTCCCATGGTGTCCGTCCCTGTCGCTCCACACAGTCCGTTTCTCCTCTCCGCGCTTTGGGGGGAGAAATAGAACCCTTATGGCACGAGTGATAGCCGCACGCTGCTACTGGGTATTGATCACCCTTCGCAATCAATGTTAACAATACTGCTTACAGATGGCGAGATCAATTATCTAGATAACCAGTCCAAAGACAATCGGCTCGGCTCCTCTCTCTCCGTCTCTCTCTGTCTTTGAATCTCCAGTTTCAAGTCTTCCACATTCAGGAAACGAAACGAAACGGTGAAGAGCGGAGATTCGCGAGTTCGGCGCGAGATCGGCTACGTGAAAGTTTTTAGAGAATGCGCACGCGCTCGTGTGTGTGTCTGTCTGCTCCGTTTTGCTCGAGTTACGAACACAGGATCATTGAAAATAGGCGAGGAACTGTGTATTGGTAGATCGAACAGAGATCGCTTCAGAGTCGCCTTTAGCTCGCTTTAACGATGCAGGCGAGCGATGGAAGAGTTGGACAGAGAGCGTTGAACGATTTAATTGCAACGAGGCCAATAAACCTCCGTTGAAGGGGGGAGGAAAAAAAAAGAGTAGTGGACCGTAAAGTACTTCCACTTTGTTAGGAACACGTTTACTTACGGACTTGGACACTTCTCTTTCGTTCTTGAGGAGATCGGTAAAACGCGAGCGCGCTACTCTCACGGTCGATCTTTCACTCTCGGACATTTAGAGCGTTGACTTTCTCTCCTATCGCGAGTGTCGTTCGTGCGAACCGTGCGCACGATAGCCGGCGACGTTCGTGACGACCAATCATGACCTTGTCGAGATGGATTGATTGCGAGTCGGAACAGGGCGCAGCGTGTCGTAGACTATTTAGGTGAACTTTGAACGAACCGGCGAAAAAAGACGATGATCGTATAGATTGTACCGGAATCGTGATGCTAGAAACTATCTCCATGACTGAATGCTAAATTAGGAATACGCTTGATATATTGAAGACTATTCGTATAAATTTTCTTTCTTCATACTTGCGCTTGAAAACATTTTAATTAGACCGTGAATTTTTATACAAATTTAATATTTTACTTAAACACGTTTAAAAAGGCGGAACCTTAACAGAGATATGTTTTACCCCGTAAAAATTATTACGTCTACAATACTTTCGAAATTTCATGTATTTTTGCATATCGTGAGTATTCTACAATTTTTTTACATTCAAGAAACCCATAAATGCGTACAAATCCGTAGTCTAATTATAATAGACAAATGGAAAAATAGTAGTTCAATTGTATAAGGCAGCCGAATACTTTTGTAATTACATATTTCTCCAATTACGATTCGGTCTTCTCTATTATTTGTCAGCGATTTCACCACACGGATTTTGTAACTTTTAAATGTCTAAATCGGTTATTTAAACACGTAAATAAATACTGCGACACAGTGGACTTTTTTATCCAAACTGAATCAGTTAAACGTCAAATTCGAAGTGTTTTAAATAATTTATAGGTGTTTACCACCACTTGTCGTTCTAAGTTACTCGTAATTTTTCATCAGCTAATTGTAGCATCCTACATTATTTTATTAGCATACTAAGGGTCATTTTACCCGTAAAATAAATAAATAACACACTTGTGTTACACTATTTATTCTATCAACCATAAATTAAATTAAAGTTTCGTCCTAAATTTACGACTCAAATGAACTCCAAAAATTTTAAAGTAACCTACCACAGGAGCAAATTACGGACACGGGCCAAAGATTGTCCGGCCTCGCGTAGAAAGTTACGCGGCAATTACACAAGCGCGCGTTATTTCCACGGTAGCTCGGCGAGGTCTCCACGGCCTATCGTGATCCTAACCTATCCTTGCATCAGTCGACGGTAGTTCCTACATGGAAGTATGCATTTTCTACTATCGCACGCGAGGCAAGCTCGCGCGCACTGAACGTGGATGAAAACGTTCACTCCGTAGTACCGCGTAGTGGCTGGCTGCTTGTCAGAACAAAGTCTTTTGCGCCGGAGCGCGAGCTAGCCGCTGGCCAACAAACTGCTGGTAGCAACAGGCCAGCAACGGTCATTTATGTTAGAGAAGCGGCACGCATGCAGTTGTGTGTGCGCGCGAGCGCGAGCGCGTACACACGCACAGGGACGCAAACGCGTTCGCAAATCGCGTATTCCGCATGCACGCTCCAACAGTGATTTCTAAGTGAACGACACACAACGGGTAGACGAAGGAAAACGGGAGAGGAGAGGGGCGGAATCACGGAGAAAGAATCCTTTCGCATCGGCTCAGACTGACTCACGGGCGACGTTGATGAGCTAATGACGAACATATGCAACGGGGACTCCGAGTATGCGAATAAAGCCATCAATAAGAGCGTTTTATGGTAACGGAGCACAGGGGATGTTACCGGAATTGGTAATTCAAAGAATGTTTTGGAAATAATGTTTAGTGATACTTTAGGGTTACTGATAATGTTTTTGACCATTTAAGTACAATGTGCTACTGTGGTGGCTTTCCGCTACAATTATCTTTTGGAACGATACGACAATATAGTGGTTCACTTGTACATCGTGCCTTGAAAGTAGAGGTGCCGGAATGCTCGAATTTTTAAGCAGCTCGAAGTTCAAACCGAACCGACGAGATTTCTCGGTCCGATCCGAGAACTTGAAAAAACCGAGTGGCTCCATAGAAACCGAGCAATTTAAAGTGGCAAAGATCGAATATTTTTAACAATATTAAGTACTTATTCTATCATAAATATAATTTCATTTATTCTATAATGTTTTACATTATCTCTGGTGCAAGCTATGGGTTCCTGCTTCAAACAAATCTTGATTTTTTGACCCAATAAAGTCATTAGCACATTTAAAGATAGTGAATTATTTATTGGTACAAGTAATATATGCAATACTGCTCTATGTTAGACATTTTTAATTACCGCCCAGAAAATTTTTCACAATTTTATGAATATTTTAATTGTAACTATTAATAGTGTCTCTTTTTGCAGTTCGATTCCCTTCGGGCTACTCGACTCTTTCGAACTGCTCGGTTTTTTCGAGTACTTGGATCGGTTCTCTTGTACGAACTAATAAAAGTATAACTCGATTCGTTTTATCCAAGCATTTGACTCCTCGACTTGAAAGCTGTATATATTTTTTTGTCACATGCAAATGTCTTTATATGTTTCGATTTGTATTTCTTTTGTCCTGATGTTATCATTTATTCAGTTATAATTTTATATTAACGTGAATACAGCTAAAGGTATAATAAAAATCGCCAAAAACTGATTGCTGAAGTAATGTCATTTACAAGTTCGCGACTAGCTTCGTAGCAGCCAGGTTTTCCCTGCTGTTTTCCTCACTTAATGTTCACATTTATACTTCTTAAAGTTCTTGTTTGTATATATTATACAAATTTTAAATACACGGAATATCAATAAGAAATATTTAGTACCACTTAGATTCAGCCATATCAAATTTTTTATCATTGAACGTAAGTGTAGTTACATAAGGTACTATTAAACAATAAAAAATTGACTACAATTAAACACGATTAAACAGTATTTCAATGTTAAAGTACAGTTGTGTGCTAATACTTTTTGTAGCCACTGTATAATACGAAATAAAGCATAATCTTCATATTGGGTCATATATGTAGACCAGAGGAGAACAGCAGGGTTAAAAGTGATTCAAATTGAGATTTTATATTTTAACGATACGATAGAACATAGTGAAAATTCCGAGAAAACTTAACTCTGTGAATCTGATTAGGTGAGACCGATCGGGATCGGTTAACGTAATTTGCTCAATAACAGGACTCTCGATAGCTCATTGTTATTTCGATAAAACAACTTCGTCCTTTACTGCTCGCTTCTGCTCATTTCATCTCTCACTTTCCCCCGGCTGCTTTGTAGCCCGCGCGAGGAAGGGCAATGGAATTCGAGTCTGTGGATCTCGCAGACGCATCCTCTCACCCTGCCCCCAACCACCTTCCTGCGGCGTCCCACGCTTCGCTTCTTCGCGCCGCATCTCTCTCTTTCTCCGTCTCTTTTCTTCTCCCTTTCTCTGCCGCGCGCAAGATACACATAGCCGGCCAGATAGAAATAATACATTATTTAAATAGTGTGGCGACTACGGTGCGTGACCTTCTCGTCGACGTCGCGCCTGATTCCCCTCTTTAACCTCTTCTCCTCACTGTTCTGTGTGTGCAAGTCGTCACCCACCTCTTCTTACTTCCACTCCCTTCCAACGACTAGTTCACCCTTACGCTCGATCCATCCCTACCACGTAAAGCGCGCGCGAACGCATCCCCTCCACCACGATATCTTCTCTCTGTGTTTCTCTTTCTTTCTTTCAAATCTTTTCGTGCCGGTCTTTTCCTCGCCCGCTGTCTACTTTTCGCCCCCTTATTCCACTCTGTCTTTGTTCACTGTTCGCTCGATTTCTCGATGCCTCTTTTTCTATCTTCCTCCTTTTCGCTCTTTATCATCGGGACGTTCTCTTTTTCCTGTCATCTGCTTCGCTTGGATCGCCCATCCTTTTCCATCCTCGGCCCCACTACTCCCGAGCGACAGTTCTTGGTGGCTCTCTCGACTGCAGACCCGTGACTCGCCTGTGTGCAATACAGGGTGGCTTGCAAGGACGAGGAATTAAACAAACTCCTTAAGGCGGTTACCTGCCGTAGCTGCTGGCGTATACGCCTGAGGATATATACATGGCTCGCTGAGTCATTGGTAGTGGAGTACATAGATGATACACCTATAAACGTTCATGAATGCCTCTAAAGTAAAGCAGAAGGGGGGTTCTTTCTTTTGTTCGGGAAACCGTTTTTTTCATTATTAAAACATCCTTCTAATTTCGATTCTAGAGTGCTTGGTCTTTCAGCTTTCCTTGTAATTAATTGTCGAGGTTGATAATGGACAGTCTGTAGGTGAAGATGAACGGTTTCACAGTTTATTACGCAATTATGCGATGCGTCGAGAGTATGCATTGTTTGTGGAATATATACGGCTTCGATGCAGGTCGAGTACTTTGAGTCGAGGTATAGCTTGAAGTCGCAAGGAAAATTATTTGTTCGAGCCGAAGGAAAGGCAGCTTTAACGACTGGTTCTTACGATAAGTTAGCGTGAAGATTATAGTAGGGTTGAACGCGCGCGTCCTTCCGGCCTTTCGAAACGTGTTTTCTCGCGCCAGACATTGTACGCAGTCCGCAACTTCGCCTATCTACCGCTAGGTCGCAGCACTTTTTGTCTCTAATTAGGTTGCTATACACACTTTACATTAGGGGATGTAGAATCCGATGTTTTCATCTTCGATAATTAAAATAGCAATCAAACGTATTACATTTAAAACAGAAACATACTAATCAACATCATTATCATCATATTAATTACCCCATTTTTAAAAACTTAAAAACTTATCCAGGATAGGTATCACCTGTATATACCAGCAGAAAGATCAATACAAGCTAAACATTAACTTACTGAATCATATTCTAGTTTCTTATAAACGTACCTACTATATTCTTGTAATATTTGTCTAAACATTAAAGTTTCTCAGAAATTTCACCGATCTTTCCTTCTTTTTATTTTTGAATTCTATTCGATACTACGGTGGCGCTCCCAACGTTTCTCCCTCCACCAGCCAGTCTAGCTCTATGCCCAGCCTCCATATGTCGCTCCAACGCATATAGGGGAGAAAAAAAAACGCAACAATACGTGGCACGGGTCGAAAAAGCATCATCGATTTGCCTCTGTTCTCTCGACTGAAGCTGCTCCGCAGCGCGAACACCCGCTAGAATGAGTGAGCCGAAGCGCACGTAGTACTCTCGGCACTCGTGTTGGCCCCTTCGTTTATCCGCTTGCAATTCCTGCACCCCTCCACGTTCCACCCTCGCCCTTCTCTCGGACAATCCTTTACCCTCTCTTTCTTAAACCACTCCTCATCTGGCGTGCGTTGGAGAGCGTGGCGGCGCTGTCGGCGCAGCTTCCTTCTTCCCCTTAACGCCACACAGCGCCACTGTGAACAAGGCTTGAACTGGCTCCGACTCCGTCTATTGGCGGCGTTGCCAAGTGTCCTCGACCATCTGTAACCGCTCCTCCTCTCCTGTTTATTGGTTTAATATTCAATACGGCTCGTGAGTCCGATGTGTAACAGGCCGATGTAGGTGCACATCGGAGCGCGTGCGTGCACATGTATCGGGAACTATGTAACTGTGTACTCCCCCTCCCCTCTATGAACCCTGTACGCTCTCTTTCTCGCGTGCCCTCTGTATCCGTTTCCGTCTTCTTTTCGTCCTTTCTTCATCGTACTCTGCTCGTTCACCGGTTCACTCGCTTGAGTAACATCAACCTTCATCCCCTCCTTTATCTCCATTCTCTTCCTCTTCTTCTTCTTCCATGTTTCTTCCTTCTTCATCCTTCCTACCCGGGGTTGGAATTTGTGTGCGTATGAATGCATATATGTATGAATGCATATATGTATGTATGCGCGCGCGCGCGGGCGCAACGATGCGCATAGTCAGGGGTTAACTATGTATAGTCGGATAATAGAGTTTGCCGAGTCGACATGCGCCCTTCTTGGACCAAGGTGCCGGCCTTGCCCCATATTTCTTCGAAATGGCCGGGGAGGCGAGTGACGTTCGATATCTTGAGCGTAGACGCGACGATGGAGCAGCGTCGCCGACGACGTCGATGCTGTCGCTCCTTTGAGCCTCTAGATCGCGTAGCCTTCAGCTGACGCCATCGATGCTCGTACTCCATTCGACATTTTGTCGGTCATCGATTAGGAACGTAATGAGTTGAATTGCACGGGCTCAGTATTTGCGAAATGTGGATAATTGGGTGGGGAATTAATCTTGTTACTTTTGAGCCACTTTATAAAACTCCGTCTGATCACCTCTGATCTTTCTTGCTATTTCCTTAAGGTTCAAGGATTTCTTTTGAAGTTACTGTTTTAATACAGTACCACCGATCAAGCATAAGATAGACCATGCATTATATACAACCATCCGGGGACTACCTGGCCCCCTTATCAGTTTAATGATACGACATTACTAATACGACATACGACATTACTAATTTAGACTAGAATAATACAACACCGTTTTTAAAACGACGGGAATTATAAATAAATATTGCGATAATTAATTATTTTTTAAATAATTGATCTGTAAAATCAAGATCTATAATATTGTATATAAAGGTATATCTTTATACGTATTGGAATCCCATCATTTATTCTTTTATAACCCGCATTTAATTTACTTTTACGGCAAACAAAATTATAATTGAGTCAAGATTTTCATTTCAATCTGGAAATAAAGAATTAATAATTACTGTATAAGTGACTGGCGTTAATATAACTATAAAGAAAAAATGGAATAATACAATGATATGATATTGAGATAAAATTCAACAAATTTAAATACATGGATGTGTAATTTCAGGGGTCGCATGGTATTAGAAAGGGTTAATTTTATCAACTTTGATCGACAGATTGAATATAATTCTTAAAATAACTATTATAAATCATAAAGGGCATAGGTAAAAGACTTCTCTGTTTTATGATATTTCCTATAAATGGATGATCTATCCTGTACATACTTATAGTTAGTATAGTGGACCCTCGAAATTCAAACATAATCCGTTCCAGGACATGGTTCGAACTTTGAGTTGTTCGAGTTTTTAATTACGTTTTCTCATTTGAGCTAATGCAAATTAGGTTAATCCGTTCTAGACTTCGAAGGGGAAAGAGGGAATTCTAGAGCCTCGAAGGCTTGGAAATTCGAAGCTTTAAAAATTCGGAGGCTCGGAATTTCGAAGGTTTAGAAATTGAAGATTTGAAAATTCGAAGGTACAAAAATTTAGAAGCTAGAAATTTTGAAAGTGAAGAAATTCAAAGAATTAAAACCCATTGCGATTAAATAATTAAAAAATAAAAATTATTTTCCTATGCAAAACAGCAGTTTCGTATGAGTCAATTTAACAATATTATTGATTTTATGCTAATATACCCAGGGAGTACAAGATATACTTTTAATATTTTATTCTCATATCAGAAACAATAGATCAGAACGATAGATATTATTGTACATACACAAATTTAGAATAGTAAATTCATTAAAGCCTAAAGAGTTGACTTTGTGCAGTAAATATGTATGTGCGTCACGTGATTGTTAATTCCATCGATCGAATAACGAGAAATAATACTCGTTTCATGGAACCACATATGTAACATTGATTTGTGTATTACGTCAGCCTGATGATACTCGGTGCGTGAAGTGCTATTGATTCGCCCCGCAGGCAGGATAGACAACCATGTTCGATTTTCGAGCGTGCACCGTGGCATGATTAAGTAACTAAACTAAACAATCGGATACTCAAATATTGTTCTTCATACTCCGTTATGAGCCCATTTAAGTTATTCAATGATCGATATTCGCGTGTAATACGTATGTTTGTTTATTTGCACTATCGCTCATCGATCGGTGAAATATACACTGAAAGCAAAATCACGTTTACTACTACTGTAATATGCTAACTACCCATTTATGTCTCACAAAGTAACATTTAAGTAGCTGTAGATTAAATAAAGTCACAGTTCAGGTAGTAAGGACTTCCAGAGAATTTATGGAAACAAAGCTAAAGGGAGGAGGGATAAAATCAATAACAGTGGCGTAAAAGTCACAGAATCGAATTTAATCGACTCTTCCCGTAATAGAATTTGCTTACGAATTTTAATTTATGAAATACAGAGGAGTGTAAAAGTATTAAATCATAACTGGACTGCGAATTTTTATGCAAATTCATATTTTTACAAACATCATTCAAGGAATAGAAAAATTAATTATGTCCTTTGAATATTTTAACGTCTAGTTTTCTTTCGATATTTTGTACATTTTTACGTATTATTAGGTAGTAATAGATTAGGTGTAATTAGGTAGGTAGATTAGGAGTAATCCACTTCATTTGTTTAATAGAATTTTTTCTTTCCAGAAAATCAAACACTTAACCTATCTTAAATATAATTGCTGTAATTCTGTAATACTTTACGAAATTTTTTAAGTCAATTATGGTCAATTTATAAGGCCAATTTTTCATCTTTTGGTAAAACAAATTCATCGATTCATTTAAAAATGACTACTTACTTGTACACCTAATACATGGTTTCTTTATTTTTTTGCTCAGTTAAATTTTCTATAAATGCATAAAAAGCCGCAGTCTATTCATTACACAAGAGCATAATTGGTGTTCAATTTTAGAAAAATTAAAAATCAATATTCCTATAATTTTGCGAGGTTGATCAGAACTTGACTTCTGAGCAGCATAACCAAAACATCTCTAAGAATAGAAGAAATCGCTTTTGGGGCCTCAAAGGAGCTTCTACAGACAATACTGTTTGCACAGCATTAATACCTCAAACAAGGCCTTCAATTTCGCAAGCCAATAAACACTCGCTACTCCATCCCATCGCTAGGTTGTCGTATTGGCTGGTTAGCAGTAGCGACTGCGTTGGACTACGAATAGCTGAGGCGGGAGCGATGACCAGATGTGCGGATCGTACACAGAAACGGGCACGGGATGAAGCGGTACAGGCCAATAGGATAGTATTTGGCTGTAAAATTTCGGCTGCGTGTTCGAACGAGCGTGTTCCGTGGCGACCCAGCTGTCAGGCCCGCTCGAACAGTCCTCTCTCTCTTCGTAGCGGTAAGAGAGTCACCCTATGGTGCTGAACAAGTCGTCGAGGGTCGGCTTTATCTCGTGCCAGCCTACGAACACCCTATAGCGACTACACGGCCGCCTTCGTTGTCTCTCGTAAAACAGTAGAAGGATTCCCTGGGTCGGCGAAGACACGAGTTTTAAATTAACTGGACAGTGCCACTTGCCGCACCTGCGAGCATCGTTCCAGTTACACGTGTAGTTAATGTCGTGAAGAATTATCGTATGAAGGGTAGACTCCATATTCTACCACCTTTTCGTTCATTCGATTTGATTTGCCACTTAATTTTGGCTTTCCTGACTTCGAACTTTCTATTGCACATTTGAGTTCTGGCATTCTATGATTGTCGGATTCTGTGGTTCTTGGATTCTTGTATTTTTGTATTCTTCGATTCTGAGACTCTTGAGGTCTTAGAATCTTGGAATCTTACAATCTTGGAACATTGGATTCTAGGAGATTTGAATCTACGATTCTTGAATTCTAGGATTCTTGGTTACCAAGATTCTTGTTTCGGTTTTCGATTGAGAATTGAGTAAAAGAATCCTTGGTTTATAAAAGAAATAAAAGAATGAGGGATTCATAACAAAAGCAACCCTTATTAAAGTTAACAACCTTAGTTATGAAGTTCACAACTTCATAGTTTGATTGAATGCAATTCGTTGCAATTTGATTGGGTGTAATCTTCGTAATCTTCATTGTTTCTACTAATTTTGATTCATCCCTTTAATGCCATAACACAACAAAAAAGATCCAAATTTCAAGTGATTATTAGAAATTAACAAACCCAAAGGCACCAAATTAATTTAAACACCTAATAATGCCACTTAACATTCATCAATGTATAGTCTTTCATCCTTTTCAATCAAATAAAGTTACCCTCCAGCTCTTCCTCTATTCAAAGTTATTAGGCCTTTAAACATCATTACGACAAATTTCATTACCACAATGTTATTCTTTCATTACATTCTGCTTCCTCGTCCGAAATCTTTATCCTTCTACTCAGATTTCATTTTGTAATTAATTCGAAGTGTTTCAATTTTTGACCCTCGTGAAATTCTTAGATTATTCTTTTGACGCTTGCAAAAGATGGTAGCAAGTATTGTGACAAGAGGGTCGACTTGTTTGCGAGAAGAAATTCTGTACGCTCGTCTATCACACTTTCCGCGGTGTCTCTAGAAAATGTGCGAAGGGTTTGGAAAAGGTGAAGGGGCGCAGGTCTGCAGACCTGTCGTCAACAATGGTGGCAAACCATCAGCCCATCCTCGTTCCCGTTACTCGTATCCCATCCAGAATTTGTCAATATTGTTACTCGTCCCTTCACGAAGAAACGGAAAAACGTCTTTTTTCTTCCTGTGTTAGCCGTGCAAGGAAGGCCTGCTAATTTGGGAATCGGGCGACTAAAGCCGGATACTTTAGGGTATACCGTTCGAACACAGAAGATACAGCCAACGACATAAAGGTAGGTTCACTGTCGTTTTATTAAATAACCGTGCAACAACAAGACTATGGAATGAGCGATAATCACATGTGTATATAATAGATAGCATATAGGATTTGCTTACAAGAAACGTATACGAAAATACTAGGGGATTTTCAACAAAAGACGAATTAATAGTTGCAATTGAAGGTAGTTGGGCAAACATTGATCAAATGTTATTAAAAAATTATATGACATCGTTCCAAACCGAATTGTTTAATTAATTTAACGCCACAGTAAATATACACACCGTTAAAATAAAATAAATAAATGTTAACACTATGTTTACCAAGAGGGATAAATGACCCCTTTTAAGGTTTAACTTTTTGTTATTTTGTTCTTAATTATTAAATTAAAAAAAAATGAAAAATTTTCACAATTATTTTTTATTATTTCGAACGTTTATTCCCATAGTTACCTGAATCCAAATACAAATGGCATTTACAAAAGGGCGGTAAAAATAGTATTAATATAGATATTTCTTTAATTATTTCATACGAACCTATATTTTGTCGCGTTATAAACGTCCATATTTATAAAATTCTCGTACAATACCACAGAAGCTACGAACAAATTATTTTTATCAATAAATATGATATTATGATCTTAAATATAACTTCGGAAGAAAAGTCAGAGAATTGTGTGAAGGCTAAGAGGCGTTGAATAAGTAAAAATTACTGAACCTATCTTTCTGTCGTGGACTGTACAAGACGCCTCCAAAAATATGTTCTTCAACACCCGTCGAAGGGAATATCTGACTATTTAAGGGAGACCGTGGCGAAAACAGAAAAATTTCTACTTTCAGTCTTAGGCTGACGAATGGACGTCGACTATTTTTACTATGGCGTCGTAAAGCTTGAGATGGATCGCACGTGCCTGTGATTATGAATCGATGATCACTGAACTGTGGGATTTTATGCAAATACGCTACGTCAGTATAGGCAAAAGATAATTAACGGGTCTTTGATTAACGCGTTGTTCGTGGAAGATTGTAATTACCATTTTGAGTGATCTAAATGTGGAAAGTCGAGAACTTTAATCTCATCTGTATGATGGGTAATTGTAATTATGATCAGTAGCGTAAAATATTGTCCTCGTTATTACGTGGAATAACTTTTCTTTTTGTTAAAACATACAATTACATATTAGGTCATTGCATAATTTCTATCGTTCTTTCGTGTAAAATTTGTTTATTCTTTACATGTACACCTTATTTGTGGATCGAATTTATTCATTATTCGAAATAATAATGTATGTATTTATGGGAGCCTTCCACATGCAAAAAATTAGAGAAAGCCCAAAATATGCACGAATATATAAGATTTCCAAAGTATAATACATATTAATTTATTTAGGAGATAGCGCAATCGTCTACTTAAATACTATTTCTCTAGTTTCACCAATAAAAATATGAATTTGCATAAAAATCCGCGGTCTAGAAATAACTTTTGCCCAACACTGCCCAGTAGACATAACGTTGGTATTCGAAAGTGACTCTCGATGTTTAGAAAAACCATGCAGGCGTAGAGCGCAATTTGTAGAAGCAGCATTTGTAGCGTATTATTTACAGCTCTCTGTTAGCGAAAAATGCAAAAACAAGCCGGTGAGGGTGCATTGAAAGGGGCGCGAACCTTTTGGATAACCGCAGAAGAAACGCGGCCTCTCCGGTCTCTTCCTGCGACCGCGTCTGGTTCGCGCGCTGAAAATAATCCCGACAATAAAAGGCATCACGACACGCGAGAAGAATGTTTAAAAAATCCGAGAGCTCGGTGTACTGTACATACACAACGCGTCTCAGAATAGCAGAAGCCGAGGTAAACACCGTAAAACCGCGCGAACTCGCGCGCGTCCGCTCGGCTCGTTTCGAAAGGAGACCGTGCGCGTACACCGGGTTCCAGGGAAATGCGTTCGGAAGAGGGAATGTAGGAAGAGGAGGACGCGGTGGAAAGAAGTTCGAAGAGGAAGAAGTCGCGCGACCGTTCGCGAAAGCGACCGGAGAACCCGTTTTCGCGACCCGTTAATAATAATCTTTGCGAACTATTTCTTTTTTTTACCGAATGATTTACAGTTAAAGAACCTTTCTTTTTTATTAGGTGTAAATATGTATTAAGTCGGCGCCGTTTGGAACAGGATTAAAATGTTTACTTAGTCGCCGATAAATTATGGATTGCTTCATAGCAGCTTGAAATTTGAATAATCCCCTTAAATAAGGGTAACATTTTATTGCGCAATTTTTGGTTCCTAAATTATTATCGCTAGTAGCTGCGAATATATACACTTCCTGACAAAAGTTAGGAAACAAAATTTGTGAATTTTTGCGTATTCTTTAGCTTCTAAGATACACAGATTCTAAGATGACTTGATAAGTCACAATTTCTAAATTGTACAGGAAAGTAATTTTAATATTCGAAATGCTCTGAATCAATGTTACACTGATAAAGTTATTTTGTTATTTGGCGTTTAAATTGCATGTGCGTTTTACTCAAAGTGTTCATCGTTTTAATCAATTTGATGTTCATTACAGTATTTTTGTTCTTAATCTTGTTTAGCACGTTTTAAACTGCGGATTTTGAGCGAATCATTCGAAGGATAGTGAATTTTGATTCTGTTTCTGGCAAACCGGCATGTGATTATTTAGAGAGTATATTTTTAGAGGCGGTAAATGTTAAAAATAGAAAATGATGGATAGACTATTTAAAGAAATTAGGGTATTGAGCAGATGTTTGGATGTCTAGTATTATATGATTCTAATACCTATGGATTTATGGCGATGGATTGTTTTGTTATCTTGAGGAGATAGGTATTCGTCTACGAGAATGGAATGTCTAATTGGAATGTATCTTGGAACGTGCAATATCGAGACCGAATTCCTTCAAAGTGTTGGGATTTCTTCGTTAATATAGACAAGTATCACGTATCGTATCAGGTGTAAAACGTAATTACTCTACGTGTGCCTAACGAGTCATTATAAAAGAGGATTTAAGAATTCGTAGCTCTCACTAAGCGAAGTAAAACTTCTGCGTCTTACTACACATATGACGTATAATTTGCACTTCTTTGTATATTTAAATTTCCTAAGAATATATAAAAATCCGCAGTCTAGCAATAATTTATATACTCGGATTTATGACGGAGAGTACAGCAATGGTGTCTTATGAGGTCATACGAAAGAGCTTTTGGAAAGTAATTTAAATATAGCTTTAAGTACACAAACTGTGTTGCAACGCGTGAACCCAGCTTCAAGAATGGACCCAGACCGATAATAAAGTCCATGTGTCCTATCTGACATTATTTTTATGTTACAGACATTTTTTATGTTTTCCGCGACTCTTTTTGCCAGCAAATTATGTGTTTGATGTTCCACTGTGTGTGTGTGTGTGCGTATTTTTATTTGGACTTCACACTGTTCCGCGAATTTCAATTTACATAAGCTAATCACAGGTAAGACAGAGTTACAAATTTTAGGACATATTTCGGGATATTAAAAATGGGGTAAAAATTCATAAAACATAAAAGTAGAAGTTAGAAATATTCTGAGATGACGTTTCATGAAGAAAATATCATTGGTTACACGAATAAAATTGCACTTTTAGAAGCATATAGGTTGTAATTTCATTTGTGCTAAATAAATTATAAGACGTCACCTAAGATGCTGAAGTAGGATCAACAAAATATAAATATTGATATAACAATCAGTTTTGTATATTTTAATGCACGTGCGTAGCATTTTGTGAAATCGTATTTTTCGTTTATGCACGTTTATTGCGAGACACTGGAGAACACGTCGTCATTTTTCAATAATACGTTTCACTCTAATTAGTAACTAAATTAATGCGCTCAAAATGATCGAAACTCTCGTGTTCTTTTAAACAACTAAAATTTGCAGATGTACATAAACTTCCGCGACTGATTGTATTACGATACGTATAATGAGCTAACTACGCAAAACGAATGTCACGAAGATTATTTACTAACGTTTCTAAAACACGTGCATCGGTGGTTACGCATTGCCGAAGATCGAGCGTGTATATTAAGCCGCGTACGGCTGTCAGTCGTTAACCGAATAAGGTTCAGGTGCCGAAGCGGAAATCTTGGTCTGGTGCCGGTGTTCGTTGTCCTGACGGCCTGCAAAGAGGCCCGGCCAGCAGCGCAGTCATTGCCACAACAAGTAGAAAATATACTTTCAAGCCTAACGGGATAATGTCGCCATAGTGACCTGCTCGGCCTATTATTTTTCCTCGCGAACCATAATACGCCGGGCCTCTGCGTGCTCGATTAGCATTACCCCGATAGAACAGCGTTGTTCTTGATCGACTCCATTTCTCCTGTGTATACACATTGCCAATACCATAGCTCTGTGATACGAGTTTTTGCAGATCGATTCGATTAACGTGTCGAACGTGTCTGATAGCACCGGCAGAATAGTCGAGGACTGTTCCATGGGAATCGAGTAGCTTGATGGAATTACTGTAAGATTCGTGCACCGTGCCTTGTGGTTTACGGTGCGTCGTTTTTTTCTGGATATTAAGATTATAGGATTGCATGGGGTATTTCGTTGAAGTCGTATCTGGTGTCTTGGGGAAATTAGACACGTTTCCAAAGGAAAAATATTTTGGGAGACAAAGTAGAAATTATCGTATTTTGAGGATCAAACAACTCTTAATTTTGTTAATAAAGATACGAAATTGCGTAAGGACCGACGTTTACTAATAATACAATTTTCCAAGATGTATTAATATATGCTTCAACTTTAACCTTTTCAGGTCCTAGAAATAGGCTTCAGACTCAATCTATCCTCGTAAATTCTTCGATGCAGTCTTATGTCGATTCGCGATTCAATTTCTTCTAATCTCACATAAACGTTTACGTATTTTTTAACATCGCTCCCTCCCCCAAGCTATTCTTCTGAAAGTAACTTTTACTTTTTCGAACTCATCCAGATATAAATCTCCCTTTCAATATGGAGAGAAATTCGAATGGAGAAGGAGTAGAGTATGATGCACAGTATTTCTTACGTAAACATAAACGTTATTTACACGTCTAATTACCGTTCATAGAGGTAAACTCTCTTCCCTTCTCTCTTCCTCTCTATCTCTATTTCCATCTAGCTATTTACTTATCTATCTACGTATCTCTTTCTCCTCTTCTGCGTATATCAGTTCTAAATGCTCGTCATCGTGGAGATACGCGTGAAGAAAATTCATCAAAATTACAGGGAAATAATTTCGAACGAGGGAAAGCGTTTGAATGTGGATCGCGATAATGCGGAATTGAAACGCCGGTAAAATTGGTGAAATTAGGCGTATAGGTGTGCAAAGAGAGTTTTAAACCCCCTCTCAGAAATTACTTAAAAGGATGAGGGCTATTTTAAAACGCTTTAGAGGGTACTCGGTGTCGTAGAATTATTTCAGTGAAAGGAGTCACTTAGTCGGTGAGACTAATAAAAGAGAACGAACTTTTACATGAGTGCAACACGTTCAACTTTTGCATCCTTCAGTCTTTTCGTTTTTGGATTTTAGCAATAGCATTGTGATACACGGTTACAGAAAAAGTGTTACGAATGCACATACATATCTTGAATTCCTTTGAGTTCTGTTGGATTCTGTTATAATTGAAGGATTCAGTGGAGAATGAACACAACTTTTAAGGAAAAAGATTGTTGGAATTATTTGATGGCACGAAAAATATGTTACGAAAGTCTACATACACTTTCTAAATTTCAAGCATTTACACATAAAATTTTACCATCGCGTGCAGAACCTATCCAAATTATTCATAGGATTAATGGAAAAGAAATAAGTACAGACAGTCATAAAAATCATTTGAGTTGTGATCATTTTACGAATGGTAAATTATTTGGTGTACCAATACGTAATTCTCTATTTTTAAATGAGTTCATGAATCCATTTTATCAAAAATTCAGATAGGGACTTATAATTCCTTCAAAATATGACATCAAACATTACATAATAACAAAAACTTGTTATTATTTTCTTATTATTTGTTATACAAAAATTTGTATACTACATGTAGAGTAAGATTTGAGGTTCAGAAAAATTACAATGACAGTACATTCCAATGTCAAAGTTAAAATCTTAACAAATTTAATATCTAATATAATATAGCTTCGAAAACCCATTGAAAGACAAATAATTATACCTTCTCCATTTTACAGAATTATGAAACATAATTCTAACTTTTCTTAACAGATGGAATACTTCGGTAATTATACCGATCGAAAAAAGAATTCTAATCGAAATCTCCTCCCACGAAACATTCCAAAATAGCTATGTTTATGAATTTTAAGAAAGTCTTCTACTTTTTTGTTTCGTCGATTATCTTTTTATTCTTATATAATATTTTACATAATATAATATTCTCAGATAATATTTCAAAAAAAAGAAAAAGAAACGATATAATATGATAAGAAAAAATGAAGGTTTTTGGTTGGTATTCATGCCACCCTAACGCAAGACATCGTTACGTCTTTGTGCGGATCCTTTCTTGGATCAACGAAATCGTATCGATCACATTGCGCACCTAGGCAAAGGAACGTACAAGACGGACATGCGCGACAAGTATCACACGTATTCGAGCCTGTTGGTCTCTATGTGTGCCAGAACGATGGACATGTTTGCGGTATTATTAGGTGTGCGCCACAAGTAAATTTGGATGGTATTCAAGAGGCTTCGAATGAACGTTTATCTTATATAATTATTGGAAAACATGATTAAGTAATTTAACTCTTTTGTTCACTTATTAATCCTTTGAGGACGGGATGTAACGAATGCTTGTGTAATCATTAACAACAGTGTCTATTCATGATATTAATTAGAATTTTTTGGTTTAAAAAATTACGTGTGTCTAAGGGGTTAATAAATTTTGTACATTAATGTCAGATTAATTCAACTTCATTCCTTGATAGGCAAAATTGATAAATCACATAAAGTAGCTCACAAAATTATTCAACTATACTTGAATGAATTTGGAGATTTTCACTCGTTTCTTATTCATTTATTTAGTAATGAATTCCTTTTTGGAAAATTTAGAAGTAACACTTCACAATCTTATTAACCCTTTATAGCCGATATCTTCTTTGTTTTTGAGAATAAAGATTATGTTTGATTGCAGCTACTCAGGTTATACATACATGGAAAGAAGGAACTAATAATTTCTATGAATAAATTGCTTGGAAGCAGTGTGGTGACACATTAAGGAGCTTTCTGGAAAAAGAAGTTCCTAAATAAATATAGAGGTTCCTTTATGGTAAATTGTCTTTAATTATTCGCCATATATCCATAACCAATGTTTCACCAAAATTTCATTTCAATATTGCGCTAACTAATTTTAGAACAGTATTTATCTCCAACGCGCGAAATAAGTAAACTTTTATCTCAATTTATTCAATTCGGTAGTTCTAAAATTGTTAAAACATAATAATGCAACTTGTAAGTCATATAGTATAATACAGGATTAAAGTAGTCTTTTCATCGATGTTAGGAACAGTGTTATTTTCTTTTCTATTGATATATAATTACTTAATTGAAAATTATTGAATAGTTAATAGTGGGCGTGACTAACTTTTGTATTTAAATTATGCACTATTTTAATGCACTTGCTTTACTTCACTAGAAACATATGAATCTGTTTCCGTTATAAGATAAACAATATTGCGTTATGCAGTTCTAATTGTTGTGTTTTATACTACGATATAAAATTAAAATATAGGACCTGGATTAGACTGGTTCTGAGATACGAAATAATTCTTGGCGCGTTTTACGATACTTATTTAGCTATTTATTTGTTAAACGTCACTAATAGATATTCTCAGTAATGTACAAAAATTAATTGATATTAGCATGATTAGAAAGTGTTGTAAAATCATGGAAATGGTTCGAATATTACTGACGCAGATAAAATAAGTCAGTTCCACATGAATTATTTTACAATTAGACTAAATACTTGATACGATTCTCGATATGCGGTTAAGAGTACACTTAAATTAAATACTTGGGAGGAGATATAGGACGTTGTACGGTACTCTTTTAGAAGTATAAGTAAGAAATTTACACAGTGGGCGTAATTCACTTACAATTAGGTCTAGTTCAATTCAATTCTATTTAACGTATGAGATACGTAAGTTATTGATTATAAAAAATGTATTTAAAATATCTCTAAACAATAAGCATTAAATAAAAAACTGAATAAAAAAGAAACAGTAGGAGCTACAATATCTTATTCAAGATGATCAATTAGGTATCAGTGGTACAAACCCTAAATTAATAACTTCATTTAGTAAATTATGCATTGAATATAGAGTTAAAGAAAGGCAGATAACTAAAAAGAGAATAAAACAAAGAAAAACAAAAAATAAAGTAGTTAAGAAAATGAACATACATTGCAATTATTTTTTCAAAAATGTTTAGTTTTTAAGCAATATTACATTTGTATCGGACTTACATTTGCAATAATTAAAATTATCATAATTAAAATGAATTCCTTTTTACTAATTTTTTGTTCAGTCTAGACGATTCCAACTAATTATTCTAATAAATTCAAACCTTATTTTGTGATCAGATTTGGGCACTTTTAAAATGACATTATATTTGAAATATCATTTCAAATATGTTATCTTATTTCATAATTATTTTCAAGCTCGTGATCACCCTAGAAATATTATGTCAAAGAACATATTATTTTATTTTATAATTATTTTAAATGATTATCTGAGATAACTGTGAAGTTGTTAAAAATCTACGAAATTATAGGTGCTTTGATTAGAAGGTTCGGCTCTGGCTTATATTAAGATTACTGTTTATTCGCATATTATTTTAAGGATTATTTGTTCTGCCAAATTTGAAATGAGGAAATAATAAAGTAGCTCATTACTTAAAATATCTTAGCCTCAAATGAATCGTTATTATTTTTATTTTCAAATAACAGTGTTAAAAATAACGGTGCGAAATAAATGATTTCAAATATCTGTTCCTTATTTTCATTTCAAATATTTGTCTAGATTTGTTTGCGATGAGGGGATAAAACACGTCCAATTTTCTACATATTACTTTCTGTCATCTGATCACAAAATAATATCTGTAAAAAAATCCACCTTGCGAACACGCATCAAAAAGTTTATTTGCCATCGATGAGTTTCATCGAAATTGCGTTCAACTTTCAGAATTTTACTCTTTTCTTTCCCCCTATTTCCCTTTGCGCGTTTCTACTACACATCCTCCCCCTATCCTCCCCCCTTTTTTGTCTCTAAAAGTCGTTTATAGCGCAAGGCCACGTTTGTGAACGTGGGGGACCTTCTTCCTCGACTTCCGGCGCACTTCCTCCTCCATACACACTGTTTCTTAAATAGCGTACTCGGTTGCTGACGTTAGTCTCGCAGTTCCGGTTCGGCGAAACGCGTTCGCTTTTATCATAAGATACCAATCAAGTAAACTTCCCTATCCCTACCATCAACAACTATTATAACTCGACAACTATAACTGCTTGCACTTTGTTTCAAATTGAACAACTCTTTCGCTGGTACGAGCTGCTCTTCCTTCCGGCTACGCCCCCTTTAGCGTTCCCTTCTTACTTATGCTAAATTTAGGGGTTAACATGTGTTCCTTATTACGGGTGATTATTTGGAATAGGGAGGACCACGAAGAAAAAGTCTTTCGGGCCATTTTTCCGGATGGAAAGTAAAAATGGATTCTTGAAGTGTGGGTGAACTGAGAAATGGATACTCTTATGCGTTATGCTCGTTGAAAGAATCTGTGGTTTCCTTTTAGTAGACATGGAATTCTTTTTCTGTCGTTTGTACCTTTGTGGAACATTTTTGAATCCTTGTAGTAATAATGTATAGGGTACTGGCAGACTACAATTATTTATAATTTTTAACTGGGATCGAATACGGACTCCATCTTTGGGAATTTGTTACAAAAAGCTTTGACGTCTTCTTATTAACAGGGAACGTTCGGCAACTCGAAAATTCAAAAAAATCTGCAACTTTGCTTTTATATTTTTACTCGGCTTATTAGGTGTGCCAATAATGCTCGTTTCCAAAAATTCCTAAAATTTATTATAATTCTCATCTCGCTATTTATTTCTGATACAATGGATTCAATAACAATGGAAACCTTAATCCCTAATCGGAGAACATATTTAATTTAACCAGTGAAAAACTCCTACGAAATAAACTTGGCGATATAAATTAAAAAACTTCCCGTATCGTGCTTCTATTTTTTTATTCTATTTTCCTAACACTAACTTTCCCAAATCAAGAGGAAAAATATGAAAACTATTCGTGCACACATTCTACAGGTTGTAGCATAGATTGTAAACGACGAAAATGCCGCGTGTTTCAAAAGTGTGTTTGACACGCATTTTAGACGCGTGTTACGGCGATTTCACGCGGCGAGGTTGAAACACGCGCGTTCAACGCGTCCAAATAATAATTGTAAACATGTTTCACTCATTACGGCCGCCTGGATTTCACGATCGATATAGACGCACTGAACGGAAGCCATTGTAATCGGTATGAAAGCTGCCATAGATTTTCACAAGAGAGAGAGTCGCGCCACGACGTTTCGTCTTCACTGACACGGATAGAGAATCCGGGTGCAGCGGGAATCCTTTTTTTCTCTGTACTTCTATCTTTCTTTCTCTTTCTCAACGATTACCCATGCTGATCGAATCATTTTTACATACTTTCCAAAAGTACCGGTCTCTTGCCTTAGAATCCTCGAATAGAGAAACACATTTCTCACAACACTCGTTTCTTATCAGTCGATTCATCTTTTAACCCCTTGAACTAATTCCTCACACCGATTGCTCCGAAAATTTTTAGCATTTTTAGCAAGTAACTGTATTATAGTAACTTCTGTTGAGCGTTTAGTAGAATTCTCAACAGATCTTTTAACTACAATCGTGGATGACTGCAAACCAGTTTTTTAGTATCCCTGTGGATGAACCTTTAAAATTACGTATTTAATCCTTTGCGGATCAATATCGTAAATTCAAATTAATATTATCAATAGACTACTATTAATAATTGGACAAGAAAGTGTTATGTCCTGTCCTTAAATGCTTAATAATTGAACGAAAGTACATTAAATATAGTATTTTGTTTCGTCCGCAGAGGATTCAAAAAGGATGATGTGCTTCAAAATGAAACAAAGATTGCCAAGAAACTAACTCTTTGTTAAACACGATACAGGTTCATACAACAATGTATATCTTTTTCTTGTATTCTTCCAGTCTATTATAATTACGATTACTATATATTATATGTGCTATATGTATTGTTTATATTTTATGTACTATGTGTTAATATGAACACTGTTCATATTGTTGTTAAACCATTTGTTAAACAAGAAACTAAAGAAGAAAAATCGTTTAATAATAGCCCATTAATCATTGATCAATTAAAAACATCCTAACTTTCAATCCACCTTCAGTGTTCCTTCGAGCGATTAAAATCTTGATGTAATTTAGATAAGCGATAAAGAGGAGCCCCTGTGTAGAGTAGCGCGCAGAAACGCGTTAAATTTGGCGCTAAAATGAATGTTCCGGTTGTACTGGAATCGGTGTATCACCTAAAATAAAGTCTCGCTGCCACGCAGGCGCCTCTGTACACACTATGGTGCGTATTGTACGACATAAGGGAGGTAAAAATATACATGCGTATACATATGGGGAGAACGGGTAGTTCGATTTTTGTCCCACGATTACTCGTCGCTCACTTCCTCGAATCGAATTCGTCGAGGGGTTCGTCCCCCTTTGTTCGACTACTATGTACGTATAAATCTACATGTATACGTGTATACATATACGTAGAATATTCTCGTGATCGAAATTGTGATCGACGATGACTAAGGTTGGTAGGATATCGATGAGTTTTCTGAGTAGACAAGTTCACAAGATTTTAATATTGGAACTACCAAGCTGGTCAAAATCAATGGCAATCTTTATATTTTGTAGGTAATTTATTATAAAAATTATATAAACTTGCAGCGGTGAATTTTTGAGAATATTCCATGATTTTCTTCACAGCATACGAATAAAGATTTACTTCACTTGGAATATATATTCGTTTTAAGTGTCTATTATAGTTGTTGGTGGTTTCAGTATTAATCATGGATTACTTGTATTATTTTGAGTAGCAAGTGGCTCTTTATACTTTGGTGGGCTGCGAGCAGGCTGTGGATGTTTAATCCCTTTGCTACAAAGGACGCATATACAGTGGCTGCCATAAGTTTTCGCCCAAAATTTAACTACTGCAACATTTTTGTGCTTTGATTCCCCGATAAAAATAAAATGTTATTTTACCTATTTATACGTAATGTATCTTAAAAGCTATGTTACGTATAATACAATTTGAGATCTGAAATTTATAATGGCATATTCGATAGCAAGCTCGATTCTTCTTTGTACTAAACTGCGAAAGGGTTAACATATGAATTTATATAACAACAATCATAATTAGACTGCGGGTCTTTATGCATATACAGAACCTTCAAATGTACAAAAATGTACAGAATGTATGTAATATGCAAAAGTATACTAAAGTAAATAATAGAGAAGTGCACTTTATAATTTGAAGATAAACCCAATCTATAGTTGTGTTCCATTTCTATATTAATACTTGTAAAAATATAAATTTGCATAAAGATCCGCAGTCTAATCATAACTTACCACTGTTGCAGTGTTTTTTAAATATTACTATTCATTAACCCTTTGCACTCTATTGGCGATGCTATGAAGATACACATGAATTTCCTCAGAAGTAAAGATTTCACATTTTTATTTATTTTCATCAGTTCAATTCTGATTCATTTCAAAATGAAAGCAGTTAAAAACAACTTTTCCCATTTCCGAAAAACGCAACACTTTGAATTCTCACAAGAGCTATAAACGCGTGTTAGTAAAAATTTCCAGACCCTTGAGTTTATTTCAAAATTCGCTACAAATTCGCCACTTTCCCATCACGTGTTCAATCCATTACGCGAAGTAAATATTATAACCGTTGCACTTGTTATCAAAAAAGAATTTTATTTAACCAATAAACAGATAGTCGTCCATATCGCTGTCAAACAAGGCTGCAACGTAAAGTCGCGAACCGTTATCGATTCTAATCAGAATCCCGCGAAAGATGCGCTTATCAAACTGGCTCACTATTAAACGGATCAGGTATCACTTCGAACGAGATCGATAGGCGAGTTAATTCGTCGATGAACAGCTCCCGATCGCCGTGACGCGTTTGAATTAATACGTCGCGATGAATAATTCATGTCGATCGATCGTTTATAGATCGTCGGCGATATAATGAAAAACATGCCGCGGCTCTGTTATTAGGATTGCTGTATTATCACATTAATTACACAAATTCTAAAACGGAGCAACACATATTAAATTGCTACAATCACTAATTACCAATTAAGGTACGAAACTTTTGACCTGCGCTTGCTACGCATATTTTTTATTCAAGTCAGCAATTTATTCGAAAACCTAAGACTTCTATGACGCATTTTAGGGAACTTAGGAAAGAAGTTCGAAAAGTGTTAGCTTAGAATACTCTTGAATTGAAGATGTATGAAAATAAAGAAAATTACTACTACAGTATTGCTTCGATTATTCGGTCCTCGGATTATCCAATCTCCCGATTGTAAAACAAAAATTCATTATCTGCAATAAGGATACAAAAAGATAAAAACCATAGTTTATATTTGAAATATAATGCTACCTCCTTTTTTGCTTACTGGCAACAACTCATGGCTACATTCAAAATGTAAACTGATCAATTGTAACTCGAAAAAGTAACGAAGACAGCAAATCAAGAAAAAGTGGATTATCCATATTGGCACACCTAATAAAACGAGCAAAAATATAATAGCCTAGTGTAACAAAAATTTAAGCTCGTCCCTGTCTGAAGGTAGTAAACGCCATAGCGTTGAGAATTTAGATTTCAAAACGAACAAACATGTGTCTTTTTTTTGTTTTCACTGAAAATCTTCAACCCCGGCACTTACATCGTTTATCATTTCAACTCCTCGATTCACGGAGATCGCGACTTCACGTACGATTCGGACGCTCGCGAATAGTATTATTCATCTAGCCCGTGCCACCTTTGTGTTTGATTTGAATAGAGCTTCGTGCTCGCATTCGAATGAAACGAACGTAACGGGCAGCGGCGAAAACGTAATCGCGGCTCGAGTATCTGGGAAAACGGTGAGTCCCGTTAGCTTCGATGAATACGTTTCTTTCTCGATCGTGGACAATGCTGTTTAGCTTGTTCTGCGATGGATCGCTCGGACAAGAACTGTGTGCTCTAGGAAATTAATGTAGGTGTGGGAAAAAATAGTGGAGAAGGTATGGAATATTGAAATGATTCAATGGAGAAACGAATTCTTTAGATTTGTAATTTTATGGGGTGTCGAATATGGGGTACTTTATTTTCAACCCTTTTGGGACTAAATTACTTCCTTTTTACAGTCTTGTTTTCTATATTTCGCCGATTATTGGGACTATAATGGATAGTACATTGAGATTAATTTTCAAATCAATTGGGTTACTTTCAACCCTTTCGTATTCAATTAGTTCTTTTCTTAATGATTTTTTGTTATATTTCACTGACTATTGGGGTTATAATTGATACAAAATTCAGATTAAATTCAACTTATGGCCTGTGAGTCGCATAAGTTTGTCTCAATATTAAATATTCCACTAATTATGCGACCCGAGAAAAAAAAGATTAAGTATGATTGTTTTAAAGTATAACATTAGATGTATTCTAAAAATTTGATGAAATTCCTCAAAAATAGAGTCCAAAGTTTAATAAAATTAGCAAAATAGATTACATGCGATACTTGGGATTTTTTATAATTTTGATATTTGAATTCTGAGATTTAATTAATTTTTACCGTAAGTTGTATTAAACCTTATCACGAATTTAGAAGTCATTTCCTCATTCCTCGCAGAATTTTAATTGTAATTTAATAAAGAAGTTGTATATTATTGATTCATTTCAAATAGGGTGTAATACAAATTTTATTCTTTATTTCTTGTACGTAATAAAATTTTTGTACACTAAAAATTGGCTTTTTACTTCTTCGACAGGAATGAAAGGGTGAAAGGAAAAATTAAAATTTGGTCTTCGATGAATTAAAGACTCGTTAAGTTTCGAGCCTATATTAATAAATGTAACAAAGAGGTTTTAATTTTTTAGTACCTTGAGCTAATTGCAACAGAGTAACGTAATTGTACTGATTATAGAATACACGAAGCAGAGTTAAATCATGGTATTAAGCCAGGAGAAAAATACGTGCAACTTTATGCTTGACGCACATAGATCGGTATTAGAAATCGCTACGTTATACGGAATTTTAGTGCCGAGATTTTAATACCGACTGGAACAAAAACGTTATTAATAAGTTGGTACGAAGGTAATAGAAAGTTTGCTCTAAGAGTAGCGTATGTGTACTTAGAAAAAAACTTGATTTTCTCCAATCTACTGCAACCTTTACCATCCAGTTCCACAAATATCATAGCTTACGATTTTATCTCGGTGTAAGATTTTATCTTTAGAAATGGCCCTCGTATCTTTGGCAACAACCTAACGACTTAATATTCATTATCCACTCGATTATTTTTGTTTCTATTGAATAACCAGTAGAAATGCTCGCTCAGAATTTATAGATCGATTCCAGAGGAATTTGTACATATGTTAAATATTTCTAATTTATTAGTGGAATCGATTTTAGTAAACTTAATGAAAGGTTTCGAGAAAGTTGGACGTTAGATGAAAGGAGGTGAATCAATACTTTTAGATTAATCTTAAATAAAATCTTAACGATGATTATCGATTCAATAGAGTATTACAAAAATTAAAATTTTATCTTCGAGATTGTTATGTTTACACTTGTTATAATCACCAAATCTTCATTTATCAGGCGCACAAATTAATTTTAAGCCTTCTGGATTTCACAACATTCAATATTTATTTAAAAAAAATCAAATACAATTTTAATATTAAAAATGTACAGCATTCTCACATTTATGGAGTAAACTCGTCACGTGAAAAATAGTAAAGTAACGATTTTGAATTAATAAACCTACCAAGAGTTTAAAGATAAAGACACTGAATTAATTTGCATACATAATGTGAATTATGGAGTTGTCTCCTTTTCAAAGCAAACCGTTCAATTGTGTTTAAAATTTGAAACGATAATATCTCAAAAGCGTGGACTTGATTTATGCCGTTCTGCCGTATAACCACAGATATAGTGGTTTGTAAACTAAACCTTTAATTGAGCCATTCTCAGACCGACATGATTAACTCCACTGTTTGATTCTTTTTTTAATTTTAGTACCAAAGCACTTGACCGATGCTTAACTTTTTATATGTAAAATAAATTTACTTAACAATTGGGTTTAATATCATGAAATGAGAAAAATGTTTTTGGTCACGGAATAATAAACAATTCATAAAACTAATAATTATTATAAATGTTATGTATTTTACAGGTTGTTATATAAGAACTACGCTTGTAATGATACATTCTGCATTGTTCATTAGAATTTAACTTTTAAGAGGAATTTTAAAAAAATATATTGAGTTGTTCCGACAGTTCGTAATTTATTTGAAAGTATCGGCATTAAATTTTGTTACGCATTGTAAAATTGGAGGAAAATTATTTCTTACGAATTGTTATTATACAGCGAAAATTCTTAATTCGAATAAATCTTGTATCTGGTTGGACATGTACAGAATTAATTGAAAACCGTGTCATTTTTTAAAGAGACAGCGCTTTGCTTTATCAATCGACGAACCATCGTGAAAAATTGTTAAACCTTGACTGGGATTTTGTGAACGAACGTTTATCATAGTAATTTACAAAGAACGTTTGATTAACCATCACAATTTGAACACGTTAGAGGAATCAAAGAATTGCATGGAGCAATTCATTTTTGAGAAAGATGAGAATTTTTTCGTGAAAGGGTTTAGAAAGCTATACAATAAACATACCATCCAAATGAATATTATATACAGCATTATTCACTAATGTGAAACATATTTACTATTCTGCATTTACTTCGAATTTCTTAACTATCATGCTCATTTTCTCAATTTCCCTATCTTTTGTTTCGTGGACCTAATAGATTTGGCAAATGAGTAGCTGAATTACTTCTCCGAACTCTCTCATTCATACAATTTACTGTCCTACCAAAAAACAAGAAAACATGGAAAAGAATAAAGAAGGAGGGAGAAGGGAGATTAAGGAAGAGGAGATTGCGAATCTATAAACGCGTGTACTCTCGGATGCACCAGCTTGCAGTTCCACCACTGATTGGCACCGCGACGGAGAATGGCGTTACGCGCGCGCGCGCACACGTGTCACAGGACGCAACACATGTACAGAAATATGGCGCACCCACACATGCGGGCGCCGGTTTGGCAACACGGCCGGTGCAAGGCCCGTAACAGCCTGTTGGCCAACATCGGGCGGTGTGCGAGCGCATGCGCGTGCACGCCTTCGCCTTCGTGACACTTTAAATAAACCATGGTGGGGTGTAAAAGGGGGGCAGGCACAAAAATGATAAACCGCTACAAAAATCCCGATATAGACGCGGGCACGCGCGCCACCGCGACCGACCGACCGAGCGTGCCGATTGCACACGACGCCGCACGGTGGCATAGAATCAACCTTCTGTGTGCTGACCGGAATTGAATGACCATGGACGTCCATTACGCACACGGGGTTCACATATCCTGCGCCACGGAGTTCTGGACGAACTTAAGTGTTTAGGAATCATGCAAATGTTCCCATTTAGGTTCGATTTTTCAATATTCTGCGTTAGGTAAGGTTCTTTGGGCTGAGCTTTTCCATTGAGTGTGGGCAAATGTTTCGATGGATTCCATCATAAGTGGGTAGATTATCTTATTTTACTATAATACATTTATCTAACCTATTGAGGAGGAACGTTAAGGCAACGTTTTATTTGAAGCTTCTTGAAACTTTATAAAATTGTACAATCTATGCGGAAGAAGAATGGGTAATAAAAAACTCATTTGCAGATCCCTGAAATGCCTTTTGGTAAACACGTTGATAAAAACAAGAACGGAATTCAATGATGTAAATTGAGTAGACAAAATTTTTATATGAAAACGCGAATCAAAACACGTTGGTCCTCATCAATTAGATAGTCACTATTGCTTTCAATACCTCTTGGAAATAATACTGGTAGCAGACATAGGAAGCACCTATTTCTCCTCAAAAGCGCGCAATTAATTTTTTACACAAAACTGAAAAGCCATCGAAACATTTGCACGCTCCGAATATGTTTTGTAAACAGATATTATTGATTTTATGAGATTTTGAGTGGGTAAAAGTCTCTGAAAGAGTCTGAGAAAATTCTGGTAGCATCCTCAAAAATTGTAAATTAGGGATGAATTTGATCTCGGTTTACAGTGTAAGGGTTAAATGTCGTGTTGTTCTAATAAAACTCTTATAAGGTAAAGTAACGTTATGTTTTACTGTAAATTAATTGAAGTACTTGAAAGAAATTACCTAAATAAATATGAGCAAACGACTGTTCGTTCGAACAAACTACAGAGGGATGTGTGTGTATATTCTAAAGGGTTTGTACTGAAGACAAGTTATATGAGCATTAATAACCCCATCAAATAGATGGTAAAAGATGACTTAACATTAAATGAAATAATAAAAAATATATCAATTAAACAAAATCATATTGTAAATACAATATTAGAAAACGAATTTGTAGTAAAAGTTCCTACTTTTCCTAACATCTAATCTTAATCCAATCTACTGAGATTTAATAAATTTTGGAATTCTTCTAAACAAAGTCAGATTTCAAATTCGGTAGCATAGGAACCTATAAAAATTGTAACTTTGGGAATGGGATATGGAATTGTGTACCGTTTTCGGTTTTGATGGCTTAATGTATCCATGAATACGCGAAGTAGAATATAGGGTAGTTTATGCGATACGATACGAGTTTAGAGAAGGTCAGAATACGATGAGTTTTAAAAATCCAACACTTTAGTTCGGACATTTTTAGTGAGACAAAATCAGCGTAGAACTTTTGTCGAGTGACTACACTACGATTAATGCAGTCTCTTTCTATGTTGGCCATCCCCATTTTGTGTCTTAAAAAATCATCCGGGCTGGATGTGTTAAGGGTTTAAGACTTGAAGTGTGTATATGTCAGAGTTTGGCGAGTTTTACTGGCTTTCTTCTGTCGCGTTCGAGTAAAACGTGAGTTAAATATGAGAGATGCTTGTACTTACATATGTACTGGGCGCGCTAAGAGTCCTGATGCTGAACTCCTGGCTAATTCTTCTGGAATAAATAAGAACATGTTGTAGAGTCTGAAAAATTTTGCTAATTATACAGAATTTACATTTTTAGATGTTCAGTCCTTAACTACTAACGATGTAATGAGTTTAACAGACTAACGTGATACATTTCGGTACATTGTATGAGCAAATTGTTTTCTCCTCGTTGGAGTTTTTCAAATTCTCGGTATGTAATTATTAAAGTGCGGATGTTTATACATTTAGGGGAAACAGAAATGCGCAAAAAGGTACAAAATGCGTAAAAAGGTGCAAAATGCACATAACATGCAAAAACGTACAAAATATTCATAGTGAATGGAGCCAGATTAAGCCTCCATCGGGCCTTATTGTTAGACAAAATATAAATCAGGCCCTATTTGTATAATTTTTTGGGCTTGGCAACTGAGGCCGACCCCTTTTTTTATAGCGTACCTCAAAACTTTTTATAATTTACTAATTTTCCAACACTCTTTATCAAAAGTTTTGTTTTTTCAGTAAGATTTTTCACAGACTCAGTATTTTCCTATATATTATTTTGAAAATATAAAGTCAATAAGTCATTCATCTAAATTCTACCCTGTGGTATCGCGCGCGAATTTCACAACTAGTGAGATAATATAATTTTGACGCTACGATAACAAATATAATATAAATTCAAAAATAATAAATATGTATATAAATTTTCACAAGTGCGGCGCCCCTGCGAATTATGAGCCCTAGACGTTTGTCTTACTGGTTTATTGGTTAATTCGACCCTGAAAATGAATTATTGTGTTTTAAGAGTGAAACAACCCTCGAGTTAAATTCCATTTCTTTAATTATCTTAATAAAATTATGAATTTGCATAAGGACCCGTGTTCTAGTTATTGCTTTATCCCATGAATTGAAACGACAATAGTTGGAGTTAAAGTAAACTTTAAAAACTTTTGCAAGTATTGCATATACATATGTCCATATTTACTCCATGTGGTCCACTGTGTGCATTGCAAGAGTGACTTGTGATTATGTTGCAGGACAGGGACATAAAGTAGAAATTTAAGTGGTATATGATACTCAGAAAACTCGTTATTGCCAGTCGAAGGGAAATTGAAGTTCGAGAAGGGATTCTTAACGAGACGAAGAAAGCTTCGCCTCTATTATCGATTTTCCTCCAACCCATAAAATTTGCATGTTTTCCTGCAACAATGTTTTGATATCCGATAATCCAAACCAAATTTCCCTATAAAGCTTGTTTTATCAAGGTTCAATGTGCCACTATGCAACCAACATACAAACTTCTTCGGTATCTTTTTATTCATGTTTTAATTTTAATCTCAAACAATTAATTTTCTATGAGAACCAATAATGGTGTAAAAATAGGAGGATCAAGTATTCCCTTTTCTGCTATTATTTCCAGCACTTTTCATTATCTGTATGGCGTAATAATATTGATCGTTCATTGCTTCATACCGTCTTTTTTATACAAATACTATGAATACGTGATTCGAATCATTAGGTTCTGCAAATTTCTTTTCTGCTTTTGAAA
This sequence comes from Eucera pruinosa, assembly GCA_028830335.1. Classification (NCBI taxonomy): domain Eukaryota; kingdom Metazoa; phylum Arthropoda; class Insecta; order Hymenoptera; family Apidae; genus Eucera; species Eucera pruinosa. The sequence goes on from JAMYCR010000005.1 coordinate 6,691,513, forward strand.
TTTGGTTGCAAGTATTATCTTTTACTCCACTTTTGCTCACAACACTATGAATATACGTTTCGATAAATTATGCAAATTCTTAATCATTAAATGTAAAAATTTTGGAATTTTCATGTTTCAAATGTATCTTTACTGCGTTTGCAACTTTATTACGAATATTATTTTTACTTCATTATACCCTCCCGTTGTTTGCCAAATTTCTACTGAAAAAAATGGCAAGTTGTATCTGCATGAAACATGGTTTCATAACATAAGTAGAATAATGTAGATGTTGCTTTACAAATTCTAAAGTTACGTGAATGTTCGCAACTCGATCGATTCCCGTTATTAATTTATCACGATGAGAAAAATACGAAACAGAATCTTTCGTGATAATTCGCACGGAATTACATACTCGCCGTCTCCTTTATTGATTTACATGCTCCGTCCTACATATCGCGCGTCTTATCTTCTTATCTCTCGCGTGAAACAGAAAGCGAGTTTGCTAATCGATATCCGACCGGATTCCCGGATATCTATTCATTCTTCCCAGGAACCGCTTATCGGTCGCCTGGCGCTACACAACTTCACGAATAGTAGAAGGAATGGTAGAATAAACAATCTATATAAAAATTACCCGAGCACGATACAACACCTTTAAATAAGATGCAACGATATTATTTGCTCAACCTTTTCAGTATTTATTAAAATGACGGCGTGTTACAATTGCAGACGCGGTTCTAGGTAGCATAAAATTTAGAAAAAGGATTTGTTAATTCTGTACTTTGAACTGTAGCTTCTTTTTCATGTTTTATGCCATAGCATTTGTCACAGGAATTTATCGCTAGATGAAACATGAATTAAATGAAGTGCCGTAATAACAACATAAGTTCTTCATCAAAGTTTCATTAAACAGTGATAGCTTCCAGATTGCTGAAATTTCATAGAAATTCAAATTTATACCAATAGTTTCTAACCCATTATCTGCAAAATCTACCATTTTCAGCACGCTGTGTCAAAAATGTACAACTCACCGTCGCAGTATCGCATCTATCACACCTAAAATGTACAATTCTCTACCATTGATAATTGGCCATCTATCATTTGCAAATTTTACCTTTCCCAACATGATTTCTCATCCTCCATTTCTAAAATGTACAATTCTCCACCGCAATTCCTCGTAACATAGCCAAAACCAAATCTGAGTCTAACCCGAATATAAATCATGTTCTAAAATTCTGCTTCTAAAATCTGCAATTCGCCAACATGGTTTCTCATCCTCTATTTCTAAAATGTACAATTCTCCACCGTAATTTTTCGTAACATAGCCAAAGCCAAACCTGAGTCTAACCCGAATATACACCATTTTTTTTATTCTAAAGTCTACAATTCGCCATCATGATTTCTCATCCTTTATTTTTAATGATGGATTGAGAACTTCTAAAATTAGTAAAAGAGTAAATTCTGCAAAAGCCACGTTAGAAAAGTACATATGTACTTACATACGTACTTATATGATGTCTACTAAAAAATATACTTATCACTTTGTCGAGAAATGATGGAAAAGTTGTAAAAAATATTTGCAAACATACGAGTATCATTTTCATTTTCTCCATTTCAATCTAGCTTTGATAATTATATTATAGATAGGATCTTAGTCCGGCATGAAATTTTCATCTCCAGGAGAAGCGAAAAAGAACCATTTTCAAACATCCTGCCTTAGCATCCTTGATATAAGATGTCTCAAAGTGTCTTTCTTCATCCAGCATCTTCAGAATTATCCATTTCCCATTGTGCTCGAAAATATCTTATTCGCTTGTTATTCTACTCGGAGTCATCTTTCATTATGATCACGGATCCATTGATATTGGTCCATCTTCACCGGTCTATCGATAAGTCGATCGCGCTCTCCCTGCTAACCGTGAACACACCGCCGAAATCGTTCACTCTCGTCGAATCCGTGCCAGCTTTCAGTCGGCTCGCTTTATTCCGACGCTTCGTTTCAGCTGGCCTACATACACAGCCCGTGTTCGTTCGTTCCTTACTGCGCGCCCGTTTCTCTATCCTTTTACCAAACGGAACAAAACGGCGAAAAGAGCGTACCTAGTAGTCGAACAAAAGCGACGTCGACGTTCACGATGTGCTTTCTTTCGCCGTACACCAGGTCCTCGCGCTAGAAAGAATCGGCGAACGCGTAAGATTGCGGCGTTACGTATACGTATAACTGTTCCTGCGAATGTGGAGCAATTAAACGCGTAAACGGGATCTGATCGTTTCGAATTAATTGCTCATGTCTGCTATAGCTCGCCGGAAGTGGTCAGATCGCTATTCGACGCTCGCGTACGCGCTCGCACTCGTGACCTCTTATGATTAGCGTCGAGCGTGAACTTTACGAACCGATTTTACGATGATCGTTTTGCCTGTTGTTAGTCATTTAAATTTTTAAGGTTTATATCTCACAAGATTGGATCTTCTATGCAAGAATGAGTTTTAGGCAAATTCGTATTTTTATGAACACGGTTAACTCTTTGAGTTACAACAGTATGAAAAATGCCCTACCTTTTTTTATACCCACCTTGCATGATGGGATCTTTTTAAATCCACTTAGAAATTTTAAAATAACAAAGTAAAATCTTGTGCCTCAAAGAGTTAAAGGAATAGAACGCGAGTAGAGATTCATTTCATCCCATTGGTAAATATTTTAAAATACACATCACTTTGTAGATTTCGTATATTTTTATATATTATGTATATTTTGGTCTTAATTAAATGCATAAAAATCCGTAATCTACATATGATTACGGTCTGGTACTACATCGATTAAATATGATAACACCTGAAGACAGAAGGCGCTTAGCTGCTGCTCTATTTATTTTCAAAATTATGAACCCCGATTTTTTATTAAAATTAAATTAAGTTGCACTGTTAAATTTTTTACTAAAATTAAATTAAGTTGCACTGACTGTTCCCCATGTTTAGAGCTGATTAATTTCAATATACGAGGATCATTTGAAAATTTCGCAGCTTTAAAATAAAAACGTACTTTTCTGAGTTTTAAATTGCTTTTATTCAGCGTTACGTATCGTTCTGCATCTCGTTTGATTCTTTTATTGATTTGTCTGTGATAAATTTTGGGTAAATTGAGGGATTCATTCATGACTATTATTGTTGCATTTTAATTCAATTAGGACAACTATTCATATTGTTACACGAACTACAGTTATTTTAAATTACTTAAAAATAATATTTATAATTCCTGCAACTTTAAGCATGATATTTAAAATCCGTCAAATTGACGGATTCCGTTAATCTAGCGTTAAGAAACCATATGAATGAGTTGACCCAATCTGAATTAATAATAATCACTAATGATGGAAATGGTATTTTTAAAAATATTGTCATTTTTCTTAGCGAAACAACCTTTGAAATTGCTACCGTAGAAAATTAGAAAATTGCACATATCACGGTTTGCCATCTGACCACAGACTGACTTATCGGTATACTTAATAACCCATCTTCTCCATCAAAACGACTTAACTTCCTTCGGATCGTAAAAATTCCAAACAAGACATTCGCTTTTATCGACGAGGGTGTATTGTACGCGAAAGTTAGGTTGATTTTATGGTGAGATTATGGTTCGATTAGTCGCTAGTCGGCCGGTTTAAACCCACCCTTTTCGAGCGTTACGAACCGTTCGCATCTGAATCGCGTCCCGGTAATATATTAAAGGCAGATGAACTGAAGCGGTGGCTATTTTCGCCGCGAAACGTTTAATTTAGCGTCTAAGCACGCGGACGATATATCGTCCGGCGCGCTAACAAGTCTAACCCTTTCAGTGTCGCAATTACGCGTCGAGATTAATAGCGACGTTTCTATTTAGCTTACGGGGAGAGATGGGCGCTCGCGAACGATGAATTATTTTCGCCCCGGACTCAAGCCGAACTGGAACGCGTGAACCATTGAAACCGATCGGAAAATTTTCACGTCGTATTACCGCCATTCGAAATATTGATATCGCGGTGAATTGCTGCGAGCATTCTACGCAATCATAAATAAAAGGTTGCGTTAGGTGTTGCGGTGCAATTGATCCGATTCGAAGGGAATAGGTTTAATGCAACTTCAATGCAAGTTTAATGAAACTTTCTGCGGGATTTTAAACAATAATACGTTTGAGTAAAGCGGTGGTATAGTTGTATCATCAAGAATGGAATAGAAAATAAGATATCTTGATCATGATTGTTATCCTATAATGAACAAACTTAACCCTTCCGATATGGTGGATTTTAATCAAAGAATACGCAGATGTTGTCAAAATACCGAATTGCATTGCGTTAAATTCATAATTTTTGTTTGCAATTTTTTTCGATTCTTCGTGTAACAAAGAATTTTAAATGTTTCACGATACCAATAATGTTTTTAATTATCAAAATTAATCGGTAAAAATCATAAATAACGCGCTACACACAAATTTCTTATGCGTCTATAAATGCCGATAATAATGAAAGAGTTAAATAATACTTTGAGTAATGTGGTGGAATAACAGAGCATCATCTAGAGCAGAGTAGAGAATAGAATATATTGATCATGATTATCAATCTATAATGAACAAACTTAACACGAAGACACTTGAAACTCGCAGAATTATTTATGATCCAGTTCTCATTTTTAATCTTTCTAACGACATTATTTTATGTCTAGACTGCGAATTTTTATGCATTTATGGAAAATTTATCTGTGTAAAAAAGCTACAGAATTAATGTAATATACGCGAATCTATAAAATATTCAAAATGAAGCACACGTTGTTTTACTTAGAGAGCAAAATAAGTCTCTATTAAGATTCCATTTCTTCAACTCCGCAATTTAATGGTAATAGTATGTAATATTTACAAAACATTACTATGTTTGTTACGTCGATGAAAATGTTCTATAATTCTTTTTAAAAGAAAAAGAAATTAATTTTTTGAATCAAATATTTACTAATCATCCTCCAATATATTATCCATTGGTACATTTCGTTACAATTAATTTATTCGACTGCTGCGGAGTTTTTTTTATTTCCATTGACTTGCTTAGCATTCAATTTTATTCGTCAAATCATTTTAGTATTTATGCACAGCGTAATTGAGTCCAATTCTATTAAGTTTCCAATGATTATCAACAAAATAATATTGTAATTTAATAGTGCTATTATGTAATTAAAAAGATTTGATGTTTGGAAAAATTAAATGTAAAACCTGATTAGAAAGCCGTTTTATTGAAAAGTATATTTAAGCGCCAATACTTGTTCCGGCTACTACAGGTGTTCAAGCATTAATAACGATTTAAGTATATTTATTACAATAATGTAAGAATAATTATAGGTAGCAAAGATTATATATACAGTATATGTTATAATAATGTAAGAGTAAATATGGGTAGTCTAGATTACAAATCTAAAGTACATTTAATAATGGTGATAATTTGAGAAAATGCGTAATATAAATATAATATAGGCGATAATTATTCTAAGTCAATAACTATGTCAAATAGTTAATCCGAGGAGAAACTTATGTAATTAGTTCATAACTAAGTTTTTCATGGAACTTTCCTGTTTGTTTGCGATCGCTAAAGGGCTTACACAAGTATACACTTAACGATCATAACTCTTAGACCACTCCTTCGTGAACTGAGCGTAGATTGTTTCGTGGAAATTCAGTGATTGGCAAGTGACTACTATGCAGGTCTATTATGTAGCTATGTAGAAATGTTCTACTTTGTATGCAGAGAAGAAATCGTTTACGGGACATTATTTCTTTCGTTTCATAAAGAAAGTGTAGACGACTTTCTTATAAATTAGGGATAAATATTCGAAACATCGAAACCTCGAAACTTCTCGAAACTCGAAAAGCTTTTAAAATTCGGAATTTTCGAAAACTAAGTAAATAGTAATTCATACGAATAACGAGAATATTGTCATACTACGAATTAATAGAGCTTATGATTGGACTTTAAGCCATTTTAGTCGTTTATACTGAACAAATATATATATATAACATAATTGAACAGTTCTCCTAATTGCGTAAGGCGAGCGAATACTTTTATGATCAACTGTAAATAAATTACTAAAGCCGAGTCTATATTTTACTTCTCCCAATTGTAACTTAAAACTCAAATTGTACCTAATCCGAACGACCAAATTTCCATTTGCTTCCATCAACCTTTGTTCCACAATTAGCACCCCATGTTTGTTGACTGAAGCAGATCGAACGTTTTCCAGAAAGAGACGGTCTCTGACGTATACCAATCCGTCAGGGAGGACGAATTGTTGAATCGCCGCCAACAAGGAAGCGTTTTGCAAAATTTGTCTTACGAATCAGCTCGTGTAAATTCTCGAGGAAATGCTTCTAATCCAGGAAGACTAGAGAATTTTCACCTGTTTTTAATGGGAAACGTAACGAAGTCGCTTGAAAACTATCACACACGGATGGAAGGTGCCTTGCCCGCCACGATCGACCGAGATGATAGATCGCTTCTAGAAAGTACTCCACAGCATACACGCATCACGCAATCGTATCAAATCTATGAAAGTCCACCTACATGTAGGCTGTACACGTACGAATCAAACGTTTCACCTCAAGCAGTGAAACCCAAGACGCTGTCCTTTCGAGCTGCATTTATGCGCCGTGATTAAACGTGAACTAGATACACACCTTGCGGCTAAACAATAAAATCTTTCGCTTTTGTAATATTCCAAACGCTGATTAATAGACGGCGGTTCTTTATGCATTTATCCGAAGTTTAATTATGCGAAGAGGTGCCAAATTCGTATACACTGTGAGTTAAAAGTAAGCATACGGATCACAAAACTGACATTGGGTGAAATGATAGGATAATTGGAGTTAGATTATAACGTTACTTAGTGCAAATAAAGAAGGGACATGTAAGTATCTCGTTTCACACATTCTCTGCGGATGACGCAATTTGGAGGTTTCCTTCATCTCGTGTTTCATTAATGATATTTGTTCTGTACATTAGTGAAAGATGGCACGCTATAAATGATTTAGAGAAAAGTTCAATGAAGGTGAACATACAGAAAAAAATATTACTGTAATTTTAACACAATAGACATTTGGCTGAAGAAATACAATGAATGAATGTGTTAAAACGTCACCTTATCTTTTAGCCATCTTCAAAGGTTCTTCTTTAATTGTATTTAAATAGTACGCTTAATAACAGAATTTAATCATTTTGAGAAAATGTTCATACATAATCCCCTTCGAATTGTATTAAATACATAGAAATAATTACAACAATACGTATACTTATCAAAAACTGTACGAATTGTCCGAACAACCTGATACATCGTGCGCAATTTATTTTTGTAATATTTTATGTATATAAAGGGTTACTCGCCCGCTTATTAGTGAATAATAACAATAATATGATATGTAACAATGTATAATGTATTCAAAGTAAATTGCATCTTATAATATTTGTGAAGGTGACAAAAATTTGTGCTCATTTAAGTTCGACTTCTTTATTTATGTTTATGAAATTATGAATTTGCATAAAGGTCCGCGGTCTGCTGATTACGATCTACTTTGCGTATCTTTATGCAAATTCATGCTTTCGCAAGTGAAAATAAAGAAATGGACACTAAATGCAGATTGGTTTCAGCCTTTAAGTACTGCAAACTGCACTTTGCTTTTGATATATTGTACATTTCTGCATATATTTCTGCATCGTGCACTTTTTTGTATATTTATACTTTCATTTGCAGTCTACTTATTATAATATATTCATCGACATCGAATAGGTTATTATTGTATTATAGAATTTCGTCGCCTTGTTAAGGAAAAGTAACTATTATAAAGTATCATATTGTATTATATCGTTATTATATTATAAAGTTCTCTGCGTATTAATTGCTTCAGTATCACTTCAATTTGCACCTATTTTTAATACCTACTTTTCTGTAAAGGAATTTACAATATTATCGTCAATTCAATTTTTCTTCATTTGCAAATTTGATCGTCAAAAATGACTAAGAATGAACTATTAAATAAGTGGGATCATAAAATATTGTATATCTTAATGAGTTGCATCTTACAGAAAGTGCAGGTGCAGTTTCTGCAAGTGCATCGCTGCAATTGCTAAAGGCTATACTCTACTCCTTTCTAAATGGAGTAAATACTGTTTTCTGTGCATAACTCGGTTCTCAATATTTTTTGTGCAACACCATTTAGAAGATGGGATCATTAAAACTTTTATGAGATATTTTGCAACATAAGAAATTTCAATCACAGGATTCATCTCGGTTGTAATAACAGTGTAACACGTACTTTTTTTCTCTTTTAACACAAGGATTGACAATTTGATTATATTTTAATATTGCGGCAGCATCGTTCCATTTTATTAGTGTACACTAAGAAACATATTTGTGACAGGTTGTTCGTTTGGCACTATCATTGTTTATTTGCTACACAGTGACTTAATATTGGTAACCTATGATAGTAATTATAAAATTATACTTATATCGGTATAGCATCGTGGCGCAGAAATAAAAGAAAAACGTAGACAAAATATTAACAATACAATGTTCAAAACATATTAATACAAATGCATTATATACATAAAAATGTGTAACTATTTAACAGTGGATGTTTATGCATTAATGGTGAATTTAAGCATACAAAAGAAGACAGAACGCATATGATACCCAAAAATGTATAAAACTTTCAAAGTACAATAAGTTTTATGTTGCTCGCAATGCGAAGCTAATCTCTATTTGGGATGCATTTCTTTAAGTGCTTTTGTAAAACTATAAATTTGCATAAACATGCGTAGTCTAATAATTATAATATACACTATTAAAATATTTATATATTTATATATTTTTTAAAAACTTTAATTGATTTGTAGAAGGATAAAAGTCCTTCTTACATACAATTAAAAATATAACAATATTTTTTGTGATACAAAAGTTTTCATTTTAAGTGTATTGTGAATTGACCGTGGATTTTTATGCATTTACGGGAAATTTAAGAATGGCAAAAAGTGCAGATGCACATAAGATGCAAAATTATGTAAAATATCCAACATAAGGCACGCATTATTGTATTTGAAGGATGAAATTAATTTCTGCTTAGGTTCCACTCCGCTGGTATTGTGTTTTTAAAAATATGAATCCCCATATAAAATCCGCAGTCTAATTAAGAGCGATAATTTCGAGGTGATGACGATGGTTTGTTCATTCGCCGTATTATCATAATTTGTAAGGAAATCCCCGCAAACACTGAAAATTAAAATGAAGTTGTAATATCTGCGTTGAAAAGAAACGTAATTCTTCAACGTAAGACGTTGAATTGTTACAGCACACGAGTTTCTTAGTATTTTTCCGCGTGACATTCAAGATATTTCGCGATATACAAGCTGCGAGTTTCTCGTGGTGAGAGGAAATGTCAATACAGAAACACGGTGGCAGCGATTTACGTCAGCGGAGAAACGAGTATATGATTTCGGTGATCCGTCATCTGAGAAACAGGTGCATTCCTGATAAAATGTATCCACGGAATTCGTGTCGTGTAATTGGAACGGAAACAAGTGGGCGTATATTAATCAATGGACATCAGTTTATCCATATTATCTCTCCACACACCCTTGTAATTCAATATTGGCAAAAATATACATGTTGTATTCGATACGAAGTATGATATAGAGAAAAGAAAATATTGAGTAGTTCGGAGAGTCCGTAGCGTTTTTAATAGTATCTATTTCTTTTATGTAATTGATGGAGTAGGAAGGGGATTTTCTTTATTGGCTTTAGTTAGACAATAACATACGTAATTCCAAAACAAAACTTTTCCGTTTGGGTCATGTAAAATCCAGTAATTAATGGACAATAGTTGAAAGAAAAAGCAACCTTTATCATCAGATAACAGGTAAACAACCTAACATTTCAATCATGAGGCAACAAAAATTGTTAAAAATTTATTGTAGCGTTTATGAAACTTTATCAATAGTCAAGAACTATATAAACTTGCATCTAGTTTGGAAACAGAAAGTGTGCAAACTTTTTGTATACGTACCATGATTATAATAGAAATACTACAATTATTCACTGCAATAGTAATTGTGCACATGTTGCTTCTGAAGGTTCTTCAAATATGCGAACTTGTGGCGTTTATTTTTAACAAAATTAGGTACTTGCTTGATCCTGAATATAATTGCTCCTATTCATTTTTCGGGCAAGCTATGAATTCATATTCGAGAGGAAGCTTATTTTCTGGTAACATAAATTCATGAACCCATTTAAACATAGTGGATTTTTTATTGGTACACCTAACAATACAAAAATTCTACAACTAAAGTTTCCAAAGTTTTCGAACTACCTAATTCACCACCTTCTCTAACATGCTATCAAATATCAACCTATCAAACCTCCCTAACCTATTAATCGAATAATCTCTTCCTCGAAAGCTTCTTCATACACGGAATTGAAGATTAGTAAAAAGGAATTAACATTGGTTAACCCTGCTGTTCCGCTTACTTACTTTTCACATTTGTACTTCTTCGATTCACACTGGAACGACGAACGAATATACGATACTTCAGGAATATTACTATTTGTATGAAACTTATACAAATTTTCAATACATTGAATATCAAGGAAAAAATATTTAAAAATGTAGTACCAAGGAGAACAGCACGGTTAAGGAAATTTTAATTGTCGTAAATGTAAGTATAAAATAACATGTTTTTGGAGTAAATATAATGCTGCTTTAGAAAGTTAGGAATGTTTGAAAAAATAAAGTATTACGCCCGAAAGATTGGCAATCCGTAAGCCCAGCTATCTCGCCATACCCAGTTAAAAGACTAAATAAAACCGACTACTTTTACCAAAACATTAAAACGAAAGAAAGAAGTTTTTATACATAGGAAGAGATAAAAAAAAATCTGCTGGCCACTTGGCCAGTGGTGGAATGGTGCGTTTGGCCGCGTGCAGTGCTTGGTGCATATTGCAGCGAGTGTTGATACAAGGCAGCGGCCGATGCGCGACAATTTACGTCACCGTGCAAACTAGTGGATGATTTAAACGGGGCTGTGCGTCGGTTTAAACAACAACAGCTGCGTTTTCGCGGCACACGGCGAGTCACAGGTCGCGTGCGCACCACCACCGATGAAAAAGCTTCTATTAGCGGCCTGGTGGTTATCATTTGGCCCACGGTATCCTCTGATACATTAATGACGCGTCAAGTCAGCGCATGACAACACAGCTACCCTCTGGCGCAGTGTAGTCGAGGTCCATCTGCGATCCTCTCCTCAGTTTCCCTCTTTGTCCATTTCCCTTCGCCCTCTTCCTCTCTCGCAACATCCTCTCCAGCCCTCTGTTTCACTCTGACTACTGCTTTTCCCCGTTGTAGCCACTCACTTCGCTATGCTACTTCTCTGTCCAACAGTGTCTGTCTGTCTCACCCCTCTGTGCGAACTCTCTGCTACTGGCCCGAGCTCTGTGAGGAGATCAATAGGGATCCTACACCCCGTTCCTCCGCCAACATGCTCTGGAGGAGGACAAAGGTACTTGGCTCTGATGTTCCAACGCTTCCTCTCCACGCACGTGCTTCTATGCGCGTCTCCACATGCGTTGTTGGAGGTTTCACATCCGTGCAAAAAGTATGTGCAAAGGTAGCGCACACTTGGGTACCGTGGAGATCCGAGGGAAGTTCTTGAACGAGATCTGGGAAGGCGGAATAGTCGCTGGGATTTAGGAAGCAGACGGGATTTGTCTTTAACAGTTTTGTGATCTGACGTGTGGTAGAGATTTAGATCAGTTGTCAGGATAGGATGGAATTTTGGGATTAAATTGCACAGTGCAATTGTAATAGAATTATTAACCCCTTAAGGGGGCAGGGCGGATATATCTGATGCTTATGATGACTCAATTTGTGCGTTAATTTCAATAGTTTAGTTGCATTTGAAACTTTTGAAAAGCATGTCAAATTATCGTATTGCTCGAGTGCAAAAGTTTTGATGGGCTTTTAATAGATTGCATGAAAAACGTTTCTTTATTGTTTCAGGAAAAGTCGAGGAAAATTATTGCTAGCAAAAATTGTAAAGCAATAGCGACGTTTGATTAGATAAATTATTTTCAGTAAGATAATGTAATTTACTCATTTATGAATATTTAAATTTTGCTACAATCTTTCCCCATAACCTAATATATAAAATAATGACTCTAATAATGTTACTATAATGCTAGAATTATTTACAAATTTGCTAACAAACCTGTATGATAGCATTTTTTATATTAATACTGTCATCTATACTTTAAGTAGATACTACGTAAATTTTATTCATCTCTTTGTCTTATAATATGAATTCTCTTAATATGGTAGTTATAGAAATAGTACCACAAACGTTTCACTTGAGATACGTATCAAACTCTTCACTAAAAGCTACGGACAGTTAGCAATTACGTAGTTTATAATTCTAACCGCATAACTGATAAGTTTCCCGATGACTGTCGAGTTCTACTTCGATAGAACAGGTATAACGCCACAACAATGTTCACTTCCGGTGTCTTCAAACGCATACAGGAGAAAACAGAGATCTGCAACATACTAAATATCTCAATTCTAATAATGACTGTTTTGGATATCTCGCATATTTTATATACTTTATTCTACATTCGTTTACAGATTTAAAGCCCCCATAAACGCATAAAAATCCGCGGTCTATTAATTATAATGCTACTTACAATAGAGTGGCAAGCATATAAATAGTAAATTTAACTAGCTATAGCATTTCAAACTTTGTTTCTATTTCTCTCAGTAATATTAGGTTGGTGCATATGAAATGTCATTTTTGCGATGCTTGAGATTAAGAGATGAGTACTATTCTTTTAATTCTATACAATTATTAGTCGTAACAAATCACATTAAACAAAAAGAAATTGACTGTATTGTACACAATACATAAAAATCTGAAAACTTTGGTGTTCGACGACACGAATAATCAGAATATTTCTATAATTTCGTATAAAAGTCTAAACTTGTAAATTATACCATAAAAGCTATTAAAAGTATAAATTTATCATTTAGAGAAGTTTGTATAAATATCAGAATAATTTAGTGATAATTTATGACGTTCAAAGCTGCTGATTTTCCATTAAAAGGCAAATCAAGCGAAGGACAAAACAATTCCAAAACTGGTGACTTTTATAACTGTAGAGTAATGAAACCAGTTAATTGTTAGAAGAAATATATAAAATCACATAGATATTATCTGAATTAAGCAATAGTTTTAAAGGAACAGCAAAGTTTTACTTTGAAGAATGACGTTTCATATGCGCCAGTCTAATGTACCATTAAAAAGTATCTTATTCATAAATTAAAATAGATAAACATGCAATTTTGTAATTTTTACGTAAGTGATTTCTTGCATTTAATAAGGAATCAATTGAGTGGCTCTTTTTAAGTGGCTCAAAGTTTATATAATATCGATTGCACAGGCTACTTATCGATATCACGGTTTTACAAAGAAGCAAAGGTTTCAACTTCGAATACCTCGAAACACAATTTTGACAAAATAAGCGCTCTTCGATTGTCCCTAATAATATGCTCGCCACTGTACTTCGATTTCCATCTCCGTCTTCTCTGCCATCTCTAACCAGGAAGTCAGCGCATCTATTTATTCTCACGATTCCGTGTGTTTGGATTTAGCAATCGATTAATCCCCTTAATTAATTTCGCCTGCCGGTCGCTGTCGGTCAACGATTCGACTTTCGATTCGTTCGCGTGGCCACGGTGGCCCGTGGTTTTGTGGAGCAGTCTGTGCAACAACCGGTGCAACCACGAGTGCACTTTCTTCTCCTGGTGCTGCAGCCAGGCACGTGTGTACACGTGGGTTTGGCGGTTTTAACAACCACGCGTTACACGCTCTCACAAAATTTCACCGTTTCTCGCTACTGTGGCACACGACCGCGCCATACTTATGCATATGCGTAAATTGGCATTTTACCTACACGTATACTACACGCGTGTTACGCGTGTGTGCGTGGCTACTTGGTGTCGGCACCTTAACGGCCGAAAGATATCGATTATGCCGAAAATGAAAAATTCTACCGAGCCGATTGTCAGAGTGGAGAAAGTCAGCTTTGCGTTTCCTTGCGACCGAGCCGAACTCAATGGAGAAAAGAAAAAAAGAAGATGCAGATGATGTTTTCCTTCCGAAGAGAAAACTTGCTGGTAGGTGCAACAATATCACGAGGAAATGGATGACGGTAATAACAGTAATAATGGAAAGACGAATGTTTAGGAGAGTGTTTAAGAATATTTGGGGCATTTGGTTGAATTTAAGATTACCGTGGAGCGTTTCGTGATACTTGGTGATATGTAAGATAAATTGGGGGAGTTTAAGAGTATTTGGTAATATTTGATAGAATTTGGAAGCTTTTGGGAAAGTTTTTGGAATAATGAGGAGCATTTGAGAATATCTACTAGTATTTAGGAGTAACCGAGAGCATGTTAGAGTATTTGCAAATATTTCACCCCTTGTACTATGATTATTTTATTACTTACGTATTCTTAGGCAATTCGTATTTAATAACCCGAAATATTATAATACGAAACTAAAATTACAGTTATAATTAAATTTCATCGCCAATGGTATTCATTTTTTGACTAATATACACAATAATTCATAGAACGAGTATGACTCGTTATTCTACTGCAATGAGTTAAGACGACTTTTTAATTCATTCCTAAGTACAATACAATTTTTCACGTAGTTTAATTTAAGAAACGAGTAATTCCAATGATAATTAAATATGAATATAATGAAATTAACTAGGTGACTTTTCAATGCCTTTAGGTATAAATGATTTACACAGCCAGTTAAGGAGTTTCCTGTTGGATATAAACAAATTTTAGACAATGCAACTGACCAGGCTTTGCATTAAACAAAGCTGGTGCACTAAGCTAACTAACGTACCCCCTTCAAAAAGGGTTGAAAATACTGAAAGACGTTTGAAAATATTTGGTATAATTTGTGAACATTTATGCCATAACTGGGTGCATTTAGAAGTACTTATTTTCAATGGTTACACCAAAATATTGAATAATTACGTGGATGAATAACATAGAATTGGACAATAAGACCTGATTTTATTGGTAGAATGATACCATTCCAAGAAAAATCTTGCAAGATAATGCTAATACATTTCGCAGCAAAGTTACATTAGAATGTTAAACCATATAAAAATGATTTTTTTAAACTTATAATAAATGAGCTAATCTAATCATATAGCACAGTATAGTACAATATGTAATAGTCAAACATGTAGTTGCATGGCTTTGAAATACCTAAAACAAAGATGGCTCCCGTTATCTCTTACAAGATTCCAAGGAATACTAAAAGCTGCCTTTTTCGAAATAAAACCCAGAGATATAAAACAAAACCGTGTGGTGTACTATACTCATAGAGTCTGCGAAAAAAATTCGTAAATAAAATATGTGAACCGTTACGTTCGATAGATACAACCAACCCTTGAAAACTCTGTAGACCCTTGTAGACCCGGCTTCAATAATTTAGCATACCACAAGCCGCAGCAATCAACCTTTCGATCCATTCTACTTCATAAAAACTAAACCAAATCTGCCTATGTGCAAACATCACCGTTTCATGCGCATCGATGTAAACCACTGATTCTTAACTGGGGTTCCGCGAAATTATTAAAATTCGCAGGAATTTCCATGAAAAGAAGTATTATAGGTACGATTTGTTATTAGCCTATATCGTAGATGCTTCTTATTGTTTCTAAACTTATAGAACTTATACATTCTAATGTTTCGCAAAACGTTTCTACGATCAGAAGCGTTCCGTAGTTTCGAGAAGGTTAAGAACCACTGAATTGCAAACTAAGGCAAGGGGTTAACAATCCTCGTTGCTCGGAAGATCGCAAGATCTCAGGTGCAAGCCGTCCGGGTGAAAACGAGGCAGATTCATACGTGGACTCGTGTGTCTGGTGACGATCGTAGCCGCGCACGCGGCTTATAGTCGGCGTGGCACATCCGTGACCGGTGGATTCGGCCGGTCCCTGGCCACCTGTTCCCCGCGTTCAGATGCCGGGGCCACAAATAAAGCGAAAGAAGCGCGACAATGTGGCATGTGCGGGATCGACGATCTATATAGGAGGTGGTGGCACGGTGTCGGTGGCGGGCGGCGGTGGCGGTGGTGACTTGGTGCCTATAAGCCGGTCATAATAGTCGCCGGCACCTGTCTCGCCGGGCTGGCCATCTGAGATCGGAACTGATGCAGCCGCCGAAGAAGTCGACGGACTTGACGATGGTAGCGGGGAGAAGAAAGGCAGAAGGTGGACTAGCAAAAGTAAAAGAAGGAGAAGAAGCCAGTACAAGAGAAGGAGAAGATTCGTCGAGGAGGAAGCGGACAGAGAAACACAGCAAGCGAACAAGCAGCAAGAGAGAAACAGCTTTGAAGCAAAGAGACACACACACAGAGGAGCAAGGTGGGGTGGTCGAGCTGGAGAAGATGTTACACGGGGTAGGAGTACGGGTTGAAGAAGAGGAAAAAAAGGGCAAAGAGGAGTCCCGGTGAAAAGAAGAACAACGAAGAGACGACGAAGGTGAAATGGGGGAGTGAGAAGGAGGTAGAGGAGGGAAAAGTAGGGAGGATCTGCACACGGGAGACCGTGGTAGAGGGAGGATAGTAGGGAAAAAAGGACAACGGGAGAGTCATAGAGAGAAGAGGGAGAGAGATGGAAAAGTAGATGGAAAGAGAGAAGGATTGGCGAGGAGAAAGAGCATACCGGTGTGAAGGAGCGTGCGCGTGCCACTGTTACACCGACACCTGCCACAAAACTTGGCTCTACTTTTTGGCGCACATGCACCCACCACACCTTCCTACCCTTTCTCCCAAGTGTGGCCTACTACACACAGTATGCATATCGGAACCTTTCGTTTGGTAGCGACCAACGATGTTCATAATGTCTTATTGTAAGACAGCAGACTGCGAGTAGGGATTAAGTTCCGCGGTTTTAACGAACGCTACCGATGCTTACCGCTATGGGGTGACTCTGGTTTCTTTATCAGGATGATGCGCGGTTGAGCCGAGGGATATACCAGAGATTTGTACTCTGAGATTCGTGTGCTTGGGATTGACGGCCATAATTCGTGGTTTTGATATATTAGGTGCACCAATGAATAATCCACTTCTTTTGCTTAATTCAGCATTCAATTTTAACAGAATTAGATACCTACTTGATGCTAAATCATAAAAGATGAATTTATCAACCTATTTAAAAATAGTGGATTACTGATTAGTATAATTAATACCCGTACATAAGTGTTAGGATACTTGCTAGTCACATTCAAAACATGATAGTTGATCTAGATTACGATGTGTTTCTAAAAACTAATGAGACCAATTGCAGTTCTCGATATCTGACAACATTGTACGAATACCACTTTGCTACTTGAGATCTATAGCCATACTCTATCTCTATCCTTACTACAAATTTCAATTCGATTGCAATAACACGAGCAATTCGGCAGTAAGTTTTAGAACATGTTACCGCGACGTGTTACGAAAATGGAACAGCGGCAAATACACTCGATTAAAAAAGTTTCTGCACAATCGATGTGTATTTGTTAATTAATGTATTGCAGTATTATAGCGTAGTCGAACACACTTTTCTTTTATAAGTTATAATTGATAAGGATAGTAGAAATACTAGCGCTAAAAACAATTAACATATGATGGTGAAATTTAAAAGCATAGATAATAAAGCGGTTTACTTGAGCAACAAACAAGTTCCCAGACACTATAATTTATTTGCCTTATTTATTGATTGCCACGGAAATGATACAAAACTATGTATTGATGTATTTACTGTTTATATAGCAAAATTAAAAACTTCGCAGAAAAAATTTAAACATCTCAGAAACCCACTTAAATTCTGAAACTAACTTGTGAAATCATTTGCAACGTTGTATAGAAAAATGGTAATTTCTTAATGATTTTCAGTACTCTCTAATTTCTGCCCTAAAACGAGTAAATGTGGAAATTAAATAATTTTTTGGCAGATGAAAAAATATATGCAGAAACAAAGCTATGTTTTGCGTAGTATGATATTTCTAAATTCGAATAATTCCATTGTTGGAATAAACAGAATGACTATTAACCCCTCGCCCTATAATAACGATTCATACTTGTTCTATAATTTATGACGTAGGTTCAACAAAAATGAATACTATTGAAAGTGGAATTTAACTTAAACTCTAATTTTAACTTCGTGTTATAAGGTCGGTGATTATTAAATAAAAATTGCCCATAATATTTAAATTATTTGTACGTGACATATAAAAGCAATGATCAGCTAACACTAGCATACGTAGGATAGAAAATAATCGTAGGACAAGGGATTAAAAATTTGCTGTCAAAGTGTGACTTTATTAAGTTACACTAGTAAATTTTACGCAATTTATTTGGATCTTTGATGGTTTTGCACCTTCTGTATTTATCTTTAACACCAATTTTAACTGTAGAATAATACAATTAAATTGAAAAATGATTAGGTACAAAAACCTATCCAACAACACGGCTTAAAAATATCATCTTACTGAAGTATTTGTAGACAAAATTGTATTGATATATGATTTAGATCGAAATAAAATAATAGTTTGACAGCCAATGATTTTGGTAAATAATTCTTTTTCGCACAATACTTAAAGTAATTCCATACACATCTACTAATGCAATAAAGTTATATTTGGACAAAAATCATCTAAACTTCTTTTATGTATACTACTTTATTTATGCTTTCAGATATTCTAGATTCCTGGTAGAAGGTTAGTTTTGTGGTTAAGAATGATTAAGTCACTGTGAAACCGTAATTGTATTTATTTCGGTGCAGGTTAAGTGAATTGGAGTAAACTGGAGGTTAGAAGTGGAAGAAGTATTATTCATTATAGAGTACATGGAATTATGTATTGTTATCGATTGTGCAACCGCTGTTGTATACCATGGATATCTAGAAACAAGATACGAATTCAATTGGGTCAAACGATTTCCTGTTCAATATTCCATAAATTCTCCTATTAACAGCCGCATCGAATATTGGACCTCCAAATCTCAAAATTTCATAATCCTCGTAATTTCTAGTGTCTCTATAAATTATCCAACTATAAAATTTCACCAATTTCCAATTCTCCTTAAAATTTAAAAATTTCCCTAGCTAAACCAAGCTTAAGATCTTCTACCTTATTTAATTGCAAATGTCCGTCCGTCAACCCTTCCATTCCTCTGCTATAAAGTTCTCGTGTCCACAATTTACAAACACCCACCGGAGCTTTCCATAAGCAAATCATAGCGGAAGAATCGTTGTCGCCCCCGTAACGCCTCCGTCATTCTTCCACATCCCCCATCCTAACTTCCCATCCCCAAAAATCGAGCGAAAGAACTGACGACCTCGCAAGACACGCGACGACCTGACAGAGGAGGCTCTCTTTACAGAAGCGGCGTCGACTGGTTCGGCTCTGTGGCGGGCGGAAATTTCAATTAACTTTATGGAGGCCACGATGTAAATTGCGTAGGGGTCAACGCGTGTCGGTAGGGGTTGGAGAGTAGGAGCAAGGGTGCTCCCGTTGCTGCTGTTCCTCTGCCACGGGGGTGGTAGTTGTGACGTTGGCGAATGGTAGCGGTGGCGAGTAGGAGGCTGATGGTGGCGGCGATGGTGGTAGTGGTGGCGAGTTCAGGGGTGGTTAGAGGTGTAGGCACGGTCCACGGCCCCGTGGGCATAGGGTGCGGGCAGAGGGTCGCTGGTTGGATGGGTATTGATCAGCCAGGCGGCCAACAAGACGCCTTTGCAGGATACCTACTATACCCTTCACACCAGCAACGTAGACTGCACACATTGCAGGGATTCCGTGTCACGTATACGACTTAACCAGTAAAAGCTTCACCTATACAGAGGACGGCTAACATACACCTAACCCCACCATCCGTGACATCACCCACACCGGCTCTCCTGGCACGTGAGGTTCCTCGAGAGAGAAAGAGAGAGAGATAGAAAGATGGAAAGAAAGAAGACGAGCAAACGAATGAGAGCGTGATAAGATGGAAGGGAGGGTTGCGAAAGAGGGAAAGGGAAGATTTCACGATGCTACTAGCCAGGCGGCCAACAACACGCTTTTGCAGAGGGACCTATGGTACATAGGTATACACACGTACACAAGAAGAGAAAGAGAGGGAGGGAGTTGCTCCACGTTCCACGTTTCACGCAAACGCTGCCGTCGGCCGAGATCGAATATACACTACCACAATTTGACATCATATACCTGCCACCGGGACCAGTCGACATAAACTACCGCCGCTCTGTCCATGAGAGACCACCTACAGAAACGCGTCTTTCTGAGAGCACTAGCGAGGCAAGACAGAAAGAGAGGGGAATAAGGTGGTCAGAGGGAAAGAGATACGCTGATAGGGGATAAGCTACGGCAGAAGACGAGGGGAAGAGTAAGACGGAGAATTTCACGATGCCAACCGGCTACCACGAAGCCTTTGCAGGGTTGCTACTGCTATACATACTACCGGCGCTGTTACACCACTGCAACTCGCGTATATATTATTGTCGCCGCACTAGCACAGTGTACTCACGACCACGATCATTCGACTGCACAACCACCAACGAGAGCAGCCTATGTGCAAAGAGGCCCTTTACACGGCGCGACCCGAGATGAACAAAAAGGGACCAAAGGGAGAATAAACAGAGAGTGCCAGGTTTACAGGCTAACCGGAAGAGAAAGAAAGCGAGTCTCTGCAAACATGCTCGCTATACGTGCGCACAACCATCTAGAGACTCGCTGCTGTCGTGCTTGTCTAGGCCTTGCAGAAAGCTTCAGGAAGTACAGACGAAGAAAGGGTAGGAAAGATAGTTGCGAGAGAGGCACACAGACGGTTGCATCTTGACGTTACCAAGACTCGTAAAAGGTCTTTGCAGGATATATATAATACTACTACTACTACTACTATTATTACTACTACCACTACTATTACTACTACCAGCATCGATACATACGGACTAACACTGTCCAAGATTCGCGCAGCATCCAAGATCCGTGCATCTTCTCTCTGTGTTCGCATTAACGATGAGCAGGATGGAGATAAAATGGAGAGGAGAAAGGTAGAGGCAAAGTACATAGGTAGCTAGAGGGGGATGGGTTTATACGAGTGAACTAGGGGGTGGAAACGAGAGAGATGTATAGATTGGGAAGAGTAGATAGAGATAGGGGTAGGGAGTTCACGTCGACGCCACTGGCGCGACATAGTGCCCCCGATTGCGATATATATCCACCCTCTCTAACCAACCCTATGCTTCTGCCACCCACACGCTTCGATCTCGCCTGCTCTCTACATCCCTACCCTTCGTCAACCCCATCCCCCTCTGGCTGCCACTCCAACCGTCCCACCTACCCTTTTACTCCTCCACTTCCATCTACTAGGAACCAACTGAACCTCACCGCACCACCACCTTGTCTCTCTCTTCACCGCCACTGCGCTTTTGCCTCCATTCCGCAATGCTCGGCCTCAGGGTTGCTGGCGTTTGGGGGGTGGCTGCCGCTGGACGACTCTCGCCACCACTTCGTCCACGAAAAACTCTATATACGGTATATAACAGGGTAAGAGTGAAATAGAAAGAGCGAGTTCTACTCCTCCTATGCGAGAGTTTTCTCGTTTTTTCGACGCGTCGCTTCGCGAGACTGGGGATTTCCAATTGGAATTTTTCGGGGCCTTGCTTCGGTTGATCTAACGCACGCGCGGGGTATCGATCGCGCAACGGCTGTATCGATATATCCGTTGGCTCCGGATGAGAGATGTTTTGTTGTATTTGGTGCATTAGATGTGCAAAGTTCGATGCTTCCAGAGGGAGTGTAGTTCTCTTCTTTTTACGCGGACGGTGTAATATATTTAGTATTTTGCAAGTACTTTTTAGGTCGGAGGGATTTGTCGTTGCATATGGGATTTAAACATTGGTAAATTTTTTACAGGTTTAGAGAATGGTAGCCAAGTGATTTTTCTTGCATTCTGCTGTTGATTAAAATTGCAGTCAGATGGAAATTCTTGATACGTGCGTTTTTTTCTAATTTTGTAATACGAGAATTTTAAATTATATTCAGCTGGTAAAATCAAAATATTTTTAGAAATACATTTCTTTTATCAGTAATTATTTGCAAAAAGGTAGCTATTAATTGAACAGATTACATTTTGCCATCTAACCACAAGACAGATAATTAATACATGGGCTGCCAACTACGAGTCCTCTTGTAATATATGTAATGTAAAGGATGATGTTGGAAGTCTGTACAAGGTTCCTATAATAATGTATTGTTATCAGAACCATCAAACTATTAAATATTGGTAAAAATCTATAAAATAAAGTGATTTAAATGATTTGACATCTTTTACCACATTAATCGAACTCACCGTAGCAGTCAGTGTGTTAATACATTTTATATTTTTTAAGTTAGAGGATTCTGCACTAAATGTAATATATTTTGTATAGAGCATTTATATATTTCAGCTCAGCAAACGGGAAATAGTAAATAATAATAGAAATTAATTTCTACGAACCGTTTCTATAAAAACAATATAGCTGAATGTAGCAAAATATTGAGCGTACAAATTAATTCTGGGTCTTTCCGCAAAATTCAATATATATTTACGGAAAGTCGAACACAATGGTGATGCTCGAAATAATTTCTATAGTTCAATTTCCATCATAGTTGATGTATAAATTTCATATTAATAAAACAGATGACGATTTTAAGTGAATGAAATCTTTAAGACTTCAAACATAAATGCGCCAAATTAGTTTGTACACCTAATAAAAATGCCCGAATTTTCCGATAAACCAAATAGAAGAAAAGTAAGTATCACAATATTTCATTAATATCCTGGAACGTCATGATTCAAGAAAACAACATAATCGAATAACGGGTCTAATACGAGCCTCTCGACATAGTAATCTTCCCCTTAACAATAGATCCTAGCCGAAAATAAATCCTGCCACATAGTGCCTTCCCTTGTAACCACCAATACTACTTAACACTGCTATTCATCCGGGAACGTAGTGTCGCAGTGTATTCCGCTCGAACGAAGCGATTGGATGATTCTCTATTACGTACTTATTCCAACATAGTTGGTAATTGAAATTGTACTACAAATTTTGACTTACTTCGAAACAGAATTCATAAATCGCTCCATATTTTAACCTCTTGGCATGCGATGACGAGCCACACTCGTGGCATGAATTATGGTATTGATTCAATAAGCAGAGATTTTGCTTGTAACAAAGTTGAATCTTGACAAGATTTTTAGCTTCAGTTCATAAAATTGAGAATCATTAAATACAAATTATATACGGGGTGTGATTATATCCCGAGATTTTTTCCACCAAACTACGACAACATCTAGAAGCCAAAAGAAGAAAAAAATATTATATAAAGTTTGTGAATAGACGCTTTGTAATTATTATATTTCACTTTGTAATTATTTTAAAGTCACATTCCCGATTATAAGTATTAGGACACTTACTAATCGCATACAAAACGCGATAGTTGATCTAGGTTACATAACTTTAACCAGTTCTACGACATCATGATACAAAAATATGGATTAATGTATTTACTACTTATATAACAAACTTAAAAATTCGTAGAAACTATTCGCACGAATTACAAGAAAACTAATGAACCATCTGAGTTGAACTTGGCTGGAAAAATTAAAAAATTCGAGAAGTCTACTTAAACTCTGAATCTAACTTGTGAAATCATTTGCAACGTGCACAGGAAAATAATACCATCGACTGGAATACAAAGACCAATGCTACGAATGCCAAAATTAGTAAGAGAAACAACTGACAGATTTAGTTTACCAAATTTGAACAGACATTTATTAAAACTGAATTTATAATTGGTGAAATTGAATACACGAGTTCTTCATTGACCAAAATTCTGAAATGAATAATAATCTTCAAATGTTTATGTAATTACTTAATGATTTTCAAATTTCCCTAATTCCCTACAAGTATCTTAATAATTTTTAACAAGGGTGTATATTATGTTGACATAGTATTAAATCACCAGCAAATAATTCACTTACCACAATTATTTCTTAATTTCCTACATAGACAATACGGAAACGTCACTCGATCCTACTTTTTCCTTCCAAATAAACAAAATTTGAGTTATAGAGGGTTAACCCTTTGACTGCAAAGTGCGTATATGTATGTTCTAAATGTCTATCAACATCTACGAAAAGCGTTTATATGCGCCAAGTAGTTTCGATATAATGCAACAAATATTAATTCCCTAACTTATCACTATATAAAAACATTTTAAGGTTTACTTTCACAGTAATGTAACATTTTATTATTTTACAAATTCATATTAATTTATTCTCAAGTAACTATTTTGCAGATACAAACTACGCCCGTAACTTTTTATTATACCAATGCTGCGCTGCAACGATCATGCGACTATCGCACCGCTGGTCGAAGAGTTAAATCCATCTTCGTCAGTAAAATACCTTTTCATTTTTCAATATAAAATCGACCTAACTTCCCCTAGCTTGCAAGTCCGCCCAAACGACCGCCAAATGTCGTCTAAAAACCACCACTTTCGCTCCTACATCCACGCGCGCCTCTCCAAGCGAATTCGGTAATTGGATATCCGGATATCCGTCGTTCGGTTTCGGAACGGTAGACGCGGAAACGGATCATCCGTTCCCCTCTTCTTCCCCCTTCCTTCTTCATTGACCCTTTTTTTTATATATTTTACGTTCTTAAAGACACGTGCTGATAAAACGGCGGCAATTGGCGGGTTTCACGCGGCATTCCCACCTGCCGTCCTCGCACGCTCTACAAGCGTGTTCTCGCGCCTATACGCCGACAGGCGGGCGCTTCCTTCACCATGTCCACGTGCCTCCAAGTAGTCTCCTCTACGGGTGTCGAAGGTGTGCCGCCACGCCACAATTCGAGCACACCTTCTTTCTACTCGTTCGAGCCGCCTGTTGCGAGCACCTGTACTCCAGTGCAAGATGTCCCGACGAGAACGTAATCGGGCTTCCAAGAGAGCATCGAATAATTTATTTCGGCTGCGAATTTTGGCGAAAGTTTGACGAGCATTCTCAGGCAGCTAATATTTTATGATATCGGTTGGATAATATGTTAACTTTTGGAAGAAGGCAAAGATGACTAGAGTGCGATGTTTATGCAAATCGAGGAGTTAAAATGATTAATGATGTAAGTGGCAGAAGTAAAAATTGTCGGTGTACATGAAGAAGAGAAATAAAAGAAATTACACGTAATAATAATAATTATTCATGAGTAAGTAATAATCTGGAACTTTGTTCCATTTTTAATTGCTCCCATATTTATGGTATTTATCAGTGTATTTAGCATGGAATTTATGTAACTTATCGGCTGAATTTTATTTGACATTTGTATCGTTTACCATTTCAATACCCTAGTTCATATTTTTGGTAACTTAATTAAAGAAGAGGAACCTGAATACAGAGATTACTTTCTCCTTTTAAGTATTATGACGAGTGCTTTACTTTTAGTATCTTGCATATATTTGCATGCTATGTGTATTCTGTACTCTTTTACACATTTCAATTCCCCATAAATGCATATATAAATTTTGGAGAAAATTTCGATGTTTAACTTAATTTAGCGTAATGTTTGACTTATACGATGATCGAATTATAATCTTATTCACATAAATGCTTGATGAAGCAATGAAATATAATAAGCATAAAACAAAATATCGTTGCAGAATCTAGACTCCTTGAACTGTGTTGCTTATTTCGATTTTCTTCAAATTTTGCAATTTGAGCGGAACTATGAATAATAATTGTAATTTCTAATAGTTCTGCTAATAATAGCAGAATTAATAATAATAATGCAAATAACAATAATTGTAATTATTACGAGACATATATATGTATTTCTCAAATAGGCTATAAATTTAGCCAAATTTTTATGTTGAGATAATAGTAATGTGAAATGATCGATTGAATCTCTTTTTGATGTGAATAAGTTAAACTATTTATTAATTAACGTTGTTTGTTGGATTGAAGCGGGAAAAGACAGATTTGAGTGATGATTTGTAGTCAGGAGTGACGAGTTAGAATGATTGTGGATTTTATGGCGTTTTTGTGGCAGTTCCAGTGTAACTGGGCACGGATGTCAGGTGTTCCGGTTGATATACATTTGTCTGTTGCGTTGAAATATGGACTGTAACTTGTGAATTTTATTTTTCGCCAGTGAAACGATTCTGATGTATTTTAATGTCACAAGAGCACCATTATTGTGATCCACCATTATTATTAATTCATTCAAATATTAAAATTCCTACCAATTAATTAATAATTGTAATATAATTTTATTATGTACCATAAAAAGTTTGTGCGCTTTTTGTATCACAAATATAATATACTGAAATTGAATCTTTTATAGCGCTCAGAAAAGATGATGCCATCATTGGAAGATTTTGTCTATTTTCTAGTTTCTTAAATGAAATTATATAGAAAGGAGGTTCAAATTATTCAAATTTTGTACAATCGAACATAACTCGGACCTACGTACTAATTGGTTAAAAAATTACCAACATAAATCAGGAAAAATTTCATATACGATATACACATTTACTTTTCTAAGCTAGTTTTTGCAAAATTTACTTACTCTAGAAGTTGTCAGTCCATAACTAAAAAGCTTTAGGATGTTCCATTTTATTTGCAAATCGGCAATATTTGTTTTCTTTCTATTCGAATATGATAATGAAGGTAGCTCTGGTTTTGGTATTCAATGATTGTACGAATCTATTAAGTCTAAAAGTTAATTCGGTGCCTTTTTATTACATTGTAACTCTAGATTAAATGGCAAATATATATCGCAAAAGATACAAAAAAAGTCATTTATTCCTTTGGCTGGGAAATCTTTTCGCATGTGGCGTATTCATATCACTTCATAATTTTGGAAATGCTCACTTCAAAGATCTAGAAGTTAATTCGGTTAATTTTTTATGCATAAAAAAAGCATACCAACATTTTTTATTCTTGAAAATAATCGTTTTCGAAAACATTACTTTTGATAGCTCTGTATCTTTCAGGCAATTGTCGAATCCTCTAACGAACGAAAGATGCTATGAAATTATCGATGATAATTTTGCACCTTTCCCAATGTTGTAAAGTGTGTGTCTTTTAAATGATGTCGGCGTAATCTGAACGCCACACGCGGGAAGACTTCTCAGCCTAAGAAATAAATGATATCATTAGCTACACGTAATATTTATATTTAACCCAGATACTTATAAATGATGTAATATAAAGGCACCGAATTAACTTCGATACCTATCATATGAATTTGAGTGTAACTTTAGAATTCGAATTCGATCGAACAAATTTTACCGAGAAACATCATATTCGGCCTTGTTGGTCGAGTGTAAAAAGAAAACCTTGCGTATTCATCCGCAATAAATGATTTGGCAGACATACAGCAGCGAGCAGTCAAACAACAGGAACTAGGCCAGTACTGTATTGAAACGGAAGGACAATACGCAGAATATCCCCCGCGTAGAAGTAAAGATAAAAAGATAAAAAGGGACTATCTGTGCTTCAACGATAATCCTTCGCTTTTAAGTACGATTTCTGTGTAATGACTAAGGAAGCAGGCTACATTCTTGGACTCAATTTAAATTGGAATTTGGGGAAGAAATTTAACTCCTTCACGCCCTTTTAATTAATAAACAAATTAATAGTTTGGAAATGGTTGAAACTCATATACTTTTTTAAATATTTCAAATGTTGAGGTGTATGTAGACTTTCGCGATAAATAATTGTAATTCTTTTTCTCACAAATTCGCCTATTTAACCCCTTAACTAAGGGTATATTTCAAGAAGTTATGCTACTCGAACGCAAAAAGTGGCAAAACTAATATATGTCGATAAATGGATCTACTTTACGATATAAATTTCTACAAACTTTCAGATATAAGTACACAGACTCATATATAAATACATATATTGATTTTGTAGAAAAAAGTATAGTATACGCACAGAACTATAATTATCCATATAGTAAAAAATGAAACTCGACAAAAATTATAATCGCTTATTGTGAACACCCGAGTTTCACGAAAGTTTCGAATTATCGTCTATTGATAACGTCCATAGTTAAAGGATTAATTACCAAGTTGGTAGAACGCAAGTCTGCTGGAAAAGCTTCCGAGTACAAAGGGTTAAGTTCCATACTAAAACCGAACACCAAAACCACTAATATCCACTGCAACCTTAAAACACCCAAACCAGATAGAAACCCAGTACAGAGGATGAAAAAGAACAACAAGTCGTTGACGCTAAGGGAAAAAGGTTCGCAAAAGGGATGATTCCAAGCGGCAACCAGGGACGCTGATGCAATTCGGTTCTGTTGGCGGGCTTCCGGTGTTCACCGCGGCGTTGGTCTATCGGCCCGCGAAATATGTTCCACCGTGTAAAAACCATATGAATAATGGGATAGCATATCGTGCATCAGTATGCCGGTGACTGTTGGCCCAGGTCAAATTGACTTGAGCGTCTCCATGGCAACAACTACTCAGACTTCCGGCTGGTCGATATCCTACCAACTTGTATTTTGCGGCGGACCTTGCCTCTCTCTCTCGTTCGCCCTGGCTTTCTCTCTCTTTTCCTCTGCCGCTGCTTCGCTATGTCTCTCTCACGGCCTGTCTACTACTCTCTCTGTCTCTCCATACCTCTCTGCTGTCTGTCGACGTGTCCGTCTCTCTCGCTCAGTCACTCACTCGGTTCACGAAGCGTTTCTCTCCTTCGTACGCTCACTTGCTCTCCAGAGTCTCTTCCTCCCTCTCTGCGATCCTCTCTCGGTTCGCTCTCCCATCGGTGGCCTGCGATTCTCCTCGTTCTCCAGCTTTTCCTAAGGAAAAGGCCTGACCTGCCTGGCTGATAACAGGCGTGGCGAGAGGCCCTCCTTTTCCGGGTCACATTGATAAAATCCTTGCCTACCGGAGCTTCTGTTTCGTGTTTCTAGGGACTCAACGGTGGTCCCAGAGTTTCTGACCTCGGGAGACAAAGGGAACACTTGTTAGTTAACCCTTTGCCTCACAAATTTTTCGGAAAGTATTCAATGAGACGTTTACTGTTTCCTATTTTATCCTTTTATTTCTCTTTATCCTCCTATTTAATCCTTTGCGGACGAATTAACAAATGTTTCCCTATTTATATGCTCACCACTGTATACGATATATATTGCCCATATGTAACCAATTTGATTATCGCTGAACTCAGATCGATTAGTAGAAGAAGGGTTATGCAGCCTTTTTTTTTAAAAAGATATTTTTTAATAGAACTTACTAAATTTCAGTCACTGCATCAGTGGTATCGTTACTGGTGGGACAGCTCAATTATTCGCCAAATAATCGAGTAGTGAAAACAGAAAGTTGAAGAAGAGATTGGGGAGGGAAGAGTTGGAAGGAGCCGCGTGAAACAGGATTACTACAAGGCTTCTCCAACTATGCAGACTTGCGCGACACGCTAGTTCCTGCCGCGTCGGAGAAGGCTAACTTTGAAGACGCGCGAGGGAGGATGACTGATTGTGTAGACCGGCGAGATTCGAGGGTCGAAGCGGCTCTTCCTCTCTCTCCTTTTCTCTGGAAATAGTCTTATAACCCGATGGCAGAGCGTACGCCCTAAAAATAGCCAGATCCCTCGGTATTTGTATACATTTTTCGTTTTTCAACGTCTGGTCTGAGAGCAAGGTTGACGCGTCCTAGGAGGGTGGCGAGTTTCGACAAGAATTCTTCTTGCAGCCGCCGCGAGGAAAAAATCCATGACTGCTTTGTATTCCTCGCGATACTCCACCGTGGCTTTCTGCATCCGAGTTAGGTGAAAACTAGCTTGGTAAAGCGGCCGAGCATCGCGAAGAGGCTGAAATTCGTGAAGCAAGCAGTTGAGCTTCGATCGAAATTGTACAGAGGAAGATGTGAAGATATTAAGAATTTCTTTGTAGTGTTTCTGTTAGAAAATGGCAGTTGCAGCAAAAATATGGAAATAATAGAAGTGGCAGCAGTTTATTGGGAATTTTAATTTTCGACTATTCATATTGTGAGATTTGCAGGGTGGTTTTAGTTTTTCGATCGATATAGAAAATATAAACGGTTGCCACGATGGAAGGTTAGATGAAGATTATAAAGACGAAGATGGAGTTACTAAGAGTTTACGAAATGATAGCTGCAGTAAAGATATGGAAATAATATTAAGTGTACCGATGAGCAAACTATTTTTAAATGAGTTAATAAATTTGTTTTATCAAAAGTTCAAATAGGAACCTATAATTTTCTCGAAAGATGATGTCAAGCATTATAGAATGACAACAATTACATATAAAACAGAATAAGCATTTGATTTTGTTCAAAATAATTGCTGATTTAAATAAAAAAATGTGGATTATTCATTAGTACATGTAATGGAAGAAGTAGTGGCAGTTTATTGAGAATTTTTATCCTCGATTCATATTGAAAGGCTTGCACGGTAGTTTTGGTTTTTCGATCAATATAGGAAATCTAAGTGGTCGCCATGATGACGAACTTGGATTCAAATTGTAAAGGGGAAGATTTATTTAGTTATTTACGGGATAAACTCTCATTAATATACAGGCTGATACAAATTATATTGTGACAATAAATGGCGGGTTGCATAGGTAATAGATATTTAAACTAGTTCAGAAAGTTAAGATGAGGGTATTAACTATTCATATTGAATGATGTGCAGGGTGGTTTCAGCTTTTCGAACAAAGGTTCCGTTAATTGAAGATTATACATAATTAATACGTCAACCCAGCTGCGGTCCTCCAGTGTGTTTTTATTTTTCTAAAAGTTTTCCTTTGTGCAAATATAAAAAAATCGTTATTAATATCTATAAATTAAAGTTTCTATTTCTATGTTAGAAATTTTATTTCCTAAAATTATAAATCTTTCTTAAAACGAAGGAATGCGATCGAATTGAATAGTGTTTTGAAAATCTACCAAACAATTAACACTAGAATTACCGACAATTAAGATGTAATTATTTGTATCAACGAAATTAAAACGATGAAAAACTGAAGAAATATATAATGCAATGGAGATAAATCTATATATTCATTCCCTTAATAGAAAACCACAGCATTTCCAAAAATGGGTCACTTTGACCGCTTTGATTTTTGTCTGAAGTATAGCAATTCGCATCTCTTCGGGTGATATTAATAAAAAATATTCACAGATTTTCGAAAGTAAGCTAATGACTAGACTACGGATTTCATGCAATTATGGGAAATCTAACTGTGCAAAAGGATATAGGACGCACGTAAATATGGAAATTATAAAATATGGAAATTAACCATGTGTCTCATAATCGTCAATAAATAGTTCCCTCTATTTTAAATGAATATTAATCGTTTTACACAAATCGTAAAAAGAAACTAGGGTCGGTACGTCCCCTGAAGGGTTAAAATAATTTCCATTCAGGTTCCATTGCTTCGATTCTGATTCGCAAAATATGAATTTGCATAAAAATTCGCAGTCTACTAATGACACCGTTAATCAGTGCTTCGATGATTTGACACGGCGCACGCGAGATACCTCGGTCGATTCTAATTTATCTCGCCTTTCAGTAGGCGAATGTAACTTGGTAGCCCAGGCTGAATAGTGTTTTCGGGGAGGCCTCCATTATTCCCCGGGTCACGGTGTAATTAGCTTTCAGAATTTGCGTAGGTGTCAAGCCGACGAAAGTAATTTATAATGCTCATTATATTGAATTAATTCGATGGATAAATTTCCTAACAGGAGTGAGGGGAGAGGGATGAAACGCGCGCGCCTGCTCGCCTGCCTCCATGAATAAACTGCGATGAAACTCCCGTTGGGATTATAACCGGCGAACAACAAAAATAACGATTTAATGGGCGCGAGATACAAAGCGACACGTTAAAAAATTACCACGAAACGGGGTTAATGCCGTCACGGGGAATATTGAGAAAGCTTTACGTTCGCGGTCACGATTGCGTTGACAAAAATGAACGTTGAGGGATATAACGAATTGTTTCCGATACAGTAAAGAAATTTAAGGAAGATGAGTTTCTATAATTAATGCAGCATTTTTTAACGAATTCTTTCGGTCAGACGAGCAAACAGGATTAAGAGAAAAAATTTGAAAAGGGTTACTGTCCTCTTTTGAAGTAATAAGAAATTAATTCGGCGCCTTTACATTAAACTGGTAAATTTTATCGGTTTAGAATTGCTTTTTTCTTGAAAAGAGAATTCGACGACTGCCCGATAAATGGGGAAAAGACATTCGATTTAATGGGGATTAATTCGATCATTACCATCCCATTTGATTAAAATTATCTGTTTTGTTAATAAATAGCGAATATTATGAAAACAGCTCCGGATTTATTTGTGCAATTAAGGGAATAAGAGTAAATCAAATGAATAGTGTAATAAGTAATCAATTATAGCCTCATGCTAACTTATAACTGGTTTGCAGATGCTTCTGCAATTATATTGAAGGGAGGTCACCCCTCGAATAAAACATGATATAACGATTTATAGTAAATGTAACTAGCCGATAATTACAATTCTAATTTTATGGATGTCAAAAATATCCTACATACTTTAAGATCCCAAAACTTGTCGTATCCTAAAAACTGTAACATACCAAAACTACCCCTAATCTATAGAGGCTCTTCTTGCTAACCCCAAGTATAAACAACCCCATAACTCATTTCATTACCATCATATACCACAAAAATGTTAAAATTGTAATTTCGTGAGCTAAAAATATCCTAACGCCTTCGAGCTCCCTTTGGAAACTCAAACTTCACAAAAGCATACCTAAATGAGAAAAACTCATCAACCCAATCTCAAACATTTCTACTTCTGTAATCTTCTGAAGTTCCACGATATACTACTGTATAATCATAATCGTTAGATTTCAAAAACATATGATATCGTTTAGAAATAACGCAACGTGACAGAAATTTACAGGACCACATTATCACTCTAATTTCAGATATTCCTAATTCTGAAGCCTTCTAAAATTCAACGATGTGCCATTGAATTTTACTATCATGCTACAATAAAACCATTTCTAATGTATAATGCATCCCCATATGAATTCCAAAAATTCCTAATTCTGGAATATTCTAAACTCCAACAATGCGCCCCCAAATTTTACTTACATGCTATAATAAAACCATCCGCAATTTAAGATGTATCTCCATGTCAACCTCAAAAATTCCTAATTCCTAAATCTTTCCAAGTCCGCCAATGTGTTATCGAATTTCCTACCATTTCGTGCAATAATAATCGCTATATTTCAGGAATGGGCAATATCTTTCAGAACTATGGCAATGCAACATCGATGACGTCGACTGTGAAGCATTATATGTATCTGTGATTCGCGGCAACAAGCTCGGCCCCGGGTGCCGGTTAATCGAGCCGCGTGTGCAAATATATCCGCGATTCGCGCAAGGATCGAACTGCTACTGAAATAGCACCGGCCCGCAAATACACCGCTGTTTGGTATATATATTGTGTATTGGTGGCGGTACGACGGGATGCGTTTTCGTGAATCAAAATAGCGTTCGGTTTTACGCGAGCCTGACAGCACTTCGTCACGTGCTTCGTTTAATGGAACGCTCTACGAGTTATTTCAAACTTATGTGTCATGCATTCTAGTTGCACGCAAATATAACCGGCCAACGTATGGCGTGCGTATGCGTGGTCGAACGGAGACGATTTCTTGCGCGTACACGCGCTTTCTTCTTTATACTTCGAAGAAACGGATGAAGAACTGCGAACATGGGACTAATTGGAAATTCGAAATTCTATGTTTAGGTTTTTCCTTGCGCTTGAGTAGATATGTGCTTTGAGCGGATATGCTCGTGCGTTTATAAAAAAATCAACTTCGGTAAACCGACCAGAGAATGACCAGATTTATTGAATTTATGTACTTTTTAGGATAATATTTCTAACAATACAACAACTGTTGAAATTGAACTTGGAATTATCCTTTCTTTAGATATTCATATAAATGCAATTATGTTTTTTTCCTATATTATTTCTGGATTAATTATAAAGTGCTATACGTGTAAGAGCCTAATAAATGACCGCATGTAACCATAATTCAAGATTCGGCCGATTCAATTTTATCGAAAATAGAAAACCAATAAAATGTATTCATAAATATGTAGTAATTTCTAAGCTTACAATTTACATATAGTATGCGGTCAATTAGTGGGTGGTTTACCCTAATATATTGGTTTGAATGGAAAGTTGATGCGTTCTTACGAGATACATATTTTGTATCCTTCTGCTTTGTAATTCTTTAGTCTCCATAATCCTTATTTAGCATTCAGAAAGTAGTAAGATTTAATGCGAATTATATCACTGATTAAACAAGTCAATTTCAGTCGCACAAAAACAAAATAATGGAGTGTAATAAAGATGGAAAATTAACAAATTATAGTAGATTATTCGGTATCAATTTATTATATTGTACTATATTATTATATTTCATTCATTGACTATTAAAATAGGGTAGATCGGGGCGAATAGGATCAAGATTAAAAAAAATCAGTTCATTTTATTACATCGTCACAGAAACGAGCATTTTAATCTCTCATGCAATTAACCCAATAGCCTGTCAATTGTTTTATCAATTAAATTTTTATTTTGATCTAATTCCCCTTGTGATCTGATATCCCTCGGTCTATCTTAATTATAGTGGATATTTTGTTCCCCCGATATTTAATCACCATGGAAATATTTATTGAATTATTCCTGAATTTATCCTCTACAAATATCTAAAAAATTTAAATATCTCACATTGTTAGAAGCTTCTACTATTTTTTCGGACTCTGTACTCTTCTCGTCGAAAGGGGGGGGGGGGGGGGGGGACACATGGAGTATGATGAATGATGGAAAACGAGTCGAGTTCCGAACTGTTTAATTTTCGCGTTTAATTGTCTTTAATTGCACGAGTCCCCGAGGCAGGCGTAATTTCAACCTCCAATCGCCACTCAAATCACAATGTTTGTCTTGTATATCCGGGCACGACGAAATCGACCTCACTCTCTTTGCTACCCACCCTTAAATTGCTCGCCGTTGCTCGCACATTCGAGAAAGTAATTTTCGTTTCGGCTATTCTATCACCCCTCGAACGAATGATTACATCATCCGAAGGGGGATGCATCATTCTCGCACCCGAACAGGGGTTGCTTAACTTGATGCGCAACCCCGTCACCAAAATTCATAATCTGTACAGCCAACGCGAGAAGCATATTCCACCCCGCAAGTGGCAAATTCTAATATAAAGCACCCTTGTGTTAGCGAACATCCTTCGAATCGTGTTTCATCTCTGTTTCACGAGTCACTTTACACTAAGGATATTTCTATTAATTTCGATCACACGTTACTGGCTATAAGTTTGGAATCATTTTCTGATTTATACCTATTTATACTTATACCTTTGATGATGTGTTTCGCGAAATTGATTTCATATAATGTTGGAAGTCAAGTTATGCGTAGACTACCGATTTTTATGCAAACTCATAAGAAGTTGCACCTAAATTGGAGATTGGTTCTTCCTTTAAATATCATAATTTCTACTATACTTTCGATATTACGTGAATGTTCGCAGATTAAATGCATTTTGCACTATTTTGCACTTTTAAATTTCCAATAAATGCTCTACTAGTTTAAATAGAATAAAACCTGCGATCTTTCACTATTCCATTTATTTTAGATTAGTATGTCACTAGATGGTTTATATTAACCCTTTCAACGACTACACTTGGCAGCATTAGCTATTCGCTATTTTAATACTGTGTTACACACAAAGTATTGAAATATTATATGTACACTGTCGCCCATAAGTGTACGGACACTTGTCACTTCTCAATCAAATCTTTATTGAATTTAATTTTTAATTTATGCGTTTCCCGATATGAATAATTAGCGAATAGTAGATTCATTTTGTAACTATGTATAACATACATTTTTCTCTAAGCTAAATTTATTAGGCTCGATAAATTACGTGGACGGGTGTGTACGTAATTTTTATTTGACAATACTTAAGCCTATAAATTGACGCTTCAATTACGATCGAAATTAATTTTTATTATAAAATATGACAATATGGCCGCTCTTTATTACATTAGGACTGTAATTCACGCTGCGAATGTAACTCATGGTTTTAAGCTAAGAGTTTAACCCTTTGATGTAGCATTTAAATGAAAATAATTTTCAACATCTGTAAGACTTAATTTATTTTCAACCTAAAATGTGTTAAATTAATTAGCATCTTCAATTCAATATTTGAATAGCGTAGCTGAAGTAATAGGTGACATTATGAAGGGTTTGGCATAATTCACGAGCTAATTAAACTCCGCACTGCAGTTTGCTATTATTGTAACAGTATAATGATTAAGGCTATGCATTGTAGTTTATAGAAAGTTTCTGCATTTTGTGTTTCGAAAACACTCTCACGAAGCACTAAATTACAAGTGAAATTTAAATTTCGCTACCGCGTTTGCTGCAGCTCACAAGTTTTGCTTACGCACGGTTAATTTTATGTATAGAAACCGTGCAACTTCGGAGAACCAATACTATGTCCAAAATTATTCAAACAATATTAGTTACTCGTAATACAAATTACACGATTTCTAAGAATACAATGTTGAAGAAGAAATACTGGATAATTTTTTGGATCAGCAAAACTTCTCATAAATGCACAAAAATCCGCAGTTTATAAATTACAATCAATCTTTACGATATTTTTTTTTACGAAATACTTCAACACACTTACTTTTCAATCTTCCTTGCGTTTGCATATTGATTGTTGCCATATTAATTTGTTAATTTCATCATGATAAGTCTTTTGGGTAAACCAGATATAATTTATTTATTATTTATTTAATTCTTATTTATGGGATACGCCACTGTATTTTTGCATTTAGGAAATACAGTGCGAATTTTTATACATTTATGGGAAATCTAAATTTGCAGAAAGATGCAAAATTCACGTAACACGTAAAATTATATGAAATATCTAAAATAAAGTGTATATTATAATATATTTAGAAGTGAAACAGATCTATACTAATTACTAACGTTCAATCCGTTTAATTGTGTTGCTGAAAACAAAAATTTGCATAAATATTCGCCATCTGTTTATGACAAGGTGTATATACATATGTACTATTCGTCCGCGACAAGAAGGCACGCAAGTATTTACATTCCCGTTCTAATTACAATATACAAGCCTCCCTACAATCACATACATTGTTCACTATTAACCGAGGACGTTAAAGATCGACAGTGGTTTAGTAACGAAGAATGCGTGTGGTGATAGGGAAGACAGTAGACCATATCTACAGTGAAGATGTAAAGACTCGTCTGCCTTCTTTTCGTGGATGGACAGTATCCTTAACCTTAATTTTGCTGCAGGAGAAATTGTAACTTTAAAGTAAAACCAATACATATTTAGTTTAAATTGCCCATGTTGTCGACCACTGCATTAATATAACATTGTATGAAATAAAATACAAATTCACAACATGCAATGTTTAAAACAAAATCAAAAATGGAACAACGAAATGCCTTTATACTTATTCAACATCGTACTCGATTAGAATCGCATAGGCGATGCGATACGTTGAAGGACGTGTCTCGAGTCCTCGCTTCACCTATGAAGGAGAATTTTGGACAACTATTAGGCAACTGGGGGCTATTATTAGGGGCATGGCGAGCTATCATTAGACGATACGCTTCACCAAAGTAAAGTTTGCCATTGACAGCGTCGACACTGATCTTCAAAGGCTGCTTGACTCGATGACA
The DNA here is from genome assembly GCA_028830335.1 of Eucera pruinosa. Classification (NCBI taxonomy): domain Eukaryota; kingdom Metazoa; phylum Arthropoda; class Insecta; order Hymenoptera; family Apidae; genus Eucera; species Eucera pruinosa. The sequence goes on from JAMYCR010000005.1 coordinate 6,729,434, forward strand.
CAGTCGATGACGGAAATTGCTTTGATGTGGCCCGGAATTTAGTTCATCGAGTAATTCGCGAGTGTGTGCGCGCGCGTGCACGCACCACCCCACAAAAAATAGACATCACAGAAAGGGAGTGAGAGAGAAAGAGACGATGAAGCCATGAAAGAAAATATCCTCGTATCGAATACACTTCGTCGCGCCTATTTCGTTGCTCTGTTTGCTCAAGAAATTCTTAGGCAGCATCTGTGCCGAAGTAAAGCTTTCATCGACCCCGTCCCGGGGCAATTTCTGCCCCATCGAACCAACAGATTCATGATTCGTAAATAGATCCTGATCTATACTACTTCCAACGCTAAACGATTAATTCTGTTCGACTTATTAGTCGGAGAAATCTTAACACTAGAACTACTAAAATGGTCCAAATAACTTATTATTATTGTTTATAGAAAGGGTAAGATAGCCCTTTAGGAACACAAATGAACGAACGCCGGCGTTTGAAGTCATCCACGGAATATAAGGTTTTGTTTGCAATTTCTTATAAAAATTGTACAATCTTACATCCATGCATTTTTGCAAAGTGATTTTATATAAAGGGGATGAATAAAGATTTTTTTTCATCGCATTATATACTTTTTGAAGTATCTTTTGTTTGAATTTTTTTGATATAGGTAAATAGGTACACCTCAATTGACGGTAAATCTAGCGTTAAAGATGCTATGAATAATAGTATTGTTTAACATAAATTTTACATAATATATAATCAGTATCTTTCATAATTTTACACTTTTGTTATATGGCAGAGAAAAAAATTGTTTTGTGCTCTATTTCCAGAAACATACTTCACAATGTTACTGAAATATAATAAATCACAGTACAAGTATGGTGAAACAGAATATCTTATATCAAACAATCGGTTTCAGAACAGAAAAGAAACAGGTTCAAAAGCCTTTAAACTGCCTTTAAAAAATCCTCCTGCAAGTTTTTTCTTAACTTTATCGGTGTTTTTTAAAATAACCATGCGTTGCAATTGTACACGATTCCAAGTAGCATAAAAATTAGCAAAGACGAATTTACAAATCCCATATGCTTTCTCATCCTATCCTAAGAAAGGATAAACAATCTCGCAACTTATCTTTTAGAATCTGAATAGTTTTTGCTGCTTATGTGTTGCTTTTGCCTTAACAGTTCACACTCTTCTCCCCCTTCCTACAACACACGAACTTAACAGTGAATGAGTAAAAGATACATTCCTAAACAAGAGAATGTACCTTTAAAGAAACATCTCGATCCAAGAAACCACGAATCGATGATAATCGCGATTCATTTTGAACTACCCCTATCTAACCTGGTTTCACCCTCTTACATAGAAGACCGTCGGAAGATCGCCGAAGCCGTCCGCTATGCAAAACAAGATAGCTACGGCGATCTGGTGCTCTTTGCTCAAGAAACTATTAGGTTACCGAATAATTCATGCGAGGTCGCAGCCCGCCAATCCGGTGGCGCACACGACCACGCCGAATCCACGGTTTGCGGGGTCGTGCAGAATGCAAGGTGAGGGGTAGAACACACCGTACAACTGGTGCAAGAGAGACATAGAATCACTGAGAACGGAGAGAGCTAAAGGGGCAGAAAGAGAGAGACGATGAAACAAGAGCGAGAGAAAGGGAAGCGGTAAAACTGAGAGCGCGTATTCTCTGTTGCCAATCTCTCCCCGACACCCTATATCCTGTGGGGGACATAGCCACCCTGTTCGCCCCATAATCGTTTCTCTCGTTCTGCACACTCTCAACAGTGAATCGTGAGAGCGACGAAGATGGTGTGCAGTGGTAGAAGGGAGAGCAAGTCGCGCGAAAAAGGAAAGATGAAAATGAAAATACGAGAGGGGGGTGCGCGCACGTGAGCGAAAGCGGGAAAAGGAAGAGGTACGATGTGCTCTACAGGAAGAAAAAAAGAATCCAAGGGGATGGGTGGGGGCGCGGGAAATGAAAATAGAAGAGAGACACCGTGTTGAGTGTTCCAGGAGCGGGACAGCGATGGAACATTGGGAGAAAAAGGCGACGACGAGAGATGGGAAAGAAACCGGTGAAAAAGGGGGAAGGGAAAGAGAGAGAAAGAAAGAGAGAAAGAGAGAAAGAGAGAGAGAGAGAGAGAGAGAGAGAGAGAGAGAGAGATACAAAGTGGCAGAAACTAACGGCACACAGACGAGGGAAAAAAAGCCGCGTTCGTGGGCGAGACGTGAATAGAAGAAAAATAGAATACCGGAGGAGCAACGAGTAGGAGAGACGAGTAAGCAACGCAGAGGAACAAAGACAGGCTCATACCAAAAGGGTGAAAGAGAGGGACAGAGAGAGACGAAACAGGGATGATAGAGGGAGCACGGTGAAATTAACACAGATAGAGAAAGGATGAAATAGTTAAACGGAGTAGGATAAAGGGGAAAACGACAGAGACAAAAGCAGAGACACAAAGACGGAAAAAGATAGAGATAGAGAGAGAAAAAGAGAGAGAGAGAAAGAGAGTAAGGTTGAAACACAGGGAGGAAAATATAGTGGGTGGAAGAAAGATAGAGCGAGGGAGAAGCAGGGAATCGAGCAAGAGTAAGGCTATAGCTACTGGCGTCCCGACCCGACCTCTCATCCCCCGTTGCCCCATTCCTGTCTCCACCTCCCTAAACCCACCCCTTTCCGCGCTACCTCATCTCGAGCGTTCCCTCGCCCACCATGGCACAACCACCCACCTATCCAGCCCACCGACCAACCATACCACACAGTAACACCCCGACCGACAGATCAATACCTACCAACTACCAAGCTGCTCCCAGATTATCATTCTATCCGTCCACTTTGAACAGCCCCGAAAATCGAGTGGACACACACCGGCCCGGGTGGTCCACGTTTCTCTTTCTCTTTCTCTTTCCATTCAACTTCTTCCACCGTAGAGATTACACAGGGAGAAGAGGAGAAACCACGTTACTAAACGAAAACCACGATCAGAGTCCCCTTTACTCTAGTAAAGTATCCGTTAGTCGATCGTGATTCTGATTAACGGGGGCCAAGAATTTAGTTTCGCCGTTTAGTTCCCTGATCAGACTGCATAGTTGGTTTATGCTCTGTACACTCCAAGTCTAAGTGTACTTCGATTCGGTGATGAACTTCGCCGATGTTCAAACATCCTACAGTTGGAATATTCCACGGGCTGAATACTGGTTTGATATTGCTCTGATATCGAAGTCGATTGCTTCCCAGCAGTCGATAATTGATGAATTTAGAGTAAAGGTTGATTGGAATAGTAAAATGGGAATAGTCTGCGATAGTCGTGGATTCGCTATGCCGGAACTTCAGGAGCAAGCTGTGTCCAAGAAGGTTTAAGAACATTTAGCTAAGTTTTTTTAACGGTCTAACACGCTAAACCTTTAACCACGTCGTCAATAGAAGACAAAGCGAAACTTTGCGATATCGATAAGCGATTTTAAGAGTTCAGTCGAATTTAGCTTTTAGCGTGTGAATAATTATGGGTTCGTACATATACTGCACTATTTTCTACAAAATAAATATTTGTATTTGTACGTGAATGTGTATATGTTTATATCTGAAAGTTTGGATCTTAAATTGGATTCCCTTATCCACATAAGGATAACGTTGGTTCTTAATGGGTTAAGCGACGCACTCAACTTTGTTGCAAAGATGGTTCCCAGTTTTTAAAAAATACAAGACTATAACTACGATTACAATTAAACAATCTTCGGACTTCTAATCCACAGTATGTCATAAAAGAATCTCCTACTAAAATCCGAATGAGTCCAAATAAATTGTTCTTCCTGTTTCTTATCTTTCTTTATACCGAGTTCTCCACTTAGTTTCGTTCATTAATCTTTTAGTTATCTCATTTTTCATCTGCTTACGTGACTCTCCTGTTACAGTATTTGATAATATACAGATATATTGCATAACACTGTTTGTATTCGTATAACGCATCGTTAGTCCTCAGGACCTTTTTTTTATCAGTTGCATAATTAAAAACATTGGGAGAATTGCGTTCCCTATTGTGTTCACTTCAAACAAGTCTCATATTGTTCTTATATGACTTTATTCCCAAAATATTTAACAAAATTGTAAAGAAAATGTTTTTCTTGTATCACTTCATTTCCAAAATGTTTAACAAAATTGCAATGAAAATATTTTCCTTACACCACTGTTTGTGCTACACAACAAATACATATATATATATATATGTGTGATTCGCAAGAGTATTTTAATAATTCAAAAGTATTCAATTCATCTAGTAATCAATTTGCTTGCACACTAAACATGAATTATGCAATTAAAAAAAAGACTAGAAAAGCGAGGTTTGTCGAATTTTATCTTTTCGCAGGGCTGCGAATAATTTAAGATACTATCACAGTGGAAGCCAGGGGGTCAAATTTGTGAAAGATAGCAGTATGTAGGGGATGATTAAACGAGGTTCCCCTGTCTTCATTCATGAATTTCTATCCAACTAAAGATCGAACTCGATGTATATAAATCGAGTCTCAAACAGGGTTGCTTTTTACGTTTTACGAGCAAGACAGTTTAAGTTAATCAACGTGCAGGATGAGACAAAAGGTGAGGCGAGAGAGGGGTGGCTGATAGGGTAGGATAGGACGAAAATTATTGCGAGGGGTAGCAAAGTTTTAGTGTATTTATTGCTCCCTTTTCACACCTCTCTGTATCTCGGTTCTCTCTCTTTCTCTCTCTCTTCTCTTTCGTAATGAGCCAACAATTTTTCAAAGCCGAACGACCTTATGATCGCATACGCGTTACGTCAAATTAAAGAGCAACAGGTGTCTCTGCTGATCATCGGATGTACTCCGCGTTAAAATAGTAGCGTCGTGATATGACCGACACCGTGAAGAGTTTATTCTCTTCAAAGTGAATATTATTATGAAAAGCTTGGGGGACAATGGAAGGATTCATGAAATGAGCCTTGATCGATCTATTGAGTTCGAGGTTTCACTTCTTAATAAAAGTAAAACCTCGTGCGTCCTTACAGCTCCCCCTTTTTTTGTTGAAAGAATTATTATTCACTCTGGTAGATTAGCAAGTTATACCTTTGCCTTGTGATTTTTTCGTTATATATAGTCAATCATAGAGATCTTAACACATCTTCAAATTTGAAGTATTTTGGTAGAACGATTCTTTTAAAGTGCATCGTACTTATTAGATCTGTAGGGTATGAAACATATTTTGGAAGTGATGGCTTGAAAGATCATTACATATAAGATTCAAAACAAGGTACTTTCAAACCTGACCATTACAATTCAAATTTTAAATTAACATTTTACATATAAAGCAATTCTTCGTATAGATGATATAAAAAGTATTCCGATCATTTCACATTAAAACATGTTTAAATTGAAGAAAAAGCTTTGTCGTTAACATATTAAGCGTATGCAAAAGTTTCAGTCTTGTTCGACGACTATTTCCTCTAAAATAATTCTACTCTTTCCCGATGGAATCTGAAATTTATCATCCAAAATGAGGGAAAATATTTCGAAGATTAATTTGTAATACTTGCATTACATACAAATGAAAGAAAGTTCAAAATAAAGATTAAAACTTTTACGTACACTCAACCACATTGTTATAAATAATTCGCAGTCTCGTTTCAAAATTCTTCCTACCATTCTCCGTTGGTCGAAAATAAAATTTCGCAGATTCAATAGAATTCCGATAGTTCGACGAATAAAGTGGTCAGATGGTTGAAATCAGCGATAACAACAGTGACCGATCGTAAGGGTAAAGGGTGGCTAGTAGAGGTCAACCTTTTTATTATATACACGTGGACCACGAAGGTACACCATTTGGGCGACCTTAGGTATCCTGAGAGCAAGGACGTTCGTCGCGAGAAAGGGAGACGAGGGATACGTCACTGACGGCCGTGGCAACGTCACGAGGGCGCCTCCGGTGACGTCAGTGGCGTGCTAAATGAGATTAGATTCGCAAGGGTTTATTTGTGGCCCACGCATTTTCTGCCCCCGTGCTGTGAACGAAATGCCACATCGTACGCTCCGGACGTGACTACTTACGACATCATACATATCCTAAACGAAAACCCGTGACCCTTGAACTAAAGCTTGGAGCGGATTTCGAGCAATGCTCATGTCGCATGTCAAGTTTAAAAGGTGCTCACTTGTCACTCTGACGAATGCGATCTTAATTAGGATACATAGCATATTTAGTCGAGGGGTTGAGTGGAAAAATGGTCTAAGTGGAATTTTTGAAAAATTTGCGATACGTATGCGAGATGGTAACTAAGATGCATATTTACATACACGTTAAAAATAACGTAAATATATTTTATTGCTATCGCGATATCTATTGAATTCTAGTGTAACTTTTAAAGAAAACAGAACTAGAAGGAAGGTGATACAAGTGATACAGTGAAGTGTAAGTTTTTACAGCTTGGTCACATTCATATGGAATGTGATGAAGATTTTGGATTGATTGAAAAGCAGAAACTTCATGTACAGTACGTTTTCATCTCGCCTGAATAGACCGATGCTACTAAAGAGGTAAGTAAAGATTTTACTGTAGAAGGGATGAAAATACAGAATTTTTTTAATTTCACTAATCCAGAAATTAGACATGCTAACATAAAGCTAGATTCCATGAAACAAACAACTGTTTGGAGGAGTCGGAAATGGATTAGAATTGACAAAGACAAGCCTATGCTTTAATTATATCTAATATTATGATAAAATAATAGTTAAATTGTATTTATACATCTTTTCCATTGAGAAGTTCTACGTATACAAACGGTATAAGTGCGAACAGCTTACTGAAAAGCATAGATGCAGGGAAGATTTTACAAAAAAAATTCATGGTTATACTTTTAAGCTATTCTTGAGTATGCGTAGTAATTTGTTTTGTTCCTTAAAAATATGTAGATATTTTAAAATGAAGTTTAACTTTATGCATTGTTTCCTCAAATTGAACATTTCGACACTTAGACAATTTTTCCACTTAGTCCTTTAGCAATTAGTATTTGATTTCTAAAAATACATGAAATATCTATACAAATGTTGTCGTTGGAATATATAAATGGTGAAACATATTTCTAATCCCTTGATTGTGCCCTTAAAAATATGAATTTGCATAAAGATCCGTAGCCTTGTTAAGTGTACCAATAAATAATTGACAACTCTTTTAACCCCTTAATGTCAACATTTTTCGTCAATTTTCTTGAAGCTTCAAACAGTCTTGAATATTTTAATTGATCACACAAGGATTAAATATATTAATTTGTATTAAAATAATTATAGGAATGTAATGAAATAAAGATGCATGAATTTTCTGTTCAACTCAATACATAAGAATTGATAATTTTGCGAGTTACCATAATTTCTTTGGTCGAATTTAAGAAATCCCAACGTATTATTATTTTTAAGGGTGTAATGTTAAATCGAATGTAAGTATTAGGTGTTAACGTTGTTAGAATTATGACAGCGTTAATCATTTAGCTGGTAATCCATACGAAGAACTTTTTAAACTTGGCAAAGTGTCTTTGTTTCTAATTATCTAATGTTCAGTAGGGCACATTGAATATCAATGCTAATAGAATTATGGTGACCATTCGATTGAGGATTTTTATGTAAAATCATAGTTTTACAAACACAGTTAAAGAAATGGGATCTAAATTTCCCAAAATGCATAAATATCCGCAGTCTAATGACGATAATGTTAACTACAAAAAAATATTACTCTACTACTAACAGTAATATCAAGCTAAATAAAATCAATTATACTTACAATTAAATCTACAACCCATTATTTCGCGTATCTAAGTAGGTATACCTAGCAACCTAAGCTTTGTCTCATACAAAACTCTATTTGTATATCTTTAACAATAACTATCTTCGCGACTAGTTTTGCGTTACCATTTCTCACTAAAATCTGTCTACCAGAAAAGGCCATCATTACCGCAACGATTTCTCCCTTCAATTTCTCTACAATTATACCATGTTCGTAGCGCTTAAGAATGAATGCATTTTGTCTTAACGCGGATTCCCACAGAAGGGAACAGCTACACAGAGGACTGTCGTCGGAATATCGGTGATACCGTTGCGTTTCCGGCGTTACGTTGCAGCCCAGCGCGGGATCGGAAGCATGGCAGGGAAATGAACTGTTATTATTAACACCGTCTGCGTTTAATCGTAAGTTACAACGTCTGCATACTTCTCCTAGCGGCGAAAGGACGATAGGACAAGCCGAGGTCGTGGCATGCGCCAGGATAGACTATCCAACCATCGTATGTGTGCTTCGCACAGGGCAAAGCTCCTCGATCTTATACGTCTGTGTTGGTTGCATGTTGCATAGCGGAGAACCGAGAGACAAGTGAACAAGAAAGGGAAACAGAGATCGCTAACGAAGAGAGAAAAGGAGAAACGTAAAGAGGAAGGAGATCGCAAAGGTGAACGATAAAGAGAGGGGGGGGGGGGGAGAAATGAGGAGACGATATACGCGCGAAGAGGGGGAGAGGGGCCAAGAAGAAGAAGTAGACGAAGGCGAAGAAGTAACAGCAGAAGAGCGTAGAAGACAGCCACAAGGATAATAAGAGAAAAGGAAACGAGGGGAACTGGAATGAAGAGAGGAATAGGAGAAAAAGACGAGTTTATAAAGGGAGGCGGAAGAGAGAGATAACGAAAAGGGAATCGAAGGAAGACAACAGCCGACGACCAACACGAAAGACAGAGAAGAAAAGGGAGAAAAGAGTGTTCCTCTTGCAGGCGTTCGGTGTTGCAGGCAGCGGCGGCATAAATCGGTCGAAGGGAAAACTTTTTGGGCGCGGAGTTGCCAGTCGGTATCTCCTCTCCGTGTATGTACGTATACACATATGTGTATGCGGTTTTATCTGGCGGTACTCGGGGATGTTGCGGGTTGATTTATCGCCTGTCGTTGCCATGGAAACCTCGGCGTGACCGGCTTGCGCGACACCCTCATATCCGAGTCGACTCGCTGCTTCACCCTCTCTCTCTCCCTCTAACCCTAGCTTCTCTCATCCTCGCGCATTCACGCTGTCTCTCTTCATCCCTCTCTCTCTCATTCGTACCCTTTTCCTCTAGAATCCGTTTCTGTCTCGTTCACCTCCAACATGCCTATCTGTTCCCATCCTATCTCCCTCGATCATCCTCTTTGTTCCTCCCTTTTCCCTTCTTTGTTCTTCCTCTTGTCTCTCTTGCCGCTTCCTCTTGCCTTTCTCCTTCTTCGAAATATGTATATTCGGGCTACGTCTCTCCTTATTGCATTCCCGCTCTATTTGTCTTTACACCGTATCACTGTCCCTGTTGTCTCTTCCATCTCCTTTCAACCCCAACACACGCTTTCTCGCTTTCTGAACCTCTGCGTGTACGTTGCATTCGTGTGTGCGTGTGTGAGTGTACGTCTGCTGTTCCCTTTCTCACTGCCGTCACCAACGGAGTATAAACTTGTTTCTCTCCTTTTCTTCCTTCCGAGCGGCAAGGTTCTCTATTCTCTCCTCTCCGTCGTTCATTTATCTCCTTCTCATCGTCGTTTCCTTCCTTTTTCCATTCCGCTTTGTAGCCTCCCTTTCTGCCACGTTCTACCATCATCTACGTGTCTCTCATACCCCGTTTCTTCCATCTTTCTCTCGTTTCTTCACTCCTTCCTTTTCTCCCCTCGATACACCCATACCTTCACCCCGCTCACCCACGCCTTAACCCCACTCTTTCGCCCTCTAACCTCCCCTCGCACCCTTTTCCCCGATTCTTGCTCACGTACATACGTCTCCCGTGTCCTCTCTCCCTTCAACCTCCCCCAAACCACTTAGACCAACCACCCATCCGCCTTCCTACCGACTCTCACCCACCCACCCTTCATTCCACCCACTCTCATCTTCCCTTCGATATGCACCCCACGCTACTATCAGCTTCTACTCCCACGCGCGAGCTTGAAACCCCCCAGAGGAACGTCAAGGAGGCGACTACCGGAGGAGTTCGCTGCAAAGAACCAGAACTCCGCCACCTCCTCGCTTCTCCCCCAACTCTGCAACAGCCCCTCGTCGCTTTTACCTCCACCATCCGTGCTATCCGCTCCGCCAATCGAGTGCCGACTGCCTGCTGGCTGCTGCACGTTTGCGCTACTGCACGGCCCGATCCACGCGATCTAGATAAACAGCGTTATCTAACCGTGCGGCTAATTAACCGACTCTTCGTCTAGTTATCAACCCGAGTACTATCCTTTCTTCGCCTACCCGTTGCGACGAACTAATCTTTGGCAACTGTTACGGCCACTTTTGATTCCTGATTCTAGGAATCTAGGGATTACACATTCTAGGGGATTCCCCGAAACGTATCGACCGAGTTAACGCACTACTTTTTGTAATTTTTACCTTCCAATGTGGGAATGAATAGAAGAAACTGAACAGACTTGATTGTAATTTGAAATAGCTTAAATTCTGAGGCTTTTGACGAGAGAAAGAATTTCTTTAAGAGAAGTTTAACAAGTGGAAGAGAGAAATTTTCCTGAAGGTTCGTACTATTACCGACTGCAGGTAATTTTGATCTAGATACATAATTTTTGGCGTCAAGAATCAACAAAAAAATTCCCTAGACACTTTATAAAAAATATAGTCTGATCTTGTTGGAAATCTAGTCCCCTCTGGTTATGGTTTAAGCGGATATTGAAAAGTTCAACTAACAAATGTTGACTAGACATTTGTTGTAGTATTCACTAGAATCGAACGCGAGGTGGTACGTGACTGAAGAAGGATCGATTGGCATATGCGGGTCTAATTAGAGATTCAGCCGAGAATTACGAAACCCCCACCATGGTTAGATTACTTTCTTGAAAGACGAGTTTCATAACGAGTTCAATTACTTTCACGAATAATGTTCTGTTACCTGCTATATGCTCTCAACTCGCGCATAGCAGTTAATTAGATCTAGAAATTTCCGCAATGACAATTTTTCTATCAGATTTCCGCAAACTGATTTTAATCACTACAAATTTATGATTGCAAAAAACTTCCGAAATTGAACAAATTCTCAATGTATTCTTCTTTTATGCTTAAATGAGGATTATTTTTATATTTTTTGGACATTCAAATTAATATTTGGAACACATGAAGTCTATACTTTAGAGACTTGTACCAATGTTTTATTATTATAGACATATAAAGATTTATCTACTAATAATTTACATTAAAATGATAGTTTATGTATCCTTAGATAAAGAATAATTCTATTGATATATTTTTAATATTATTAATAAATAATTATTTAATCAACGTGGATATTTTGGACTATCTAATAAAACAAGATGCCAGAAAGTTTCTAAGCACTTTAAATGTTATCTACCAGTAATTAAATACAAATATTTGCGGAATATCTTGAACTTAATGAAAAATTGTTTAGATTATTGCAATTAATATAATAATAATTATACCAGAAAAGTGTATTATATTATCGACACTTGATAAGGAAGCTACGCTAAGATAATCCATTGACTAAGAACAGAATAAACCACTCATCCAATGCTTTTCTCTTTCACTTGGATTGGGGGCCCATGAGCCCCCTTACCATTTTCGTGTCACGTCCAACGTTGCCGATTTAAATATCAGACACACACGAGGTACAGAATAGACCGATCAGCTAATGCATATTTTTGTCCCAGGATTCGAAGCCTCGCGTGCCCTGTTACCATTTTCGCGTCACTCTCGACGTTACCAATTAACACGGAATACGATTTTAACATTAGTAACGATTAGAATTGAAACTAAATTTAGCAATGAAATCGCAAGAGAAATATAGGATAGGTTATTATGTTGCACTCGTTGAGGGATAGTTGATCCTGTACATCTGTGTTGGAACATCTTCTATAACAAAATTTCTCGGTTTTTAGTGGGCCGATTTTGATGCTCCTTAGCTTAAATTAAAGGAGAAAGTCCCGAGAATATTATCATACAGCATTTTGCTAGTTGACCTCGCACTTCATTTGTTATAAATAAATATGCCGCGCCATGGTAGATTACTCAGGAAGCATTTGAAGATAGATATTAATTTCTCGGCTCCTAGACGTTCAATTTCAATTCCCCTTGGCTTAAATTATAGGGGACGGCCCAAGGAATGTTATCCTCTTACCAATTTTCCGATACACAGTGGTTAATTTGTTATAAACAAATCTTTCCTATTTTTTGCAGCTACTCCAAAACTATACTTGGGGAGGCTTTAAAGGTATATTGAAAGTATTCCTTGGATTTTTTCCTTTAATTTGTGTCGCAGATAATCCAAATTGGACGTCTAGAAACCGAGAAATTAACATTTTGACACACGGACAGGCAGGCATGCGACGACGGGGCCCCTCATAATGGTCCGCAACTTTTCTAATCCTACTGAGAATGGCGTCTTGACGAGTCACACGAATTTCTTTCTATTTTACGAACCGATGCACGTATCCGATCGTATCCAATACATTATACCATTCTTATTGTTATAATATTTATTCTTCATATTTTAACTTTGCATTTCCACGGAGTAGAAGATACCTATTTCACCGATAGAATGGCGATTTCTATCATCATCCTTAGTCAATGGATAATCCACATTTTCAGAATCACTATTATGCGCTACTACACTGTTTGTTCCTCTATATGTTTCTGCGTATCTTAATTATCCTTTATACTTAAAAACCAACAATTATACTCTTCTACAAATACAGAATTCCATCATACAGTAGGTATTCCCGATCAACGGAACCTTGCGTCGATATGCGACTATCGATTTCCCTTATTAAACTTTCAGAAGCATCTTGCTCCCCCCCCCCCCCCCCCCCAAGCATAATCACCGAAGAAATCTAGTAGCTGCATATCGTCTGACGTGAAGTATATATCCGCTCTCTATTAGGTCACAGAATCAATGAAACCACGTAAAGAAGAATGAATTTATACGAAGATACGTCCGTCAGACGTAAAATTTCCCTAGATTAGTGCACAAAACTTCTAGATTTCTCAACGAGTAATATAATGGAGAAACGCAAACGCGCAGTTGTAATGGATTCGATAAGATTAGAAGATAATAATGGCGTGTATCGGAGAGAAATGATTGGAAGTATAAGCTCAGGGTGGTAGAGAATAATCCGTAGGCTTCGTTGTCGGTCTCATTGTTATCGACCCGTTGGTATTCCCCGGCGTCATTGGTAGCAAGATCACGTGGTGTCTATCGCCTTCCAACCAGTCAGCTCTCTCGTACAATGCACACCATTGACGTAACTTTAAGCAGTCCTGCGTGAAAGGTCATAAGCACAACTCCAAGTATAATCGACGCCTTATATGCACTCTCGATTCTCCATATCTCATCGTATGCAAAAATCATTCTCGATGTGACTTTGACTGACGCGTACAAACAGAAATGCGAAAAATTCAGTATATACTCGTTATGAAAGCGATACAGGGGATAATTGAACTGCGGATTTTTATGCAAATTTGTACTTTAACGAGCACAATTGGTCTCTCACCTTAAAACAAGGATTTCTTAAATTCTGTGATTTATGATGTAGATTCGATATAAACGAACACTTTTGTAGCAACTAAATTATATAATTATATCATACTGTATTCATAATAATCCCTCTTTCGCCATGTTCGCTTTATGTGTTATTGTTTCAAACTGTTTTACTATTGTTTACTACTATTTCAACCTTATCGTGTATCCCAAATGGTTTTACACCTGTCTAAAGAAATAAATAAATAATTCATAGAAGGAGTGTGACTATATTGTAAAGCAAAGACTTGGTCCATAAATTGACTATGTTTTATTTCTTACATCTACTTTTTTCCGAGGAATCTTACATTGAGTGGATGCACCAATGAATGAACGCTTAAGGAAATCGTTGACTCTTTCGGTCGTATTTCAGGGATTAATAGTATTAATGAGTATTCTGATGATACAACTTCGATTCTTTGATGTCTGAATCTCCATATAAGATATATAAAAAAATTTAAGGAAAGTAGAATATAGAAATATTGATTCTACCAATGAGTGAATATTGTTAGCCAATAAATACTAGTGAATAAATACTTTTAACTAATGAATAAATGATTGAAGGATTGGTGGTTGTTAGATAAAAATTGCTGATAATATTCATACGACACGAAAATATTGATCAACTAACGCTGCTAACACACGTAAGTAATAAAATAGTTGTAGAGTAAGAGATTAAAGATATAGGATCTTTATAATTTTTCAATGTAACCAATGTTTGGTTTACTTTGGATGTTTTTCGAAATTTGACTTTTGGTTTCACTTCTGTTAACCGATTTTAAAAATGTTTAGTAATATACGATGTAAGGGTTTCGTTCCGTGCGCAATTTAATTATCCAAGACAATAGGGAACTATGAAGCTCGTATTGCACGCAAATGCATAATAGGTTGCATACAATTAGGCGCAGTGTGGAAAATAACACGATTCTTGTGGTTTTGATATGATAATTAACAACATGACTACAGGATCCCAGTCCTTCGAACACAAACATAATGGATTTCGATCTCATTCGACATTAACACGCGACTCATCGACACCACCTTCCTTTTTTTAGTTATTCTTCGGTCACGCACGCAGCATTTCATTTGCATACGGGTAACAACGAACAATGACTCTAAACAGTGTCAGTAACTATCGCGAATAATACAATTTTTGCAACTCGTTAAAATGTCAAACTAAATGTTACGGTAAACCTGAGAAAATATCAATAAAGATTGAGAAATTTTAGGGTTTCTGAATCTTTCAAATTTCTAACTTTTGCAATTTTCAAACATTTGAACTTTTAATTTTAGATTCCTCGAGCTTGTACAATTCCAAAAGCTTTGCAAACTTTCGGAATCTTCAAACATTCGAATTTCAAATTTGTAGAATTTTCAAGTACTTGAAGTTTTAACACTAAACTTACGGACATTAATAGGATAATTTGACGAGTTTCTTAAAAAATAGATAATTATAGAGTTGGGAACAGGGCGGAATAAATGGCGATATGTATTCGTATCATTGCACCAATAATAGTTAACATAAATTGCTAAAAAATAATATTTATGATTTTAGTAACGTAAGCATGAAATTTGAAATTTGTGAAAATGATGGGTTCCTGTAAATTAGTGTTAAATATTTAAATTTTCTTACACTGACCTAATCCTGAAAAATTCATCAGACTATTTTCGGGCCAGTTTCATAAGTCTAATTCAGCCATTTTCAACCAGTATGCTGCCTCGAGAGATTCTCAGGTGTGTCGCGAGTTTTCTAATTTTTAGCAGAAATGTTACAAAATTATTATTTAATATATAATTAATATACAAAAAATATAGGATAATTGTCCCAATTACCGTGCTTATTTCCAATTACCAGACAATGATTACATTCCTTACAAATTAAATAAGAGACAAAAGTTACCGCAATACCTTTTATTCATATTTCCAAATAAATACATAAAGCTTATTGAAACAGATATTAATTTAAATATTGCATGCTTTTTGTCTAATTTCTAACAAATGGATTCATTGCTCAGTAATTTTTTCGTGCGCCATACGAATTTAGTGATTACTTTATGTGTGCCACGAAATAAAGAAGGTTGAAAATCGCTGATCTAATCTAAAAGAATCGATTTCGATCACTCGGAAGGAACAATTTTTACCAGGATACGAATCGATTTCTATTTCTATACCATATTAGCACATTATCGCAAATTTTGCATAAAGCGTTCGAAAACCTTTGCTGAACAAAGCAGTGCGATAAGGATGCGTGTGTTATCTGTTAGCTGGGACAAGCATGTCTTTCAAGCAGATTTTTTTAATAATAAAAAATCGCTTGAGAATAGGTCAAGCTTGAATTTTTAACGATCTACCATCTCCCGGGTATCTATATAAGTCGAAAGGAAAATTCGTAGGGAAATTGTTGCTCGCGTCACCTCACAGTCTACTAAACTGTCTTGACAGTGTGTTCGTTATGTTGCGTTTCACCGCATGGATTGCTGCTTTGCTCATATTGATCGGATCTCTTTGGACACAGGTTAGATTTACCACTGCACTAATGTTTCCGAAGCTCCGTTATACACTGCTCAAAATAATTGGAGAGTCGCAACTTTGTACTCTTGTTACCCGAACCGGTTTCTAGCGAAAAGATCGAAACAAATGATACGGTTTTGATAAATTGACATCTATTTATACGATACCAGGAAGAACGTTGAGTTTAACCATTTAAATGGGGAAAATTGTAGCGAAAATTTTACTGTGTTGAGATTCATATCAAACAATCGAAATGTATTGAGTAGATCTTCAAAAATTAAATGTTATAGGATTATCGTTACATATACATATTTGTAAGAAAGTGAAGAAAATGAGATACATTATTTAGAATCGTTCTTTTTGATATGTTTATTAACAAAATTTTCCAATTAACTGGGTTTAGAATTTCTGAAAAATGTCGTTTTTGTCCAGTTAAGATCACCACTTTTACCACTGTGCGTCATAGAAAGAAATGAACGTAAACCGAATCAAATTGGGAGATATATAATATGCGCCATAATAAATAGCGTATAAATCCGCGCTTCTTATTTCAATAGTTAAGACCAGAATCAAAATAATACGGGAACAATGGCTGCAATATTAAGTTCTCTTATGAAAAAGCTCTCTGGAAAGGGAACCCATAAAACAAAATGGTAAATTGAGTACATTGCGACGGAAATTCATATGCGACGGAAATCCAGCCACACATGATTCAAATCGCAATCTCAAATTAGTATAATATCGAAATAAAGTTTTAAGAGAACGTTCTTAGAAGAAAAGACAATTTACCAATAAAGGGCTCTTTTTCCAAAGAGCATCTCAATTATTTTAAACAGTGTACAAACGTAAACAGCTCCTACTACCCCTTTTTACATAAAATTGTGGAATTTACGTGAAAGAAGAAATAGTGACGTAAAACTTATTATTAAATATCAGGAATCGTAATATTGAAAAGTAGAATTTAACAAAGTAAATGGATCAAAAATAGTTGCAGATGAAATGACATGAGATGAAATTAAGCAACATTGATTCGTATTGAATTAATCAAAAGAAGCATAAATAGTTGAAATGATGTTTAGCAGATCATTTATTAGATTGATGATTTCGTATTGAATTTTATGTAAAAACTGTATAGTCGAATAAGTATGGTAGAGGTAGCACTAAATGAAATTGAACTTGGGACACGTCAATCGATAGTTCTCTCAAATAAAACCTTTTCTGGCTTCAACCCCTCATCCGTCCTATTAGGGTTGCTATAGACCGAAACGTGATTTACGATTTAAGCCCGATTTCTTTTGCTATATCGCATGAAAAGGTATGAACAAAATTAGAGATACTCTAGTCAGTGGAACGCAAGTCTGCGAATATTTTCAGAATTTTTCCTTGCAAAACAGAATCTTAGGAAATTTCAAAGTGCTACTTTTCGTAAATTTTGTTAATACAATTTCAATGAAATTCTCTAATGACAATACTTATATTTTAATGCACTTTGCGACAAATACAAAATAGGAAATATACCAACAACTAATCTCAACAAAGACAAAACACAAGACCTACTCAAATTTATCAGGGAAACAACGATTTTGAAGCAAATATGAGAAAAAATACTTAGGTATATTTGTATAGTTCATTCCACCGCTATAGTTGAAGCATTCTGTTACTTTAAATGCTTTTCTTAATCTGAATTTGAACAGCTGAATTAAATTGCAGTGACTTTTAATTGCTCAATATTTAGTAAATGTTGTGAAATACAGGCTAAATAAATTCCGACACGAACTTATCAAACGACCTAATTAATAGCAGCTTCTCGACTTGAAATCGAGTAA
Organism: Eucera pruinosa; assembly: GCA_028830335.1. Classification (NCBI taxonomy): domain Eukaryota; kingdom Metazoa; phylum Arthropoda; class Insecta; order Hymenoptera; family Apidae; genus Eucera; species Eucera pruinosa. Next base: position 6,747,290 of record JAMYCR010000005.1, read on the forward strand.
TTTGAATAAGAACGAAGCATACCACAGAAATTAATTGTACCGAAGCAGTATTAAAATAAAATTCTTACGGGGTGCAATTTCACCCTTTGTAGACTTTCAAAGTTTCTCATTGCTTAACCCTTTAGGTACGGCACTATTTTTTAATGTTTGTAACTTTATATGACATCTTATACGTTGTTTCGATTTTAATTTAATTTAATTTCGTGTGATAGATTTTAAAACTCCTCCAGATGAAATTTGAGATCAAATTCGGTTGCATAAAAATATATAAAATAGATTGGTGTACGAATTTTGCCCTTGTCTATGATGGATTAAGTATAAATTATTAGCTAGGGGAATTTTATTACAAATATTCACGTTATTTTCTTTTCTGTTAAATAGGGAAAGGTTTCATGCGAAGAAATCGACGAGCCTTCACCAAGATTTGGATATGGACTTTTTGAACCTTTACGAAAATCTTTTTGCGCAAATTATTGTTCATCACCGCAGACTATGACTTATATAATAAACTTCACTTGTGCATTAAAGTGTCCCGAATTGTATCTGCCTAGTAGAACAACAACAATATCAACTTTAGGAACAACCAGTTCATCAACATCATCGTCGAGTTCGTCAATGGCAACGACCCAATCAAATTCACCGACAATCAGTCCGAATTCGCCAACTACGCAATCGAATTCACCAACAACACCAGGAGCAAATACACCAACATCAACAGCAAGATCAACTCCTTAATTTGTGTAACATCATGCAATTTAATTCTGCTCCGTTGTTTGGATCATGCTTGACTCAACCGTGTTTCGTCTTCTTTAAAAATTTCACAATTTTAAGAATATATAAATATCTTAAAAAAAGTACAACATGGATTCCTAAAATATGTATCTTACAAAATGGGGAATTATATGAGCACATTCGTTCCTGACATGCAAAGAGTGTTCAGCAACTCGAAAATTAAAAAAAATCAAAAACTTTGCACAGACGTTGTTCAAGTTTTAATGGATCCATTTTTGGTTTTGCCAAAGAAGCGTTCCTAGGGGATAAAACAGCCCCTTAATGAAAATATAAGTTTTCATATTATTGTCAATATCTTGGGAATCAGATATGATATAGAAAAAAAAGTTAAATTCAGAGTTTTGTTATTCGATGCCCCACAGTAGAGTTGGAAAGAATTGTTGTAAAACCTTCCTTTTTCAAAATTTTTTCAAGTTCCATTTGCTATCTGCTTGTGCAAGATTTCAGATATTTTTGAATTTTCGAGTTGCCAAACATTTCTTATTACTAAAATAAACCTATCAATTCTTGGATCCATGAGATTATCATCCAAATTAATATTTCTGTTTCAAATAATTAATTATTATATTCGCAGTTCTTTACTTTTATCTTGCATTAACTTTTATGTTCCCTCAAGAAATGTTAGGTTATCCGGTCTTTTCATCCTGATCAATATGTTACTCGTTTCATTTCCTACGATCCGATAAATAGAATAAGTTCTATAGCAAATAACTACAGCGTGTCTTTAGATTTATTCGATATATCTATTTCTAGATTCAAAAACAATTATATAATATCGCCTAATTGTAACCCGGTTATAGACTTGAAACGAATAATGAATATTATGTATTGTATAATATTTTATTTGTATTTTTTTGCTTTTTGTACTATTTACCAATTTTCCGTATTTCTATTGGCATAAAATAAAAAATGACTTGTAGACTAATGGGATTTTTTCCCGTAAACATAACTAAATTAAATTACAAAAAAAATATATTATTAATATATTGAATGAGAATATTATAGCATACGAATTCGCATTAAGTGAGCGCGATTATCGAAACGAAAAAAGTTACTTTTCCTGTTTTTTTTTCTTTTTTCATAAATTGGCCAATAAGATGAATTATTAGATAATTAATACTTTTACACGTGATTTGTTTGACTTTTGTACTTTTTAATACATTGTGCTTTTATCAGTGAATGTTTCAATCAATTTGAATTCATTCTGTACCAAGTCCTGGACCTGTACGTTGGATGGCGTTACCGATGCTGATATTTCGCCGCACGTTAACAAAGATTTCTGTTTCAGTTAACTGCAACTATTAACTGCTGTTGATATTAATACAAAATTAATGAACTTTGAATTTTCTTAATTATATTTCATCATTGTAACGTTATTTTCAAAATTATCGCCACAGCTACATTAAAAAAAATGTATATAGTAAAATTATTATCAACTATATGTTAAGTTCACAAGTTAATTCAATGTCTTATCCATAGATTTATCCATTTTTATTACTATTTTAGCTTCGATTATTTTTCTACTTTGTATCAATAACAAAAGCGTGGACATGTTTTTTAATTCAATTTTTGTTTAAGAATCAGTTCTTATAATCTACCTACTAGTGGCTCCATAATACGAGATCAATTAAGATCAATTTATTTAGTGCTCGAGAAATTGCTCACCAAAGCATTAACTCCTAGTCCTATTAATTTTTCAATTGTTGAGAAGTTTAAGTCGAATATTTACTGCATTAACATCGTGTTGGATATAATACATTAATATACATACTACACGTACATAAACATTAATCTTCTCGTTTCATAATACACTACCAATAATCACAATCGTACCATTACATAACAAAAATTAATGCTATTAGGAAGTTTACAAATTTTCCGAACAACCTAATATTACGTGATCCGTGAATAAAATTCGAATTTTCATCGAAAATTAATACTTCAATATTAAACGTGTCAGTGACACATGCGCGTAATGCTTAACAAAATCATTTCTCACACTACAGTTCAAGATTTTCTCATTCGAAACCGTCACGGGTTTAAATTTAGATCGACCAGACATTCCATTCACATAGTAATGAAGGCTTGGTCATTTCTCTCGCTTGATCAGCTTCGATATTCGTCGCGCGTTACGAGAGAATAGCCTCTATTTTATCATAACCGCGTTGTCTATTGTCCAAAGAGCGGCAGAATGGGTAACGCCAGTGTACAAGGGAAATAAACGCCGAAAAGAAACGAATTTTGCGTGCTTTCATTCGGAGATTTATCGAGGTTTCGCCGTTTACAACCCTGTTGTCCCCTAATTAATGGCCAGCACCTTTTACGGTGTTAATCCTCCTGCGTATCGTGTAATTCGGCCACAGCGTGGCTCATTGTACGGGCGTGCATACAGAAAGTGAGAGGACACACGTTTCTCGTAATATTTAGCTCGGCCGCGATTACTTTCACAACGGGAGCAAGGTCTTATTTTTTTCGCGCCCGGATGTTCTTGATTGTTTTCATGTATCCTGGGACTGTTTCTTGGAAATATGTTCAGGGAATCATTTCCGGGTTCGTTGTTGATTGTTTCGATTGAAATTTTAAGTGGAATTTAATTGAAACCACTAATTTGAAAACAATGCTGGCAGAGGCGGATGTAAGTAGAGGAGTTGGTCCAAATACGGGCTAATTAACCCTTTCGCTACCAGCACATTGGACCTAAGGCCTAAAAGCGTATTAATACGAAAATGATGTAGGTATAAATATTTAGATACTCTACATAACTACGTGTATCGTAATATTGGCGTACGAATGATTCAAGAAATCATATTGCGTTATAAAAAAAAGAAAAGGTATGCTTTCAACAAATGTCAGTCCAATTCTTGAAGACGTATATATACGTCCATGGTAGCGAAAGGGTTAAAGTATAGAACATATTAAGCACAGCCCTGTATTGGAAATGGTACAAAACTACAATCGGAGAACAAGTAAAAGGTGTACAAAAGAAATAATAACCATCGTTTGTTTGTATTAACGTGTTCTATTAAAAACAGCTTCATTGTTACGAATTTCGCGATCATAGAAGTTTCCAGAGGTATGTTTGTTTCGTTTTTTTAATAATGATCTGTTCAAGTAAGAATTAATTAGATAAGTGCAATATATTGCTGGCATCAACAGCCTTTTTTTAACCTACATTCAATAAAAAGATTAGTTTTCTTCCGAAGGAAAGAAACAATTTTCATATCTATTTTAGATTATTTTATGAGTGGCCCATATTGGTGCCTTTTTGCACATTTCGATTTCCCATACATGCACAAAAATCCGCAGTCTATTAATCAGCGTTTAAATTATCCTTAAAACTTGATGTATGTATATATTTTCCAAGAGACAATGTAAAGAGCCTAAAAAGAGCAAACGTGGCTGGATTTTCGAGGATAGTAATGGTGATTCAACAACTTTCAGGTAAGTTGTCAGACCAGCATCGATAGGACGTCGAACAATGAACAAAACAGGATACAAGCGATCAGGATACACGCGAACTAGACTCGCCTACAGTGAATCACACGGCAAGCTATGCAAAAGAATGAAAGTTCCGTGAAGTCGTGGTCGTAGGCTTGATTCCATACTTCAACCACAACGACGATATTTTGATACCGTTTTAAGATAATCAATTGACGTAGAACTTTTCATAATGATTCGTAATGCTTCCTTGTAATCAACGATGACTCATAATGACCTCTTATAATTAACAAATTGCTCTACTGAACGGTAATTTCTGTATGCAAATGCATACAGAAATATTTCTTTATGATTTCTTCTTACTCTCACTCATTTATAAGATTATTTAATCCAAATCGTCATCGTACAAATTATTTCTTTTGAAAGTATAAAATAAAATGGAACAAAGCATAAAGGTACAGCAAAGAATTATTCTAGAATTATATTTAAAACTGGTAGTAAAAACTGATATCTATTTGTAGAAAAGTTTAGAAACGGAATAGAAAATTAAACAAATTTTACATTTCATTTTGAACTTTAATCGTCATTGACAAATCATACCATCTCAATTTCGACTTCAACCCTAAAACGCAAATGTTCATTTAAACATGTAAATACACAATGCACTACAATTAGAATAATGTAGACTGTGGGTGCTTATGCAAATTTATATTTTTATGAATAAACTTTAGGGAATAGGACCAACGTAGGCGATTGCTTCACCCTAAAAATGTAACAACGTGTACACTGCTGTGTGCATTTAGTATATATCCATATGTCATAGGTAATTTGCACGTTTTCGCACATTTAAATTTCCCATAAATTCAAAAACAGAATAATAAGGAGCACGATGAATGAATTCACTATATACGTAATCATTTTATGTATACTTGTGATGTGTAAAACTATGGTTGCTAATAGCTATGCTAGCTGCTGCTCCGACCTTACATAAATAAATAAATAACTTCATCATTTTTGCAACTAGCAGCAATTAAAATAATCCTTGTAATGCAATTTATGATCCAAATTTTGAACCTGCGCAACAAACGTTTAAATACTGTGTGAACAAAAACTTTATTATAATAATAACATTTTTGAAGCTGCAAGAGTGGGACGCAAAGAAGCAAAATTAGGATTTTAGAAAATCAGATGCGCAGATTTGTTGCTGAATAACGTTTCTGTTTTAGGGTTAAAAAATCAGACATTGATGGAATGGAGAAAACTGAAGTAATAGCCGTTTTACCTAGAAGCTATTTGCGTAGTGAATTATGGCAACGACCAGTTACTTCAGTCTTATCTAGACTATGTTGCAGGCTAGATGTTTCTTTGATCTCTTACGAGGAGTTTGACCCGAAGTGCTTGATTGTCTTAGAGAAAAACGATCACCGAAGTTCTATTTCGAGCAAAGGAAAATATTATCCTGTAGGCGAAGAGGGAATTTCATTCCAGCTGTCGCAATCTTCCGATGGCAGAAGTCGAGGACACGTTTGAAAGCGGGAGCAAAAAGAAACTTTGAAGTACCAGATCTTAATCTCCTCTTTCAAATTCTGATCTCTACTTTCTCCGAATCTAGAATGCTTACAGCTGAAATACTAATAGCTCTCTCGTGAAATTAGAACCAAAACGTTATGTAAGTACAGCGCAAGCTCTTTGGTCTCTTTAAACAATTACAAACAATGCGATTCATTTCTTGTATTAGGTGACGGAAAAAATTCGCTTAGTCTTCTTATTAGAAATATCTTGGAATTGACTATTGTACAGCTCTTAATAAAGATTATGCAACAGTGCTGGTATCATCTGAAAATTTTATCAATTTATTTTCTTAAACAGGTTGTTCAAATTTCGTATTATTAAAGCCGTACGAATTATTTCCAGTACTTAATAGTTACAATAGTTTCAAAATCGTTTAATATAATTTATATAATTGAAAAATTCATTTATGTTTTCTCTGTACTTTAAAAACCGAAATATTTGATCTTCTAACTTATATGGAAAACGTGATAAAATTTCCCATTCGATACACATTATATCTTATAAAATAAATGTAGTAATAAGAAGCGATTGATAAGAGTTCGAATTTCTAGGTTTTTGGATTTATAAGCTTTCGCATTCCCAAGCGTTTAAATATCTAAGCTCTTGAATTCCGAAACGTTTGAATTTCCAAGCTTTTGGATTCTCAAGCGTTCGAATTTCCAAGATTTTATACTTCTAAGCATTCGAATTTCAAAACTGTTGGATTTCTAAGCGTCCGAATTTTCAAACTCTTTTTCTAAGTGTTTGCATTTCCAAGAGTTTGGATTCCTAAGCTTTCGAATTCTAAAGAGTTTAAGTTTCCAAGCTTTTGGATGTCCAAATTTTCAAATTTTAAGCTTTTGTATCAACTGCAGCATCCGTCAACTTTCAAAGTCGTTCGAATAAGTATGAGCGGTGTTGTAAGTGTCCGAGTTTTACTTCGAGCCACGATACGTGCCTGCTACTGTCTATTGTGATCTTAACCGAGTATAAAGACGAATCCCTGAGTTCAGTGTCTTAAGTGACGACTGACTCTGATTCTGATTGACTAACAGAACTGGCTATGTGTTACTGGATTATAGCCCTTCTCATGTAACAATACATTTACTTGTTACCCAATATCAAGGAGTAGATTGTAAATACGCAAGGAAAAATGAAAATAAAAATAGTTAACGAAGGGGAAACTTTAAACTATATAAAATCGATCGTTTCAAATAAAATAACCTAATAGATTATTTTTGTGAATCACCACAAGGAATTGAAATAGTATTTATTATACTATCCTGTTGTCTTCAAAGTGTTCCATTTATAGTGTTAATTGATGGCAGCAATGAACTCTAAAACAACGCAAATGCTCCTCTAATTCTTAATTCATTTTTTTCGACTTTTACGAACATCAGTATAGACAATACACTAAATCTTGTATTATCTTAAATCTCTTCAGAGTGATTTGAATGAGTTCAAAGAAACTGTGACTGCAACTCATATAATGTTTGAAAATGGACTTATGCTCTTTTAGAATTCGTAGCTTCAATGTTCATTTTTCGTCTCAAAGCAATGAACTGCGATCAGTTATAATCTTTCCTTTTTTGGTATATAACTAAGAACTCAGATATAAACGATCAAAGTCGTGTTTACATTTCGTAACACGCTGCACTATACCTATTCGATAAAAATTTTCATGTTTCCACGCGAGACATCGACAAAAAAAATCTCTACCAACACCGAGAATTCCCTTGAGGAATTAAATACCATTCCTAATCTCAAGAACTATCGCTCGAAGCTTGCTCCTGACTGCAGGAATGCCCCGAGAATAAATTAAGCAAAATCACGACTAAAAGTAGCAGGAAAGTGAGCGTGAAAATCATAGTTCCCCTAGTAGTAGTCAATCAAATGGTATGGGAAACGTTCGAAACAAGTATTTAGTTTGGATGAAAACTGGGTCAGAATATGCAACACTACGTGTACTAAAATTCCCTTCTCTCTGTCGTGGATCTCCCGATTGCACTCCCATAATCACATTCAATCCGATTTCCCACCTTCCCTAGCTTAGTTTTGATATTGGGCAGTTTGAACGAGCAAAAGTGAAGTTTCAGAGAAGAGTCGGGGTAACGATTATTAACTCTTTTACGCTGGTGTAGGGCTTCATTTAGAATTAAACTTTATAGTCGCTATTCTACGATAAAAATAAAAATAGAAAAGTTTCTCTGACAGTATAAATAAAACAATCCTTGAAATGTTTCAGTATGTCTATTTTAGTGTGGATTTTAGTTCTATTCTAGCTCTGTGTTCGTAAAAAATATTAACAATATTAGACAATAACTTTATCATATTCTAATATTATTACTTTATAAAACTTACACGACAAAGTTGAAAATTATATATGTATATTCTAAGAAAAAATCGAAACTCTTCATTTGGTAATACGAAAAAGGTTCCTATATGTAATTATTAGACCACGGCTTTTTGTGTATTATACGGCTTTTGTGAGGAATTTAATTATGCAAGTATACACAGAGTGTTCGCAAGGTGCAAAAATACACGATTTACTTTAAACATTTTATATATTTTAGTATACTTCCTGCATTTTCAATTTCTTCGAGAACTGAAATTTTCCACGAATGCATTAATATAACCGCTCATAAGCAATCCGCAATTCATCTTTAATATCGTATAACTAACACAACCTGTTACCAACATTCTAGCAACTCAACTTTCATTTAAACACCTTTCACAGCATCGAAGAATTTCGAAAGAACTCAAGCCTACGGTATCAACAATTTTTCAATAAAAGTGAACAGGTTGTTACATATGATTACACAAAGTGTACACAAAGGAATCGAAGAAAAGAAACAGTGTTTCATTGACGGTACAGAAACATTCGATCTCATATGTTTTATTGTAGAACGCGTTATTGGGCCACTCAGAAGGAACAAGTTTGTCGGTTGCGTCGAGTGGCAGGTGAGAAGGCTTTTATAATAAAGCCAGGGCGTTTTTTTTTGCCCTGAAATCGGTGACGTCATCGGCAAACGAGAAAGAAACAGGTATCCCAGCTAAATATCCTCAATGAAAACGAACCAATGTTGTTTTAATCGCGTGCAAAAAATAATTCCGCATGATAATTGTCATTGACACTTGCGATCGTGCCGAAGAATCGAGGCCATGAATTCCAAAACGGTACAAGTGCACCGATCAGTATTTTAACCCCTTATAACTCTATGTGTAAAAAGGCATATGATGCACGTAATGTGTTTCTATATTTTTGAACTCCCACTCTTTGTAAAAAATATGCTGAGCATGGTAAGTGGACGAATACTTCTGCGATTACATCACTGAAAAGGTTAAAACAAGCCAAACTTCATATTCTAAAGTAATCCCTCTTTTATTTTTCGTATATTAATCTTTTACTCTTTGCATATTTGGACAATTGCTTGTGTGTAAATTTATCCTTAAGTAATCTACCAAAGGTACCAAGATATTGGTTACGTGTAAAGGAACAAAAACTTTAACGCAACGTTGTGAAAAGGATTAAAACGTTGCCAAACCTCGTTAAACAAAACTGGGTTATAAACGTTTGCTCCTTTTTCTTCGATACGCATAAGATGATACATTTTTAATTTGTCAAACACCGACAGCGACAAATTACACGTTGGTCGAGCTTAAATATCGAATCAGTTACAGAAAACGCCGACCTCGCGAGAAAGCAAACGTTATTCTCGCCACGGCACAGTAGCTCATTATAATATACGACTAACCGTGACGTAATCGATAATTATTGCATTGGGTAAATTGAAAAAGATTCGCCAGGACCAGGCGCACATTCTTCTTTTGGTTTATTAAACGGTGATCGACGCGAACTATACTTATTCAAAATGCACATAAATCCGGCTGTAACTCGTTTTAATGTGTTGCATAAAATTGGATCAACGGAGGGGCGGGGGCATAAAAAGAAATCAAAAGGGATAGATGGACGTGTAGAAAAGCACGTAAGCAATAATTGTTGTAAGATAATTATAGAAGCCGTTTCAAAAAAAGTGACACAATTTTTTAAGATTAATACAGAGATGGAACGTTCGAGATACTAAAACCCCGAAAAACCCTCGAAACTCAAGAATTTCGAGTTTCAAGAACTCGAATTTATGTGCCACTTTATGATTAACCATTAAATTAAAGTAACCACTCCAAATTCGCTTTTAGATATATTAATCATCGCTTTATATAATAATCTATGAATGTTTCCATTATTCTTTATTTTCTAGTGCTATTGTGCGAATGCACTAATTTGCGCGCAGTAATACGTACACACCGCAGCAATGGTTCCTTTCTATTACGTTTTCCAACAAAATTTGTACCTTCAGATATCCTATATTTTGAAAGAGTACAAGTAAATATCCAACTTAAAGATCGACACCGTACAAGTTGCCAATTTATTCGCGTAAACGTCTTATTTTCTCTGTCAAAGTTCGCCTCCGTTGAAAAGAAACGCAGTAATACACCTATGTTTACCCTAGTACGTCGAATTTCATAACTAACCGTATCTATCACGAGTTTCGCTCCTGTTTCTTATATTTGGGCTAGCTCGTACGATATTACGCGAGAAGGGGATAAATCAGCACAGAATTAGCAATCGGGAGGGTACAAATGGCTGTGCGAGAGTCATTATGATTGCCGAGCCACCCTATTATTCTCCTGGCGAAGCTCTGTGAAAGGGAACGCGATCACGAGGCCGGCGAAAAGAAAGATTGCTCGCTCTAGCGAACTAGATCGATCCGCCGCGTGTCTACGACCTCTTCTGCTTCTCTACGTGTGCACGGTTATATTCTGTGCACCTGTACAGACGAGAGTGCCAGGGAAAACACGATTCTCCCGTGGAAGCGGCGGTATCTCTCACACAGGCCTTGCATCTCGATGGAAGATTGCGCAGGAACGCATGTGACTTAGCATCATGTGACTTAGCATCATGTGACTTAGAGAGAAAGTCGATCCACCGTGGCGGCGCGGCGATGCGATGGTAGCGGGCACGAGCTAGAATGCACGTCTTCGGAGTCGATCAGGGTCGGTCATCCGACACGCTTCGTCAGATTCGACCGACAGACTTACTAGTCGATCCAATACACGTTGAATTAGGGGAAATAGACGGCTGATGGATTGTCGATTATTGTAATTAACGGTAGACCCCACTTCGCGACTCGGGTTTTGTTCAAATGGGGACTAATGATCGAGTTATGGACGCCCATTGCAATAAGCATTGATGTACAATAGGCTCGGTTAGGTCCCATATTTTATTATTGCAACAGCAATGTTTGGAGTTACGTAAATATTCGATTGTTCGAAAAGTTCGTAGAGATATTTTAGAAACTCTTAAAGGTGATACGTGTATATTAACATTGTAGTAAATAACTTTGCGTGTAGCATTGGTTGCGTGCAAAAGTTTCGATGAGTTCGGCCATAAATGATTGTATTATTATGTTAAAAATAATTTATTTAATGAATCAGAGAATCGATGCGAGTCGAAAACGATTAACGGGCTACTGGGTTAAGTGCACCAGAGAGTGATTAACCCATTTCCTTACAAATTTTTCAGTAGCTGCGTGTGTTACCAAACCTTATTACCTGCTTCAACGTAATGCCAGATACGAAATATTAAAATATTATACAATACTTGTATCCGTTATAGTAATTATAAGAATTCCAAAGAAAATTAAAGTGGTTAACTGAAATGTTGGTTTAAATATCGCAAGTACTAATTATTATTATTTATCTCTATTAATTGAAATGGCATGAACTTTCTTAGTTACCCATATTTATTCTGATTTATCTATAATCTACGTTACGAGTGTGACTCGTTTTAAGGCAAGGCATTAAAATGTTCGTTTGTATGACGATCTAACAAATCTGAACTTTTATCCGGTTGGCCTCAGTCTACTATACGCAGTATAATATTTAGAGAATGAACAAAAATTTCTATTGCGATCCTATTTCTTTAATCATATCTCCAAAAATATAAATTTACATAAAAGTCCGCAGTCTACCTGTCGCTACTGCAAGCCTCTAAATTCCATGCTCCAATCTCCACATTCCAGAAACACCAAAGAGTGTCTACGAAAAGCGGAACTAATTTTTCTACGGCACGTGAAGATCGGCAAATCATCGAAGCCTATCACCTTCCCAAAGACCAGGAAGAGCCATCAAGCGAAATATTTAACGTTCCAGGGAACCACAAAACTAAAGAAATACTATATGTGTCGTTATATAAAATCTAATTGTATTAAAAAGTATTACGCAAACCTAGGAAGCCGAAATATCAACATATCAGTATTTGTATCAAATTAATCACAGAGATAGACGGATGGCGGATAATTAATGAAGAAAATGTATCGTGAAACCGAACCTAACCAATCCCAGATAGATTCCTTTCCTCTTTTGCATTGCTCGAGCGACCACTCGGCCAGGGAATCCTTTCCCTTTTTCTTCACCGCTTCCTGCCGACACATCTTTCACGTTCGCTCGAATTAAACGTCCGCAAACCTATTCACACGTGTAAATGCTCGTTTTCGCGTTACGCGACCCGTTACTCCTTTTATATAACCGCAATAAGAGCCCCAAGAAGTTTCAATCATTTCTTTTTTTTTTTTTTTTAATATCACCGGTGGTTAAGCTGCGGTTGCTTTTTATTTTGGTAGGAAATTGGCGCATGAGATATCGAACGATTCTGCATTAATAGATCCTTCTCAGATACGGTGGATGACAAAAGTTTCCGGTCAAACTATAATCCTACTCCAATTTGAATTATACGCATAATAAAATTCTTTTGACAAACACTTTAATACGATGATATTTTATAAGCTATAATTCATGATATATTTTTACGCAATGGACTTTTATTACAAAGTATTTTTTATTTTATTAGTGTAATAAAATTGCACTTTGGTTGGGAATCTTTGGCTACCACTGGATGTGCAACACCGCACATAATTATACGAGCGGTAGCTATTTCCAAGCCTTCGAATTTCTAAGCTTTTGGATTTGCAGGTCTGCGAATTGACGAATTTTTGGATTACCAAACGTGTGAATTTTGAAGCATTTGAATTTCCAAACTTTTGGATTTCTAATCCATCGAATTTCCAACAAGCGTTTAAATTACCAAACTGTTAGATTCCAAAGCGCCTGAATATCCAAGCTTTCGGATTTACAATCATTTAAATTTTCAAACTTTTTGAATTCCAAGCGTTTGAATTTCCAAACATTTAAGTAAATTTCGAAGCGCATGGATTTCCAAGCGTTTTAATTTCAAATTGTTACACTCCCAAGTGTTTGAATTTTCAAGCTTTCGCATTTTTAAGCGCTCGAATTCCCAAATTTCTAAATTTCCAAGCGATTTAGTATCCGGCTTGTTGAACCTTTCTGTAATATGTTTACAGTTAATAATAATAAACATAAATATGTATGTTTACATAGCATGTTTCACATAAAATATTTCCTAAAGTTATTCGTCCGATTTTATCGTTCACAACTATTGTGTGACTTCCTAGATCAAAAAATAAAATGAGTATCTTACATTCCTGCCTTCTCTCCCCTACCTTAAAAGCAAAGCATAGATCTATCATGAACCTGCGGTTTTTGACAGTTACCTGCCTACGAATTTGGCGAGGCTTGCGGTTAATTCGATCCCGTCTGCAAATATGCAAACTTACAAATCCAAAAGGAATCAATGAACCAATCGAAAGCGCTACCAGATTCAATACGAAAGACGTGTCAAGGTCCAGCTGCCTCGGACTCATTGACAGCGGTGGACTGCGTCGTCGATTTTCGATTCGCGTAAGCTTTCACGTCAGGGAGCAAGAAAAATACGAATGCAACGCGTTAACGAATCGTGAACACGCGAAACCACAGAGAAGGCTGGAACTGGAAGGCATGATTCGGGTCAGAATCGTGGAGAATGCCAAGGTTGCACCCTTTCCCTCCTTCAGACGAATGTTCCGATAAGCGAAATTTCTTTTTCTGTATATTACTCTCGGACGAAGGTGCTCGATTCGTACACGATTGAATTCCCATGTATATAATACGCGTGTAAATCGTACGTATGTTATTTCACAATAGGTGGGTGTACCTTGGCCAGAAAAGAATGGTGCACGAGTCGTCAGGGTGAACCACTTAATTATTGCTTCGATTCGCCCCCTTTATTATACGGTCGCTCTATTGGAAACGTGAAACGAATCTTTGACACCTGAAACGAAATTCTGATTGCACCGAGTGAACATTTATTTGTTATTTCGCGACCATTCGGTATTGTTAGGCCATCTCGTAAATTCGTGCTGCAACATGTTAATTATTATTATTATTATATACGGGTCAAGGAACCCTTTGCTATATACGTAAATTAATATAACGACTAGTCGTAGGAAGCTAAGAGTTGTTGGACGCTTCGTTTAAAAGTAGCAATAGAACTAAAGAAATCTAGAACATTAATAATAATTCTATTTATACAGTTATGTTGATCATACTGACAATGAGTGATATGTTGTCCTTTGCGTAAAAATAATCGGTGTCTTAAGGAAGGATAAGATGTATGAAGGGCAAAATTTATAAAGAATTTCAGGCTAAGAAATAATTCCGTTTAAAACTTTGTACGCAAATAATAGATCGAGCATAAGTCTGCGGTTTTCCAAGCTGATAATATTAAGGCGAGATAAAAGGGGATGATAGTTGTGATCGAAACGCAACATAGGGCAATTTAGCTTACGAGATGCTACACGTAAGAATTGGATGTTGAACACTCCCAAGTTTTATGCATGTTAATATTACGTTCTCGCAATATTGTTGAAATATTTAACGATTAAGGGTGAATGATTTTTAACATTTTACCAACCGCTCGTGGCTGAAATTTCGACATATTTCGAATCGGTTCAGTTTTGGCCGCCACGTAGAGCTTATAGCTCTATCATTTTTGTGTCAAAATTTTGGGGATGCTGACTGTATCATTCTAATTTCTCTCACTGTATGGCACATTGGTTTTATTATCGTTTATCGTTCTGACATTATGATTATTTTTAGATTTAAGGTGGGATTTCCTATAAGCGTCAGACGCGTGCGCCTAGACGTATGTATAGGTTTCATTTTCTCAACTGCACAAACACAGATCTTTCTATACGTTACACGCTTGTATGCTATTACAATCGAGTATTGATTTTCAGTTGTCGTGTTTGTGTCAGACGTACGTATGCGTCCAACGACAGCCTGTTCCAGCAGCTGTGCTTGAGTCAGAAAGTAATTCTGTAGCTGAGAGCCAGGCTAACTCAAGTTCATTTTTGTCAAAACTGTCCTTATATATGCCAGTTTATTGTTCTTTTTTAACTTTATCAGAGCCACAAAAATGTATTATACACATGTTACATAACACATAAAGGAGATTTAATTGGGTGAACAATATATTAAATATAATGTTGTGTTTTCCTTTTCGCTCTATTGCAAATTTATAATACAGGTCTTGGGTGGGGGTCAGGTAAGTAACGTTCTCATTTTTCTTGAGATAGTGCCTAATTTCGATGCAATTAAAATACTGTTTTAAAAAATCTTGAGTATCCGAGGATTAATCTTTCGTCGAGTCCCTAAATCGTTATAATACGTTAATAATGCGATAAAATTTAAAATAATCTCCTATATACGGCAGCGGTCCACAATGAAATATGCATCGCATTATTGCGCGATTTATATCACATGCTTTATCGCGTCCCGTTTAATGCGTATATAAATTCGTTTAATGTTAATATAAACGTTACGTTCACGTAAACGTCATGTAACCGGCTCCTGGAATATTTGTCTTTCTCCAAAATACTTTCGCCGAATAATTAAAAAGTGCATACAGTAAGCCGAGAAAATGCAACACGGTATTCCATTCTAAACGGATCAATTTATATTAACCTGACGGCGGATTTTTGAATTTCGAAAGGGCAAAGAAGATCTTGCTAAAACCTTTCTGTAAGTTTCGGTGATAATTTTGGGTTACCGAAATTAAATCTCGTAATTTAAATTCAATTTAATTTAAAAGCATAAATGTAAGGATTTAAAGTCGTCTCCGAATTTTTAAATTAAAATTAAAATTCAACATTGAAGTTATAATATATGGTGATTCGTATACGTACAATGTGTGTGTTATACAATTTTTTTTAGAGTGTTAGTTGCATTGTAGACAGAGACACGACTACCATAATTATATCGGGAGAGTTTGAAACAAATCTCAGAATATATACTGTCGTTCAAAACTATTAGGACACTTGCGGAAAAATTAAGGAAATTGAGGAACTATTAAAACATTTAAAAATTATTAACTTTGGACAATCAACGATCCGAATAGTCAATTTAACCAATTAGAAATTCAGTAAAATCTGGTAAATGAATATTAGCAGACTTCTTGCTTGGATTATTGTCCTGCAACTATTGTCTTTTTTTTAAAAAATCTCCTTTTTATTCAAAGTAGGTAAAAAGCCCTTAATGTCAACAAAATAGTGATGTTAACAAATGAATTCTTACATCTACAGATAACTATTATAACGAGACAAACCTACCTATGGAAACCTTTACGATCGTGAAAAAAATTTTTCAGTGAAACTTAAATTACATAGCTTACTATCATATTGTCCACATTATAAATATATCAATAAATATAATATATTCGCACAATTTCTCTGTGCTAAGTGGTCAAATAATTTCGCGAGACCGCTATATAATTAGAGATTTAAAATTTTGAACGTTTTCAAGCGATTTTCTTCTTCATCTTATTTGCATCAAATTCTTTTATAAAACTCATGCGAAGTCCAATTATGAAAGCCATACCAAGATGCATAATTGAAGCTTATTACTTCGCGCAGCAAACACAAGTTCTTGCTTCATAATGACAGCGCATTAAGGTATCGCTTTCACTATCTCGCGAAGCGTACGCAACTTCAAAAATAACTTCAAAGAGATCGCATAAATTCATTGTCCCCGTCTTTCTTCAACTCGAAACTGTTCGTGGTTCAATTTATCGGTACTGTTTCGTGCAAATGACTGAGCAGATGTCGAGGCACGCGTGCGACTGCAACTGCGGCACGCATACACGCGCGCACACACACGCATGCGATTTTTTTTTTCGTGCCGACACGAGCGGGTTATATCATTGTCCCGGATTCGAAGCGTTCGACGATGCGTATTGCCGCTCACATTTGTACGGATCGGTAACAGACACTCCTGACCACCGGTCAAACCTGTTTAAAAAACATTTTTCGAGAGAATTTCCGGCGCCGCCCCGACCGCCAAGGATACACCTTTCGCGCGTAAGACTGACCGAGTATCAGTCGCTGAAATTCGGTCACTATTCCACCTTATCTTCATCGAATTTTATGATGTATTTATCAGATTGAGTAATAAACTCGTTCATCTCACAGCAATGTTCCTTTTTGGGGAATCTTGTGTATTATTTATATATTTCGTTGCATCATCCGTACAAAAAGAAAAAAAAGGTTTTGGATGTACAGGGTGCTTCAAAACATGTGGGTGTAACTCTCAGAGGTGAATTCAGTGGACTAAAATAAAGAAAAAAGTTCGTATAAACTAGTGGTGGGTCGAGATCTAATAGTGTAGTTAACGGATGAAACCAATCATTTTATTTCTGTTCATAAAGAGTTGAATTTGCATAAAGACTCGCAGTCTACTCATTATATTAATTAAGTACGAGGAAAACCTGAGATCATCAAACGCGTTACATAAACTATATAATAGCATTCGCAGCGTTCTTATACCATTCACTAAATTACTCCAAATCAATCTTTCAACCATTTAGATCAGATAATCATATCCGCACTCTTTCTACCACACACCTACTCGGCTTGTATACCTCGTGTAGCAACACCATCACCCCAAGGATAGAATAAAATTCTTTGCATCGCTTTCTACGCGCCTCAACCTTATCAATCAGAGGCTTTTATTATTGGAGCTGCGTATACGGAGGGCAAAGATGTAACACACGGTTTCACATTGTACCGATTATCTCGCCTTTCATCGTGATTAATGGACCACGGAAAGTCGAACGCTCTTTTTCACGCATAAGTAATTAAACACAAAGTGGATGATACCGATAACTCGCCACTTGAATTCGCTTTTCTATGCGGCGGGGAGTTCCAAGAGTAGATCGTAGTATAGCAACAGAGAGTTCTCATAGATACCGGCCGTTTATACGCTCGAGGAATAACTTTCTCGATTCACCAGTCGGATCGATCGATCGATCAAACTTGAATCAGCGAAACTCGGCCCCCGGGCGACGCTTCGTTGCCCAATGCTGCTCCATTTATCGTTTTTCGAGAGGCACGCAGCGTAAAAAGTCCATGGGCGTGAAGCAGCATTACGTAGAGCAGTTTCGTTAACGGGAACGCAGCTTCGAATATCTAGCCGTTGATTATTTGCCAGAGGTGATCACGCGTGAACACCAATTTTTCGATCCAAGCATCGAAATCTTACGTAACAATGAAGATTATGTACCGTGTTTGTGTCAAAATTCCAACACAAGGATTAGAAATGTTAGAAAACATTGTAACTGGATCGAAGCTTTTGGGAATACCATTGAAAGTGTGAGCAAATGTTTTAAGTGGGGCAGTTGTCTAAATATTGGCTAGTCCAAATGTGGGCTGGTTAAAGTATAGAACTCATTAAGCACTGCTTTCTATTAGGAATGGTGCAAGCTACGATTAAAGAACAAATAAAGTTGTGCAGAAGAAATAAAGATACCCATCGTTTTTTTGTACTTCTTAATCCCTTGTGTTTGGAAGATTTCAAAGCTGGTTCGTTCTGGTGATTAAATGTCGCCTCTTCCTTTTTGAGATCCTAAGATTTCTACAAGAGAAAGATCGGAGATCGTCGATCACAATCATATACGGATAATTGATTAAACACTTATTTCTGAATCTACAAATAAATGATCTTAGAAATAATAGAAAAAACAGGATAAATATATGTATGTTACAACCAAAAATTGTCTTCAACTTTGTACGCCGTCTGTCACTTTTCTGCCAAGTTTTTTTATAACCCTATACTTCGAAGATTAATTTGTATGCCTATATTACACATAAATAAAAAAAAATTAAACAATAAACACGAAAACTTTGAGATAAATCTAATAATTACAGAACTACCATTTAAGAAGACTAAATTTTGCATTAATAAAAGTAAGAAAAAAAATTGCCTCTAATTTAAAGATTTACAATAGGCCCTAAAGACATGCAGCTATTTTTATTTAAAATTATATGTAAGAGAAAAAAAAGAGAAAAATAGCTCGTAATATATTTTTAACCTTGAGGAAAACTACTTTGGTAAATTTATATAGCTTATGTTGCTTTCGAGCATAAATTGTTATAAAAGATGAAGGATAAACGTGTTTCTTTCTCACTTATGCTAGGTGACCGAATTTATTGTGAGAAGTTTCAAAATTTATAGTAATATTGTTAACAGAGAAACTGAGAACACCTGAGATTCGTGCTACAATGTTTCATCCTGTTGTAAGACGTTCAAATGTTACCCGGATCGGTTTAAGCAATGTTGCTACAATGTTGCAAAAGCTTACAACAACTGGCTGTACGTTAAATGCTACGAAAGAAGCTATGCCACGCTATCGTTCGTTATAATAAAAAAATACAATATTCAGCTATACCCAACAGCTCATTAAATCGTCTTTTGCGAAACAAGAGTTACAATTAGACGATAAATCTCGTAACTGTATCGGCTTTGCCTTTGAAGTGCATAGGTGAAACTTCAATTTCGAATCGTCTTGGATTGATCTTCTATTGATTATAATCAAAATTGTAAAATAGAGCAAAAAATGTATTAATATATACTATAAATTTGTAACTCGAAGGAGGCTCTCTCAAAATAATATTAATATTTATTTTAAGGATTTTGTAAGAAAAGAACCACATAGCTATCAGACGAATGAAGAACCATGGCGAATCATAGTGAAAATGCGTGATTTCAGAGGCTATGCAATATATTTGAATATATTTAAAATTAAGGTGTCGTTTTTTAATTAGGATGCATAACAGCCAATTTTTATGGTCGCCTAATAGTATCATTAAGTGATAGGAAAGTTAACATATTCGGTCCTAATCAATTAATATTTTGGGTGCCACATTAAATACAGTAACGTACTATAAATACTTTTTGTAATCGCTATATATAAGGTGTTCTTCGAAACCGAATTTTTTCAGAGTATCTTTTAGCAAATAAAATTCCAGCAACAACCTAATATTTGGTCCGCAGAATCTATAAATATTCAATCTTTGGCGCTTCTCAAAAGTAGTTTGCTAAACTCTGTTTTGTCTTCAAAATTCTATTCACTTCAATCACTTCATCTTCTTTGTACTGTTGAAAACTATTGTCTTTTTTGTTAAAAAATCTTTTCTTCTTATTCAAAGTAGGTAAAAAGTCCTTAATGTCAACAATATAGTGATGCTAACAAATGAATTCTTACATCTACAGATAATTATTACAACGATGAGACAAACCTACTGGTGGAAACCTTTACGATCGTGAAATTCGTAACAATGACATTGTTTGCAACGGAACACGTTAATACAACAAACGATGATTATTATTTCTTCTATGTATAACTTTGTTTGTTCTTTAGTCGTAGTGCTGCACCCTATACTTTAACTAGCCTATAATTGGACCATTTCCTCTAATAATCCTATCATCTATGTGATTCTATTCTTTACGCGATATTCTGCTACTATGTTCTCTTCCACACACCGTCGCTGAACTGTTCCACTTGCGGAGGAAGTAAATAATCCGCAGTATCCTCAAGTATCCTTCTGCATACTTTCTCTGGTCTTCGGTTACAAAAAACGATACAGATTTCTGCCATAATCGCGTGGTGCATCAGGTCCAGCACACTCTGCGTTTCCTCGTCTCTTTTGCTTTTTCATTTTTCGTATTACGAAAAGTGAATGTCAGTGGCATTTAGCGTTCCAATGTGGCACGGCCCGTCCAAGGAAATCTGGTGCGTGAATTTACCAGTGCACGAAGGTTCTCGCTATGGCGACCTCGTGAGACATCGCGAGTCTACTTTCGAGGATCGCGAATGCGCGATGGAGAAAGTACTCTTTTTTTGGATTCCCCTCAGCCGAAATCGTGGCTGCATGTAAAGTACGGCCGTTCATGCAGAAAGAAACTCGATTACCATAATCGAGCTACCCGCTCCACGCGACAACTCTTCCGCTAGTTGCGATCGAAAAATCCGAACGATCGAGGGATTCAAGGGATGAGTTAGGGGAAGTGGTCCAAATACGGGCTACCTTTATTATTTTAGCGTTTATTGCCTAACATGTTGAAGGTACCTAATCGTTTACATATCAACGTATATGTATAACATGTTAACTTTCTGACGTAGAATTAAAATATGTTGAATAAAAATAATGTTTGCTACATATTACAAAGTTAAAGTAACAGAGAAAATTTTAATTTTTGAAAGTGTCGTCTAAACATGGGCCACTCATAATGAGATAATATAAAATAAAAATGAAAACAATTGCCTTTTCGCGGAAAACTTCTCTTTTAGAAGCTCTCAATGTTAGCAATATAGTGCTCTTAGCAAATTAATCCTTACATCGACAGGTAATTATTAGAACAGTGAAAAAACAAACATACCTGTGAAAACTATTACGATCGAGAAATTCGTAACAATGATACTGTTTACAACAGAATACGTTAATGCAACAAACGACGGTTACTATTTCTTCCTTATTTGTTACTTATTTGTTCTTTAGTCGTAGTTCTGCACCGTTTCTGACACACGACAGCACTTAATAAGCCTTATACTTTAAGTAGCCAATATTTGGACCATTTCCTATAGTCAAAAGTGATAAAAATGACAAAATTTTTACGTTGTAAATATTCGAGAATATTGTGGATAAATTTTAACCCTTTCGTTGTAGTAAAGTTCCAGTCTATTCATTGCCATTGCAAACAGTGCAAGGTTTGCTAAATTGCGATTTACTAACATTTTCACCAATCAATAATAGCACGACTATTTTCTCCAAATTTGAATGGAAGCCTTAGAATGTAAATTTTAGTTTATTGTATTTTATTGTCCTTGGGGTGTCTAGAATGATATAAACTGGATAAGTTAGGTTTAAGTTCAATTTGAATGATACAAGTATGTGTAAGTATAAATGTAATTATAAGGAAACGGAATTCTTTGCATTCCTATATGGGAACAAACAAAAGATCTAGCTAACTATAAATGTGACCAACTTCCATATTTTCCAAGCAACCTATACTTCTAGCAATTATTCCCTTCCTATAATTTTATAATAATTTTATGTCAATCTGATATAATTTTGAATAATTTCAAATTCATACACGTTCATATCATCCTTACAATCATTCTATAGCTTTCCTTTCTACAAAATTGCAATCAATGGTAATTTTGTATCTCCTGAGCGAAGAAAAATCGGATTTCAAACGGTTTAAACGATTCGTTCGAAAGAATCGATCAACGAATCGAAGCGTAACGTCCGACGAATTATCGGTAATTAAATTCTAATTAGTCACTGCATACGCTGCGCCGCAGGCTATTCAATGGGCGTGAGATAAAGATAAACGAGATCGCGAACGAAGATCGACAAGAAATATCGGGTAATTATATCGATGTGTATTCTGTCACATTACATCGGTATCTTGCGCACCGTTTTCTGATCGAGCAATTTAAACACGCTGGAAGAAAATGGCCAATTTGTAGCACAAGTAGAAAGTCGAGACACATCGTGCGCCGATCGATCTCGCTGATCATGCGAATGCTTGAGTTCGGCTCGTAACGCGTACTTGTCGCATGCACTTGAAGGTTGCGCATAGACGTTGCTCCGAACGATGACATGCAAAACATTTTGCCACTCTAGTTTTTGTTATCTCTTTGTAGCTTGTAAAATTAGTGGTAAAATGTTAGCAGAATGATTCGAGTTGCGGAGGAGAAAACTGTGTGTAAATTCATAGGTACGAGAAAAAAGTTATTATTCCATTTAAGGAGAGTAATTTATAAAGAAGAAAACCTTGGAATTTGGAGGCTTTGGAAATGTAGAATTTTTCTTTACGATTCTTTCCTTTAATAGATTCACTTTATTTAACAATAAATGAAACATTAACTTTTGCCGAAGAACTGAACGCCTTAAAAGTTTCTATTACGCGTTCTATTCTTCCTGTTCCCAAGAGAACATTTGAAATTACGCAACAGTACACGAATTTCTACACCAAATTTAGATCCTTTCAACTGTACAAAACAACTGAGAAATAATTCAATTTGTTTGGTAATTAACTTTCAAACCTATTACACAACTCAATAAAGAATGCAAGTGGTATCACCGATATAATATTAAAGGAACGCGCGAGGTACGCCAAGAGCGAGTTGGAAAACAACATTTGAATGCGTAAGGAAAACAGCGAACAGAATGTGCATACATTTGCAGTAATGTGCAAATGAGAAAGGACTTATAAAGAAATGTAACAAGCTGCCATTATACAAACAAATCATGCGTATAAAGTTTTAACCGTTACTAAAATTACTACTTTACATAGACTGCTACTCATGAGTTTGCGATTCTGGGTATTAATGATTCGCTACAATATTTACGATTTATTCTATATTCATGATTTATATTATTATATTTAATATTATTGCCAAGTTACAGATTTTTATGCGTTCATTAAAGGTGCAAAATCCACATGATACTCGAAAATATCCAAAGTATACAAAGTACAGTAGAAATTACAATATTTAGGGGATAAAACAATTCCCTGTTTAATTTAACTTAATTTATTTAACAGGTAAGCATCGTTTAATACGGTAAGTATAATACAGAAAAGTTGTTACAAATAAAATACATAAAGAAATATATTAAAAAAGAGAAAGATACTCGTAAAAAGAAAACAAAACAGAGGAAGAAAAAAAGTTCTGGGTATTTTCTTGAGTACTACGATTTTTGCACGTTTTCAAATAAAGATAGAGAGCAACGAAAAAAATCCAATAAGTGTGAAAAGAAGTTGATTGAGCTACAAGTACGGTCGATGCAACTATTAGCAGTGACATTAATCTTACGATGATGTGTATAAAATTGTTGAGAATTTTTAAGATTTACAACTGCAGCATTAAGCCTCAACAGCTCAAGAATATCAGGGATTTGACTGTTTATAATTTTACAATTGCTTCCTTTGTCCCCTTTCTTCGTTCTTAATTTTGAAAATATGAATTTGCATAAAAATCCGCAGTTCAATTATTACCTTTTTATAGCTGTGCGTATTAAATTAACTCGTTGTCCTATGATTATTTTATTACATTACTATGTGTTAGTTGGTCACTGCATTCATATTACGTCACGTACAAATAACTTGAATATTGTTGGCAATTTTTATTTATTAATCTCGAATCTTATAAAACAAAGCTAAAATTAGACTTAAAATTACATTTCACCTTTCATAGAGTTTCCCTTTTTTGAATCTGCAACATGATTCATAGCACGATATTGTAATCCAAGGGGTTCAAAACACGCACGTTAAAATTCAACAACTTATTGGTATTTTTCTCGCTAAAAAATCATGTCACCCTGTTCTCTCCAAACTTTTAAACGATAATGTACATTCATTATCTAATTAAAAATCTCTCTCCATTCTTGTCCATCTTTACTTCAGTCTATTTCCTCCTTCGTTTGCCACTGAAACTTTCCGCTTTATCTATATCTACCTAGTTGTCATGAGCGATCTGACATTTTCTGCAAGTGCATACGAAGAAAATGGCCGCGACTATTTCGCAACCTGAAACAGGTCCGCCAAATTGTAAGCATGAGGCTCGTCAAAGTTGTAATTCTCGTTCCACATCCATACGTTTAACGTACACGCGATCTACACGCTCTACGATGGTTAGAGGGGAACGCATAAAATTCCTCTCGAAGCTGTCTCGCCAGTCGTCTTCGGTCATTTTGCCGCGGGAATTCGCGAATGGGCGAAATCGTTTAATTGTTTTCGGTTACCATTACACGCGAGATTCTTCGGCAACTCGTGCGACGACTCGTCGAAACGTGGATATATTCAGCGCACGTTTCATTAGACGGCATTACGAAGGCGATCCTACACGTGTTTTATAGTTATTCCTAAAAACGTTCCTGGTTTGGTAAGATAGAAATGGTACTACGCGTGAAGCTTCGTTAAGTGGACTTTCTACTTCGCAGACGTAAAACGGTACATTTTTTAGTCCGATCTAAAAACGAGAAGATATAGGAAATTGCGCGTTGTTTTGTAACTGACAATGAGTTATCTTCATTCAATTAGTAACTCGTATATTTATATGTTTGTGTATATATTTGTATATTTATACATTTGCATATTTATATATTTGCATATTTATATATTTGTACATTTATATATTTCTACATTTGTATATTTGTATATTTGTACATTTATATATTTGTACATTTATATATTTGTACATTTATATATTTGTACATTTATATATTTGTACATTTATATATTTGTACATTTATATATTTGTACATTTATATATTTGTACATTTGTATATTTGTACATTTATATATTTGTATATCTATATATTTATATATCTATATATTTATACATTTATACATTTATATACTTATATACTTATATATTTATATATTTATATCTTCCGTTGTTTTTCCTTTTCTTCTTTTTTTTACTTTGTCTATTCAACGCTAAAACTATCGGCGATTAAAGTGTACTTATTTGCACAAAGCTGATTAAAATGATAGCATGTTAGCAAAAATACTTTAATCACGCTATTTTATCACAATTTATACAATTTTTTTCGAAAAATGACATACGTGTCGAGTTAATCATCTCGGTAACTCTATTGTTAAGATGTGTGTTCATACCATTATTATATTAATAAAATTAATCTGTTCTAAGTATCGAAAATGCTTAGCTTCAAGGATCCGTAGCGAAAGAGTTAGAAAGTACCTTTATAGATGTGGATCTGTTACGGTAGAGTTATCATGCGTAATTGCTGATAAATCGAACTTTTTCTTATCGGATTCCGTATAATATAGGTTAAACGACAATCGTTTACTTTAAAAACTATTCCATTCACGCGGATAAAATTCTGATGAATTTCTGAATGAAAGTTACATCAGCGACTCTAGTGCATATAACACCTGTTTGATTCCAAACAAACTTATGAAACATAATAAATAAGCTGTTGAAATCAATCCCACACATCATTGATACTTTTTCGTCTCCCTTTTTGCGCCCGAAATTCCCTTGGAATCTTTCATTACATTGTCCAGTGACCGATTTTAATCAATACAAAACACGTTCAACTAGTGACTTTTCTGCGCTCGAGAAAGTATTCCGTAAACATGCTGACTGATCCTGATTTATAACCGAAATCGTCACGCAATTTGTGTTATGCGAAGCATTAAAAAATCTTCAGTGAAAATCGTAAAGGTTGTACGCAGTTTGCCAAACTTAAAGATTCATCGTATATGTAAATGACACTTCTTTAATTTCGCATAAGAAATCTTTACGAGAACTCGGCGATTGAAGACTGATTAAATTATCAGATTGAGATATCTCGATTTACGATTATGGCGTGAGGAATGAAACGATAAACGCTACCTTGCACCTGCACACCTCATTATCGATACTCTTCTACCATCAATTCAATTTTCTTTGTTTATTCAATCGATTTCATGCAAAACGAGTAAGTTGTCATCCAGAAAAACGATTTTTTGACGTACCATCCTATGTTGTTTCTTATTTTTCCAATTAAAAGCAACGAATAAAAAGACGTACGATTGCGCGACGAAAGTTCGCTCGTCTGCATAAAGCTTAATTTGCTGTACCGACAAAAGTTTAGCGAATAAAACGATGGATCTACAGATGATATTTTGCAATGTTCCTTTATAATTTGCAATGTTCTAAAAATGAATTTTATATTTTCTTTAAACTCAACTGTATCTGATTTAACACTGACATTATTACCGAACCTAAAGTAATGACTAGACTGTGGATGTTTATGCAATTATAGAAAGTTTAAATATGTAAAAATGTACAGAATGCAAATGGTATTAAAAAATACAACAAATGCTAAAAATGAAAGACAAATTATAGTATTTAGAGGGGGAAATAGTCCCCTATTCAAATCGCATCCCGTTAGTTTTATTTGTAAAAATCCGAATTTGTATAAAGATCCGTAGTCTAGCAATGACCAATGGTATAAATACGACACGCTTTTGTTTAAAGCGGCGAGTCGTGCTGCGAAAGTTTCGCGTTTCAACGAATAATATAAATCGACCTTTCTAGGGTCTTGCGAGCCGCGTGTTAGACACCACTGCACTGCTATACGATATTCAATTAGGACATAGTAGTATAAGACGAAAAGTAAAGTAAAAGCAAAAGAATCGCGAATCGCGCGTGATATCAGTTTTGCAACGTTACAAATGAATGATTACAATTCTTCGCGTGACGTTATTTGAAAAGCGGCGAGCGCCAATATAGAAGTTTCTATCCCTCTGAAGAGGGACGTCAATTAGAAGAAGATCGAAACGGTAAGGGGAATGTAAAGTCTCTCAAAGATCTACGACATAATTACACCGTGCATCGCATTTTTCTGTCACGCGATGTTCTTGCATTAAACACGGCGGATCTACACTCGTGATCAGATGACTTTTACTTCGCGAATCTCGGCAGGGTCAATTCGTACCGATCTCTCGGGTAATAGATCACGTTCGCGCTTTCGTCTTCTGCTTTTGATTAATTGGATCGTTCATTCTATGTCTAAAATGATTGTTTCGTTTCGATTTTCTCGCGATCCTTTTCTATTAGATTTATTTAAAAAAAAAAAAAAAAAAAAAAAATGGCGCTAAAATTCCTACTGCTATGAACAATTTTGGAATGCCCGTAATAATTAATCATAATATCGTTTGTTTGCTGCAACAAAGAATTATAGTATGCCTCATAGTCTACAAAATTAATAACTATGGTGTATTTCGAAGGAATTTGTGTACAGTAGATATTATCCTTAAAATTGCTATTATGTCGGATTCTTGCGAGTTATTTCTGTTATTTTATATATTTTTTCCTTTTCTTTTTTGTTGTCTACCACCACCTATAATTTCTCTATTATGTCATATACCGAGGGTATATCCCGTAAATAAATAAATAAATAAATTATTCCTTCAAAATAGGAACAAAATACTTGAGACTTGTAAATTTACGAAGACGTTTATAACTAACTATACATCGAAGTTACTTATAATTTTCTACGACAAAAATTTGGTTTCCACCGCCGATTATTTTTATGAAAAAGTGCTGATCCTAAAGTGATCATAACAAACGTATTCAATTGTATTCAAGCAGAAGCATTACGCGTCAACCTAGCATAACACATTCAACTTGGCAGGAAATTTCTATCGTTACGAATCATGACTAAACTTGAAAATCCGGAAGTAGGAAGTATTATGGTGGGAAAAGCAAGAAAAAGGCTGCCAAAGAAACCGAAACCCACGCGATTTGGTCGCGGTAGATTCGTCTGGCAACACTCGCCCGAGCAAACGATAACGACTCGACTCACTTTCGTTGTTACTATTTGATTGATTGCGGCTGCTACCCAATGATGCACGGCGAGGCACCGTTTACTATTTGTACTCGTCGCATTGCTTTCTCGATTCGCAATAGCGTCGTCTAATGCAAGCCTATCCAGCCGCGAGCTTTAGCGTGAAATCCAACGGAATCCTCTGATTAATCAAACTTTTTACTCGGCGTGATCTGAATTGGAGCACAAACCAATGATCCTCCCGCGACTTGCGACATCGAGACCGATACGTTTACTACCAGCCTTTCGACATTTTTTCGCAATAATTATTCGCCAATTTACAATTCGTATTGCAGATAAAAAGAATTCCAAGCAATTCCGAATCCACCTGCCTAACAGTTTTAATTTTAAACGGGAGTGTTTTCAGCTGTTACAGAAATAAAATAATGTGATAAAATTAAAAATTGTATAAATTGAGGAACTTGAAAATTCTAGGTTCGAATCTCTTCCCTAATGAATATTCAACCTCCTGTAGCTCCGTATAACTTGGAAGTGGCAAAGCCTATATTTATATTTTTCAATGAAATTTTATTCGGCAATTATTGTAGAGTTATTGTTAAACCAGCATACTATTATACCAACAGCGAACGATTTACATGTAACAATTATTATTCCCTAGATTCCGGATCAAATTAAAGAAATTTTGATTAATTATAATTCCTTTCATTCAACCAAACAAAATTCCGGCTATACAGGATTAATGAACTGCCGTATTTATATCAAAACGCGTATCGTGATTTGAAGCAACAAAAATGACATGCTTATCAAAGTACATAAAATAATGTCACTTATTATAAGTTGTGTGATGACACAGATATTACACATTGGTTTGCGAAGGTATAATTAATTGATTTGTGGAGAGTTCAGTTAAAAAACTGGTTAATTTATGACTATCAGTTTAATGTTTTATTGGGTTCGTAAACGCGCTACATGGTATAGCGCGTATATAAGAGTTACTTTGAAACGTATGTTTATTTGATGAGGAAACTGAAATTAACCAGTCTTTTATTTTCACGATAGATTTGGATTTTTTAATTATGCATCGTAACTGTTGAATTTAAGCCACGTAAAATATTATTAGCTTGTTGGAAGCTCATTACAGGGTATGTATGTATTTCACTTAGCATTCCTTAAGTAGTTTTCTTACTTAAGTACTTACTGATGTGCTCGTGAATTTGTTATAGCATACGCCAATTATATAGGAGCCCAATGCTACTTAGGTTAATTCGAAGTTAGATTATATAAAAGGGGCAATACAGTTATACCAAAACAATTTAAAAGTAAAAAATTCGGATTTAGAAAGAAAGTGGATAATCGATAAACTGAATCACTGAACTTGGAAGCTATATTTTTTCATTACGTAACTATTTTTATTACGTACCAAATAAGGATTTACGACATTAAAATATTTTATAAATTTTGAATTTATAAAATTTGTAAACTCTATAAAATCTATAAAATCTATAATATCTCTAAAATCTGTTAAATTTATAAAATCTATATTGTGCGAAAAAAGACTTCTACAAAATATTCTACTTCCAGGAATTTGTTAAATTTTTTAAATACTTATTGTTTCGTTTATATTTTGCAACAGATTTCCTTCTTTAAAAAAACAAAATCAAAATAAACAATGTAGCGTAAACAATTGTGGAAACAAAAAATTCCACTGTAGAGAAGTTAATGAGGTTCCATATCTCAATCTAAAAATGACAATAATTTCTTTTATTTAAATTTAAGTGTATTTATTATATTTCATCTAAATACCCCATAAATAGAGCGAACAAACAAAAAACAACTATTTCATACTTTATTAAAAAGAAGGTCCGTTGTTAAAAAGTTCAAATTCATTCATAGCATTGGAAGCTGAAATTTTTCACGGTCAAGCAACTTCTTCATTCTCGATCCGGATTTCATATGACAACCAAACATTATCAGAGCGCATAATTACGACGTTCGAAAGCAAACAAGGTATGCACCGAACATGGCAGCGGGTTAATTGCCTTTAGGTGGCTCTACAATCCTGTGTAATTTGTACTAATCCTCGGAAAATTTGACTAAATTATGCAATCAATTACAATATTCCGTCTGCTGTTCAAATTCTCACGACTTTCATAACCTTACGCAACGAAACATAAGCGCGGTTTGCGCGTCTCTTATGTAACGAAAATCGAATGTCCTTTTAGCATCGTATAATTCGCTCGTAAAAGGACTTCACGCTTCACGATCTTGCGTACCTTTCGTCCTGAAGGCCTTTTCTTCATCAATTACGCTTACATTACGTATATCTTATTGCTGATAGCATGTCCTATCTCGTATAGAATATTTTCTTGACTCTTAATATT
Organism: Eucera pruinosa; assembly: GCA_028830335.1. Lineage (NCBI taxonomy): Eukaryota > Metazoa > Arthropoda > Insecta > Hymenoptera > Apidae > Eucera > Eucera pruinosa. The sequence continues at coordinate 6,778,050 of JAMYCR010000005.1, forward strand.
CTGTCGTATTTAGATTTCCTTGAATCGATTGAATTTATAGATATTAATATTACCCCCCTCTGCTTTACGACTTTTTAGTGAGGACATTATCGGGTGTAATTTCCGAGGAGTAAATCGGATATAAATTGTATCTCTTAGACTTCGATTTTACGCATTAAGCACAATGGATATATTTTGTCCGCGACTATTTTTTTTCTTTTACTGTTTTAAACTTTCAAAACATTTGGAAAAATTCTGAAATACTCACTGAGGTATCTTAAATATACCATCGCTACTTGAATTAAATGTTTTGTAGGGTTAATTAGAAACCGCAATCTTCCCTTCGATGATATTCAAGAGTGAAAATTGAGAAGTCGTAATATATTTATTAAAGTGAACACATAAATTACTTACGTCATTAGAAGACAGATAAAAATGTTTTTCCATTAAAAAGCAGGCATAAGAAAAAGATCAAAATTCATCAGCTTGAAGATCCCCAAAATTATAATAATCTATGATAGAGAAGAAAATTATGATTAATATTCAAAATTACATACAATTTAAAATGAATATTTGGTGGTAACATTATATTCTTCCCATTCTCTCGCGTTGCTTTTCGACTCTCAAGATTCCTACAACAGAGGAATCCTTCAGCATACAAAAAAGATCGAAGAAGATTACCGATAAAAATCATGTAAATATAGTTGACCAAACATATTTCACAATTTATAAATAAATGATTTCAGAAATAATAGTGAAACAAGATGAATATATTTTACAACTCAATATATATTGAATTAGTTTAAGCCCCAAGCTTCCTCTCTCGCAAAGTTAAAGTACGACAAAGAAATTTTTATCGGTCTACTAATAGCAAAAGTAATCGAGATGGTCACATTAGATATATTTCCAATTGCGACAATTAACCTCTCACCGTATGACCTTTTTACTGGCTACAAATAGCTGTTCATTGTTTTACCATCGTGTAAAATGCGTAGCACTGTAATACTGTAGTTCGTTTCTACTTTCGTTAGTAATCTTCAATTGCGTATACTGAAATGGTAGTTAAAGTCGAAACTAAACACAAATGCAAACACAGTGCGTTCTTGTTGCATTTAGACTATAAATTCTTCACGGGTGGATCTCATTATTATTAGACAAAGGGTTAACAGGTCCCTAACCAATATTAATCCAGTTTATGATATATATCCCCTAATTTAAGCGATAGATTTATCTGCAGACAACTAAAAGCAATCATAGAAAATCTGATTAAAACGCGATGGAGAACCAGAAAGAAGATATATAACAACATAACAATGATTGAAACTACGTGATAACAAAATAATAAGTGCCATTTGTACCTATTACTCGTAAAAATATGTGCTCAGAAATGTAAGGATTTTTACGTTACTAATGCACCTAAACAACATAACCGGTATCTTTTATTGAATGGAATTATTTACATAGACAAGAGTGAAGTTAACCCTTAATTACTACACCTATTAAAACTTATGTCTGCAAGACCGCTAATAATTACTCATTTATCTCAAATTTTCTAGGTTTGATTTCAGTACGTGAATATTACCATAATTGAAAATTTTGCAAAGTGATAAGCTCGTGAATCATGCAGAAAGTGAAATAGAAACGCATAAGTAATTATTATAAACGATCTCGCAGACTGACAATAGTAGTTAAGAGTTAAAGACAATGGAATTAGGGTAACGAATCTTTCAATATAGTCAATAAAATGTCTCTACCAATGGTGCGTCTATCTCAAAATTACGCTACACCAAATTTTTCGTTATGAACCGACCATATGCATCCCCGGCCAGGCATCCAATGAAACGCATGACAAGATTTGAAATACTCTCGGCATTCAAAGTGTTAAAAAGATGATCCCCGGTATAACTTGTTAACCAATTTCAATAAGATCGGATGGCGACTGGACGTGATGTATTTCGGAGAGCACGGAGACACAATCGATGTCTCGAATCGAGGGCAGCAGCCGGCGGCTCGTTTAGAGAAAGGAAAGTCAAACGTGGACGTGGAGTCTACGCCTCCTCCTCCCTTCTTTTTCTCTCTTTCTCACACTCTTAGCCCCTTTTCCTTTTCTTCTTTAACTGTTCTCGTGTTCTCTCTCACCTGGAGGTTGTTAGCTCAAAGTAAGTAAGTAAGTAAGTAAGTAAGTAAGTAAGGTAACTTGTGTCCCCTTCCCCATAACGTTTCAGAATCATGCTTTTGGGGAGCTTTCCACCACCATGTGCCACCGCCGCACACGTAGTCGATAAAGAACTACACGGGTACACACGACCAGCTAGTGAGGTTACCGCATTATATGAGACACTCGGTCAGTAAGTCTCTAACCAACAATCACTCGACACTCCGAGCTATTCAGCAAGTGGTCACTGACTATACTGGACAGACCAAGCCAGTAGAAGTGGCTGACTATCGCACGACCTCCCGTCCGAGATCAGTGGTGACCAGTCGAATTTATCTGACATAAGTCGGCAAAAAGTCTCGGCCAAGTTTTTTCACCGAAAAAATTCTCTCAGCTTCTTTTTTTTTATTTTATTTTTAATTAATTCCCCTGGCCTTGAGGTTGATCTTCGAAATCGAGTTTCCTTTTCTCGCGAAGATTTCGGTTTGATTGTTGATCGTCGTGGTTCGTAAGATAGTGCGTCGAAAGTGATCTATATCGCGATCTTTGGTTTCGAGTATTCATCGGTTCGATTGACTATACGAGTCGGTTTATTGGAGTTTGGCCAGCAACGTGGAGCACGTGGAGGCAGAATGTATAGGTAAGTTACTGTTTACCCTTTACCACCCTTCAGAAGTCTATTATGGGGCTGTAAATTTCAGTGGCTGCCTAAGTTTCCGGCTACATCGTATACAGTGGCTACAAAAAGTATTCGCACACACCTATTCTATATTTCAATTGGAAAACGATAACTCTGTATAGCCGCATAAGAGCATTGTTTAACCCTTTGACTTAAAGTAACGCATCTCGAGAAAAAGTGGTTCCTGGATATCTCGGAGACCTTAACACATGAAACAATCGAAATATATTTATTCGAGGAGACTCGTTAAGTACAATATAGAATTTTGTACAAATCATGTTTTTTTTATTAGAGAAATTGTTGTTAACTAACAAATGACTTTGGGTAGCAGCTCTTACTGATTCGCTCTGTGTAAACGTACGGCAGATTTTATATAATACAACGTAAATTGACTTCCTAATTTACCATTATATAATAATATTCGAAGATTTATTTTAACAGCAATGTAATGCTTTATTATTTTAACTTTTTCGCCTTAACAATTTTGTAGACGTAAACTATGCATGCATTCTTAATTATACCAATTCTTCGTAGCGACGACGATCACTCTAATATCGATGTGTAAATACTTTTTGTAGCCACTGTAATTTTGTATAAATTTAAATTGCGCATTAGTACAATCTTTTCTAAGAACAATTTAGTAGTGTGATATTTTATACACTGCAGTACGAAATATAGTTTTACAACAGGCTTTCATTTTTCAGTAATTTTCACCTTAATTTTTGGGCAATATAAAATAAATAAATAAATAAATAAAAAACTTGAATCTAGTTACAATTGAAGCAAATCAATATGCGGAAAAACTTCGTGACATATTAACTATTAATTTTTATTTTTCTGTATTCTTTTTCTCGTTATAAATGTCCGTAATAAATTATGATTACCGATAATATAATTGTATAGATTAAAGTGAATCTAAAGTTTAAACGCAAACTCTATTAGATTATTAGTTAAATAAATTCGTATTACGGTAGTATTCTCGTTGTTTCTACAAACTATTATTTACCTAAATTTCGAGAGTTCCGAGTCCATAAAAGTAGCAGAAAGTTTCGAGTTTCGAAGATTCGAAACTTCTTGAGTTTCGAGGGCTTTCGAGGCTTCAACGTTTTGAGTCTCCCATCCCTAGTTCATAAAACAAGAACATTCGCTAACGCATATAAGCGTCCATAGTATTCAAAGGGTTAAATAAATCTAGTCTTAAAAAGCTACTTACTCAGTCTGCGATCACCATTCGAAGTAACTAACTGCCGATAAACGGCGCGTATTCATGCACTCGCGTTTAAGGTAACACATTTCACAATTCGTACGCATAAAGAAACGTAACGCGGCACAACAATTGCGATTCATTGAGAAAAAAAACCTCTACCCTGAAGTAACGCCTATTAACATTGTTAAGTGAATTACCTTAACGGATTCTATTCTCGATCCGTAGCTTCGCGCAGCCGGCGAAAAAATAGGATAAAACCTCTACGATTTATCGATGACATAACAATCCTTCATTGAATTCTGCTTGTTTCCATCGGTACGAACTCGCGGAGTTTAAGCAGCTATGCATCACGGATCGAAGCGGATCGATTTTACAATTTATATCGAACAGAAAACGTATCGACTTTGCGATTTATATTCGAAAGGAAACGAGGATACCACGAGTTTGGATATAATTCGATCGAGCGGAGAGCGCATCGAGGAACTCGCGAAATTGGATTCAATCAGTCGTTGCATCGAGTAGCGAGGAAAGTGAAAGGAGAATCCGCGATAGACGCAACGAGAAAGTAATCCACGATCTTTATTCCGATCGACCTGTTATCTTAACCGCGTTTCTTGTACGCGTGACAGCGTAATCTGCGATCTTAACAGACGTTTCTACCGGAAATTGGAAATTCAATATTAATAATAGTCTCGATCTATACGTAGGATTCAGTGCACGTTACGTGGTCTATGCGTACATTAACGATCAAAAGTTTTGGATCACTTGTTCGATAAAAGAGGAATTCGACTTTTTTGTAAACTAAGTTGTAAGTAAACGAATAAATATTTGAAGTTTCAATAGTTGGGCAAAATGATTTACTTGTTTGCGGATCTTTATGCAAATTCATATTTTTATAAATAAAATGGAATCCGTTTATTATAATCACGAATAATGTATGTTATCAAATGGCTATTATTATCATAATTAATGGGTCTCAAAACACTTTACATAAGATTGATTAAAAATACTCCGCCTATTATAATCAAACTTCGGTTATTGATACCACGTTTGACAATTACATTTGGAGACAAACGATAAGTCGTAATATATGAACTTTTTCTTTGAAGATTACTTTTAATCGAAGCATACCTTTTATCTTTTACATAAGTGCATTGCAAGAAGTATCAGAAAACACGTAAATAAAATAAAGGAGAAGCTAGAGAGACCTTGAATGTTCTTAAAAAAGATACTGTACCCATTAAACTATGTACAAGTGTCATAGCCAGTATTTACGTACGTAAAACTAAAAGAACGGACTTTCATAGAGATTTGTTTAACCCTCTAAACGTTATAATTCGTATTTTACTTTAAATATTTCATATATTTTTATATATTATATGGAATCTGTTCCTTTTGCCAAATTAAACTTGCCGTAACTGCTAAAAAGTGTGCAATTCAGTCAACTGATTGTAATAAAACGAGTTGAGTAATGAAAACTTGCTATTCTCTGCGTAATGTTATTAGCCGGTTATTCTTATCAAAAATTGCAAATCCCAAAGTGATTAAAACGGGCGGATTACACCGCATAATTAACACGTTAGTTTTCTATGTTTCGCTCCGGGAGCTACAATAGAATTCAACATGTTCCAATACACAGTACACAGTGATATTTGATTTGTGTAAAGTAGTAGATTTTAATGGGACTGTTTAATTGTTGTATAATGCACTTTTTTGCTCTATCTGTGCTTCATCTATGTTGTTCAACATTTTTTTAATCTTATTGGACTGATTGGAATGTTCGTGCCGCATTATATTTATATTGTATTTCACAATGTTTTCTGAAATAACCAACGATTAGATCTAAATGTACCTTAATATGGTTTTAATTTACAGTTTAAGTTCGATATCTTTTATTCCATCGCATGAAAAGTTATGGAAAAAATTGGGAATACTTTAATTAGTGGAATACAGGTCTGAAGATTTTTACAAATTTTTTGACAGTTGAAGCGAGCTGTAAAAAATTCAGAAGTGCCCATCTTTTATTGAAATTTCCAAGCGACTATGTTTACATTTCTATAGTTAGTTCCACAATTATTGGATTGGAGCATCTTGCCATCTCACATGTTTTTCTTAAACTGAACTTGAACTATCCCATTAGGAGTCGTTTATCCTTAAGCGTTAAATGTTTACAAAAATTGTATAAATTAACAACAGGCAGTCGGTTATTAGGCATTATTGAATCGCTTATGAAATGCTCGTTTCTAAATAAATAGTCTCTTGATATAATTTGCTTAGCGATAACGTAATTCTAATTGCACGGCATATACTAGATTTAGTTCGAATGCCTGCGGTTTCGTATTTTTCCAGAGTCACTTCTCGACTTTTCAGCTTTCGCTGGCTTCCGCTACGCTGGTACGATTTCTTGCGTTTCTCGATCTGATTTCTCGCCGTTACGCGGTTAGAATACCGGGCCAATTCGCGTAATTCGACGCTTCGATAACGCATTTCAATTTGTCCTATACGAAAAACAGAAGAAAAAACACCAGGTGCAGTACTCGAACTTTCCATAAACTCCGAAAGATTTCTGTTTATTCAGTGCTTATTGTTTTTGAGTTTTAAAGACTCGAAATTTGCCACTATTTTCCCGATTCAAAACACGAAATTAATCCGCAGCTAGCTCGAAACCGGAAAAAATTGATAGCTCAATACAAATTTGCTCTTCCGACAATTCAGAATTTTGTTCAATGTTGGTTTCTATCTTTTTTCATTTACAGAAATAATGTTCGTGTAACTACGTTTAATAAAAGTTTCTGTCATTCATTCGATCTTAATTTTGTCTTTTTTTTGCATTAAAAAATAACTATTCTATTTGTTTCGTTCAAAAGCAGCTGAAAATAATAGATTATGCTAATTTTATAAAATTAAGCGAGACTAGTATATAATTCTAATTTTATGAGATTAGGTGAAAATAATATATTATACTAATTTCCATTCAATCGTGTGTAATAAATTGTGTAATAAAATGTTTCCTAACAAAATTTCGTGGAATTTTTAAGTCCTCACAAAATACTCCTTTTTTTAAACTATCAACAACATGTTTGAAGGTTTCGCGTTTTGAGAGTTTCAAAGTCTCAATAAATTTCGGATTCGAGTTCTCAGGATTTATATATGATCCTCTCAGAAGTCAAACTGATTAACTCCACTCTTTACAAACATCCGAATTTTATTACCCAAATACATAATTAAAGCTGTATTTTTCAAAAATCAGTTCGATTCATTTTTAATAGTTAATCAGTTTCGCGGTTCATATCAAATTTCGATTTAACTTTGGGAAAAATGATTAAGCAACATCGAATGAATGATCACACGAACAGCAGAATATTCAACGTGACTAACAACATTACGATAGTACTAATCACTGACACAATGAAGAGGCTGAGTCTATTATCCTTCTATTATTGATCATGTTACCAGGGATGTAACTGTGAGAAATTAGTTTATTACACTTTATTTAATGTTGCGCTCGAAGGATTCCTTTCGGAGCGTTACGCCTTCGATTTCATAACGCTTTCGTTACGTACTGGTATTTATAGATTGTAAACAATTGCGATCACTCAATCACACTGCAATCGCTGATCTCTCATTGACAAGACATATTAATCATTTCGTAATAATCACCGACTGTGTCTTATAGGTGGGTGAAGAAATAGAGATATAACGATTCTCCGTACTCGAAAGCTAAAATTTCGAGGAATCTGCTTCATTGCTTCTATTGTTGTCCGATAAAACGGTCTTCTAAAATAAAGTTCTTTTCTGTTGCATGATGTATTTCATAGCTAGACTATGAATATTTATGCAATTTCATACTAGGTTGGCCAAAAAATGTTTTCGCCTTTTTACTAATATTGCGATACAAAAATTAATATCTCAATAACACCACAAATGCAAATAAGCAAGTTTGACCCGAAAACATTTTGCCAGAGGTATTAATGCCATAAGAAACCCTACGAATTTTACGAACGATCCAATACGTTTCCAATTTATTTTATTTTATTATCAAATGTATTAGGTTCTACGACCGGCGTTTTTTATTCTATTATAATATAATTTTATTAAATTCTCGCCACGGAATGTTTTCCAACGAGTTTTCCTATCTGCAGCTTATTGCCAAAGAATCTACAGCATCTTGCTCCTTCATTTTTCTAAGATACACCTAAGTAAGAAGCTTGAAGACGCAAGCCGAACAAATTCATAAGATTCTAGACTAATCTATCCCTAGCGCAGTCGCGAGATTTATGGTGTTCAGATACGTTTCAAGAGGGATTCCTTGAATCGTATCGACTCCAGCTAGAGTCATTGACTGAAGGCAATTGGTTAATAGGCCTTATGAAATCGAATGCGTCGCGACCGGTTTATATCGGTGCGTTTCGTCCGTGAGAGGAGTTACGCGCAAGGTAACGAGAAAGAAAAGAAACTCAAGAACGTTCCTTTTTTGCGATTAGTGGACTGCGTACATTTTTACGCATTTACGGAAAATTTAAATGCGCAAAAAGATACGCAACGCGCAAACATCTTTTAACAGATTTTCTCCTTTTACTCTCTCATTTATTTACTAATTCCTGGATTACTCATCGAATGGTTTAATAAATCTATCCCTAGATTTACGAGCCTATCAAGTTTGACGATTTTCAGGTTCGACGTTTAAGTCTTTAACTTTGACGAGAATTATCGCGAATTCTACTGCGTTGAGATTGATATTTAACGATTAAAATATATTAGACGAATATGAACGTAATAAGAAAATTTAATACACCACGATTTGTACCTTTGATATACGAGTTTCAACCTAAATGGTCGAAATTATTATGTAATCATAGCTATTATAAATGGTAACTGAATCCGTCTCCCTTCACTTAAGGGATTAACTCTTTCGCTACGGCTCATTGAAGCTAAGAATTAAATTTATTGATAAGCACAATTCTTGTTAACCCTCTCCCTCGCGATCCTTTAATTATATCTATTTTTTCGCAGACCCGTTCAGTTATACAATCAACGTTCACAAATTCAATATTATAATTCTCGAATGTCATGAAACACTCGAAGAGAAACTTCAAAATCCTTGGTTGAAGTTCCAACGAAGTTTACAGCCAGTTTGTCACCAGATAATTTATATTACAATTTGATTTCACAGCATGCTCTTTACATCGCGTATCTTTCGCGTAATTCTTCATTATGGCAGAAAACAAGATTACCAAAGTGCACACTTCGCATCTTGCCTCGTTGCGATAAAATCCAAGGTGGGCTTGATCTTGATTACTTCTACATTCATTAAAAGGAAAAAAGTGACAGGGCAATTATAAATTCTGATACATCTGCAGATCTTCCGAAAGTCAACGCGTTAATTTCTGCGCATCTGATTGTCGTTTTTTTGATTTCCCAAATTGTGCAACACGCACGATCGATGGAAAGGATCGCGGCAATTACATAAATTCACCGAATAAGGTGTTAATCCTTGTATACATGCGCGACGTGCATTTGTGTATCTTAATCAATTTTTTGCAGCAGAGAAAAAAGAATTAGATTATATCGTGTTGAATTAATCGCCAAAGGCTGTAAACACAGAAGCTTTTCCTTTCCATTCTTCGGCGTTTCGAATTAAGAACGAGCAGTCTGAATTTCTAAACTTAATGTTTCAACTAGCAAACTGTTGCGTAATATCGATGGTATTCTCGTTGGCTAATAAGCAACCTGTCTTGTGCTCATTAATTAATATTTTCCTTTGGCAAAACAACTAAACGAGCGCCTAATTGCTGACAAAATAATCCCTGGAAAAATATTAATTGCTTCTGGAAAATAGAAAAAAAAAGCTTCTTATCCCGTTTCAATATACAGTTACCACTATTACCCTTTAACGATGTAATAATTTTACAAATTATTTCGGGTTCTTATTGCTTAAAATGATTCTTTGATCACATATCTGATTAATAAAATATATATATATAAATTCACTACTAAAGAATATATATAAAACTAGTTAAATAAGGTTAGAATGTAAATATATAACATTATATTAATATACGATAAATTTATTATATGTGACAGATATGTGATAGTAACTCAAAAAAAACATGTTTTACACTTTCAAAGGCACATAATAATATGCTTTTACGCATATCCGAGTCTCGCTTGAGATTCACCGTTAATATTCGGACACTACTTACAGCGAAATTCACCGAACACGAAACTCCTGATCTTAATGAAAGTTCGCGTGCCTGTAGAGCATAATGGTCTGTACGTGAAGCAATTCTTTTATCGACAAGAAATTTCTTTGAAGGATTGAAATCAACTCCCCAAAATTCAGTATTTATTCGTTTTTTAAATGCAACTTCGCCCGCGATTTTTTTTTAGCAACAAGATGATAGAATACCAAAAATTGAACACTCTTTTTAGGAAATTTTTTAGTCTATCTTGCACCGTCACAAAAATTCAGAGAAAATAAAAGTCGTCGCGAGCACTATAGTCGAAGTTCCTCAAATGCACATAGTGGGGAGCTGATCCTATTTTAATAATATTCTCTACAAGTAGTTCATCCACTCGATTATAGATCATGAGTGCCTTATTTATTTTCAAACTCAAACCAAAATAATTGAGAAGCTTGGAAAAGTTCAGTTTATGGGTATATGTAAAACTGGCATTGGGATTTAGAATTAATACCCCTACCAATATTTTTCTAGCTGAATCTAAGTTAGATCTTATAGAAGAATGCTCACGATCTTTGGGCTTTGGCTAATTCTATAAAATCTATTCGAATAGAGGAATTTTAGTTCATGAGATCATCAAATTGTTCCTATAAACAATTTTCAGCTTTTAGCGTTTATTAATCATGAAAAAGACAGTAACCTAATGCGCTTCGTATATCATAAAAAATTGATACAGTGTTACATTTAATTTAGAATACAGTGACGCCTTCTGAAACCATTTGTTGAAACTATAATGTTATAATTAAAATTTATTGAATTTCCTGGCTGTTTCGCCGTTCGTCGTTCAATGAACACGTTAATTGATTTTGTAATCACAATGTTGTATAAAAATAGAAATTAGAAACTTTTTAAAACGCTTTCCCCGCTTAATAATACTGGGTGTATAAATTGCTTCTGTATTTTTACATTTATCCGCTTTTACTCAACTATCTCGAATGAAAATATTTTGCCTCTCTATAAACAGACAAATTTTTGTATATCTTCAAAGTTATAAAAATATATTGTAACTATTTGGATGACTCAATTTATATTATGCAGTCCATAAATAGAATTTGGATTTTGGTTAATAAATCCGGCACGATTCGATTAATATGATGATTTGAAAATTTATTTAATTCTATTAAGTGTACTAATGAATAGTCCATTTCTTTTATTTGATTCAGCTGTTCTTCTAATCGAATTGAATACTTAATTGATCTTAAATGCAATTAGTATTATTTCGCGGGCAAGCTATGAATTCCTATTCCAGAGGAAGTTTATTCTCTTCATAAAATAAATTCATTAGCCCATTTAAAAATAGCAGATTACTTATTCGTATACCTAATATATTGTTTAACCAAATTTTTACCACTAATACGCATTTAGTTTGCACTTGCTAACAATGAAATTAAAGAGAGCAGGATATAGTTGTGAACTAAATTTGGAAATCCGATGAAATCCAATGAAAGGTTAAAGTAACATCGAATTAATTTATACGCTTAATATTATTGAATTAGGTATTAATCTCAATTTACATTTGCACATCGAAAGCGCATAATCTTGCGGTGTATTTCATTGATCCGATAAACGAACGAATTAAACCAGCGACAATCTTTAACGAAACACACTGAAATTTCATCCAGGCTTATATTATCTAACCCGTTCGACAAGCTAACCAATACCGCCATACTTTAATCCGCCTAAGTAATTGTCGCGGTTTACGATAAAATAGAAGGTGAACGGCCTCAGACCAGTCGGTTCTGATTTGAATATACTGGAAACACGCGTGCATGAATAATTTTCCACGAACGAATGAGAAAATATCGTTCAGTTATAGTTATACGTCCGAGCATGTTAATAAATCGACGCTCAGTCCAAGGTGGACACATTCTCTTAGAACACGGACGAAACTAACGATACTAGAATGGAATGGAAAAAGCGGCTATTTGCATCCGCTTTGCAATGCAAATAAATTGCATATGACCTCTGATAATAGCTTCTCTCGGTGTATCTAATCATTTTTATGATCTTTGTACTAACAAATCTTTGCGGATAGTGTCCAAAATTAAAATTTAGTGCATTTCCTAATGGTTTCATCCGTATCTAAATAGTGGGTTGTAATATAAATGATATATATATGAATATATCATAATACGCAAAACATATGCAAAATGCAAAGAGAGTCAACTGAAGTTGAATCTTGAAATATCTTAGAAATTCTTAATTATAGCTAAAAATGTTTCACAGAGAAGTTGAATGCTCTTAAGGAGAATATAATGTAACAAATAGACTATGGATTTTTATACATTTATTGGAAATTTAATACTAAGTTTACGGAACTCGTCAATAATGCATTTCAGATTTCATACCTAAAATTATAGAGATCATAAATATTATTTTTCAGTAGTTTACGTTAATTTTAATTAATGCAATGGTATGAATATGTATTGTAATTGATTCTCTGCATCCTCAACCTTCTAATTTCGAATATTCATATGTAGTATACGTATTTTTCCGGAAGCCTGTCAAATTATGCAATTAACGTCCGTAAACCTAGTGTTAACTGCGTAAAAGAGTGGAGGGTTAATATAATGTACTTATAAAAATATATTGAATATTCAAAATGAAGCACACGTTGTATATTCAGAAAATGAAAAAAGTCTCTATTAAGATTCCACTTTTTCAAGGGTGTCTTTAAAAATATGGAATTGTATAAAAATCCACAGTCTACTAGTAACATAAAATTAGTGTAGAACGAAGCGAGTCGGATCAAAATAAGAGTTCAATTCATATTTATTACATCACCATAGAAACAAAAGTTTTAATCATTTATCGTACATTTCTCTATCATGCATCAAACCCAATAACTTGTGAATTGTTTTATCGACTAAATCTTTATTTTAATCCAAATTCGCCCCGCGATCTGATTCGTTTTGGTTTACTACGCATACGATGAAATTTCAGTTCGTCTCAATTTTATAGCATAAATTCGCACGAACTTTTTCCACCACCTAAAACGAACTAAAACTACAGTTAGTCACAAAAGTATTCAGTCGCGTTAGACATTTAGTAATTCCGCTTAAAATCATGTATCCAAAGGAAAAAAAGTAATTCGAAATCTACTACTAATACCAATGAAACGTTAATGTAACAAACTTATAAAACGTTACCTTTTAACATGTAACATAAATAAACGGATACAGTGGATACAGTTTTCTGAGTTTCGCAAAGCAGTTGGATACTCTTGCGACTAACTTTACATAACTATCTTAACATCGAAATAAAGCTTTATGGCAAACACAGTTTGTCTTTATTACAATTACGCCACAATTTTTACTCCGAGTATAATTTGTAACTACAAAGCGGGGGGTCAAGGGTCACCTGAATCGAGAAATTAATCTCGGGGAGTGATAAGGACGGAGTAAAAACAAAACGATTGCCCATAATTATAGCGCCAACTACCAGTGATCTCACTTACTCGAATATTGCACCGCGAGGCGATCTCGCTCTCTCTCGAATATTCCATCGCAATCGGCTCACGATATAAGCTCGATGGCGGGGAAGATAATCGTTCCTATTACAATGTTGCAGATCCGTGATAGGGCGGACACGATCCGCGATAATCGGGCTCCTGCTGCTACTGGCGACCTGGCGAAACAACGATAGCTGCAACGGCTTGCAATATCAGCCTGTCGAGGTTTATGCAAACGGCGATGACTGCGCGTTGATCCTCAGTGGGCCAGGAAGGACCAGTGTCTTCGATTATACCTACAATTTACTCCGTGGCTCCTTGTAAGTGATCTTAATATCAGAATAATCCTATGCCCCACGAGCACGAGGCTGCGGACTTGCTTTAGTTCGATCACAGACGAAGTATAGACCTATCGTCCAATGGATTGAGTTTAACGGAAAGTTCGTGTCGTATAATAATTTTATATTCAGAAGGTATAGTTGAATAGGCATAGTATCACTAAATGAAATTCAATTTGTGACATGTTAATAAATGAAACCTTCTTCCAAATGAAACCTTTTCGGCTAAATCCCTATTATTAGGGCAATTATAGGCAGAAACGTAATTTACAGTCTAAGCTCCATTTTCTTTGATCTATCGCGTAAAAAGTTGTAAGAAAAATCGGAGATGCTTTAACCGATGACATATACATCCTGTAATTTTTTCAGATCTTTTTAACAATAGAACCGACGTTTAATAAATTTCAAAAAGTCAATTCTTTATGTAAGTTTTTACGTGACTGTGTTTATACTTTTATAGTTAGTTTCATTGTTATATTAGATGTGCCAAATAATCGGACTTCTACTGTAAGAAGAAAGATATTCTTTCGAAAATTTTGATTTTTTTAAATGTCGGTATTTCAGACCATGTGACGGGAAGTCCTATAAGATGATAGGTCTATTCTGTACCTCGTCAGTGGTTCGATGGGTGCAGTAAAAGTCGCCTTAGGCGAGGACTCTCGCAGTTGATTTATTAAGCACTCGCTACATATCTATATTAGTCTGTTACGACATGTCTCGTGCGGATCAACGAGCATTTACTTTGATCAACTGGTCGTCTCCCGTTTGTCGAGTTACCGAATTTGGAAATGGCTTTACCGGTACTTTCAATTTGAGAATCGAAGTACGTTACTTGCAATTTCTTATGCAAATTGTGGCAAATTATAGGAATTGTCAACACGGACGAAATATCTTTTCCGATAAATGTGGCCAAAACGATAATATATGATAATGATACTATAAATTACAATTATGCAATATCATTAAAATATCGTATTGATATTATATCAAGTTGATTATGCCAATATATTATATTAGGCTAATTTGCTTGATAAAAGAAGATATGCATATAACAACAAGTTACACTCGTGGTTTAATCTATACACTAACTGCAACAACACGCAGTATTTTCCAACAAACTTTAATATCGATTTATTTGAATTTGTTAGATTGCGAGACTAAGGATTACTAAGTACAAATTACGTATAATATTTTAGTGGTTTGCATTCGACGAGTGAATAATCTTCGAAAAATTTGAAGGCAAGGGGTTAATGGAAAAGAGTATATAAAAATTAGAATTGCTTCCAATATCAAATTTATCACCCTTGAAATTCAATTAATATCGAATCGAAAGGAGCTCGAAGCAAGAGGGCAAACTCTAACCCCGAGGCGTATCTTACAATATAATAAATATCACAATTATCGCGCGTTCTCTTGCTGATTACGATCGTAATTACAATTCTCGAGAAATAAAAAAAAAATCCATCAATCCGCCGATATATATAATTGCCGGCGGTGGATTTGTTGTTTCGCGATATTTTCCTTCTACTGATCTTTCACCCCGATCTCCATTCTGTTCCACTTAAGAGGCACGTATACTACAACGTGTAATTATATCTTTCGGACGTTTCACGTGGCCATCGGGTTAGCCGAATCAAGCCGCGATCTTGCGTAACTAACGTTAAGACTTCTACTGACATTTTCGAGGTCTGGAGAAAGCAGGAACTTCGATCAGAAACGGTAACAGAGGACTTTCACTATCCATCTAACCTTTGTTCCTTCAAGATCATATCCGCTTATCGTGACAAATTATCCATCGAACGATTTTCACGTAGATAATCGTAGGAGAGAATCTTAGGTTTATGCAGAAGTTTCAGTGCTGGCTTGACGACTTTATAGACAACGGAAACGTTCGATAAATGGAATAAACGAGTAAAATCACGGCCCTTTCTAGTCCGTTATCTAATCATGACTGTTAGTTTGCGTGAAATGCGTCATGATAGCAAAAGTCGCGACTTTTATTGTCCCATGAAAACATATGTTTAATCATTCATGCTAAATTTGACCCTAGAAAATCCAGGAAAACCCTAGGAAATCAACATTCGAGGGTTAAATTCCTCTTTTTGCACGCTTTCTATTTCAATTATTGTAACTGTAGCCTTCAAGTTCGTATTGCTATCATTAATGTACTTTTGCAAGGCTGTTGGTCGTGTTAGAACATGAAAATTGGAAAGTCGAAACTTAGAAAGAAGTCCCCAAGTACCGTTTCCGCAATTCACTCGGAATATAAGCCACTGATAATAGTATATCATAGCTAACCTGCAGATATTTATACAAATTCATATTTTTATACACACATATGTGCAAGCGATTATGAAAGTGATGCAAGTCAAAAGAAAAAAGGGAAAAGAGCTTCCAGATTTCTGTGATATAAATTAATATGATACAAAATAACTGAAAAGTTCGAAATGTTTAGTATTTTGACTTACGCCACTTTCATAATTACTAGCACATATAAGAAAATGAAATCTAAATAGGGGTTAGTTTCATCTTCTTTGTATTGAAACCTGTCTCTCGCATTGGATACAGTGGAATCCGATTACTAGAATCACGGCTATCGCTATCATAATAAATCGGACCCAAACATTCCATATAAAATTATTTAAAAATAATCCGCCTATTAGAATCAGTCGATTATTGGTATGAATTGTAATAACTACACTTGGAGAGAAACAATCAAAATTCTTAGCAAACTCGTATTAAATGAACATTTTCTTCAAAACTCAATTTTAATCAGAGCATACGTTTCATCTTTTACACGAGTGCACGGCAAGTATTTTTGATAGCATTGAAGAAAGGCTAAAGAGAGAAACTTATGAAAAAACATTAGACACGAATTGAACTATGCAGCTGGCAAATCTAAATAACAAAGATAGTATATCCATTGATCTATGTAATTAATATAACAGTTGTTTGTAATAAAGTGAATTCCATAATGAATTAAATATTTGAATAATAATGAAATAAAAAATTTCACGTTCCAAAGTGATCGTAATAAGGAAATTCCACAGGGTTAAAGTAAAAGCATTACACGTTAAGCTAGCATAACACATTCGACTTCGTAGAAAATTACCATCATTACCAATCATGAGTAAACTTGATCATAATAAGCGGATTCCAACTGCATTTCATATGTTTCTGTATATTATGGATATTTCGCGTATTCTGCAGCTTTGCGCAAACTCGATGCGAAATGTTTAATCGTAACGTGGAATAAAAGTTCAAGCAACTAACATCGGTTCGCGGGAACGTGTAACGAGAGCACACCGTTACATTTCCAACATGGAAAACCTGATCTCCTTTTGTTTATCAAGGTGGATAAGACAATGGAGGACTCTGTTGTAATTGCGCGTTACAGAACCTTGATGCGAAATATGGGACTCTACTTGTTGCTTGGCATTTTAAGAAACCAAGAAACCATTGGAGATGGTACGCAACAACTCGAAATAAGAAAGAAAGAAAGAAAGAAAGAAAGAAAGAAGGAGAGATGCTCGTCAAATTAATGGAAAGAGATAGCTTCGTATATTAATTATGATAATTATATTCGCCTATTTATCGACACAAATCCAACGGCTCCTGCCTGATGAATTATTAATAGGAAATCGATAACGAGGAGAGACATGCCTTGTTGATTAGCTCCGGTGCTACTGTCTCCAATTATAATACAAACGCTGATCATGATGTTTTCTAGGAGGCAGGTTCATAATACAGCTGTTCGGTAAAATTCCAACATACTTATTTTTCCCGTTTTTTTTTAAATGTCGCTTTTTAATCACACGGTTTTTATAGTATGCTCTCTTTATGGTCATGGATACGTATGGTACACGAGTATGTTACGTAATTAAAATTCTGTAGGTTGCAAGTGTAAGTGCTCATAAACAACTTTCGTTTTTAACGACTCTATGGTAAATTATAACCTATAAGATATCGTGAATCGAAGATGTATTTATTGAGAACACGGAATGATGAAGGCCAATAGATTTCAATTAATATCGAAGCTTCCAGACGTAACGATGAAATTATATAGCAAATGTAAAAAGATTCAGAGACTTGCTATTATGGTATCACAGATAGGGCGTGAGAACTCTAAAGATTCTTTAAAGCGGCTATTAAGTCAATACTAATGAAACAAATGACTTTCTATTCGTTCTAATAGCACACTAATATAGATTTAGAACTGGTTCAGAAGAGATAGAACCTAAAAAATAACGGCTACAGAACCTATATATAAGCTGATGATTTTTAGGTTTTTAGGTTATTCATAACAGTTATTCAGAATAACATTTTTTCGTCTAGAACCATTATTCGGAACTTTTTCAAGCCCCGCACTGGGAAAAGAACAGGATATGCATATGCGTCTTCTTCCTTTGTACTGCCGCTTCGATCAGTAATAAAAACGCGTGTGCTCTATCCTCATAATTGTATTAGAGAACGTGAGCATTCCTCCTGTGGCATTTGTTGCGAGCAACAAACAGAACTATCAAGAAGACGAAGGAGTAATAGAAAAAGGAAACGACCTAGCAATAAATTCAGACCACGCGGCGCTCAACGTGTGTTAATGCGCACGCTACGAGCAAATGCTACAACGAACGAGCTACTAGAACGAATTAATTCGTTATAGGATGCCCTACTGTATTGCGTCCTAACATAAGAAGATACAAATCGCAAGCGAATTCCTATTGCTCGGCGAACACCTTGGCCAACGTACCATCGATTTATTAATCCCATATCTAGAGGAAGATATGAAGATTCACGGGGCGAAGTTTCGACCGTGACAGAACATGATTCTGTCAGTTGTAACGAGGCATAATACGATTGCAACGTTTCTCTGCAATTACGAGAGTTCCAACTGCCTACGCGTGCCTCCGCGACTTGTAAGTATTATTGCACGTTAACGCGAGCCGAAGAGTGAGCGTTAGCCGTGTTGTCGGTTGCTCTCGAGCAGTCACGATTAAATCTTCTAATCGCGAAAAAACCGTCACGGTTACTCGTGATCCTATTGCGGGCAGCCGCTAATAAAACACGACAGATCTGCTATCTAAGGATAAAAGGAAGCAACGCTCGCGAATCTAACGGGGGTAATTAGAAAGTTGCGTGCAGTCTCGTGATTGGATAATGATAGATAATGAAAGCTTGCTCTGCAGCGCATTTTTAATTCCCTCAGAAATTTGTTTGGAAGTTTTAAGAGTATCGGAGTGGCATTGATCTAACAATGAATAGGTATGTTTTATACGACAAACGTTTAATCCCATGACGGGGGAAAACTGGGAAAGTTGACTCGTCAACGTGGATTACTATGTTTTGGATATGATAATTTCTTTTCACCGGAATTTCATGCATTTTTACGAATATTTATGTGGGTATTGGAAACTTACTATTGGAGCGTGAATCATTATGCATTTGCGGGGAATTTAAACGTGTCAAAAAGTACCGAATGCATATAATATACAAAAATATAAAAATATTCAAAGTATAGTACAAATGATAACGCTTATTGTTAGAAGATGAAACGTGCCTCTATTTAGGTTCTATTTCTTCAATTTTGTTTTATAGAAATTTACAAAAAAAGGACTGCAGTCTACTTATTATATTACAGTCACATTTGTAAGTATTAGATGTACAAATTAATTCTGAATCTTCAGGATTTTATAAGATTTAAAATTTATTCACAGGAAAAAAATGCAGTTTTAATATTCGATATTTTCAGCATTTTAACAGCTTTCTGAGGCAAATTCGTCGTTTGAGAAACAATAAAGTAGCAATGTCGAATCGATAAAGATACCAAAAGGTTAAAGATAAAGGCTTCGATTTAATTTGTACACCCAATATTAAAGTCAACCCAACTAAAAACTAACTTGTTTTGGATAAATACGATCTGCATATCAAAGAGTTTTATGGAATGAAATAAGTTGGTTAACAGGTTAATTACTTTAAAGATGATTCATCTAACTCGACCTTAGCTTCGCTTAAACGCTTAAAACTGTTAAGAAAATAAAATTGTTAGATGTTTCTTTAATCTAGCAAACGGATTCTAGCAATTCCAAAAGCGATAAATAGGAGGGATAAAATGCCGAAATTTATTAAGAAGAATTTGCAGATCCCTTCTAGTTCTCTTTTTCTGAAATTAAACATGAAATTCAAAACCATTCAGATTGGCGAATTCCGTAAATCTAGTGTTACGGAGTGAAACCAATCTCTATTTACAGAGTCCATTTCCTTATTTTTGTTTGTAAAATTACTAAATCTGCACAAGGATCCGCAGTGAAGTTACTACGTTACGTGTTTGTTTTTCGATAGTCGCCTTAAATGAATTTTTATTCCAACCTGACAAAGCCGTCTATAAACGAATGTTCAGTTCTTATACAATATGTTTACAATTACCCGGTGCATATGTATCGCACACGATATCACACGGCTATCTGAATGCCACGTATCTAGAATTTATACATTTGTTTAGCGAAGAAAGAAACCGCCGGAGGACAAGATATATAATGGCTCACGGCTGAGAATGCAACAAGAAGAAACACGCGACCTATCTGTGCGTTACACTTGCACTTACTAACCTCGGTGAAAGCCACATCGACGCGTGTTCACGCGGGCTCGAATATTTTCACAAGATATCGCCCACTGCGGATCAACGAACTTAATAAAAGAATTTTCTTATGGAATTTCCACGTTCACGCTACGCTGCGCGCGATTTATCCTATATCTATAGTTATGGAAGTTATCAATTTTTCAGAATCAGCATGCTGCGATTGAAAATTAACGGAAAACATTGCGGTTAGCTATAATATCGAATGATGTAAGGGAATTTCTATTTTTGCGTGATTCGAGATCTCGACGAGTGAGTCACAAAATTATCGACGGAGTTGAAGAGATAACAGAGATGTGGAAAACGAAAAGTAATAATAAAATTTGCAATGCTGCTGCATTAAAAAATATTGAACTAGCGAAGCTATTAAAATGGATAGCATGGAAAACTGTATTGCAAGAGGAGTCGATCAAAATATGGGCTATTTAAAGTATAGAACTTATTAAGCACAGCCCTGTATTGGGAATGGTAGAAAATTACGAGCGAAGAACAAATAAAGTTGTACGAAAGGAATAATAACCATCGTTAGTCGTATTAATATGTTCTATTAAAAACAGTGACATTGTTACGAATTTCGCGACGGTAGAAGTTTTTACAGGTATTTCCCTTTCATTTTTTTAACAATGATCTGTTGAAGTAAGAATTAATTATCTAAGTGCACTACACTGTTGGCATCAAGAGCCTTTTTCACCTACTTTCAATAAAAAGAACAGTTTACCGAAAAAAAAACAATTTTCATTTCTATTTTAGATTATTTTATGAGTGACTTGTATTTGGACGACACTTTTAAAAATGAAAAATTTCACTGTTAGTTTAAATTTGTAATTTTATAACAAACATTACTATTGTTCAGCATATTTTAATTCTACATCAGGAATAAACATGTTCAAGGTACACACCGATATGTAAAAGTTTAAGTATCTTCAACGTGTTCGGCAATAAACGCTAAATTAAAGTGGTAGCCCATGTTTCAAACACCTCCCCTAATATATGCTTTGGTAAAATCGAATCATCCGGTCATAATCGTGTATTTCGCTGCTGCCCTAAACGTGTTAAGGGTTTTGATAGGAAAATCGAGTATAGCAGCGGTAACATTAAATGATGCATCGGAGTTTCCATTTTAAACGACAGAATGTCGTTAGAGAACGTTTATTATCTGTTGTACAAGAGTATGCGAAAAATATGGCCATAGTTACCGATACTACCGTTACAATTCAGCCTTGTACAGTGATACCCTGTCAGCTGATACTGAATGGAATGGGAAATCTATGGCTTGTGCAACTAATACAGAGATCGTGTTCCTGGTCTCGTTATGTCGACAATGAGTATTCCGCAATGTGGTGTAACTTTTCAACTTCTGTATTTTATGAATGCGACCTGCTCCCGTTAGTGATTGCAAGAGGTATCTTTAACCCCTTCGTGACCCACAAGAGGTATATATTCCACTTGAGAGGAATCGAAAACTAATTCTAATTCATACTTAAACTATGGATTTTTATGCAGATTCATATATTTATAAATGAAACTGAATATACTATTTTATTTTAAATATTATATATATGTTTGCATATTACGAGGGTCGTTGGATAAGCGAAGAAACAAAAGCACTAATTCAAATGATATGTAAACGAGAAGTGTGATATTTTTAGAATCATTAGTTCGCATCCCGTTACTAGCTTAAAACAATGATTTATTAATTGTTTTGGTGTTCATAATCTCTATCACTCATTTCACAATAGCAAGTCCTTTTAACAGTTTTTATTACCAAGATTTCTCTTCATTAAAAAGTTTAATCCAGAATGCTTAACTAATATAACACAAGTTGCATGATTGTACAAATTTTTAGAAGTGGGCTGATCAGTGCAAAAATGGCCGAATAGATGTTAGAGATATGTAACGAAAAAGTGAAAATTGCATACGAAAAGTTGACTCAGACAAGGAAACAAAGAATTCTTTACCACTAGCATATAAAGTACAACAAATGCACAATTATAACAGTGGGGTATGTTGAAATACACGTAAATAATGAATTTTATGACGCAAACAGTATTGAAATAATAACTGTTTCTCTCTTTACTTATTGAACGATCCTCGTACATGCACTCTGTGTCTTTTTCCACATTTAAATTTCCCATAAATACATAAAAATTCTTAGTCTATTAATAATATCCCATCAAAAACTCAATATTAGGTAAAAACTGGTTGAATAAAATGTATCTAATCACAAAAGGATTAAAGGGGCAATTTTTCTACTCGTTAGCAATTTGTTTCAGAATTTTAGAAATGTTTCGTGAAAGAAACTCGAAGGCACGAAGCTTGGTAGAAACTTTGAAGAATGTCTGTGAGAATTTCAAAAATTGAAGAAAGGTAGTTGAATTGGAAAGGAATTTAAAGAACGTCAAAGGGCTTTGGAACGCGAAGCAAATCAATCGATAGAAAGAAGCTTTAGACGCAATAACGCGTTAAAAGGGAGAAATTCGAAAGAAGTATGAATATTTGCAAAAACATTCCGATTCTTGTCTCAAAGTAGCTGAAGCCATGAATCCCAAAACAGCACACGTCAAACAACGAATTGGTATCGATTACTTTTTATCGAATTAATATCAATACAAATGTTTCTTATTTACTCATAGATTTATCCAACAATACAAAATTTTACCTCTAATCATATTTAGAAGGAATAAAAGGGTTTCGTACGGATTCTACAGGGTGTCCAAATTTCTGCTCCAAAACTTCGTCAGTAGATTTTATAATTATGAATAAGTAGAAAATATTATATGACTATAGGTCATTTGAAGTTTCATTAAAAAGTTATGATAAAAATATTGGATCGATAGGAAGGTAATAATTCCTAACAATTCTAATGATATCTTGATACATTCTAAAGTTATCACATTTCTATGAAAATAGTATTAATACATTCTCAAGGCATTGAACTAATAAAGGCATACTATAGAAAAAACTAGACTCTACAAAATAAAATAACGGTAGTATGATGAGTCCAGTTATTCAATGAAATAAAGTGAAATCAAAATAAATCTCATAGAGTAACAAATCCAACTTTTTAATGCCATAAGTATTATATTGACAAAGGCAGCGGACGCTTTAAAATGATGAAATGATTAATGATTATATTTGTTGTTAATTTATTTGTCTGTTGCATTATATTTCCCTTCGTATTTCATATTTTTATTAAAACTTTTTAGTATGACATCAAACGACTTATCTTCGTATAACATTTTTTGTTTATCTACAATCGCAGAAAATATTGATGAAGTTTTGCGAAAAAAATCTAGAACACCATACATATACATCTAAAATACGAGATTGGTAGTTGTATTTTTATACTGTTCGCCTGTTTACACAAACCACGACATAATAATTACCTACGACATAATCCAAATTCACCGCGTAACTTTTAATTTCCTCAATGTAATTAGTTGCTTTCATCCGAAAAGCGAAGTTTTCAAAACCACAGGCATCGTAGGATTAATGGACAGTTACAGAACATAGACGAGGAGAAAATTATTTTCCTCAAAACGTTGCTTGGTGAATTTATGCCGTTTTGGAATTTATCACTTTAATTGTACAAATATTAAGGGAGTTTTAAAGTTAAATTACGATAGTCTCGCATTAATTACAGTGGTTAACGAAAGTGTTAGGATGGTAATAGAACTATTGAATATTGCGTCATTTGTGTTCGTGTTGTTTAATATTTCATTTTTGCGTAATACATTCACCTCGCAGAGATGTACTTACTAGTACACATGCCAACTGTTTCAATAAATTGCAATGCGTTGTATAATTATCACATGATGAATTGTCTACTGACGTTCCAATACTTTCGTTACCCATTGTATAACATAATTTGTCTTCCATTTTACGAGCAGCAGAGAAAGGTTTACAATTAAATGACGGAAATTTATTACGTATTTCTAACAAACCAAACCCAGTTTCGTAATCCTTTCTATTATAGTAATTAAATAGAATTTAACTATATTATTATATATAGATTGCGGATTTTTATGCATCTATGGGAAATTGAGATGCAGAGAAAGGCACGAAGTGCGCGTGATAAGTAAATACGTACAAAATATTCGAAGTAAAGCACAAAGAATTGTTTCTCGAGGATGATAAAAATGTGAATTATATTACGATAAATATAAACTTGCGTAGAAAAATCCGCAGTCTAATACATAGCCTAGAAATAGAAGAAAAGGAGATACATTTTCGACACAGTATATTGTGTTTCTACTACAAACATAAAACGCAGTGCAAGCTAAGAAAAAATAGCATCAACGATAAAATATATTAATATTAAAATATTTTCACCTTCTGGGACCTTAATCAAATTTTTTACTAAGAGAAGAACCGAAAATTCTGATAGCTTATAGAATTCTCTAAGTGGAGGTTTTCATTGAAAGAAATGAAAATTCTCAAATGATTAAATATTGAGACTACCTAACATGGCAAAAGCTCAATGAATAAAATTGATAATATATTGCTTAACAAAGTTTCGCGTCTATGCATCTTTAAATTAAGACGAAACTTTATGGCCAACCAAATAATTAAACAGAATTTAGTCTCACCGAAGATGACACAGCTATGCTCCAACCCCGTAGATGCACTTCCTAACACTTCACACGACACTACGCGTACTTCGAATACTCAAATCGATTAATTTAATACGATTTTACAACGAAATTACTACGCAGCAATCCTTACAACTCTAATGTCGACGACAAAGTGACTAACGTACCCTTAAATTCGAGCTAATGCGCGCAGTTCATGCGATTAGAGGACGTGTGTCTTGTGTTTACGCCGGGCGCTCGCCGGAACCTGCCAGTTTCAGGAATTCCAAGAATCGTTGGTTCCTGTTGACGAGTCGTAGCAATGTGCGAGCAAAAACATTCGCGACGAAGTAGTACGTTGAACTTGTAAACATTGAAACGATTCAACAGCTTGAACTTTGAAAATTTTCTAAGCTACTGTTAACTATTACGGTGACTCTGGTAAATATTCAGACACGGTAATACTTTAACACTGAACTAGAAAACATTGAATACATTTTACAACTTCAAGTTTGAAAATTTTCTAAGCTACTGTTAATAATATAATACTTTACACCGTAATATAATACTTTAACGTTGAATCAGAAACTGTTCTACTATTCTTGAAAATTTTGCATGGTACTGTTAACAATCACAGCAACTCTTATTAACAAATTGTGGTTATTAACAAACAATCCTTATGCAAATTTAGGTTTTTACAAACTTAACCGTCTATTGCATTCCGTTCCCGATTGGCAACATAATAACAAATGTTACATAATTTAATGAGTTAAGAACCACTGAAAATTGAATACGCAGGAAGTTCTCATTCGAGAACAGTCATAAAATTCAATAAATAACATTGTTTATCAATATTTTGTTATTTATTTCACTAGCATATTAACATTTAAATAGAACAACATCCATATATATATTTTTTTAATTCGTCATAAAAATTCGTGCAATAGTGGGTTGATAAAAAATAAAAGTAAATGGAATCTAAATAGAAATTGGTTTCGCCCTTTAAATACTGTAAGATGTATTTTATTTTGGATATTTTGTATATTTTTACACATGACATGTGTTCAGTAGTTTTTGAACATTTAAGTTTCTAATAAAATAAATGTACAAAGATCCACAATTTGTTTATTAATAGATTGCAAATTTCTAATCGAATGTATGTGTTTTTAATAGAATTAAATAAATGGAATCTAACCAGGAGGTTGTTTTATGTTTTAAATAAAATAATGGGTTCAACAAAGGGTTCTCTTATTACCCGTGAATATACATATAATAAATAAATGAATAAATAAATGATAAGTATTTTGTTTTGGATATCTTATATATTCTTGCATGTTCAACGTTCCCATAAATGCATAAATATTCGCAGTCTACTTGTCAATATTCGACCACTATGATACTTAAACGCTGAACTTGGGAACATTCATATCATTCTACAACTTGAACCCTGAAAATTGCCTAAACTGCTGCTGACAATTACAGCGATTCTTATTGATATTCACACACCGTCTTACTTCAATCATTATTATTTTATGTCATTACAGTTATGTAAGTGTGACAGCTGCCAGTCTACGATAAAACATTCGATCAATTATTCGAAAGCGGAAGTATTTTCAATAAAATACGATTCGTCGTGGAATGTTATCATAATATCGTCTATGGGGGAATTTCGTGATATTTATTATGTAATACGTATGCGGCCGGAATGTTTCTGTTAAATTACAACTAAAAGTACTTTCTACCCACTTGAAAACTGCTCTCGGCCAATTTTGTTACGTTATACGAAATGCAGTTCATGTAAGCCATTGAAGGGGGGAAACGCGTTTTAAGCGTGACTTTTCCTTTTACGAGTACACAGTAAAACCAAACCAGGTGAATATGCAGAGATTGTTTTTAACCCGATTGCTTATATGCAGCGTGCAACTGCGGAACCACTCTTTATTCTTGGAGAAACCTTTAATTTTCAGTTTAGAAAAGTATCACTTATTAGTATCATGTTTGTTGCGTTATTATTGACATAAAAATGGTGAACAAAAACTCAAAATCAATTGTTCTTGCTTTGCATACCTAGAACGAAATGTTTCAGTTCGATTTCAGTAATTGAACGTTATACTATAATTGGAAGGTATCCATAGTGACGAGCTGGTAAATCGTGCAGAAGGAAAAGTAGAGATGATTAAGTAATTATTAGCGGTTTCAGAGATTGACAATAGTATTTAAAGGATAAAATCGTTGTCGTGGAAATCTGCACACGATGAAATGTTATGCGTGAAAACGGCGTAGAGGAAACCTGTGGCGATGACTTCCACGTAACCCATTTTATAAATATAGGACTCATTAAGAACATTTTAAATATTAGGTAAAGTACCGTTTTATTATTAAATTGATTTGTTTTCCTCGCTGTTTTCTTTTTCACGATAAACGATTATTTTTATTCTTTTCCTTTCTTCATTTATATCGTATTATATTTATTTAATTTTCCCATATGTTTTTTTATTCGTGAAGCAACATTTCGCTTCTCAAAAATATTAGCGTTCTTAGTTAATTCCACGTTCTCACGTTTGGTCAAAAACGTTTTGCCACGGGTAGCCCATAAAAGTCCGTAATTCGCTTATCAAATTCTCCCCTTATGGTCCTCATATAATAGTTAAAATGATAAATCCAAAGTAAGGTGCAGATGATGAACTAAAATGACTAAAGTATATTTATAAAAATATGGATTCGCGTAAAAATCGTCATTCTAATAATTACGTGGCTTACAATCGTTCATTTACGATGTTTGTATATCCAAACGTAGGGAAATTGAAGCGTATAATGATTTATTAAACGTAACAATATGCGGGTTATTAGAGCAGTAGCTATAACGCGAAATTGCACGGGAATGCACTCTGTGTTGCAATTAAATTCAGAACGACCCTCAAGTGCATTCTCGTGAATACTTTCAGCGTGTACCCATTACTCTATTTAATAACGATTGTGACAGGATAATTTGTGAGAAAACATTTCTGAGCCCAACAGCGGATTTCAAGACACAATTTACGAACACCGTATAAGCCACGAGAATGTTAATGAAGTTTTACCTTGCCTCCTCGGAAGCTTTTAATTGATAAACTGTATGAGCAAATTGCCATTTTAAAAGCTTATCTAGATATTAGAAAGATTCAACCGTATTCGTAAGATTTAATATACAAAGAAGAGAAAAAGAAGTGTTGCAATGGAAAAATTACAAGTGATTAAGAGGAGAGAAATTTTAAAAGCTTCGCCAAAGGAGGGGAAAGAGAGTTAAAGTGAGAACAATTCGAATCGCTGTCTGAATGCAGTTTTAAGAACTTATTTAGCTACAATAGTGCACGGTTAAATTTAACCAAATTCGAGATGAGAGAGTTAAATTCTTTCGTGCAATATAGCATATTTTATAAAAAACCAGAATTAAATTACTGATTATGAATCGCGTAACATTTTTATTTGGAATAGTTACACGTATCTCTTAATTTTGCTATATACGGTGATTCTTATTAATATTCGGATACCATGCTATTAAAAAAAATTGAATTTACTTTTTATAGTGGATATAATAAAGTATTAATTACACTTTACAAAAACATACATTTTATTTATTTACTGCAAGTATTTTTTTGAATAAAGAAATGGATTAAATAACATTAAAATAATATCAAAGGTAAGGGCTATTAAAAAATATTAATCATTATCAGTTCAATACAAATAATTAATAATTTTAATGTTCAAATATTATGATTTTTTTAAATATCCAAATACTTATTGCAACGTAAAATTTTGAAAATATTTACCTTATTGTTTATTATCCAAAAAATAAGTACAATAAATAAAATTTGTGTATCTACGATCATCGTAAAGAAAATAAATTCAATAATATCACAAATCATCGAAACGAGCAACAATTTTTTAAATAGCATAGTGTCGAATATTAATAAGAGTTACTGTGCATCAAATTAATTAGATACTAATTAAAAGTAGTCTGATTTACATCGTACTTGGGCTCATTTTAATCGAAGGACTCCTAACAATTCACCACTATCTTCTAAACCATCTTCATAAGTACTATCCGTATAAAAATGAGATAAAAATTGGGGAAAGTAAAATCTTTTATATGCCATAATTATTTCCTACCATTCTCCAATTCTTCTCTCCTTAAGTGGCGATGGATTATATAAATTTAACCATGCAAACTTCGGTGAAATTTGACCTCATATTACCGCACAATTTTACGAAATAGGTATCAGTTTACAATAAGATTACGGTGCTTTCATCCTAATTAATCGAACCGTCAATTAGTCCCCGTAAATCGCAAAGTCTGTTAACCCGAGGAAGAAACGCAGGGGCGTGTCGTGATCCGAAAGCAAAGAGGACAAAGACGAATGTCTGCGGCGGGTCAACCTTCGAAGGTAAAAGCTACGAGAGGCACGTCAATGCCATCATATTTCGTATCAAGAAACAGGATATGTCAATTCATGTGCGTTCGCGAGTACAGGAGTCGTATACGATAGTTTCGGGTTACCTTGATACAGAATATCCGTACGCGTGTGTATGTGGACACATGTAGATGCTCGAGGTAGTTACTTCTCACGAAAGTAGGCTAGAACGTTAGGTAATTAACTCGTAAAAAAGGCTAGAAGAGCGAAAGGAAGAAGTACTGGGATAGGGAAGGGAGGCTGCCAGTAATATAGGGTATTTCAAAACTATTGGCTATAAAAATGACTACGAGAAAGTACAGTCAACCTTCCTGTGACACGGCTAATCCTTTGCACTCTAGAGACGACTCTGTTGTGAGTCCCAAACATGAACTAGTTTTGAAAGCTCTCAAATGATATTGAATTTTTAAGTGATGCTCCTATTATCACTGTAATACGAAGACTAATTATTTTCCTAATAAGTGAAATGTAAAATAATGAAATGTTACATTGCTGTTAAAGTAAACCTTCAAATATTATTATATAATGATAAATTGGGAAATTAATTTAGGCTGTATTATGTAAAATCTGCTGGACGTTTTACATAATACAGCCTAAATTAATTTCCCAATACATATATGCTTTTTGCAGTCAAAGGGTTAAAGAAGAATTTTGCAGCGATGTACTAGAATTACTGTGGCTGCCAAAAGTTTTCGACCAAACGGTAACTTTATTATATTAATCAAATGAAGAATACGTGATAATGAAAGTCCACTGTATAAATATATTCCCTTATTATAGCTTACAAAATATCATCCTATTAAATTGCTTGAGAAAAGAATGTTGTTGATGTGTAATTTAAATTGAAAAGAAATTACAATCTGGCCGGGAAGTTATGGCAGCCACTGTATTTGCATGTTATATTAAAATTTATGTCATCGAATAATCGAAATATTTCTGAAATCCTTCATCGAAGTTTAAATTTGGCAAATTGTACCACTAAAACTATTCAAACTAGGATTCGAAAAATATAACATAAATATAGACAAAATGTGAAATAGAAAATTTATACTATAAGAAATCCGATTTGAATTTATCTCCAATACAAAAACTATAGGAACTCTTTTCTGTACGAGGTACAGCAATAGTTTAGAAACTATACCTATATAATTGAAAGATAGAAATCATGTATTAACTTTCTGTTTCTTCATCTTTCAGCCCAGCGACTGGAGGAGGATCGCAAACATGTATCACCTACGATGCCGTGAATCGCGCCTACATCGAAGCAAGAAAACGCATCAGTGAGTTTTACAAATAGAAGAGGGTGTAGGGGGGAAAAAAAGAACGTCAATTATAATTGTATATAGCGAGGATGATTTACAGTGATTTGTTATGTCGTTCGTTTATATGAGAAGTTTGCTCGCGATTCGGTCACGTTGCTTTGAAACGATTACCTCGCCTGACTCGTTACGCTCTTCATCATTGACTAATGCACTCTTTTGTTCGACCCCGATCATGATCACGTACGTTTTGTCGGTTCATGCAGATGTGGCGCAAGCAAAGGGTAAAATGTGGAGACCAGAGGATCTGGCTACCGTTGGCGAACTTTTATTGGATATCTCGGTGAACCTCGCCCAAATGTAAGAACCCTTAATCTTCGATTTTAGGTTTAGGCAGTTAATTTGAGATTTTGGGTGAAGCTATTCCTGAAGCATTCTTAAAGGATTTCTAGGAAATATAAAGCAAAGAGGACCTTTCTCCGAGAGATTAGTGATTAGTTGATTGTGGATATTTATGAAAATTCAGATGTTTATAGACAAAACATAAAGAAACGGATGGCGATGATAGTTGAACTTCGAAGGACTTGGAAATTAGAAATGTGTGGGACTGTCGTAATTGTACAGGATGTTGCAAAACATGTGAGCATAACTTAAGTCAGGGGTGGATTATACTTATTTACTCGCAGAGCATGATGAAATCGTAATAATACTGAATTGCACTGTGCTCAATTTATATGTTTCTTATGATCCTTTCATATTGTTCATGTAGCAAAAGGTTTTAAAAGCTTCGAGACACCGATAGCGTTAAATTATGGTCGTTAATCGACAAAAGGTATAAACAGTACACATAAGATACGAATTATTTCATCATTTGTCAATTATTTTTATATGCGACTCGAACGAACCAAGAGAATAGATTGAGCTGATTCAAGCATGCTACAACGTGAAATAAGGAACGTTACTTATAAACAGTTGAGGGAAGTCAATAGTCATAGGAATTACTGAAAGACAAAACAGCTGTAATTCGGAAGCTAGGTCATACTGGGTATATACTTATATAATTTATTTTAGCGTACTGAATCCACCCCTGAAGTAATGCCTACGTGCTCTTAAACATCCGGTATAGATAATTTAGTCGCTTCTTGAAGACATTGATATATTTTATAAAATTCTAAAAATTCAAATTTTAATAGTATTTAGTTTGTTGCAAACAGGCCATGGCTGCTTATTATGCGTATTTAAAGAAGGCTACAAATATTTAGATTCATATTTTCATAGCGAACAATGAATAAATGGAACCTAAAAGATTTTCTTTGTGTTGTTAGATATTTGACAGTCGACTATCATTCGTATTTACCACAAAAGATGCTTGCGATAATTAGCTTCAGAATTACCTAAAACAACGACTGGCTAATGATGTCGAAATGCAGCCAGCGAAAAAAAATCATGTGGCAAAGGATTAATCTGTTCACCAAATTTGATTATCATAGGTATGGACTAACTTTCGAGGAGATCGAAAAGAGTCTACCTTTGATCGACACATCAAAGACACTAATTCGCGAGGTATGTCCAACCTTTTTGAGCAATGTGGAATGTCGAGCTGGAAAATATCGAAGAAACGATGGTTTATGCACGAATCTACAGAATCCAACCTGGGGTGCCACTCTGTCCCCCTTTCAAAGGTAACCTGCAATGAATAAACTATTAACCCCCTGAAACCGACCACTAAAAAACTAAAAGTTTCAAAATAGTTATTTCACAATTGATGAAACTGAAGAATACTTGGGTCTATAATAATCACAAGCGAAATTAAGTATAGTTAGGTATATAATTCAGGGGCGGCGGTTTTGGGGGAAATTTTCGCTTTTAATCCTTCTATATGCAAGACCAAATCATACGAGTTTAATTAATTTTACAATCGATCATAATGAATCGAACGAATAGTCATTATTTCTTACGTACTATATTATTTGAACTAAAATAAGCGTTTCGTTGCGGGGCTTCAATTTTCGGGAAAATTTTGCTTTACGTTCTATACGCGGCACAACATCATGCGATTTATTTCATTCTACAATTGATCATCGTAAAGCGAAGATATATCTATTTTATCTTACGTACTGTATTGTTTCTACTAAGATGAGTATTTAGTTGTGGGACGGCAAAAATATGATAACATAGGATGGCAAAAACATAAATTCGCCACTGATAATAGCATAGATAAAAAATTATTCGGTATCTCAATTGTTATTATATTTCGGTATTACTACCATTGTAGACTGCAGAGTCGGTAAAAGGTACTGGACTTCAGCGTTGAAAGATTAATAAAACCACTATCATTTATCAATTTTACCGGATGATAAATTTTCGTCTGTCATATAGATTGCTGACACCACGATTTTCGGATGGATTAACAGCTCCTAGAATATCGGCAACCGGTCGTGATTTACCATTATCACGTGTGGTGTCACGCACCATGCATCCTGACGAGGGTTATCACGATCATGCTGGCACAGTCATGGTCATCGCCTGGGGACAGTTTATGGATCACGACTATACGCTGACTGGAACGCCTCTAGGTACGATTCCAGACCCGATAATTGTCTAGTTATCCGGCATAACGTAACGTCGCGACGTAGAATTGTTTATGATTCCAAGCAGGATTGATTGATTCTTTACTGATATAATTCACCATCCGTTTCGCAAAAGCTTCCTTGACTCTTAGATTCCTTACGCTTGATAATCATATTTAATCTCGTAATGGTTGGGTAAAGGTTTAACAATAGAGTTAAGATACGTGGTACGCATATAACTAAGATATTACAGATAGTTGCTATAATTTATTTTGCAAGTTAAGAAGATCAACCATCGGTTACGTGTTTATCGTGTAATTGGTATCATTGGTTTATTCAAGATTTCTTATGATCTTATCCTCTTTATGAGGATAATGTCAAATTTTACGAGATACAGGTAAAAGACACACGACGAATTTTTACAAATGCATTAATCTTTTAGTTACTATAGCGGCTCACTTGTTAATTTCGTCTTAAAAGTCGTGTACATATTTTGCGTGATTTGGAAATGTCTTCGTACGTTTCAACTTGCATTCCCTTTTCAACAATATTAGAATTTATTAAGCTGTAATTTTATATTAACGCGAATATGGCTAAAGACATAGTTGAAATCGTCAAACACCTATTGTCGCTTACAGTTTCATAGCTAACTTCGCCGTAGCTAAAAGCTTAAAGAAGGAAATTATAAAGGAGACGAAAAGTATGATAAATCGTTTATAGTCCAACGATACCAGTTACAACTCGATAGACAAAATGAAAATTCTTATTTTTACAAACGGAATTAAAGTAGTAGGGCTTTAATAGAAATTTCTTTCTCCCTCTAAATATAACAATGTGTAGTTTACTTTAGATATATCACATATTTTTGCATACTACGAGTATTGTACAAATCCTAGCATAACATAGCAAGGAAAAACAGCATCCAAAACAATATTGCAGCCTCCGAAAGGAGAACAGTGACCGAGAATTCGCGGGCAAAAAAAACGGGGAGAAAGTAGAGACCGAGCCCCAATTTTCGTTCAATAGCAAATTACGCAATCGGTGCGGTAGTCGTCGATACAATTACATCAGAGTACCGGGAGGTTCGTATATAGTAAACGTCGTAGACAGTTCTCAAGCCCTTCTACGTCGCATATTTACCGTCTATCGAAACTAGGGTAACCGCCAGAGAAAGCGAACGATCGCCGTTCAGATAACCGGTAGGCCGATCATGTGACTACCGTGAAGTTTCCACGGGTCGTGCGATCCGCGCCAAAATCGCACGCGTCCACACACTGTACTGGAACTTGGTAATTAGCGGCTGGAACAGGAGACCGGTCGCTAAGCCGCTCATATAGAGCCATTAATTGGCTTACGATACGAAATCAGAGATAACGTTCCTCTAGACCGGGGGATAGCTGTATGCATTATGTATCGAAAAGTGAAAGAGCACTGCCATTTTTCTCAATTCCGATAATTTTAATGATTAATTAATGGGCTTGCGGAGGTCTCGAAATTATGGCGATATTGCGGTTTTAATTCTCTGCTAATTACGCAGCATGGCGGTAAGAATTTTGTTGGACGTGGTAAAATGCCGATACTTTCGGATTTCAGATTGCACTTGTCAACAAAATTTCGATAATACAGTGGAATCCGGTTATTATAATCACGGATAATGTTGTCAGTCGGCTATTGTTATCATAATCAGTCGGTCCCCAAACACTTTATTTAAAATTAGTTAAAAATAATCTGGCCTATTGTCATCAAACTTCGATTATTAGCATCACGTGTGATAATTACACCTGAGGACAACCGATAAGAATTCGTAGAAAATTGGTACTAAATACACCTTTTCTTTAAAACTAACTTTCAAACGAAGCGTTATACGATTGAACGTCAAGAGTTATTAAAAAATACGTAAAAACAATGGAGGAGAAACTAGAGAGACAAGCTTATGCCAGTTTGCAGCAATTTATAGCAACCGTAAACAAATAATAATATGGAAAATTATGTAAGCTGTTTACTCTTCCAAGCGAAAGAGATAAAACTTCTTAAAAGATTCCAACAATGATTATTATCATAATCCACTAAATGCACCAAAACAAAGCAAATCTCATTACAAAGGAGCAGGAATTAATTTACTGGAATTAATTTACAACTTAAGACAACTATCTAATTTCACCTGAGTAATCACAGAACGCACCGCCGAGACAATAGAATGAAACGGAATAGAAATTCAAATCAATCATCAACTATTTAATCTACACTAAGCTTCGCGTGCTGCCTCGTACATTAGCACTTTATCTTGTCTAAAAAATCATTCCCAGTATCGCGGTGCCACTTCCCTGTGGTTTTCACGCCTTCGTCGTATAAAATCTTCCCACATGTGCCACGTGAACGGGAAACGACGTATCCGTACCGTAGCATATCGATGAGGAAAGTAAAATGCAAACCCGCTGTAGCATTATTCTAATGGGTTAACGGGTCTGCATAACCCACTTTGAAAATCGCATCAAATTTGAATGATCCGAGTGTATTACATACCGTTCAAATAGAAAAAATAGAAAACAGAAATTGTTGCGCTTTTAAATGAAAAGAATTCGCCTCGAGAGAATTAAATATGATCTGATCGAAATTAGAGTTGCAAGTAATGACTCTTATTTTGAATAAAAATAGTAAGGTAAACGTAAGTAATATGGAACTTTAGACTGTGGATGTTTATGTAAATTCGTATCTCCTTAAGTAAAATTGAAAGTGAGAATTTCAATAGAGATTTGTTTGATCCTCTAAACATAATAAATTTGTACTTTACTTTAAATATTTCTATGTGTAGTATGAAATTTATTCTGTTTTGCAAATTTAAATTTGCCATAAGTGCATAAAGATCCGCAATGTAGTCATAACTGTTTGCAATTAAATGAGTTCAATAATGAACATTGTATATCCTCCAGCTGGTTATTCTTATAAAAAATTGCAAGTCCCAAAGTCATCATAATAACAGGATTTCACTGTATAAACAAAACAACGGAAACTTGCATGTCACTAAGGACCCCGATATCGATGCGACTTTAAGCTTTATTTTAAAAAAAAAATATGGAGTGGATATACATTGACTCATTCAGGTTGGAACGTACAACACACCGAATTCTTCTTTTTCTAACACTGCGATTATAGCAGTCCGCAACCAACCATGAGGGATTGCATGAAACATGTTTGAAATACGCCCAGTACTCAAACTGTTGAATACGATTATGCATTAGTTTCTCGAACAAGGAGAAATTCCTCTACTTTTAGCAAAGTTTTAAAAATCAAGTGCTTCATACTACCAACGTTTACCCTAATTTTTACAAAGTCGATAATATAATAGATCATTTTGACCTTAATGGTGAAACCTCTCTAATGTTAAATAAATAATGCGATCAAGTGATGTGTAGTAGACTAACACGGCGAGCAATATGGTACCGTATGATAGATGAGATACTATTCTACTTGCAGATCCTCTGAACCGAAACGACCCGGAGGAATGTTGCCATCGGCCACCGCACCTGAAGAATCCCTACTGCAACGAGATCCACATACCGGAAGACGATTATTTCTACAGGCTGTTCAACGTGAAATGTATGGACTTCGTTCGCGCCTTTCCAGCAGTTCGACCTGGATGCAGACTCGGCTCCCGTGTGCCTTTTAATCTCCTTACGGGAGTTCTAGACGGAAACACGGTTTACGGAATCACGGAGGCCT
Organism: Eucera pruinosa; assembly: GCA_028830335.1. NCBI lineage: Eukaryota > Metazoa > Arthropoda > Insecta > Hymenoptera > Apidae > Eucera > Eucera pruinosa. The sequence continues at coordinate 6,815,303 of JAMYCR010000005.1, forward strand.
TTTCCAGGTAAATGCTTTTGCCAGGTTCTGTATATTCTTCGTGATAAATACACCGCGGATCTTTATGCAAATTCACATTTTCATAAGTATCAGTAAACAAATAGGACTCAAATACAGATTAGTTTTACCTGCCAGAATGTCATAAGATGCATTTCACTTTGGATACTTTGTATACTATTGCATATTTTATGCGGTGTACACTTTTTTTGCACATTTAAATTTTCCGTGAATGTATAAGGACCCGTAGTCTAATCGTTAATGTTATATTGATTTGCGGATTTTTATGCATTTATGGGAAAGTTAACGTTGCAAGAAATTGAGTTAGGTGTATAAATTAATTGAAAGCCTTTGTTATTAAACTCTTGATATCTTTATTAGCTTGAAACCACTACTTTTCGATTTTTCTAGTAACGAATTTCCTGCATAAATGTGAAAATGATGACAATTTTCAATACCAAAGCTGTATTTGATTTTTTCGGAATAAATATTAAATCTTACGAAATCCTAAAGGCTCAGAATTAATTAATCTAATACAATGCACACGTAGTATGCAAAAATATATAAAATATCCATAGTAATCTATAGATTGTTACATTTAGGGAATAAAGTAGATTCCTGGTAAAGTCACATTTCTTTAATTGCGCTTTTAAAATTACAAATTTGCATAAAATCCGCAGTCTAGTGATTATTATAAATTTTGCTAAGAAATCTTCGGAAGATTGAGATGAGTTTTATTTGACCACGAAAATATATGCAAAATATTTATAAATTTTTTATGATAATGATACTGCAGAGTGTTCGCCTAAAATAGGTCATGTAATTATCTTTCATATGGACGATAGAAAATTGAAAATTTAAAAAAAATGATCTTGGGATAAAAATGCTTCTCACAGGAAATTCATTCTTTAATACAATTTAAATTGCATATGAAATATATGTTGCACTATCGCAACTAAGAAAGACAATTAGATGGGCTCATCTTCTTGATCTTTGATGATCTTGAGTGATATTGATCATCATATAAGGATTATAAGAAGTATTTGTCTACGTTTGTATTTTGCTGTATTTTTTGGTCAAATTTTATATTTCATCTGCGCAATATCGAATCTTTACAATCACAGAAAAATATTATGAAATAATATAAAATTCAACATATTTAGTGCCTCGCTAATTGGTATGCAAATTTCAAAATAGATACAACGTGGTGTAAACATTTTTTGTGATCACTGCGGGTTTAAACTTAATATTGGCGTATATTTTTGGGACAATGATTTTTTCTTTTCTAACAAGTCACCAGTTTCTTGTTCTACAGAATATCAATTTTAGTTTCGACGCCTGAAGATGTTGGCGTAACTATTGATTTTACTACTAATTTAGATTTTAACATGCAATTAAAATCAAAGTACTATAGAGTTACGAAAGTTCAACACAAATTCGGTAAGATTAACATTAACTAACACCTGAGATGTAAATGCATTACTATATAACTCAAATTCTATTTTTGCAAAAGTGGAAGTGTGCTGATTTAAGCTCATAAAAAAGGGGGATATCTTGTAATTGTTTCACGTGTATAGCAAAAACACAGACATGATTCGACAAGATTCGACAGGAAACTGAAGACTGTCAAAGAGAGAACCAATCTACTACCAACTTCAACAATCCCTTACCTACACTCGCGCTCAAAAGTCTCAGGATAATTACTGCATTTACCATTTATGGGAGCAATGAGGTCATTAAAGCACAAGGCAGTAATTAACCCCTTACCTTATAACGACGAATCACACTTGTCGTATAACCTATGAGCTAACTGCAACAAAAATACGCTGCACCTTTTAATAAACTTTAATTTCAACTCTATAATACCAGCTTATCTCTATTATTAGTATAACGCGATTAATAATTATTTAAAACGGAAGGAACTATTTATTGACGATTATGAGGCGCGTAGTTAGTCTCCATATTGTATAAAGAGTAAACTAAATTATTAGCATCATGGAGTAAATTTGTTGAAATACAAAAATCTCTGCTATTTCGGTAAGTGGAAGAGGAAATTGCGCCGTCGCTGAGGGGTTAATTAAAATCGCATGGTTTTGTAGTGTGTATAAAAGAACCTAAAGCAAAATTTTCACCCCAAAAAGAAATCAGCACCCTGTAAAAGCTGCCGCCTTAGGCTATAGCCTACTTACAAGTTACTATACTTAAATCCGTCTCCGCACATGTTATCAACATCCTCCGGGAGTTTCAACAATTTTTTCCTACCGAAGCGTGCAATTAGCCAAGCAACTAGTCCAGCATTAACCAACACCAACCACAATTTATCTCGTTACTCCTGATCTCTTTGCGTAAAGGCCACTTTGTCAGTCTTCTTAGCCATTTCAATCGCATATCGTCCGTTCCCCGTGTAATAAGTGAAACCGCTTAGCAAGGTATTCATATTAAGGATCCCACAATAATAGTAAAATGTATTTGATAATAATTGAGTCACTTGCAACACGTGTACCAAAGCAATGCCTTGAAATGGCTCAAAGCTGTGCCGTCCGTTACGTCAGTCTGGACAATAAATCAGCATTACGTTGTTCCATATTTTCTAACATGCAGTCTACGTGTGTACATTCTGTTCCTCGCACTTTCTAGTCCGCTCGCATTATGAGATCCACGATTACTCAATCCAGGCCCAGCCATGGCATAGCTCTTTCCTCTTCCAATTGGTATTCGAATTCGGCAAGATGCAGATGAACCAGCTTTGTCGCGTGCGATATTTATAACGCGGTAGATTTATAGGCACACCAAGTTGCGATCTAGTAGAATTGCATTCGTTCGAATACATTGATGAATAAAATGGTTCGGATAATTAATGAACATGCACATGTAACTTATGCGGTATGTGCCTATCCTTCTGAAAGCATCCTCCTGGAAGGATAACTAATATAGAATCAACCGAGCGTTGCCAATACGCTTACGAGATAAATTAGACTATGCTCCGACCGCTCACACAAAAACAACTCCATTAAGTTGAACATTGTTACGAAAAATTGCAAAATAAAAGTACCTTGGGTACCTTGGATCATTTCTCTAGATACACCTGCGTTAATAGGGTTTTATTATCTACAATAGGTAGGCAGACTAGTTGCGAACACAAGTGTACACTCAATTTTGTGAATAACCGTATATCAACTGAAGATTACTGCGTATAGAATGGAATATAAAAAAAATATCAATTGTAACAACTTACACCACTTTCCTGTATAAAAAATAAATCATGATACTTATGGTTAGAGTGTGAAGCAACCCCTAATTTAGGTCCTAAGGTAGATGTCCCAATTACTGTCAGTGTCCCTATAATTGTCACTATTATTATTTTATTTGATAGCGAACGAATGTACGAAGAATTGAGACGAAAGAAATTTCAATACTAAATTTGGACATCATTCTTATGTAACAACACATGGACATTGCATATACGTTTATATTTAATATTTATTAATAAATATTAGGAAGTGAATGTTTCGTTTGTGCATAAAAACGCGACCAATGTACTGTAAGTAGGAAAGTATGGAAATTATTCTGATGCAGTAAAGGCGATGCTTTTACGGTTTCTTTTCTTTTTGTTATACAAACTGAATCGGTAGCATACTATGTAAGAGTCATTTCCATTCAAGTGACAACTTTTTAAATGACAGTACGAGGGACATTGGACTTTGTTCTACATTTTCAATGAATTAGTAATTAATACATCATATTTAACATACGAAACAATTATCATAAATAAAAGAGATGTTAACCAATGTTGTGCTCCAAACCAGAACGAATATTAGGTTAAATAACTTCTAATATGATTAAACGAAGGTGCGCTTAAATAAGCTTAAAATTGGAACATCTACCCTATTTCTTCAAACTTATCGATAAGCACATGGATTTGCATAAAAATAAGCAGTCTACTCATAAGTGTCCGATCACTTATGGACGGTGGTGTAGTTTGTTGACCCTTGATTTATGGCGTTTATTAAACACTTTCAAATTCCCTTTTTTCGCAATTTCAGGAAACTCCGTTCTGGTTACGGAGGATTGCTACGTATGAACCCGGTATTCTCTGAATATGGCCTGAAGGATTTACTGCCGCTCAAACTGGATATCCCGGATGAGGGCTGCACTCGACCGAATCGATCAATGTACTGCTTCGAGGCTGGTAAGCGTTTTGGATATGTAATAATGGTTAATTGTTCAGGAATTATGGTACCGATCCTGTGTTAATATTTGTTGCTAACGTTGGAGAAAATGTATGCGGCTAATGTTGAAAGAGCGATGAATGATTGTGGTAGCAGCGAAGTTTAATTAATAACCACAATTTTCATTAATTACCACACGAGTTACGACATTAGCACGGAGAGTAGCAGGAGTATGTTATGTTTTGAAAGTAGAAACTGCTTTTGAGTTAATGTGCTTGGAAAATAGTGAACTATTTGAATATCTAATTTAATAATTATATATACTACTTTGTGGTTCAATAGTGCTGAAACAAGATTTAAATGAATATGTTTAATATCGAACGAAGGATAAATAACATTATAGCGTTTTAACGTGAGAACGTTTTAAATTCATTCACTGTCACGAAATATGATATAATTTTCCTTCAAATTTGGATTCGTTTATACGCGCAAATGACATAACGACGAAGTGGTTTCATTTATTACTCTCTATATTTTTCTATGTTCCGTGGATGTAGCAAAAACAATTGTAAATCTTTCTAACAGCAACTATAAAAATATTTGTAGAGCGGAAACACTTCTATTAAGAATATCGTTTTCAATGTAATACCAAGCTAAAACCTGTTTGTGCAATAATACTTTGCAGTAACCTACCTTTCGATCATAATTTATTCGAAATGTATCAAGTTTTGAAGTTAAAGAGAAAGGTATTGTCGACAGAACTTAGAAATCCACATTATACGAATATGTTGCACGTGAAAAACTGCATAAAATTATTTAAAATTACATTTATGGAAAATTTGAATATGCGTAAAGATACAGAGTACGCATAATAAGCAGAAATGTACAAAATAGTGAAAGAAAAGTACACATTATAATGGAGATTAAAAAAAAATAGCTTTTATGTTACAATTTTAAACTTTAATTCTCTGTTATTAAAAAAAAATTATATTTGAATAACGAAATTGCAATTATTAAATCAGAAAGAGCCATAGTTATTCTCTAATAATTTTGTCCAGCTAGAATCGGCATTTTAACCACTGCGCGACGCGGAAGGATTTAAAACCGTTTTAATAACAACAGGACGTCGCAGTTTTGTTCGAATTTTCCCTAAATTGTATTTTACGTGTGAAACAATACCTTATTTAGATTTCACTTCTCCAATTTTGTTAATAAAAACATGAATTAAAATGAAGATCCGCAGTCTAATCATAATATAATGACAAATAAAAAATGATATAAAATGCTGTGATTAAATAACTGAAGCGAGTACAAAAAAGTCCTTTTCGTTTCGCGTCGATTGCATAACAGGACTGCATAGTTGCTCGCAGGACAACTCAATCAAACCCACAAGCGATGTTTCTAATCTTTCCCCATCTCCGGATCGGAGTGCAACTCATTGTAAGTAAACTTCTCGTAGAAAAAACTTGTCGGTTACTACGATTTTATCTCACCCCCGCTGCGTTCACCTGGGAAATAGTTTTCCCACGTTGTGCTCAACCAGTTAGAAAATCGCAGCTATCCTACGTGATAATCATGCGTGTACATATATCTGACGAAACAATTCTATTGCAATGTACCGGTGCTTTAACCCGTATTAGCTACATAAAACCCAAATTAACTCGTTTAAAGCGATAGACTAGCGAGCATAATCGCGTTACGTAATCTACCCTCGATTTCAGTTGGAAAGGGGTGTGTCATAACAAAAAGAAAGAGGAGAGATCGTGAAAAAAAACAAATTGATCGTTACACCTCGTCGAAATTGTTTGGAAATTGTGGTTAATTAGAAATGAGGTCATACGTCGCTGGGGGCAAGATGATAATAGGGATCGCATTATCTACAACATGGGGTAGTGTCGAAATTCACGTGAAACGTTCGCATTCTGTGCCGTCGAGCCGAAGAACGTTGATAACTGGTCGATTACAGACGCGTAGCGCGATGTGTAAGCGAGAAAGGGAGTGGTTCAGAATCAAGGTCGACGGCTTCATTGGCAAAGTTGCTACAATAATCGAAGAAAGGCCGCCTTTCGGTGCACTTAGCCGATTATTCCGCTAAATTCGCGGTACTTTGTTCTCTTCTTATGCTGCTTTGTTTTCTAACGGCACGTAGATGCAAATAATTGGGTTGAGTAATAAGTTCGTTCACGTTTCATTAAGACAGTGCCGAGTATTGTTACCAGACTACGGATGTTTATGCATTTATGGGAAAATACGCAAAAGGGCGAAAAATTATAAATATATATTTATAAATTATAAATATTCAAAGTGGAATAAAAATAAAATTATTAAAGCAAAACGATTTGGATGTTTTACGGATTTTTTGAGATATCCTAATCAACCTCTAAATGATTAATTCAACTTCTTGGATTTTTGTAAAATTTTAGTGCCGAAACACTTGATTGATGCGTAACTTTTAATATTTAAAGTAAAGCTTAACAGTTGGACTGAACACCATGAAATGAAAAAAATGTTTGAGACCGTGGAATAATAAACGATTTATAAAAATAAGAACGCGTGTTCCAATCATATATTATTTTATGCATCTTATATGTCGTTACATAAAAGATTCACCTCAAATAATATATATTCTACAATGTTTATTCGAGTTTTAATTTTAAGGGGAATTTTGACAAAAAATTTATATTGCTTTATCAACTATTTTACCTTTTATTTTGAGAATTTATCTTTGGAGCAGGGGATTTTTAATACGTTTCTATATTTAATTTCTGTGACACCAAGTTGTTATAGTCGTATAAGAGTACTGGTAGTTTGTAACAAATTGAATATAATTGGATCTAATTAATTAGTACGTAAATATCAAACTAGATACAACGATGTACAAACACTTTTTGTACCCACTGTAGATGTTCTTACAATGTATAATAGTCTCCATGATATAAGATTCTAAACTTCATTCTCCAATTAACACTCCTATTGTGCTCTAAACATCTTACGCTAATAGCATAACAATTACAGTGGTTTACATAACTGATCGAATGCAAATTTGAAGCTGTGGCTCAGGTATTAATTAGATCGTTCAACTGCAAATTGTAAATTAATTAATAGTCAGTACAATGAACTAACAGTGTACTACATGTGCTATTCAATAGAAAATTATTCATCCTAAACAATGAATTATTTTGAATTCTGTATTTTTGTGAGGTATATATTGTGAATTGTTGCATATTATAATACCTTTTGTACAAATGTAATTAGAAATTCGTGCAAGTACTGTAAAGTATCTCCAAATGTAAATAATGTTAAGAAATTCTGAAACGGAAATGGATATGAAATGAATGATGATATGAAATGGAAAGTACACGACCTGTATAAATGAAAAAAAAGAAACAATGTTGGATCGCGTAGATTGAAATACAAGAGAAGGATTAATTTGCACGCGAAAATGAAGAAATTATGCATGGAAAAAGGATATTTCTTCCGATTAATACTTGTAAATAGCGGAATGTGGTTGCTCGACATTTCTAACAAGAAAAATAATGTATGTTTTTATAAATACGAGCGACATTCTTGTTGAATCTACCGTGACTTTTGTCTTCAGGTGAGATAAGAGTAAACGAGCAACTGGTGTTAACCTGCATGCACACCCTCATGGCACGTGAACATAACCGAATCGCGAAGCAACTTATACAGATAAATCCCCATTGGGATGACGAGACGCTGTATCAGGAATCAAGGCGAATTGTCATTGCTCAGATTCAACATATCACCTATAACGAATTCCTGCCTATTTTGCTTGGCAAAGATGTCATGGAGAAGTTTGGACTTCTTCTTGAGAAAAATGTAAGATATCGACAATATTTAGAATATTTTCTTTATGAATTTGAAGCTAATTTTTGGAATAATTTCTTTATGAATTCGATGCCAATTTTTAGAATACTTTCTTGACGAATTCGACGCGAATATTCAGAATAATTCCTTTTGCAATTATTAGCAAATTTTTAGAATACTTTCTTTATCAATTTAAAGCCAATTTTTAGAACACATTCGTTATGAATTCGAAGCGGATTTTTAGAATATTTTTATTACGAATTTGAAGCAAATTTTTAGAATAATATTTTCATTAGCAATTGTTTTGATATTCGCCTGTAATATTAAATTATTAGACCTAAACAGAATTAAATAATGGTTTGAAAATGAATTTCCTTTATATTTTCTATGCGATCAGAACTGATATCTGTGGTGGATTGCTTGAGTTAAGTGCGAGTTAATTCCATTTAAATTAATTATTAGGTGTACCAGTAAGAAATCCACTACTTTAAAACTAATTATAATGTCATGAGTTTATTTTATCAAAAGAGTAAATTTCCCCTCGAATTTAAGTTCATTTTAGATATCTAATTTTGTTAAAAAATTAAACAAAAGAAGCAAATTATTCATTGGTACACCTAATATATCTAGCTGCATGGTAAGAGTAATCATTAATAATATAAATACTATTACTAAATGAGTATATATAATTTAATAATTAATTTACGTAGACATACTGGGATGGCTACGATGAAAGCGTGAATCCATCAGTAATCGACGCTTTTGCCTCTGCAGCGTTCAGATTCGGACATTCGCTATTGCCAACAGCAGTAGAAAGATGGAGCAAAGCTCACAAATTCATCGGTAAGTAAAACAAATCTCTCGTTCCATATCCAAAATTGAACCAAAATATTCTTCAATCTTACGTACATATCTCTTAAATATGTGAAACTTAATTAAGTCGAATTGTTCGATGAAATCGGGTGCTCAATTCTATAACTATTACACGTGCTGCTATTTTACTGATAGCAATATAAATATTTTCTATTTGCAACAAAAACATCTTCGAAATAATTGAAAACGATAAGACATTTTTACGAAAAAAAAAGGGAAAGGAAAGACACGTGCAAAAATTTTGACATTCACTATCCCATTTTGTCAAATTATGGTGCTTTGTCCAAGTTTTCCTTACTTGCGAAGTTTTACTCATATTAATTATTTTATTAAAGCCTCAAAGAGACTGTCAGATTTGATCAGAAGACCATTTGACTTGTATCGTGCTGGTGTATTCGATGAATACATTATGGGATTGATGAACCAAGTTGCTCAAGCTATGGATGACTCTATCACGCAAGAAGTACGACTCGTTTCCTCATCAAATTTCTATGCAAACTATACTAGTAAACACTAAGCAATTGATTTGTATTAATTCTAGGTGACGAATCATTTGTTCAAAAAAGCAGGAGCTAAATTCGGATTGGATTTGGTCTCGTTTAATATGCAACGGGGTCGCGAATTTGGTATTCCTAGTTACATGGAATTCAGGTTCGTCAAATATTCTAATAAATTCTTGTCAAACGTTATTATATTCTTATGACATTCTTGCACTCTTCTGAAACAATTTTCTAAAAGAATTCTTGTAAAATGTTCAGATTACACAATTAGAACGCAATTATTAGAATGAGAAATATTGGAAAGCAATAAAGCTCACAAAAATGAAAATAGTTTCGGTCAACTCACTTTACTATTATCAAAATAAAAAAAAACAACTCTTCGTCTGTACTTTTAAGTTAATTTAAATAATTTGAACCTCACTTTTCCAGTGAAATATATTTTGCATTCAACACAATAAGCAATAAGTTCAAATTTAACGTACCACAACATGTAGAAACCAGCAATCTTAACTCATAAAAACAATACCAAATTTGCCAACATGAGAACATCGCAATTTTATGTGCAACAGCTTAATAATTATCTAATTTGAATGTTTCAGAAGAATTCCTTTAGAAAAATATTTACGAAGAATGATAGGTTGATGCATATTTTTTTACAGTAAAATTTTAAATGAAAGTCGATTTTTCAAAACGGTACGTATGTACTTAATTCAAATAATTTTTACACGATTCTGCACATGACCTTTTGAATGAATGAATTAATTTCAATATTTTCTACTCATAAACATCATCAATCGTAGAATTTTTTAGTCTACCTCTTAATTTTTCGTCCAATAAAAGATCATCGGTCCAAAATTTTACATATCACCATCCAACTATTTTAATACTTATATAAGCTTTTCTAAATACCAAATTTATATTTTTAATCGTTTTCATTTTCTACTTTAGAAGCTCAAACATTTATGAGGTATTATAGAAATATTCCGATTCTCCGTAACGTCAAACATCAAAGTTTTCACAAGTTTGCATACGTATATTATAGTAAATTTCCTTTTGTTAGTGTGATTTGTTACAATTAACGTTTGGACAAAACTAAAAGTACAGTATTCACCTGTTAATCCCAAGCATTATAGAAACGATGTTTCATATGCATCAACCTAATATTTCCTTTAACTTACGTTAATCTTTTCTACATCGCGTGTTGTGTATTAAACACATGGATAAACTCAAAGTATATATAATATTTTTCAGAAAATTCTGTGGCCTTCCCTGGGTGGATAACTTCGACGATCTACACGGATCTATGCCAAACGAGACCATCAGACGCTACAGCTCGATCTTCGAGTGAGTACTATAAACCTGTTCATCTTCCACCAACTATTTATATACACCAACTCTAAACAAGCCCTATATGATATTGCAAATGTCCCACTAGTAAATCATCCTGATGAATGAACACACAATTCAGCAATGAAACAACATTATGCGCGTCGTGTAACTTCATCAATAATTCAAAGCCATGCTAATTTTAGACTCGACTATTATGAATCACTTTCAAAACACTCGGATGATCGCCGTTTCCAGAAGTTGAATACGAAATTCCCGGAAATAACGGTTGCGAATCTTGATTTTCAGGCACCCAGCTGACGTGGATCTGTGGTCCGGAGGTGTCTCCGAGAGGCCACTTCCGGGTAGCATGCTCGGGCCAACTTTTGCCTGTGTAATTGCCACGCAATTCAGCTATTCTCGACGCGGCGACCGATTTTGGTACGAGCTGCCGAACCAGCCATCGTCCTTCACTCTCGGTAAGAAACCTTTCGAATCTTGAATATCGAACTAGCATAAATTCAAGGACTTCAGCGGGATTGGATTAGAGACTAAACGAAATCGATAAATGGGTGTATGCGTTTAAAAGCTACCGCACTTTCACTTTTCCAGATCAACTGAACGAGATTCGAAAAGTGAAGCTCGCCAGAGTGATCTGCGACAATACGGATCTTATTGACACCATACAGATTTATCCCATGGTGTTGCCTGATCATGAAATGTAAGTATCGTACAGAGGTGAAATTGTTAAGAAATAGATAGAGACACTTTGGCTATTGTTTTTTCAAAGAATCAAATGTGAATTGGTTATTTCTGTGCGAAGCGCTAAATGCGTATTGGATATTCTTTTGGAAAGACTCGAATACCGATTGAATATTGCTTTTAGAATAATTGAATGTAAATTGGTTATTTTCCTGGAAATGGTTGAACGAAAATTTCTTTGAAGAAAAAACTAAATGCGAATGAAATATTTTCTTGGAAAGAGTTGAGTGTGTACAGAAACAATTAGATGTTCCATTATAAGTGAATCATCTTATATACATTGAATTATCCTACATCCGAAACCTAAATGATTACTAATATCGATTACATACTACCACCAGATAACTACACAGAATATGCCTGATACCTGAACTAATTTTATTATACCTCCTTTGAATGATAGATACAAAGATGAATATATGTAGATAATAATTTAATTTAGAAGACAATTTAATCTTGAACCTAGATGACGATGTAACGTGGATCTAAAATGGCAATGATTTTTCCTTTAATGAATTTAAGATAACGTAACCAGTAAATTTATTACTATATTTTTTAAATGAGTGTTTCCCAACCATTTTGGGATCGCGACACCCCTCTCGCAATTCCTCCCCTATGTTACGTAAGATAAGTTTAATAAGGTGAAGAGAACACATCGAAATTTAAATTTTAACTTAACGTGTAATTACCTGTCCTAATATAAAACATTTAATATACTCAACTTATTTGCATCTGCGAGCGGAAATTCTACTAATATCGATACTACTGATATTTGTGATGTACCACTATGTATTGATCATTTTGTAGCTTATTATACCAATTGATAAAGGTCTAACATCTATTCCAAGCTTATTTACTGCACATATGTGTAACACAATCTTTTGTTTTGATTGGTACACGTAATTTCTAAATAAAACCGAAAATCTCTGATTTATATAGTTGATCTCGTATTCAGTGCTACGATGCAAATGGGTTAATTATTTATTATGTAGAAAATCGTTGACTCCCCAAAAAACACTTCGCGACCCCTTGATGGAACGCGCCACGCCGATTGGGAATCACTGCTCTAAAGCAGCGTGATTCATTAATGTTACAGAAACCCACGTGTGCCCTGTCGAAGCGGCGTATTGCCAAGCATGGACCTAAGCAAATGGGCGGAGTTCCCAACCGCGAATCACGCGCAATACGTGAGTAATCTAGCGGACCAGTACCAAGCATACGGAAAGTAAAAAGGCTGTTTTTTAGACGTAAAAGTTAGAGACCTACTGCCTAGACGAACCTGTACCACCACCTGTAGTCAACAACAGTCACGAGCCAAGAAGCACGACCCTTAGCCAACCCCCTTTACCCCGAGACACATTACGGTACTGTAGCATAGTGAACCATAGAGACCCGTCTGCACGCTGCATTACGAATCAGCTTAGGGACATTCAAGCAGACGTACTACTGTCGTAGCATCCGAATAGACTCCTCTAGCGACCTTAATTAATTAGACGAATACTCGTAGAGACACTTAATTTATTGCCAAGCTCGAATTATAATTTATACGTTCGATATCAGAAAGTATAAATTATAATTTCGTCGTCGTAGTCTCTCTTACAATTATTACCTTTTTTTATACATTTTTTTTATACATATGTGTATGTGAAGATAAATGATATTAATAGATTTAAGAAAGTCCCAGGACGAACACGAAGCTGACGTTTCCATTGTTACGAGTTAATTTTAATTACCCCGAATATTAATAATTCTTAATTATTCCGGAGGATATTTTTAATAACAACACAGATTATTACGAAAGGTGATATATATATATATATATTACACATACATACGATCGTCGAAGTTTGCGTATACTTGCCAGTAATAGTCATCGAAACAGGGAGGAGATTTAAGTCGTAAAAGTTGCGTAACGCGATACCGAGACAAAGACCAACTTCCACGCTGACTGCTTTTAATAATCGCTTTGGAAGTACACAGTACAGATGCATATAATAGAACGTTTAGCTGTGCCTGTGTTACGTTTACAGTCGAAGCCAGTTGCAAATGATTGCAAGATTTTACAATACGGTTTAACAGGTTGTGAAATCAACAACACCACCCCATTCAACTTCACCTCGTTCGTCGTTCCCCTTGGTTTACACGTTACCTAATAGAAAAGTAGATTATGCGAACTCATGTTCGCTTTATTAGAATGTTATTGATGCTAGAGCGGATACCTGTCGAATACTCTGATCTTATTATAAGATATTTGTGCACAATTTCACCAATATTTGCAAATTCGTCATCTTATAAGGAAATCATAAAGTAGGAATTGAAATCGCTAAAAATTAGGTTCGTACATATGAAATCGCGAATAGTATGAAAATCTCTGTTTAGACTGAAAATGCAATAACAGAAAATTAAATGTACCGATAATTATGAATAATGTAAGTTAAAAAGTTTAAATAATTGGATTTGTCACTTATTTTGTATTAAATATGAAAGTCTTTTTTCCCTTCTCTCTTTTGGCTTACACTATTTTCATAATCACCAGCACAAATGATTACCTAATTTTTCATAAAGAGAACATGTTCATAAGTTAATGAAAATTATTTTGCTTATCCTTGGTGCAATACTCGAATCATTTTCGACTGAATCATGTTCTTCTTTTTTTAAAACGTTTCCCAGTTTTGTAATAGCTATAAAAGAATCGTCGCTGATATTTGTAAATTTAAGTTTCAATCTCTACTTTATTTTTAATTATGACTATATTAAAATATATTTCGCTATATCAGAACCCCTGTATAATTCTGCTTGTAACCTTTCACTATTTTTGTTCGAAACCACTTAAAAAAGTCACCTTTTTAGGTACTAATTTATTCCAATATTTTTGCTACACGAAACATTTGAAAAATTTGCTAAAAAAATGCCATTTAATATTTATGAAAAGCAAAAACTTGCTAATTTGACGAAATTGTACACGTCTATCCTAATGATAAGTATTTTTTAGAAACTGGATTTCAAATCAATTTGAAATACCACACAAATTTTGTTTAACGAGATCATGAAATTTTACCAATATGGACAAAACTAGTTCGTGAATTTTTTAATAAAATTATCCGAATCGGGAGAAGTGTCTAAATATTTTCATATTTTAAATTCCACGGAATTTTTAATTACGACAAGGCTAAACGTTAATGTATTAATTCTGAATAACGGTGTACAGAATACACAAAGTAAATAAAATTTCGAATTTATACAATACTCAACATTTTGATACACTTTTATACCATGGATAGAAGAAAACTGCAACTTATATCACTTGCACTTTTTCCAGATTTCTAGGATTTTCGCACCCTTCCATTTTTAATATCAGCACAAAAAGTTCTTTTCTTTCCCTATCTCACTTATCTACCCCTAACTTATTCTTCACGCATAGTAACTCACGACACAATGTACATAACAGCACGTAGCAAAAAGGGTGCATTCTCCCATAAAATTGAACAGCAAGGTGAGTAGCACGTTTCTAGCAGTGTCTATTGTCTAGTCTTTCCATCTGTCATTGTGAATATAATTTCTCCCCCAAATGAAAGAAAAAGTCGAGAATGAACGCAGAGAGGTGTAACCTTACTCCCCAATTAAAAAAATAGAAAGAAAAATGAGATTGAGAACGCAGAGAAGATTCCGAAAAATTCCGCACAATATTCTATGAAGGATTATACGATGCATGAGCACCTACAAATGTAAACCTATTGTACTATAGCGATTGGTGGAGGAGCACTTGCTTGATGTACCAAGACGGCCAACAAGACCGGAAAAGGTGCGGAACCAATACAACAGACAGCAGGTTTTGCGACTCTTCTTTGAGAGCATTAACGGCATTGCTTCGTATCTGGGATTCAGAAAGTAATCGTGCACCCAACAACTATGGAGCATCTATGCACGAGGGTGAATCACGATCGAACCGGTCCTTAACCCTTTCACAGTGCTCACATCTATACGATCTAATCGTATCTTTACACTTCAATTATTGCAATTACCGAAATCGAATCTCTTGAATTTGTCGATCTTTATATGTATCTACTTTGAAACATGACAACATTTTGAATTAATCTTTGACCACGCTTGTAAAAAAGATATATACACACAGTTAGTATGAATTCCCCTAAACACAACAATAGGGTTAAACGATATTTTTTCATAGGTTCGATCCGAAGAAAAAGTGCCTAAATATTGAGATTACCATAATGTTCATTAGAAATTTTTCTAGCTATTGAGTAGAATACATGGAATATCATATTCATTGTATGGACAGAAATGAAATAAAGTATTTCGTTCACCTTCGCATTACCGTACACGTTCTAGCACTATAAGGCACTGCCTATTTATATCCGATATTTAATGGACCAATTGAGAAGGTTATTATATACTTATCGCATATTTCAAAGCATAGCGATAATATTAAATTAAACGTTCCTTTGGTAGAGATCTTCGATTAATTGGTAAATGGAGAATATTAACTTTCATACGATTTTTATATTTAACCCATTGCGGACGGAGTACGAGAACTAAACTGTGCATCTTTACGCGTTTATGGACAATTTAAATATACAAAAAGAATGAATATAATATATATATATAATATATATAATTTAATATGATATAATATAAATATAATATACAAGATAATATATCAGATATCTAAAGTAAGGCACTCGTTAGAATACTTAAAGTGTGTAAGTGTGTAATAATTATTAGAGTCCACATATATATCCTTATTAATAAACTTAAAGAACTGGAATCTAAATATATGGTTCATTCAATGTGCAATTAAAATAACAATGTTTTGTATTTGCTCGCATATTGTGCGCCTTTTCTAATTATTTGCGTATTCAGATGTCCAATAAATGCATAAAAGTACGCAGTTTAGAAATTAGTCTCTGTTTTGGGCTCGTTCCTTTAATTATAGTTGCAGAAACATGTATTTGCATAAACGTTCGCAGTCTAGTGATAAAATTGAATGAACTTTTCCTGAGTTATCAATCTCTTGTGGACGAGACTTAACCAATTCTCGTCTAATTATTAACAATAATTCCTATTAACCCTTTCGCTACAACGCTAAATGAGATGTGCCAAAAGTGTATAAATTGCACGAGAACGGTTCATATTTTTGGGTTTACGTCTTATGCCGAAGAAAATTGTAGTGGCGATGCTTTTTGGAGGAAAAAGAACTTTCTTTTAGAGCAAGATATTTATAATGGCATTTCGCGAAGAACAACTATAGTCGCTCACCATACGTACAGTAGAACTTCAGCTATCTGAACATTATTAAGCGTATCAATGAGCACATAATATTCTTATTTTGTTAAAATCAATCTTTACTTTAAAAAAGACCAAACAACTATCCTATCTTAAATATAATTGCTGTTATTCTGTAATAGTTTATGAAATTTTTCAAGCTAACTATAGACTAGTGCTTGAAAGAATGCTTGAACTTTTGATAAAACAAATTCATGGATCGTTTTAAAAATACTGGATTGCCTATTGGTACACCTAATGCATCCGCAAATTGTATTATGAGAACAGAGTGTCTTCTACCATTAGCTACTTATATTAGAAAATTTATGTACTTCAGTAACAAAAACGATTCAGGATGCGTAAATGTTTAAACAAATTGTCATTTCGTTTCTTTTACATCTCGATTTAAATGAGTAAGGTTCAGTATCGGGAAAGTGATTATTCCATTATCCGAAAATTCATTTGTCCGTAATAAAATTCATTTTGTCTCCCTATTAGTCCGGATGTGGGAAGCTCTACTGTACATAAGTGGTATCTCATGGAGAGCGACTATAGTTGGCCCTCCTATATGAGTGGCTTCTCGTAGGGAGCGATCATTATCGCCCGTCGTAGCGAAAGGGTTAGTAATATGTATTAACCCTTTCACTGTCAATTAAAATAGCGACACGCTGCGATTGCAGACGATTCTAAGTGCTATAAAGTTTGGTATAAAAAGTTTAGAGATTTTATGTGTTTCCATTGTAAACAAGAAAAATATAAACATTCTTGGAATCCGTTTTTTTTTTTTTAGATCTAAAGAGACCCCGTAACCCACGTATTATCGTTGAATTAGTAACTTATACTTTGAGAAATGCTCGTACCACATACAGGAGCTCAATAGTGAAAGGGTTGATTGTAATTTTGATGGTTTAAACACCGATACGTGTCCAGAAACTAGAAATGATCAGGCGACTATATATTGACACCGGCTGCAAAGGGTTAAAAATATTAAGAAAATCTACCAAACGAACAGTTTTATCGCAGCAAACGTGGTAAAGACTATGCACACCGAAGTCTCGTTGGAGCATGTACTATAGATAGTAAGCAACACTATTCAAAATACACTATGAAAATTGCAAACAACGTTAGATATACAAATCAATTCGATACCTTTCCAAACCATCAAACATTAATATTCGAACGAAAACTGTATTCGCTAACGTTTCCTCTTTTATGGAACACCGAGTATGTAAAAGAATCGAATTAATTTGTAAAGCTATTATTTTAACTAAAAATTCACCGCAACGTTTTAGTTAAAAAGGAAAACACGTTTGCACCCTTAATAGCGTATTCATAATGGACACAGTTAATCCAATTAACCCTTTGCGGACGAGTGTCTGCAAATAATCGCCACTTTCCTGGTTTTTGTGGACGCACATTTACTGTTAAAGCAGAAAGTTTAAATTAATATCGTTGATAAACGCTTCAAAGATTTGGGAATTTGTTGACCTGGAATGCGAAAGCTTAGAAATTTAAAGGCTTAGAATTCAAAGTCAAAATACCCTTTTCAGTTTTATTATTCGTCGTCCGCAAAGGGTTAATAAACTGAGAAAATTTTCAAGCCATAAGTAACTTCACCTTTTTATGAGATCCAACGATCACCTTCAAAAGAATAAGAAAGGGTTAACAACTGATACTAGCGCAGGAACACTATATAGTTATTTATACGATTATACTATCAGGTGTGTAAATTAATTCGCTGCCCTTCTCAACGAAAATTCTAATTTTACTTAGCGATCATGTAACATAAACTTTAATCATCCTATTTTAGGCTCCAAGACTGATCGCTATGAGACAAGAAAATATTTCAATACATGCTAATTATGTATCGGAAACAGATAAATAGGTGAATTTGAAATTTTACCTAAGTTTATATTAAAAATTAAACAATGATTCTATTATTAAAAATTACTTTTGTTACAATTACAAAACATTACCAGAAATTAATTTTTAGTGAAATAAACATGCTAAATATTCATTTTTAGTCATTTTTAGTACGATAAACATGCTAAAAATTAATTTTCTCATAAAAATGACTGCTGCTATTGAAAATTAATTTACACATCTAATGTACAGCGGCGTGTAAAAGTATTTCGCTACAACGCATACAAATATTCAATA
This sequence comes from Eucera pruinosa, assembly GCA_028830335.1. Lineage (NCBI taxonomy): Eukaryota > Metazoa > Arthropoda > Insecta > Hymenoptera > Apidae > Eucera > Eucera pruinosa. Next base: position 6,834,198 of record JAMYCR010000005.1, read on the forward strand.
CCGATTCAAATCGGACATTACGTTTTTCCGGAAATTTGTGTTTCATACACAATGATGCCTTAATATTAATTATTTTTATCGCACCAAACAATTTCTTGAATAACCTCCTCTTTAAAATATATTACAAATTACTAGACTGAGGATTTTTATACAAATTCATATGTACATTAATAAAATTAACACATTATCGACGGGAGACGTGAATCTGCGTTTTTCATTTCTCGAGTGTCGAAGACGAAAAACGCGAGTCAGTGTCAAAAAACACGCACTGAAAAATACTATTAGTAACATCCGTAACTATACCAATCGGTTTTGGATACAAAATACTTAGATTCGGTTAATTGCACACATATTTCACATACATATATCCCAAACTTGTATGGGAACTAAGATTCGATCCGTTTTGCAGTATACCGTCAACAATGTGTTGAGATAGCCTAGCCTAAGTAGAGAATTGTTTTCGCCTCAAAATATAATAATATATATTACACTTCAACACATTATCTACTAGTTAAGAATTAAGATACATAAAAGACCAGTCAATTTAAACTTACAATTCTGCAATATCGAATGGTTTCAATCTTTCTAGAAATATATGAAGTAAAACAAAGATTAACCCTTCACAGTCGGTTGGCTCCGCTACGAAGACACGCGTAAAATCGAAAAGTAAGGTTTAAGTTTCTTTAATTCTATTTTCGCCAATTGAATTTTCATTCCTTCGAAATCCAAGCAATATTTCTTCTTTTCGAAATACCTAACACATTAAGTTCTCACAAGAGTCAGAAGAGTGTATTGGACTTACCGTTATATTATAATATTAAAAAAGGTTTCGAGTGCAAAGGGTTAAAGTATCATTTCGTCTACTGGTTTAATTATTATTGACAATATATAGGAGTTTATAGGAAAAACTTATTAATCAGCTACCGGTGAATAATGTATTAAGTGTTTTGTATATTTTTGCGTATCACGCGCACTTTGCGCATCTTTTCCACGTCTCAGTTTCGTATAAATGTATAAAAATTCGCGAGTCAACAAGTAAGAGTCGTGGTCTAACACTTTTGCACGCCACTGTACATATCTACTTTATATCCGTGTGACTTCTTTCGCTTGTAATTTACTGAACCAGTACGTTCTTTTTCTATCGTCGTTGTAGACGTACCACTTTCCCCTCACCCCCGAACCATCTATTTTCTTTTTTTTTATACATTTTAGTATATACATAAGTAAGAGGAAAGGCGTAACGGTGTGGAGCGTGAATCTAACATATGGTAACATATTTCTAGCATTTACTTTAGTTTGCTTCAAGTATTATTGTTATCATTACATACATACGATGTACATACACACGTGCACGATGGCTCAGGGAACAGGCTATCGAAAGAACGTCACTGTTCGAAGCATATTTCTTTGCTACTGCACGATCGTGAAAGTAGAAAAAGAATTTTTTGTTTTCAAATGAAAAGGTATTTTCTGAGCCACTGTACACCCACAGTCTCTTAATTTGTAATTGTATTATGTACATAAGTGCCGTGAACGAATAAAGTCACATTAACGAGAGTGCCACTTATGAAACCTTCGTCAGTTTTCAATGGATTTTCCTATCTCTCTCTTTATTTCTTTCATGCTATCTTGTGTTTATTAAAAAGTAAAGATATTCAATAGAAATTGAAGGGTTTATAACAAAAGCAATCTTTGTCAGATTTTGTCTTCTTTCAGAACAGTAAACAAATGCTCTGGAAAAATGGTTCTCAAACTGTTTGGGCTCATGATCCATTTTTAATAAATTGACAATTTTCAGCAGCCGAAAGATTAAGTAAACATGTTAATTACCCTAATACTTTAACTCTTTGACGCAGGATATTAGGAAACAAAAGCTTCACGTAGAAGGTAGAAATTCTACGATTGTCACAAAAGTGAAGAAGTCTTTCTTAATAATTCCCTGAAATGTTTCAGTATATCGATTTTAGATTAATAAGTCACGAAATTAATTAGACGAATAGTTTATGTTACTGTGGGTCTAAATCTACGATCAGTATAAAATACTAAGCTCGGCGTCGAAAGGTTAATATTCAATTATTGCAAACATCAAATCAAAACTGCAAAATAATTTGTGAACCCGACAGTAGATAAACCTTTATGAATATTTTGTTTTTAGTCGGTGTATAAAATAACTGAAACGTAGAAAGTTAAACTCTCGTTGTAAAATTAGTTAGAAATTCAATCGAATCATTAGTGCCTCCAATATACCACTTCAGGGTTAATTGCAACTCGTAAAAAATTATGTCGCGAATCATTGCTCTATCATCTCCAACTTTTGTTGAATAGATTTTAATTTTTTTTACAAAATATACACTATTGTTGTAAATGTTATCTGTAATTATATCGTAGAAGAAATATATATAATCAAATTATAAAATTCTATGTCTTACACTTTTTAAAGTTCAACAAGAATTGTTTTTGTTACGAACCCTTCAATTATTAAAATATGCGACTGAACTTTACGTTCGATTTCCGTCGTTGCTCATTTCTTTTTCGATGATCCGATCGAGCGATTTGAACGATAATAACAGGAAAAACGATGACGATATTTCGAGTTCGATTGTACGCGTTGTTCTATGCAATGGCATGGTAAATATTTCACCGTGGCGAGTTATACGTGGCGAGCACGTGAAATTTACTACCGACGTCCGCGAGAATGATTTACAAGGTAGTTAAAAACAGCACCTACGTTTCTTGTGCACCCACTAGTCGAATCGAAAGCACGATGTTTGCTGAAAATTGCCTATGAATCTTGTACCTACTTGAAACGTTTTCCTATTGCTAGATCTTTGTTGCACGCGTACACCTTAGTTTCGCATTAATCTTGTAAGCTTATCAGTCCAACTTTTGGCTGTTCAGTGAGTATAATTCTTTACATTTTAACCATTTGCGGTCCAATTTTCCCTTCTTCATTCAGCAAATATTCACAAAAAGATAGTGATGTTAAGGTAACCTATTTGTTGAATAAATTGACGGTTGATGAAAACTTATTGGTTGTGATTAGACTGTAGATGTCTATGCGTTTATGGGAAATTATAACGTATATCCAAACTTTGGATTCCAAAATAAGATACTCGTTATAATAATATTTAGAGTAATTGGCCCGATTACCAGAAAATTAATACGCACCTTAAAAATTAAACAGGAAGCATGCAGTAATTAAGGTAATATATTAATTTTAATAAGCTTTACGTCTTGATTTACGAATGTAAATAAAAAGCACTGTAGTAACTTTTGTTTCTCGTTTCATTTTTAAGAAATATACTCACTGCCCGGTAATAATTGGACCAATTACCTTAGAGCAGTGTTTTCCAGCCTTTTTTCGATCGCGACCCCTTTTTATAATAGCTAAGTCATCTGCGATCCCCCTCCTTCAAATCTTTAAGGAATATTTAATAATGTGAAAAGAACACATCGAAATTGAAATTATAACTTAATATTTAATTGCCTCTCCTAGTACGAAAGATCCACAGTCTACTCATGATGTACAAAATTATTAATCCAAAAACGTAAAATATTACTTAAAATACACGTTAACGCAAATGCGCAACAGGAGATTTGTGATGTTGCACTGAATCCGCCGTAAGACCAGAAAGGGTTAATATTCTCAAATGTAATATGTGATAGATATGAATTTTATGCTCCAAAAATAACAAAAATCACGATTATCTTACTCTAGAGGAGACTACAAGTTAGGGTAACAAAGGTTGGAAATTTTCAGAACGCTGAAAGCTCCGCTACGAACTCCAGGCAATCCAAATCCAAATTTACCGAATGGAGTCCCGTAACGAAAACCCAAAATACAAAAGAGCACTCCGAGAAGACGAACAAAAATTCTCAGATAAAATTCAATTCAAAAACGTTACCGTTAGTGAATAAAAAGCACGATACCAATGATACGTTAACTGGAGTGAATTCAAACGATATAAATGAAAATTCGAAGCCTGTTTTTAAGATAAACAAGAAGAACTTGCAAACAAAATTAAGTTCTAAAACATTACCAATAATTAATAAAAGGATGGATAAAAGTGATACCGATGATACTTTCATCGAAGCGTACACCAGTGATACAAATCAAAATTCGAATCGTGTTCCTGGAAAAATAATTCTACCGAACGCGAAGTCTGAAGTAGAAGTAGACTCTGATAGAAAAAGAAATAAAAAACTCGTCGAAGAGCTTGGGACGTTTAATAATCGCCAGAAAAGGTCTGTGACACGTTTCAGGCGTTCCTTAGGCAAAAAATCGAATCACGTAGGCTTCGCAGAAGAGGTTCCTTCATCGGAAAAATTTTATCGCCACCCGAATCTCAGTTACGAGGAGCAGCAAAAACGATTGAACGATTCCCACCTAACCGAAGGTGCGGATTTCGGAAGTGCGATGAGTAAACGACTTTTGGGCGCACCTAATTTATCATCGCCAGAGACTACAATCGAGGCGTCGTCGAAAGGATCAAAAAAATACAGTTACGTTCCAGTCTTTTCTACCTGCAATGATACCAAGAATTTGCAGATGAGTAATGCAAATGGAACTAAGGAAAATCATGCGAAAGATTGCGATGAAAATAATTGGGGAACACTGTTGCAGATGCACAAAAATGTTCGAGGTATCGAAGATGATAAAGGTATTGAAACTGGAAATATGGGAAATGAAAATATAGGAAATAGAAATATGGGAAACAGAAATATAAAAAATCGAAATATAGGATACAGAAATGTAGAGGATAATAGGAATGTGTTAAACGAAACGATCAGGGATATGAGTAAATTGCAGAGTTCAATTAAACAGCAACGAGGGGAGAAAGGTTACATTAATATACGGGATCATCAGAAAAATGTGGAGAACACGACGTCCTCGGATGCGATTTCAGATTACGATCCCAACAAAATTCCGTACGTCGACGTCCCAGACTATTCTGACATTAGGGAGGAAAGTTTGGACGAAGCCGATCGCGAAGGAAACAATGAGAAAACGGAAGGTAAAGATATCCATGCTGTAGATCCACAAACTTCAATAGATCTCAAGGAATCTTACAAATCGTCGGATAACGATACGGAAAGTAAAAAAGCAAGTTTAGAAGATAAATTAAGAGATTCAAATCAAACCACGAATGAAGGAAAAAATACACGTTTCCCAAATTTGGAGAAACCTTCAAATACGGATAAATCCTATGAAAATAAAGACGATAAATCTTTGAAAAATTTGAACCATTATCCGGTTAATAAAGGCGATTCCAATCTTACAGATTTTAAACTCCATGGGAAATTAAAAATATCGTCGGACTTCGAGAAGTCCGACGCTCTAAAAGGCGGCGAACTTGGAGAAAATAATAAAGACAAAGTGTCGGATAATGGAAACAATTTAAATAATTTCAGCCTTAAAGAAGGGAGCAAATCAAAGGAAACGTCGGAAGAAAATAGCGAGTCGCGCGAAGAGTCAAAGGAAACGCAGCCGGAAGGGGATTATTCTGGGAGGCAATTAGGGCCCATAATTTTCGACATAAACGAGTACAGGAAGCCGTTCGATCTAGACGAATTTCTTAAGGACGATCCCATAATGAAAAAGTTGAAACTGCTCGAAAAGGAAACGCGGACCAAGTACGGACAGAACGGGAAACGAGTTCCAGGCGACTTTAACGAATCCGAAAGTGATAATTCTTTCAGAGAACGAATAAACGGACCTGGAGATTCTACCGAAGTACAACATACTTTCAACGATTCGCCAAAATCGCACTTGTCCAGTGATTTCAACAATATATTCGCAAAAATGGATCCGCAGAGCCAGCATAGATCACAGGAACAAAGTGAAATGAACGAAGATACCGAAAATCGTGAATATTTAACTATGCTGGACCAAGAGATCCACGATAAACCAATGAAACTGAATAAAATGAATGAAGATACGAAAAATCGCGAAGATTCTAACGAAGAAAACAGCGATGAAGATTTCCTGACGTTTGTCTTCAAGAAAAATAAGAAAATCGATCTTCCGGCTAGATTGCAAGGCGAAGAAGAATTCTTGGCGAAGTATTTCACGGATGCTGTTATTAGAAATCTTCACCAGGAGGCGAATGTTGATCGAGATCGCAAAAGGAAGGACGAGGAGCGTAAAGAAGACACGTATAACGCGTTGTCCACGATCCTCAGCAAGAAAAGTCACGTTTCGCGGCTGGACGAGGAGATCGATGGGAAGATCAAAGCCCAAGAAGACGAGCCGGTGATCTACAAAAACTTCTGGTCGTTAAATTATAAATCTCCGCGTAAAAGGGTCGACATGGAGGCGCAAGAAAGGAGGAAATAATCAGAAGCAAAACTTCGTCTAGATGAAGATTTTAGGTTAATATTAAAAGCTAGTTTATGAATGGAATCATAGACTAACCTTTTAAGGGTAGTTTTAAGCACTGAGTGATAGAAACTTCACGTACACTCCCGTTTATAAATCATTCGACACTTGTTAATTTTTAACGTAAAATACTTGTTGGATTAAACTTTTAGTAACATCTTAAAAGGTCAGTATCATTTAATTCTCTTTTTATCGTAAATATTAAGCCCTTGACGCACAACCATTAATAATTTGAGTTTCTGTCGCATCTTCTTCTGAGTTTTCCTTACTTTGGTGGTACAATATTAAAATCGAAGGAAATACGATGCAATATTCCCATATTATAAATTTGTGTCATAAAATTCGGTCACTGATAGAAAAATCGAACAAAAATTTGATCGTTGAGGGGTTAAATTATATTGGAGAAGTGTAAAAATTTTGATCGATTTGGAGTGTAAGGTGTTTGATGAGTGTTTTGTATAATTTAGGGGATGCAAATTCCCGAATTTGGATTACTGAAATTTTATAAGTTAATTTTATTGTTAAATAGAATTTAATCTTCTCTAATCTTCCCTAATCAGTTGAATCATAAAAATGATCTAATTGGTTAAATAAGTTACTTTTCATAAATTAACATAACTTTCTCATTTATGGTTAAATCCATCGCAACTTTTGCACTCACCTAACAATTAACAAATCAATTTTTCTGTATTGTAAGTTTAATAAGTGTTCAGTGAATTATAAGCCTGAGTGTAGATTTAAGTTTGATGGTAGGAGTTCTACAATTAAGCGATTGAAAACGGATGTTGCATTAACGCGACACTTAATTTATAAGTCTCTTGGAACTTTATAAAATTGTAGAAACTAATTGTGGAAGAAGAAATAGCGACGAAAAGATAACGAATCTTCTGCATCCTTAGAATGTCCTCTCGTAACTACGTCGTTCACAAATGGATTTCAACAGCGTAAATTGACTAAAAATAGTCCTTAATGTGTTAATACGGAAATGAAATTATGAAATCGTTTCCTTAAACCATAAACGAAACGATACCTAAAATTCGTCGGTATTCTAGTTTTAAACTCATAAGCCGTAGAATTAATGAACAAAGTAGTCATTGTGTCTAAACATATAAGGTGTAAGTTGCGTTGTAACTGAGTTACAGAGTCTTAGGAGACTGACGTTAAAGGGTTAAATGATTTAGGACACTAATATGTATCCACCTGATATTTGCAATAAAATCAGATGTTGAAATAAATTTTCCTACACTATGTTTCATACTTTATGCATATACGTTGCCCAAAATAATTAGCACATCTTTACGCTGAATCACGATATGGCGTCAACCGGTTCTGATGGAAAATAAGAAAAGAAATGGCATAAGTTTAGATAGACTGAGAAGTTATCCATGCGATATTGCGAAGAAGGTTAAGCTTAAATTAAATTAAATTGCGATAAAAATTGAAGTACAAGAGCAATGATTACAGTATGTGATTGTATCTAATTATTTTGAGTACTGTATTATAAACTAAACTGTGGAGTTTTATTCAACTTCACAGTTCCACTGCAAATTCCATTTAAAGAAATGAAAGTTAAATTCGGACTTACTTCACCTTTCAAGTATCGTAACGAACCTTTTACTTTAGAAATTTCATATACTTTTACGCATTACATGCATTCTGCACTTCTTCGCGCATTCGGCTTTTCTATAAATGCATAAAAAGCATTCTAATTATAACAGAATGATTGAATGAACTTAGAGTAATCGACGTCTGGTTTCCAAAAGAACTTCTATTTGCCGCGTTCGATAATTGCTGAATTTATCCATGATGAACGAATACGCTTATAGTAGCGAATCCTTGCGTTTCAAGGGCAACTTATCTGGGAGTAGAAGGCAGTCTACAAGGTTTGCAAGGTTTCTATAGGCAACTAGGTCCTCTTTAAGCAAGCCGCCTAACGATCGATCGAAATTTCCGCGGCGAAGCATTTCACGATTCCGAGAGTGCAGGAAATCGAAGAAATCGAATTAAGGTAAGATAGGCAGCGGGGTTTCCCTCGTCCGAGGGATGAATCTGGCCTCAACGGATATATAAGGCCGTCATCGTACTGTGCTCAGTGTCATTCGTCTGGTTTTATCAATTCCAGCAACCTCGACTCCATCCAACCGCCAGCATCAGGTAAATATACCGTCGATCCCATAGAGAGAAAACGCTTTTCGTGTGGTCACGTGGTGTTAGCCGATCTCAACAATTCCTCTCGATCTCGATCTCGGTTTTGTCCAAGCCACATCCTGGTCCATTGATCCACGCGATATTTCCACGATCGAGCGTTAACCGCGGCAACGATCGATCGATCCTTGGTCTTGAATCTTCAAGTGCTTCCTGGAGAGAGACGGGAGAAAGAGACGGCCGCGGCCGGCGAGACGAAGAGATAAGAGACACCTTCCATCCATATTTATTATCTTTATATGTTCACAATGTTGGCCGTTAAGGAGAACGCGGAAGCACGATCACGGGAGATTCCGGTTATAAATGACGAACGATACAAAACGTAAGAGAGAAAAAAAAAGAATCGAGAAAAAGAATTAATTAAAAGGGGGAAAAAAAGGAAAGAAAAAACGATGACCACCGACGACGTGCACACTTGAGAAATATATACAGTGAGATCGCCTGAGGGCGTTAATATCGATGTTTGCGGATCAGAAAGGATAATTCGGGCTTATTAATACGCGCGTGTCTCGTTCCTTTCCAATTACTACAGCGCGGATGTTCCAATTACTAGAGTGCAAATGCGTATGTTGATATTCAGTTGATGCATATTGAATGTCATTTTTCAAAGCGAAACTTTAATCACAAGTAGATTTTTCAAAACAATGTGTACTTGATTCAAATAGTTTCAACATGATTCTACACATATCCTGCATTAATTAACTTCACTATTTTACACTCATAAATAGCCAAATTTAGATTGTTTTTTAGTCTACTCTTTTATGTACTGTTCAATGAAAAATCGTCAGTCTTCTACTTCGTAAATCAACATTCTAACATTCATATAAGCTTCTTTAAATACCGAATTTATATTATCAGTAGTTTTCATACTACATTTTACAAGTTTAGACTGCTATAAGAAAATTATTCGTGATGTGAAACATCAATGATTTCATAACTCTATTGTAATTATTCTTAATATTCTACACACGTAGATTACAAACAACGTCTTCCTCCTTAATTTAATTTACTACAACTAACGATTGGGCAAAATTAAGAGAATAGTATTTACTACTTGATCTTAAATATAATTGCCGTTATTTACTACATTTTTGGGTAAGCTACAAATTCCTACTCGAGAGGAAGCTTGTCCTTTTGATAAAATAAATTCATCGAGCCTTTTAACTCTCGTGCACTGTTACGAGTCAATTTGTCCCGAAATGAAAAATGAATATTAAATAATTTCTTTCGGAAGTATACAATACGTGTAAAGTTCATGAGTTGTTTGAGGAATATGTTCCATATGTAAGAATACGTATTATATTACTAAGTTATGATGAAAAATGTTTATTATTTTAGTATTAACACCGACGCGTTTAACATATCACTCAGTGGAACAGTGCATAATGGTTAAAAATAGTGTATTACTTATTGGTACACCTAATAGACAATAATGCAAAACTTGGACTAAAATTTGTTTTGTCATTAGGAGATCCTAGGGATATGTTTCTCATTTTACGTAAATTGCATAATACGCATGTTTTGCATATTTTACAAATGAGAATATTTTCTGCATATGTAATGTGTTTATGTTGCAATATATTTATGTGTTTATCTTCTTTCAGCGCACAAATCAAGATTAACTTATAGATTGCGGATCTTTATGTAAATTCATGGTTCTACAAATGCGAATAAATAAGTGAACGCTAAATGCTGATTGGTTTCGCCCTCAAAATATTACAAAGAGCCCTTCACTTTGGATACTTGCTATATTTCAGACGTAGTATACTTCTTTGCACATTGAAATTTTGCATAAATGCATGAAGATTCGCTAGGACCAGAACTTACAAATTGCAACGGTTGAGTGGTGCAAATGTAAAAAAAAGTTGCTCGCTGTTTATTGTAACGCAAATTATAATACCCCAGTGTAAATTAAAATATAGTATAAAATGCAGTGCTGGAAAAAAGTATTCATGTACTGCGAACTCTTGATTTTTACTGATAATATCGTTTCCAAGGCAACGCCGAGTTGAAATTTATACATATCATAATTTACGAAAGATTATTTCAATCGAAATATATTCGATATATATCAATGTAATAATTTGGTATTAAATGGGAAAAGGTATTGTCAGTAGAAATCAGAAGTCCGCAATGTACGAATACTTTTTTTCATTGCGTATATACATATCTACTAAGCACAAATGGAATGTATTTCTTACATTTTCTCTTTTTTCGTGCATAAAAATCCGCACTCTACTGATTACCAAAGTACTGAAATACTTGTATTCCCTGTTGGTGTTCATATTGGCACTCAACTACCTCGACTTCGACAACTTCGCGCGTTATCCCTGAAAGTTCATGGATGTAATTCGCCGTCTCTTTCCCGTCGTCTCTTCGTCTTCCTTATCGACCACTTACCCGAGACCGGTAATTAATCGAGGAAAGTGAATATGATATCGAAACGGCTTTGAGTCGTGCATCCTGCCAGAGGCTAGTTCGAGAGTCTCTGGTACCTATATCCTGTTAGCTCTACCTTCACTAGGACTCGCGTTCCATTGGATACAGCTGATTTTTCTTTTCGTTTGCGTACAGCAAGAGTAAAAGCTGATAAACTGTATGAGATATCGAGCGCTGCTATCTCGCTGCTATCGCAGATCCTGTTGGTTTCTTTCTTTTACAGTTATTAGAGCTCGCTATTGTAAGATGTCCAATCAACGATTTTGGTGTAATTATATCTATCTCGAGTGAAAGTCGAGATGCATTCTTTGGAGTAGAAAGGTGAAATTGGGTGGCTTATTCATAGGATGTACCTTTAAAAATTAACAGTCATTTTGGCTTTGTTTCAGTCATGAACACCTCAACCCGCATTCTGTTGGTATTCTTCGTGGCCTTCGTTGTTATGATCGTTGCAACTAGTGCTTCCTTTGACCGAGCTATAGGTAAGTTCAATTTTGTGTAGGACAGAAAATTTCTTATTCCTAACATACTAAATTCCCACTGCTCTAATATTCATAGACTGAGTGCAAAAGTTTCTAAGGGTTTGTAATGAATTGTGAATAAAAGCATGTGTCGCAATGTTTTTTAAGATAATTCTGATTTTTACCGTAGAGGATGGACAAAAATAATAAGAAAAGTCGCAACTATTTAATTGGTTGAATAAATTACTTTTAGTAAGATATAATCTATTAATCTATTAATCTACTAATTATTTAGGTGGCTTTTTTACAAAACTTTATGTTCCTTTACAGAACATCAAACACGGTAATAATATTTTTCGTGAATTTTTCTCATTAATCGATGAATTTCCTTTTTGAAAATTGAGTTAGCAAATACAGCATCGAACTATGGTCTTTCCTTCATCTTCTCAATCAACCTTCAATCTTTGTAGTGAAACGCAAAATTAAAACTTTGCACGAACCCAAAATTGCCACCCAATATGGAAGCACCAATAATATACTTGAAAAATAATTTTTCCAGCTATTTCTAACCAGATGTTTTTCATTCATTTTCAGGGGTTTGCATTAGAAATTGCGCCCAGTGTAAGAAAATGTTCGGCCCGTGGTTCTTGGGCCAGAAGTGCGCGGATTCCTGCGTGAAGTACAAAGGAAAGCTCATCCCCGACTGCGAGGATGAGGGTTCGATTCAACCCTTCCTTCAAGCCCTCGATAGCGATTATTAAAATCGATCCTGAGTCGACCTGCAGTTCCTTACTATTTAATACCTATTCGCGACAAGTATACGTAATACGTGCCAAAATGTGTATCGCCTAAAGTTGCAAAGGAGAACCATTGATAATAGATTACCGTAATTTATCGTAATTTATATTTACGAATGCAATGTGGTATTTTTTACTCTTACGAAGTATTTCTCACTTTTCTCTATAATCAATTCTACTATGATGAAATACTACAACTCAGGGTTTTTGTAATTGCGAGAAATTGAAACGATTTGATCTCATGCTTGTGAGTATTATGCGTGTATAGTTTATATGTACCGTTCGAAGTATTAGTCGTAAGATATTATCGATATTAAAAAGTATTCAACAGAAAAAGAATATTTAATTTACAAATAGTATACGTGAGAATTAATCCAGTGCCGTTCAAATAAAATGCAAACGTTAATGGTGAATCCATTTAACTCTTTGCTCTCGAGAGTTTCTGAAACTAATTATTCTGACGGTTGAGAATCATCTCTCGAGTGTAAAGGGTTAATTCTTGGTAAAAAAAAAACTATTATCAATCTTTGATATTAAATCTTATTTCCTAATAGAATATCTAATAATCTAATATACGAAAAAAATCTAATTAGTAATCTAATAATATTCAAACGAAATTTTAATCTTATTTATGTAAGATACATTGAATTATTAACGTAGTCTCCATTATTTTTCACACCTAATTTTGATACAATTGTTTCTACAATTTTTATCGTAAGAGAAAAAATTTGTAATAATTTAGAGAATTATTAGAAATGGAAGGTTCTGAAGTGCTGAATTAATTGACACATCTAGTAATATTAAAAATATTCTAAACGTGAAATTCCTTTAATACTTAACGTCGTCTACTCGATTTGTCGCAAACGAAAGAAAATAGCAAAACTGACCAATTATACATTTTACTTGCTGTGTGCGGTATCTTAACACTAGAACTACTGGCAATTAAAATATACTTACTTGTACCAAAGTGGTTCAAATGATAGAAAGCTAAGTTCATACAAGTTTTATAAAATTTACATACATAAAGAATATTTATATAAAAAATTGAAGATGAGTCATTTTAACCACCGTGGTACAATAGACATTTAAACATTAGACCAAATAAAAGAATGACCGGTTAATCCGAAAATATATGCTAATTATAATTCATAGATCGTTAATGAAAAAAAGTAATGCTTTACATGTATATAACAAGTAGATACAATTTATATAATATAATTAGATTAAACAATGCACGCCACCTTTTTAAAAATAATATACCAATTGTATAATTATTTTGCGAAAGTTATTTTTCTTTTGGTTCGTTGTTTCTATCTCAACAAAACTGTGACCGGTTAAAACATCATGATTTCAGTTGACAATCGTAGAAAGTGAGAAAGAGATGACAAAAATAATTTGTGTTGCTATCTCTTTCCATCACTCTACGATTGTCAACTGAAATCATGTGATTCCACGTGACGTGATTATAATATGTCCCTGCCTTAAAGTGAGACTGGATAACGGGGAGTCCACTATAGTTCTAATGTTAAACGAATAGAAAGCATTGTTACAAATATTCGACTCACCGGACGCTGTTTATTCCGGGGTTGGAGGTGTGATGTAGCACTCTGGTATCGCCGATAATGTTTGCTTCGATTCTAGTTGCTGTACCTGAAAATTATGTAAGTTTTGTTTTATATCCTTTTTTTATTTTTTGTAACCCAATTTATTTCCTGCCTTTTTTTATTAATGCGTATAAAAATGTATATTTACACGTTGCCGAAGAGTTTTCTCATTCATGGCTGCTCTCGATAATAAATGTTTCACTTTGTCTAGCAGTTCGGACTTGTGATTCAATTGTTCCCTCAAAACATTTATTTCCCTATTATCGTCTTCCTTATGAACCCTTTCTAACGCGGCTACTCTTTGCTCGGATAATTGTAAATCGGTTTCTAGGTCCACGATTCGTTTCTGTGCTTCCTCGTATTGCTTTTGCTGTATACTTTCACTGTAATTACTCGAAAATTTACCCTACACGCAAATTCGATAGAATTAATAGTTAATAAAATTTAGACGAACGATTAAAATTTAAAAAAGTGAATTGGATCCCTGCCTGATGCGTAAAATTCTTTTTGGATCCAACTTTGTGACGTTTGTTCTCCACTTGTAATTTCTCGATAATTCTTTTTAAGGTGAAGATCGTTTTCTCCATTTCCAAAATGGATTTTTTTGAACTGAGATCTTTTTCCAAGTCTTTATCCGACAATCGTGGAGATGAATCGGACGATCTTTCTACTTTTAATAGTTCTACGTATCTGTGTATCAACGACAAATCGAAATATAAAACATCTGACTGTTCAGCAAATTATCTAACTTGATTTTAACTCGTTAAAAGCTAATTTGTTATTTAATTCCATTTGTGCTTAATGATTTACTACAATGCAATAAATATTAAAAACAATAATAAAAATAAGAAACAAGACGAGCTAAAATTATTTTCAAAAATAGAATTGAGATTACTAAATATTCTCACATTTTTTTGGTTAATTAATTAATTAATTAATTCTTAATTCTTTGATTATATTAATTTCACTTCGATGTACTGAATTTTTTTCATTAAAACAATAAACCACCAGTTACTTCAGAGAGCAATTCTTATTGCCTCACCCCGTATAATAAATTCTCAAATGCAATTTACCACAAAAGATAACATTGGAAACCCACTTTTCTAAATGTTGCACCTTTTCTCTCAACCTAGGCGTGTCCGCGTTCGCTTTTTCCAATTCAAGACGAAGCTCGAAGTTCTCGGCTTCCAACGCTAAATTCATCTTCTCCAAAATATCTTTAGTCAATTCTAATTTCTCCAGCTGACTAACAACATAATTGTTACCCTATAAAGTATCCATCAACGTAAGAAACAAATCCAACAACGAGTCCAGCAATTGCAATAGAGTGACAGACCTGAGAAACGATCTCTAAAGCAGCGACTCGTCTCTTTTGCTCCTTGATTTTCAGCAAAAGTTTCTCATTGTCCTCTGTCTCCAACCGATCGGACAACTCTTTCATTCGACCGCGCAGACTTTGACATTCTTTCTGAAGCTCTTCCATTGCGCTATGTTGGGAGATTGTTACAGGTCTAGCCGATAAGCTTCCGGTTACCGCATTGCTCTCGGATTTTAATTTACTCCTCAAATACCATTTTTCTCTCTCCATACACGAAACCACTGATCGAAGCTTCTCGTAGCTCGATTGCAACTTTGTGTATTCATCCGTCTTTTCTTTTAGCTTCTCTTTCAACTTTTCAGCGGTCTGCTGCCACTTCTTTTGCTTTTCCCATAAAGAAAGTTCTTCCGCGGTCTGCACGATGTATTTTTGGATTATTATAGAAGGATTATTAGGGAAAGTGGGCGGAGAATAGGATGCGTTGCTATACCTTCGCTTTTTTTGCTTCCTGAGCTAAATATCCTATATCTAATTGTGCTCGAGCCTTTTCTAAATCTTCCTCTAAAGATTTTACTTTACGCTCGAGTTGCAATTCTCGTTGCGAGGTTTTCTTTTCTTGAGCCTTTATGGTCATATATCTATGGTGAAGTTGTTTAAACAGTTGAAAAATTAGGGGGACGAAAAATGATTAGTGCACTTTTGAAGTTTCTTGTTTTATCGGGTCAATTAAACACGTTGCTCGAAATAATTAGGGAATCGCAGTTTTTAATAATTTTATCACGTTAACCAATTCAAAGTGAAAGTTAAAATGAATTTTTGCATGATAATTATAATAATTAGTTCTATAGCTTATTCGAAAATTGATTTTAATATAAACTTTTTAGGTTTAAATTTAAGTTTGAATTTAGTAACAAAATTGATAGTTTTAAAATTAATTATTATAGGAATTATTTATAGTAAATGAACTTTATTCTATTCAAAATATTATTATATGAATCTTTATGGATTTATATTTAGTAAAATCTATTTTTTATTTATTTAAAACTATAGTTTTGTTAGACTAATGTGCTATCCATACAATATTGCGAAAAAGATTGGTTTTAAGATGAAATTAAGTCAACGCAGAAGCAACACCTGCAATCTGCGATCCTCTAACTATTTTGAACAGTGCATTAAAATGGACAAGATAAAAATTCAACTGAGATTCACACGATTCTGTACTTCTTATAAAGAACCTCAATATTATTAATAAGTATTAGAAGGGTTCATCGGTCCATCATAAATTTCTAGTTTTCCGATAAAGATTACCAAAAATATTTCTACCCTTCTTAGGCTTAAACTATGGCAACGATACCTGCGACTAAGTTGCTGCTTCAAATCGGATATTTCGTTCTTGTACATTTTCTCTTTCTCCAACAATGATTGCAACTGTTTCCTCGCGGTATTCGTATGCCCGTGTTGTTGCGAATGATCACGACTCACAGTTGAAGTAATTTCATGTATCTTTAATTCCGATTCGCCATGAGCTATCGCTTGATGCGATCGAGTTGCGGATGACATTAATTCAAGCTCATTCTTCATCCGAAAAATCATCAAATATTCACGTCTATTATTATGCCTAACATATTTCGTATGATTTTGAAAGACCACGATACCTGCAACTGTTGACAAGTTAAACTAAGCTGATGAATCTGATCATCCTTCTCCTGTAGCTCTTTCATCAAAGAAATATTCCCTTTGGTAACCAACATACGATTTTCGGATAACTGTTTGCGCAACATGTCCGCCTCGGATTGCCATTTCGCCAATTCTCCACGATAACTTTCTAGTTCACTCTTATGCTGCTCTTCCAATCTGAGAAGGAGCTACACTTCAATATCTTCGATATGTATGTAGCCTAATCGGACCAAAAACGAAGCTTCCAACGCGCACGTCCAAGTAAATAAATGAAACGAAGACGAATACGCTAAGCTCCAATGTTTTAAGGCTTCGCATAAGATTTTGAGTAACTTTCAAAACGTACAAGACACTTTTCTTTACTTGCCCCCCTTAACCCTTTAGCATAAAACCACGATTGACACTCGTGAAGGAAAGTATAGTCCTAATGCAATAAATACACGCTGTGTTTTATAATAAAAATCAATTATAACTGTAACTAAAGCAAACAGCTATTATTTTGAATAGATTGAGAATTACCAAATAAAAATTACGTATAATAGTTTAATATTTTATGTGTAACACGGTATTAAAATAACAAGTAACGAATGCTGCTAAATGTAACCATTAAAAAAGTCATGTGGGGCATTCCACGCCAAATCGATCACTTTTTTCCGTCGATGTCTGGGATCCTTTAACTTATAGATACGCTTATATACATATGTGCAAAACCCAAAACCCTAAAATTCCAAAGCTTAATAATTTAAAGCTCCCAAATTCCAACTCTTAAGAATTCGAAGCTTCTAAACTTCAGTCTTTAATAATTCAATGTGTCCAAATTCCTAATCTGGAAAATGGAAAACCTTGCAAATCCTAAAATTCTAAAATTTCAAAGCTTAATAATTTAAAGTTCCCAAATAACAAACCTTAAAAATTCAAAGCTTCCAAATTTCAACCTTTAAAAGTTCAATATAAAAGTACAATAAAAACCTTCTCTTTAGTACGTTAACTTTCCCTTTTATAGTAGAACAGTCGTCGTTCTCGTTCTTTTAATCGACATACATTTTTGTATTATTTTATATCAAAAAATGATAAAGAATGTTAAGCGTTGCTTTATATTATTATAGTACCACTGCACTTGGAATTCAATGTTAGATTTATTTTCATGTATAACATTGTAGGGTGTCGGTATTTTAGACAAACGAGCTTACAATGGCGGGGATTGGGTAGGTGGCAATAATTGGGTCATTTACCCTATTCTTTTACTGTTTCGAAAAAAGACAAATACTGACAAGGGTTATTTTTGCTATGAACTCTTCAATTTGAATCAAGTATGACCAAACATATAGCGATCCCCTAATTGATTTGAGCAATGTATCTTAGAAAACCTTCAGTCTCCCATTTTTGACCTTAACTCCTCGAAAAAACTTCGCTTTTGCCCATTAAATATATAATTCTCTCCCACAATCTGAAAATTTACCTTTCTCTCATACGATCCATATATTTGAGTCTTTCTTCGGCCAATCGATGCCAACGATCGCTCAATTCCTTAGTAATACTCAAATCTGCCTCTACAGTCGAGATTTTTTCTTGCAATCTAGCAACCTCTTCGACTTGCATAACATTATTTCTTAAACCCTCGTTTCTTGATTCATTTTCCTGTATTTTGTCGACCAATTTCTCTAACTCGTCTTTCTTATTATCGTCTCTTTGTTGATTTCTCTGAGCATCGTTCTGCATAGACTGAATACGACTGTGCAAGCTTCTAATCTCTTCCTGCAGACGAGCTGCAGCGTTGCTGTGCTCGTCTCTGTCCTCTTTTAACAAATTTTGATACCTCGATATGGTTTCTTCTTTCTGAGCTAGCAGCTTCTGCAAACTATTTATCGTCGATTTTAAAGCGAGTTTATCGCTGCAATCGCTAGCAGAAAGTTGCGACTGAGGCGAGAGTTTAAATTCATCGATTAATTTTTCCTTCCGAGACAATTCTAAGTCTTTGCTTTTTACAGTTCTATTCAGTGACTCCACTTTCGATTGACATTCCGCTATCTGTAATTCGTATTTCGTTAACACAGAAGATCGTTCAGATGCTAATTTTAGAGCTTCGTTCAGTTGATCTCGAAGTAATAAAACTTCTTTCTTCTCTTCCGTGTCCCTTTCTTTCTCCGCTTTATTTTTACACTCTGTCTTTTCTTTCGTGTAAATTTCTTCCTTTTCTTTAGTTTCCATTTCCTGTTGCTTCCTTTCTTTCGTCGACTCTTTCCTCTCTTTGAATTGTGGATCGTCTACACCGTTTTCTTTGGAAGAAATGCTTGTCTGAATCTCGATTTCGTTCGTTTCCTTCTTCTCTAAGCAACAAGTGTACGGATCCGTTTGCATTTCCCTTGGTTTCGTTTCTACGCTTGCTTGAGCCGATGTATGTTTATTTTCGAGCAACACCGGACTCGTCGCCGTATTCCGCGTATCGATTTTCGATTCCTGTTCCTGCCCCTTGTTCCAAGCTTTCTGGATTTGCATCATATCGTATTCAATTTCGGTTATCACCGATTCGTATTCCATGAATTTGTTGTTGGCGATTTGTAGCTCATACTCCAGCTGCGTTATCTTTCGTTTGTATTTAAAGTCCTGGGTAATTGTTGACGATTAGCAATAAATCGAGACGACCAGGTTTAAAAAAAAGGTAGATCATCAATGAGGATAATTACGTAATAATTATGAGCGATGAAATGTAACAAACAATTGAAAATAATGAGAAACTTATTGTTAGAAGTTTTCTAACTATTTTCCTTATCTTCAAATTAAACGAATAAGCGATAATAAAAGTAATAATCACAGAAATAAAATATACTGAATATTAGGGGTACCAATAAGTAATCCATTATCAAAAATATACATCGAATTCAAATGAAAATGATTTGACGAGTTCATTTTATCAAATGATCAAATTGTTGTTCGTGCAAAAATCTATAGCTTGTGTAAAAAAATAATGAACAACAAGAATTATCAGACTGCAGATGTTAATGCATTTATGGAAAATTTAAATGGCCGAAAAAGTAAGGAATATCGACGACATACAAAAATATCCAAAATGGACAAAGTAAAATACACATTACAATTTTGAAACTGAAATAGTGATTTATTTACGCCTCGTTTTATTATTTTTAATTATTAACATATGAATTTGCATAAACACCCGCAGTTTAGTGATCATATATTTAACACGGAATAAGTATTCGATCTTATTAAAAATAAATATCGAATTTGAAATAAAAAGTGGTTTATTTATTGGTACACTTAATATTAAAGCAGAAGACAAACCACCAATGGAAGAAAAAATAATAAAAAATTCATAATAATTGAAAACATGAATTTTTGTAACTTCATCTTTTATCTTTAGATCAATTAAATAGATAAGAGGTAATCGAATTAATAATAGTAGAAGTAAAAATCATTTTTCTAGAAAAAATCTTAAATGCTATGCAAAATTTAACTGTTAAATGCATCAAAGTCAATAAAAAAACAAATGCAATTAGAAGCTTTTATCTTCACTGTTATGTTTTATGTTTCATATTAGGTGAAAATATAAAATCATTATTTGCACTGCCTGATGTGTAATAACTATATACGAATTTCAAATAAAATTTACTGATAGCGAAATTTCAATAGCCTGATAGCTTCTAATTGCAGGTGTTAATAAAAACACGTACATTTAAAGTATACTGCGAATATTCTGAGAAACGTTGCATCACATCTTGCACACTATTACTTCCAATCTGTTGTTCCAATATATCTTTTAAACTTTCGACTATTTGCAGCCGATTAGTCAACATTTCCTGTTGCTGCTTAACATTTTCATGACACTCTTTCGCTTTTTTCATCTCGGTATCAAGATCTCGCCGTTCGTCTTTCAATTTCAGTGATAAAGATACCATTCTACTTAAAGCGCTAATCGAAGTAGAGCCTGCGTACTGATTTTGCAGAAATCCTACGATTTCTATGTACATTCTGCAAAGAAATCTTCATTAATAAAACACGCAACCCGATATATATAATTCAAGTCTAAAACAAATTTTCTTCAACTCAATTCGAATTTAATAATTGTGCTACTTTATCATCGTATACTATATTAGTATATCATTATTTTTGCATATTTCTGGAGCAATTTGTACCAGTAAAGTAAATATTCGTGCACTTTCTAACTAACATTAAATGTATCCAACAGTGCAAAAAAGTTAACATCAATATTATTTTATAGTGTAATTGTTGTCACAGAAAATCAGGAAGTGGAAAAGTTCCAAAAATAATTGTTAATAACTTTTATATAAAGGTTTTGATTGAAACAGTTTGTTAAACCACGTTATAACTGTTACAAGTGGAAAAAGGTTTCAATCAATATCGATTCCGGTTACGGTTCTGTAGAATCAATATTAAATCGATTCTAAACTGGTTCTATATCAATTACGAAACTGAATACTGAAACTGAACCCATATAGAACCGTTTTAGAACAAATATAATTACTGAAAACAGAACCGAGATAGAATCTTTTTAGAACCGATATCATTTCTGAAACCAAATACTGAAATTGAACCGTTCTAGAACCGTTTTAGAATCGATATGATTTATAAAACCGGACACCGAAACTGAACCCATATAGAACTGTTTTAGAACAAATATAATTTCTGAAACAGAACCGATATAGAATCTTTTTAGAACCGATATAATTTTTGAAACCGAATACTAAAATTTAACCGATATAGAACCATTTTAAAACCGATATAATTTTTGAAATGGAATACTGAAACTGAACTGACATATAACCGTTTTAGAATCGATATAATATTAATTCCACAAACCCGTAACTAGAATCGATATTAATTGGAAGCTTTTTCCACTCATAACAGTTATAACACCATTTCGGTTCTTTATAACTGTTTCGAGAACCGGAACCGATATTATAATAGTTGTCAATCCCTGAAGCAAATGTAAAAGTTTCTTAAAAAATAATTTCACCTGCAACGATTTTGACACTGTTTCCTGCAATCATACACGTAAGAGCGTAGTCCTTCGGAAGTAGTCCTCGATTTATCGAGTTCTTCCTGCAAACACGATACTTCATTCTCCAATTTTAATTTCTGCGCGTTCAATTCCATTTCCGACACATTTTTACTGGCCAACTCGAAGTCTAATCTCGAAATCGTAGCTTTGTCTTCGCTGACAGCTTGCAAATTTAATATCTGATGCCTCAAGCTATCCAATTCCAATGATTTCAACGAGTTTACCGAATATTGTTGCTCAGCTTCTTCTCGAGCGATCTGCAATTGCTTTCTCAAATTTTCAACCTCCACTTGAAGTGTCTCGTTATTGTCTTTTAATTCCTGTATTTTATTATCGTCCGATTTTTGTGGTTTTTCAAGCTGCAAATCTTTCGACAACCTTTTATGAAGAATAATCAACTCTTCTTGTAATTCAGACTTCGCTGTCGTCATTTCTTTAAGATTCTCTTCGCATTTGGCTAATTGCGCTTGCAATATCTCATGCAAACTAGCCACATGATCTGCTCGCTGCTTCTCCAAAAGTTCTCTCGCTTCAACTTCTTTCAATTCCGCTATCAAATCCTTTCCCTTGTCCTTTTCATGAATTTCTGTCTGCAGATGCTGTATAAGTTGATTTTTCTCCTCTCTTACCAATTCTAACTCTTTCTTCAGACTTTGTATCTCATTATCGTTTCCCGATGCTAAATTATTTTCCAATAAATTTCGATGTCGTATGCTCAACTCTTCGTGCTTTTCTTTTAATTCGTTATAAGTTGTGCAAGGAACAGAGTTGAACAAATTACTCTGCAATACCGAAATCTCGCGTTCAAAAACTTTGTTGTGTTTATCAGAATCGGCCAGGGCTTTTCGCAAATAGTTCTCGTTTTTTATAGCTTCCTTTTGCTCCTGGTACGCTTTTGCGCTATCTTTGTTCAACAATCGCTGCAGAGCCATAATTTTTCTATTTGCAATCAGACCTTCGCTGGAAGCTTCCGCGTATTCCTTGGTTTTGATCACGAAAGCTCTGCGAACTTCGTCTTCGCTGCCTTCCAAAATCTTTGCACTCTCTTCGTAGATTTCTAGCTGATGTTTCAACCTTTCAATTTCATTTTTCAACTCGTCGTTTTGCTCTATTAGAAAGCTCTTCTGTCTTTCCCATTCGTCTGCCTCGGTTTTGTAGGCTTCTTGTAGATTTTTCATTTCGGAGAGATACATCGTTATCTTCTCGCTATCCGATTCCTCAGCGTACACTTTTTCCAGCTCGCCATGCTTATTCAGAGCTAACGCGTGCAATACGTTATCCTTCTTTTGCAGTTCTTTTCTGTAATTGTTTTTGTAATCCTAATTGTTTGCTTGCTTCAACGGACGATATCGAAATACGCGACGGTGATTTTAATCAAATCTTTTCGTAATTAATTTTTAAAACGGTTAGACGCAAAGGATAAAGAAATTTTTGTAGTTGCTTTAATTCAAATTTGAGCGATAAAATTACTCTACAATTTCACTCTGTTAAATTCTTCCAAACGCAGAAGCGAAAAAATGTTTTAACTAGAGATTCTTATTTTCCGTGAATTTAAATACACGTTCGAAGCCAAGATTTTCAGTTTCGACGCTTTTGATACGGGAAATTAACCCTCTATAACAATATGTGACTTGGAAATAACGTATAAAATATGTATAATCCAGGCTAATATATATATATATATATTAGATGTATTTTATATTATTACTTTGATATTTTATATTATACCAGCTATCAATGATTTATCTGTAAGAATTATCGTTTCCCAGTTTTTAAAACAAAATAAAGGAACTGTACTTAATTATCATCCTTTTCACTCAAGCAAACAAAATTCTAGTTATGGAGGGTTAAATTTAATCATTGCATTACTAAAAAAATCCGCATTTAATAGCATTTTCGTAACGCGTTTATAAACGTCGAATATTTCGTGGACCTGCGTTGTTACAATTGGAAAAAAGTACCTCAGCTGCTTAAGTTGACCCCTCAATTCGGCATTGCTGCCCTGCACAACGTTTAGGTGCTCCTGTAATCGCATTGCAGGGTGATACCAACCCGCTATATGTCTCACATCTAATGCCTCTAACAATCTCTCTAACGTGCAAGATTGTATTTCCACGATACTTTTACCTGAGATATTAAACAATTAATTACCCGCCCACTGTGAACACGCAACGATTTAAAGGTAAGGAGGATTTCTTAACGACAAATCTACCATATTTTGTTCAGAATAAAATATATTGTGCAATAAAATATATATGAAATTAGGGGAGGTTTAAATTATCGTTTAAATTATTTTCTAATTCGTTTAAAAGATACAAGACACAGAATTTTACTATTTCCGTTTATTTTCGTGAAGGTGTACTGTGCTTAAATATGCATAAATTTTTATATAGCAATAATCCATTAATTGACACAGTATTTTGTTTGCAATCTTTCCCAGTCGAGCTACATATATTGTTGAATCTTTTTTTTAATATTGAGATTGCGAAAGAATATTCAAGAGAGTTGTTTAATAATTTTTTCGTTGCTATTTCATCTTTCGTTTAGCTTCTATAATTTTATAAACTTTAAAAAAGAGCTGCAAATGAAATATTGCGTTAACGTAACGTTGAACTTTAATGGGTTAACGGGAAAAGATCAACCTTTGCAAACTAATTCTTTTAAGCTGAGAAATCATTTTAAACATCGGAAAAGCGGTATCATATTTCTTAAAATGTTGCATATAAAATAAATCTATTCATAGGATGCGACTGAAAATCTAATATAAAGTCTAAGCCCTATATTTCTTAAATAAATTCGAAAACAATAAAATAATTAATTAGACCCGCCCTAATTTCACGTGCACTATATTCTATTCCACTCTAAACAAAACTCCAAATATTGGAAAAAGTATTTAATCGGTTTAGAATAGAATAATACCATTTGCAAATGTGGTTAGTATACGTGTGTCTTACGTGTTTTATAGATCACGCGCGTGTATTTGTGTATGTTACTGAAGATACAAAAATTCAGAATCGAGATCTACAGAACAGGTTTACGTGAACAGAAAGAAGCGCAATAGGTGCAGTGTTAAAATACCATTAAAATTAGTGAAAATTCACCATCTTGGTTGCGAATACTATCCAAAATTTCGTGCATCCCTGATCTAAGGGCTTCGTTCTCATCTATCACTAACTGCATATTCTCTTGCAACTCGGGAACATTTATCTTAGGCCATTTGGATACAGATTCCGCTAGTTTGGTTGAATGGAAAAATTCGGTAGTACCGTCCATACTGGTATCCGAAAAATCGAATTCCTTGGACGTTTTACTTAATTTGTATCTTAACACTCTTATCTATAAAAAAAGTTGTTACTAATATTCGTAAATTTAAGTTTCAATTTCTACAATAAAGTTGTCCTTCTCGCAACTTTAAAGCATTTCTAAGAAAAAATTGATACGATTGAATCGAATAGAATCTTGAAGATTGCAGCTGGATTAAGTCTAGAGTTAATCAATAAAAATTATCTTTAAGCATCTCTAGTTTCCTTACATCTGATTTCAATTCTAAGTTCTCTTCGACCAGTACTTTATTTTGCTGCAAAAGTTCTTCCAATTTCTTTTCCTGCTCTTTACGTTTCGCTAAAGCGTGTTCGATGGACACTGTCTCATGTTCTGGTATACCTAATTTCTCCCTATAGTTGGTACATTATTAGCATACGTGCGATAAATTTGGGAAAGTGCAACGAATACAATAGCGATTACCTAAGAGTTATAATTTCCACTTCCTGATACGAGTTTAACATTTCTAATTTATTCACCACGTTAATTAACTCCCTTATGTGTTCACTTTTATTCTTCAGATCGTTTTTTAACTCTTTTATTTCACGCAACGCGTCGGTTAAACTTTGATTCTCGTCCTCGTATTTTTTTAACGTCGCTAATACTTCGCATAGCTAAATGGAATAGAATATTTAAAAAAAAGTCGAATATTTTCAAAATCTATTCATTAACCCTCTACACTCTTTTCGAATAAATTAAACGAATTTTAGAGAGCAAAGGGTTAAACAGAAAACTTCTAAAGAACTAACTTTGCTGCTTCTCAATTCAGCATCTTCTTCCGCTTCATTTAATTTAATTTGTAATTTAGACATCTGCTCATTCGCTTCCTGCAATTTTTTTAACAAATCCCTATGTTCGTTTTTCTTATCCATCTTTCCCATCCTGGTGGAAATATATAAAAAAAGACTTAAATATTTGATCATTAATTAACTTGTCTTTATTTTTTCTCACAATCATGTACATACTTTTGCGCATCTGCTTTTAATTTCTCTATAAGGGTAGCACCTTCGTTAATTTCGACCGTGGCCTCAGATAACTTTGTCTTTAACTCATCTATGACTTTGTCACGACGATCTATTTCCTCGTTTAGGTGAACGATTTCGGATTTAGTTTGCTCTTTGGCAGAGGTTACCGATTGCACTAATGACTGAGATAAATTTTCTTTCAATTGCAGTATTTCCTCGTCTTTTTCGTCTAATACTGCCTGACAAATTTTCATCGGATTAATAATGCGTGGAAGGTTTTATAATTTATTTAACCATTAGTTGCCACTCTGGGTCAAAAGGAAAATTTTATCTAAAAATTACCCCTCGCCTACACCTCTAATAAATATCATTTTTGAAACGTACACTGAAAACCTATTTTTCTTCTTAACACTAGAACTACCGACACTTAATGTGTACTTAATTACATCAATGAACTTAAAGCAATAGATGTTAAAAAAGGTATAGAATACAATGGAAATGAATCTTTGTTCATCCTCTTTATATAAAATCGCAATGATTTGCAAAATTGCATTGCTTTAAATTTATACAATTTTTATGATAAATTGCAAATAAGTCATTTTGACCTCTTTGGTAGTTCTTGTGTTAAAGTACATTATAGCGGCATGAATCTGAACTTTCGACAAGAAATGTAAAAGATAAAACGTGAAAAATTATAATGTTCTTTATAAAGATGCCTTTCCTTCAGAACTTACTGTTCTACAAATTTGTTTGAACACCATGTCGCTTCATTTATTAATTTTTTATTATCAAAACCGATTCTACAATATTCAAACTGCAATCAAAATTTTTTCCGATTTAATATCACGGTTACTTACAGTTCTACGAATTTCTTTAAAAATGATTTTGATTCATTTGTTAATTTTTTACCGTTAAAATATATTCTATAATATTCAAACTACATTCAATATTTTTTTCGATTTAATGTCACAGTTATTTTTAGATCTACTAATTTTTTTGAACATCATGTGGCTTCATTTGTTAATTTTTTATTATCGAAGCATATTCTATAATATTCGAACTATATTAAAATAATTTTTTCAATTTAATATCACAAATATTTTTTAAACAACGGCTGCTTGAAAATTAAACTGAACCTAAATAACCCAGTGTGACAATTAAGGATTAATATCTCTATATGTACCTTCCACTCATTAATTCTGGCATCGATTGCGACACCAAATTCGTCTATAACTTTATCTCTATCCATTTGCTGAGCTGTAATCTCATCAATTTGTGCAACTAACGCACCATTCTCACGTTCTAAATCGGATATTTTTTCTGAAAATAAATTATCAACCATAGTACTGTGTGCGCTTATAATCGAAACTGTCGAAACTATTTTTCATTGCAAGAACCTTTGTGTTCCATAAACTTATTCTGGGCAGAGCTTAGTTCTCCCGCCATTTCATTCATTTTCTGTGTTGCATCTTCCATTTCTTGCGTTAACGTGGTTAATTGCTCTTTTAAAATCAAATTGTCCTTTTCTAAAGTCTACGAAATTATAGCGACATGAATAAGCTTAAAGGTTCAGCAATATTTCTGCCTGCTTTGAACTCACCTCTAATTCGTTCATAAGAATTTTAATCTTTTTATTTTTCCCTTGCAATGCATCATCGAAATCAGTGCTTTCAGATGTATCTACATGCTTGAAATAATAGCAAAGATAATTTTATTATATATACACGTGAACGGATATTATACAAAATTATCTTTGTTATATTATTATAATTTATAATTAATGG
Source organism: Eucera pruinosa (assembly GCA_028830335.1). NCBI lineage: Eukaryota > Metazoa > Arthropoda > Insecta > Hymenoptera > Apidae > Eucera > Eucera pruinosa. The sequence goes on from JAMYCR010000005.1 coordinate 6,862,183, forward strand.
GATATCTTACTTTCGACAAATCAGTGGTTTCATGCTTTGAAGAAGACGTATCCCATTCTAATATATAAAATATGTTTCATAATTTAAATTAATTACGGTAATTATACAACTTTCTACTTGATTCATACTTTATTTAAAGCATACACAGTTTACCTTTCTTTTTGCGTTTAGCGGGCTCAGGTTTTAAAGAAGAAATCGTTTGTTTTAATTCACCGCATTCTAATAGCAGTGATTCTACCTATTGAAAAAGGGAATTTCAAAGTATCACATGGAAATACTATCGGGTGCGTGCGAAAGTTTCAATGGCTTCGATCTTAAGCGAATAAATTATATTGTTTTATTCAAATGATTTGTTTAAAACAATCAAATAATTCCTACTATCTTTAATCATTTTTATAAACGTCTTCTACAGAATTTTATAGACATTTATAGACTTTCATAGATATTTATAGACTTTTATAGACTCTTATAGACTTTCATAGATATTTATAAATTTTAGACTTTTATGAATATTTATAGATTTTCATAGATATATTTATTAGGAGAGGGCAAAAGTTTATGATGGATTTCTAATAGATTCTGTAAAGATATCTTTGCTTTTTGGGGAATAAGGTACTTTTTAAAATAGGGGAACATTACTGAAAAGTGACTGTTTGAGATTGTCAAATACGTTAAATAAATTAAATAAATAATAATAATTTTAAATAAATTATTTCCAGCGAGATAATACAATCCTTTACTATTGAAACCATCAAAACTTTTGCATACACCCGGTAACTATCAATTTAACACATTGAATGCCAGAAGAATTTCATTTTTTTTTTGGTCCACCATACCAGAAAATATTGCTTGCTTTAGCAAGATACATTCTAATTATTAGACTATGGATTTTTATACAAATTTGTATTTTTACAGGCACAGTTAAAGAAATGTGGCTTGAGCAAAGATTTATTTCTACTTCTGAATATAATAATCTGTGATTTATTTTAGATATTTTATTAGGTGTACCATTAAGTGATCCCCTATCTGTAAACCTGTCAATGAATTTATCAGATAAAAATATCAATAACCATTTCAAGCCAGAGTCCATAGGTTGCATCAACTATAATATTAAACATTACAAAATAAAGGAAATTAGGATTAAGACAGGACAAATACTTTATACTCCTAAAAATAAATGTAGAATTTAACATATAAAGTGGATTGTTCATTCGTACACCTAATATACATTTTTACATCCTCTGTGCATTATACAATTGCCTGCAAACTTAAATTTCTCGTAAATCCACAGTTTAGGGATCGTTTATTTGATTTTAATACTTTAGCTAATTGCAGCATCACCAATCACCACTGATTCTTATGGCATCACAATGAACACGTGTGCCAGTCATCGAGGATCACTGTGGCATTCAACGTGTTATTAAGCTATATCCCTAAGTTCAACTAGGGAATGTGCGATCACAGAAGAATAAGAAAGCGTACGCCATTTTATTCAATAAAAATCACATGTAAATGACAATAAAGATATTCTATAAAGGGCAAACTGTTGAAATGCGTAAGTAGAAATATTAAGTGGTTAGTTTTACTTGACTGTCTTTGTATTGCAGTATTTCCTGCGATAGTTTCATCAGAGTTCGTAGGTTATGTGTGTCACTAATTTCGTCCACGTCGCAACTGATCATAGCAGGATAAAGATCCTCCATATCATCGTCAGTCAATGACGATGGATCCGCTGATAAAATGCGGTCCCAATCGGTGCGACCCATTTTGCACAATAATTAATCAATTGTCACTATCCTATAACCCCACTAAGTTTTGCTAATCGGTTTGTTTTGACATTTATGGATGACGCCGACGCGGTTGCTATGGCAACTTTGTTTTGACTACTGACTGACATCTACCAGAGAACTATACGAATTATTATCAATAGTATTCCATTGAACTCTGATCATTTTCCGCTGCTAAGGTCGAAGTTTGAATTTTTAATTTGAAAGGAAACTTCATTGTCAGTTAGCTTAAATGTTGAATTGTAGATGCATATATGTGTATATATATATAATAATTTTCTTATTTATAATTCTTTCGACTGCGCGGATGACTCACAATCAGTAAGAGTATTACGCAAAACTATTACGACAATCGAAACATTATCAAGCAACTCGTATCCCACAAACAAGATAACTGCTTGTAGCGCTCATTTGATCCCAGAAAACCAGTAAGAGTAAATACAGTCAGTCACGAAGGTTTACATACACACTTTAAAATTCAAATATTTAGATACATATTTTAGGACATACATTTTGGAATGTTAGAAATGGGGTGAAAACTTACAAAATATAAAATTAGAAGTTAGAAAGATTCCTAAAAGGCGTTTCATAAAGGGAATGTGATTGATTATATGAATAAAATTGCTCTTAAAAGTGGAGATGAAATTAAGTATATTGCAAGTATATTCGAACCTCTACGAGATAAATTCGAACCCAATATATAAGTACTTTGATGAAAGAAGACAAAACTGTACAGTGGCTCAAAGTAAAATTCGGAAATTTACAGCACCGTTCATAACTGTTCGAATGTCTTCAAAAGTTAATGGACAGAAATGTTTAGAAATCCAAAGACTTGGGAATTAAAAAGTTTGGGAATCCAAAAGTATGGAAATTCAAATGCTTAGAAATATAAAAGCTTGGAAACTTAAACGCTTCGGAATTCAAAAGCTCAGGAATCCAAACGCTTGAAAATTCAAAAGCTTGGAAATTCGAATGCTTAGTATTCTAAAGTCTTGGAAATTCGAACCCTTAGAAATTAAAAATCTTGAGAAAACGTACATTTGAGAATTCAAACGCTTATCAATCGCTTAATGTAAGTGTCCGAGTTTGACTTTGAATCTATGCATACCCTCTCGCACGTGTTCTATCTTCTACATTCTACGATATACATAATAGGCGTTCACAAAAACGTAAATAAGATAGATAATACGGAAAGGAGAAATAGCATAATGGTGGGGGCTTGTCGAAAGCAGTACCAGTAGCTTCTCATATTCACGTATATGTGCATGTATGCATACGTATGTATAAACAGCGTGTATAACTCCAAGTCTGGTTACAAGGTTTGCGTGTAGGTCGAGCATTGGAGCCCCTTGCGCTAAAGTTCAATATTGTATGTAAATTCCTCAAACAAGATTAAAGCTTGTTCATTATCGCCGCGCTTCTTTGGCCAACATTTCGTCGCGATGATACTCAGTAAACTGTCTACGCGGTTATTGAATGTTCGCTCATCACTTGTTCTCAATTCCACGGAGAAATCTGTACTACGCGAACATGTTAGAGGTATACAGTTCACGTATTATACCGACAAGACCAACAATGATTCCGGTGAGTATAATAACATACGAATTTTTTTACGAATCCTTGAAACCCGAGTAATTAAGGCTTGTGTGATCAACCAAAGTACAGTCAACCCACGCCCGTATAACACGATACTTCTGCAACACAATTCCACTCTAACACAATTAAAGAATTGTGGGAATCTTTATTGTAACACAGCAATTCTACAAGAATTGCATTCTTCTAACACGGTTAAATAATTGAGAAACCGTCAGTATAACACGTCACATGTTGGTTATCTTTTAGCAATCCGTTATAGTTATCAAAATAAAATAGTAGTTTTATTAATTTTTGGAATCTACTTTTGCTTCTTGTTTTTAGTAATATTTATCCCCCCATAAGACGATTTCGTATTACGCGGTATTGCTTAGGAATGTAACTATCGTGTTGTACGAGGGTTGATTGTATATACAATTGCTCGAAGCTTCGATATTAAAAATTGTTTGTATAGAATTTTATTTAGGGAACGTAAATCGATGCTTTATTTTCGAAACAATGTAAAACTACCATAATTAAGCGATATCACCCAATAAAATAATTTTAATCCATTTAAAAATTTTGCTATTAGAAATTAAAAAATTTCATTAAAAGTAATCAACACTATTTATTATTATTTCGTTCCATAAATCATTAGATTCCCCTCTTTGGAATATTAAACATCCTATAAGATCACGTTAATCCCGTGCAGATATAATTGTAATCATTTACCGAACTACATATTCCTTCATTGCTTGAATTCCATTATTTCATTTAACAATCATTCAATTTTTATTGAGAATATTCCATGAATTTCTATACAAAATATAAAATCGAAGAATTTTGCATAGTGCATATTAATATATCATATATTATTGCACAAATGATTAAATTGTTGACGATTCAATAATAATTGCAGTAATTGCACATTTAATTCTAGAGTACAAACGATCGTCAGTTTTGCGACTGACAAACTTTATTATAATGTGATTTATTATACAAAAATGTTTAAATGCAGTAAATATATTTGATTGATAAAGTTTTAGACACGGAATCGAAAACGAAATTTGCAATATCGTTGCATGAAGAAATAAAAGATTTGGAGGCTCATGCATTTGTTATTAAACAACGTTTGCGTTCTAGAATTAATAAAGCAATATTCTAATTAAGAAAATCATTCTCTTTTTATCGTATTATTATATTCTCTATATTTATATTTTTTTACTTTTTCTTTGATCTATACTTAGTATTCCAATATTCATACGTTAATATTATCGGTAATAATGCAAAAATGTAACTTTTAACATACAATAATGTGTAAATGCTATCATGCTACATATTTATGTTTTAGGTACGACTGAAAAGATGAATATGTATCAGGCAATAAACAACGCACTTCGACTTGCAATGACCAAAGACACCGATGCAGGTAATAAACTTCTGAATTAACAATTATTTTCATTAAACCTCTTGACGACCGAATTATTTGGTAAAAATCGGTAAAAGGTTTCCAATTTTTTTCGTACGAAAAATAATAAGATAAGAAATGTGAGATAAATAATCAATAATTATTACAAAGGTGATATCTTCTTATAAAGTACCCTAAATAACTTTATGCTTGTAATTAGTTTTTATATATCATTTATTGTATTATTTGATTGACATTAAATGTTTTTACTATCAACGCTTTTCTTGTTATTTTTATTTAACTTAATCCGTACCTATCAATTTTTTATGATATTCGGTTCACATTCAGACATAAAATATACAGTAAAATAAAATAACAAATAATACTTATATGAAATAAAAAATAGATCATCTAATGAAAATAAAAACATGTAACTATACATTTACTACTTGAATGAAATTCGACATTAAATCCGGCATTTAACAATAGTATTGCAATTTTATTTCCTTACATTTAAAAAGTGCAACATTGCGGTGACGAAGTTCAAATAATTTGTGTAAAATGAAGTACGTTTATTATCGCGTAAATTAATTTTTATCTTATCATTTAAAACTGATAAGGTGCTAATTATGGCTTATAAACAATTTGTATTTCTTAACAAGATACCGAGTGCTTCGAAATGTAATATTCACGTTTTTTGTACGTTTTCAGTGATATTTGGCGAAGACGTTGCATTCGGAGGGGTATTTCGTTGCACGGTTGATTTGCAAAAAGAATTTGGCAAAGATAGAGTTTTCAATACGCCACTTTGCGAGCAAGGAATCGCCGGATTTGGGATTGGTTTAGCTACATCTGGTGTGACAGCGATTGCAGAGATTCAATTTGCCGATTATATATTTCCCGCCTTCGATCAGGTAATCACTATACGATACATTGACGATCAAGATCGTAACCAACGCACAGACGAGATATAAGAGTCGAAAACTCACCTTATGGGACTTTGTTCTATAAAACGTTCCATTTTATTATCTGACAAGGAATATAAACATTTCCAATGTATTTTAATATACAAAGTGTAAAAGCAAACGCGGAAGTTATACATTTTAGACAATCCAAAAAGTAAAAACGAAAATGGTAATTGATCTCTAGATCTCCAAGAATTAGGGCCACAAAAATACGTTGCATGAATAGTCTACTCTTATATCTAGTCAATATAAGTAGCATACACGTATTTGTCTAATTTAAACTTCCTTATCAATAGTTAGTAAATGAGGCAGCCAAAGTGAGATACAGAAGTGGTGGAGAATTCGACTGTGGGAAATTAACCGTACGAACACCTTGCGGTGCCGTAGGTCATGGTGGACTTTACCATTCGCAAAGTCCAGAAGCTTATTTCGCTCATACACCAGGTTTAAAGGTATGTCAGAAAAATACTGCAATCACAGGCGTTCTTAGTCAATGCTACAATAGTTTTCACTATTTTACCATAGTAAGGTTTTTGCAAAAGCGATATGAAGAGCACGATATAATGTAGATGGCGCCTCTCATATTGTTAGAGACAAAATATCGCTTTTCTGTAACGCTTAGTTTAACCATTGACTAAGAACAGAATAGACCCCACTTATCCAATGCTCCTCTTTGTCACCCGACTGTCCTTTTACCTTTTCGACTGTCTAAAATGTATAACTTTTGCATTTGCTCTTATATTTTGTATATTAAAATACTTTAGAAGTGTTTACATTCTTTGTCAGATAATAAAACGAAAGATATTCTTCCGAAAAGTCTGAATTTTTAGGTTATCGGTATTTCAGAGCATGTGACACGAAGTCCCATAAGATGATCGGTCTATCCTGTACCTCGTCTGTGGTTTAACATCTCATTCGGATAATATAATTTTTTAACCGATTCGGTAATTTTGCCGAATTGATAATGAGCTAAGGCAGCGTTCATATTATACATGACAGGATTCAGGTATTTGAGTGCTGGACGTGTAACGCAAACGCAACAAGCTATGTGAACGCTGCCTTCGATCATTATCGATTTTGCTAAGTTACCGAATCGATCGAAAAACCGTAATAGCACGTATGTGTTAGAATATAATTGATGAACTAATTTTACGTATCTCAAACATTGAAACTAGACATACTCGTTTGGTATTTCTAATTTCAAAGTCGAATGCATTACGATTGATATTTGAAGACGTTGGGAAGCATCAAGCCACAACGAACTCTGAGTGGCGGGCGAAGCCCGTAGTAGAGAGAATAGGAAATAACAAAAAATACTACCTAATTGTAGATAATTCTACCAAAATATTGGGGCTATTGCTTCCTGACGTAAAGATGAAGGACCTCAGACACAATATTGCACTCACGCCCCCGACATTTTTAGTACAATTGCACAAAATCACGATAAAGCATACGAAGACGTTAGCGATAGAAAAGCGCGCGCAAAAACTATTCACTACACGGGATTGACGCTAGTCAAATCATGGATGATGATGTTGATTGACTACACCGCACATGGTTCAAGGGCGCCAAATTTCAAATAACAAAGCCTGTAATAACTTCGTCCTTCTTTGTTCTTATTCGGTAAAGTTTAAACTTCGTAAATAATTAATGTGATTGTAACAAATCATGTGTACTATCTTGTAGTTAAATTATATATTACTCGTTTTAATATTATTCTCATCGTTTTGTGTAACCTTCAAAGTAAACTATTTTTGAAAATCCAAGTAATTGTTATTACATTCTTGAAATACTAAATAATATAACAGTAGAAATTTAATATAACACGTTTCATTATATTGTTATATATGTGTTCCATTTTAGTAGTAATTATCAGTTAAAACTTAAAACCAGAAAAGTGTTCATATACGTCAATCATTATTTTTTTTATAATACAAAATTAATTTACTCTGTACAGTGAATTTAACAAGCAATAAGAATAGTGTCTAACTTTATTTAAAATTTTTCTAGTCAGTACTATGTTATTCTGCTAGTCAGGAAAATTTTGTCTTACTCTACTTGTTACTGCTTGTCTGCTCATTTCCAGACCTATACTACTTGTCCATCATCAGTATTTAATCCTTTCACTACAACATTTTAAAATTCAAAAATATTTCTGGTGCATAAATAAAGGTAATTTTCATTAATTAAGAAATAGCGTGAGTGGAAAATTAATTAAAGTACAACATATGGGAATGATAATAAAAATACTACTGTGATTTAAAAAAAGTATAGGCGTATTGTAATAAATTATTGCTCAATTTTTAAAAACGCATAGGCACGTCCTTTGTAGTGAGAAGGTTAATTAGTTAGGAACATTTTGTGATTAAAAAGTTTGCTGAAAACTTTATCATTTATCTCTGGTCGGTAACATGTATTTCGTTAACCCTTTCACAGGTGTCTGTACTAGATACATTCATGCAATGAAATTATTGATCTATCAGATACAATAGATTAATGATTCAATGAGAAACTACCCCACGCTATCAATCGTCCAAATAGTAGCTTACATTTTTCTTTCTTATTGTCAATATTACCTTTTCATAATTTAAAATGCAATGTTTCATTAATTTTAGATCCCACAATTGTAAGTTATTCATTTACAACTAAATTCTGAACTAAACGATTTTTAGCGGATCATAAAAGCACAATTTGTTTATTTTCCTGTAAAGAATGGATAAAATATGTTTGTAAAACTTATTACATTTAGAAAAGAACAATTAGGATATTCACTGTAAATAAATTCACCATCATTCAGCTAACAAAAGTTGCATAACTTAATTTTCAAAGTCAGTATTATAGGTTTTGAAATTTGAATGAAATTTGGATAGGGTGAGGTATAAACAATTATAGATTGAATAGATTCACTTATGGCTTAAGGAAGTTATCGGTAAATCTATTAGATATAATTGGTACATTGAATCAAATTTGTGAAAGTTGTGTATTTAACGGAGTTAAATTTTCCTCTAAAAAATTCATCCAAATGCATATACCTAATGCTTTGAATACTTTCTATACATTTGCGTTTTTCATGTATTTTGCGCCTTTGTGTACATTAAAATTTCCCATGAATGCATAAAAATCCTCGGTCTAGTAATTAAATTCTGAATTAAACGATTACGAAAGAGATTAGCCATGAATTAATAGGAGCAGTGGGAAAACTTAATCGAACAGGAGCGTCGCGAACGAATTTCTGTGCTCAAGGATATCCTTCATCGACGATATGCTTCAATTCTATAGCCGTTGGCTCTTAACTTTCTGGAAGAGATTCCATGAATATTGTACGACACATATACTCTACGTATGCATGAGGAAAGTTTTCCTCCAACACTAACGTGCTACTACCGACGCTATACATCTCGATTACATGAACAGCAACGCGCAACATCGCGTCGACATTTCCTGAAGCTGAAAGATCGCACGCTCCTCGTTGCGACGTGCTTCGACACAATATACCAACCGTGGAAACGAAACTGCAACGTAATAGCTAGTAATGAAACATAGTTGCGCCTACATTCTATCGTTCACCTCTTCCATGTAATATTTTTGTCGAACTTTGAATTTCATTAACCTGAGTGCATATTGTCTCATACTTCTCCCCGGATCACTCAATTTCCCTTTTCTTCTACGGGTAACGTATTTCTGGGTCACCAAAAATGAAAAGGAATCGCAACGAAGTTAGACAGGTTATTTATTAATGTACCTGCAACTTATCGTTGCGGAGTAATTTTAATTATTTGCTTGATTTAATAACAAGTAAACCAGTAAGCAACCCTTCGATGTACCTTGATAATAGTACGATTGATGTACCTTACAAGTACCGCTCATAATTATTCGAACGTTTTGAAAAGTTGATGGATGCTTCCGTTAAAGGAAATCAAAAAGTTTCAACTTATTTAAGAAAGTGGTAAATTATTAAGCGCACAAATTAATTTATCGTCCTTATTTTTAAATTCTTTAATTCTTTTCTTTTTCTTCAAGTTTTTCAAGTGGCGAAATTGGTTCATAAATACGGAAATGTTGACAATTTTTAATATCAAAATTGTATTTGATCTCTTGTGAATAAATATTGAATCGTATGAGATCCTGTAGGCTCAGAATTACTTTACACACCTAATACATTTGACTCGTGACAATGGTAGGGATACTTTGATGGACATTCCCAAGGAAAACGGTTCGCATAACACGGCCCTGTCGCATGGTCATTCCTTCACTTTAGTCCTTCGAATTTGCTTGATTGAGTTTATTTATGGAGTGATGTTCATCGAGTCGTTGCATTTGAATTCTCATATACGTAAAACTCTGCAAGAAATATCTCTTACTATCTTTCTGCTAAAATGTAGCAACATTTTTAACCCTTTCGCTACGGCACTTTGAAATCAAAAGCATTCTCCGTGCATAAGTGGTAGCAATTTTTAATAATATGAACACAGTTATGAGTAGAAATTCTTGTATGCCAACGTAATCATTAGTACTATATTATATTTACTTAAGACAACGCGGCCTTCTCATCCTCCTGCAAACACAATAAACCAAACTCCAGCAGCAAACATTCCAAAATCGTTCGATAGCTGATGATTTCATCCTAATAAGTCATCTCCGAACCTCGATCCTGCTACTTCATCCCTTGCCGACCATCGAACCCAAGATAAACCCATCCTAAAGCACAGTTTTCCCTTGACAAGACAGAACAGTCCGAACCGTCTTAGGACGCGCAACTACGCTTGTAAAACGCGATTACACTCTGCTATACAGTGAACTTCGATCCTTTATTTCGCTCGACGTTGTACTTATTACATATAATAAACCAACAACCTTAGCGGAATACAACAAAATACTTACATACTTTGCATAATTAACTATGGTAGAAGATGTATCATTCGTAATACAAATAATACTATGTCACGGAGAATTAATACCTATAATTTTTGCTAATGATACTTCAATTCTTGAGGGTACATCCTGTTCTAGCGAAAGGGTTAAAGAATCCAAAAAATGAGTAAAATATCATATCCTGTAAATGTCAAATTATTATAGCTTTTTCCACTGTGTTCGTCGATTATAAAAATTGTTCGTGTAACAAAAGTCGATAAGTAAAATACAACTTATAATTTATAGATCCATCATAATACTACTAATTGGCAAATAATAGTGTAAGATACCCGAAATCTTCCAATTCCAAATTTTCCAATTTATAAACTTCAATAGTCCGAATTCCGACTCCCCGAAAGTTGAAATGGCGACTTGCGAATTTAAGCGATATCGATAAAGCAGCCAAATTGTGCGAAAGCGTGTAACATATGGACCGTTCATTTTAAAAATGGTGTAAATCCAGTGAAGCCTCTGAAAAAATACTAGTCTGGTTAATTGTTAAAGAAACGATTTGATCAATTAACTTACACATCTATTTGAGCTCGCAAATATACGTAAGGCCAATCTGGATTTTTGACTAGAGGCAAACGCAAACCCAAACCCTTTAATATCTCAAAAAACAGAAGAAAATTGACTTGCACCAGTTTCAAAATAAACCGTCCATATGGCACACAGAACAAGATATCTGTCGCACACGTCCTTTCCATACGTTCTCCAAGGCCGTTCTCCAAAGCGAAACAAAATAAACTCACGTTACGTCACCGAAAAGGTGCCACTTTCCTCGTGGAATCGAGACTTTCGAACAGGATAAGGTCGCTCGTCCCCGTATTCCAGGACGTAATCGTCGATTGTATGTACATATATACACGGCCGATACACAGCGTAATGAAATGTAACTGAACGTCCTTTTCAGATCGTTATGCCCCGCGGAGCGAAACAGGCGAAAGGTCTTTTGTTGAGTTGCATAGAGGAACCGGATCCCTGCATCATGTTCGAACCGAAAATATTGTACCGTACCGCGATCGACGAAGTGCCGACAACTCATTACAAGATAGAGATCGGCAAGGCTGAGGTTGTTAGAGAAGGTAGGCGAACAGGAAGACCTGCGGGTCCCTTGGATAAGTTTCACTTCGTATCCGCGTAACAATGTCATCTACATATGTATATCCAGCGTGATTGATAGATTTCGGATTTTTATGCAAATTGGTAGTTTTACAGAGACAGAGGTGCTGGTCAAAATATAGGGTAGGGTCTAAATGTGGACTAGTTAAAGTATAGCACTTATTAAGCGCAGCCCTGTATTGCAAACGGTACAAAGCTACGACCAAGGAATACATAAAGTTGTACAAAAGAAATAATAAGCGTCGTTTGTTGTATTAACGTGTTCTATTAAAAACAGTATCATTGTTACAAATTTCGTAACACGTAGAAGTTTTCATTAAGAATCATTAACAATGAATGATCCGTTGAATTTGAATACAAACATAAACTTATATACGGAGTAAAAATAAAATTTGTTCTAGTCACTGCAATTAAACAGATGGAATCTAAATAGAGACTCATTTTACCCTTTGAATATTACAACGTGTGCTTTACAATAAGTGCATACAAATCCGCAATCTAAATCCCAATACTCGAAAAATACGCAGACCATCGCCATAATAGCTTATTTATAACATATTATTCGAGGAAGTTGTCCAAAAATACAATGCAGTTTCTGTTCTTCGATATCGAAATCTTTAATCCGTATCTGTTACGCGATGCATCATTTTAAAACGTGGATATCGCGATATCATTTGGTGGTTATGTTTTCGTTTTAAGCGGTTCCTTTCTCTATTTTATCTGGAATGCGGTACAATGAAAGCAGATCCGCAAAAAATCAGGCATAAAGCAACAGAAACTGTTATAAATATCAACTGAAGAGTAAAAGGGGAAATGGGGAAATAATATTAAACAATTATAGCTTTGTTCATTTAATTTCTGATGTTTAATTAGTGAACTGCAAATTTTGTAGCATTAATGGAAAATTTGAACTCGCAAAAAGTGGCAAAATATATAATAAATTTTACAATTTTTAGAAGATGAATCAAATCTCTGTTAACATTCAATTTCTTTAATTCATTCACTGTTAAGTCCGTACATTCTACGGATGAATCACGATAAATCGTTTGGATGTTAAGAGACGGGTTTTAAAATTGCTAAAGCATTTCCAATTTATGATGAATAAGTATGGAATTTATGAATCCCTTTCTTAAACTTTATGCTGTCTAGAATCATTCGCAATTAAAGCGCATCGTCGTTTTAACAGAAAGTTTGCATAAAAATCCGCAATCTACTAAAGATACGTAATTAACACTAGGTTTACGGATGTTAATTGCATAATTCGACAAGCTTCCGGAAAAATACGTACACTGCATATAAATATTCGAAATTAGAAGGTTAAGGATGAAGAGAATCAATTAGAATACATATTCATACCATTGTATTAATTAAAGTTAACATAAAGTACTGACAAATAATATTTATGGTCTCTATAATTTTAGGTATAAAATCTGAAATGCGTCAAATTGGCGAGTTCCATAAACCTAATGTTAAACTATAACTTGTGTTACGAACAGAATAGTTAAATTCACTAAACCTTACTTTTTTTTTCACTGGTAAACTAAATATTAAGGGGAGATTCCGGTCTACGAGACTTGGAAAAGGGCACATTTTAGATTTTTTTTTATAATAAACTAAACAAGTTAACAATATGTGGTTTTTGACATTATATTGTGCATTCCTTAAACATATAAAAACGTGCAAAATTTTTTATTTCAGAATAATATTTAACGTAAAATAACTGCATATCTCCATAGTCGTCCAGAATTTCTCTATGAATGGTGGGATCTCTAGCATCTCATCTGTAAATCGAAAATAAAAAAATCGCATATATTTTTAAACTGTGTGAAATTTCCGAGGCAGTGAACCTTTAAAAGTCAGAAAATTGTTTAGTTTTCATATTTTTTTCATATTTTGAAGTAAAAAATCATTTTTTTCATAACTTTTTGGTGTTCTATGTTGGCTAGAAATTAGTAAATATAAAAAAACTCAAGATATTAATGGTTCACTGCCTGCGGAGAGGTATACTGTATAATTTAAAAAAAGATTCATTTAATTTAATCTATTAATTTCCAAGATATTTGTCCCACCAGTCTGAATAATGTTGTTTCGAGATATCACACGTTAAAGTTTTACCCGATGAAAAATCCTGTTGAAAATGTATTTACCTTTAATCAGCAATTCCAGGTCCGTACATCAGTCCTTCTGTCTCTTCATAAAATTCGCTGATAGTCCTTAAGCTTTCTCTTTTTGCCATTTTTATTTTTTTCAATATCGCAGAAGTTTGTTCTTCCGCGGCCATGACTCTCTTCTGATCTAAACTCTCTGCAAAATATTTGGTTTGCGGGCCAACAGCAATTCCTATTGCATTCATAACTTTTAGGAGGGGTGTGTATCCATTATTGAATACACAGGCAGCCAACAATGCGGCAATTTGTACTATTTTTGCTCCGCAATGTAAGTGCTTTGGAGCCATTGACCATACACAAGAATTAAAACTCTCATTATTATTTTGTGTATTTCCTCCGGTACATCTTTCTAATAATTCATGAGATGATAAGTGTTCATATATAGGACGAATTGCTTCCAAAACTTCGTCATTTAGTGGAGGAGGGTGGTTAAATTCTTCACCTTTTACTTTTGCCTTCTGCCACTTACACCAACTGTCCTCTCCCTCGGGGCAATTTTGATGAAGAGGATTATCATCAGTAGAAGACATGTGATAAAATGTTGCCCAAACTGCATTTTTCATGTCTTCTACTGAATTAGGGTGTCTTCTAATTGCTAACCCATAATATTTTGTTAGATTGGAAATAACACGATCTGTCAATTTGCCAGCTCCTTTTCCTCCGATGCCTTTTCTTGATTTTTTCGCCGCTCGCAGATGCGTTCCCATTCTTTTCTGGACATGGCCTACGCATTCTTTTTTATTTACTTCAACATCATTATATGGATTGAGGCTCAAAATTGCCTTGAACGTTTTTGTATCGCCATCGCCAATATAATTCACGTATTTCACGCCGTGTATTTTTTCTGACCGTGAAAACATTTCGGTTATAGCATCGACCTCCATTTTTCCCGCACTCCCCTCATGGTTGATAGAACACACATCCATATGTGTTTCTTCCCATTTGATGTATTCTGGCGTTCCTTTTCTTTTCTTCCAGTGGTTGCATGACTGGCAAGATGAAGATTTGATAACCACATCGAGAACTTTACTACTATACTTTCCAATTATCGAGCTGACTCCAAAGAGCGACGAAAAGCCTCGCTTTTTCCACGAGCCGTCACCAGAAACTGATAAATGTAACGGCTCGTTTCCTGATGCAGCATTTTTCTTTATTTCTTCTTTGCCAGCATCCTCTCGCACAATTTCAAAAACAGATTTTGTTCCACAGTAAATACTTTCTAAAATTGAATAATACGTTGTATTTGCTAAACCGTGGCAAATATCCATAAAGGAACAAAATAAATTTATGCCTTGTAGGCCCACACCTAGTAATCGCATTACAAACACTATGCGTACGTTTATTTCATATCTTTTGTCGATAAGTGGGCTCGATTCTGAAGTGCTAGCACCCTCACACTTACACTGTATATGTAATTTAAAACCAAGTCCCCGTTCAGCACTTCGTACAAACTTCACATTATCATGACAACGTTTACATTGCACTTTGTCACTGATAAAATTAAAAACACTTAAAAAATGTATTAGGACATATCCTTGAGCCGGATCGAATAGGATATCATCATAATTACGATCTTTTAATTTCTCCGCCGACGTACTCGCAAACGAAGTTGAAGCTTCTTCGTTCAATGTATATTGATTACCTCTAAACTTCCGTTTATGAGGTTTCGCGATACGTTGACTACAGGCACGACTGCCTTTTTTAATAATGCTTGACATAGTTGGAAATCGTGTTTACTCGAAGACGTTAGAAAAAATACTGAGCTCACATTCTGAACTGAGAATAGAAACTGCAAACTGTTGTACACATCTGCTGGCCACCTTTTTAAGGACCATCGAAGATAACCCGTCACTATTTTGCTTTCAAACAATTTACGATGGGGACTTAGCTTGCGTTTGACCAGAGAGTTTGACCGTACGTACATACCTGCATCATCTTCTAAGCATTGTAATGCGACCCGGCCGAGCCGCTCCGCGGGAGTTACATTCGACTGCCGTATACACAGCTCTAACTTTGTTAATTTTTAGAATTTTGAAATTTCCTTTTAACTACATATTTATCAAACACCAAAGACGAGAAAAATATAATAAAAAAAAAATCGATTTTTTTTAAGTTCTAGACCGGAACCTCCCCTTAAAGCAAGTTTTACGAGAATCGCTATTTACACCTTTCATCGATCAATTATGCATTTAGCAAAGATAAAACTATCGAACGTATGGTGCAGCATTGACGATGATTGATTTTGTAGCAAGGTACCTTTATAGTCTAGGTATTTTTCGAACTAATCGTGTATACACCACGTTCGAATAATCCTCCACGCATGGATCGCCGTTTTTTACACGTTTAACGATCCCCACGATCTGGTGATCATGCTGGAACATGAAAGTCCTTTCATGAGTTCGCCGTTGGCGGCGGGAGAATTTATATCGCCGTTGCTCGACGACTAAATAAACACATAATTTGTTACACGACTCTGAACTGCTAATTTAGTGCAAATGATTGGTAATGAACGGTTATCGCTGAGCAAACGAAACATATGTTAAGAATTCATGACAACTTCTTGGGTATTATTTGGCAATTACCATTAGCGGGTTACAGATAACGTTTTTGGCAAATTGCCCAAATTATGGGGGCTTCTCCTTTTAATTTTCCTTTCATTTCTTAAGGAAGTAAAAAAAAAAAAAAAAAAAGGAAAGGAATGAATTATCGAGCAAAAATTGTTGTCGGGCGAAATTTGAAGTCGATGAAATATTATCGGGCAAATCTGTTTCGATGATTTCAATGCGATCCATGTAGACTTTTGCGACTGACTGTATAAACGACGGTAATTGCAATACGCGTAAGGTGAAACGAGGTAACGGTGTACAGGTGTGTGGATTTACACGTAGGTGACGCGGTGACACTCGTAGGCTGGGGTACTCAGGTGCACGTACTGCTGGAGGTGGCCGATCTCGTCCAGGAGGAGCTTGGTGCGTCTTGCGAGGTAATAGACCTCGTTTCTATCCTGCCCTGGGACGCGGAACTCGTTTGCAAGGTAATTTCATCATTATAATTCGTTTCATTTGCTTTTTCTTTCTGTTTCTCTTTGTTTTGTTTTTTTCTTTCGCCGTTCTTAATGCAACCGGATCGTTTGCATGCGTTACGTTCAAAAGCGCAACTGTTACGTTTACACTGCTATTACGTGGGCTCGTGTCCTTCGTAGAGACAAGAGAAAGATGGAGAGAGAGAGAGAGAGAGAGAGAGAGAGAGGGAGGAGATACCAGTGATATTTTAATCGTACGAGTCGATCGTCGAGATCAGTTTCGTAGTTTAATAGGTATTTTTCTCTTATTCTACTCTTCTTTAGTAATACTTCTCTTTTAGTAGAATCAACATTAGTACCATAGTATTCAAATTTTAAAGATTCGATCTTTGTTCTCAAAAGCAATTCTGTTTTATTAGAAGTGCGAATAAAATTGTTTTATAAACGCTTAATAATTTTTTAGCTTACAATTTACAGCTTTTTGTGTAATTTACTGGTATGCGATCAATTGGTGGACCCAGGTTTGGGCGAACTTAAATTTAGTGATTTATCCTTAATTGTTTACCATTTCAAGTACACAATTCTATGCTATTTTAGTCTGCAAACGCTTAGCACGATTGTTTAAACGCATAAAGGTTTCTTTCACTGCATAAGTTTCTTCCTACGTACGAAAATATTTGCATTCCCTTCGAGAATTTCTTTCCACGAATAGAAAGTAAATTTCCATTCCCCTGTATACAGCCCTTATCGAGTTATTTTCAACCTTTTTCTCTGCTGCCTATGAAATGTTTTGCTTGAATATACCGCGTATTGCAGAAACGACAAGTGACTTTGTCACAAGAACCACACGACAAATATCGTCGAGGGGATCCCATGAACGTATCAAAATTACGTGAAACGGGTTTCCAATTACGCTCACCACCTAACATCCGCTTGCGTGTGCGTTCGCGTGTATAATGGCGGCAGCGCATACGCGGTCGGTGCATACCGTACAATCGGCATATCATTAAACGGCTAAAGATCGATTAGCATAAATCAACGCGGTATTAGCGTCCAACGGTGTATCGTAATTCGGACGAGTGAATGTTGCCTTCGTTCGAGTGCTCGAATCGACGAGACAACGCGACGTCTAACATTTAGATATTAAATAAATAAATAAGCCTATCTTATTGAAGTTCTTTTGGACTATACTGATAATCAAGTCCAATAGTTTATAGATTATTCTTGTAGCAAAAAGGAGGTAAAATTAATTTATCTGAAAACACTGGACACGCGGAGAATTCTTCATAGAAAGATACAAAGAGAGAGAGAGAGAGAGAGGGGGGGAGAGAGAGAGTGAGAGAGAGTAGGGGAAAGGGTTAATGAGCTGATAATTGAAGGAGAGAGGATGGCGGATTATCCGTACCAGTACCGATTTCGCAAATAAAAATGGACGTTTCATAATTATTTTGCAATATTCTATAAGCAGGAAAGTAACACTGCAACTTTTTCCAACGAATTTCGAAAGTTTCGTTGACCACCTTTCGAAATTCTTTTGAAAAGGAAGCCACTCCCAAGTGCGAAAGATAAATGGCAAATTTTTTCCTCGTTACCAATCATGCGGCCATTGTGTTTCATCATATAGAATTATACTTTCATACATTGTCATTATGTATCTATACTGATAACTAGAGAACGAGAAACTTTTTTGCCTGTAGTAACTGATAAACTCATTAACCCTATTTGAATGGAAAAAGTACTTAATTGATGGTTTCGACTTATCGTTGTTATAGCAGCATGTTATTTGTTCCTTTTTTTCTTAGATCCTTAATTTCTGATCGTAATATTTGTTTAATCTTTGATTGTTAACCCTTTGCAGACGGAACAAAATAATATTTAACGAATTTTCGTTCAATTATTAACCATTGATGACGGGACCTAGCGAATTTCAATTCAGCTATTAACAGCAGTATTAATTTTACTAATTTGACTTTGTTGCATTAAAAATTGGCTTGCACCAAAAAAATATAAAAAAAAAATTGGGTGGCTATTTGCGACATCCGTGCGCAAAGGGTTAAACACTTTTTAGAGTTACTTATATTGGTCCTATTTCAAATTGTATACCCTCGTTCAAAAGCATTAGGTCAGGCACTATTTTTAGTAGAACTCAATTTGGTATAAATTCTGAACCTTCGCCAACATTTGTTTTGCAGTAAAATTATAAATAAAGTATCGGATGTATATCCATTACTTTGTACCTTTCAATCATCGCGTAATTGTTTCCCAATTAATAATGATTACCCTAGAATTTTTTAGTGGGCGCACATGTACTCTTTCACGTAATAAATATCCATATTTGACAATTGTTTTATTTTCAGTCGTTTTATGACGTACTCGCAAATTTGGTTCTTCCAGACCGATTATCCGAGAAATTGATTACAGGAACAGATTTGTCCCCCAATTAATTCGAGTAATCAACGTTCAATTGTATATTGTGTACAGTCTGATTAAGACGAGTGTAAATACGATATCTACGAAAGTTGACACCTAATAAAGGGGAGATTGCTTTAATATAAACATATGCAGTCATTTTCAACACACGATTGCCTAAAGCCTCTTAATATCGCTTGTATGGGACGGTGTTGTTGTGTCATCACCCAAAAGGATCCAAAAATGTTTATTAGAAATGCAGCGTGTTTTTACATTCAAAGCTCTAATCCGTCTGTTTCGAGAAATAGATTGATCCCTTTCTGTTTCATATGTACGTCGAAAAGTATGCCTAAACGCAACGAAGCCATAATTGTTAACGATTGAGATTGAACCCGCTATTAAATAAATACACGTATTCATTTTTTAGATGTACCTTTGATCTACGTACAATTTTCTACGAAATGGTTAATCTTTACAATAATGTCGCGTCCACACTTTTATTTTACAGACTGTACCTCTTAGCAGATGGATAGAGATTCGAAGAAGCACAGAAGGTTAACAGAAATTTGAAATGTCACAAAGCAAACCTATACGCAACGTTCTATTGAATTGCAATACCCTATCCAGTTACCGTTTCTAATGAATTACAACGGGACGCATACGCGTTTTCCTACGTGTCTTAATTACAGGCCAACGTGGTCGGTTTCTAACATCGATTGCTTTTAGATTCGACGCTCTCAACAAAGCGTTCCATTCGGTCGCTATATTAATGCATCACTTAGCGTCCAGCCGCATATAAATTATTATTATGCCGGTCGATATGGGGCGGTGCATAAATCATTCACGAATTGATCCGCGGAACGGTTCGTTCTATCAAACGAATTATCCCTCGTGACACGTGATACAGCGTAGATCTTTGCAGTCAGTGTTGTTCCGAGCTTGCACGATCAAATAGCGTTCGTTGGAATGACTATGAATGTCTAATTGCCAATTTCGTAATTGGACATTTCCATAATTCCGCTGAAGACGTGCTTGGGCAAGTGATGAGACTAGCCTTCGACAAAATAGCTGTGGAAATCGTGTCCATTTGCATCAACCTCAAGCTTTGTATTATTTCGATTTTTCGTGCTACGCTGGTAACAATTATTGGAACAATTTTTGAGATTTTTAATTTTTCTTTGATATCTTTAACGAAAATTTGGCGCATGAAAGGAAGGATATATGCTTTAATTCGTTTGGTTTTTCATGGGCAAATATAAGAGACGATTACAATTGATAAGAAACTTTTTACGATATATTATGATATTTTATATGAAAGTTTTAACCCTTTAATGTTCAAACTTGTCTGCAATTTACAGATAAAAGTGAGCGAATCGTATATCATAAATTAATTATCACAGAATATTGTATCATATATTTCGTGATTTTAATGGTGTATAATCAAGATAGGGAAAGCTAGCAGGAATATGCGATAGAAATGCAAATTATTAATAATAATAATAACAATTGTGGCGGCTCTCCTGTACCCACCACTAGAGGGACATACGAAATAGGACTTTCTCGAAAGCACTCGCTCCAACTACCTCGTCCATATATATACCGCCTTTAACCTTCCTTTCAATATCCCAACGTCTAAGGCAGGGCCTGCTAGGTAGCCTTACTGATGAGTCCACTAGCAGGCTCAGGACGAAACGCAACACCCTTCCTTTTTCCCATTCTATCCCCTCTCCACAGCTCCACACAATAATAACAAAAATTGTTTACACTCACGGACTTGTGCGTTAAAGATTTAAATCATCGTTATTTAAAATCGACGGAACTTTTACGCTCTCCTAATGAATATTCCAAGCTTTGAGGCAAATTGTATCCAAAGATTGTGTATGCTACGCAGTATTTGATTTATATGTATGTAATGCTTTTACTATAATAATAATAATAATAATAACACGGAATGTTGCAGTCAGCGAAGAAAACTGGCCGCGTGGTAATCGCCCATGAAGCGCCGCTAACAAGTGGTTTCGGAGCAGAAATAGTTTCAACCGTTCAGGTAAATGTTTCCCCGAAAACAAATGACTCAATCGCACAATAGGAAAATTGCAACACCATAATTGACGTACCTACGACTTCAATTATTTCATCGCAATTAAAATGAACATTTCCATCCAACCTTTACCGAAAATGGCTTTACAGGAAGAATAGAAAAATTCTTGCAGAAGCTTTCAAATTTGATGTACAGTAGAATTCAAATTATTCGACATACTCGGGAGTGAAGCAGTGCCGAATAATCAAATGTGCCTAGTAATTGGATTATACCTACATATGAAGTAATAAAAGGAATATTATTTAAAAAACAATTATGGATGATATAGTAATGCAATTTATTAACAAAAATGAAATATATGAAATAGAATATACGGATATAGAACATAAAAAATATATACAATTTAAATATACATATAATATACATATAGTAGCATTTTAATTCCGAATATTTGTATACAGTATGCGCTGCCGATTACAGTTTGGAATCACTTTCCGCGTTGAACTTATATCAAATCTTGTGTTGATTTTCTTATTTATCCAAAATTAATATTGTAGATATTAGTAGCAATCTGGTTTATTTTCATAGATTTTCCAATGCAAAGTTTTCTAAGACAACGCGTTCCTATAATTGTAAGTCATACATCCTTTAAAATGCGTGGTGATTCGAAAGTTTTGACCGATGGGTGTACTTATCTTTCTGGGAATCTGTCAAATTGTACACTCAATGTCCGAAAACCTAGTATTAATATCTAATAGATTTCAAATTATTTTTCGTTTTGTTAGTACATAATTTTAAACATAAATAACTTAACGTCTAATTGTGACCGAATAATTTTGAGACCAACTGTATGCATATAAATATGAGGAAGTTTAGATATTTCCAAATGAACATTGGTAGAAAATATCGCGGCAATTAATACCGTGTTACACGAAATAAGTTCGCGTAATTGAAGCATAGTTGGCGATAATTCAACGAACCAAACGATCGACATATCGACACGGCAGATAATTAAACGAGGTTTTAAATACATTCCAGTTACGAAATTATGCATACGTGCAGGCTGCCCAAAATGCACTAGATGCATGTTCAATGCATCGTTGGAATGTAGCAGGATATAATTACGCGTGTTTTCTGTTACGTCATCGGAGCACTTCGTGACGGTTCGATACGCTTCAGCTTGCTCAGATGTACAAATCTCGCCGCCTTGCAAAACTCTCGATCCTAGAGCTAAATTAGCAAATGGATAGATCGGTTCGATCGTTTGTCATTCAAACATTCGCCTAATAATACGATCCAGGCCGTATGTTTGTCATTCGACGTGACAAAGTTTGAGTCGCGCACGCCTAATCACTGTGATTAATCGAAAAATACCTTTGAAACCCTGCGATGATATGTTAAGTACTCAGACATTTAATTACATAGACGTTATTTATGTAGGTATTACTGACTCTGAGATTAAATTACAAATTTGCAAACGTACGGTAAAATTAAAGAGAGGCGAAACGAGAACTGTGAAATTATACTATTGGGGTATTTAAAGAAATATATTAGGCGTACAAATTAATTTTGTGTCTTCACAATTTTATAAGATTTAATTAGATTTATTCGCAGAAAATCAAAGACAATCTTAATATTCGAAATTCTCAACATTTTCACGTTTATGAAGCAAATTCGTAGTTTGGAAAATAGTAAAGTAAAGATTTCGAATTGATAGAGTTACCAAGAGTTTAAAGATAAAGGCTTTGAACTAATTTAAAATAATGTAGATTTTAATAAATTTTTAAAATAATTTTTTAAAGTTATTAAAACATGAATGAATATGTATGCAAAGTTTCGGCAGTAAAATGTTTTGTACTTTCTTTGTAAAAAAATGCCAAAGAGGCCTAAAAAATTGCGTCTTACATTAGAAGACTCGACTTACAATTAGAAAAGTTTAAAATCAATTAGTAAGGATGATTGAAGTTATGTCATTTTTTTTATTGTTACAGAAATGTCATACGTTTGTAAATTCACTGGAATACTTAATCAGCGAACGGCGGATGTTTACGTAAATTTATATTTTTACAGAAAGAAAATGAAGAAATAAAACCGAAACAGAGATTTGATTTGCGTTTGTAATTTTTTGATAAAGGCTAGCAGATAGTTTAATTAAATGATTGAAATTATTTATTAATTAAATGCTTTATTTTGCATAATTTGATGCAGCATATGTTAGATTGTAACATACATTCGTCACGTTTCTCTAGTGTTTCTAAAATCATTTATTTGTAAATTTAGAAAAAAATTTAATCAATTATCCGCATGGAATTTTGATCGATGACCTTTTTCAATCTTTTTATGATAGCTGAAGGTTTCTTCTCTTGTAGAAAATGCTTCTCTTGGGATTTAAAAATCGTTATGAGAAAACGGGTCGAATATAAAGGGTGAGACAAAAGTAACTTCCCGATTTGATTTCTATTAGGAGATTATTTAAAGTTTCAATCCTCCGTTTCTCAAATTTTTGCAAAAATTACTTGTGATAAAAAATAAGAATTAATGTCATATTATCAAATACTAACACAGTTCCATAAGGAAGTTACTTTTGCCTCACCATTAATATATCATACAATCCAATATATTTGCTTAACCCCTTAAGCCCAAATTCTTCTGCAATCTATAGATTAAAGTGAGCAAATAATTTATAATTAGACTGTGGATCTTAATGTAAACTTAGCTTTTTACAAACAAATATATGGAATAGTTTTACAAACTTTTGTACGTCGCATACATTCTACATTTCTTTGCTTATTTAACTTTTCCATAAATGCATAAAGATCCGCAGTCTATTTATGGCACAAATGAGTAATTTGAGAATATTGTATGCAGTAGTATTACTATAATTTGTATCGTATTTTCTGTGATTTCAATGACGTTTGATTAAAATAAAGGAAGCTAAAAAGAAGATGCGACAGAAACACAAATTACTAGTAATAATAGTATACAATTGCACGAAGAATTCTTGTGCGTTGATGGGTTAAAGTTTCGCGATTTACCAATCGCTTAAATTGCAATGAAATATTAATAACAAATATTTGCATTGCAGGAAGAATGTTTCTTGCATTTGGAGGCGCCGATACAGAGAGTCACGGGTTGGGACAGTCCTTTCCCTCACATTTTTGAGCCATTCTACCTGCCAGACAAGTGGCGATGCTTCTCGGCTGTCCGAAACATCCTGAACTACTGAAGAGGCAGGAATATTCTACTTAAGGACGCGCAGCAGTAGAATGCGCCAGAAACCTGTTGCCTGTGCGGACATTACCCCACGAGAATACAGCACGCTATCGATTTTTGGTCTCCTCGGTGCTATCAGGTGCTTGGAAATTCTCTCAAAGAAATTTTCTTTGTTTCCTGGTAATTTTGCTTGGCAAAGTAACATGAACCGTGTAATTGGGTTGTTAGTTACTGTTTGATTACCAGTGATGTGAAACTTGAGCGAAAAAAAAGGTAATTTTGAGATCCGATTACCTTGTTTACTGTACACTGAATATGTTTTTTTTCATGCTGAATAAAATGATATCGTTCGCGTTACGGTTGAAGCGTAACCGATAATTTTTTCACAAATGTAACGAACTAATTTCTTGTTACCCGCAAATGAAAGTTGCAATAGGATCTTTCGTATTTACTATTGCGAGAGATATTTCGATGATAAGATTTCTAATCGTATTCGTTTTGGCATTAAGCAGAGTAGAATGTAAACTTATTAGAGCGATCCAGAAAATTCCGATATTTTGTAATGTTTATTAATGGGGAACATTATTCTTTAGCTATTTATATGCAACAATGGCGATGATATTGGAGAATTAAGATATAGCGATAAATTAAAAGGAATTAAGAAAACTGATCAGAGCTATGCAATATTTTCTATGACACCCTAGTATTTAATCAAAGATCAATACCAATCATTTATGCTGTTTTATTGTTCAACTAAAAATAAATAGCAAAGTAGATTCATCATTTACTGCAAAAATATTATAACTAGACTGTGGATTTTTATGCAATTATAGGAAATTTAAACGTGTAAAAAGATACAGAATACAAGTGGTATTTAAAAGCACAGAAAATATTGGACGTTATATAAGAAAGATAGCATTTAGAAGATGAAACAACCCCCTATTTAAACCTCGTTTTTTTTCATTTTACTTTTAATAGTCTGAACTTGCATAAGTATCCACATTCTAATTATAACTAACCACAGACAAATTAAGCTGCACTTATCAAAGAATCCGTCGCGTAAGATCCATTTTGAAACCTTGGAACCAAAACCTTCCAAGTCGATTCAACAAATAAACCAAACGCATTCATTCTAATAAAGCATCCACCTCCATAAGTATCGATTAACAATTGTGAAGTTAATAACTTTTCTATTGCAACGCTTCCTTATTACAAAAATACAAGAGTCATTCATAAATAAGCTACTTAATCCACATCATAAAATCTTCGAAGCCAATTCAACAATTAAACCAAACGCATTTATCCTAATAAAACACATCCAGCCCCATAAGTATCGATTAATAATTGTAATGCTATAATTTTTCTATAACTACAAGCATTAACTTGAATATTCATACAATTATTCGTACCCCCTTTCATCGATAAAAGATCAAGTTCTCCTCTTGCAAGGTAAAACACATCCATGCCTCATAAGTATTGACTAATACATTGATTACGACATTATAACTTTGCTATAGCTACAACCATTAACTTAAAAGCAAGGCTCGAAAACTGTTATAATATAGGTTTAGGTTCTTGAAATAGTTAAGAAAAACTTTTATTCTGGATAATTGTTACAAACAACTTAAATTTCTGGCTATACCGATTTAAGTTAAAGTTCTTGCATCAGCTCTGATATAGGTAACCGTTATTTTTTAGGTTCTATATATAGGTTCTAAAACGGTTTCGAGTATATATGATATAAATATGTTTGTTAAATATGCTGTTCTTAACGATCAGATCGATTATCTTTGTTGATAATCTTCTCAAAACATTCGCAAAGTAAAAAAGAAAACGTATTCGAAATATTGATCTTAACATTACATTAAAAAACCATCGATTCTTTCTGTGTCCCGAACTTGCTAATATCAATAAGAACGTAATATATTTATTAATCGATCTTTTCAATCCATCTTCTTTTATATATCTTTTCATTCTTTTTACCATAGTAAAACATATTTAATTTGTTAATGTATTACTGTTCACTTTGCAATGTGCAAATTTAAAGCAGCTACCAAAGTCCATAATTATGAAACAAATTACCTCCTATCCGTTGTAATAATATAACGATATAGATTCTGAACCGTTCCAGAAGAGATAGAACCTAAATGAAAGCTCTTGAAAGAACTTTAACTTAAAACTGTTGAGAATAAGCATTGCATGCATGTATTTTTAATGAAAATTTGTATCCATTGATGCTGTCCCCTCCCTTGCAAAGGTCAGTACTACCTGAGGAGGACACTCTTTTATTGCACCCCCTGAGCGTCTCGGCTTTTTTTCCGAGTCTTAGTCAGTTAGCAGAAAACCGTCAAACTAAGAACAGCATTTTCGTTTTGTACAACTACATTAATTAAATACATACTTAGGTTACTACTCTGTTGTATTTATTTAGCAAATAAATATTCAACAGGTTATGGGCCCAGCACGCTTCCACTGCGCCTAAGTGTATTTTAGTAAAGCCAAGCTAGGCATCCGCGTATAACAATATACCCGCGTTTTACAAAACCCCGCGCTACGTGTGTAACTTGTGTGAAGTGTAGCAAATTAAGCAGCCATTATGGAAAGGGATTCTGCTGATCTCACGAAGCTCGACGGATCAAACTACCCACTGTGGACGTTTGGCGTTTCCATCATTCTTGAAGCGAAAGACCTTGTCGAATTCATAGACGGCACAACGGTGGAACCAGATAAAGAAAAGAAACTAAGTGAATGGCAGAAGTGGAAGAAAGCTTCTTCACAAGCAAAGATGATAATACTTAGTCTGATCGAGAAAAGTCTACATTCAAATCTGATGAATTGTACGACTGCACAGCAAATGTGGGACAAATTAAGAGATTTGTACGGTGATTGTACTGAAGACGCGACACAAAATGCATGGGAGCAGTTTTACACGTTTCGCATAAATGATGGTGAATCTATGGCTTTGCAAATTGAAAAATTTGAGTGCATATGCAAGAAGCTCGCAGATGTGAATGATTCGCCATCGGAAGCAGCACTGGTGTCAAAATTATTAAGCAGCTTGCCGTCAAAATTCTCACCTTTCCGAATGGCATGGGAATGTACTCCAAAAGCAGATAGAAAAAAGGAAAATCTGATTACACGATTAATCAGAGAAGACAAGCGTCTGGGTGAAGTCGAAGATAGTGCATCATCATTAGCTCTTCAAGTTCATGCTCTTAACTTGAAGAAAAACGAAAATGGTGACAAATTTGGAAAAGGCGTTTCAGCAGAATCTGCGAGTAAGAAAAACATAGAAGAATTGAAGAAGCGAACAAAATGCGTATATTGTAAACAGAAGGGACACTGGGTTCGAGAGTGTCCGAAGAAATCAGCGGGAGAGAAAAGTTCGAAAGAGGCCCAAGCTAATTACCCTTCAAAAGTGGCGAGCGCATACATTGGCGATGTTACTGCGTTCTACTCAGGTACTTCCGATGAAGACCAGAATGAATGGATAGCGGACTCGGGTGCAAGCAAGCACATGACATACAGACGGGACTACTTTTCCTCTCTCAAGTCCCTCGGTGAAGGTTACTCCGTAAAAATTGCCGATGACAAAATTTTGCCTGCTGTGGGCATCGGTACCGTTATAATCAACGAAAAGGTTTACGGTCAGTTTGTAGAAAGGGAACTGCAAGACGTGCTGTTTGTGCCAAACTTGAATCGAAATTTATTTTCAATCCCTACAATAAATGACAAAAAATTTTCCTTTCATGCCTATGAAAGAAAATGTGAAGTGCGCGATAGTTATGGCAAATTATCGTCGATCGGAGTTCGGCACGGTAACCTTTTTAAAATGTTGTTTAAGGTGAAATTACCAGCCGAGTGTAATGTGGCCCAAGCAAATCCACAGAGGAATATGCTCTGGCATGAGCGAATGGGACACATAAATATACGTGCTTTAGTAAATACTAGTAAAATTATGGGGATTAAAGATTTTTCTATTGAAAAGGAAAATTTGTTCTGCGAGACGTGTGTGATGGGAAAACAAACCCGTAAACCCCATGCATCAGTTAAGCACACGAGCGTGTTCAAACCTGGTGAGAAAATTCATAGTGATGTTTGTGGTCCAATCAGTGTTGAGTCACCGGCTAGATCAAGATACTTCTTGTTATTTAAAGATGACTTCACAAGTTTCAGAAAAGTGTATTTTTTGAGGCACAAGTCGGAAGTGTTCGAGAAATTCATAGAGTTCGAGAGTTTTGTGCATACTCAAACAGGAAACAAAGTGAAAGTGTTGCGGTCTGACAATGGCACAGAATATACAACAGCAAATTTTTCTAAGCATATGAAAAGTAAAGGTATTATCCACGAGTTTTCGTCACCGTATATACACGAGCAAAACGGTCGGGCCGAGCGAGAAATACGAACGATCGTAGAGTGCGCGAGATCAATGCTTTTTGGCAAGAACGTTCCGACAGAGCTCTGGAGTGAAGCAGTTAACACCGCGTGTTATGTGCTAAACAGGACGATCATGCAGCAAGGGGAAACCCAAACCCCTTTCGAAAAGTGGTTCAATCGAAAGACAGACATAGGACACTTACGTGTGTTCGGTGCCGATGCATATTTGAATATCCCGAAGGAGCAGAGGAAGAAATTCGATAGAAAAAGCAGAAAGATGACCCTCGTAGGCTACGATGGTGAGTCAACGAACTATCGACTATGGGATAAAGCTTCGCGAAAAATTTATATCAGCAGCGATGTAACCGTCAACGAATGTAATAGCGTTGGGCAACAACAACAGGTGAGTAAGCAGACGTTTTTCTTTGATTTTAATGACGAAGAAGAAAATCCGCGAGACGACTTTGACGAAGAAAGCCGCGAGTTGGAACCGCGAAATTTAGAAGAGAGACAGGTAAATGAAGAAACTCGTCCGGATGATCAACAAGAGACAGTAGAAGTTGCACCAAAAACTCGTCAATTACGCGACCGTCGACTGATAAATGCACCAGAAAGATTCGGAGTTCCCGTTGCGTACATAGCTGACTGTATACCCATGACCTATAAAGAAGCCATGGCGAGTTCTGACGCGGAAAAGTGGCATAAAGCAATAATCGAGGAAATACGAGCCCTTGAAGAAAATAATACCTGGAGTCTCACAACCTTGCCAGCAGGTAAACGCGTTATCGGTTGCAAATGGGTATTTGCAAAGAAAACTAATTTGGATGGCGCCATAAAGTATAAAGCGAGACTCGTAGCAAAGGGATTCTCACAGCGCGAAGGAATTGATTATTTCGAAACTTTTTCACCTGTAGTAAGGTACGAATCAATCCGTATTCTCTTAGCCATCGCGGCAAAAGAAGACTATGAGATATATAAATTCGATGTGAAAACAGCCTTTTTATACGGAGATCTCGAAGAGGATTTATATATGCAGCAACCTGACGGTCACATCAAGGAAGAAAACAAGGAGTTAGTGTGTAAACTTCACCGGAGTCTGTATGGGCTGAAACAATCACCACGGTGTTGGAATAAAAAGTTTGTGCAGTTTTTGGAAAAATTCAGTTTCAAAAATATTGAAAGTGACAAGTGTGTCTTTGTGGGGATTATAAAAAGCTCTGTGGTCTATTTATCCTTGTATGTTGATGACGGACTCGTTATAAGTGAAAACAGGAGTGCGATTGATGAAGTGCTAAATTACCTTAAGAGTAATTTTGAAATCACAGCCGATCTTGCGAATGAGTATATAGGCGTAGAAATTCAGCGTGACCGTATTAAACGAACTTTGAAATTAAGTCAGTCAAGATATATAGAAAAATTGATTCATAAATTTGGTATGAGTGAGGCGAATTCATCGAGTGTACCTGCTGAGCCAGGATTGTATTTATGTAAAAAAACAAAAGAGTGATACAGAAACAAAAGTGCCATACCGCGAAGCTATCGGTTCACTTTTATTTGCAGCAAGAGTATGTCGTCCGGATATAGAGTATGCTGTAAATTACGCGAGTCAGTTTCTAGATTCTTATGTTCAAGAGCATTGGCAAGCTGTAAAAAGAATCATAAGATATTTAATAGGTACGCGTGATTTAGGAATTATATTCGGAAATAGTGGGAGCTCTCTCGAAGTGAAAGGTTTCACAGATTCTGATTATGCAGGATGTGTAGAGTCACGAAAATCGCGGAGCGGCTACGTGTTTTTATTGAACGGTGGTCCTGTATCGTGGTCCAGTCAGCGACAAAGTGTTGTAGCGCTATCAACCACCGAAGCGGAATACATTGCGTTATCTCATGGGACAAAAGAAGCTATATGGTTGAGACGAATTTTGAACGACTTAAAGATAAATTGCGAAAGCATCCCGATTTTTATAGATAATCAGTCCGCAATTAAGTTGGCTAATAATTCTGAATATCATAGACGATCCAAACACATTGATGTACGTTTTCATTTTATCCGCGATGTATTAGGCAAAAAGGAAATTGAAATTAATTACGTAAAATCAAAGGAACAACTAGCCCATATTTTTACGAAACCTTTGCCAAAGCAGCAACTTTCCTATTTGCGAGATTGTTTGAATATAGCTTAAACCATTAAAATTAAGTGGGAGTGTTGAGAATAAGCATTGCATGCATGTATTTTTAATGAAAATTTGTATCCATTGATGCTGTCCCCTCCCTTGCAAAGGTCAGTACTACCTGAGGAGGACACTCTTTTATTGCACCCCCTGAGCGTCTCGGCTTTTTTTCCGAGTCTTAGTCAGTTAGCAGAAAACTGTCAAACTAAGAACAGCATTTTCGTTTTGTACAACTACATTAATTAAATACATACTTAGGTTAAAACTCTGTTGTATTTATTTAGCAAATAAATATTCAACAAAAACCAATATAATTCCCTTTTTAGATTTCTTCGTAACAGTTATTCGCAATAAAAGTTCTTCATAACAGTTTCGACCAAAACTTTTATATAACGATTCGAAACAGTTAATTTCGGAACCTTTTCAAGCCCTGCTTAAAAGTTCAAACAGTCATCCGTATCTATTTTTCGTATCATAAAAAAATCAAGTTCCTTTCTCATCAAATAATAGATCCGAATCATTCGAATGGCAATATAAAACGCATCCACCCTTAATAATCCGAGTTCAATCTTCGCAGCTAACCAAACGTGAAATCCCTAGTCAGTCCTCAGCCTGACCAGTCTATCCCTATATCTGTCAGGTTGAATTCTGGTTTAGACTCGTTCCTTTGGTTTCCATAGCAGGAAAGTTGGAAGGAGCCTCGGGTGCAGCTTTTATTGTTCGCGTGGTTGGCGCGTACAAGGCACACCATGTCCCTGACCTAATTCACCGTGGCCAGGCGCATAAATACTCTCTTGTTCAAACGAATTGCCGTCGAAAGATGATACAAATCGTGGCCGGCGGCGGCGACGGCGGTAGCATGGTAGCAAGGAGTCCCGTCGAATCGATATTCGCAATTAGAACGGACGTGCCTACTGGTTTTTACAGAACATCTGGGTCAAGTCTGTCTTTAGCAGTAAAATCGAGCGCCCGATCGTGTGGACCATGCGTGGCAACGTAATATCTTAATCAAGGCTCCTGGCTCAGGTGTTGCACTGGTCGCCTCGTATCCTTGGAGAAGGCGAGACCCGACTCGTCAATAGAACCAACGATTTTGCGACCTCAATGCGAAACTGCAAGAAAAAGAGAAAGTGAACGCATTTGTAACAATAATTGATAATTACTTGGCTGCGGGTTTTTATGCATTTACGGGAAATTCAGCTGTGCAAGGTACAGAAAGCATGGGACATGCAAAAGTGTACGAGATATTTAAAGTTACGTTCGAATCATTGTATCAAGTTGGTGCGAAAGTT
Organism: Eucera pruinosa; assembly: GCA_028830335.1. Lineage (NCBI taxonomy): Eukaryota > Metazoa > Arthropoda > Insecta > Hymenoptera > Apidae > Eucera > Eucera pruinosa. Next base: position 6,894,641 of record JAMYCR010000005.1, read on the forward strand.
CTATCTAATGACCATCTGTAAAATTTAACCGTCTTTCATCCACCTAAAAACTATACGATTTCTTCTTCTTAAAAGTTTTGGTACTTATTGTCGAAGGAAGAGTGTTTGAAACTGTAATATTGCTGACTTTAAGCGTTTAGATGATGGTAAACTAACAAAAATATATTCTACAAGTTGTATTTTTTATGCAGGATATCCCATCTGGAACGGTCCACATAATTATCTTTTAATTTATTAATCGTAACCGTTCAACATTTTTGCATGTAATTTAAATGGTATTGGAGGATACATATACTGTAAGATTACAATTTACATTGTTAACCCTATATTAAGTAAGACACTCTGTATGATTACTTATAACGCGTGTATACAGAATCTAAAACCGGTGCTGCCGAAGAATACGAATCTTTCGAATAATCTGATATTTAGTAAGTTTATTTGTTATTTTTTAAAGGTATGTTCACGAACAAATTTGTGATCAGATGACAAAATGCAATGTACAGAGTTTCTCTAATATATATAGTACATGAAAAAATAAATAAATAAAATAAATAAAATAAATAATGTAAATAAAATAAATAAAATAAATTTTTTCACAGGAGCCTTTGTTTTCGAGAAAATTGATTTCTTTGGGTTTTATTTGCACCAATGGGACATTTTTAAGATAAGAACTATTAATACTAACCATTTTATTAATTTACATTAACATGACTTATTATGCTAATTTATATTAACATACGAAAATTATTGCTGCACGTGTCAGGATGAATTTATAAAGTGACATCAGCATGTTGTGATACTTTCATTGTTCCTTTCTCCAAAAATTCATGCAATGATGTTAATATAAATTACTAATTTCATTGGTAAGCGTAGGATTAGTGTGTATCACGTCGTTATCATCCATCACGAAAACTAAGCTACTTATGCAAAAATTTCATTCTACATTTTCGACATACTTTTCTACGTAGAATTACTCTCTTTTCGGTTGTGCCACGATGACTGGGACACCCTGTAATATAGTTTTCCTAATTTAACGATACAGTAACATTTATAGCTGAATTATGTGTAAAGATATTGCAATATGTTTAAGATTAAATTCTTTTTATTAATAGTTATAATAGCGGTTGTTAATTCGAGTTCAGTTCACTTATTCGTGTGCTTTCTTAATCCTTTTAGTGCTATGGTCGCATATATGCGTTAGAGAATATTTCTATTTTATAATTTATTAGTATTTAAAATAGCACATGTTTAGAAGAAGTATGAATATTCTGTTTAATATTTTGTTGCGCAAATAAATAAGTATAATAGTAACTTTAATTTGTACCTTATGTAAAAGTATTACTTTTAAATGAGAAGAGCTCGGCACTCAAAGGGTTAAATAAATTCAGCTAATTAGAGCATGTATCTTAATTTTAACGAAAATTGGACATATCACATTCTGCCATCTGACCACCGAAGTAGGAACATAATTTACAAAGGTGTACCTGATTGAATTTAATAGTAAGTACGCGCGACCTTGCATGATTTAAAGGAGAGTTGCCTAAACCTTCTTCATCAATCACCTTTTCATTGCTGGACGCAAATGGGATCTGTTACCAAGTTTAAGAAATAAGAAAAGAGGTATAGAAACCTAAAAATTCATAAATTATATCTCGCTTCGTGCATGTCGCAATCATTTTAAAAGAAACTAACAATAAGTTATGTTCGCGTACTCGTGAGCTTCGGTATAAGGTTTTGAATGGTACCCAATCACAATTGTTACAGAATTTGCATATGTTCGTACGAGTACAATAGGAGGATTGCTAAGCAAATTTAGTATATCTAACTGGAATCTAATTCAATACAATTGTGTCAATAATGGTTCCAACCATATTAGCTTCCATGCTAGTCGAAGAGCTATACATAGAGATCAAAGATGAGGAATATTTCAATTTCATCCATACTCGATCGCCGCGCGCTCAACGTTGCGGATTACAAAGAGGCTTCGAGGATTCCAACGAAGTCGAATCCGAACAAAATCGAGTGAAGAAAAGAAAATAGCGAGCAACCGAAGGAAGTGTGCGGCGCGCAATGTGCGCTCGCACCGTATTTTGTAATTTGAAAGGGAAACCACATTCTTTCACTGTGTATTATGATACGTGAAAGTTGGCAACGGTGCACACGAAGCACACGGTCCGTAGAAACAGAAAGGTAGAGAAAGAGCTAAGAAACGACGGGCGGCGAGGGAGATACAGAGAGAGACAGGTAAGTCGCAGGTATACCTATCGAAGTTAGAGAGCAACGAGGAGAGAATATCGTAGTGAGAACACAGAGAGAAAGAAGGGATCGAAGGAGAGAGAGAGAGAGAGAGAGAGAGAGAGAGAGAGCCAGTCGCCACGGAGGCATAGACTATATCGAAGGTCGACGAGTTGCCTTTTTATTAGTCGATTTTTGCGGGAATAGAGCAACGGCTTGTGCACGCTAACATATGGCGCCGATGCGTTCACATGCATCAAAAGTTGACGAATTCCAGATCGCGCGAACCCCATCTCCGCTATGAATCGATGGTCCTCCGGAAGTACCGTTCTCCAAACAGATCTGATTGGTCCGAATTATACTATTCTTCGGTTTAAGCATTTATGTAATTGCAGTAAGATGGCTTACCTTTGGGATTAAAATATTGGAATAGTTAATAATTGAGTAGCAGAGTTGAAATGATCTTATTTCGGTATTATAATCATCGGCATTTTGCCTGTTGCTCATCGTACAATTACATAATGCTGAAATAAAGTGACAACTATTTGATCCGTGCGTCGAGAAGGTTTCAAATCGACAGAAGATGAATCGGTAATAAAGTAGAGATTGTCTTACTTCGATATCATAATCGTGTGTATTTTGTTTGGTACTTATGGTACAGTTGCAAAATGTTGAAATAAAATCGTAATTAATCAACAGTCAATGGAAGTTGAACAAAAAATGAAGTAGAAACGGTCTCATTTCGGTATTATAATCAGACGTATTTTGCTTGTTACTTATTGTACAATTGCAATGGTGAACTAAAATCCTAATTATTCGATCTGTTCGTCATGAAAATTTCAATTCGATCAATGTTGAATCAGTAATAATGTTGAAATGATCTTATTTCAATAACATAACCATACGTATTCTGCTTGTTGCTTATTGTACGATTGCAATGTTGAAATGAAACCATAACTATTCTACCAGTTCATCGTGGAAGTTTCAAATCAGTAGTAAAATTGAAATGGTTTTAGTTCGTTATTATAAGCATGTGTATTTTACTTGTTGTTCATTGTACCATTGCATAATGCTCAGATACAGTCGCAACTATTCGATCCGTGCATCGTGGAAGTTTCGAATCAATAAAAGATGAATCAGTAATAAACTTCATATTATCTTACCTCGATATTATAGTCATACATATTTCCCTTGCTACTTATCGTACAACTGTATAATGCTCAAATGAAATCGTTACTATTCGAGTTGCCCACCATGGAAGTTGCAACTTAATAGAAGTTGAATTTCTATTAATAGTAATAACGCAGTTAGTATTAACGTATAGTACAGTGTATAGTATTAAAGTATAGTGTAGCGTTAACGAACTATTATAATAATAACGTAGAGATGGTCTTATTTCGGTATCGTAATCATGTGTATTCTGTTTGTTCCTTATTGTAGAACTGCAATGTTCAGTTAAAATAAAATTGTAGCTATTTGACCCGCTCAACCGTAGAAATTCCAAATCAATAGAAGATGAATCAGTAATAAAGTTATTAAAGGTTAAGTACACAAAATGCTATCAGTAAGTCCGCGTAGAGCACAGCTCTTCCGGTCGCTTGCACACAAAGACCTTCAGGGAGCTTCATGTCGAATAACATAATTTACATAATTCTTTGCAAAAATGTATCATCGTCCTTGACTTATTTTCAGTCGATATACTTCCCTCCACTTAAATTTTACTGCGAACATTATCAAAATGTCCTTAATCCTTATTCATGCGCCTTACTGGTAACCGTTGTCCTTATTATCATTTCACCTTGTTTTATTTAATTTCATGCTATTAACTGTTAGTTACTTACGAAACAAATTTCACTCTATTAAGTATTAGTTTCTCTGACAAACTTAAATTCGTATCGAATTTCTACTTTCTTGTATAATTTCGCAAAAATAATGTAACGATAATGATATGATTAGCAGACTGCGTTTATTCTTAGAACAAGTTTAGTTTACTTCAATTTTGTGCTATAAGCCTATAGAAACTTTTTCTGATAGTGAATAACTTACTGTCACTTACCTAACTCCAAGATACCTAACAATAAGAGTGAGTGAAGAAATATCCAACAAAATTCTATTCTTTAGTTTCTATCATAAAATAATTCCTATAGATCACTAATAATCCAATGTTGGGTCAGAAAGTAATTGCGAACGAATTAAATATTACATTAATTTTCTTAGAATTTGACCAACTCTTATACAACTATCGAAAAAAATTATTGGATCATTCGAGTATTGCAGAAAAATTGTCAAACTTCAAAATTTCATAACTTTGTTATAATGTTTACAAAAATACAACAGTTTCTGTCTAATACTCAAGTGGTGCAATAATTTTTCCAATAGCGTAGATTTACTTTCATTACAATATATTTTCTTACTCGTTCTTTTAGCCTGCTCTCTGTAAGCATAATTAGCGTTATTTTAATAATAATGACGAATAAATAATTAATTGTTAGTCGATTATTCGTGTGGAGAACTTTTGTTCATTATTTATTATACACGTTTCTCGTTTAACTTTCCAAATCTTTACTGAATACGACGAGTAACTTCGGTTTATTTATCATTCAAGAATACCGAATAACATTTCATTTTATTTACGAATGATAACTAGATCAAATTTATTCCTCATTTTTTTATTCATTATTTAGAATCAAAAGTTGCCCAACACTGTCTCTTAGTATTATCTTGTTTACCAAGGAATGCAAATCCGTAAAGTAAATAAATAATCAAGATAAATATACCTATCTGCAGTTAATAATCTCCAAACAATTGTGAGAGGAGTTTCTTCGTGCTCAATTTGCTCCAGCAGTGATTGCGTGTATCCGTTGATTAGGCTTAACGAAATTTCAACTATCCCTCGCGCTATTACAATCTTTTCATTCTTCTCTTCTCCTCGAGCCGCTTCCATTTTTTACGAATTTCGTGTATATACCCACATACTAACTTGCACGCGCAAAAAAGCTGACGCGCGACCTCGTGCAGCTCACGCGCGACCAACGATGATTGATTAATTAATTAATCGCTCCGCATCGGTTGATCGAATTTCTCCGCACGTGTCAATGCCGAGGAGTACGCTGATTACAATCCAATCATATCGTGTCGGTTTTATTACGCTGATTTACAACTACCACGCGAAACAACGTTGCCGCGAACGATGCAACACCCCGGGTCAATATTATTTCCCACCCTGGGTGCAACGCCTGGGCGCTTCTAAAAATTTCCATCAGACCGATCGACCCGGTGACGTATCTACGGCGCTTTCGAAACTTACAGCTGCGTTTTTATCTTATCGATATATGATTCTGTTTGCCGTGCCAGATTACAAGAATAAAGGGACACTAGTATTGTAAACAGCTCGCACGGCGAATGATTTTTCGCGCGTGCACATTACGTTAAAATACAGAAGAGATGATCCACATATGGGTTAGAGACTAAATTTGGGCTAGTTAAATTGTAGGACTTATTTAACCCTTTCGCTACTGTTTCTTGGAAACGGGGATTAAAACTATAAATAAGAAATAATCTTTATTAGTATATGAATATTTAAACGATTTATATCATCAATTATAGTCTGATATTATTGTATTGATGAAAAGAGAAACAATACAACACTGTTTAGGAACAATATTGTAGGGATTATTTTAGGTAAACCCCACGTGCATGGTTTAAAGGTGCGAGAAGGGAAGAAAACTCAATTTGTGAATAAGTAATGGTGATTTATTAATAATAAAAATAATAAAATCATTCTCTCTCTCTCTCTCTCTCTTTCTGTCTCTCTCACTCATCCCAGCCATTCGTAAGACCCAGTCACGTTCACCCGAAACCTTGCGCGACCACACACCCTTCGTCCACGCGTAAACTCAATCGCTCTATCCCAAACACTTTTCATTCGCGCCTCAGCCAATCTTATCCAAATATACCGTTCGCTCAGCAATCGCTCTAGTCCAAAACCATTCACACGACATTCTGTCTCCCACAATATGGATAATCTTAATAAATAATTTTACAATCTTTGAAAGCGTACATATACGCCCTTTGTAGCGAAAGGGTTAAGTGCTGTCCTATGTCAGGAATGATGCTCTACTACAAATGAAGAACAGATAAGATTGTACAGGAAAAGTAGTAAATATCGTTTGCTATATTAACGCGTTCTATTGCAAACAGTGTCATTGTTACGAATTGCGCGATCGTAAAGGTTTTTATAGGTATGTTCGTTTCATTGTTCTAATGATGATCTGTTGAAGAAAGAATAAGTTTAAGAATACAGAAACTACCGATGCAAAGTACACTTTATATTATTTAGGGGGTGAAACCAATCAGTATTAAGCTTGCACTCTTTTACTTGCGTTTGCAAAAATGTGAAGTTGAATAAAAATCTGCAGTCTACATATTACATTGCTATATTACTAGGCCGCATTATTACACTTTATCATAAATTTTAATCTTAATACCTAATTATGTGTAAAATTTAATTATATTCCACGTATTTCTGGCCAGCAAGCTTAGAAAAAGTAGAATTGAGAAAATGGAGTAATATTTCACTACTTGCATTAAACCTTAGTCTCCTAAAAACTTGATAGTAAGCTTCTTACTCTCCGAACTTGTATTCTAATATTTATTAAGAACTTTTAAAAAACTGTACCTTTTAGATAACATCAAGTTATCGCCTGTCTATCTAAGAATTACGGCTGTTGGCTTGATAAGAATTCTCTCTTGGATATTCAAAAACATAAAGGACGAAATGGAAGGGTATTACATTATACCGCCGATACATTTCTTTACCGCAAATGAAACGATATCATCGACTATTATTTTTTGCCACATTCATAATCTTTGTAAGAAGCTATGTTTCCCAATCTTTAAGCTACAAAACTATCTCATTTAACACACAGATATATGATCAGAGTTCTGCTGTAATTTTTTGCTCCGATTTTCGCAATAAAATGTTTGTATCTCTAAGATAAAGGCAACATACAATCTAGAGTTCACTCTAACAGAAAGTAAAATTAGTATGCAGCATCTTAATTGGATTTTAATTAATTTTTCAGATCGAAATTTTATTGGCTTTAGAATTCGATTAACCTATAATTCCCGAACGATATTCTAACCGAAACACTTTTATCAAACGATTACGTACCGTTTTATTTGGTCGATTACAAATTCTCCCAAAGTTGGAGCACCATGAGGAACCATCGAACAAACACGAGAAACAGAGAGAGAGAGAGAGAGAGAGAGAGAGAGCAAAGAGAAACGAGCTCACAGAGCTTTCTAGGACTGAGGCCCGTTGAATATTCGCGCTACACGATACGAGATGCAATTTCCAGACACAAAGGCGGGCAAAGCTTATTACCTGCGAGGTTGATACGCAATGCAGCGAAGGTGCAGTGGCATTTAACGTGTCTGTCCGCTCGGTTCAGCCGGCGCGTGCAGGCGCGTGTAACAGCTGCGTTGGGTCCAAGAAAAAAAAGGGCGTTCGAAGCGATGGAAAAAGTTACTGTCGACCGAGAGTGCACTTTATTAATATGATAATGTATGGTAAGCTGATTAAATTATAAAAATATCGATTATCCAGGCGAGATCGACTGTTCGGGTTGTCACGTTTCTATCTGTTGGATGGAAAAACGTATTGAAACATATACAAGGTGACGATAGGGGGAATTCCAATATCGACGCGAACGAGTAAATGTCAGATTTCCTTTCCTGCGCGAGGAAAATTACTCCGTGTGGTCTTCTCGATGGTTCGCCATCGATAAACAGTAATCGGTGTCACTAATCGATACTTGCGCACACTTTCTACCCGCGGTTTATGATTATTATTCTCAAAGGAATCCAGAAGACGCGTGTGTTTATAATGTCAGTAGTCAATCACGTTTGCTGTGAGCCACGATTAGCAATTGAGCTGCAGAAACATTGAAGGTTTTAGACTAATAGATCGATTTAAGGATGAAATTAAAATTTGAAATAATTTGTTTAACCCTTAAACTGTAAAGCGGGGTCAAATTTGAATTTTTCTTTTTTCATCCTCAATTTAGAATGTGTGAAGATGCTACCAGAATTTTTCAAGATTTTTTCAGAGACTTTTACCCCCCCCCCCCCCCCTCAAACACATGAGGTCGGGTGACCCCCGTTTATAGTATGAGGTGAATAGGAAACGTTTATAGTGTAAAGGACAAGTAAAATGCGGGAATAAAATTAAATAAATGTTAAATAAGAATTGTATTGATCTTTTGTAGAATGCGGGTAAAAATAGAGATAAACGTATATCTAAACTCTAATCCAAAGATTTTGTTTTTATGCGAAATTGCGTTATAAAGTATTATTATAATGCGAGACCTTCGTCACCTACAATAGTTGGACTGCGGATTTTTATACATTTATGGGAAATTTCGATAAGCCAAAAGGAACTAGATCCACAAAATACGTAAAAATATACAAAATATAAAAAGTAAAATGCATTTTAAATCACTTAGAGGGTGAAACAAATCGCAGCTTATGATCTATTCTTTTAATTGCGTTTATAAAATTATGAATTTGCATAAAGATCCTCAGTCCAACCATAGTATTGAGTAAAATAATTATCCTCAAGGTTAAAATTAATAACAATATTCACGATAAAAAAAAGTATCATATTAAATAAAGTGACTCACGAAATCTATCAAATTTATTTATTGATTATATTTCTCATTCAATCAAAATCTAGTCGGCAATCGAAAAGCTTTGGAAAGATGTTTACTTAATGTACGATTAGAATTATTATGTTGACTTTCTTCGAGATTTGATTATCCTAAGAAAACCATGTGCAAATTAATCTTATCATAGTGGTACCATTTGATCAATCTCGCAACTAACTGTATGTATTGGGTACGTATATTAAGTATCATTAAATTGATTCATTGTTAACACTTTGAGTATGACATCACCTAATTGTGGGAGACACATAATTTTCGGTCCGACTTTCCGGGTTTTCTCACCTCAAAAATGTTGAACCAGTTTTGTTTACTTCAATAGAAACAATTTTAATAATAATAATAAAGTTTTAAACAAAATTGTTGTATTATGTTTACCAACACGTAATTCACTATTTCTGTAATAAATTCAACGTACAGTTTAAATTACAAATAATAAATGAATTGGTGAATTGGTTTTATAATGCGTAAGTGTTAGAAAACAACATCAATTATATTTAAAGAGAGATAGGTAACTACTTAATCTTGTTAAAAGTAAATATTAAATTTGACAACAAAAGTGAATTATTCATAGGTGCATCTAATAAATTATAATGATACACGAAGAAGTAACTAACACATGATTGTCCGACAATGTTATGGCTGTCTTTGGTATTTTCCAAAAGTTGAAAAAAGTTTAACGAAATATTAAGTAGATACACGTTGACTCATTCGGTTTGGAATACGTACATTACGCCGTATTTTTCGTTTATGACGTACGAAACACATTCGAAATACAATTGGCACTCAAAGTGTCAAGAACTCCTTCAAGTTCGAATATTTTGCCGTCTTCAAAGTTATAAATAGGTATAAAATCTTCACAATTATGAAATATATAGTGGAGACTATTTTAACTAATTGGTTTATTATTACTAGACTGCAGATATTTATACATTTATGGGAAATTTAAATGTTGCGAAAAGGTAAAGTGCACGTGGTGGGCAAAAATATACTAATCATATAATATTTTGAAGGTAAAGCCAATGTATATTTATGTTCCATTTTCTTACTTGTGTTTATAAAAATATGAATTTGCATAAAGATTCGCAGTCTAATTATCACGTATTCGTACGATACATGAATAAAATATGAATTTCGTTCAAAATGGCACCAAAATAATTTACACACCTAATATAATATGTAACACAATTCGTCGCTAATGACAATATTTGTAATACATAATTTATTAATCAAACATGAGAGTTTACGGACGGTGTCGCAAAATCTGACATGACTAACACAGGTGAATGTCGACTTCTACGTTGCCTAAGAGGATCAAATTTCCTAAGCACGCTATAATGACTTATTTGAATTACATCGATGAAACTTGGTGGTTGGTACTTGATTAATTAACTTTCTATAATTATCGTGCCGGCTCTTCCCCAAGAAAACTGAATTAAGTTGCTTTGCGGTTGTCAATCGATCATGAGTTAGGTACGCCTTCCGCACTTTATATAGTCATAGATATCGTGCTTGTAATTACTTTTTCCCTGTTTGATTTTTGTCAGGTATCCGTCAATACAAATGAAATTTGAAATATAACGGCATAAAAATAAATAGGATTTGTTAACTCTTCTTTATCTTTTGTTATACAATTCCGAGATAAGAAGTCATCAATATTTTGATTAAATATTTTGTAATATCTGCTATCGGCTTCTACCTTCTTTAGTGGCGTGATTCTTTGCAAGCTTGTTTTGCTACTTAAGCGTTTCTCGATAAGAAGATAAGTAATCTATAAAATAATGCATAGTACAAATTTCTCATTACCGCCGTTATGGCAAAAAAGAAGAACAAAGAAACTTAATGAACCAAGAAATAGAAAACGAATTATGCAAATAATTATATTGTTTCATTATAACAAGTGATACAATAGGCTATCGTACATTGATAAGAAGGAACTTCAGATAAATGAAATTTCAAGCAAAGTTTACGTTACACGGTACTTTAAAATTTTAATGACATAATATCAAGTAACATCTGATACAAGCGTCATCAAACGATGAACAGTGTCTTAGGTTCTATCGATACAAGTATTGAAAGGGTAACAAAAAGAAAAACTAATACGATTGCTTTTAAGAGATAATATGCGTCTTATTCCATTAATTTGGAAATCGCATCTTCTAAATAAGATTTTAGCTTGAGAGGTCTCTCTACTGTAGCGAAGCCAACAGACAATCTCGATGTTTCTACTGGATTGAATGGGAAATGCGTGTCGTTTTTTAATCGAATCATGAACTTTCCGGTCAACCACCGACGAAGGATAAGGATAAATTATTAATTCCCGTATAGAATCATTCGGGGTTATCATTTTAGTCCCTTACGATTTTAGTATTACATTACGACATTACAAGATTAGAGTAGAATAAGACAACAGCGCTTTTCAAACAAGAGGAATTATAATTAAAGGTTACGCTAATCAATTGATCTGTAAAATCCAGATCTACAATAATGTGTATATACATATATGTATATCTTTATATGTATTGGAATTGCACCATTTATGCCACTATAACCCAAGTTTTATTTACTGTTACGATGAAAGAAATGATAATTAAGTGAAAAACCTAAGAACTAGGAATTAATAATTACTGTATAAATGATTGGCATCAATACAACGATAAAGGAAACAAATGGAATGATACAGTGATATGCAAATAACACAAAGTTTTAAATATCTATCCATACATCTTAAAAAGTAAAAAAAACTGCAATATGCAATATTTTAACTTACAATAGGAGGGCAGTATAAATGTGTGATCTCTCTTGTACCTACCCAGCCAATGCTAACATTAAGATCTCCAGCAAATTTCAAATAATCGCGCGCCCGTTACGCTATTCGCGCGCACATGTGCGTCCGTCATGCTCGACGGGTTCGTCATACGCGTCTCTCGGAAATCGAGAGTATCGATAGGGTCAATCGGTGGTGGATATACCCGTACGAAAATTAGTTGGCGAGGAAAGTGTCTGGTCGCGTAGCAACGTTCGCATTTTCCGCGTTGTCGGTGGCGCTGGTTCCGTCGAAACGACGACGCCGGTAGCTTTCGGGCGATTTCGGGCAGACGTGCAGCTTTTACGGGCAGCGGTGGGGATAGTTACGCGGCGTCTACTTGAGTCGGGTGGGGCGACATCACGCCGGGACGTAGCAGCACGAGATTCTCGCAGTGTCGAATCCCGCCGGTTGTCTCGTTCTTTTCGGTATCGTCGTCGATTTCCTTGATCGTTGAACCTCCGGGTGCACGCACGGCCTGTGTACACGCGCGCGCGTTAATCCGTTCCCTGATCTTCTTCTGTGCGCGCGATTAGAAACTTTTAGCTGTCACTATCTAGCTTAATTCCCTTGCCTGTCCGATCGACCACGTGACACACGAGTTCCGTTTGTTGAAAGTGTGACTTCCAAGATTCTTCTTTTTTTTCTCTCTGTCTCTGTCACGCGTTAGGAACTTCGCTGAGTAAACGTTCGGTTTCTCTAGTCGCGAGAGTGAATCGATCGATCATCGCCTGTTAACCTAAACGTCGCACACGGTGCTCGCTTTCTTACGACACGGAGAGAAACCAGTGGTGAGATCAGTATATCGCGCGACTCTCGTTTCTATCATGGAGAAGGTGAATCGTAACGTCGAGCAACTGCTGCCGGAAAAGGAGTCGGGAGCGGAAATTCGCCCCGGAGACGTGACAAAGGTCGAGCCGGCACCCAGGAAAGAGACCATGAACAAATCCGTGAATCCTGGCCAGGTTCTACCTCTGATGCAGGTAAGCTTACGTAACTTGAAACCTCGCGTTTGTGCGAAGTGAAGGCCCGTATTGGCTCGTGTATCGGACAACGATATTAATCCGTATTATGTGCGAATACGCACACGCGTGATTTCGAGCGTGCGCCACGATATCGTGGGTCGTGGGTGTCATTAACCCAAGGAAAAGGGGCTTTAAAGCGAAGTTTCGACTCACACCTACGTTCGATCGATTGCATCGAATCATGGCGAACACGACTACATAATCTCGTAATACCGACTCGTGTTACGTTTGGTATAAATCTGATCATCGTTTAACGATGTTAGCGTATAAATTGCATTCGTGTAATTATACAGTGGCAAGGATTTTCGATGCTCGTAACACTTGATCGATGTCAATGCCGGTTCGGAAAACGCGTTCCGCTGTTCCTTGTCCGAATGAACCGTACTCCGCAGACAAGGTACGGAATACACCTATCATCTTATGGGACTCCATGTCACATGGTCTGAAATACTAACATCTAACAAATTCACAATTTTCGATAGTATATTGTCCTTTTTATTACTTAAAAAAGAAAGCAAAAACTTCTACACTATTTTACTATGCAAAATGTAAAAGTAAACACAAAAACTATAGGTTTCACGGGGTCGAAAAGGTAAAAATGAAAATGGTAGTGAGCTCTCGATACCCCAAAGTCGTGTGATAGAAAAATATGTTGGATGATAAGTCTATTCTGTACCTCATCTGTACGTACTCGCTCGTGCCGGCTGTTCTACGGTCGGTAAGACCGAGAAGTGGAAAAGCGGCGAACTTATATCGAACGATACTTATTAAATTAGCATAACGAGTGTCCAGACTAGGGTGTTGGCCAATCACTGCTCCGGAATGTATTAATTTGCCGGTTTGCAACTTTGTAACGAAAGGTGCTGTCAGATACGGGGTACATTTTTTTTAATTCCAACACCTATCGCACAGATCGTTACATATTCCCTCGAAATTACAAATACTGTCGTTTCATGCTTATGCTTTCGATTGTGCGATTTAATACATTCGTTTCTACGAAAGCCAAAGTGGCAGTCGTATATCGGTGGAAGGTATTTTACGGGTGAACACCCTTTACGGACAGAGCACAGCTACGTACAAATATTAAAAGTGCTACATTGGTATACCTGATAATAATTAAAACAAATGAAAGACGTCTCGTAAGATATTATTGTGTAAAGAACTATGAATTCGTATCATCTAGAATTTTAATTGCCTCGGCTTTAAATCTAGAAGAGACGTTATTCGAATAATTTATTCGAATAAAATATGCCCAACTCTGCCTTACAGAGACGAGAAACTCTTGTTTCGATTTTCATAGCTTTGGTTATTTTCTTGCTGTAAATATGTTTCATCGATACTTTCCCTTCGAAGATTATTCGAATAAAGTGTTATTTAAAAAATTTATTCGAAAAGTTATTCGAATTAAACATTAAATAATTTCTTTGTAAAAATACAATGCACGTAAAGTTCACGGGTTTTTTAATCCTTTCACTGTTATCAGCACCTATAGGTCTAACGGGTTTAACGTAATATTTATTCAAGCAGTGCATAAGGGTTACTGACAAAGGTTACGAAACAAAATAACCATTTGCAACGTATTGAATATTCCTTATCTTCTGAAATACGTAGCTTAGAATTAATACTAGCATGCATTGCATTCATCAATGAACAATAAGTTATCCTATTTTTAATTCTAGTCCACGTATCTCACGAGATAAAGAGTATACAACAATTTGCAAATGATCACTTTGTTTCTTAATTTTTGTTAGTCATCTACTTCAGGAATTTGACATAAATTTTGGTCAATAATAGCAACAATATGCAGGATGCCCCACCTAAAAGAAGCAACCTAATTATTCTATATTCTAAAAAAATTAAAACTTCGAACAAATGATATAGGGATAAAAATGTTTCTTATAGAGAATTCATTCTATAATACAGTAGTCCCTCGAGATACGCGGTTTTGAATTACGTGATTTTGATTATACGCGGATGTTTTGAAGTCGCTGCGGCTTTAAGGGATCCACGGATCGCATGAAGCATAAGGATCAAAGCACACTATCGGTTCGCTTACTGCCCACTCACTATCCGTGTATACACATTTATCTATCAACACATATCGATGTAAACATGTACAGTCTGAATAATGGATATATATAATTTCCTAAGTAATACATACTTTTTCCCTTATTTTATTTTAAAAATTGTACATACAACATAGATGTACAGACGTTTTCCATCAACGGTGTATATATTCTATTATGCATATATGGGGAGGTTTCAAAGTTACGCGGTCTTCGTGGCCCCGAACCCTCGCCTATCTCGAGGGATTACTATACTATCTAAATTTCGTATGAAGTATTTGTTGCACTAAAAAGACAATTAGGTGGTCCCTTTTAAGTGAAACACCTTATAGAATCACATAAAGTATATTATCGCCTAATGTCGCATATGTAAAGGAACGCGAACGTGGAGAAGTGGATTCGTATGTTATATTTGACTATGTATTTCACGATTCGTGGTTTACGTTGGTAAAACAATGGCGATATTAGTCGACTATGAAGCGTACTTCCTCCTCGGAGCTTTTTAATGCTTCCATGCTCCCATTATATACACCCACACAGCCGCCGTTCTCCCGATCCTATTTTGCTCGAAATGACGTCACTTCAGTCTCGAATCCAAGGATCACTTCCGGAGCAATGGCACGAGTATCGATTGGCCGACACGCCTGAGACAAGATGCGGATCGTGTAGGACGCGACATTGTTCTCTATCGATAGCGAAACTTACAAAGGCTTAACCATTGCCATGATAATTCATGCTATACATACACATAATTTTGTGTCTGGCCACGAATTTTAATGCGATCGCGATACGTCCGTGACATCGGGACTGTAAAAAAATAATGTTATCGTACCAGTTACATGTTTTTTTTTCACCAGCCACTCCAATATATCGCTTGTTTATGATGTTACGAATAATTTTCCTGATATCGGATTGCTGTACGTGAAATTATCGAACCGAGGATAGCATGAAAATTTATTTTTTTGTGACGGACACCAAATAAATAAATATTAGGTTGTTCGGAAAGTTCATACAGATATTTTAGAAACACTCAAAAGTAATATGTGCGCTGTAACATTTTGGTAACAAATTTTTTAATAACAAACATTACAAAAGATAGTAATAGCAGAGTATCTTAGGCGATGATTAACAGTTCTTGCTACCTCATTATAGAAACATTAGGTTGTTTAGTTTTGTCCAATGAAAAAAGTTGTGTTTGCTTTTAACTAAGTATTGCCCATTAATTATTGAATTTTAAGTGGCCCAAATAAGAATAGTATTTGCTCAGATTAAGAATACCCTTATTTAACTAGAGCTCATAAAAAGTAATCCCCTTCTGTTTTACGAATTACACCACAGAAGTGAATATTATCAAAGGCGCTACGAGTTTTCCGATCAACTTAATAATTTGGAAGCAAAGATAAATGAGAGCGTATATTTAAGCTAATGAAAAGTATTTTGGTTAAGGAAAGTAGTTAAAAAGCAAAGAATATTTATTTCAAACTTCTGTCTACTCGAAATTGCACTAAAATAGCTTCGTGTGCACTAATCTAATCAATATGGAATGAAAATGGATCATACAGTAAGCTTTTTATATTCGTTTCATGAACAACGATTTTGTAATTTCAAATTAGGTTCCAGTCGATGTACAAGTGGTCGAAAAAGTAAAGGGCTGCGTTATAAAATTTGATGAAGCATCTATGTATTTATTCTCATTTGTATTATAATGTATATTCAAAAGTAGTGCTTTATAATTTTATTAAAGTAGATCAATCAATTTTATTATAGTAGATTTGATCAATCATAAAAGTAGATTCAGAATTATTTTTTCTTTGGTGCTATATATTAATGTACAATGTTAAATAAAAATTATTGAATGCTTAACGTTACCCAATACTTTTGTGATTAATTATAGATGGTATAGCGATAATGTACATCCTTCCTCAAAAGTCTTAAGATACCCTAAAACCATTCTGTTTAATAAAATTCAATATGGTTTAAATTACTAACTTTGGGCCAGATTTACAATGTAATAAAATTACTTGTAAAATATCAGTTCAAATTTTCTTTCTGTGCTTCCGCGCTCTAAGTGTCACCAGATTTGAAATACAATGTAATTATTAGATTATAGATTTTTATGTACTTATGAAAAATTTAAGTGTGCAAAAAATGCAGAATGCACATAATACGCAAAAATATATGAAATATTTAAAGAAAAGCACACGATACAATATTTACAGACTGAAACAAATTTTTATTAGTGTACCATTTTGTATAAAAATCCGCGGTCTAATAATCATTATCCTAACACTTTTGAATTGGAATGTACGTATGTATCTGTATCAAGAATCTCCACGTGTAATCTTTTAATACCAGTCATCGTTGTTTACGCGTGAAAATTTGGAAGTCCTCGATAAATACTCGACAGTTGTAATCCTACAGGCGTAAAAGTTTGTGTAGAATTATTACAAAATTATGCAGGGTCCGCCAGCAATTATTAATCATACAGGCATAAAATTTTATGTGGAGCTATTACATTTATTCAGGATGTACCAACAATTATTCTTACTCTTTGGTAGCTAACTGTGCGCGAGGACAAATTTATTATCGTCATACTAATGAACACTGAATCATAACAACGAGGCACACAGGGGGTCATATTTTTTTGTGAATGTCGAATGGTATAACGTCTAAGTAGACGTACAAATAACTGTTGAAGTGGGAGAGGGAACCGTCTTGTCATAGTTATCATCTACACATAATACGAGATAACCTCTTCTAAGAAAAATCTCGTTCTATAGTATGATTGCGTCTATTCTCGAAGCTATTTTCTAGCGTCGAGCAATTTTTCGCATACGTTAACGATACTGCACGATTATTAAGCATTATCGTGGCAATTTTTTGAATTGTTCGAAGGATTCGAAAATAGAATAGCATCGCTGTTTATTGAAATTAATACGTTTGGACTTGATACCACGCTATATAGGGTGTCCTGAGATAATTAAAGAAAGATACGAATAAATATAGCACGATACCTTATTACTGCTTTCTTGAAATTCGATAAACTTTGGAGCAGAAATTCGTCATTTGTTTGCGTCAAAGTCGATTGAAGACAGAATTTTTAAAAATTGATAATCGACGAAAGATACGAATAAATATAGCAGGATTCATTAATACTTCTTTATTGAAGTTCGATCAATTTGGAGTAATTTGTCACTTGTTTGTGTCGAAGTCGATTGAAGATAGCCCTTCATATCGACTTTCTTCGAGATCTTAATAACCCTATTGAGTCTATTCTTAACTCCAAGACTCCAGGAATTAATTTTTCTTCTTTTTTTTTTCAATCATGCAAGGAGAGATCTTCAAGCAATCTTGAAAGTCGTTAAATCGGTAACGTCAAATAGTCAAAGGTGAGTGGGTCATTCAAAGCGGTCACTTTTTCCCTTCGATGTCTGGGCTTTTGTTCAAATTGAAATACAGTAGAAGCCGGTTAGTGTAATCACGAATAAAGTTATCGATCGGTTATTGTTATCATAATGAGTCGGTACCGAAACATTCGGTGTAAAATAATCCGTGATATCGTATAATCAAACTTTGTTTAACGATTTGTGGAAGTGTGACGTCGTAAAAATTTTCAACCACACCGTAAATAGTTATGGACTTCTGTGAAGTATTATACTTAGTTTACACAAAATGGAAATTTACTTCGCGGCATGTTTGCGTTTGTCAAAATGAACGCGCGACGTGGTTGACCGCGTATGTGATGTTTTGCCGCTCAACAACAAAGCAGTACATAGTTTTATATCGAGCAATTCGCACCAACGTTTTGCGGTTATTTATCGCAAGAAAGTGGCAGAAGAGAGAACTGAGCAAACAATGCATGTAATGGAATGAAAAGGTAGATTGCAAAACACAGCGGTAAATTGTCGCTATGTCAAACTGCCACAAACCACTCGTCTACATCCGGCCTAGGGGAATAACGTTTCGAGAAAAACGCGTTTGAAGTTCCACGCGCGGTTTTACACAATACTCTTTATAATTATTTCAACGATAGAAGTTTTATTATAAAAATAAGTGTCTGAATTTTCAAACGTTTAAATTTGCAAGCCATCGAATTTTAAAGCCTTTAAATTTCCAAGCTTCTGTATTTGCAAGCGTTTCAATTTCCAAATTTTCGAATTTCAAGTCTCTGAATTAGTGGAAACGTCCATCAACTTTTGTAATCTTTCGAATAGTATTGTATTGTAAACAATATTGAACCGACGAGCTACAAGAAAACCGTAACATTTTAACAAATTTTGCAATCAAACTTTTGGAAAAAGTGTGAATGTTTCATTTGAATAATGATACTTTTGTACAATCGTTCAAATTCTTCTAACTTGTGTCACTTTCTAATTTAATTCGATTGGAATAGCTCGACTAATTTCTTTGAGTTACAACTCGACAAACTTTCAACGTACATACGTACTACATTAGTTATAATTTCTCAGTAGCAAAACCGCAACTAAAATGATCTCTACACACTCACTATTGTCGGGGAAATACATGTAGGTATTTATTCAGAGGGAACAGCTGTCGGCGCAAATGATTACTTAACCGGACGTATTTCTCGTATGTTCATCGCGCACTTATCGGCTTTTAATAATACCATTCGCCAAATATTCCAACCGCTGTAACTTCTCTGAATCGTTGAATTAATTAACGTGGATGTTCTTATAACGTAGTAGGAAGGATTATGCAATCCGTTTTTAAATGGCACTTTTTATTCCGGCGCTGTTGACGTGAATCCTCGCAACGTTTTAATCTGTTGTTCCAACGATTCGTCTCGTAAAAGTTACTTTATAGCAGGTCTTTGTGCTTTTCGTGGCTCGATTTTTTTAACTCTTTTTGTCATTATAATCGCACGAGAAGGCGTCCCTCGCATGGAAGGAGATAAAAGTTGTTTCTTTTTTTAACGCTGTTATGTAATATTTAGAAGAAGAAAAGGGAAATTGTACACGGTGGTGCTTAAAAATATGGAGCGGCCTTCGCTACTCGGATAAAATATTTAAAGTCTCGTTCGTACATATCTTTTGCTGTTTTATTAAAAATGTTTCGCCTATACATTAAAATTATTCAAAATTATTTTCAAAATTCTTATATTCTCATCACCACTGTAGAACAAAGTTAACGATAAATGTTTTTTTTACACAGGAAAACATGTTTGCAAATTTGATTACTGAATCTTCTTTAGGGAAACAGAAGAAAATGTATTTTGTTTAGTTAAAATTTCCAGGTTAGTTTAAAGTGCGATCGTAAAATCACACCTAAAAGATCAAATACATTTCAATATTTTGTGTAGTTATTTTATTAGGTGTAGGACAAAAGTTTTATATTTGGTTTGAAAACTTCATTTCATTTACGGGGAATTTAAATGTACAAAAAGTATTAGAATGCGTGAAATATGCAAACATGTACAAAATATTTAAAATATAGTTTAAATTTGCAATAACTGAACAAATAAAACGCATATACTATATACTCACCTTATTATTATATTTGCTTTATCTAATTATCGCTAAAAAAAAGAAGGGAATTACCGGTAAAATTTTGATGCTATTCTTCGAAATTTACCGGTAAACCGATTTACCGGTATTACAATCCCTACGGGCTGCAACAAAGTTGAAATATTCAAATGCTAACAATCTCCGAAATGCCGCGTTGAATCTGGTTTTACACGCCACGTTTAAATTAATCATGCTCCCAACAATTTGTCTTGGACGGATTAATTAACGTCCTGTCGTCGCCGTACGCTTGTAATCGTTTATCACTTATTATAAATCACTCCTCGGCTATTTATGTGTAGATACGA
The DNA here is from genome assembly GCA_028830335.1 of Eucera pruinosa. Classification (NCBI taxonomy): domain Eukaryota; kingdom Metazoa; phylum Arthropoda; class Insecta; order Hymenoptera; family Apidae; genus Eucera; species Eucera pruinosa. Next base: position 6,915,325 of record JAMYCR010000005.1, read on the forward strand.
AAAACTTCGACGCGTCGCCGTTCCTTGTGTTGATATGCACTTATTTAAAATTCGTCGTAGATGTTGCATACCGGAAATACGAGTCTCACTCTCGTATATTATAAATTCAAATGGAACGTCCCACTAAAAAAGTGTCACTGTGCTAACCGGAAGTCAGCAACATCTCCTATAGTGAAAGCTTCTTCAGTGTTCCTTACCTGATTACTATATACAAAATTGGCCTCGTGCATACGGTAATTAGCAATCTACTCGTGGTTAACTCACCGTGTCTCAATTCCTCATCTCTTAAAAGAAGCAGCACTTAAAAGAAACATTCATTTTCTTTCTGTAAAAAAAGAAGACGCTAACGATCTGTTGAGTGATGTTTGGAGAAAAGATGGGATTCGATGGCGATGTTACGGCTTGAAAGTGAAACAGGAAATGATTTTACTGAGGGAACTCTTATTAATACATTATTAACCAGAGATGTGAACAGACGTTTTTAAAGAGTAATACAATTAAAATAATTGTGTGAAGTTATTCGAGTTAAAACGCGATAAACTGTCTATTGTACAATTCGTAATTGATTTTGTCATTCATATATTATACCGTTAGGTTTATCTGACATTTGTATACGATAATTGCAATTTTATTGCTGGACAATTTTGCCTGCTACACAGCTTGTCACACGAAGGAAATACTAGTAAGGCATGTATAAAGTTTCAAGTAAATACATACGTGATGTGCTAAAGAAGTTTTCCATATTTTTCCACGGATATTTAATATTGATTTGCATGAAAAATAGCCAGCCACACGCATTAGCTTCTATAAAAAGCTCCTGGTCATCAATGTGTTAATGAAACTTTAAAATCTAGTATTTTATGAGATATCTAAAGCAGGCAATCTAATCATCTTCTATAATTGTGCTGGTCACTTTAAAATACGAAACCAAACTTAATAAATTTAAAATATTAAACCAAAGATATTGTTAAGTTACATAGAATAATATGATAGATGTAACGAATAAGTTTTGTTATATTTTGTTAATAAGTGGTATTTTGGCAAACAAAAAAATTGTTTGCACCAAAACTTGAATTTTGGCACTTTCAGCCTTTTTTATTTCCACTCTTCAATTGTATCGCCTTAAAAATATCAATAATTTCAGAGTAACTCTCACATAAACATAGTCGTCTCTATTATACAATACGTTAAATAAAATTAACAAACAAACAGATCGCAGTAAGTTTATACATTCATTAAATTTATAAATCGTGTACAACAGAAGATAATTATATGGTCTGTTTTAGATGGTTCACTTTGCAGATGTAGCATTATGGTACAAAATAAATAGAAGAGTTCGATTGTAACTAAATTAGCTTAATAATAAAAATTCTATTATTTAAGGTACTTCATATTATAAACAGACTGTGGATGTTTATCAAATTCTATTTTTATAAGCAAAACTACTGAGAAAAAGAACATATGTAGGTAAAGAGTTACCTAAATGGTGGGTTATTTTACTCCCTGAATAATATCATGCAACCTTGAACATTTTGTATATTTTAGCATATTATGTGCATTTTTATGCGCAAAACGCGGGAAAATGTAAATTTAGACGATGTCTGAAATTATTTGCCTGACATTAGGCAATGATACCAGTACTTATCTACAGTGTTACAAATTTTTAAGTAGATACACTTGACTAGAAACTTTCAGGAATTACAAATTTCTATTTCGAAAGATGTTCGGAAATATTTCTCACGTTCGGCGTTCGTCTAAAAATTTCCGAACACGTAGAATCTGGGTATCGTTGAATTCTTTCTTCCTATTCGTAGCGCCTCGATTCTTCCCCTGCTACATTATCGCTAAATTAAAGTCGCCAATTATTCTTTCTCCGCGAGATACACTTGCAACACTTTTTATAGCCCGTGTGCACCAAAGATCGAAGCGTTTAAAGAAACGATCATTTTAATAGAGCCGTTGCGTCAGTGTTCGATTCAGTCACTTTGTTCTTGCGTTGAAAAACTTTTTAAAACCGCCCACGTGCAGGCATTCTTCGATACGGTTGCCCGTCGACATCGATAACCGGACTGATCTTTAAATAGAATAACGTTTTGTCACCGGCATCAAGGGGGTCGGTGATCGTACGTGAAAGTAACGTGAATGAAGAAAAGGTTAAGCGAAAGGTAGAACCACTTTGGTGTCTACCTAAACGACCGACTTGACGTCGCGATTTCAACGGGCTTTAAATGGAGTTCAGCTTTATCAAGCATCGTGATTCCTTGGCATAATCAAATGTGGCTTTCAATTAATATTCATCATCTATTCTCTCTCTTGTTACTCATCTTTTCGTGTTTTATTACATCGTATCGCATCGTGACGAACTTTGATAGATGTATATACGAACTTTGGATAGAGTGACCGGTGCTATCATTCATTCCGGTTTTTCTGCACTTGTTGAGAAAGTTGTTAGGAAAAATCTCTGTATGAGGTGTTTTAGCAAGATTTATGCTCGACGTATGAAGGTAGTGGACATATGGGAATTTAAGAGGTTTGAAGAAATTAAAAGGATTCGCGGGAATTCAGAGAGTTTGGGGGATATTCAAAGAATTGTAAAAAGGGATTTTAAGGGTTCTAGCGAATTCAAAGGATTGCGAAAAGGGATATATAGGATTCTAGAAAATTCAAAGAATTCGAAGAAATTGGGGGAATTCAAAGGGTTGAATGGAAGAATTCAGAGGAATCGATGCAGAGATTTTTAAAGTTTCGGGGAATTCGAAAGATTGAAAGGAGAAATTTAAAGAGTTTTAAAGAATTGAGGGTACTCGATGCAGAAATGGCAAGAGTTTCGTGGAATCCAACCGGTTGAAAGGAAGAATTCAAAGAGTTCAAATAAATTCAAAGAATTTATAGAAGCAATACTCGAAATTCGAGGAAATTTAAATGATTTAAAAAATGGATTCGAAGAATTTGAAAGAGTTTAAGGAAAACGGAAAATAATTAGAATGAATTCAACAAACGTACATTTCAGTCATTCTTCGGCAAATGTTTCAAAAACATTCCTTATCTTTTCACTTGTTATACAATTTTTATTTATTACTAACAATTAAAATGTGTCTATTACAGTTTTATCTATTCACTATCTAATATATTTCATTTTTCTTGCATGGCGTGTGCAAACACGCATAAATTACACCATTTCCTTAGTCATAAAACAATATGTGTACTAAAATGCACATTCCTTATCTCGAAAACTAATCTTATTTTAATATGCCTGTTAAATAGGAATAGACAGCTTGTACATCTATACAAAATAGCTTTTATCGTCGACATGTAGGATTTGAGAATATGTTAAGCTGAAATCACGTTTACGCTTGATTTTATTCTATCGTCAATGTATTCACTCTTAGCAACGGTACGCTTGTAAACGCCCCTTTAAGCATTAGATTTGTACTATGTAGCTTGGCCCGTGCGCGATGTATACGGCCACTAAATTTCGGTTTTACAACGTAGGCGTAATTAAAGTCACTCTGACCGGCTATAATAAACAGGGCAATAAATTATTAGCGGCGACCGTGGAAGAGGACAGCCAACGGCAGAATAGGATTCTTCAAGGGTTGAGCTTTGGGAACACTGACCTTCGGATATCAGCGCGTTTCTCAGGTACTTAGTACATAGTTTGCATGCAAATCTCTTATTCATCGCGCGAAACACACGAGGTACCCTTGAGGAAGTAGAAACATCCTGGAAAGACAAACAAATTCACTGATAAATTAACTCGCTTCTTGTGAAAACGGAAACTTTGATTCGTTCTTAGGGAAAAAAGTAGACTAGGGGAAGTTAGGTTTCTCCAAATGTTTACTTATCTATTTATTTTCGAGTACAAAAAAATCCCATTAGTGTACAAAAAGAAAGTACATCTGTATGGAAAAGAATGTTGCTCCATAATATTTTATTCGCCTTTATGACTTCAAAACGTTTGGAGATTGTGGGAAAAATAAATCTTCACGGGATAATTGAAGCGAGAAATTATGTATGGACATTATTAGGTTGGTACATGTGAAACTGCAGTTTTATGTGGCAAAGGTTCAAAGGAAATATTCTTTACTCTACCATTAGTCTATTTAATAAAAATAACTTCTACAATTTTCCGATTTTCAAGCCTCTCAATTTGCAAACTTTTAAAACAGCAAATATTCGGATTTTCTATATTCTTAAGTTTTTGTCTATTTATGTAATCCATACTTTTACAATAATGTGCTAGTGTCCAAATACTTATGCACGGTAGTGTATATACTCCTCTTTTAAATCTTTGCTTTTAATACACGCTGTATATATGGAGAAACCGATTTAGATTTAGTCCCACGGTTAATTAAGTCGCGATTCTGGGATCGGATCGAGGGAAGATCGCCAAAGGAGCGATTTGCTTATCCTTTGTGACATCATGAGAACGGGGCGATCTCTGCTTTCTAATTGCATCCTTTTATGGGGGACGTCAGTCCAGCGGTGCGGTTGCTTTCTTGTCTCGTTAAAATCGATCGAAATCGGTTAATGCGAGCTATTTCCACGGCGTGGAATCAGTGTCGAAGAACGAGGCGATGCCACTCGTCGTGGTCGTTGGCGAAAATAGAAGCACTCGCGGTCAAACGCACGAACCCGGTCGTCTCTCCGTGGAATAGCGCGCTAGTTAAGGTCAGGATATTTGTGGACGTGGATGAAAGTGGTGCTGCTCTGTAATCCCGAAGCCGAACCTCCCGTCGTGGTCAAATCGTGTTAGTAGGTGAAATTAGCATGATTTTCGCCACGCCAGAACTTTCTTCTTTTTAGCTTATGCATTGAATTAAAACCGCCTGCAAATATTTTATTTTTCTAGCTACGACGTTGTGTCATAAATGCAACAAATTCTCTTTGGCTGCTCAAGTTACAGTGGAATACGCTTATTATGATCACTTTGGAACTTGCAATTTTTTATGAGGATAATCGGCTGATAACGTTACGCGGAGGATAGAAAATGTTTATTATTGAACTGATTTTATTGCAAACAGAGTTATGACTAGACTGCGGATCTTTGTGCAGTAATGACAAATTTAAATTTGCAAAAAAGAACAGATTTCATATCATATACAAAAATATACAAAATATATAAAAAACAAATTACAACATTTAGAGGATCAGAAAAATCTCTGTTAAAGTCCATTCTTTTAATTTTAATTAAGGAGATACAAATTTTTCATAATTCTCCTTTATCTTATTTGCGTATTTTTAAATACGTCTTGCAGTGCACTCGTATAAAAGATAAAAGGTATGCTTTGGTTAAAAGTAAGTTTTAAGGAAAAGGTTTATTTAGTACGAATTTGTTAAGAATTCTTATGGTTTGTCTCCAAATGTAATTGTCACACTTAATATCAATAACCGAAGTTTGATTATAATATGCGGATTATTTTTAATCAATTTCATATAGTGTTTTCGGACCGACTGATTATAGTAACAATAGCCGATTGATAACATTATTCGTGATTACAATAACCGGATTTCTAAAATAAAAAAACCTTAAATTAATATCGTTAATAAACATTTCAAAGCCTTGGAAAGTTGATAGCTTGGAATTCGGAAGTTTGAAAATTTGAAGCTTTGGAATTCAAAACCAATTCATTCCTTTAAGTGTTATTATTCCTTGTTCGTAAAGGATTAGAACCTAACCCTTTCATTACAGTAGATTTTACACAGGGTATGAAGAAATCGTAAGGGTATTGAATTAGGTTATGTTCAATTCGTATTCTTCTTTCGGTTCCTATATTATTCAGGTGGCAAAAGATTGCAAATATTTTAAAACACTGATAGCGTTGGATAATCACTCTTAACAATTTGACGGCTGAAATGACGCATGCGTAAGTTCGCTCTGCCAATAGTTATCAGCCGGAGTCACGTATTACGTGAATTCACTTATCCAACGGTTATCGGGCAACTTTACATGTAAGTACGCAAATTGATTTAGTAAGCAATTATTAACTGGTTGCCAAAGTTATGCATGATTACTGTAGTTATATTAGTTATCTGTTAGTTCGATTTCTCGAATTACGTTTGCAAAAATACAAGTTTGCATAAACATTCGTATTCCACATAGTATAATAAACTCTGAAGCGAATAACATTCTACGTCATAAATAAATGTTATTTTGCACATGTAGAAAACATAATAGGAAATTTACCGGTGATAAAATCTACTTTGCAATTAAATGTTACTAAACGTGGGATAGTTGTGCAAAAAGCCCGAATATCGTCAGGTTTTCCGTGTGATTTTTTCTTGTAAAAGAACGGAGCAAACAATTCGCAGATGGCAGATAATGCGTACGCAAAAAAAGCAATTTAACCTCCGGTTGCTACGTTAATGATTTCGTATCATATAATTAATAGGCGATTTACATGCCACGAAGCCACAGCTTCAATTTATCGCACAGGTAGCACGATAACCTCATTAATCGGTCATTGCATTTTTATCGTTCCGGAAACGGGCTAACTGAAATTCAAATTCCCCATTGTTATCTGGTCGTCAACTATTTTACTAAGTCTGTATACTTTTAAAAATACCGGTTTTGCTTAAGAGATACGAATATCTGTCTATAATATGCGAATAACAGCGTCTTCTAAGACACTTTTCAGGGAAGTCGTAACGTTACGTAATAGATATGTGTAGAACTTTTAGGAATTTATATTTTTTTTTCTTTTTCATTTTAAAAAATAATAGGGTCATTATTTTCTGCGAGGCTATAGTGGCTTAAATGAACTTCAGAAGATATATGCTGGAATTGCAACTGAAAAATTAATTGTGGTTTCGTGAAACAAAAGGAAACTTTTTTTTTTAATCCTTTCGTTACGGCAGATTTCATTCAAAGAGTTTATAAAGTTATAAATATGCATAACGATCTGCGGTCTAGTAATAGCATTTTATTATATAACACAGTGCCTTTACAAATTTACTAAAGAAGCTGAAAGCTTAATTACCTCCTTACCTGAATTCCATTGTAAAAGGAAATATCGTCTTTAATCTTAAAATTATAAAAAACTTAGTAGATACAATATGTATAGAAAAAGACAACAAACAATTAAAACTCAAAGAACTTTGTAGCACCTAAAAAAAAAATTGTTTTCACAGAAATTAGTTTTTGCAAGTTTAATCTGAAAGACTAAAGGAAAGTTCTTTTTATTATTAGAAAACAAACACCTGTGTTTTGTTCCACTTTATTATACGGTAACTATTCTTACGGTCGTTTTACATGTTTATCCTTTGAAACCATTCAGTTACACAAGGTATTAGCGCGTTGTCCATAAATGAATTTCTATGGCAATAAAAGTTTCAATATCACACTCGCCGTTTCTTGTACGTTCACATAAAAGACAAAGCAGGTCAATTTATGTACCTGCAAAGATCAAAAGAAGCGAAATTACCTGCATATTACGAGATCCGTTGGAAACTTTCAAAATTACGAACCATTATAGCTGCTCCTTTCGCAAAAAGTATAAAAGAAGTTTCTATAAAGTGTATCGGATAGATCTTAGATCGTGATAACATAAACGTGCCGCACATACGGGAGATGGAAGGGTACCAAATGTACTTTGCAGAAAACCGATGGATCGTTTTTCTCCGCTCACATTTCTCTCGTACCGATGGAATCGTCCTGTAAATTGCTGTCTTCCGTATTCTCAAAGATGGTGTTTAGAAGGTGCAAGCGAAAGTTTTTCCAGTCTCTTTGACGTCGAGAGCATTCAGGATCGCGTAGGAAATTCCATAGTTGATCCCAAGGACGTAATCAATTTTTTGGTGGGTCTAAAAATGTGAAGGAAAAAAAGGATACATAAATGCAGAATACCTAAGAGCCTAACGATTCTCAAATTTGTGGTCTATAGAGGAATTTCGAACAAAAAATAGTCGTCTTTTGTTGACGTGAATTTTAAAAATACCATTTTTCGTATTTCGCATTACATTTTAATGATGAATTACAATTAGTAACTATCAATTGCTAGACTGCAGATTCTTATGAAAATTCGTGCTTTTAAAAATACGATCAAAATGATGAAGCCTAAATAGAAATTTGTTTTATCCGTTAAATACGATAAAGTGCGCTTTATTTTAGATATTATAAGGTGTACCAATGAGTAGTTCACTTTATTTTATTCAAATCAACATTTATTTTAAACAAAATCGGATACTTATTCTATTTTATATGCAATTGGTGCCTATTTGAATTTTTGATAAAATAAATTTGTTAATTCATTTAAAGATAGTGAATTACTTATTGGTACACTTAATAAAAATATATATATAGTATGTAAGTAATGTTTAAAAGAAGGGTAATACTCAAAAGAAAGTAGTACTACCTACGTAAAGGAATGGAACTAAAATAGAAACTTGTTTCACCCCTTAAGTATAATAACATGTACTTTACTTTAAATATTTCGCGTATCTTTGGATATTAAGCTCCTTCTCTACCTTTCTGAATAGTCAAATTTGCCATAAATGTACACAAATCCGCAATATAATTATCAGAAAAATTTTACATTGATATTTTAAAGGGTTAAATATTCATGTTGATAATTCTATCCTTCCTTGATTTGTTCTTACATTCTCCGTCTTTATATTCATTGTACTTCGCGTTTTCTTAATATCAACTCCCGAATAAACGCGAAGAAGATTGAGAAAAATCAAAGAAAAATACTGGAAGGGTTACAGAGGGTAAACCGTCTGTACAAGTCGATACGGTCTGACCTGTGTGTGCCAGTTACACTGCAGATTCTTCCGTGGGATCAATGGGTCGTTGCCCCATGCCTGTAGCATCAGAACTGGCCAATAGGGAAGGTCACCATGAAAAGTATCACTAGAACCTTCCACGAATATAAAATATTAGATTGTTCGAAAAATTCGTAGCGCCTTTGATAATATTTCTTTTCCTTTTTTTATTTTAATTTAATTCAATTTTATTCGATAAACGGATCAAGCTTATTAGTGTACAAGAATTAAATAATATGTCGATACAGTTCGGATTCAGATTGGTTAGTTTATACAATTGTGATAAGAAAAATAAATTACAGAATGTTAAGAATTTGGTCCTTGAAAATATGTAAAAAAGTGTAAAGAAGTATGACAAATATTACCCACCAGCAATACATAGTCAAAAGTACAGGCAACTTTTTTCATTCGATAACACTGAGTAACTTGATGTTTCAATAATGAGGTAACAAGGATTGTTAATCGCTGCTTAGGAAATTTTACTATTATCATTTATCGTAATGCTTGTAAAACTTTATCGATGGCCTGAAATTAAATGTTAGAGGCTTATCAAAATTATTCGCATGGGTTCATTTCGGAGAAAGAAAGTGTGCAAACAGTGGAAACTTTTTGGAAATGCACATTATGAAACTTTCTGATAGTCATACACGTATCAAACAATAAATACCACACGTGAAATTATTTACTAAAATGTTAATGTACCCGTGATACTTTTGAGTGTTCCTAAAATATCTCTACGAACTTTCGGAGCAACTTAATAATAAGGCTTTTTTTCTCGCAAATAACGAAATCGTTTCTCTATTCATTATGATAACATTGTGCAAACGCGTAAACGAAATACGAGGATTGTTTGTTTGTTTTTTTTTTGCATGAAAGATTAACGATGCTGCTTTTATACTTTGCGTATTAAAATAGTAGATGTGGCAATCTTGACTTGTGAAGAGAATCCAGAAACGGAAACAATACCTGGCTTCCCTTGAGTCTGACGAGAATGAGTTTCAACCTGTTCCACGCAGTCTGGTTTACTTGAATCGTACTTGAATTGTAATTAAAGTTTGTACAATGTTTATCTGACGTTCGCAAAGTGGTTTCCTCTCATTTCATACTGCCTTTACGTTACGTTTTTTTTAAACCCCTTTATTCTGTTCGGGTCCATATGACTCAGCTTATTTCTTAGATTATTGCAATTGCTTTGTTCCAAACTTTAATAGTCTTTATTGGTGAAAATCTAAAGCAGCAAAATATTGATTATATCGTTCCGTTTAATCCTTTAAGTGCTTATTAAAATTACAAAAAGTGGTAAAGAAACACCAATTCTTTTATGAAAGAAATCGCTTTTAATTATCCTAAATGACACGAAAGTTTATGTTTTTCCCGGATATTTTCTTTATATTTTTACCTTCTTTAACCCAATTCATAACGCACGAAGTAAACGTTTTAGGTACACTTCGTTTGCCCGTACGACGTACGGGCTATGCGCTTAATAAGCCCCAATCCTCGGATTATCTATACACAGTTAATTAAAAATGCGTGGGAAAAACACTTTTAAATGGTACAAATAATTTATCTAGTTGTATAGGTGTTTCGAAAAAGTTTCATAATTATAGAAACAGTCATAGTGTGGAGGAAAAGTTTTGTTATATGAAATTATACCAAGCTATAAACTTTTCAGAGATGTTGTACGTAACTTTATTAACGATTAGCTCATGGATTGCAAACGAATTGTCGGGTAGTCTTTAGTAGAGATCCCAGTTTTAGTGTGTGTAACTTGCGTACGGATTTTACGATGGGATTGAAGAATAATTGGTTTACTTACCTAGTGAAACACATTGCTCCGAGTTATTCGATAATCTGGAAGCGCGTTCGCAGTTAATAATAAACCAGGGAGAAAACGCATGGTATTAATTACATCGAGATCATTTCTTATTTAAGAATTTCAGATCTCTCCTCACGTAGTTTGTGCGGTTTGCTTTTTTCTAGCGCAACACAACCGTATTATAAAATAGCGTTGTTTAACTTACTGCACGGAAGTTATGTTGCAACGGAGAAAGATAGTTTCGAATAATAAACCGTATGGCGCTTCTGTTAACCCATTCGCAACGGCGACTGTGTCACTTGAACTAGCTGAATTCGTAAAAAGTGAATAAATATAGCAAATTAAGTCGCTTGGTGGAGATATTATAAGTTATTATTGTGGTCGCCTCGAGTATTTCATTGCTTTGTCACTTAGTGATATCTATTAATTACAAAATGGGGTAAAAGGAAATAAACATGTTTGAATATTAAAAGAAATATTTGATCACATTATCGACCAACCGCGTAAAACGGAAAACGCAAGAAAATCAGTATGTAAAAGATAAATAAAGTAGAATTTTGCTTGAAACAATCATATTCCAAGTGTAAACAATTATACGCTTACGTTATTAGCCATAAGGGCCAGTTTAACTTTCGATATACTAATACGTCATCAGCGGAAATTAACTAATCTGATTTTGACGTACAAGTACGTCATCGGTTGCGAATGGGGGTAACCAGAAGAGCCTCCGCAACGACGTCTTTTACTTTTTAAAAATAACGTTTGGCATAGTTATTAAGCTGGATCGTTTAAATAGACTCGGTTACGCTTAGAAGAATATTTCATGGTCGTGAAAAAAACTTGTCAGTGGGGACCGAGGAATTTTAGGCCAGCCGGAAGTCGATCGATCATCTCCGTAAGTTCGTTGACTGAAAACAAGAATAGGATGAATAACCGGTGTATTTTTTTTGGTAGACGTTGAAGAATTTTTCGGACAAAGAGATAAAAGAGTTAGGCATGTTCAAAATAAAAAAGCAAGTAGGTAGAAGTGTAAATATTAGGTGTATAAATTAATTCGGTGCTCTGTTAAAATATTTCGACGAAAATATAATTTGACGTCTTCTTAAAATAAACATGCTCCTTTTGCAAAGGATCTATTAAAACTAACTGGAACATCTAATATTTAGAAAAGTACGATCAATATGGCAAACTTTGCATGAAGATCCATAGTCTGCTTATATTAGCGATTATCATTTCGTCGACGTCACCTTTATACTTGCACGGCATTGTGACTTGAACTTTTATAAAGTGACAAGAACAGTGCCATTCACACGACCGTTCATGTATAATTCATTAGTCAACGACAAATAGAATAGAACAAAAAAAAGGACAACAATAACGTAACAGTGTTTATGGAAGCATTAAACACAGCTGTGCGTTAAGACTAGTGCTATAATAATTTGCAAAGACAAGGGTTCGCAGCTGTGCCTCGTTTCTTAATATTTAAACGTCTGGTTGGATTGCCCCTTTCTTCCATATCCGTCGATAATCGATCAATTTATTCGATCATTAATTAAGTAAAATAATTGTTTCTCGCATTGTTGGAGACAAAGAAAATGCTCGATTCCTGGATTGGAGTTTACTGGTCCCCTATTGAAACGACTCCCTATGTTTCTTCGACCTTGATGGATCCGGTCCCCCGTGTCTTCGTGTTAATTTATTTCGCGACAACCGATTCGCGAAAGTGGTTATCAAAGCTTCGTTACTAAAAAACGCAGCTCAGGACTGTTATTTAAATGAAATCGCACGTGGCACACATTATCGCGAACGTTGGCGTCGGCGGTCAACATTATGACGGAAATTGCAAGCGATAAAAAGACCTTGTCAAAATTTAAGGGAGAGGGATGCATTGATATCGTGTTACGTTAAATCGCACGTTACGTTATACAGTGGCTGCCGTAAGTTTCCCGCCATACTACGAGTCTGGTTCAATTTAAATGGCACGTTAATAAAATTCTTTTCACAAGAAATTTAACAAGATAATGTCAAGAGGTCGCGAGCCCGTAATTGGTAGGTTTCAAGAGTCCAGGTCTTGGGTTATACTACCGTCCGTCCACGAAAAGAAGACAGACGAGTCTTTACATCCTCACTGTAGATATTGTCCACTGTCTTCCCTATCACCACACGCCGTCCTCGTTATTAAACCACTGTCGATCTTTAACGTATTTGGTTAATAGTACATAACATAGTACATAACACGGCATGTGCTTGTAGGGAGGCTAGTAAATTGTACGTAGAACGGAAATTTAAATACTTGCGTGCCTTCTTGTCGCGGGCGAATAGTACTTATCGTCAGTATCGAAGTATCTGTGTTCTTGAAAGGAAGTACGGTACGTATTGGAAAGGTAAAAAAAAAAGGAGTTGTTTGTAGGTAAAAAAAAATTAAGTAGTGCAAAGGGTTAACGTGGACGAACCGACGTATGGCTAACGCCAGGAGCCACAGGATGGGTATAGATTTCCTAGACGAACCGACGTATAGTAAGGATGACTATAGTCATTCATCGCTAAACGCTTCTTGCATACTAAAGGTGACTATAGTTATCCGTCGAAATTTCCTAGTTAAAAAGTCTGGATGAGCAGAGTAGTATAGTTTGACATTCTTAGGTTAAGGTAAAAGTTGTCTAATATGAGATCCGTTTTGTTAAAAAAAAAATCGTAACTTTCCCACTTTTCAGAAAATTAGATATACCTTCTGAAATTAAAATATGTACGCTTTTACAACCTACTGGAAAATACATGAAAAAAATTCGGTTCCTTTGTTATAGCATAGTAACCAAACGTATGCAAATATACAAAGTTTTAAAAACTGAGTTCCTAATATGAGACCCTGTTTGTTTGTTCCTAAAACTTATTTATTTTTTTTTTTTGTTTTCACACGTTGAGCGCGTAAAATCTATCTCTTTAGCACCGCAGTCTTTGTGGACCAATCGGTAACACTTTATACACTCAACTCATTATCCATTATATATATCTGAAGACTAAAGACCTGTGCAAAATTAACATTCCGCATCACAATTTTCTTCGTAATCACTTTCATCATTTAGAACACGGTTTTAACTGCTAATACCATTTGATTCTTGTGCCAGTGTTTTCGTTTTTTAGCGAAATTCACCTAAAACAATATTAGCTACCTAATATAAGAAGTCCGGTCTCACAATAGAAACTTCCCTGGGTTCCATATTCTGAAACATGTTAATTATTAAGTAGCTCCGAGGTTAGCCTTTCATTATTTAATGATGCGTAATTTTGGTAATATATCTTAAACTCCATTAAATGCATTATACAACGGTATCTATGAAAATGATCACACGCTTAGAATTTTAGAGGTATTTATAATTTAGTCAAACCACTTGAAAAACATTTTGCAACGTATTTTACAAATATGCTTGCCCAACACGCTAAAATGATTTCAACGCCAAAAAGTGGGCAGAAAAGAGAAATACGCGATTGATTATGTAACTAAGAAGCATCGCTATGACATTCGAAATATTTGTAATGAAGTTAAGCTGGGGTCTCATATTAAGCAACTTTATTCTACTTTGCATTGTTCTGTGTTTGTTTACTATTTGTTATTAAAAAGTCACCAATTTTCAAGATAGTGTAGTCTTAACGTTTCAAACAGAAATGCGTAGACTTGCATCGCTGCGTATTTTTTTCGTAACGAAAGGATTAAATATTACCATTAATAATATTAATGATTTTTAATCTTTATATTTAAACATTTTTTAATATTCTCTCTATACAATACAAAATCTAAAGTGTTACTTTTATCAGAAACATAATGTAAGAAAAGTAAAAGCTTTCATTTATTATCGTTCGGTACAAAAACAGTTCCTTGTATCTGAAAAAGCAGTATGATAAATTGACTGAATTTGTAGGCACATAATAGCCGATGGTTCTAAGATTAGATAATATCTCGCGTAAAAAGCGATCGTATCAAGAATGTTGTAAAGGGTAAAAAGGATTCAGGAAGTTCAGGTTTCATGTTCGAAGAGGAATCAAAGGTATTACACTGTCTACCATAAATCATGTGTCATCATTGCCACGGTTTGTATGGCTTTTTTTTAACACGTAGAAATTGATTATACATACGTTTCATGTAAAATTTTCAACGCGAATTTGTGCGTCACTTCGTCATTCATCATTCGGTAATGAACATTGTACATGTAATAACGAATGCATTCGATACATCAATATTGTACAATTCGGGAAACAATTTTATTATTCATTATCTAATAGCAGTACTATTTTCCAGAGGTCATTAATCTCAACGAGTTTTACAAATGCTTCTATGAAGTAGATACGTGGATAAGAGTGAAAAATTATGAGTTTTTTAGCGGCTAAAAGTCTCTGAAAAAATCCCAATAGTACCGTCAAACATTCTAAATTGAGGATGAAGAGGAAAAATTAAGCAATAGTTCATTTAAGTATATTATTTTTCCAGTTATGTGAAGTAAAAAACGAACAGTATAACGAACAGTTAACATTGACCGCCACGTTGGTTATTAGTGACCAAATTGTCGCAATTGTTTGGAATGATTAAAATCAAATGAATATCGCCAGATTTACAAATTAGTTTGCAATGACTCCAATATACTACTTACATTTGCGACAAGCATTATATCAGTTAACCCTTAGCCCTACGATTATTTTATTACCTACGTGTGCTACCACTAGCTTATCACTGATTTCATATCATGCTACGTTCAACTCATTCGAATATTATAGGAAATTTACATCTAATAACTCCTAATCTTGTAAAACAATGCTGAAATTAGACTTCAAATTAAATATCGCCTTCAATAATACCCATTTTTGTCGAATCTACGCCAGAATTTATAGAACGAGTGTGTCTCATTATCAAAGCATAATTTTAACCCCTATAGATGCTAGAAAAAAAGAAATAAGTCCCAATATTTATTGTTTCTCTATTTCTATGCAAAATTTGTCAATAATCGGCGTGATTTAATTGTTCGACCTGTTTAGTCATAAATTAAATTAAATTAATCCTTTGCATTATAATGGCGAGTTCCGCCCATGATGAATTTATGGTCTAAATGCAACAAAAAGACTGTGTTTGCAATTAAATTTAATTTCGGCTTGAACTGCTGCTTTATTTAAGATTATTTGATATAAACTGATTATAGTATTACTGCGTTCGGTAAGAAAATCATATGTCACGGGGTTAATTCATTAAATTCGCGATTTTATGTTTCGTGATTTTTTTTTATCGTGATAAACTTATTTGTCGATCTATATATTATTCGAATGCGCTTAATTTTGCGATTAATTTGATACATTAATGTTTGTTTCAGCTGATTATTTCAATACAAATATTTTAATGGACCAATGAGATTGTGCATCTCATTGCGAAAATTATCATAACTTTTTCGCTTAAATTGAAATATATTCTGTCTGAATACATCATTAATAAATGATATACAAAAGAGAATAATTACTCGTTGCCTTCTTCCAACCAAATTCATTTTGAACTGATTAAAGGAGACGATTGAAACGTTAGCATGAAAACCGACGAGAATTCGATCGATTAATACAATACACGTATAATCCAACATGAGTCCAATAATAATCGCCTTATCGTGGGCTTATCGCTGTACCATTAAAACCCATTTAATCACGGCCAGTGAAACAAAGGTCAATCCTAATCTGATCGACATTTGCGGAACAAATAAAAATTTATGCCACTTTGGAAACTACGACCATTTAACTTTTAGTCGATTGGATGATCGCATCGTATCGTTCCATCAGTTTTCCAACTTACTTACAATTAATCGTAGTATCTACTTCTACTTTCTTTATCGTAACCAATCGAAATAAAATCATTCAAGTTAATAATAGAATTACCTCGATGATTAATACCTGTTTGTATCAAAGGAATATAAATGACAGATACAGTGGCTTACGAAATTGACGGATGCTTTCATTCATTATATGCACTTCTTATTTAACAAAAGTTCAATCGCTAACCGCAAAACATTGAGAACATAACGTACAATTTGAGTTCTTATATTGATTTTGTTCGAGACCTAATGATTCGAAGAAAACTATATACAAAATAATCGTATAACAATGGTACCATTCAGTCATTTGCTTTATTCAGTATAAATAGGGTAAACCCTTTAACGTATATGAAAAAAAGAATAATATAATCCCAGGGTAGATTTTCCAAAGTAGAAAACAAAGTACAAAAGAAACGAGTACTGTGCAAAGGAAATCAAATAAAATATAAAATTAATCTAACGGCAATAGCTTGAAAGTATAAAATCAATTAAATAAGGACTCAGTGAAAAATAGGCACATGCCACATGTATATCAATTTCAGTTGTTTTGCTTTATTAGGTTGCTTATATAGTCCTTAGCTCATTCCGTAACTTATTACTGTTCAATCATACATGAGGCACTGGATAAAATCATACAACAATTCTATGACTTTAGCAGCGTTTCACTATTTGGTGGAAGAGGGGCACATGTCACTCAATTTCCTTAAAAGTTACCTTAAATTTCTAATTTGTAGGAAACATTACTTTTGTTCGGCATATTTCAATTATACATTAGGAAACTAACATGTTATAGATATACGTTGATATGTAAATGATTAGGTATCTTCAACAGGTCAGGCAATAAACGCTAAATTAAAAGTGGTAGCTCATATTTGGACCACTTCCTCTAATAATTAAGTGAAGTTTGCAGCTAAAATTTAATAGCAGTCATCATTTGCTACCTAATTTAGGGTAAATGACTCACGCACTGTCACTGTTCCCATAACTGCCACTTTAATTCGTTTATTTAATAGCAAAGTAATGTATAAAGAATCGTAAGTAAACAAATTTTCATACT
Source organism: Eucera pruinosa (assembly GCA_028830335.1). Lineage (NCBI taxonomy): Eukaryota > Metazoa > Arthropoda > Insecta > Hymenoptera > Apidae > Eucera > Eucera pruinosa. The sequence continues at coordinate 6,932,801 of JAMYCR010000005.1, forward strand.
AAATTTGGACTTCGGTTTACGTAACTACATATGACTTAATATTTATAAATATATATTAGGAGGTAAATGTGCTGTTGAACATTAAAACGTGACCAATTATAAAGTATTATAAGTATTATAATTATTATAATTATAAAGTATATATGAAACGTGTCATAATTCAGTAAGGCGATACGTTTACTATATATCTTACATCTGTTACACAAACTGACGTGTTAATATATGTAAAACGTGTTTCTATTTAAATGAAAAGTTTTCAAGTGACAGTACGAAGGACATTGGACTTTGTTGTACCGTTTCAATTACGTAATAAGGAATTTATTATATTGAACATATACAAAAAAAATGTTCATAAATAAATGTTGTGGGTATACGATTAAATAAAGAAACGGTTGAGGTTTCAAGGAATATATTGTATAAGGCTTGGTATATAACACATGTGTCTTGATCGCTAGAGAGCCGAAAAAGGACGCGCGTTAGAACAAAAGAAACAATAGGAAGACGTGTGGGTTACAACCCACTCCAGTAGATAGCGCGTTATTTTGAAGTGCATGGAAATATTCACTTTTACAGCAATAAAACAGCGGTTGAACAATATTATGCTCCAAACTGGCACGATCTGTATGTTAACGACGTTCTAAAATAGTTAAATAAAGTTACGCGCGAACCTTCAAGTGGCAGTACGTGATACATCTACCCTATACGTAGCTTAAAATTAGCGTGATCATGAAATGTTCTTCAATGTGCTATGAAAGTGGCATGTGGCTGTTTCCCATTGTATTTCAAACTCCACGTTCTTCAATTGTTCACTCCTCGCGCAACCAGCAATCTCTCGAAACCTTTTGAAATGCAGAATTTCAGCGATAAAAGCGAATCCGAATTGGTAACACGCAGCTTTCCAAAAAGCAAACGCGCCTCGATTAATTCGATTGGCTCGAAAATATCGCGCGGGGACCTTTCGAACGGCAAATCGGTCCGGCCAGGAATGGTAAACGAGTGAACTCGGTGCTCGTTACGCCTGGAGGCTTTCGACGGCGAAATACCATGCAGAATACCGCGTGTCCCTTTCATCGAAGCTCCAATCTTCCTCGTGCGCATAGAGCGGTGTCGCGTGTAAAAGTGGACGCAGGAAAGCGGCGTTCTCTCTTCTTGTTACTTCTCCCCAGTGTTATGTAAGCACGTTCGTTCGTGCTCTGACAGAGCCTGGCATAATCTGACATCACCAAGAGATAAGGCGGCAGTGATATCGAGCGTGTTCGGGTTATCCACCGACCATGTTGAATGTTCGATGTTAAGCCGTAACTGTACTTGAAGAACGAGCACACACGGTGTTGGCGTGACATATGCGAATGCATATACAGTAGCTTATATTTTCATACTTAAGAAGCGATTGATAAGCGTTTAAATGTTCGAATTTCCAACCTTTTTGGTATTCTCAAGCGTTCGAATTTCCACGACTTCGGATTTCTGAGCATTCGAAGTTCCAAGCTTTTGGATTCCTAAAGTTTTCGTTTGCCAAGCGTCTGAATTTCCAAGCGTTTAGAATCCTAAGCTTTTGAATTCCAAAGCGTTCAACTTCTGAAGCTTTTATATTTGTAAGCATTTGAATTTCCAAACTTATGGATTTACAAGCGTTTTGATTTACTACGTTTTTGGATTTCCACGCGTTTGAATTTCCATGCGTTCGGATTACCGTGCATTTTAATTCTTAAACCTCTGGATTTCCAAACATATCAATTCCAAACTTTTCCATTAACGGAAGCGCGTTCATCATCTTTCGAAGTCGTTCAAGTAATTATGAGCGACACTGTAAGTGTACGAGTTTTACTCTGAGCCACTGCAAGTAATCGCAGAGAAATCTGTATGAATTTGTATTGCGCTCCAATTTAAATAAATTTAAGTAAGTAAAATACTTTTGTGAAGATAGTTGTCGTAAAAATCGCCGAAATTTGTAAATTTTGTAGGCCTGTATTTTCTAAACCATTTCGTTATCGGCAAAATGATGATTTAAGTTTCCCCCTCGCCTAATTTCGCATAGACTATAACATATTTCAATTTGATAAAATAATCCTAGACATCGAGGGAAAATAGTGATCGATTTGGCATAAAATGAGTCATTTGCCATAAGTCAATCATTCTCACTTGTTAGTGAAAAGGTTGCCGAGCTCTGCATTAGTATTTACATATAGGGTAAGTGTAGGTAATATAGAACAGCATGTAATACGGAACATTGTAAAATCTCGATAATTAGTTAGCGAATTTCACCGCCAATCGTGTATATGGATTCCTTATAAACAATATCGAGACATACTGACAATTAAGCGTAAGTAGAATATCGATTATTGCAAAAGAAACGTTTCATTTCTTTGCGGTGTGCAAACATTTCTGAAAGACGAGTTAAACTGTTAAATATTTTAATAAAGATACGTTACATCGAAAAAATATGAAGTACCTAAAAGATATTTGTTTCTTTCTATCTTTCGTTCAGACAAATATTCACTTTTCATAATACATATCCAGTGCTTTTAGTTTTCTTTATAAATGCTCTAAGTGTTCCATATTAGATACCACTTTCTCGAACTGCCGAATTTCACTTCTGATCATATTTTTATTACAACAACAAACAATTTGAATTGTTTCACACTTATATATTAGTTTCTTCGTTCAATCGTGTTGGTTTTATTAAGAGAGACAAATTTTCCTATTATTGATAAGATCTTAAAACCAGGTGTTCAATATTACCAACGTTTACCTTACGTGTTTAATTGTAAGTCGATGCTGGATGGCACGCAAATATTTGTAACGCGAGTGGAAGTCAGAGGAGACGGACGATTCTACTGGTGCGGTGGTGGATTTCCAGGCTGCGTTGGATTCATCATCGGCTCGCACGTGGCAGCGTGTGTACGCTGTTACAGCTCGTGAAAGGCCGCGCGGATCGGGTTGGGTAATCGCAGACGATTTTTTCGCGCAACGGGTTTTGAAATAGGCAACGCCACGGGGCGAGCACAAAGAAAGCTGACGAAAAAAAAAAAATCGAGGCCACGATCGAGATCCTTGGCGATTCTTTGATCGCTATAGAATCCTCTTAATCCTTTCCTTGCGAAGATTACGTTATTCGTGCCCTTAAAGGAGCGCTTTCACGATACGAGAATATTTTATGGCATTATGCGAATATTTTGAAAAAATGTCAAAATTCACAGTTCCATAAATTTGCTAAAATTCTTCCAAAACTGTTGCGAAAAGGTTAGATCATGGACGAAGCGTAGAATAGACTGATTATATGAAATCAGCAAGGAGCTACCCGGTCCCATTACTAAAATAAAGCAATTGCGTTTTTAAAACGATGGGAATTGTAAATAAATACCGCGCGAAATAATTGTTTCCGATATAATCGATCTATAATAGCTAGATTTATAATAACGTGTAGAGAAGTATATCTTCATGTGTTTTGGACTTCTATCATTTAATCTTCTATAACCCGTATTTCATTTACTTTTATAATATGAACAAGCGTATAATTATATTTAATACATGGATAGAGGGTCAACTTTAATTCTTAAATCAACCATTCTAAATCGCAAGGGACATAAAAAAATCTCTGCTTTTTTACACACGCCGAACTTCAGTTTGAAAATGATGTTTCTTATATGTACATGGATAGACTACCCTGTACTTAGTCAATGGTTAGATTAAGCCTTTGGCGCCGGGACGACGATAGTAACACAGGATTTAAGCACAGTAACATAAATTTATAAATTATGTGTTTAATTAAATTCATTTTGAGGATTATTTAATTTATACTTTCCGAGAAACAGCTTTCGTTAATAGTCTATTATATTCTTAATTTTAACTCTTTCGCGTAAAAGTAAAAGTAAGCAAAAAATGCTCATTTATTCGACAAAATTGGTTACAAATTTAAGTATTAAATCATCTTTGGGGAAAACAGAAACAAAATGCATTGAGTTTAACAAATGATTTAATAATTCACTTAATTCTGTGTCGGCCCATCATAGTTTGAACACTGCTACGTATTTAGTGTGTTCTTATTAACGTGGCGATAGAATTAAAGAGAAAAGTAAATTGTGAACTAAATTTGCGAATTCGAAAAAAGGTTAAGCGATTAAATGTGTTTTCTGTAGAACGTGTTTCTCATGAGATGAAAACGTTTGGTCCTCAAAGGGTTCAGGCTGCATGGTTGGAACACGATTAATTAGGGTTTGGAATAATCAGAATGCTTGATTAGTTGCAGTGTTAGTTTCTTGGTTTCTAAGTTGGGGAATCGTGAATGGAGTTGACAGTAATTACATGCTATTTGATTTTATGATTTACGCAAACATATGTGTGTGCAATGCATTTTGAATTGTTCAGTTATTATTAGCAAAACATAAAGTAGATTTCAGTTTGATGCCGTAAAAATTGCAAGGTACTTTGACCGTTCTATAATTTTTTTTGTTGGTTATTCCAAGAAATTAAACGTAATATTTAATATTATAGTTAAATATATGGATTTCTACTAATCATAGTTCATGTCAATACTTCTGTTATGACGAATGTACTTTTCTAACGTATAATTTGAATTTAAGATTATGTTAGACGTTGGTCAATCAAGCTACGTTAGATAAATGGGATTCCTTGAAACGCTAATTGCTCAATACAACAATTTACGTACTCAGCCTTCCAGGAACGGTAAATTTCATTGCCACCATTGCATCCAAAAGCAATAAAATTGAAACTTCCGTATCTTAAACCTTATTTCTATCGACAACCTTAACCCTCGGCAATCCTGAACATTCCAAAGCGTTTCCTTTCATTTACAAAGTCAAGTATGTCCTCCAGTTAAATTTCCAATAGACTAACAAAAAAAAGTCATAAAGATATACAATACGAATATATAGATAATGATTACGCTTAAATATTATTATTAGACTGCGAATGTTCAGACATTTATGATCAATTCAGATATGTAAAAAAAAAAAACAGAGAATGCGCATAATATGCAAAACTGCACAAAATATCTAAAGCACAGCACATATTATAATATTTAGGTGATGAAGTGAACCTCTATTTAAGTTTCCTTCCTTTAATTCTGTTTAAAAAAATATTAATTTATTATATAAGTTCAGAAGTTTATTTACTTGTCAAATATTCAGATGTAACGTCTATATATATTTATTATTGAATAGTGCAGAGCTTTTTAAACTGTGGGTCGCGATCCCCTTGTTGCATAACAGATTTAGGTATTTGATCATTTTAAGCCTTCATTAATTTTGATTTAAGATCATAAGCCAGTAAGGAAACGAATAATTCGAAATCTATTTTCGAGATTGATGAGAGGGTTATTTTAATAAAATTATAAAGCACTATTTTGAAATGTACATTGTAATGTGAATAAATATTAGATGGTTAAAGTTTCTGAAGTTGTATAAAGTAGCTTAAACGTGTCGCTTGAAGGGAAATATTGTATTGTATTTATATTACACGATAAAATTACTGGTTTCATTAACAAGATTAACGTATATGAGAATAGGGTACAAAATAAGTATTGCATTAATTATTATAATAAGTATTGTATGTACCTGGGATAGCGACGAACTTTTTTCGACAAAATTGGGTCGCGAATGAAAAACTTTTAAAAAATCTAGCATAATGCAAGCAGCATTAATTTTTTAATATTTTTATTGAGATTATGGTTGATATTATTAACTTCAGCAAGGGTTACTTTTATTCTCAACCCCTCGATTCTTAATGGAAGAATCGAGAAATTAAATTATCAAATTCCTTTATTATTTGATTGGCCATCTTTTTTCATTGTATTTTTCTGCATTTCTCTCTCGAACTTATAGCTCGTAATCGAACATGTAATATAGATTAAATAAATACCGTTCTGGAACAATCACGAACCATTAATCACTTCAACAAATAGCTATCTGACTATTACAAGCTGATAATGATGAACTTTTCGTCGAAGAACTGCGTAGATCGACAGTTGCACAAGATAAACAGGTGATCGGAAAATACATTAAGCAACTACACGATAAGTAACGAACTTACAATGATGAGTTTATCGAATCGAAGTTGCGCTTAGATGAAATTCGAGGAAAAAAGTTGACGATGAGCCGCTGACTTCTCTACTTCTCGCTATTTTCTTCATACACATACAGTTTGAACGTACGTGATAAACGTGGGAGGAACTTGGTTAAAACGCGCGTAGAACATTATTGTTCTTGCATTAGCGGAATAATTGCTTTTCCATCGATAATATTTTCGAAAGGAAAGAGGGGGATACGAAGTTATTTGCTTATAACGATGGAAAACCTTTTTCCGATCCATAAACGAGAAACAAAATTTCTTCTTTCAGCTTTTTAAAGTTATTTTTAAAATACTGGGTTGGCTAAAAAGTCTTGTCATTTTTCTACAGTGCGGCGCTTGAATTGCAATACGTAAATAAATATCAGGGATGAGACATTCGAAACCCCTTGAAACCCAAAAAATTTCGAGTTTCGGGATGTTTTGCATGCACCCAATATTTCGTTTATTTTATATACTTCTACTATATGTTGTGTGCCAATACTTTTATAACTCACTATAATTATCATATATAGCAAGTATTCTAAAAATACAAGTGAAAAATTAAATACACTTTCGGTATGAATTGTAAAAACTGAAATGCAAGAATAGTGTAGAAAAATAACAGAAGTATGAATATCGTGCATCATAAAGCAACGTGTTTGTTAGTATACTTATTAATAACACGATTCGATGAATGTTCTTAATTAAATTTCTCTTTTATCGTATCTGACGAAGAAAAAAAATTCAATTAACAAAGTGTCAACAATTTAGAAAAGTCTTACAGTCCAACAAATTAATATTACTCAGTTGATAATTTTTAATCTATATTTAAAAAAAGAAAAACACACAAATTTCTTCAACCTATACGAATCAAAATGCAATAATTACGATTAATACCATCGTTTAAATTGAAATTGTTCGAATCTGGGTAAATTAAATTTTGTAATACGTACACATTTTCTTGCGCTCGCAAAACGTGTTTTTATTATTTTCTTTTTGTTCTCTTCTTTTCGCAAAGTTAACCAAAATTAAGAAAGGAGTACAAAGTATTACGATCGAGATATACGATGAAAGCAGTGCGTAAATATAACACGAGTAACAAGATCGCGATAGAGAATTTTCTATCGGACCACCTCTAACATACATACACATATATAACAGGTCTGCCGTTCTATCTGTATGGAAATGTTGCGAGGAACAAACGCACGATTGGTAAAACGTTTCACGCCCACGTACCGCCGAGACGAGACATTTTACCAGCAGCGGAGTTTCTAAATTAATGCGTAAGCGACAATCAACGACAACGATTATCGACTGTACAAATTTGAATGTCGACCAGGGTTTGAAGTTTATAAATTGCGCAACTGAAGACGAAGTTTTCTGAGTACGTTTCCCTATTATTTTCGTACTTTCTCGTTCAGTGCGAGAAGAACCACATGGTATTAAAAATGTTAAAACCACAATATTTGACTACGATTTGTAGACTGCGGATCTTTATGCAAATTTACACTTTCACAAATAACGCTAAAGAAATAGGATCTACACTGAGGGTTGTTTCACTCTCTAACTATACTAACTTGTACTTAACTTTGAATATTTTATATAACTTTTACATGTTACGTGCATCTTGTATTTTTTCCACATTTATATTTTCTATACATGAATTAAAATCCGCAGTCTAACGACGATTGTATTAAATCATTCAAAAAGTAATGCATATTTCTTTATTATCTTAACTCATAAATAGACTGCGGATTTTTATGTATTTCTGGGAAATTTAAGTGTGCAAGAAAGTGCGCATAATATGCAAAAATATACACAGCATAGTAGTAATTACAATATTTTAGGGATGAAACATCCATCTATTTATATCTCTCTCCTTCATTCTTAATTTTAGGAATACGAACTTACATGAAAATCTCAAAATTTCCATATTTACATAAACATTTATGTTTCCCCATTAATTCGAGTACGGAAGGTTCTAACTGCATGTATTTTATTCCACTTCATCAATCATAATCCTTTAACTTTTTAACTCCCTCGATGGTTCATTGGAATCTATTATACACGTCACACAAATATAAATCTTCTTATTTTATACCGTACGGATCATTACAAGAAATTTGCATCCCAAAATTATCCATCAAAATCTTCCAGTCGATAATAATAATAAAAAAAAAAAAAATTCCTTTAAAAGCTCTACCAATCCCATATGTCAAATTTTCCTGGAGCGATATTAATCTGGAGAACTCGTCGCTCGCCGTGGGCGTGTAAATCGCTTTAGCACAATCGTGCGCGCACGCGCGCCTACGATTCTATTGCATGCGCTGTGTTCACGTGCAGTGGCGCGCGTACTCAAACGCGTACGCTAACCGTAGAAAGGCAAGGCCTTGATATTTCGTATAATATGCTTTGAGAATTATCCGCTGGGATTGGTGCAGGCTTGGTTTTCAACTATCTCTCACTCTTTCGCGGCTTGTCTTTCTCTTTATCTCGCCACGGTGGACAGATTCAAAGGTCTGTCGGACAAAAGTATAGCAACACCAGCTATTTACCTGGTCGAGCTCGGACGCCACCAGCCGTGAAACAAGCGAACACAATGGCAAAAAAAGTGGAACCTGTTTAGACGCGGTTAATTGTGCTCCTCCTCCGCGAAAACGGCGCAAAACAGGTGCGTCTTTTAATCGTTATAAGGAAGTAATTATCTCGTTGGCTGATCGCTCAGGTCTTTGGGTAAATTAGGGGAGATTGATCTTGAAATTTGTTGCAATACCATTGGGTGTAGCACTATTCAAAGTATTATACAGTACAGTGAAAATCGGTTATTATACGCGTGTATCATGTTATCATTGGCTATTATTATCATAATCGGTTTGTCCCGAAACGCTCTATATAAACATGATTGAAAATAATCCTCTGATTATAATCAAACTTCGGTCCGTTGTATGATGTGCGGTAATAATTTGGAGACAAACGATAAGAATTGTTAGCAGAAGCTTAGAGAAAATTTCCAAGATTCAATCTGTTGAACGGTATCAATGTTTACAAGTTCAACGTACTTCTTCGTGAATGTTTTTGCTCGCATATTGCTATGGGTCGTCTACAGTAGACAACGATTCATGGAATTCATGGGATGGAAACCGGCAGGTTTCCGACGAACGCCCGGCATAAACATAAGATCGTCCTCTAATCGCACGAACAAGCGTACATCAGCTCGAATTTAAGGATACAGTTAGTCATTTTGTCGTCGACATTAGAGTTGTGCGGATCTCTGCGCAGTAATTACGTTGTAAAATCGTATTGAACTAATAGATTTTAGTATTTGAAGTACGCGTAGTGTCGTTTGAAGTATTAGGAAGTGTATTTACAAAGTTGCTGCGCATTTAGAGTATAGCTGTGTCATTATCGGTGAGTCTAAATTCAGTTTAATTATTGGGTTAGCTAAAAGGTTTTGTTGCACTTTAGAGACACATAAACGTTGTGAAATAATATATTGTCAATTCTATTCAACTAGCTTTTGTCATGTTAAGGTAGTTTCGTCGTACAATCCTTCGAGAATTTTCATTTTGTTCAACGAAAAACTCGTCTAAGCGAGTTTTAAAAGCTATCAGATTCTTCAGTTTTCCTGTAATTAAAAAAGTTTATCAGGAGCTCAGAAGGTGAAAATATTTCGACATTTTATTATAGTTCCATTTTTAATCTTGTGTAGAAAAATACAAATTTGCATAAAAATCTGCAGTCTGCTGGAATCAGTAATTGATTTAATTACTAAATTAAATGTTTAACCAAACACCAGGTAGTTTATTAATCTAGTGTGAGAGTTAGCGTGTTTAAGGTAATATTAATTAAGTATAGTAATTGTTTAGATTTTTGTTACATTAAAGGACAAAATCCGCGTGGAAAATTTTGTTAGTAGAAGCGATTAAAATGTTTACTTTGTTCTGTATTAAGAAATGTTAATGCGCAGACTATATTTGAAAGTTGCGATTAAATATTTAGTAATGCTTATTTTAATGCAGGTAAAAGTACAGGCTGATTTTAGCAGCATTTCAATTTACATTACCGAAGTTCAATTTATTGTCGCATATTCTTAAATTCATTTTACCGTATGAAAATTAATGTTGTAAGAAGATTAAAGCTGTGTTTCCGTTGAACTCCAGTGATTAATTATAAACATTTTGAAGCAGTCATATTTTGCTGCTGCTTTATGTTCAATCAGGACGAACTAAGCACATTTACTATAATTGAACTGTTGCAATTAATCAGACGCACACATAAATTTTCAGATTTACCGTAATGTATCGTTTAATAACTATACTTTCTAAATAGAATAATAAAGGACTCTCCTATCGCAAGAATATTCCTTGCCCTAATATGTATACTCAAACCTGTTCCAATAAAAATTAGAAAGTACCAGAAAATAAAAATCAATACTTTTCCTTATTCAGAAACTTTCACTTTTACTTAGAAAATCTTCCAATTTTTTTAGTTACCCCTTTGCGCTCCAAAATTGTCTTAACCTATTAACTAGGTAATTTCTTAGAATCTTCTTTACACATAGATTTTCAAATGAATAAGACGACATTGATATCCATTAGAGACATTTTAATTGTTACGAACGCCAGTATAAAGTAACGCGTTTTTTATTTATGCAAATATAATGATGCTTTGGAAAGTTAGAAATTTTTGAGAAAATAATATAATGCATCTAAAAAATTGATAATCTGTAGAATGAGTTAACTCGTAATTTTCGGTTAAAGGGTTAATAATATGATCTAGCGATAAGTCTAATCCCATTTTTATGGCTTTCGTGAGAATTTAAAGTATTACGTATTTCGGATAGGGGAAAAGCTGTCCTTAATTTGCTTCGTTTTGAAAGAAATCAGAATTGAACTGGCGAAACTAAATAAAAATCTTGACGAGTGCAAAAAAAGGGTTAAAAATACCCAATTGTTCCACTTACTGATTTAATTTTCTTATCCGGCAATCCTCGATTTTCCCATTCAAAACGTCTTAACGTTTCTCTCATAGAAATTGTCAGTTCGTCTTTTCCACTCGATAAATCGTAGATCGCAAGAAATGTCACTATTATCATTCGCAAGAAATATCCGTGGGCTCGCATGAATTTTCACGCGATTGCAGAAACCGCGCGAGTGAAACGCGGCCTGATCGATCTCGATCGATCAAACGCAATGGTCGATCGAAGTGGTTAGCATCGAGATCGACGATGTAAGGCGATTGAGCGGTTAAATCGAAAATCGCGTCGTTATCGCGGCCCTTTTCGAGATTCGCACCAAATAGAGGCGTAGCCGAGCACAGGGTGCTCTACGAGCGCGCACCCGCTCGACAAATTGATCATTGAACGGAATAACTTTGCTTGTCTCCACTCACTTACGCAACACCGTGTGTCCACACGCGCTCGGTGAACCGATAAGTCGATACACGCAACGACAGTTTCTTTTTTCATACCATCTTTTCGGTCGATCAATCGAATCTTTAGCTGCTCTACAAATCTAAGAGATGAATTTCGTAATCGAGATCTAGTAGAATTCCACACACCACATTAACTGTCGATCGTTGCGAAGGAGAAAAATCAGAAGAAGCTCACGCGATGGTCTCATGAACGAGTTTTATCCGAAAACGGCCTATCTAAAGCACCGACAAATATTTTTCATGGAATCCGGCGAACCACGCGATGAGTTTACAGTTGTTTGCGAGACCACACATCGTTTCAAAGCGATAAACGTTCATTGGAAACGGTCCTGATTACCCGCTTTTCGCTCTGAATATGCAAATTATGGCAAGAGGAACGAGTCACGGTTGCCTCATCGCTTCGCGCAAAATTTGCTCGTAAAACGAAATGGAAAACGCAACTCTATAGGTTTATGAAAAATAACTTTTACGCTCCGGTTTTTTTTTTTTTTTATATATATTATTCCTTTCCTTCTTTCTGTTTATTCCAATTGTGATCGTTGCGGTGAGCTATATATTGCACGCAACACACTTCCGGTTCGTTGTTGGTTCAACGACGATGATTAGTTATCGAGCTTCTGTGTAACGTCGTGGAAATAATAATCGAGTTGAATAGATCGTCGGTATGCGAGCACAGCGATATTCAGCTTTGAAACATCGCTGATGATGATGGATATTTAGGGTAGCTGCTTTGATCGCGAATAATATTCCATTCGGGAGTGTATTGATTGTACTATTGTTTCGTTACAGTGTTCTAAGCTTTATAATATTTTAATTGCATGCAATTTTAGTATAAAATGTACAAACGTTTATCTGACGAGAAATGAAGTGAACTAAATTCTTTCATTCATGTTTCAAATATATCGAATGATAGAGTAATACATAAACTAATAATTCGACTAGTAAAATGTACAAATATTTATCTGATAGGGAGTAAAATTAATTAAATTTTTGAATTTATGTTTCAGAAGTTATTGAAATATATCGAAATATAGTAATTCGCGAACTAATTAGTCTACGGATTTTTATCATAATTAGACTAATAAAATGTACAAATGTTTATCTGATAGGAAGTGGAATTAATAAAATTCTTCAATTCATGTTTCAAAAGATATTAAAATATATCGAAATATAGTAATGCATAAGCTAATAATTAATTTGCGAATTCTTATGCATTTAGGGAAAATTTAAACGTACAAAAAAGTACAGAGTGCACATAGTATGTAAAAACATACAAAAGACTCAAAATACAATAGAAATCATAATATTTAGATTTAGGGGATGAAACAACTCTCTTTTTTTTAGGTTCCATTTATTCAATTTTATTTCTAAACACATATGCATAAAAATTCGCAGTTTACTAATAATGTTGCCTTTTAGCAATTTTTTATTTTTTTAGAATATTTTAAAATATTCTCAGCTTCACGTATTTTATATTTATGTAGTTTAAACGCAGTTAGAATAGTCAGTATGTTTTTTAGGGTTAAAATGGTCGAATTTATTTGCCTTGACTGCTTCACAGACAGTTTTAAGTAGGTATAATCCACATTTTTGTCAAATTCAGCATTTCTTTTTAACAGGATAAAATACCTATCTTAAAAATTCCTACCAACCGTAAAATGAAGACTTGATTATTCGATAAAATAAATTAATTAACTTACTTTTCTAGCATAATAAATTTATTAATTTATCTGGTTGGCATATTTTAAATGTAAACTATGCTTATTAAAAAATAGTATATTACTTACTGGTAAACGTAATAATTACAATAATTAATCCTTTCAGACCCGATGTTGCATATATCAAACATTGTATTTTGTTTCTGTAAAATTAAACGATAAATGTATTCTCAGACATCAGAACTAATTATAAACATGAGTATTGAATCTTCTTAAGCGAGATAAAAGAGAATGCAATTTCGTTCATTTCAAATTCCCATTTTAGTTTAAGATATGATTGAATGTGTTTTGAACGTGTGATGAAAATCACATGTGTCGAAAACGTTTGGTACCGAAAGGATTAAATTAAGGAAATAATTATTGGCTGTACAAATTAATTCGGTGCCACTGCGTTGAACCAGGCGACCTTAAAACTTTTAATTTTAGCTCCGTATTTTAACTTTTTATTTTTTTATTAGTTACACTACTTTTTTTACACGTAACAATTTGTATTCGCTATATTTGCATCGAAATTTTTAATAAGCAGGGGGCAAATTATCAGAGGCATCGAAACTGTTTGCTTGAAAATTGTTTAACTTTTGACTTTACTGCACGATAAGTCCTCCGATAGAGGCGATTCGCGAAACATGACGCAAGAATGCAAGCAAACTGCTAATTAACAAAATTACATACGTCAGAGGTGAACGAAGTCTGAAAGAATATATCAAGTTATTGTCAAGCGGTTAGCAATAAGTCAGTCCCGACGGGGAATCACATTTTCATTAACTTAAATCATTATTCAGCAGGTATCAAATTGAAACTTAATCATTTTTGGGATTAATTAATAAAAAAAATGAGAAAAATCTAAGCGCCTTACGAGGATATTAAAATAGCTTGCAATAATTTGTATCGTACGCCAATTGTATTTAAGACTCGTGTCATCATTTATAGTGCGAGTAAAATTAGTACATATATTACATTACAACAAGGCTTAATGCAATTTAAATTATAAATTACCCTTAAACCTCGAACTTTCGAGTCATTAAACAATTATATAATGCATGCATAGCATTATTATTGGAGACCGGAAGAAGACGCGGACATGTAGCACAAAATTAAAGTAATCTGAACATTTCCAAAGTATAATTTCATTCAATGAAGTCAAGAATGAATGAAACCCTTCTACTAGACAACGGATTTTTATGCATTTATGGAAAATGTTAATGTGCCAAATATTGCAGAATATGGAATACATAAAAATATGTAAAACGGCGAAAGTACAGTACTTACATATCACAATTTTTAGAAAAAATATACAAATTTCTATTGAAGTTCCCTTTCTTTAAATGTTTTTGCAAACTTTTGATTTTGCATAAAAATCCGCATTCTACCTACTTTCAACGATACCATTATTATATTATTTTTTATTATAAAAAGTTCAATTTGTATTCCTCTTTGGTATGAAAAACACACGAAATTCGTCCAGTACCATATATTATGTCAACTCATAAATAATATCATTTGCTACGTTTCTTTTAAACAAGTGTATTGAAAATTATGTGAAGGAGATGCCTAAAAAATTTCCTGAAAAATTAGAAAAATTATAGAAAACAATGTTCGATAAGTCGATGATTAAATACACGTGAACAGTCAGTTGCAAACGTCTACATACACCTCCAATCTACTAATATTTAAAATAATACTGCAGTTTAGATTGTTTCGGCAACGGTAGTTTAGTAATTAATTACAATTAAGCAGATTATACAAAAATATATACATAAACCGAAACCACGCTTTCAGAAAGTTTTTTAAAGTACAAAAAATGTATTGTTGTAGCTATATTTGTATTTTGTTATGTATTCTTGTACAGTTACGACTCCTAAAATTTGTTTAGCATAAATAAAATAATATCTTTTATACTTTTAGAAGTAGGTATGTACTTTTAGGAATATACGAATTTTGCAATTTTATACTTTACGAATTTTCACATCATTTTTATTTTTCTAATATATGTCTTAAAATACGTAAATATTTGAAATTTAGAGTGCGTATGTAGATTTCCATAACTGTCTGTATATTATTAACAATTTGCACTTAAAGTCTGGTCAAGAAACGATATCCATTAAACGATTTATGCGATGACCTAATATCTCCCCTTTGTGAAACGCGTAAATTGCTATTTTTCATCAGGTGGGTAATTCCATTAACTGTAACCAAAATTAATTTCCTTCGTGATAATGTTTAAATGTCACATCCCTAAAATCCACCCCAATTAGTCCACCTTTAGTCATACAAGTTAATTATAATTAACGTCCCTTCTTTAAATTTATCTTCGTTTCCCGATTCTAAATTTTGTTTAACCATTTCATGGTCCATTTGTAATTCCGTATTAAAATTATGTAAATTTACAAGACTACATTTTGGAAGATTTTTATAGAGACTTTCTGTAAATAATATGAATGAAGATTTATTAGGTGTACCAATGGGCAATCCATTATTTTCAAATGGATCGATGAATTTATTTTATCGAAAGATCGAGCTTTAAATTGTAAGGCAAGTGTAAGCCGAGTATAAAGTATTACACGACAACAATGATAACATTTAAGATAGGATAGGTATTTGACTTTGGTGAACATAAATGTTGAGTTTAGTAAGTGGATTATTTATAATCAAAAGCAATGTATTAACCGTGAAAAGTGGATTATTTATTGTCACATCTAATATTCTCATTTTGTTATGTATTTTTGTAAACATACTATCGTATTAATCATCTTGGCGTGAATAAGTGTACTTTAAGGGAGTACACCACCCATACGGTTTCAAAAAACTGAATACCTACTCTTTTTCTACCTTTTATTAAAGTTTCATATTTCAATACGTGACAAAGTTACAGCACTGTCTGAACTCATATATTATATCACGTCAAATGGAAACGTGAAACTTTAGTCGCATTTTATATGTGAGAAATTGTAGGATTATCTACTACAATGTAGTGTACGATTTTCTTTGCATCTTAATTTAAAAAAATATTCCAAGCACTTGAAGTTGAATTTTCTCAGTCAGAACGGGTTATTTTTCTTAAAATGGCCGCCATTTCCTGATTTTCCAAACGGATTAAAAAATCGTACGCTACATTTTAGATACCATTATAAGGAATAATGTATACAAATTTCAAGTCAATCAAGTGAATCGCTTCTGAGCTTTACTGGCTTACACGTCGATAGATGACATTATATAATTTTCTAATTTTTGAAGTTAAAGTAACGTAAGGTGTTGCTCAACATTCTTCGCAAACATTTCGCTATTCTATGTATATATTATACTTATCCCATAAAAGTAACTTAAAATTTACCTATTTTTATAGGCCGCCTGGGTAGTATAGCCCCTTAATCGTTAGTAGTTCTAGTGTTAAAAGACAAGAAGAGAAAAGATTTAAGGGACAGGTTTCGCAATCGTTGAATCGTTGATAAAGATAACCGTGTACAATTTCGTCATCGCATTCGCCAAGAATAGTGACCTGCAACCGACTCCGGAGAGTTTGTTCACCTCGCGAAAGAGCTGTCGTGACGTGAAAAATGGTCCCCAGATACGACAATTCCTCCGGCCCGGTAATCATCTCGCAAATAAATTATCGTAACCCCTCCGATGGATAAAAATGAGAAGGTTCACCGAGCGAGAGGAGACAGTTAATTAAACGAGTGTTCGCAACAATTAGCTCATCGATAAGCACGGTAATGTCTCGAATGCAAAGTTACGGCAAAACAAGCATAATTAAACAGATATCTTTTTATTCCTCTCGTGGATCGGTTATCAGAGAAAAAGAGTCTCGAGTAATAAATAGATACGGGATAAGTTTATTGTTAAGCATTCATGGTTTCTTGAATAAACATGATAATAAAAATAATTTTACGAAGAATACATATATATGTTGTTTAAAATTTGAAAGCCTGGATTCTTAATTGAATTATTGGTTTAAGTTCACTGATTAGACTTTAATTTTAAATTAAAAATTAACTTCCAATGTAATATCTGATTTGATTATTTAATATTGAAGTTATTTAATGGTTCATTAGTGTCGGCTATACATACTGTTAGTTAATTGAAAGGACTTTATTAGAATTGGAAAATTTAGGAAAGAATGGGAATTAATTTATCTTGGTTTTAATTATGAATAAAATTAAAATATTTTTTATAAAATGTAAGAATGTTTTTGATAGGATTTATCGCGGAGTTGTTAATATAGTGGGTTATTAGCAAACCGATTTTTATGGGACATTGGGTACAAAAATTGGTATCTAGATACTAAATATCCTACTAACGAAATTACATAGTAAATTGATTCTGATCTCAATATTTAATCGAAAGAATATTTAATGGAAAGCCTTGAATACTTGCAAATCATTTTTATCCTACTTATATTTATAAAAAAAAATCTCAAGTAATAGAAATCTCGGCCGCAGTCTCCAACTTTATTTCATTAAAACTCTAATCCTAAAATCATTCAAAGCATCTAAAATATCTAAAGTATAACATATATGTGTATATCATCTTTCTCCTCATTTATGATTCCCGAACTTTTTTCCTGCTACCATTTCCTAAAATTTACAGTATTATTTTTCTCCCCCGTTTTCATTAATTGGAAATATTCTTCCTGCTGCCATTGTCCAAAATTCACAGCAATACTTTTCTTCCCCTTTTTCGTTGATCATCCGCTTCATTAATCACTTTGCCCGTTTTTACCCCATTTGCACCCCTAAGATTCAGCGATTCGATGAGCTTCGCGAGGGGTCTGAAACGGTACGTCGATTTGTCCCACTTTTCGCCCTTTTATTTGACAAGGGAGGACTGCCTTTTAATCCCTTTAACCAGATCCACGGACTAGCGCGTCCCACGTGGATTGAAGGACACGTAGGAGGGATAATCGGGGTTAATTACAGGGAAACAATGTACGCGGGCGAGTATGGGTTTGACCAATGGTTTGTAACATTTCGCCAGAGGCATCAGATCTTCGAATAACCGAGCAAACAGATAAAATCGAATTACTTACCGATCACTGCAAACAATCGGATGATTATCGCGTATGGTATACTCAAGTTTTATTTCAAGTGATTTACTTGAGCTACCCTAAATTTTTATTTGGGTATACATTTTTATTAAGTACAGGATTTTTATAGGTATTTGTATTAGATACAGAAGCAGATTTAGGTATAAGCTAAGTAGGATATAGTTTAGGGCACTGGCTTTTAGGGAATATTTCGCCTTAGATTCTTTTGTACACAGCAAAAAATCATGCGATGTTAATTAATTTAACAATTGATCATCATGTATTGAACAAGTATGTATTATTGCATTATTTTATTAGCCTTTTCGCTACGGCACTCTGATATTTAAAAAGTTACAATACTATGAGGGGGAGGGAGTGTTTTCTTCGAAGTTAATTTAATTCTACTGAAAACGATAAATCTTCTTTGCAAATTGTATACATACATATTGAACTCTGCGGATTGAATAAGGATTATGCGATGGGTAATTTACCTAAATATTTAAGAGAGTTTAGAAAATACAGAGATATAAATATCGTAGCAAAATTAAGGCGCGGTAACTTTAATATTTTTAATCCGTACTGGTTACAAGCGGTGGATAAGCTGTCTTATGGTATTCTCAAACATCTTTTAAACGACTGCGTAGAAATTAAGGTTTGGAGAGACAAACTTAGGGAGGGCAAAATCTGGATTAAAGAAGATTGTAATGCGAGTATTGTTAAGTTCTTTACGCGGGTGGATAAGGTGAGTAGATTTAAGGCGTAGCAGACAATAGTTAATGAAACCAAAGGATATTTGTTCTAATCGTCGGCTGGATATTTGTGTATCCTTAGTTTTTAGTTTTTAGCGAGCATAGATAGACGCGTAAGCCTGGTATGGTGTGAGTGTAATCGATTACGGAAATTATGTAAACCGAATCCATTTCTGGGCCACTGTGCTGAAAGTAAAGCTAATAAATGTGCAAATGCCATAAACAGGAACCTCGTTAGAATTTTATTATGAAAATTTCCATGGGAAGATTAAAGTTACGTTACATATAAAATTTCGAATAAAAATCCCTCTTCTGTAAGTTTGCATTGGGAAAATCAAGCATCGGTGAAATATAATTTCACGTAACATCGGAAGATCTACGATCTTTTCTCTTGAAAAATAAATTTTAAGACTCGGTAGGTACGCGTTTTCAGTAAAATACGAGAAAGAGAGACAGGGTGAAAGATCGTGCTTCTAGGAAGCACGATATAACATCGTGTCAAATCTGATTGGTTAGATAGGAGAGAATGTAAAAGCTGTGTCAGTGATAAGCCAGACCCTGACTCCAAAAGAGAACCCTTCTCTCTCTCTCTCTCTCTCTCTCTCTCTCTCTCTCTCTCTTTCTTGCCTGCTCTTCCCTTCTTTCCTCTTGCCTGTTGACTGACACTTGTTGCTAGAATGGTGCAATAACCTTTCAGTTTCAAAGCAGATCCCCTCGTGCATTGAAGATGCCTCTGTACCTATGACAGATGAAAAAAACACTCGAAGATCGTGAGCCTTTAAAGTCGTATGCGCAGACATCCACAGCTGTGTACAAAATTGACAACGTCACTTTGAGAAACATTTCGTTTACTACTCTCCCGTCCATAAATCATGCGGACACTTAATATATTTATAATAAAGAGGAATTAGAGTTACGGTGAGATAACGAAGCTGCTATTCAATTCAATCGTATCCTGTTTGCTTTGGAAACGTTTTACAATTTTGAGAAAAAGTAGCTTTATTGTACAAATTGAAACTTAGAACTGCGAAACATTTCAGAAAAGTAGCACACGATTGGATCGAGGATAACCGTTGTAAGATTAAAGCAGGAGCACATTGATATCACGTCACATGAAATCATGTGTTATTGCATAACTTCGTGTGACATTGGTAAAGTACGAGCGGATGAATTCCCGTTGCTTTAATAAAATGTTGGAAAAGACTTATAATTACGTGACACATGTGTATAACATAATACGTGACTTAACGTGACGTGATATTGATGTGTTCCTATCTTGAAATTTAAAAAAATTATTACACGTGTTTACGAAAATATTTTATTTCCAAATTCTAAAGAATTAAAGTACCTCCTTTTGTGTAACATTTATTTTTTACCATATAGGTATTTCAATATTCATATTAAATTTTACATTTATTGTAATCACTTTGTTAATACTGAACACATTTATACTAACTAATATTTAATACATTTTCTCGTGCATTCGAATACATATAATCTAGTCGACCTCCCTTCCAATATCCACTTTATTAAAACCACATCATTGATTTGGATAATATTATCTTTACTTATTTTTACCATCTATTTAAATATTAATATTCAGATTAAACTTCACCCGGCCATTTAAATGTATAATTTTATATTTACATTCTCTCTTTTGATTTCCGTGGTATTCAAGCACAGCTGTGTTTCGAATCATTATTTTTGCAACGCGTTACGACGATACATCGATTTCGGAATTTTATTATCAATCTTATCGATGGTCATTTTTGACAGACAAGACACGTGTCCGCCGTCATTGAAACGTGCCTCGCAAATTATCGGCCGGTGATATCAGGCTATAAATAAGGTCGCCTGAGGAGAGCTGACTGCGATTTCGCATTTGTTTCTTAAATTTTAACTTCTTCACGCGCAGATAGTAATATCTTTATGAAAAGCATAAGAGGCAATTGTGTTTTCGATCAAATTTTAGCTGTCCTGCAATCGTGTATATTAGGTTGTTGCATATGAAATGGTTTAGTATAGTAATGAATTATTTATATTTATTAATTCGTATCAAGTTTATTAGTTGCTAATAGAATAAGAATAATTAGGAATTATTATAACTAAAATACGGATGTTTATGCAAATTCATAGTTTTACAAACATAATTAAAGGAACAAGACCAAAATAGAGGTTCATTACACCTCTTAAATAAAATCTACATTGCATATTTGATATATTTCTATGTATTATACGTTCTGATCGCCTCTTTACATATTTAATGTCTCCATAAATTTGTAAAGATCCGCAGTTTAATTATAACATTCTTCCGTCAGTTTAAAATTCTTATTGCGTTATTCAATCAATCGTGACATGATAAAGTATAGGTAATACTATTTAACGTCGGTGTATTATCTAATTTTAAATTACGTTTGTTTCGATGCGATTAGTAGCATTTTCGTTTATCTTCAGTCACGATCACGAAACAGATTTAAGCATTAATATGCAACATTACGATATTACGTGGTTGTTTATCAGATGATCGATGCTCAGGTACGTGTAATAAGTCAAATTGTAAACATCACATGCAGTTACGTAAGATTCCCCTTAATTTCAATTCAATTTCCGCTCAAAGTTTCCAATTTCAGTAATTGACCCTCTCTGTCGAAAGATAGCAACTTTATTGCTCCTAAAAAGTCGAACTCTTAAAAAGAAGAAAGAAAGCAATTCACAAATACACGCAAACGTTTTATAACATCCCAAGAAATTATCGTGCCACAACGACGATAATAATCTGGTTGCCATCTTATCAAGATTATGGCAGCCGACAAGTTTTTTTTCTTCATCTTTTCATTCATAATGAAGTATCTAATTATACGGATTCTTCATACGGGTAATTCCACTGAACACAATTAACAGTAAACGTAATCCATCTGCTTTGCAGTTCCTTCGGAAGATTCACGCGTGCAAACGTGAACATGATTTTATATATAGATTCACAAGAGTGGGAATAAATATAGATTTCTAGTGGAATGGTAAAACAGCACCCATTAGCACCCTTTCATGATTCAGCGTGACCCAGTTGCGCGCCATTTTCTTTCCTTTTCGCCCTGAAATGGCAATTCTTGTCGAACATGAATCTTTATTCACCGTGACTTCCTCCTTTTTCATTCACTTTCATACCCCTCATAATATTGCGTTTTTTTTTGTTTTAATAATGCGAATTTTAACGAAGGAAATAGCGGTTGAAAAATTCTCGAAGGAGAAATATGAAAGTGGCTACAAAAAAGTATTCATACACCCCACTGTATTTATTCTGGTATTTAAATGCTAATTAATTGGAGTCGAATATATTAATTTTCCCATCATTTAATTGTGACGTTAAGCCATTATAAAAATTCGCTGTTAAATCTAACTGAAATGTAGAATCTAATCAAAGAACGACTTATTAGAAAATTGAGATATGTCTGGATATTTTTTCTCCTATTAGTTGTTTCGGCCACTATAGTAATTTCTGTAATAGTTCCTCCAATCTGAAGAGCTCATTCCATGCTAATTTACGGCATCATAGCTGGCCTAATGTTAAGAGTTGTGATTTTTGAAATCTACGCATCAAAACGTACTGAATTACGTAAAAATATCTGAATAGTTGATTCGTCTTCGGGACGAAAATACACGTTTCAATTATCTGTATTACTGTGTTAATCAATCAATCAATCAATAATCAAAAACTCCTTTTTAACGGTAGCATAGCGACTTAAACGAAAACTGGCACCTCCGTTGAGACATTTGTAAACAAGCAATTTGTAAAAATCAATGGATCTCAATCTTTCTGATCCTCAGCTATTAAGATACGCAAGATCTTTATTCCGTTTATCAGCGATCGCTAAAAGTGGAATAGAAACGAGGATTTTCCAAAAATCTGTACTTATGTACGTATGTTGTTGACGAATTTAAAATAGATTAAAAATAGATTTATTATATAGGAGCAATAAAGATAATCGTGGTTGTCCCTCTAAATGTGTATCTAAATATGTGTACTCATTAAACTTGCCTTCTTATTTTCCGTATTTCGAACGATAATTATCTCTGAAACGTCTTGTACTGTAGTTTCTAATCTCTGCAGAGCGATATTTAAGTTAATCCATGATATCATTATGTTTCTTTAAATTCTTCCGTCTTGCATCAGTTTCGAATTAGTTGTATTTCTATTAATTCACTCAATTTATTATTAATACATTTTATTTTTTTATTTTGAATGAAGAAGGTAACTATATGATAATATTACATTATTTTATAAATTTCTGCATACATATTGTATACTTAATTCCTCTAAATTTTAATAAACTGTTCGTGTATTATTTATGTTTCTCTTCGAAATTATAGTAACAAGTAAATCGTGAATTTTTAAGCAAATTCAAAAGCTAACGAGTTATTATATACAATTTTTTATTGTATTTCAAAATTTTCTTTAAGGCATTATTTAATGAAAAATAATACAATAATAAGGACCGAGTTTTTTAAGATATAGTAATATTACTTTTCATTAAATAATGCCTTAATGAAAACATTGAAATTGATTTTCTCGAAGTAAAATTTTGAATTTTTCCATCAAATGCCTCAATTGTATTTTAATATATTTATTAAATATCTTTTAATATGTTTTAATATTTCTCAATATTTACTATCTCATTTATAAAGTAACTTCATAGTCAACAGTATCTCTAATACTTGTAAAAGATAGTATTAAAAGATAGTACATAAATATATTTTAATATATTTATTCCTATATAATTTAAATAATAACTTCACAGTTGACAGTGTTTCTAATATCTACCTGTAAAAAAATAATATATTTCGTTTTTTCTTTCTTTCTTAAATTTGCTCCTAAACGATGACCAATTGAAATGTTAGGAAATAACTGTGTAGTAATAGCTGACAGAACTTGTAATGTTGGCAAAAAATAGCTTATTTTTGCTAACATTCTCCGTTTTTTTCTTCCTTTCAATTTATTATGAATGGGAATCAAAGTGCAAGAAAGAAGATACAATATAGTAATATAGTGGTTGTATACACGTGGTCTTTTCATTGACAACATCGATCAAACTTTTCCTTTCCCTTATCGCGTTTGCTGGCGAGTCACAAGCTATGCGTGATGAAAATCACGTGAACATTATCGGGAACTCTACGGAGACCTTTGAACGATTTCAATAGACAAACGATCCATTGCTAGTATGTACTACTACTAATGTTCATTCAACATTCCCAAGTTCGATGAGATGCCTTTTGTCACCCGATTTTTTAAGTGTAGGCAAATTTAAGAATTGAGGGAAATTAAAGGCAAGATGTAACAACAGCCGAGTCGACCGAGGTCGGGACCTCGGGTTTATGATGCGGGCGTGACCATTGGCTAAATTTTTGGGGAGTGATAGCCGCATCAAAAACCCTGTCCCCGTGCGAAATACAGGATGGCGACGGTACGGGGTGCAAACTTCCCCCACCGGAGTCTGTTCTAGAAGGGGACATAGAAAGACGTGGGTGGAGCTATGGAGAGGGGTTAGAATGGGAAAAGGAAGGGTGTTGCGTTTCGTGCTGGGCGTGCTAGTGGACTCATCAGTAAGGCTACCTAGCAGGCTTTGCGTTAGACGTTGGAATATTGGAAGGAAGGTTAAAGGCAGTATATACAGTGTTGCCTTGGATATTGACCGAGGTTCGGGACCTAATCTGGCCAAAGTTGAAGGGAGGTACATCTTTCAGGAAATCCTGAGTGTCTCCTTGTTCATAGAGAACGAGCGAGATAGAGATATACAGCAGGGCTCATCGACATTCCACGGTAGGTGTAAAAACATGTACTTGGCCACCGGGACAGTTCCGAAGCCAGTTCCAAGAACTGGTGGGGATAGCGACCGGCCCATATCCAAGGCAAATCCCCGGCCAATATCCAAGGCAGTACTGTATATGGACGAGGTAGTTGGAGCGAATGCTTTCGAGAAAGTCCTATTTCGTATGTCCCTCTAGTGGTAGGTGCAGGAGAGCCGCCACAACGTGCTTTCGGGAAACACCTAATTGGCGGAGGCGAAAAACGCCTATTCTCCGGAAAGGGATTAAAACCCGATACGCGAGCGAAAAAGAGAAGTTGTTGAGAATAGTTTTGGAATAGAGAACATCAGATTCTTAGCCTGTGTATGCCTGGTTATGTGTTTGTTTTATTTTGAACTGTCATGTACGAATCCATCTTAGATAATACCTTTTTAAATATATTCAATAGTGATTGAATACCACTTAAAATGGTACGTCACTGCAGCTTTGCGTTGTCCAAGTGAAATATGCAAGTGCAAAACATCTAAAACAAAAACTGTTCTTCTAACGAGAGAAAGAGAAAAGATAAAAATTCTATGCTTAACGCAACAAGTCAGATGCCTTAAATGATGAGTTAGTTAGATCAAGAACAAGTTTCTAAAATACTGTTTAGTAAATCAGGGTTTGAATTAAATTGTTAAAACCTTCAATGAGTTCTAATTTAACATTTATTTTATCGCTTTTAACTTTTCTATTGTAAGAAAACAGTTGTAAATCCACTGAAACTCTTATCACATATGTACGTTTATACGTAAACAGGAAATAAGAAAAAAATTGTATAAACTTTTACATTTTACTTGAAAGAACCTGTTAAAGAGTAAATGTCCTTCAGTATTTTTATTAATCAAATACAATATAAATGTTAAAATTCAACTTTTATAACAGACTTAAAGTGTTGATGTAAGAAATTAACTTAAAGCAGAAAAGAAATCATTTAAAAGATAAAAGTTTACCAAATAACTTTTATTTATAAAAGTCTACAGATTCATTCAAGCCTTACTAATAATTAACAATTTTTTTTAGACGTTCTCATGTTTTCGGTTTATATTGCAAATATTCTCTTCTGATGCATTATTATATTGTTATCTCAGCTCGTTAATTGATTTCGTATGAAATGGTTGAAGATACTGTTTACTCTAGAGACAAAAACCTCTTCTGTTCCATTCGTTTATCGAATTTAAGTTACTTAAATTTCATGGAAACGTTCTATCGAATAATTAGTATTGAAGTAAATAGATTAGGGGATTAACAGTATTTCATAAGTAAAGTGAGGACATAAATGTTCCCCGATAAAGTTATTTAAAAATAGTTTATCTTAAGGAACGTTACAAATGATTCTCTCGGAATTCTATCCGTATCGACGTACTATCATCTTGTCAATAAATTTATAGATGCAATAACAATGCATGACATCATACTTCATAATTAATTTCCCCAATACATTTCCTCCCATATTAGTTATCGCGAAGAAATCACTCGACAAGGATGAATCGAAATGTAATAAAAAGACGCTTAACCCTTTGTCTTATGATTATTTTATTACCTACGTATGCTAACAATTGACCATTAATCATATATCATGTCGCTTACAAATCATTTGAATGTTATATGCAATATTTGTTTAATATCATCCAATCTTGTAACACAAGGCCAAAATTGGTATTCAAGTTAAGCTTCATCCTCAATACAAGTAAATCGCCGATTATCCGAATTAATTGAGGGACAAATATGTTCAGATGTAATCAGTCTGAAAGAATCAAATTCTTGATTACATTATAAATCAAATAGAAATTAAGCAATCTTCAAATATAAATAGTTTTTACGTAAAAGTAAATTAAATGTTTTTAGGTACTGCTGAGTTACGGATTACCTCTAATAAAAATATGGTTAACATGTATTTTTATTTTCCCTGTCTCTCTCTCTCTCTTTCTCTCTTTTTAAGGGACCTAATATTTTCTTTTGCTCCCGGGACCTCAACCGACCTTAATCCGCTACTGGATATAGTTGAACATAGTTAAGTAATCAAAATTCGGATAATCGACGTTCTACAGTTTCATTAAACTTGTGCCTTAATTCATAACACGAGGTCAGCTCGTTATTGCATAGCAAAGGGTTAAGAGTTAATCCTGCCGCAGTACTTGGGTCTTTTTCGACCCAAGGAATCGATCAAATACTTCAATTACAAGTAAATCCAGTAAAACTAAGTCGTGATCAACATTTCACGCTTGTTTTTCGCCGATTCTTTTCTCTCTCGGTCGACCGGATACCGCTTATCTACTTGCTGCTTGTTCGTGTCACCGTTTAAACATACACGTGGCAATCGTGTTATCTCAGTCGAAACTGTTAACTGGTAAGTTAAAAACAACAATCAGGACAAGTCTGTCGGTCGCTTAACCCTCATCCATTGTTAATTTTTACATTTCAAAGGGGTATTTAGAGGGGTCAAAATATACATAGATTTTCTTTTATTGCACTTTCTTAAAGTACAGCAGCTTGAGCATTTTTTCCTAAAATATTTATTATTATTTTTAAGATTCGACTCCATTCTCTTTCGAAGTTCTCGAGTAGGGTAGATGTATCACGTACTGCCCTGTTAAGGTCATAGCGTAACTTTATTCAACTATTTTAGAAGGTCGTTAATTTAAAGATCGTTCCCGTTTGAAACATGATATTGCTCCACCGCTCTTTTATTTATGAATATTTTTTGTATGTTGAATGTAATGAATTCGTTACTACGATATTGAAAATATATAACAAAAACCAATGTCCCTATTACTGTCACATGAAAAGTTTTTATTTAAATAAAGACACGTTTTACATATATTAGCACGTCAATTTGTGTATAACAGATATAAGATGTATAGTAAACGTATCATACTTTACTTTACGACACGTTAAATACTTGCTAATTACATTGGTCACGTTTTTATGTTCAACGGTACATTTACCTACTAATATTTCGTTTTTAGATATTAAACATAAACGAATATGCAATGTCTATGCGCTGTTATGTACATCGAAGTTCAAATTTAGTATAAAAATTTGTTTACTTACGATTCGTCGCACATTATTTCTCTATTAAATAAACAAATTAAAGTGACAGTTATAGGAACACTGACAGTAGGTGGAACATTTACCCTAACAGTGCCGTGGGGTTTATCACAGTCATCTTACCAGAAGGCACCCTTTCCTTCCCCCCTCCATGGCCAAATCCTCAAGAACAGAAACCCTATTCTTTTTAGCAACGCAACGTTGAACTGCTTACTATCTCCCTCTAACCTCTACAACTTATTTTCAATGGTCGATGGCTGAAGGACACAATGTGGTTATCAGTCATCTCCTGGTTTCTGACTTTACCTGGTGTTGAAAGAACGTATTGGGTTGAACGGAAAGTTCGTGCCGAATTTTATATTGAAGTGGTATAGTCGAATATGCATAGTAAGAGTATCACTAAATAAAATTTAATTTGTGACGTGTTAATAAATAGGCCTTTCAAATGAAACCTTTTCAGGTAAGTTTGAACCCCCTAATCCTATTGTTAGAGTAATTACAGGCGGTAACGTAATTTATAGTTTAAGCTTCGTTTTCTTTTATCTCGTGCGTAAAAAGTTGTATGAAAAATCGGAGATGCTTTGTGCACTGACATATACATGTTGACATTTTTTCAGATTTTGTAATCACAGAACCGACGTTTACAAAATTTCGAAAAGTCAATTCTTTATTGAAGTTTCCACGTGGCTGTGTTTATATTATTATAATTAGTTTTATAGTTACAATAGAAGCATTTTGCTACCCCAAAGGTCTTTTTTAAACTAAACTTAAACAGCTAACTTAAGGTATATTTAGATCTAATTGTTGCATATTTAAAAAGTAGTGCCACAAGATGGCAAACACATAGTAAAAAGATTTATGCACAATTATATGAATGTTATTATTAAATTTTGTTTAACAAATGGTGCAAACTTTCTTTCCAACCTAATATTTGAATTCAATGGAATAACGAAGTTATAACGATTTCAAGAAAACGGTGCACACTTTAACCCTTTCACAGTTTAGTACGAGAGAGTCTCGGGCAAGCTGTCGAATACGATACTATAAATTTCACAAGTTGTATCCAATTTCTTAAGTTGTATTATACGTAACATAATTATTAAGGTACGTTACACATGAGTAGGTAAAATTACGTATTTCTTGTATCGGGCAATCGAACAACAACAAATGTTGCAATAAATTATTCTACGTCATTTCATTGCACTGCGAAGGGGTTAAACACGTTTTCCTAAAAATCGTGTCTTTCAAACTGGCTGCCATGATGTCTTAGTGCTTGAAATTTTGCACGCTTGTGAAGTAAATGTTCGTTTTATCCTCCGTACGAAAATTATACCTATATATTTAAACATTTACAGTAGTTTTCCTCTTAGCATCCGAAGGAAATAACTCATTTTTCTACCTTTTCAATACACGGCGAATCTTATCAATTCACGCAATTTATCTTCCCCTGCTAACGAGAACCAGCACCAGCAGCCTCCTATCTCTACAAACATTTTTATCGAACGGAATGGGAAAAAAAAGGTTCCAAAGGCTGTGTTTACGCGGCGGCAGAGAAATGGTTAGATACACATCGAAACGCAGGTCGATGGAAAGTTGTAAAGCGCGGAAGCGGTCTGTGCGTGACCACGAGCAGCTAGATCGCAAACAAGGACATCGTGGCCAACAATACGCTCAATGTCGGCTGTCGACGCGGATGCTCGCCGATTAACCTTAGCTCTTTGAAAGAAACTCGCGATTACCAGCCGTATCACCGGCCGTGTAACGTGTTACTGCACGCTAGTCACTGTGCGCGATACTCATTGCCTATCGCGATTTTTTTCTTCCTCTTTCTTCCCTGTTTTCCTCAGATGCCTTATCGAATCGAATGCCGACTTATCGGACAACAAATAACCGAGCATCGCCCGAGCGGTGTCAATGGAGATTTCCAGTGATCAAACTGAGTTTCTGGAATTTTTCTCACATGTGGCGAATATTTGTATTTCGTTAATATCATATAAATATACAGATGGGCCTCCTACAACGTGGTAGATACGTTCGTTGAAAATACGTTATAGAATTATGGCATTGTAGGAAAATTTCCACATTTCCTAAACCGCGTTGTAAAAGTACCGCGTTGTAGAAAAATTTCCGCATTTTTCCAACCGTATTGTAACGAAACTGCGTTGTAAAAGTACCACGTTGTAGGAGGCCCACCTGTATATTTATATGTAAGTAATTAAAATAAATACGCTCGTTACTTTCGGAACAGATCTGGCGTATAAAAATTTGCACAATAGCAAAACTGTTGGTAAAAGTCGATACCCGGACACCCACGCGTCTTTGCACAGTTGATTCGCTGTCTGTTCTAGAAAAAAGATAAAAGTTGCCAGGAAATGGTTAGCAGAGGAAGCATAATAAAAGTGTGGAATAAAAGTTATCGTAGACGAAACGGAAGATAATAACGAGGTAATTCGTAACTATGTTCGATAAGGTAAAAGGCTTCGTGTGAAGGAACTTTGAACTTCATCCACCTACGCGAGCTATTATGACACGGAGGATGCTGGTTTTCAAAGGTCCTTCGCGTATCGAAAGTTCCTTCGGTATATACACTTGGAAGGATTACTTTCATTTCCTTTTACAGTCGTTAGACGCGTACTTTTTAAAGTAACGTGACCTTAAGCTTCTCTCCGCAGCGATCGATCTTGAAAGTGTTAAATAATGAATGGAATTGAATGGTTGCTGTTAATGGAGTAATATTTCTTGGGTTATTTACATAGATATTCAGTGACTCAAAGTAATAGCACCGATTCACATAAACGACTCGAAGTTTTTGTAATGTGTTACTTCATTGGTATTTCAATATGGGAGCCTTGTATTATCCTGCAGCAGAGGTAAAATTTGTTTCTATTAATAAACAGATGTAGACTAGATGTCACAATAACCGACACATTAATTCGTTTATTTAATAGCAATGTAACGTATGAAGAATCGTAAATAACCAAATTTTTATACTAAATTCGGGCTTTGGTTTACGTAACGACACCTAGACGTTGTACATTCGTTTACACTTATTATTTAAAACGAAATATTAGGTGGTAATTATGCTGTTGAACATTAAAACGTGACCAATGTAATTAGAAATTATAGGACGTGTCATAATTCAGTAAAAGTGATATGTTTACTGCACATTTTACATCTGTTACACAAACTGACGTGCTGATATATGTATAATAAAAATTCTTTCTATTCAAATGACAACTTTTCAAGTAACCGTAATAGAGACATTGGATTTTGTTGTACATTTTCAATTAAATTCAATTTAATTCATTATATTCAACTTATAAAAAAAAGAAACGATCTTTAGATTAAATAAATTAACGAAAAAAGAACGATCTTTAGATTTAATAATTTTGTAAAATGGTTGAATAAAGTTACGCGACAAGCTTAAAACGAGAAAAATGAAGATGATGCATAACATTTAGGTGATTTCGTTCGGCGTCATACTTTCATGTTTGCATCCAGTTTTGACTACTTTCCCCGTCGTTTCGTAACGAAGTTTTTTTTTAAAGTTGCAGAGATCTGATCGCGAGACAGGGGAATCCAGCTGTGTTTTCCCCTTGGCCAGTTGTATACGTCCACGTAGTATCCGCTTCCTCTGTGGTTAGAATAAAATAAAAATAAAATCCAATCTCTTCCTCTTATCTCTCGCGACCACACGTCCCGATCGAAACAATGTGTTTCAATCGTGAAAGCTACAGAGTTGCATTTCAAATTGCACTTTGATCGATGTTCTTTGGATCCTTTCCCACCCTCGGCTCGTAATCTGCGCAAATTGATCCAAACTATCGACGCCGAACGAAATCGTAGAGACGCAATCCGTCGCGTCTCGTCGTCCATGACAGGCTAATGACACAGCTATGACTGGTTACCACAGCAGACACCGATATTTATACGTGCATTTCAGATGCACACACGCGAATACATGGGTGCATTGGCTACCCACGGGTCTCTCGTTGAACCCACGCTAGCACCGTGCTACGGGCGCCAGGTTTCTGCGATGCACAATCGATTGTTCTGCTGCTGCATTGATCCGGAAGATACGTATGCACGGAGAATACGTGTTATCCGGTATTCCAAGCAACTTTGGTTAACGTTGTTTGAATTTGAATAGGCTTAACTCGCGTTATATGGGTTTGAACTATTCCAAGTGGAGCTGTTCTGCTTTGAGTTGCTTCATCTTGTGTTATTATTCGCCAAACAAATTCCATTTCGTAGTTGTTCTACTTTGAATAGCTCCAGTTCACGATATTCCGATACGGAGAATTCACATTTGCGATACTATGCTTTGGTTAGCTGCCATTTAGGATTGAAGCAATTCTAAGTGGTATTCTTTGGATTTGAGTAGGCTTAACTCGCGTTATACGGGTTTGAACTATTCCAAGTGGCGCTGCCTTGCTTTGAATAGCTTCAGTTCACGATATTCTGTGCCGAAGAGTCTACACTTGCGATACTGCGTTTTGGTTAGATTAAATTCAAGATCGAAGCAATTTCAACTAGTGCTGCTTGGATTTTAGCAAACATGACTCATGTTGTATGCGATTGAATTATTTCAAATAGCATTGTTCTGCTTTGAATAGTTTCAATTGACAATATTCTGATCTAAAAAAGTCACATTTACGATACTATGTTTTGGTTAAGCTTTAATTAAAAATCGAAGCAATTTCAACTAATATTGCTTGGATTTTAGTAAACTTAATTCGCGTTATGTGGGTTTAAATTATTCAAAATAGCATTGTTCTGCATTGAATAGTTTCAGTTGACAATATTCTGATCTAAAAAAGTCACATTTACGGTACTACGTTTTGGTTAGCTTTCATTTGGGATCGAAGCAATTTCAACTTGCTTGGATTTGAGGAAGTCTAACTCGCGTTATATGAATTTCAACTGTTCCAACTAGCGCTGTTCTGCTTTGAATAGCTTCGATTGATACTCTTCTACTCGGAGTTCAATTCCCATGCATGTAAAACTCGTGTTATTCTGTTCAACGCAACTCCAGCTAAAGTTATTCAGGTTTAATCAAGTTTAATACATGTGCGATCAGTTCCAACTGAATTTGCTATTCTCTGTCTAGCTCCAACTTGTCTGACTTGTCTCTGACCAGATCTACTTTGTGAGATACCTAAATTTAATCCTAACTTCTATTTAATTTAAGTTGCATAGAACTTTGTTGTATTAATAATACAATTGTAATAGTATTGCAGGTGAGCAGATGTTTAATAACATTTAAATTATTTTATAGTTTTATTGAATGAAACAATTCAGCATATTAAGTGGAAAAATAAAGTACACTGTTGATAAACATGATTTAATGAATACTATTGAAGGCTAATTGTCACTAGTTAAGGCATTTGTGTGTAAATTTATTTTTAGTATCAAGTTCTTGATAATTAAAGGCCCTGCTTCAAAAAGTTCGTAACTTCATAATTTATAGATAGGATTAAATGTACAATAATAATAGAAAATAGATCGTAAAAATTGTAACGATGATTAAGCAAATGAATTTTGTGGTCATTTCATTATTCTCTGCTTCAAAATGAAGGCAACCCCATAATTTATCGGTACACTCTGTTTTACATTTATAACCCATCTACAAATTTAGATTTATTTCCGATTAGAGCGAAGATTAAATTTATTTTCACAAAAGTTCAACTCAATATAATAAAAATATCTAACAAAGTTATTCTTTATTGACAAACTGGCACAATACACGTTAAGGGAGAATAACTGTTTCA
Source organism: Eucera pruinosa (assembly GCA_028830335.1). Classification (NCBI taxonomy): domain Eukaryota; kingdom Metazoa; phylum Arthropoda; class Insecta; order Hymenoptera; family Apidae; genus Eucera; species Eucera pruinosa. The sequence continues at coordinate 6,966,456 of JAMYCR010000005.1, forward strand.
AACGATTATACACGTGATATCTCTGGTCGGTTTCATATTTATAACTAGCCTGCGGATTTTTGTGCATTTATGGGAAATTTAAATATGCAAGAAATTGGAAAACGAACACGATATGCAAAATTATACAAGATATCTAAAGTAAAATGCGTACGATTTTATTTAGAAGCTGAAACAAAAATTCAGATTTCATTCCTTTAATTTATGCAATAAAAACATGAATTTGCATGGAAATCCGCTGTCTATATATAATACGTGTAACGTAAAGCAACAAAAACCGGTGTTTAATAAGAAATTTGCCTCCCTTTCATAGAAAAGGTCTGACGTATTATTTGAGACTTACTCTGATTATATGTGCATTATGAGACAGTGTGTAGAATCAAATTGCGCAAAAATGTTATGAAAAACGAAAGAAAAGTGAACGTAAAAATCATCCTGCAATTTCTAGTACGGCGATGATCTAACAGCTGAATTTTGTGATCATTTTATTGTTCATTTAGCATATCTCTACACGATTTGTTTAAATAGCGTAAATGGAGTTATCACTTTACTGCAAAACCTTCAATTTGCTTAGAGGAATTAGAGATGAATTTTAGTTGGAACGTATTGATATATGTATGTTTGAGCGACTGTGAGTAGAAATTCGAATGGCTTATGCAGATTGCTTGCACACGGAGTTAGGTAAGCGTAAGAGTTTGTTTATGGAAACTTTCCATGTTAGTTGTCGAGTTGGATAAGGCATTGAGGTGTAAATTCCAACAAAGTTGCATGGGAATAATTATGGAACAGATATTAATGGTGAGGTAATTGATGCTGATGCATCATTTGCAATTTATGCTGTACTTGATTATCGAAAACACGGATTGCTTGAGACAAAACGCTGTTATAAACGCTGCTTCTTTGTTGCGTTAAGTGTTCTTCGTTTCATCTGCAAACAATTACTGATCGCCACGGTGCATTGCAATTAACAGGAAGAATATAATGCACACGAGTCAACGGAAAAGCTTTCATTATAAGTGTCCCCTTTTAAAAGTATCTTTCTTTCATAATAAGATACACAATATCACAGGGGCATACAAGTTTCACGGATAAAAGGAGCAACGCGAGCGATGATAAAATTATTTAAAAACAATTTATCGCCGGGCATCGTAAGAATAATACTCTGAGCATTCTACTTATATCGTATTATCGTTTTGTCGACAACCTTGTAGCAAATAACCGAGCGTAATTTCGTAATAATAATTAATTGCATGGGTGCAGCTTTCAGTAGCTAAGTATAATTCAATGCAGACGAATTGGAGCACAAAAGATCTCAATTTAATGCTTATTCGTGTGCATATATCCACGAAAAGTAGCGTAGTTTCAAGAAACTGCAATGCAAACGAAACTTATCCTGCGACAATCCCAAACAATTCGCAGCCTTCGTAAATTATCAACTAAATTCGTTTTGTTTGCGCCCTTGGCAAACCTTACATTCCTCGAAAGTTAAATACGAAGGTTTATTCTCGTCCTCCGGTCTACATTATAATTCTAATTAAATCCCACTGTAAAATAAATAATGCTGAAAATTGAAAAGGGCATACGGTGCACGTGATGTGCAAAAATATATCAAACACTCATTTTAAAGTACTAATTATTGTATCTGGTAATGCATTACTTCAACTTTGTTCATAAAAGTCTAAATTTGCATAAAGATCTTCAGTCTACTCATTACTTATCTCATTTATTCCATTATTTTCATTCAGCTCTTCAAAAAAAAAAAAAAAAAAAAATGATCACTTGCATAAAACCCTTGATTATTTGAAGGTAAGTCTTATTAAGTAATGAATTCTACTTACCGTATTCTCAAATCTCTAAAATTGTTACTCCATTAAAAAGAAATCAAACAAAATTCCACTCTTTGCTTAAATCCTTGCATTGCAATCTTGCACAGAATTTTCAACCATAAATAACTCTGATATAATTAGACTGCGGATTTTTATGCACTTTATGGGGAATTTAGTTATAATATTTGTGGGGTGAAACAACCCCCTCCTAAGAACCCTTCCAATAAAAAGAAGTTTTCTGAAGAAACAAAAAACAATTTTCATTTTTATGTTAAATTATTTCACTGTTAGTTTAAATTTGTAATTTATAACAAACATTACTTTCGTTCAGCATATTTCAATTATACGTCAGAAATCTAACAGCTCATAGATACACATTGGTGTGTAAAAGTTGAAGTACCATCAACATGTTTGACAATAAACGTTGAAATAAAAGTGATAGCCCATAATTAGATCGCATCCTCTACAGTGTCTACAAAAGCTATTTGCGTGTCCCTGTATTTATTCTCGCATTTAAGTCTTATCCCTTTGCGCTTCGTTGGCGCTGATATGGTCACACACGTAAATATCTTCTAACGATTAAAGTTTAAGTTTCGTCATGTATCTTCACTAATTAGATTTTCATTTCTCTTAAAGCATCTCCTCTACTTGCCTGTGTATTTAAATCTCCCAGAGACGCGCAAAAAATCCGTAGACCCCTAATAACACTTAACTCCAATACCAGTAGCAGTATATGTACCGCCGAAACAAGTACACACATTGACAGTATAACAAACTCTATTCGACCACCCCCGTAAAACCATAAAATTACCGCTGCAATCCTTCACAGTGTTCAGTAAATTTTCCTATTGCCGCCGTTTCATGCCACAAGTCGATTGCTCGAAATTGGCCGATATTCGTCGACACGGGATTCGAATCGTGTGGTTTCAGTTCGATCGCCTCTTGGACCACGTAATTGATTCAAAATCGCGGCGATATTCGAGTCTATCCACGGGGACTACTACGGGTTATTTCCCTATTCAGTAAGGAGGGAATGGTATATACTACGTCGTCGTGTCGTCGGTTTTCAGATGACGCGTAGGAAGAGGCGCGTGAGTTGTTGCCTGGCAACCGAATGACCCAGATCTGTTGCCCTCTTGCTAACGTTGCTCAGGGCGTCTGGTTGTCGCGGCAGGGCGGTAGGGTTGAAGGTTGAACGAGTTGGGGTGCGTTCGAGAGGAAACAGGAGCAACTGGATAGAATAATATTAAGCCCCATGGAAAGTTTTTGCAACATCATTCCACTGCCATTATTGTATCGGGGATTTTACTCATCTATGGTGTTAGGGTATTCGTTCACTGGAATGACCTCAACAGGATTACGAATATGAATGATCGATTCTGAATCGATCGTTTTGCAGCGATTTTCGATTTTTCTTAACGGATTCTTGGATGTCCGATTCTGGCAATGAAAATCTTCACTGTTACTTTGAATTTGTAATTTGTTGCATACATTACTTTTGTTCAACACATTTCAATTCTACGTCAGATAGCTAACACGTTATAGATATACATTGATACGTAAACGGTTAGGTGTCTTCTTCAACAGGTTAGGCAATAAACGCTGAAATAAAAGTGATAGCCCATATTTGGACTTCCCTTACACATTACGTTATTCTATTAACGCCTTAAATGGTTATGTCGTTTACGTATATGCGTCATGATCAATATGAATACACAGTGGGAATGGCATATAAATTTTCATTATGAGAATTCTAGTGTATGCAAAAAGATAACCGCCATATATGTACATGTAGAGGAAAAAGTTGTTCTAAATTTTATCGTTTGTAATACATATATCCAAGAATCGATAAAATCGGTGGGTAGACCAAACTTCTAAATAATTACCCAAAGGAAAAAGAGAGCTCGATACCTGTTGCTGAAACAATGTATTCCTGTCGTATAACATTGCAAGCGACGATAATCGCCCCTGTTTATCAACTCTGATAAGGCAAACGCGTCAGTTGTCGATAGTATAGGTAGATAGATGAACCAAGGATGGTCATCATTCATAACGTCAAAGTAACGTCGAAATTCGAAGGTCGGCCGTTAATTTTTTCCCAACACTCGTCATTGCTGGGAAATTATTAGCCGTAAAGTGGCAGTAGGCGTGAGCGACATTGTTCTCTAGGAAACTAATAACGTCGACCGTTTGGACGAACAACGTCAACTTGTATATGTAAATGGAGAACTTTATCGTGCTTCTGACGTACGGAATGTCGCTTTAACGATTCTTAGAATGTACACACAATATCAGAGATATCCTGACAAATTTGTTTGTTTTCGTGATAAATGAGCACTTCGTTTTCGAGAGATTGTAGGGTGATTAAGGACCGTGGATCGCAATTAGCAGCTCTAACATTTTCCTTACTCAATGTGTAACTAGATTATCGCATATCGAATTATTATAAAATATCTGGTTCGAAATGTTTCGATTGAAAAATGTGGGAAAATGAAAGCACGTCTTTCCAAAAAGAATGTTTTGCAATGAAAGTATTTCGATGGTTTAATGCACACATGTTGTATTTATGTCCACTTTTAGCGATTTTGAGAGAAATAGGTTCAAAGGTTTAGTGGTATTTTATAACTGAATAAACACTTTTTGTTGCATGTATGATGTTATACGTATGAAACATATACTATAAATTTGCTATAAATGCATAAATATGTTTCATTGATGTTGTCTATAGGTGCCTTGCTGCGATTAAATTTAGTAATCCAATATTATTAACGTTCATAAATATCTGGAAATTGTTTTTGGCACTTTAAAACATATAAATTTCCGAAAAATACTTCTTAAACTCAATACAATTTAATATTTAAACAATTTCTCCAAACTCTTCGAGCAAAAGATGAAAAGTCTCGCGTTTTACAGAATCGCATGCCTTTGGTATTTTAATTTCTTAATGTTAATGCAAATAATGCGAATATTTATGCAAATTCATGTTTTTATAGGAAATATGAAAGAAATGTGATTTAAATAGGAAGTTGTTTCACCCTCCAAGTACTATAATTTACAACTTATGTTCAGTAGCTTCTGTATTTTGAATACTATATTTGCTTTCTGCGCCTTTTTACATATTCAACAGTTCTACAAATGCACAAAATAAAAATCCGCAGTCTAATCACAAAATGGTTACCACAGAATTTAATTAAGTTTTAGTCTACCATTGGTCGTGGTGAAAGGGTTAATATGTTACAGCGAAAAGGTTAACGCAATTCATTTACGATCTACAATAGAATTTTGCAATTTCATTAAGTTAATAAACTTGCGTGGCTATTAATTAATTTCCACGTGGATTCGTAAATGATGATCGTTCCATGAGATCAGTGTCAGTCATTGTTGTCATTGGTATGACATTTACATATCACACGGAGGGCTGTCATTACGCCATTGTTATTACGTGAATGGACGTTTATTGTCAATTTCTGGCTCACCGCTTGCCTGCAAGGTTCGTCGGTCATTGCCATTGAATGGGCCAACTGATTCAGATATATACCATCGTATTATCCCCTTAATACGCGATTCTAATCGTTCCAATGGATTATAATCATTACCAATAACCATCAGTGACTATTTACACTAAAATGCAGTAGCAGCTATAGAAATGATCATTAATCACTATAAAAATATCAGTATTCGTAATCTAACTCTCGTAAGAGAAACACTTGTTTCTATTATTAGATATGAAAGCATTAATTCCATTTAAAGAAGATATAATTCGTTGGATTAACTTTTCGCGATCGAAGTAATGGAATATTGTCGATGAAACTTTTCATTTTTATCATTCTTGTCGTGAGTCGAGAATTTGTTACGTGTGACATATTATTCCATATATATTCCATATTATTCCGTATATATTCGATTTAATATTTTAATGTTCTATTAATTGATGACAATATGATTTTTATATTTTAAGAAAGATTGTAACTCTAGTATGTAATTTACCGAAAAAGGCTGACGGTACCACGACTGATTTTCTTAGCTGCGATTAATAATTTAGGCAGATTTATCTAGAATATCGATAAATAATTGACGATGCTCATCATTGTTCCAATAGGCCAACATTTTCCTAAAGCCATCAGCTTTTTCATTCGATATTCAGTTGTCAATCTTCGGGAATTGTAGTACCGTTTACTTTATTTTGCCTGCATTTATTCCCTTCTCGTAAACGTTAATGGTTTTCCAATCTTCCTCTTCATTTAGACGAGATGCGATTACGTTCGTTGATACAGTTAGCGTCATTTAGGAAACTGATCGTGTAACATACATCCCACACTAGATACGAAATGCTAAAAAACTGTATTAATTACTCTGGTAACACTTCCTCCCTTTTTTTTACTAATATTGCCACTTATACAAGCGTCGTTTTTATGGAAAAAGTTTTTTTTGTAAAAGCAAATAACTCTTTCATCCTTTTTTATTTCCACTCTTCGATTCATGTAAGTATAATTCATGGATATTGTAAGTAACAATTCATTGAGCCTACAACTTCCGGATTGAAAAAGAATGTGAAAGCTATGCGACAGTATAACGACCGCAAAGAGTTAAGCAGCGATGCAATTTCATTAAAAATTACTCGTTCTTCATCCAATTCCATTGGATGGATGCACAGACATTGACTTGTAGATAGATCGATCGAAATTGCCTGGTAACAAGTGTTGGCCAAATAAATTAGTATTCGATCAGGTGCGTCTGTGCTTCGTAGAAGACGTTATCGTTAATCATTTGATAATTGACGTTATCGGTGATTATCGGCAATATAATTATTTGCACGAGTGGTGGAAAAGGTTAATTGATCTCACGTGTGTTGATAATTGACTGTAAGAAAATTAATATCTAATGCACGTACATATATGTACATATGTAAGTACATGGATGTATCAGGTCAGTCTATAAATTTGAGTATATTCGCCTTATGTGTCAATACGTTATAACTTATTTTGAACAAAAATACATATAATGAATTTGCAAACAGTAGAATGACAATTGTACAATTGTAAAGGAAGTGGTCCAAATATGGACTAGGGTCTAAATTTGGGCCAGTTAAAGTATAGGGTTTATTAAGTGCTGCCCCGCGTTAGGAACGGCGCAGAACTACGACTAAAGAACAAATAAAGTTGTACTGAAGAAATAGTAACCATCATTCGTTGTATTAACGTGTCCTGTTGCAAACGGTGTCATTGTAACAAATTTCGCGATCGTAAAAGTTTTCATAGGTATGTACATATATTTCATTGTCCTAATAATTATGCGTTAAAGTAAAATTTAATTTGCTAAGAGCACTATATTGCTAACATTGAGAGCTTTTATGCCCACTTTTACTAAAAAGAACAGTTTTCTGAAAAAAAAACAAAAAAACAATAGTTTTCATTCTTATGTTAAAGTACTTTAATGTGTGTCCCATATGTGTACCACACTTTCAAAAATGAAAATATTATATTTACTGTTACTTTAAATTTGTAATTTGTAGCAAATGTTATTCTTGTTCAACATATTTCAATTCTACATCAGAAAGCTAGCATGTTATAGATATGAATTGATACGTAGGATATCTTCGACAGGTTAGGCAATAAACGTTAAAATAAAAGGAAAGTGGTAGTCGATATTTGGACCACTTCCTCTAACCAGTTAATGTAATCATTACACCACAGCGAACGTTACAACGATGCATGTCACGGTAGACCGACCGATTTTGCCGGTCTACAAATTGCTAATAATTTTGAAGAACCCTGTACAATCTATAATTTATAAATTGCCGTCATTCCGAGTCTCGATGCGAATCGGCGCAGGATTTCGTCATCGATCGCGCATCGAAAGCGCATATTTATTTGTGCCTAACCTCTTTTCTACCTTCTAGCGATTGCTATCCATTTTTGTCGGCGTTTGCCAATAATTTTGAAGCGCCTTGTACAATGTATGGTCTATAAATTGGCGCCATTTGGAATCGTAACGCAAATCGGCGCATGATTTCGTCACTGCTCGGTGCTCGCGTACATCGAAACCGTATTCGTCCACGTCGAACGTTCGATCTCGTCCAAAAATACCTTCAGCTGCGGGTTCAGACGCACGTGGTAACGGTGTGGCACACCGGTGTGTTGCTCTTGACATTATACCAGCCGCATCATCCGCGATTCACCAGCTATTGGCTCGCCTTTTCTACTGACTTAACACCACCTCAAGGCGTTTTCGTAACGGACATACGTAACGCGTCTCGACGAAACTGTACTAATTTCGTGGGAAGAATGCGAACGAACGTAATTGAGCAACCGTGGAAGTAGAAAGTCTCCGTACCAGGTTGAAACTTTTCGGGAGATCGTTTTCCTGATAATAATATATAATAAAACCGTTCGATCGATTCACCTCGTCCGTTGTTAATTAATGCTGCCTCGTAATTCCTTCCGAGAGTCGGAGCGATTTTTAAACGATAAGTCGCCTACGGTGCGCGTTAGAAACGCGATTTAGATGTTCTTGTCTTCGGATGGACGTTTACGATCACCGGTTTCACCGATTAAAGCCAGGGAACGTAAATTATGTTGGGAGTTCCGCGACGATTTACGACTTCACCATGGACTTCGCTCTTTAGGTAGTTCTCTGGCCACCTCTTTAATCGATCTTGATCGAAGACAATAGAAACTGGAAGAGATCGGTATCGATACAAATTGTTGTTGTGGTTGGCCTCTAGGATTCCGGATCTAAATTTCTTGAACACACTTCCGGATGTATTTTTTTATAGCTGGGATTGTATAGAAGTGAAAATCGATTGCAAATCAGTTGCAAATAGGTTTGATGCTTAATCTTGTTCACTCTTATGTCGATTCAAACTTGAAGTTTTTAATCTTCGATTGGTATGACGTCGCACAGTGCTGCTTCTAACTGGACAAAATTATTATAGAACAACTATGGTTGTTTGTGACTTAATAATTACAATCTCGTTGTCCAAATATAATTTTTTTCTAGTGGTAGGGGATTGGAGTTGAAAACTGTAACATAAAAGCTATTCTTTTCCTTCAATTTCGTTACTTATTGGTTTGAAAGGATGGAAGGTAAATCTTCGAAAGTGAGATGTTTCAGGATTATTGTTACATATTTGTAAAAAAATGAAAGAGACGAGATATATTATTTAGAACCGTTCATTTCGGCATGTCTATTAAAAATATTCAAATTAGTTAGGATTATACGTTCTGAAAAAAATCTTTTTAGTCCAGCTGGAATCAATATTTTTATCACTGTTCGTCGTATCAATTATAATATACAGTAAGAGTCAAAAGTAAGTATTGGTATACTTCACAAAAATGAAATTGGGTGAAATTAAAGGATAATTAAAGTCTGATTACAATATTAGTTTGGCTAAAAGGTTTTGTCGTTTCTTTACAACTTGGCGTTAGTATTACTATACGTAAGTTAATATACCAGTAACTCGGAAAAGACAAATAAGATCTGGAAGTAGACATTTGAAATTATGATTTGAAGAAAGATTGTAAATATGATGTTTATCAGGCTTAACATTATCTTAAAATGGAAGGAAATAGGATGGATTTTCGACAAGATATGTTATATTATTACTGTAAACGTAACAATGCAACACAAACGAAGAAAAAATATACGTGTATAATTATAGTATAAAATAATCTCACAACAGTTTTAGAGCATTTGATGAATTTCATAAATCACTGTAATTAAATAGTGGATGTTTATGGATAAAATTTATTTGTATATAGAAAAAAGAGAACAGCAAATGGAAAGCTAAACAGAAATTTAGTTTGCGTCGCAAGTATTTGTCAGCTGACTATTAATTCCATTATTTGCAAAAGTTATTTGTAATAGGTATTTTATCTTCCACAATTTTTTACATAATATATTCGCATAAAGTTGCTCGGGCTAGATGTAACATAGTTTTTTCTTACCAAGTTGTTAAATGTTAAGATACCATTATTGCTATTTTTAAATGAAAAAGATAAATTGCAAAGAATATTCCTCGTCTTCCTGCAAAAGAACGCTTCTAATTTAAAACGAATCAGCGGTGAAAGGATTCTCCAGTGAATCATGTACGAGCAATCTCAAGAGACTGGTCGCAAAACGCGATAATATTTCCATTTCTCGGCTCTTCTGGTTCAATCACGTGGCAAAGCAACGATGAACGAACGATGGTACGCGTAGCACATTATGATGAAAATCAATCGATTTGGTAAGCTTGCAGAGCTGCACAAAATAGATATTTAGTATATTAAAAGAAAGAAGAATATTAATATGAATATTTGGACACCGATTTGGATATGATTGTAAATTTATGCTCTGAATTTTAAGGAAATATGCAGGAAAATAGATATTAATTAAAATTATACTTTCAATTGCATTATTAACTTTTACTTTGCTGCGTGTGCTGAATTATATAGGAATAACACGTTTGTTTTTTATTTCTATTACACACGGCAATGCACTGGATTTAGTTTTGCTGTTTGGTTCAAAAACCATGAGTAATACATTTAAGCAATTCAAACGTTCTTTAACATTTTTATATGTGGTTTAATAAATAGTATTGTATTACTCGAAGGGAGCGTTACAAATTTTTTCAATTGAAGCTTCTATAAACTGTAGATTTGAAATGTGGTATATAAAATGCATTTTCGAACGTGTCAAACATTATTTTATAAGGACAAACACACACGGATTGTACCTAGTACAAAGTGTCGCATGAATGTGTAGTAATATTAAAAATAATTATAATAATTAAGTAATTAAAACATTGTGTAAGATTTGTATATATCGTTTCATAAACAGTATTTTATGTTCAAAGGGTGCATTATAAAGTCTTTCAATTAGAATTTTCATAAGCTGTTGACTGAAAATGTGGTTTTTAAGTATAAAATGCATTTATGTACATGAAGAAAAATTATTTTATAAGGAAAAACACATACGCAAAATCTACCTAATATATTATTAAAGCGTTGAGTGAATCGATAGTGGTATTATAAAATTATTCTGCTAATATTTGGTCCGAGTTTTGCAAAATTGGTACACTTCACCCCTAACGGTTAATTAACTCCTTAATAGACGAACTTAATTATCCTGTTTACGTATACTACCATCAACTTCTTGTCCAATTAATTCTATGAAAGATCAAACTAAAATTAAATATATTAAAGATATTATTAAAGATATATTATTATCGATTATTAAGGATATCATTATAATTAGTAGGTGTTCCAACGAATAATTCACTGTTTTTTTTTAATGAGTTAACAAATTTATTTGATCAAAAATTCAAATAGGCACCTGTAATTCCCTCGAAAAATGACGACGAGCATTACAGAATAACAACAATTACATATGAAGTAGAATAAGTACCTGATTTTGTTCAAAATAAATACTGGTTTGAATACAGATGGTGAATTATTCATTGGTACATCTAATATTATACGTATATTATTAAAAAAATAAAGTATCATTTTTTTATCAATAGTAATGTAATTATCACAAAATTTAAATGTGCGTGAAATTAAGATTAAGGCATTGAAACATTTCAGATATTATGAGAGGTATATTATTATTGATTATCAATAATATCACTATAATTATTTTTTTTAATTTATGTACGAGAGAATTTATCGTGAGTTTGCGTTAAATAAAGACATGAAACAATACTTTACGTAAGAAAGGTATTATATTATATTAGGAGTATAAACAAAACGATAATTATAAAAATATTTTTGTATTCACTTTATAAAAACTGCAATTGAAAAGTCTATTAATAGTAGACTTTTAAGTTTAACTCGTAAGTTTAATTGTAATTTAATAATAAGCTTTCCGTACATAGAGTGTTAAAAAAATCAGAATATAACTTTTGTTGTCGTTAACAGTAAAATAATTGCCACCAGATTAACCTGGACGTTTCGTTTCTCAATACATATTTAATATCAGGGAATTAATTGGAAAGAAATTTTGATTTTGCGAGTACAATGATTCTATATTGTTAGAATATATTTCCGTGATCAATTGTATTGGTATTTGAAATGGCTATTTTCCACAGTTCTGGTTGGAAGCATTTTGCTGAAGTGTTGAGGGCGTGCCGCAAAGAGGGGAATCGATCGGCGATATCGTTTCATACGGACGCGGACGGTCGCGTAATTGCATACCAGGTGGCAGTCTACGATAAATCCCACGAGATGTGCCGTTTAATTATTTAACGGTCCTTATCGATCTCCGTACACCAAAGCCGATATGGCAAGGCCACCAGCTGTTTCGTTCCTCTCGGTTCGCGACATTACGAAATCCGCGGCCCGCATTCTTTTCTGGTTAGCCTAACGCGTTAAACGTTCCTTTCTTCCAGACCAATGACTTCTCCTACGTTTCACCTTCTTGCAATTCCCCACTTATTTCAAAGCTAATTGACCATACAATACTACCTTTAGGCACGATTTTTTGGTTGGCGAAGCATCAAATATTATACTGGCATCTTTAGAATTGAACGTGACTTTTGTGACGCTTAAATTCGTCACATTCTAAAATGTGACTGTTGCGTATATATGGTAAAATATTCGTGAGTGTCTAGTTTAGGAGTGCAAAATTAAAATGTTAAGGGAAAGTATTATCGCGAGTTTTACTGTATCCATAATAGTCGATTTTTTGTAATGAGATTGTAGATATTGGAATGATAAAACGCGATAAAAAAGTTCAATGTATAGGGTATGCTAATAATAATGTTACAATCGACAATAGGCTAATTTCATATAAAGAATTAATTTGGAAATATAGAATAATATTTTTTCATACGAAATTTTGTTTTGAAAAATATTAAATCAAAACTAAATTGAATTAAATCAAATTTGTGGTGTATTTTAAAAATAAATTTTAAATTATTCTAAACGTTTAAAGCTACAAAATAGTGGAAAAAATTGGGCGATTTTTTTGTAAATTCCCAATAGAGTAACGTAACTTACTCGCTTACAGCAAATTCATCGAAACTTTCGCGCGCACCTAATATTTTTGTGAAACGCAGGATTTAGCACAGAATAAAGGTCGAATCTTGCGGAATCCTTCGTGGAACGGTTTCCATGACACGATTGGTGTTTCACCGATCGAATTCGCCTTTCGATAGTGAAACGGAGACAATTTTAAGACTCGTTCCTTTAACAATTCGTTCGAGCGAGTAGATAATGGCGCCAACGTGAATGTAGTCAACCTTGTGCGTTACCTACCACACCCTGCGAAGTGCTCGATGTAAAACTCGAGAGGTCGGTTTTCACCAGTTTCGAAGTGTGGAAGGTCGCAAGTGACAGGAAAATCGATTTTTTTCCCCTTCATTCTGCTACCGGTTTCGTTATCATTTTTCCCCTATTCTTTTCCTTTTTTTTCTTTTCTACGAACCCGCAGAACGGAACCTATTCAATCTATGTTAACCCATATATCGCTTACTTTGAGTCAGTTATGACGGAATTCAGATGGACTTTACGCGATTATGCTTGGAAGCTTTCAATGGTAGATAAATCTTCTAAATCTTATCGCGAAATAAAATATTGACAAACGCACGCGGCGGCGCGGCGTTGAGAATTCACACAGTACGAGGATACTGTGTTCATGTTTAATTAATGGGTTTACGGGTGAGCGTGCAACGCGAATGATTAGGATCTTTTAGTCCATTGTTATCGGAGGTGCTACGCGTTGGTGGTCTTTCGAGATCTTTTGGAAAATCTTTCGGCTCTCTTTAAACGGTAATACAAAGACTCAAGTATTTTAACGCTTCAGAATTTTTATTTTTTGAATTCTAAGATTAAAGCATTTCAAGGGTTTAACGATTCAAAAATTCGAAGATTTAAGTATTCAAAGATTAAAGATTCGAAGACTTAAGCATATAATGATTCAAAGGTTCAAATACTCAAAGATCCAAAGGTCGAAGATTTAAAGATTTAAAGATTTAAAGGTTTAAAGGTTTAAAAATTCACAGATTCAACGATTCAGTGATATAAAGCTTAAAAATTAGAATGTCAAACCACAATGTTCTAAGTCTTTGAGGTTCAAAACTACAAAACTTCATATTCCAAATTCTTTCAAAGATCCAAGACTTTTTAATACTTCAGAATTTAAAAATATCTACGCTTCATTCTTGAAAGCTTCAAGATTTCAAACCTTCAAAACATCTCAAAATTGCAAAGCTTGACATTTTAACATTTCGAACCGCTGCATTTAAATATCTAACTTTAAACTATAAAAAATCGCAATTAACCTTTTTACTAAATTTTCACTTGCTCGTGTTTCACTTAGCTATTCACTGCTTTCGCACTATTTGGCATCAAAGCTATTTAACTATTTTACTTAATCTTTATTTAACCCTTAGCTATTATTGTCGGTCTGTGAGACCGCCAATAATAATTATTTATTCTTCTCTCATTTATTTTTTGCACGATTTACGAGTTTATCACTGTGAATACTTTTCAATTGCAAAGTAACGTTCAATAACTGAACTCGAATGTGAAAAATAGAGATAAATTTGTGGCGGCTCTCCTGCACCCACCACTAGAGGGACATACGAAATAGGACTTTCTCGAATGCACTCGCTCCAACCACCTCGTCCATATATATACCGCCTTTATCCTTCCTTTCAATAGCCCAGTGTCTAAGGCAGGGCCTGCTAGGTAGCCTTACTGATGAGTCTACTAGCAGGTCCAGGACGAAACGCAACACCCTTCCTTTTTCCTATCCTATCCCCTCTCCACAGCTCCACAAATGAATACGTATTAGCGGTCTTACAGACGTGAATTTTAATAGGTGTAGTAGTTAAGAGTTTAATAGTTCTTAATCTTACAGTTTGATAATACAGTTCCAGGTAAACTTAGAATTTGTTATAAATACCGTGTATATTTGTCGCGTTTAACTATATAACCTTTATTACGTGTCACACCTGCCGTTATAAGACAAGGGAATAACCCTTTGAGGACGACGGATACTGGAAAGCAAAAATTCAACGTAAAACTAAATTCTGTGGTGGCTATATTCTATGATTAATGAAAGAATGGCACGTTGCTTTCTTAAGAAGAACGTCTGAAACATTTTAGTAGTTCAATTTTAGACTGATAGTCCAGGGAATTAATTACGCAAGTAGTTTACGTTATTGTGCGTAAATGCATAGGTTAAATATCCCCCACGTAATTGCCACATTAAACTTATCGCGCAACTTCATTGAATTATTTCAGAAGTTATTTAACCTACGAATCGTTTCAGTTTGAAGCACTACATTAGTTAACCGCTCTTTTATTTATGAAGATTTTTTTATACGTTGTTATACGATGTAGTACGTACTACGTAATTGAAGATATACAACAAAGTCTAATGTTCGTCGTACTGTCATTTGAAAAGTTGATAATTAAATGGAAATGATTCTTACACATATTAGCAGTTCAGTTTATGTAACAGTTAACGGATAAATAGTATCACTATTATTGCATTATAAAACGTTCCATACTTTCTGTTAGCTGCGTTTTTTATACTCAAATGGCACATTCGCCTCCTAATATTTGTTTTTAAATATTAAATGTAAACAGATATTCAGTGTCTATTCGTTATTAAGCAAAAACCAAGTCCAAATCTAGTATTGAAATTTTTCTAGTCACGCGTCTTCGTACATTCGTTCGTTATTAAATAAACGAATTAGAATGACAGTTATAGGAACACTGACAGTACGTGGGACATTTACCCTAGTCAGTATGAGATACTGAAAGTCGTCGTCAGAGTTAATCGCAATGAAGCGTTCAAAAATAATCGCCTCTGATTTCTTCTCGAAATGCGGAAAGTGTGATCTCAGGGGCCATTAACGACGCACGTGCGGTTGTGAGGTCGTAGAAGCATCGTCTCTCGATGCATGTGTGCAAGCGCATAGTAATTTTGGCACGAGAACGATCGGGTGGAATCATGCCGTTCGCCAGTGAGATTGTGCGTGCACGGAAGAGGAGGAGTACAGAATGCACTCGTGACGATCGATCACGTGACACGTGCCCCGTATGAAGGAACCATAGCGGGAAGATAGAAGGCTATGCGACGCTGTGTGTTACGCTTGTGTGTATAATGCCGTGACGTGCATTTTTGGTCGCGGGCCGAGACACCACTTGGATACGCTTCAAAATTCACGGCGCTCCGTATTATGACGTATAATCGAGACGAGACTCATACCGATGTTGAGTCCCGTTTCAACCTTTTACGGACGGAACATAATAGCGTTGAACGAATTCAGGGACCTGCAGCAATAAGGAGGCAGTTCAACTTCTGGGTAATTTGAGTAGAGGATGTGTTGAAGATACCTAATCGTTTACATATCAATGTACTGTATCTATAACATGTTAGTTTTCTGATGTAGAATTGAAATATGTTGAACAAGAGTAACGTTTGCTACAAATTACAAATTTAAAGTAACAGTAAATATTATTTTCATTTCTGAAAGTGTGGTACAAAGGTGGGCCACACATGAAATGATCTAAAATAAAAATGACAATTATTGTCCTTTCTTCAGAAAACTGTTCCTTTTATTAAAAGTGGGTGAAAAAGGCTCTTAATGTTTGCAATATGGCAATATAGATAGTGAAAGGTACACTTTACTTTGAATTTCCTAAGAATTTTTATCGTTTATCCGCGAGTATAGTTATCACACGTGATATAAATTCCCCAAGTTTCATTATAATAACCGGATTCCACTGTATACCATTTTGCATAATTAAATGCATAAACAACGATAGCCTACTTGTGATCCTCTAATGTCGTATTCTTATTAATGTATTATCTGCGAATTTCTAAAGGAATTCACCCGTATTAATATTTCATACAACCTTTCGTGCAACCGTTCAATAATTCATACCGCTCTCGTTCGAATATTTCACCGGGAAATTCAATCTATCGTTGAACATTTTGCCATAAATTGATTCGTCGACGCCGAAGGACAACGCATCGACGCGGTCGAATTAATAGTCGCAGGCAATTGCAAAAACCTGCATACCAATCGCGCGGTTGGCGAAACGAAGATCGACCAGTGATGCGTGCGATCTTTCCGTTTCGCAAAAAACAGAAATAAACGAGGGTTCGGTAACCCTGGCACTTAATTTATCACCCGACGAGCCGTAGGTGGGCATGCTCGCGTGCGCGCCCAGCGAAAGTTGCAACTGTATTAGCAACAGGTGTCGTGCAACAGCCCGCAGTCATCGCACCACAGGTAAATCGATTTCTTTGGCTACTACCCACTACAACTTCCTTTCTTGCCCTATGATTTTTTCTCAATTTTATTGTGGTTAAAAATAATTCGAGTAGATATGTATTCAAGATCTAATAATAACTGGACTACGGATTTTTGTACGTTTAGAGTAGTGGATATATAGAAATTGTACCATTAGGTACCAATTTAAAACAGGGCTTGAAAAGGTTCCGAAATTAGCTATTTCAAAAGTTCTGGTCGAAACTGTTGTGAAGAACATTTATTCTGAATGACTGTTATGAAGAACCTAAAAATCGAACTACATATATCGGTTTAAGTTAAAGTTCTTGTATCAGTTCTCATATAAGTTCTGTAGCCGCTATTTTTTAGGTTCTATCTCTTCTGACACTGTTCCGAATATATATTGTTGTACTATTGCAACGAATAGCAAGTCATTTGTTTCACAATTGAAACGAAGCACAGATACGCAATAGTAAACTATTGTACAATTAAATTAAAGTCTAAAATAAAGATTGATATTTACAAAAAAAATTTAAAAGCAGGAAATATCAACGCGTTTACATTTAGTTGTATATTTCTATAATTTGTTAAATTCCCTACATACATATTTATGCTACTTAAATTTTAATTCCATTTAATTTAATTTATATCTCCAATTTAATTTAATGCAATTTTAAGAGATCAACCACTTTAGTATGCTTACGCAATGTTTACTAAATTGTACAGCTTGAAAGTTTTCATTAAAGCGATTCCGAAAATTCAAATACGATTATTTAACGCTATAGAGCACTCGATGAAAGCACATTAATTACTCGAACAGAACTCATTACATCTTCTGCAAACGAGTGGAACAGGTTAATACAGTTTGCCCTCAAATGCAATTATATTCGATCTTCCATGGTAAAGCTCTAAGAAGTCGATGGTTTCTCTTTCTTGGAAAACGAACCCGGTAACCGATAGCCAACAATGTGGATCATTAAAATAGATTACTATTGTTGCAACGAAGGCTGCCGCATTGAATATCTATGGGGGAATACAAACCGTGAATATGAAGTCGTTTTATAATCGGTTGAAGTGACTGAAAATGTTTTCATTCGCGTAATCTACCAAAACGTTTCCTGTGACCATTAACTTCCTTCCACTGGCAACGATTATCGTATTGAAATAACTGAAAGTTTCAATTAGTTGGACTCTCGTGATTGTATTAAACGACGCCGACTTAATTGTCTAAATTGGTTGGACGGCCGGCATTAAACATTTCCATTCCCCAGACAGATACAAAGGTCAGTTTATGGCGATTGCCATACTATTTCTCTTTCAATCGCTTCCTTTTGGTGAACGTGAAAAAGATACTTTAGCGCGTTTAGTTGGAATAATTGATATCGCATTACAACGAACATAGTTGCTGTTAAATTCTATCAGGTTGTTGCATATGCTATTGTAGGAATTATTTTAAGGTAAACCCCACGTGGATGGTTTAAAGGTGCAAGAAGGGAAGAAAACTCAGTTTGTGAATAAGTAATGGTGGATTATTAATAATAAAAATAACGTACTTACAATCTCACATAAAACTCTCTCTTTCTCTACTCACTACGTCCTCTCGCTCTCGACTCTCTTTTCGACTTTGTCACGCACGCTTTTCACGCATTCTCTACCCTCGCACGCATTCATTCTTTCTCATTCTGTCTCTGTTTTTCTCACTCATCCCAGCCATTCGTCTTTAGAACCCAAGCAGTCACGTTCACCCGAAACCTTGCGCGACCACACGTCAACTCAATCGCTCTATCCCAAACACTTCTTATTCGCGCCTCAGCCAATCTTATCTAAATACAACACCGTTCGCTCAGCACTCGCTCTAGTCAAAAAACATTTACACGACATTTTGTCTCCCACACTATTCTTTTAATTTTGCAAAATCAATAGATACTTTATTGAAATGATTTTGTATGATGCTTCCGCTTGTTACCATATCTTTTACTTTCGCACATCAAAGCGATTATTACGCGGTTAACAAATAAATTCTAAAATTTGAAATTCTAAGTTCTAAAATTGTTAATTATAATCAACCACATTAAAGAAGAACAAATTAACTGTAACGTAGATAAGCGTGTGTTGTAACCAAATTGTAAAAACTTTAGTGTTTGACGTTATAAATAATCGAAATACTTACGCACGTCTTTATGGAAGTCCAAACTGAGCAAATATACCACAAAAGCTAATGAAATTGGAGTTTGAAGAAGATTACAGAAACAAAGCAATAGTTAAACAATGACCAAACAAAATTTAAGATTAACAATAGATAGATGGAGGAGGGAAGCGATTTAATAAAGATATTATTTAATAAACTTTTGGTTTTTCGATTCGAAACTCGGCCCTTCTACAGTTAATAGTTTAGCAAAATAAAGAAGAAGTTCAGACAACTCTAAAATTGGTGATTTTTATAAATACATAATAATAAAACTAGTTACCTAATTGCTGGAGAAAAGTGGAAGAAATTAATTATCACGTAAATTCCAAGATAAACACTGTAATTACTATTTTTGTAAACTTTTGTTCGATTATTCATTTCTACACGGAGAGGATCTTTTACTGCGTTGCACGAGATGCTTCTGTACCTAAAGATACATAGATATACGCTTGTATGGCAAGTGCAAACACGATGTTCGATCGTTGTCTAACATTTTTGCTTTGTCTCATGGTTGTAACCAAAGCCTAACGTTGATTGGCGTGATACGATGCGCTCAAAGCGTACACGCTAGAGATGACAAGGGTTGAAAGGGGTTGCAATGTCTGATGTAGCTTATCATCAGCTTGATGTGGCCATCAACTATCAATATTTCGCTACACATACACCTATAAGGAATATCTTGGTAAATTTAATTTCTTCTTTATGAATGGTATAAGTAGATATTATAGTAATAAGGTAAAAGCAAAATTTTAGTAATTAAAATAAGTTTGAATAGATTCAGCAAGCTTCTATCAACAACTATTATGACTTCTGTAATATTTTTCAAAGTTTGTGTATATCTAATTGCAAGTCATTATTATGACTTATTTCGACAGACGACGTGTTCCGTTTTGAAGGTTTATTTTTCCAGTTTAGGACTTTTTATGCCAAAATCGTGTTGTCTGTTCACTAACTATCAGTATTTCAATGTGTTCTATAATAGTTCTAATTAACCCTGCTGCTTCATATCCCGAGTTAAATTAGTACAACAAAATTACGCGAATTTGATTGAAATTCCTTCTCTGCTTTAAAAGAAATATAAGTAATTTAAATCTAACTTATTTAGTGAAACACAACTTGTATTTAAAATATTAAATTACAAGTTTTAATTTAATATTCTACAATACATAGCATTCAACAATTCTAATTCGTAAGAACGAAACTGAATTTGTCAACATGTAAACACCGCTATTTCATATATAACAACCTAATATTTTGTATACTTTTACGTATTATGTGAATTTTGTTCTCGTTGGCTTATCGAAATTTCCCACAAGTGATAATAGAAGAAAGAATGTAAATTATTCGACAACATTTGTACGGACCGAATTCAATTTAGTGCAACACAGTAACGTAGGAAACAAGAGGGGCAACTTGTTTTGCAAATTGGACAGTGATTAAGCACGTCACATTGTTAATTACGAAATGCAACTAGCATTTCCCCTTTGCTCGTACATTTTCTTTGAAAACCTAGGTAACGCGGTTCTATAATTCCTACGAGCAGTCAACATTGTATCAATTAAGGAGAGCAACTAATTGGTTTAATTCTGTTGCCAAGAAAAGCAAAAGTTTCTCTTGCATAACTCTAATCTAGCTTTTCCTGCACCACTATGTATGGTAGATTCTTTTCATTGTGCAAGTGATTTACACTGCGCGTGTGCTTTTTCACGGTACACCTATTGGTAGATCGTAAATCTGATTTTGGTGTGCGGCTTTCCCAAGCTTGATTTATCCAGTAAAAACAAAGTTACAAAGGATTTTATTTCATCGAATAAAATATTTACTGATTTACTGTATTTCATTCTACTATTTGGCGTTTAGCTATTTGCTATATTTAATACTACTATCAGTATCCAACTATTTACTACATTTAACATTTATCGTTAGAATATTCACGAAGTTATAGCAGTTCAAAGACTGACCACTTTTCCATCAGAATTTTTTGATCCTCATGAGTGTATATGAATTTTTCTTCTAATTATTGTACACTATACTCTCTCAACGAAAATCTATAAGTATGCCATACTTAACCCTACTTATTGTTAGAAAGTCTATTGGAATTCTACAATAAAACAATTGCAAACTTTACTCTCTATTCAACCCGTTCTTTCCCCAATCGAAATACCCATTTTCACATTAATTACACTTCATTGGACTCGATAAATCGGTATACTTCACAACGTCCGAGAAAAACAAGCGCAAGCAAAATTAACTAATTCAACAGTTAATAGAAGTAGCAATTTCTTGCATGCTTCTCGTGTCCGAGTTCTCTTGTTCGCATCTCTCCTCGGAATTCCGACTCGTTCTCCATAAATATGTCCGAGGCAAGAGATTCCTACGTACACGCAATGGAACGATAATGATCGTACAGAACACAGGGAAAAATGAATTACCGTAGGAAGATGAAAGGGATAGCAGTGTCCACGGGAGAAAAATTGATTCCACTTTTCTCTTTTGAAATCTAAAGGAATTCTATCGATACATGCTGGCGTAATGGACGTATAGGATAAAGTTGCCTAACATGGGACCCATTTTTTTAAAAATCGTAACTTCCGATTAAGGACATTTTTCTTAAAAATAGATACACGTTTTGAAACTAAAATATGTACTCTTTTACAATCTAATGGAAAATGTGTGACGGCTCTCCTGCACCCACCACTAGAGGGACATACGAAATAGGACTTTCTCGAAAGCACTCGCTCCAACTACCTCGTCCCATATCTCCCCCTTCATCCCATATACTGATGAGTCCACTTGCAGGCCCGCGACGAAACGCAACACCCTTCCTTTTTCCTATCCTATCCCCTCTCTACAGCTCCACAAATGCATTAAAACAAAATCGGTTTCTTTGTAATGAAATAAGATGTAAATGTATGCAAATACACAGGCTTAAAAACTGGGTTCCTAACATGAGACCCAGTTTGTTTGTTCGTTCGTTTTTGATCCTGTAAAGTTGTTGATTCGAATATCCGAATTATCCGAATAATCAAAATATCTAGATCATTAAACCAGCCCTGATACTTACACCATTTATTTTTATATACAGTGACATACTTGAATTTTTCATAGAGTCGTTTTTTGATCAGGTCATGTGTTTCATTTCCATAGTAAATTTTTATAGTCGCATAATACTACCGTTAAACGATAGGGAGGTTAATATATTTGCCCCTAATTAATTAGCATTTAACTGTCAAAATAAATACAATGGTGTACAAATACTTTTTATATTACACGTTCGCAATATTTTTATAAGTATGCTAATTTTGTTACGATATATGCACGAATTGTAAGCAAAGCTCACGAGTTGAGTATGCATTCATAAACAGTGATATAAACTGGATGATGCGACTCTTGATATACAAAGTGAAGTGCGTTTCTAAATACTTAGGGAATTAAATAAATCTCTGCTTATGTTCTATTTTGTTCAGTTGTATTCATAACATTATGAATTTGCATTAAAAATCCGCAGTCCAATTATCGTTTATATTTCGTGTATTTTTGTAAATTCAGCAGTGAAAGGGTTAATTATCCTTATCATTGAAGTATTTTTATACAACCAGAGCAATTTTTGACTGCTGTACCGAAACGTAGAATCTAATTAAAAAACCTTTCACTGAAAAATGTGGGTGTGCCCAAATATTTTTTGCGATCACTATACATACGCAAGGTATGTAACTCAGTTTATATGTTCAACGTGACTAATTAACATACAAGCTCAACATCCATCAATCGGAATTAAAACAGTCCACATAAATTCCGTTGATGAACCTGATTTAGTTCGTTATACATTACGTACCAAAAGTGATACAATCTAGAAAGTAACTAAAAAAAAAAATATGTTTGGAAGGAACAGCTTTCAAGGCTGTGACCAAGCGCGTGCAGGATCTATCAAGCCCGAAATACATGAACGATGTCTTATAGGTCGTTACACGCGTCGCAGATTTACCGTAAGATGCAAATCCTGTCAGCTAATTTTTCAATAAGAACGTGATTAACCAGTTTGGGCCTCGTAGAAAGTGAATTAACATTCGAGCGAGATTAGCCGATCCAGATAGCATCGTTATTTTTAACGAGACCACTTTTCGAGAGCCAGACACAGTAGGTCTTTTGATTAGACTAGAGAACCAAACGAAGTCTCTGCGATAAAAAATAAAAGAGTAACAACGAGAATCTATTCAAGGATCGAATCAGACGCAGAAGCGATTATCTTTCCAGTGACAACGATTAAATCTTCGCGAGTTTATGCGATAGAGTCACGGTAATTAACGAGACGTATTCAATAGAAATCTTTTTCTGACGCATTCGTGGATAGACGCTGTAGGGACATTAGTGGTTCCGATAAAAAGTTGAAAACGTGTTGCTGGTTTCTTTTTTTGACCGTGGAATTTTTTCATTCTATCAACATAATCCTTTGGGTCTTCTACTGTGCCCAAACTATTAGGCAGCGAAAAACGCACATAATATGTAAAAATATACACAGTATAGGCAGATACTATAGTATTTAAGAGATGAAAGAATCATTTATTTATTTCTCCCTCCACGATTCTTAATTTTAAAAATATGAATTTGCATAAAAGTTCGCAGTAGCACTTTATGTCGAAAATAACATATTCGACTCCATAAGTTATAAAATTTTTTGACTGATATATTAAAATATACATCCATTGCGGTCCATATGAAACGTTAAGTTCTCAATTTTTGCCCACAACAGAACATAGGTTGCTCATCATTGATCTAATAAATGATTCGTTTTCCACGGTTAACAGGTTAAACTGTTTTCAGGCTACCAGCATTCCATTTATCTCCGTTGTACTCTTGAACTCCGAAGAGATTTATTACATCTTTCTGCACACAGTTAAATTTCTTTGTTATTAACGGTATATAATTGTAATTATTGCGGTACGCATGCGTCGCGCGGACATCTGTTTCGCGATATCGCCGGTTCGGGTTTGGAAGAAAAAAGGCAACTCGTACAATTTCCTAACGATATCCGTGAAAATACCATGTTTCGCGTCCACTGTACACAGTACACAGATACACGGCCGGTTGGTCGCTTATCACCGATTAAATTCTTGCGAATAGTGTGCGGCTAGAGCATAGTTGCGCAAGATTACATCGACCGGCACCGTAACGCTCGCGAACCGTTATCTTGCGCAAGTCATCGTGGATTGTGTGTTTTCGAATTGAAATTTTAGTGAAGCGAGATCTGAGCCAGCTTAACCCTTTCCAATTCTCCTTCACGAACAAATTAATAGCCGGTGTATAGATTTAGATTCTATTATCGATTCACCTGCTTCTGATTGGACCCCATTGTTCAGTAATGACTGATATGTGTTAATGGAGTATTTGCTGAAGTAGCGACAATAATTACCTGTTAAATTTAATTTATGTAACGGGCTTTTCGAACACGTATAATTTATTACGTAAGTGAGAGTTAATTATAATTGTATGGTTCGATGTGGAAAGCCAAACAAAAACTGTAGAATAGAATTTGATTGTTTAAAATTTCGTTTGAGAAGAAATGGAATAGAAATATTTGGGAGACAGTTGAATATTTCATTGTTTCACTTGATGAGTTTTCCAATATTATACGTGCATTATGTGTATTTGTTAATTAAACATATTATTTAAATAGCGTCAATTTTATTGTATCGTATAACAAACCTTAAACGAATTTTATCTATTTAAATCTACTATCATAAAACCCTAAGTTTTGCTAACCTTTAAACAAAATCAATGTAAATCTGCTATATCGTAAATAAAACGAAACGATCGTTTTCAATTGAATATTCCTATGAATCACACTTGAAAGTTGCGATTACTTACAATCTACTTATTTCCTTATACTTCTCCCTACGCAAGCATATGATCGATTTGTCGCAAGTCAATATGCATAAAGATCAGTTTATGGACAACGAGGATATGGCAGTGGGTGCATAGATAAAGTAGCCTTTGTTACGATAGAACGGAGGAGGAGAAACGGCGTAAATCCGACGATGGTGAAACACGCTCGATCAACTATAACGCGGGTCATTGATTTAGCTGGTCTCGCACCTATATCCGTGTAGCCGAGCTCGCTACCGTAGTTATGCATTATGCAGAACTTTTTTCCAACCCGCCGTGACTTTAGTCGGCGGGTGAAAAGAAAAAAAAACAACCGCAGCGTGTGTGTATATGTGTGTGTATGTCGCAAACGCTTTTATCGTTTGTTTTACGACAAGAATCGTGTCACATGAGAGATGGATAGACAATACCGATCAAAACTTTCGAGCATCTTTCGTTATTCTAAACAATAAGTACACTGTAAGGGTATGCAAAAGTTTTAGTCCCTCTTTTTAATTTCCTTCTATTTGTGTATAAGTACCTATTACAAAAGAATCTGTTTCTCTTTATTTTGTGTAACTTTTTCTTACCTTCCTGCCAAGTTTCGGATTCCATCGTGGAAGAATGAAATTGGTTCGAAGGCATTGAAGTCGTCAAACTGAGACTTAGTTTTACGTGCCGAGCTAACAGAATTAAGTATGACAAACTCGTGGATTTTAGTTGAAATAGTACAGTTCACTATAATTAGAATAACCTTCATTTTATGGTTCATGTCGAGAAAGGGGTGCAAAATTTGTAACTGTTTATTTTATAATTGCAATCGCTTTTTGACATTGACTTTATCATTAAATGTGATAAAGAATTATTCTTTGCGTCTTAAATGTTTCGTACAATATATTAATTAAGAGAATATAATATATTTTGCTTAACAGAAAGTTATGTATTTTGATTGATCGATAAATGACCTTTAAAATGAAAAATTGAATCCTAATAAGTAGACTGTGGATCTTTATGCAAATTCACATTTTTGTTAATAAGATTACTAGTAAGCAGAAACAATTATGTAATACTTAAACTGCGGGTTTTTATACAAATTCATATCTTTAACATGAAAAAAGGGAAAAAAATAATATCAAACTGAGCAAAAAATTATTTTGTGTTGCAGGTATTTATCAGCTGATCATCACCTATGCTACTGGCCAAAACACAACGCATTTCAATGAATGTAGTGATTAAGAGAAAAAGAAGAATTTAGAAATATGTTACCTATATTAAAACATTTCAATCAAAAATCTATGAAAACAACAAAAATTGCAGTTAGATAATATCTACAATATTACTTTTGATTTAATAAAATAATTAGCAAGAGGTTCAACATTAAAAGTTCTACACATTAAGACATTCTATGTGCATAGGTCACAAGCGCTTCATTCTCAACTTTACGTTCAAGCCATTTGCAATTTTCACTACAAAATGGGAACTCTGTCTTAGAATGATCATTTATTAACCCTTTGCGTTCCGAAACTTTTTTAATATGATCTAGCGGTAATTCTAGCTTGCTTCTCTGGTTCTTATGAGAATTTTGCTTTGTTTTGAAAGAAATGAGAATTGAACTGACGAAAATAAATTAAAATCTGAAATTTCGACTTTTGAAGAAAATGCGTGTCTCCATAGCAGCGCCATCGGAATGCAAAGGGTTAAAATAAACACCCTTGCTTTATTCTGTAGTACCTTTTAAACTTTACACATTTTTTCTTGCTAATTATAATTAGTTATGACCCATGTAGCGTGAACGTAAAGTCACCGAAAGTTGATTTGGCATGAAATGTATTAAGGCAATGAAGAAACTTCGTATATAAAATTAAATACTAATTGCAAAATTTTATTGATAGTAGAAGTGGTGAAACTGATCTGATAATCAAATTACAAATTAATTGAATTGGTCCAATAGAAATTCGATCGATAGTGGTCGAAATCTACCAGCTGTTGGGTTTCAGCTGTTGGACAGCACAGAGTGAAAGATTTCTGCGATCATGCAATTAAACAGTGGTTGCTAGCGGACGTGTTCGCCAGCGCGCGCGCAAGAAACCGCGACGCATATTGTGTTACAATTTCAAGCGATTCGCTTGATGAAAGGGATCGGTTTTTCGTATTATTAGAGGCTCGCTCGCGGCTTTGATCGATAACCCGATGGCCTTGAATAGACACCGGACTTTTCTAACGAAGTAAAAGTTGACTCCGGTCGTTGAGGCCAGCGTTGTAAGGATTTTAAGAGATTGCACGTCGCCGAAGGCACCTTCAATCCTATACATATTTATTCCTGCACGATCAATCCCAATACTTTCTAATACTCCGCCGATATTTGCCAATAAATCATTAAATCGTTAATTGGAAAACACTACACGTGTCTTTTACTAAAGAAAAAAGAATCGCAATCTTGTATTAGAAGAAGATAGCGCAAGTCTGATACAAAAGGAAGAGTAATAAAGCAAATTATAGTAATAAAAGTAATAAAAATGCATAGCAACGATAATAGTAAAAATAATAGAAATAATAAAACACCAAAAGAATAATGATAAAATAGAAATCATCGTATTACAGTATTACTGTAGATACTATTCGTAATTGCTAGACTTGAAATAATATTGAAAGTAGAATAAAAGTTGTAGTATTTGAAAGATGAAATAACCCTTTATTTAAATACTACTTCTTTAGTTTCATTTATAAATATATAAATTTACATAAAAATAAACCCATCAATTTGACGGATTTCAAATTTTACACTTAAAGTTACAGAGATTACAAATATTATTTTTCAGTAGAGTTTATGTTGACTTTAATTGATGCAATGGTAAGAATATATTATATTCTAGTTGAGATAATTTTACAATGAATATTTATAAACCTAGCGTTAAATATATTTTATTTCTCCTATTGTGGTTATTACTCTTCCTATATTTATTAAACTAGAAATTGCAAATTTAGAAGCTATCGAAACGCATGCAAAGTAGTAAAAGTAACGATTCCGAGTGTAGTTATATTACGAACCCGAGAAGCGTGATTGCCAGGCACGAGAGAGCCGCTCGTTGGTCGGTGAAAACGTTCGATTCATTTCGTTAAGAGACGGAAACGTGTTCCAAGAGGTACCATGGAAATACCCTGGAAAACGAGCAGCAATCTCGCTTCGTCTTGCACCCGGCCGCAATATATCCAAGGCCGCTCGAGGCCGATCGAGTGGCTCGAATTCGTCGATTCGCGGGTGCGGCAGACAGAAGGCACTCTTTCACTCTCTATTCGTCTCTTTCTTTCCTGTTAACGACCAATCGAGTTCTCCGTCGTTGCTCGTTCTCTCAGTCGCCTAGCCGCGAGTCTAGTCTCTGTCCTCCGACACCCTCGCTTTCTCTGTCTCCTTGTTTCTCTCTTACACACGTTCATTCAATAACTGCCTTTCACTCGATCGCGTATACACTTGCAGTATTCTGCTCACATCCTCTCTGTCCCACGCGCGTGCATTTCATTTAGCCCGGCTGTTTCTCTCTCGTTAACTTGTCTAGTAAGTTTCTTGTTCTATGTACCTGTGTTTTATTTGCTCCCTTTTTTTATTTAGGCAATTTCGCGTGGTTTCTTTTTTGGAGCGAAGGAATTTTCAGCGATAGTGGGAGTAGTTGGTGCAATATTAACACTTTCAGTGCTGTGGCAGCATATGTACGGTTAATTCTTAATGTGATACGCGGAGTTTATGAATTTGGCTGTTTTAAATCGATGAATAATCGGTATTTAATCCTTAGTAAATGTGGATTCCTGTGGATCCCTGTAAAATTAAATTCAGAAACTCGCTGATATCCAAAAATTACGTAGCATTCAAAGCGTTGACTCGTACAGCAAATTATTTATGGTTTAAGAGTCCAAGCAAGCTGAAGAGACATCGATCACAGAAGGACATAAATGAAAGATTTAAAACTTCCACAAGCGACTACTTCCTAAAGGTAGCAATTTCTTTTCCAGATGTTTATATCCATAGTATTCCTAATATCATCCTTAGCTTCTTCTACCGGAAGTGAACCTTCATACCAGACGTTACCAAACATTATTCCAACATGAGCTAATATTGGCTGGTTGCATAATAAACGTCGTTTTGGAGATGGAAGGTTACATCAAAGTGCAGTTTGTTTTATAATGAAAATTTTCAATCCAAGTTGAAATTATCTGAATTAATAAATTTTTATTATTGGAATACGAATCAATTGTCGAATGTCTTCTATTTATAAAATGTCTGAAAGAAGAACTGTATTGAAAAACGAAATTTACTATGCAGCAATCTAATATTGAATTGTAATATATATATATTCCTTTCGCTTTCTCAGAACGTTTCCGAAGTTCTAGGACTTCTACGCGAGAAAAACTCTTTAGTCACTGTAAAGATGGAAAAAGCAGATCGATCAAAGTGACACAGACCTAATTGATCGAACTTATTTTTAAATTTATAGGTAAATGATTTTAAAAGCATTAAATAACGTTTGAGAAATTTCATCCACTTATTATTCATTTATACTCAAATGTATATTTTAAAATAGTAGGCCATAAATTTGTTAAAATATCAACATCTTTGTCATAGATGTTAAAAAGCAGATTTATATGCAGATTCATATCTTTATAAATAAGTTTAAAGAAATAGTACCTAAAATGGAGATTGCTTCATTATTTAAGTATCATAATTTCCACTATACTTTACATATTTTATATAATTTTGTAAATTATATGCGTCAAACTCATTTTTGCACTTTTAAATTTCCAATAAATGCAGAAAAATCCGCAGTAATAATTACATGTAATGTTTAATGAATATTTAACGTGGCCGCACACTTTTGTAACTAACTGTACGTCGCAACCCAATATTAATCAGACCTGACAAATTTTTCTTTCAATTATTATACATACAAAATAGTTTCTGAAAACTTTTTCAGCAAAATTCAGAGATGGGCACGTTTTATTCGAATAACACTTCGAATAAATTCTTCGAATAACATAGCAGAATTTCAGGTCTTTGAATGAACTCTAAAGGCTGCTTAAAAAATGCAATTACAATATTTACCTTATAGAGACGAGGAAATTTTGTTACGTTTTTCATAATTTTCGTTTCTTTCTTGCATCAGATATATACAGCTTCATTCATACTTCTTCTTCGAAGATTATTCGAATAAAATGTTATTCGAAGTATTTATTCGAAATGTTATTCGAATAAAACTTTATTCGAATAATGCGTAACTCTAAGCGAAATCAAAGACCCATCAAACATATTACTAATCCTCCAGCGTACGATCGATTATCTAATTAATTGCTTTAGGTGATCGAGAATAATTCAACGAATCACAGGAACGTCGGAACGTTTTAGTCTCTTTCATTATTTTATTGCAAAGAATGCAGTCGGGTGCATAATATAATTATATTTTATACAAATACCCCGAGCTATTCGAGCAATTCGTAACTGTTGCGCTCCGTCTTTATCGGACGTTTAGCGCGGGGCACCGAGCGCGAACGTCCTTGACGGTCGCCGTGGCGACTGCGCAACACGGCACAGCGCAGCGTTGCGCGTCGTTGCGCTTGCGCGCACTCGATGCACTCGCCTCCTCCCCTTTGCTCCTTTTCTGTGTGACAGTGGCCCCCCCACTACGAGGCCCACCTTTATAGTCACGAACAACCCCACTTTTCTTTAACTATATATCGCGGTTGCCGCATATTACGTCATCGACACCTTCACTTTACTCCGGCCACGATGCTCCGCCATTCGTTGCTCTTTCGTTGCGCTTGCACGTTGCTCCTCGCACCATATTGTCGCTGCTGACATCATGGATTCTTTGCTATCGTTCGATTAACCTTTTTCTTCGTATCCTATAAAATCCACTATCAATTTTGGTAGATTACGGTGGAGGAAGATCTTATTGTACCCCCTTAACGACGATCTGTGCACTATAGGCGCTGCTTTCCTTTGATGGTGGTTAGTATAAAAGGAATAGTAATTACATATTTAGAAGAAAAAGTACTGTATACTGGCTACTATAGGACTTTATAGGGTGGTTATGAGTTAATCTCCATATTTTATGAATAGTAAACTAAATTGGTAGCATAATGGAGTGAATTTGTTGATATACTGAAAAAACTTTGATTCGCGTGAGTGGAACGGTAAACCGCACCATCGTTGAGGGATTAGAAAATATTTGGAACGGGTCTATGTGGATAATTTGTTTCTTTTATTGTTCATTTAACCCCTGCTGTATGATTTTTCTTGACTACAAATATTTGAATTTGTTATTCACTACTTTAACACTGGATGAAATACGAAATGCCGGAATTACTTAAAATAATTAGTTTGTATTGAACACTAGAACTACCGGCGTTTAACCATTTGACTGCCGCGCGATATTAGAGCGATCGTCGCCACCACAAATCATCATACTCATTTTTTTTTTTTTTTATTTTAACTAAAACAGGCATGTTCCTGTTACATTTAATATCTTTGGAGTAGATATAAGGAAAAATTAAATGCTACATCGCTACACTAAACAGTTAATACTAGGAACTAAAACAGACTTCAGTGAAAACCAATAAAAATTTGCACAAACAGAAACATTCGTGATTTATCTGAACGATTCTATTATATCTCTACGACTTCCTTTTCCTTTTCGCGAAAGCGTATAAAGGCAACTCCAAAGCAGATGACTTGTTAAGTAGCTACTGGAACGACCAGTTTTGCTAGTTTACGCGCGAACATCCTAACGAGAAGAATATACAATGCACACACATACACATATATGCTCGTTAGTCGGAAGAGAAACGTTAGGATGCAGCACATCTTCTGATTAATCGATCCGTCGATTGAAAATCTAAATGAAGTCTGGGAAAAGTCGACCTTCCCTCGGGAAACCAGCCGCCCGTGTGGAATATTGCAAGCTCGCGGTTGTTGCAATTAAGAATTACTTTTTGCCCTATGTTGGTAGGAACCTGAATACAATTTAACGATCTGCCAACACTTGGTGTATCAGAGAAAAGGTACACAAGAAATCGCGGTATTTCATACATTTTACAGAATTACGGACCGACAAGAAAGCAGCGACAAAAGCATTTCTTTCCTCAACGTTTCGATTAGTTTATATTTTTATATCTATCGCAATTTAACTACCTACTATCTTCAATATATAATATATATACTATCATCAATAAAGTAACGTTTTATTGATGACTGAATAATTTCAATCAAAGAACTTCCAAAATTCAATTCTTCAAAAACTGGGCTAGCTTAGAAAAATTCGACTATGAAACGACTCAAAAAATGCTACATTCTTATGTGCTTTAAACACTGACGAGAGGAAAGAACGATTAGTATTAAATAGACTTATGAACGATCACGCAATACAAACCCTTTGTAGACGGAACAAAATAATATTTAACAAATTTTCGTTCGATTATTAACCCTTTGAGAACAGGACTTATAGAATTCTTGTCCAATTATTAACAGCAGTGTCTGTTAACGATATTAATTTGAGTTTCTTGCTTTGAAACTAGACATGTGTTCAAAAAAATCAAACAAACTTAACGGCTATTTGTGACAACTGTCCGCAAGGAGTTAACATACTTTTCTTTAACCGGAAGAGTTTCTCGTCTAGTGCTCACATATTTAAGTGAGCTTGCGTACGGCGATAAACCTTCGTACGTTAAAGTAAATGATATTCGTGAAATTTATTTCTTCGTTTTCACTTTTTTTCTGGTTTCCCGATTTCTCCGGCCAGTTGCAAAAGCCAAGGAGGAATTCGAAACACGCGAATTCTTATGCGAGCATCGATGAATGACACGCGTCTTCGATGTAGCGCATCCGAGAATAGATAAACCGCGGCTTCCATTTAAAAGCACCGCAGACCAATACTATGACGTGAAAGTAACGATCTGATGCAGAGTCAATAACCTACGATAACTGTTTGACCTAAAAGTGTCTTTGGAACTTCACCGATGCATTTTTTCTTTCCCTTTGTATCAGCGTCAGAAGCTTTACGATCTGCGAATCGCTTGCGATTCGATTGATTTGCCCTGTGATAAATTAAAATGGAAGCCAGTGTTCAGTTCATAGAATTGCCTGATAATGGCGACCACTGTTTTCGCTGCGAATATTTTCTATGCCATTGGTTCCAATTTATTTCCATTAGTTTAGCATCTTTAAAAAATCTTTCAACTCAAAGGATTCCGCAACTTATGGAATATGATCGATTATTAAAACTTTATTGAAATAAGTCTTTGATGTATGTGTATTTTAAAATGTTAATCGAAGCTCAGAAATTAATCTTATTGCAGAACCTCAAACTTTGCAGGTGGATTTCAAGGAAAATTTTGTTTTGCACTGTAAATTTATAATAATTTCTGTCACGTTTGTGTGCGATAAGATTTGCGGCAATATGCAATCTATAATTTATTCAACGTTAACGTACATCTATCATATCAACAAGCAATATACATTTAATTAGATCCTACTTAAAAGTTGCAAACCTTAGTACATGCAAAGTATTAGAATTACTTTAATTTTAGGAATTTTTAAAGAACGTTTTACTAAATTATTCTATTTATTTTATAATTTTATGAAATACAAGAAAAATCAGTATTGTTACTCGCTAAAATAGAATAACCTTTTAAGTTTCCATTTATAAAATAGAAGATATTTATAAAATGGAAACTTTCGTTAATTTTAGGAATCTTTGGACAAAGTTTTATATACTTATTCTATTTATTTTTTATTTTCATGAAATTTAAGCAAGAATCAATTTTGTCATCCTCCAAAATAAGAAGACCTTTTCAGTTTCTATTTATAAAATTACAAGTCCCTCAACTAATACTTACCGAAAAATTTTCTAATTTTCTTGCTCTGAAATTTTCCAAGTTTTGTGTTAAATAATGAGAGTTTGTATATTCACGGTTTTATCATAAGCGCGATGATAAGACGCAAAATTTGACTTTCTATGCGAAGTTTTACAAATTTACGCTAAACTTTTTACGGCATATCGATTTCTTTTTAATTCCCACGCCAGCTAATTAAAAGGCAGCAGCGAATGCAATCTCCTTACACATTTTTCCATTTTTTATTAATATATCTGTACATGTACTTTTCTCTGTCTCTCTCCCCCTCGAGCCGATAAAGAAATTGTTGCAAACGCGCGTAGGTTCGACCTATGATAACTGGTTGCTGATATCAGTGAACGTTTATCATGCGTGAATATTATTCAAGAATATGTTATGTATGCATTACGCAAAAGACCAAATCAAAAAATTAGAAACAGGAGACGTATCTCATAAGGTTTCGCTGATCCCGTTGCTACCAGCCGTCTAGGGTTTTTTGACCGATTCGGTAATTGTACCGAATGAATAATAACCAAAGGCAGCATTCACATCGCTTCTGCATTTTCGTCATACATCATATCATCCAAATCTTCGAATTCCCAGCGCTTGAAATCCTCAAAGCGTTAAATTTTCAATGCTTCGAATTTCCAAACTTTTCAGTTCCCAATACTTTGAATTGCTAATGTTTAGAACTCACAATACTTCGAATTCTCAAAGTTTGGAATCTTCAATGCTTTGAATTACCAGAGTTCCGAATTCTCGAAATTGCGAATTTCTAAGGCATCAAATTTCCAACATTTCGAGTTCTCAGAGCGCAGAATTTCCAATGCTTTTTCAATTTGCAAAGTTTCCAATTTTGAATACTTTGAATACTCAAAGCTTGGAATACCCAAATAGGATCCCTAATGTTTTGAAATTCTGAAGTTTAATATTTCCTATGCTTTAAATTTCCGCCACATATGCAGCTCTCAAAGGTATATGAATGCTGCCGCATATGATGTGAATGCTACCTGCGGTCATTATCGATTTGGCAAAATTGTCGAATCGGTCAAGAAAAGTTCTTGCGTGAACGAGCTGTAATTCCTTTCTTGTGTTCGACAATCTTACTCCAAGAGTGTACCGACGACATCGCTACTTCTGTCGCATCTTAATTGTAGTAATTATCGTCTTCCTTTTTCCGCGTCGCCTACTAGATTTATACGAACTTCAACAGCGGAAGCGATAGATAACAGCTAGTAGAAATTTCCTGACCGACGAGCAATCGCCTGGAAAAGTAGGGCGGCAACTCTTCAAAACTTTCATCGTCCATATGGAAATATTCAGCTGATTGTGGAAAAATCATCCACTATAGACGTCTATAGAGTAGGATCGCTTCTAGAAGTCAGTGGAAACACTGCGAATATGTACATACATATGTGTACGCGCGCACAAACACGAACCGGAAACCGGCTTATTGCTGGATAAAAAACTATCGTGGGGATTTTTCGCGCGTAAAAAAGAAGGGACCGATGCCGTGTTTCTCACGCTTCGTTTATCGCTGAAAATCGCCACTGTTGTTACGTAATCGTGGCTACACGGCCAGATAACAATTGTGCAACTTATAAAATAAGAGTGTTTGGAGCACGCTACGCTTCGTCGTAGTATAATTGTGGAAAGCTCTATAATGTGCATGCCTCGGTATATTTATTATGAAAACTCTTTTCTGTTACCTTTATTGTCGTGTTCAAATAGAAAATAAGGGAAGGTTGGTCAAAACGGGGTAGTTTCAAATTTTGTCAAACTACTGTATTTTTATTGTATTTATTGTATTCAATTTTATAGCTTGTGCACGTGCCGCTATTTTATTGATAACAACATTAAGTCAATAGTTTTTGTTGCAAATCGAAATTCATTTAAACTGCTTCCAATAAAGATCTAACAATAAGTACTGGATGTTACTCCAGACGATCGGATTGTTAAAATTGTTACATTATAAACATTTTAGTCGCGGTACCATTGCAAACAGGTTGGTCACGCGACAAAAAGATTGAGAAACACCTTAGTAGTATATCATGAAATAATATACGAGCAAGTCAATCCTTGAGTTAACAGTCAACCTTATCTACAGTGTGTGACGTTCGAAACAGTATAGTAGCTTGCACAAAGATACTATACTCAATGTACAGTTCCTCACGAAAGTTTACATACACGTTCCAAATTTGAAATATTTGCATATTTTAAGACATATTTTGCAATAATAAAAGTAGCACGAGGACCTGTTCATAAAACACATTAAAAATAAGTACTTCTATCTCTCGTTTATGAAAAACCTAGAACGCTTAAAGATGGTCCAAGAAAGCTCCACAAAATTTTAGTAAATATAATAATATATTAACCCCTTCCCTTACAATGACGTCACCGAAACGTCATGGCTCCCGGATATCATACTTGACTATTCATTTTATAATAAAGTAATTATATAGATATGTTATAAGAATGCAACCATCTTATATAAATACAATGAAAATTAGTTTATTTTTCACTATTACGTGTATGGAACGTCAAGCACGAATAAATAGCATTTTTTGGTCCGACAGCTTTGAATTAAATCGTACGGAAATTATTTTATGGAATACATAGTTTTTGCATTTTCTTTGAGTACCAAAATTGCGATTAGTTTTATCAACTCATAAAGCAACCAATTTTTAGTAAAATCATATTTGTGTAGCGATTGCCCGATACGCTCTGTTAAAATATCTGAATTTTCACCTGTTAATTATTTTGTGGACAAAACTTCAACTTTAACACCTTTATCTTACAGAAAATATATAACTTCTGCCCTGATCGAAGTGTAAAATAGGACAATTACTTTAAAAACAGGACAAAACTCAATTTTGGAGAAATAAATAAATCCAAAGGACAATTACTTGAAAAAAGGACTGTCCTTTAAAGTAAAGGACGAATGGTTACCGTAGGTATACGTAAGTTTTTAGCAGTCGATTGTACGTTATTCGTGTGAAAATCCTCGTATCTCGGAATTTAAAAATACGACGGCGTCACTTATGTAAACTGTCACTGTGCCGGCCGGCATTCTTCGAGCTTTTGGTTACGCACGTATCGCGCGTGCATACGTCAAAATCGGAGTGGAATCGTGACTCAGGAGCGCGTGGAAGCGCTGCCTCAAAGGGATGAGCAGCACGGTATGACGATTACTTGTGATATGGGGATAGAGAGCGGACGGGTGTGGGGGGGGGGGGCTGGTATCTTATAGTAAGAGGGAAGGTGATAAGAGTGGGGGAAGGTAGAGTGTGTGCGCGCTCGAGTTGAACGCGGCTGTCAGTGTCAATTGGTTCGCTGCGGCGACTTGAGGTGTCGTCGACGTGTAAACCGACGTTGTATCACAGTTTTCTTCGTGCTCCGCCAGTACAATCGGTACGTTCATCATTCGTATCGTCTTTCATCCTTTTTTTTTGTGTATTTACCATCCCTGCCGCAAAGGCAAAGAAGCGTACTGTAACGGTGGAATCAAAGGATCGGGATCGATCAGGAACAGGAACTTCCGATTTTAATTCGTTTTCAATTTTCCCGTTCGTCCGTCTGCCCGTCGACGACGGGCAGCCATACACGTCAATCGAGCAGACAAAAGTTATTTTTTTCCTGGTGATCACAACGCGTCTGTTGGTGACGAGTCCACACAGTGTACGTAATCGGTCGAGGGGTGAGACTAACCGCGACAAACTTTAAGAGCTATAAATCCTGGTCTCTTCGATTCGCTTGTCGCCGGTTGAAATCACGTCACGTGTGGTGTCAGACGAGAGCATATGCAAGAGTAAATCACAAGCACGCCTCTTTTGCATCTCCGTACTCTAAGTGGACCGGGAGAACGCTTCGATCGGATACGTGTTAAACGTGCTTCGACATCGGTGTACATCAGTGAGACGTGCTGTGTCACCGCGTCCCGACGACAACGCGCAGAGGCTCTTACAAGATGTAAGTACTATAAATATACATACTTTGCCATCCGCATACCTCCATATGGTAGCGTTTCAAAACAATCCGTTCGCGAACGTATCGATCCCGGAGCCCGGCGATCTCTTTCAAACGACATTCAGGTTACCGCGTCGACCTAACCTGACTCGAGCCACTCGTCGGCAACCAGGCGATCAGGAAAATATTGTGCGTAGTTTTGTGTGGCGTTCATGTGCGCGCGACCGACGATTCTAGAAAATTGCGTTGTTGGCGTTACCTCGACGGTTCATTGTCGACGTTGTTGAATCGTACAATTCTGACGCGTAACTTTGCACACGCTTTTTTCTATTCGTCGTCGTGACGGTTGACGTATCCCGAGGGTCTACTTTACCGACCGTGTTTTCAAAACACCCGTATATGTCCGTGAACGCGGATATACGAACAGAGTCGCGCTCTTTCCAGAACGTAAATCGCGCGCAGGCGCGCGACCTTTCCTAAGTCCTTTTCTTCCTTTCGCCGCGACCGTAGATACACCTTTTTTTGTCCTTTTTTGCGCTCATCATTCCACAAGGAGAAATAGGGAGTGTCGGCGACCAGCTACATAGGGCACTGTTTTGATGGTTTTTCGTGCCAATATTTACGTGTCCGATACGTGTATCCGTGGTTACAAAGTTACCGTGACTCACAAAATTATTTGAACGCTTAGCACAGATCATGTTAATATAAACATTCAACGAGAATTTCTGCAAATTTTTTGTACATAAAATACGTTTAAACCCGTAATGAACAGCTTTAGTTGCTTCTTTGTACAATTGTACACTGTTATTATTAACAATTTATGTTTCTGTCGCACCTTCTCCTTAACTATTTTTATTTTGGTAACAAGCTATTAAAATCAAATGCAATGTAATACAACATTCGCTAAATTATGAATTTGTCATCAAATTTGATCATTTTGGTCAATAAATTGGAAACAAATTTTTTGGACGTTAAGGAGTTACATTTAGAAAATTTAAACAATTTTTATTGTACCAGTATAGTACGATTTTTTGCAATTATATATGAAATAATTATTAGGTTGTAACGTATATTCGTTCCATTTTCATACGAGGTTTTTCAATTTCCACTAATTCTAAAAGAAAAGAATCATTCTGGTACCATAGAAAGATCGAAGACGAACATTGACTAAAATGTTACACAGGTAATTGATTAAAGTTATTACTGAATTAACAGATTAAATGATTTTAAGAGTAATAGAGAAACTGAGCGAACATATGTTACAATCCAATATGTATTTTATGACACATACTTTTTACAGAACGTGAATTTTCATAATAAATAGCCTGCAGATTCTTATGCAACTATGGGAAACTTAAATGTACAAAACGGCACACAATGCACGTAATATGCAATAATAAAATGCATGTTTGGTATAAAGTACAAATTATTGCATTTTTTTTTAATTCTTCCTCCTATGTTGCATTTACAGCAGGAATAATGCTGTTTTCTACAGAATAAGTACTATACTTTTGACAAATGATTGCTCAATCTCTGAGAGCATATGCGTGAGCATTCATAGCGAATGGGTTAAATAGATCTAAAGGTGATCCTATTAATTATCGATGTTTATTAGTATGATAACAATGAACTATTTAAACATTTTTATGATATCCGTAAAATGTATGTACGCAATAAATATTTTGTAAATTTTATGTACACATCCTGAATTATTTAAAATTTTTGCTAGCATAATCGTAATAGTCGTACTCCATTATAATACTAATGATATTCCCAAAAGTTTTGTACGACACACATCTTCTATTCATCAAAGTTTTCTGTGGTAATTGTTCAAATACTTTCGTGAGGCACTGTAAATCACACACATACTTTTACTTTTGAAATATTGTCGCTTGAAGTTTTCAATACAATTTCTAATTAAGGGAACTTGGTTAGACTGTATTCATTTTTGGAACATAAGAAATTTAATTTCCTGCTCTTCCTCGAATTTTTTTGAAAATGCAACCTACGTCATTTTGCCTTACAGGTATAGATATACATACATATGTGTCTTTCACTGTGCGCGCATATTACGAAACTTGTTCTCTTGAGCTATACATTGGGTTGGTGGGGAAGTAATGTCGACTTCTTACATTATTAGTGTCAATTCAAATTAAAGTCGTTCTATAGTTGCTTAAATTTCTAAGAAAATGGCATTCGAAGCATCTCGAAACATTTTTCTTACATTTTTCCGTAGTTAAACATAAAATTAGAGTACATAGATGTTTGTTACAGATCGACATCCATACCGCCCTAAACAGAAGTATAGCGAAAGTTGCTTTTCGTATATAGAAATTTCTATTAAATGTATGTATTAGGTTGTAACCTATATTCATTCCATCTCATTAGTGTCTTTAATGTCATTTATTTGTAAATTCAGAAATAAGTTTAATCAATTATATGTGTGCTACATTTATCAGTCGCTTTTTCTCATTCTTCTAATAGTTGAAACGTTCCTCTCTTATAAAATTGCCGTCACTTAAAAAATGTCCTAGAAAAATGAGACGAATTTATATGTTACAACCCAGTAATTTTCTTCATATATACAGTACGATTCTAGTCAATCAGGTTTTCCAAATTTTTATACTATAACCATTTACAAACGAAAAATTTATCATTACAAGCAGATATGTTGAGTCCCGTGCCAAAAATGTTGAAAAACGCTGTTTGAGAGCACAATTAACGCATAAACTTCACAACTTTTTGAAAACGTGAATTATCTTCGTTGTTTTGTCGTACAATTGCATATACATATGACAGTATATTTAAACTTTGTCGAAGCTCTAATACAGCGAATAGCTGGACTTATTGATTGGGAAATTACTTTCTCCTTGGAACGATATTGTCTCTAGAACTATTGGAGTCGTAGTTCACGATTTTACGGGTCGCGTTCGAAGAATTTTGAAATTGACCAAGGTCAAGAACTTGCGCGCTCGAGCTTCTCGGAAATTAGTGGCGCCTCTGGTGGATGTAATTGGCGGCTAATTCAACTGTTAAACGCAATTACACGTGGAATCCTGTGTGAGACGAAACTGATTAGAATCGTCGCGACAGCAGGATCGATTATTATCCTGTCCGTTGGAACTTATCGCATCCTGTTCATCGCGTTGTTTTGTCGTATTCATTCTATGCACACACATCTACACTCCCGCAGATAGCAGTATACATAGTCCTTTTTCATTCTGGCTTCTGCGCGTTCATCATTTATAATCGGAGGTCCAGGAGGGAGAAAACGCTTAGAGTGCACTTTATACTATTTTCCAGAAAACACAACAAAATTACTCATAGTGACGTTAATTCATTAATATGTTAATCTTCGCTCTCGTTGTAAGTTTCTGTTAAGCTGTACATTTATTATGGTTCCGAAGAGAAGACAGAAAGCTTAAGAAGTTCAAATTGCAAGAAAGAGAAATAAAAGTTGATTAAATGGGTTGGTTATTAAATTGTTTTGTCGGTGATTTTTAATATTATTTTTGCCAAATATAACATTAATAAGAAAGACAACATTTTTTGAGTAATATACATTTAAAAATTTGTTCACAAATTAATATGTTTCAATAATGTACGCCAGACTTGGGCATTCAAAATTTATTTAAATAAAACGTTTGAAAAATTAGTCAGATGCTATTTTGAAATAATTATACGTTTAGTTGAACTAGCAAATGATTTTTCTCCGAATTATTTCCATTATTATTTGATTATCAAGTGAAATAATTTTTTATTTCATATTTAAAATAAACGTTTTATAAATTAAGTTTTGAAACAATCTTTATTATATCAACTCACAGTGTTGGACATTTGTATTCCAAATTGTCTGCGATTTTATTTGAATGAATTAATTACCACGAATAATTATTTGAACATGAATTATTTAGTTCTGACACAAAATAAAATTAATTTTGATAGATCACTTTTAAAATGATACTAATGAAACAGTTTAAATGATTCATTAGCTCAAATTGTTCCTCTTTTACCTTCATTTCGAACAAAATTTGCCCGAGACTGGGCCTAAATAATTGAGGTATCCGGTTTCTGAATAATTCACTGGAAAATAGCAGGTTATGCGTTTAATTAATCGCTCTGCAGCATAATGTAATAATAACAGGAAGGAAGAGAAATATTTAAAAAGGAATAAAAACGAAGTTGTGTGTGGTAGCTGAGAGCATAAAATCCCATTTACTGGTTTGAAGTAATTAATTAATTCATCCTGATCTTGCTTGTCTGATGCTTTTAAACATTCGTTTTCTCGCCGTCGGACACAGTGATATTTTATTTAGATACTGATTAATTATCGCAACGTTGTGACCGTGTGTAACTTATCACAATTTTCAGTGATTGCTAACGAAGTAGTCGTTAGCGTCGTTGATAATTAAGAGAATCGAATGTATATTTAATCCGCCTAAATAAAGTTGCGATCGTATAAACAGATTACGTTGAAATTATCGTGTAAAGGCACGCAGTATGTTATAAAAAGATCATTAAATCGGCGAAAAGGAAATTTCAGTCATATTGTAAATTATGATAACCATATTCCGAATGCTCCACATTGCCTGGTTATTTCTGAATAACAGCATAGAAATAAATAACTGCAATACAATTATACGGCAGTAATTACAAGTTTTAATAATTTTAACTTTGGGATGCTCATGCAGTGGGTCAAAAAATATCTATAAAATTCTAATCTTTAGTTTTGTTCATATAGTAACTTCTGTAGAACACTTTTACGGACAACCTTAAATCTTCCAACATCTTGAGCGTCCTAAAATTAGCTGAAAGGAAGAAAGAAAAAAAGAAATTTGGGGAAAAAGCTAGCTTCTTCCTCCTTTCTCTAGCTTCTAGCTCCGAAATTTGCATATTAGTATGGTTTAAAATAACTCACCGCCATGGTTGTCAAGTTGAATTGGTGAGTTAATTTACAAGAAACAAGGCGAAGGAATTCGCGTCGATTGTGTAACGTTTGACGTGGAATATCCGGCTCTTACGCCTCTTGTATTAACGTCTCTGAAATATTCGCGAGTCATAAAGTTTACTGGAACAAATCATTACTAGAGTAACATAAACGCTGTTTCAGCATCAAACAAAAATGAAAAAAACACTTCTTTGTCGAAATTCCAAGATGTCTAATAACTAAACTACTATTTTTATGCATTTTTGATAAATTTGAACTTGCAAAAAAAGACAGACTCCATATGATACATAAAAATATACAAGATATATAAAGTAAGATACAAATTGCAACATTTAGAGGATCAAACAGATTTTTATTTAAAGTCTAATCATTCAGTTTTATTTAAAGAGATATGAATTTCCATAAATATCAACGATTTTGCAGTCTACTAATAATTATACAGATTAAAGAGTA
Organism: Eucera pruinosa; assembly: GCA_028830335.1. Lineage (NCBI taxonomy): Eukaryota > Metazoa > Arthropoda > Insecta > Hymenoptera > Apidae > Eucera > Eucera pruinosa. The sequence goes on from JAMYCR010000005.1 coordinate 7,009,805, forward strand.
TTTAGAATTATATACAATTCACAAACAAATTACCTAGTTCTGAATTAATTTACATAACGATTCACCGTCAAAATCTGTTGATCGATTCGTTTAATTGTGCTCCAATCTCGTTTACTAGAATTAATACAAATTCCAGTTTTGAAAGGAAATTTAGTTCGTTTGCTTAAAATTCAACCGTGCAACATTAACGTAATTAATGTTTAAAAATTGCATAAAAATTAGGATGAACGAGGTGATGTGCGAATTATTTGGTAGCAAATCCTTGAGTGATATTAAAATTATCGAATAACTTAATATTCTGGTGTAATCAGGCAAATGAATCCGAAGTTTCTTGGCCTATCTGCAATATTTTCAGAGAAATTTGCATGCATACAATTTTTATTCTTTTCTTTTCGCGAGTTCCGCGAATGCAATGATTTCTATATTCGACCTAACGTGAAAGTGTAGGTACGTCCTTGGCGCAATAAATGATACTTTCAGTTGGAACAAAGAGTACCACGCAATAAAATGTCGAGTGCTGCTCTAGCTGCACTCACTTCTCCGTAGCGTTCCATGCTGTTTGCCTCCCGATACGTTTTATTGACTCCAAAATGATAAATTTACGCAAATAAATAGTGACTCATGCAACTGTTTCCGATCAGTAAGCTAATTCCAGGAACGAATGCAGTATTATATAATTTAGTATAATTGGTCACTTTCCTGGATGTCGAACGCGTACAAAAATCGTTTGAATGTTTTATATTTCATTTCTAAAGACCGAATGTTTTAAATTACTTAACGGCACTATAAGATAGTAGCAAATTTAATGCTTTTATTGTGTTCGAGTCTATAAAGTTCAATTCTGTCTTTCGTTCTATTACTGTTCGGTACTTTGTCGCATGATTGCGTGACTAATAAAATAATTGTTTCGAAGTTCCACGATTAGAAATAGCAACATACAATTGCGTGCAAAAGTATCCGGCCACGACACGTATAAATCGCCAATAGTAATTCGAATTAGACATTATATACCTTTTCCAGAAATTTGTTGTTCCTCTACGCTGATGTCTTAATATCAATAATTCTTATCGGACTAAAGAATTTTTTGAATAACTTTATATATTATTATATTTTGTTAATAGCCAGTTTTAATTGCCAATTTAAATTTTCCATTACTGCATAAAAATCCGCAATTTAGTCAACTACTTGTAATAAACTGTGTTTAGTAATGAAAATTTCCTATTCTCTGCGTAATGTTATCAGCAGGTTATTCTTATAAAAAATTGTAAGTCCCAAACGGATTCTACTGTGACAGTAATTATATTTAAGATAGAGTTGGTGTTTGATTTTCTTTAAAGTAAAGATTAAATTTAACAAAGTTAATGAAATACTCATCGGTACACCTAGTGTCACCTAGTACAAATAAAAGTCGTGATACTTTTTCACGCCACCGTATATCCAAATCGCGTTTATATATTTTTTATTTTCGTCTACAAAAAGAGAAAGATTCGATTCCTTTCTTGGTGATTGAAAACCGAATTTAATTTAGCCGTCAGTGTGATGGCCGACACGATCGATGAGTGTATTGTTAGAACGATTACGAAATCTTGTTCGAGAATATCACGTTCGAGTGACGCGACCTAGGATAACGACGACGGCAGGCACGGGTTAGGTGCAACAGGCTGTTTTTCTACGTTAGCATAATCCCACGGTGTGCACTCTTGCGCCTTCACAGCGGCCTGTCGTCGACGTGAAATCGTATTATTCTCGTTTCAGTATTTAATTTTCCCCGTTCGAACTCTCGTGTTTCCATCGTTGTTGCCGTTGAAGGTTAAAAGCTTGTAATGCTTTACCTTAATCCCTTGCAATCTTTTCGCTAAGACTACGGACTTCCGTTTCCGCATCCATGTAATAAAAGTTGAATCATTTTTCTAGCGACTAATCCGGTTATTAAATCGTGATTTCTATTATCGAACAAAATTTCCTTCAAGTTGGTAACCTTTTATAAAATATGTTAAGTAATAAGTAGACTTTCATATCCTCATAAATAATTTTGAAGAAATAGTATCTAAATCGAAAAATATATATACCTATGAAGGGTTACAATTTTCAACGCCAATTTTAATAATTACTTTTTTGTTAGGGTTGTAACGTGTATTCATTTTAAAAAAAGTTCATGTTAGATTCGTAATTAAGTAATTTCGCGTACATTGAACATTTATTTTTCTTAGAAACACAGTGGAATCTTTTAAACAGGTTTTAAATATTCATTGCGAATTTTAATAGTTATTTCTTTATTCGAATGAGAGTTTCTCTGCTTATCCTCTCGTGTTTCGTGTAAACGATCTATGGATACGATCGAGTCTTCCTTGTGTTAATGTTGTCCCGAACCAAGTCAATATTAATCATGCAAGTTCATTTGAATATGAAATGACGCCTATTCGCGTTGATTTACGGTATCCCTCTAACGAAGTTTTTTCAACCTTAATTACGCAACTTTTATAGTTTTTATGTCATTCATTCGGGATAATGCAACATTTCAGAATTAATTCGTAGTCATATGGTTACACACGCTACATTAACCTATTTGCATAATAACTCTAAATATGCGACCAACTCTATAAATCAGAGTCAATCTGTATCATCGCGTATCTACAAGCTTTTTACTTTCGATTTTACTTACGATTAGAAATTACGTGTAATAATCAAAACAGAAGGTAGCGTTATACATATATGGTGTAAATGAACTTAGAATAGATATTGGTCTGTTTATTAATTAGTATGATAATCTTTAAAAGAATCGATACATAGCTATGCTTGCATTACAAATATCAGTCGTCGTACGCAGATTATTTCGTTTGTGGATGCAAATGGATTAATATTATTACGTTTTAAGTCAGTACATCTTTTAATCAAATGAAGTGAAAAAAATTGTCCGAATGTCAAAGAATACACAAAATTCCGCAATATTGAATCCTTAAATAAATATTTGCAATCCTTCAAGGAAGTATTTGCTTTTTGGTTCCCCATTCCTAAAATTTATTTTTGAAGCAGAAAGTTGTGAGAAATAAAAGAATGCTTAATTTTGAACCTTCGAAAATGAAAGTCCCAAAGTGATTATAATAAGCGGATTCCGTTGTATTTCTGAAACACCCTGTATACGTCTTTCATAGATTTCGATAGATATTCATTGCGTATATATGCACATTTCGCAGTCAGAGGGCTAATACATTCCACTTTCCCATAATTGCATAAAGATCCGCAGTCGTACTCATTATACCTTCCTACGATAGTTTTCCATTGCGATGTATCAATTCACGAGGCATCTGAATCTCTATAGATCCAATAATTGGCATATTTGTGCAACCGACCACCAATGAAGAGCAAATAAAGATAGGCGTCGTTACGTGACGCGATACGACGTGACGCACACGTGCATCAAGAGTCCGAGTCGTAATCTCCAAGCCACTGAATTTTCCAATCACGCCTTTCACTCGTCTCCAACACTTCCTCCTTTCGTCGTCTCCCATTTTTCACCAGATAAGTCGCTCCATATAGCAACATTGTTATGCCTGTATCCACTTTATTGTTTGCGATTTTTCTTCTGAAAATCGTGCGCGCCCATCGATGTTAACGAGACCACTTGTGTTCCCGTTTGTCGATCTCTCAAAAATTCCTCTAATTTTTCTCCTTTCACCAAAGCGGAGGATCATTTCCTCCTTTCTTCGCGGCTTCGAAAAGTAGAAATGCTTGTTACGCCACAATGTAGTACATATTATCAATTTGTGTCCGGGTGCTCGTTTTTCGAAGCTCTTCGACGGGTACGGACATCGAACCACGATATCACTGTACAGCTGGTGAATTTCACGGGCCTTTCACTCATCTTGCACTTCCTCCTTTCGTTACTCTGTTAGCTTCCAGGCAATGGAAGCTTGTGTGTTATTTGCTCGAGAGGATTACCAGCGCGGTTTCTTGCACCGAGCATCACGAGATTGGAATTTAAGGAGTTGGTTTCACGACTATCTTACAGCATCGATCTTTCTCTAATTCTCGATCTGTTGAAAACACGATGTTCCCTTGTATAAGTAGATCTTCTCCTGTAAACGAGATTCATAGCTGAACCAATAGCAATCGAGATATTTGATGGAAAAAGGACATGTATACCAAAATGTCATTTCGAGAAAGTAAATTTCATAGTTTTTATTAAGCCATTATTTAATGAAAAGTAATACAATAATAAAGACCAAGTTTTTTAAGATATACAGTAATATTACTTTTCATTGTATAATGCTTTAATGAAAACTTTGAAATTGATTTTCTCGAAATGACATTTTGGCACGTGTACTTTTATTTTACTTTTTTCTCATCCAATGCTTCAATCTCATGTATTTTTAGATTTTTTTCTTAAACTTCTCCCCGGGAAAGAGAAGTTACTCTAGTTGCAAGTAATTTTTGATCATATCAATTGGAAACGCGATGTTCTCTCGTATAAATATATATTCTCCTATAAGCGAGATTCCGAGCTGGACCAATAATGATTGTGCATGTATGTATTCCAAAAATTCATAATTGGCAATTATTAATATATTTTCGACCTGATCCATAAAAAACGGGACGTTCCCGTGTATGAATAGATTTTCTTCAGCACATGTGATTCAAAGGTGGACTAATAATAATTGCATGCATTTTTACATTTGCTTTTTATTCTTTTCACTAGGAAAGAGAAGTTGTTTCAATTACTAATGTATATGTATTTGATTTAGTGACTTATATATAAAAGAATCGTATAAATGTAAGTTTAATACACATTGATAGATGTTTATAACGGGATTCGCGTTAGTTTTCGCAAAACTTGGCTTGATATGAATTTTCGTTTACATCAAGTGTCGCAATTGTTTGGCAAGAAAACCTAATGTGACTCGTGCTTTGTACTTTCTGCGTTCAACACTATTTCCTGTTATCTTTCCGTTCATTTTTTTACGCAACTACCTGCTTAATATTAAATAATACAATTCGCGCTCTCGTTTTTTATCCCCATCAAAGTAATGTATATTATTTCCCTTATACAAGTTAGAGAAATTCACATTTAAATTCTTTTGCAGATAATAACTTTTACTTTATACTTGTACTGAATTATTAGACTGCAGATTCTTATGCAAATTCGTACTTTCTCACACAGTTTGAATTAAAAAGAAATTAATTGCTTGCTTCATCCTGTATGTATCTCAATGTATTCTTTACTTTGGATATTTTGTATCTTTTTGCATATTATGTGCATTCTGCACTTTTCTGTACGCCAAAATGTTCAATAAATCCGTAAAAATTCACAATTCATTAATTACACAATAATGTTTTCATGATTTAAACATACGTGGTACATTACATCATTGCGTTCTATAATCTCCATCATCATTGATAGCCTTCATTTATTACTTTCCTCCTTTTTCCCCACTCGATTCTGTGCAGTAATTCTTAACTTTCTGATGTGCCATTCGGAACTGGAAAGTGTGCAGTTTGAGTTAATAACTCCGGTAACGTATTGCAAATCTTGCTTTTAATACGACTGAAAGTTGCCACAACCTCATTTATAACAATGCTCGTTAGGTGTTCGCTTCACGAATCGTTTAATGGCGTTTAAGGTACAAATGCTGGCATGAATGCACGAGCCGATTTTAATCCACGCACCATTATGACCCTAATTACTGGCTCATTGTAGCAACGAGCTTCGTGTCCGCGCCTTTTAGACTCGATACGTCGCGTCTGAATCATTCACATGTGGTGCACGTGATGCCTTATTTGCGTTGGCCAAATAACAGTAATCGTGCGTCAAAGAATTATGAATCGGGTCAAAATTCACGTTACCGCATCGAAAATCTCTCAGGGTGATTAAAAACTTCAGTAGATCGATTTTAAAGATCCTCAGTGAAAAATATTTGATTAGTCTTAGGGCTTTTAATCCATTCGCAATGGTTTACGTAATGGTACGTCAAAAAGTTTTAATACCATAATATTAAATAGCTAAGGGAGGTGTAGCATTATGAAACAGGTTAAAAGGTATTGTTTTATTGTTGACCCATTTCAATTATCATTAATCAACATTTCAATATTGGTTGGATCTTTTTGCGTACTTTTTTCAACGTAATCAAAATTTTGTAGTTAGTATACTTTTCTACCGCGGAAAGCTTTGAAAACATAATTTGCAAAATTTGTTTTCCAGAGAGGTGAAACTTGCTTTTCTTTCCCTTTGTTTGGCAAAAGAGTTTTTACAAGAACTTGAAAGAGTTTAGTTTCTAGAATTCCAAGCGAGGTTTTTCAAGTCAATGTAATTCCAAGCCCCTTTTTTGAAATTCTATTAGAGTTTTTCAGATCTCATTTAAATGTGAAACATGATTATCATGTAAATATAGCAATTTTCCATGGTTTTGTACAAAATTTGTTGTATAATAATTTGCTTTTCGAGAAACTCGACAGACTGCACGTTTTAATAAACTTTCTTCAACTTCGATTGTTCTCTGTTCCCTCTTTCTCTTTGATAATTACAAAAAGGTATGGAAAAATCACTATTTGAGTAGCAGTATTTTTGATCCGTTTACCAGGAACAGCCTCCAGATTCCTAGATATATTAAAACTTATAAAACATCACGAGTTCTGCAACCTCTTACTTTTTACTACCTTCCAATTTATCTCAGCAAGCAAACTAAATTAAAATTTATTTTCCCCACGAAAATTGTTTCACGCACGATGTAACTTACCAGTAATCAATTTGTACGATAAATGGACTACGGATCTTCATGCATTTGTAGGAAATTGAAGTATATAAAAAGATACAGAATACAGATAATATTAAAGAATACGTAAAATATAGAATACCTCGTACAACGCGGTGTTTACTTAACGTGCTTTCGATAGAACGCGGTTCATAAATTATAGCAATCCTTGCATAACGCGATTTGCAGTTTCAACAGCTCACGATAGATACTTCACTGTCTCGTGTATCATATATGATACACACTCGGTGTTAGATGAATTTTATTAAGGAATATGTAAAATAAAGCTTACCAAGATTTATCACTAGCTACTATTCTTTGACTGAAGGAAGCAACCATGATCAAGAAATTATGATTCGTTGTATTTAGAAATAAAATGCTGGGCTTTTAAATCTAAGCGTTCTACTGTTTTACTAAGATATAAAAGTGTTAAGATATAAAATAAATATCTAAAGGGTAAAACAAACCCTTATTCATTAAGTATATGCTATGACTAATTGTACGTAAATTGCATGAACATTCGCAGTCGATTGATATCTCATGAAAAATGCATGCATGCGTGATGTGAAATTGCGTAAGGCGGGATTTTCGCGTACAAAATCGCGATTTAAAACTTGACATTGGTCCGGCCCGTTCGTGGACGTAATATTTCACGTAAGAGACGCACTATATCCGCCTTTCACCGGGCTCGATAATTCGATTTAATTAAATTTCACGCGGCCATCGATTCTCTGGCCGCGAGCTTGAAATTGAAGCGCCTGGTCGGTCGTTGGCACTCGGCTGATGACGAAATTGACGATCAGCCAACTCTTCTGGTATCTCATAATGGATGCAAAAAGCTCATCCACTCTCGAATAATTTCATCATTATTGTGTGTGGCTGCTTGCACGTCATTCTTCTCTTTTTTTTGTTATTTATTCTTAACCACCGATTAGATATCTTATTTTATTTTTCGGTTAGGTTCAATGATTACTCGGTCCGTCGTGTCTTTCTCAATATCGTTTAAGAGTTACCAAGAGATTTCTTACGAAGTTTTATGTAGTCCGAGTAAATAGAAAGAGGTTTCTCGATGTTTGCTTAGAGTAAAATTGGTTTGTCATTTTTGTACATTTAGGATGAGTAAATTGCGGATCTGTTATGCAAATTCATATTTTTATTAAGAAAATTGTCTCGCTATCCAAATAAACTAATATGCATTCCACTGTGGATATGTTGTATATTATTCGCATTCCCTAATTTTTTGCATACCAAAATTTGCCATAAATGCATAAAAATTTGCAGCCTAATGATAACTTTTGAATGTTAAATTACGGTTTGGTAAGGATCGAAGAGTTAATAACAAAAGTGACACTTGTCACGTTTTGCCTTTACTAGAAGGGCAAAGAAATACTCTTACACCTTAAATTTCTGTTCGATAGAATTACATTTTGTGTAACGACGTGTTTATAATATTAAATTAAGTTGCAACATATATTCGACCCGTCTTGTTACTATTTTTAAAATCATTAACTTGGAAATGCAGAAATAAACTTAATTATTTATGCATGGCATTTGTTATTTTTATCGATATCCTTGTTGCATCTTTTAGTTTCATTATATCGCAAAAAGCTATACTCAATGAAGTCATGCAATAGTGGATGTCACAGCTAATATTGTTAATTTTGACAAGGATTGTCTTTCTTATCATAAATCTTTCGATTTTTAGCGTTTAGTTGGACTCAAAATACTCGATAAGGATTTTATTATTATATATTGATATCTAACTGCGAATGGAAGACATAAATATCTGCCCAAAAGTCTTATTATAATGACTATTATTAGACTGCAGACTTTTATGCAAATTCACTTTTTTATTCGCACATATTCCAATCTTTCAACGAGATGATTTTTTTCTTAGGTCCTGTGTTTCAATCGGAAAGCGATAAATTCGTACAGTTGCGTAAGAGTATTATCTAATGATAGGAAGTACAACATATTCGGACCTACGTAGTGAATACTTACATGCGCAAATAAATACAGTGATGTACAAGTACATAGATACTTTTTGTAGTCATTGTATTATATTTATATATGAACTCAATGAATCGTTCACTATTCAAAGGAATAGATTAATATTGTACACGTGCCTATGTTACTTTTACTAATACTCGGTAGATCAATCGATTTTAGTCCAAGATAACGTAAAATCGTGGAAGTTAGATCTGTGGAAAGATTCCAACAATTGGATTGCTTCTTCATTCGCCTTCCACGAAGGATTTTTCTTTCCAAAGATTACTATCTATTCAGATATCCGGGCGACTTTCTCGCAGAAAGGCGATTAATTAACCAATAAAGAACACAAAATCTGTAAACGGAAGTGTTCGTAAAGAAAACGAAGATACAAAATCGTATAAGGAAAACGGAGAAAGAAATGTAACGTTGTGTTTTTTGGTGATATTAATTCCTGTTGTGTAATTAATTAGTTTGGAAGGGGATTATTTTTTTACCAACTGCTGTTACATAATCGAATTCTTGAACACGTTGAGTGTCATGAAAACAGTAATTTTATGAAGTGCCGGCGCAATTTTGTCTTATTAAAGTAAGTGTACCGTTACACTTTTTGTTGATGATAAGAACAAGTGATTCGTTTCACTTAAAAAGATTGTTTAAAAATAATACGTTAAAATATATATTAGGTTTTTACTTTTAGATACAATAGTCTCTCGATTATCCGACCCTCAATTATCCAGTCTCGGGATTATCGAACTTCCTGATCTTAAAGTGAAAAATTCATTAGCTGTACCAGTGATACAGATTGTTAACTCGAAATCGCAACCTTTCCATTTTTCAACTGACGAATTTGCTACGTAAATGTTAAAATGCTAAAAATATTTAATACGAAACATTGTATTCGATTGTTTGTGAATAATTATCCTATCTTATGAAAACCGGAATATACATCCGATGTATATAACATCGTATTCAATTAAATTATCAAGCAAGTTTCAAGTATCGTCAATTTTTCGGTACGCATTCATGTAAATGAAACGAAAAAAATGCTTCGAAGCTGAGAGATTAATTGGAACAAATTCCCGGTTATACTACTCGAAAGCGCTTCAAATCAGTGGGGGGGAAAGGTTATGTTTTTTATGGCGCAACGTGTATTCTACCCTGTTGCATGTATGCAAATGTGCGTATAGCAAGGAGAGGGTGAATCGCTTCGAGTCAAACGCATCTGCCACATGAAACAATAGCGACCTAGGAATGAAACGGGTCACTCGTCGCTGCACAACGATGTGGGCGTAATGGGTTATGCGCTTCTCGAAAATACCGCCGCTGGTATCTGCTTGTTGTGTAATGCTCCTATTACGATCGCGACACGGCCATTAAACGCCGCGTTTCATGTCGCGTATCATGATCGATCGCGAGGATGATCGAAGAAGTATCGAAGTATCTATAGTCACTAGCGATGTTTTTATAGAAAACGTATGGGAAAAGATGCAAATGGAATCGTTTGAGAATTTTGCAAAGATTGGTGTTTATTTAGCATCTATGAGTATTATGAAATTACGCATCAAATTCACGGACATTGATTATGTAATTTGACGAGTTTTGGGAAAATAGGTATAACCATGGATTAAAGGGAAAGTATGTGCGTTTAATTCTGTAAAATTCTTCTACGTAATTTGTCAGCAGCTATCTTTTCTATTTTTACATTTGCGTTTAGTAATCGGAGAATAATAGATGTTATTTGAAACTAACTTCTTGGAAACGTTTTGGAACATTTAGCAGCAAGGAGCAACAGGAAGTTCTTCGTTGTTGCTTTATTCAGCACGTAGCTTTATGTGTATGTATAAAATCTGAAATTCCGTGAAATTGATGGATCCCATGAATCTAGTGTAAAATAGTAAGCGATAGAAATGCCAAAAAAATTTTCGTATTCTTTCACTGCAGAAGACTATAATAGAAATTCGAGCTCTGTTCTGTAAAGAGAATTTTAATTCACCCCAGATGAATTAAGAGGAAATGAATTAATTTCAATTTAGTGATTACTAGTTCTCGTTTATTTCTGGCGTTTGCATCATTTGTCATCTCAACTTTTCAGTTATCAATGCATATTTTTCATATTTCTTCTTTACTTGTAATAGACATTGTTTGGTGTAAAACAGGATAGAGAAGAACACGATTGTAGTAACGTGTTGACGTTACTTTTAAATAGAGATAAAAAAAGAGCTTCGAGGTCTATAATTATACCCTCGTGGTTGGTAATCGTGTAAGTGATGATTGCGTAAGTCAGTATGAAAATTTATTGCCGGGTCGTGTACAATTTATCATTCTCGGTATCACTAAAAACATCTTTACTTTTGCCTCGACACTATCTCTATTCATGATAATAAATACACATAGTGTGCAAAAATATACAAAATATTTGTAGTATAATGCACGTTATAGTGCTCACAATTAGAGGTGTGACTATCGATAACGTTATCGACAAATATCGATAGTATAAGTCTAACCGAATGCAATGAAAATCTCTACAAATCCCATAACAAGTAGAAATTCCATATCGATATTCTATTTCCGATCGTGTCTGTCGCCATCGAAGTATCTGTTCCTGATTTCAAAGAGCATTCTAATGGAAGGAAAATCTCCCTATTCACTATGACTAGATAGTACTACAATGGACTAGTAGGATAAAATGAGAATGAGAGTAAGTTCTATTAACCGCGTGCTCGAATTCCACCGGATTTGGAAGATAAGCGGTATCTCGGTGAACCGGACGTCCGGACGCGGTTTACGTCGTGGGAGTCTCTGTTGTGAGCGACAGATTATTGGGCGTCGAGAAATAGATGAAACTGCTATTTATACGCGGCGATGTTTGCACAGGAAAGCTAATCAACACTGATACTAACGAGTAAATATTTAGCTCGCTAAAACACGTTAAAGAGAGTAACGATAATTTAATCAGCGAACAACCAGCCCATATGGAAAATGTCGCGAAGAAGTATTCATTTTGGATCGCGTGTCAAAATAGAATTCGTCATTCGTTCGATCTTCTTCTTTTTAAAATAACTTTGTTTCTATCTCATGCGTAATTCGCAGTTTTATTATATAGTTAATATATCATAACATATTATATATATATATATATATATATATATATTATAATACATAACTGGATTATGAGGATTTTTATGCACTTATAAGCAGTTTAACTGTGCAAAAAGATACCGAATTCACGGAGTGTATAAAAATATATGACGATGATTATGAAAGTGGTAAGTCATGGTAAGTAAAAAATGTAAAAATATTCAACGTGTTTATTTTATGTTAAATTGATTTGTATCAGAAAAATATGGAGGCGTCTTTTCTTTTTTTATATTTTAACTTATACCATTTTGGCAGTTTAATACTAGAGACATTCGAAAAACCTGTCGAACATGGACAATATCAAAAACAGTATTAAAAAATGTAGATTAATTGAAGGAAAATTGTAAATGAAATTCTTTACGAAGGATCACGTTTTACAATACAGTAAACATAAAATTTGTTCCGCTATATAAATCATTCAACTCACAGTAGTTTTACAAAGAAACTCTTTTATATTAGTAGTTGTAAAATGTAATTGTTAAATGTTGTTCAATTAACTCATTCGTGTCGCGATTTACATAAATTTACTAATCAAGAGCACGTATCTTAGCTCTGACGTAAATTGGACATATCGCATCTTGCCATCGGTTCACGGAATTATTAACCGTTAGTTTGTATTTTTTCGATTGAAGTTGTTGATGTGTATGGGTTATTCTTGGAATTGGTTACTGTTGTAACCGAATGGGGCGTAATAACGCTCAGGCGAGAGTAAGATTACATGGCAGTTAATTATCCCCTTCTCTCGTGATCAATATTTATATCCTGTTTCAAGGTATCGAAAAGAATTGTCCTGTATCGTGTACACAACGATGATCCTCTGCTCTTGAAATCGAAAGTTAATTTGAATACCCGAATAATCAACCGGTCGCATCGGTTCCACTATTTTTATATCCAGAATTTCAAATGTTTGAGTAGTATTTTTTGCTACACAAAGTATTTGCACGCCACTGTATTTACTTTGATATTTAAATATTATTATTTGTGATATAATTGCGGGCTTTCAGACGAATTCAACCAGTTTACTATTTGATATCATTTCGTGGAATAAATCATAAATCGAATGACGTACATATTGTTTTAAAAAATCTACTTCCGTTTAAAGTGTTACTTCGTAAAACGACATTTTACATGCATCAATCTAATATATCAGCTGGACATATTAATTCGTTGCCTTTATGTTTAAAGTCTCGCAGATTTTATTAACTAAAAGCCGCGCGTCACTTTTTTTTTATTAAAACGGAATTTATAATTTACGTGCAATGGAGTTTGAATAATATAAATTATCCGGTGCATCAACATTATATGTGATTTCCTTTTTTATTTGATTTTATATGAATACACATTAAATTTTTATTCTACCCGATTCCCTTCTCGATTTAATTTTAAATACAAATTCAACTTTGTGAAAGGGCATCAAATTAATTTCCATAGCTAACATAATAACTTCACTTATTTTTTGAACCCTTTATTGTACTCGACCGGAAATTTTCATTCGCTGAAACGAACCAATTTCGCAACCTCCCGAATACAAAGGGTTAATCCACCTTCGTCCAATCCACCTGTCACTCACTCGACACTTCATTCTTAACACACCTGCAAATGTACGGCAGAGTAATTTACACAATCAAACTTGTCCGTATACACATGCATAACTTCAGAATGCAGTATAAGGTTCCGTGGAGGAGAACAGGGGTTAATCTGTTGGAGGTCAGGCAAGCAGCCGCATAAAGGATACGCAAGCTAGCCCACGTTCGCATTGTTGCAAAACGTGTTGTGCGCGCCTCCCTTGACATTAAAACGTGCGCTTACGACGCGCGTTCCATCGCAAAAGCGTAATATATGCCCGCGCCTACCATCCATTCCCCTCTCTTTCTCGCGTTCCACTATTTTCCATCCTTTCCTCTCGGCTGGAAGCTTTTCTTATCTCTTCGCCGCTGGTAAAGGTAACCCTTCGCGTTTTCCTTTCCTTCTGTTTCATTTTTCAATCTCTCGGCAAAGACGTCACATGTGGATCCTGGGTCAAGTGCGTGGCGTTGCGTCGTATATACGCTTTTCCTTCCCTCTTCTCCCCCTTACGATGCCTTGTCCCCCTTTTTTTTCTCTGTCGAGTTTTCTTGCTCTTGATGCAACGCCTATACGAGAGCCTCTTTGCTTCGAGACACTCTGGCATTGCGGTTGCTTGTTCGCATTCTTCTCGAGATTTATTGAGCGAAGTGTTCTTGGAACAGGTTAAGTTATGCTCGAACATGTTTGAGGCTGTTTGATTATTTGGTGGCGATTTTCAAGTAATAAATATAGATCCTCCGTTGCGTTCTCTTTGCTTCTCCTCCGTTTTGAAATATAAAATTCTTGCAATTTTTCCGTGCATCCAGTGCAGCTTCTTTTCTAGTGAAGCTGGGATGTTAAATCAAAGAATGGTTTATCGTCCACGATATTTTGAAGGGTTCGCAATTGAAATATAATTAGTACTTTTGATCTAAAAGTCAATGTATTCATACGTGAGGTATTTTATAGACAAATTTCTTAACACGAATAAAGTCAATATATTAGGTTTTGAAGTTTTGCAATGTTCCGCTGTAGTATATCAGAATCAATTTAACTTTTAATTTCTATTATTCCAATTTTCCAGCTCCTTTAATCAATCATTTGATTACTGTCTTTATTACCGTTGGCTGTTTCACTGCGCTCAAATACATCATTTATACTATGAACTTTATTACCAAGCAAAACTCGACTTAATTACGATTGAAATGATTATTTTGTTATGTAAAAGCTCTACAAAATTGCGTTTTACAAATCGAGATTTAACAATCCTTTCTAAAATCTATGAACATTTGTATTCGACTCACTGTTTCATTTAATTCTTGAAAAATCTCGATTATTCAGTATGAAACTAAATGGCGCGTATGAGTCGCCTCTCGAGTGCACAGGGTTACATCTTATGAAATTCCAATGGGTCAAAATTAATTTGTACACCTAATAATCGGGTAACCAGCTGCTGATACCGTTCGCAAAGAGTTAAACAACGACTCGCCATTCCTATCAGAGATCGTTCTTAGCACGTTCGAAAAAGAAAATATTCTTTTGGCAAAAGTGAAAAATACGGGGAATCACGTATGCTCGCTTATCGACTTATTATGTGTTTGTTCCTTGTAGCTTCTGACTTTTTCGCTGTGTTCTTTCCTAGTTATCGCTATTACCTTGTTATCGACAGTAATGTAACATGCTTAAGCGATTCTAGAAACGGTATCGTAATGTCAGACTGGCATTTACTTTTTCAACTCTTATCATCACGTCATATTACTTTCACTTTTCCTGAGCTTTCCTTTTTCTTTAAGCCATCATATCGACTCGTATCAGCCATCGCGTCATGAGCGAGCAAGGTCAAGTATACGCGATACGCTCTTTTCTCTTTCTCCACGTCTCAATCAACCTTGACTCCTCGATCGTTCTTTCGATTTTACGGAAATTTGGAATACCATGAAAACTTTCGATAGAATGGAAATTGCCGTTGTAGTTCGATTTGCTAACGAGTAGTTTTTGCAATTTTTGATTAATGCATCTTTTAGGGGAAGAGTTATTTAAGTAGACGTTGTACCAATCATATAATTCAGGATGGAGTTTCAATTGATCCTTCTTCCCAGAAAACAAGTTTGCTGGAAGAAACTCGAATAGAAAGACGAGTTGGTATAGAACGAACTCTTCTGTTAAATTTGTATAGCAAAAATGGCCATTAGTCGAAGACCTAGCCTAACAATGAAGCTAAATAGGAGTTCCCCGAATTTTATCGTTTAAGGAAGTGGCACTGGCTACGCCTAATGACGACTTATCATTTAGTAAAACTCATCGTTTAGGTGTGTAACTCACTATCACTTCTTCTATTCAATGCCACCGATATTAATTGAAAAGTGAAAGGAAGAAAGAAGTAAATAGCAAAATTACCAAAATACAAATAATACCTATTAATTAAAACTTCTAATCTCATAGAACTAGTAACTTGGATATTTAGTTCTCTATGAACGCCTCTATTTAACGTCACCAATACTTATTAAAAGTAATAATTAGACTGCAGTTTATGGTAAGTTTAAGTGCACAAAATGGTACACAATGCATGCAATATGCAAAAATGTATAAAATATTCAAAGCAAAGCACAAGTTAGTGTACAACATATTTTAAGGGTGAAGCAATCCTTCATTTTGGTTCTACTTCTTTTAATTATGTTAATAAAAATACTAATAATAAATACATATCAGATAATAATAATACAGAAATAAATGGAAAATATCGGCACGGTTGCAAAAAATAATACTGTTCCCTGGATTAATAGATTTTTCATGGAATTAGCATTCATTTTCGATTTAGAAAAAATGGAACCACCAATTTTTCTATTCAATGCCACAAATATTATCCAAAAGGAAGATAGTATTAAAGAAATACATAAAAAATCGGCTTATAATATTAGCAGAAAAGGTATTTATACTCCATAGCAATCGATTTTCATAGAATCGGCATTGAAATACACTCCAAAAGAAACTACCACACTTAATTCTTTTATTTAAAATCACCCCTGTGTAATTATATTTAACTAAAAGCGTAGATGAATACAATGGATCGAGTTACCAAAAAGACCGAAAAAGGACACTTTAAGACAGTCCAATGTTCGTAGAATTGATATTGATTTTCGGTGTAAAAAGAGTGAATAAATTAAAAAGTGTTCGGTCGAAAACTTCGTGGCTAACTCGGAACACAATGGCCTCGTAATAACCGCATGTAACCCGGCGATGACTTGCGAAACGAGTTCCAAGTGAGCTCGCTTTGAAGATTAATTTCACTGGCAAAAATGGCGTTGCGATGCCATTGACGTTCTCGAAGCTGCGACGCGTGTATTACTTGCACACCTTATTATTGCAGTGTTACCATAATCTCGCGCGTCACAGTTTGGGATAATACGCAGACGTTGCGTAATACTTATAATAAAGTGAATTTACTTAGCGGGAACGCAGGTGCAACGTACTTAACATACCTTCTTCAAGACCCAATGTGTACTTCGCAATGCTATCGGAGTAACGAGTACGTAAAGAAATGTTTTACGAGTTCCTAGATAAATCCTTTTAACAACTATCAGCGGATCCTTGACAGTACAACGACGAAACATGAATTTTACATTGTCTTTACTGAAAATGTACAAATTGAAGTGTTTGTAACTAAAAGAAGTCTTGTTAGTTTTTTCGTGTTTCCACAAGAGCAAAAGAAATACTTTAATTCTTCTTTAACCTTTCGAGCGCGCCGCGATATTCGCCTAATCATTGCTACGGAGCATTTGGTATAACTAGAAATGTGCACGTGTTATACGCGTGCAAAATTGTTACTTATTGATAAATTAACCTGAAGTGTAACATAATAAAATATTAAATTGAATCTCCAAATATTATTATTAAACTGCGGATATTTATGGAAATTCATATTTTTATGAGTCAAACTGATGAAGTGGAATATAATAGGATGTTGTTTCATCTTTTAAATAATATAATGCACCTGATTTTCAGAGAATTATATTATCAATTTCCGTAAACCTGGTGTTAATAATTCGAAGTTTTTAAACACTTGTTTCGTGATTTTATCGGTATCGAGTGAGAATCAAATTGTTACGGCGAATTACAAATCAGAAAACGTATAGAGGGACTTTCTAGAGAGGCATACAGAGGATTAAATCACGATAATTTCTATCACTTCCACGCATGCTACGTGTTTTAGCCGTGAAAGCGTTGTACCCAAAGCATCGTGTAAATTGTAAATGTATTTTTCCGCCTTACGGATAGAAACATGGACTATTATGCGAGTTGCGTAAGCAAAATTTGTTAGAATTTGTCATCTGCTGTTGCTAATACATATCGCAGAAACGACAGTACAATATTAATAAGCAGAATCAGCAATTTTAAGTAGTCGAATGATTGAGTCATAGTAATGGGATGCAAATTAGAGATCAAGAATGAGGAATATAAATTGTTAATAAATGGATATTGCAACGGAGATGTTTAATTAATACAAAAATACTGCAGTACTAAATTGTAGAGTTTTATGCAAATACATCATAGTTACGCAAACAGTCATTCAAATAACTACAATAATTAAAGTAAGTACAAATATAACCATTTATATTTATATCGATCATCGATAACTTAACGCGCAAACGCATTTAGGTACTTAATCCTTGCTTTTAATTGATTAATTCAATGATTTATCAAAGTTTCCCACCAGTCATTTGCACCGAGTTTTTAATACCACTGAAATCATTGCAGCGTACAGATGACCAAATACGTCGTTAACCTTGAAAATCATAGAAAGTTGCGGGCAAATTTTTCGAATGGTGTCTCCTAGCACGGTGTCAAGTATAACATACTAACACGCTCGACCATAGATTTAGAGCGTTCGAAGCAAAGTAAGGCCACGGTGGCGCGAACATTCAAACTACAGACTCGACGTTGGAATCGACGTCGAAATTGGCAGACGTTACGGCTATAGTCGGTGTATTATAAAACTAATCATTGAAGCACCAAATAGCGTTTACTATTGCAGGTTTTGTTTCACGCGTTGAGCGCCGCGACAAATTCTCAACTGTACTACGGTCTTCAAGGTTCCACCGTATTCAGTCACATCCTTTAATTCTTTAGAAGTTTCGCAATTCTAGGAGAAAGAACCTTGAACGTAGAAGCTAAAATTTACATTTCTAAGTTCTTTATTTTCGTTATAAGAAGCTAGAGCGTTGCTCGAATTTTTCATTGTTTCGGTTTGAATTTATTAATTGAATTCCGTTTTCATTTATTTGAAACATACTATTGGGAGCTCAGGAGTTGGAACTGTACCAGGAAGTTAAAAGGAGCAAAGGGCAAGGGGAATCGGTCGCTCCCCCAGCTAGCCCTATCCCCTTGAAAGAATTCTACCTCACTATTGGCGAATTTGATTACGTCTTCTGCCCATCGTGCAACAAAGAAGGCGAACGAAACAAAAGGCGACAGAGTGAGATAGAGCAACAGTGACATTGGCGTAGGATGTCTAATTCATAGGCTCCAGATTTTAAACGCTCCTGAACCTATGAATTAAACATCGTACGCCAATGTCACTGTTGCTCTATCTCGCTCTGTCGCATTTTGTTTCGTTCGCCTTCTTTGTTGCGCGATGGGCAGAAGACGTAATCAAATTCGCCAATAGTGGCGAAGAATTCTTTCAAGGGGATAGGGCTAGGTGGAGCGAGTGACCTATTCCCCTTGCCCCTTGCGTCTTTTAGCTTGTGGGTGGAGCTCCAACTCCTGAGCTCCCTATAGTACAATGCATTGTAATTTTTGTGCATGCCAATAGTATTGGTTAATGCTGATCTTATCTAGAGATGTTCACTATACATCCCAAGATATAAACATTTTGATCAGATTGCGTCAAGTGACCGACTGTATGTACTTATGAACGGAAGTATGAATTGGACGTTGCTCCCACACTACTATCAGATTTTCAGCCTATTATTTGACCGCCAGTCCCGTGATATTACGGGATTCTACGAAGATTTAATATTAATACACGTAGATTTACTATTGCTATACGTAGATCTAATATTAATATACGTAGATCTAATATTAATATACGTAGATCTACTATCGATTTACCATCGTAAAAGTAAATTAAAGTCGGGTTATAGAGGATTAAATAATAGACTTACAATACGTATGAAGATATACTTCTATCCACAATATTATAAACCTGGATTTTACAGATTAATTATGTCGATGACACGTGCGTCGTGCAATATTTATTTATAATTACCATCGTTTCAAAAATACTCTTGTCTTATTCTAGTCTAAATTATTAACGTCGCCGTGTAACATTAAAATGGTAATATGATGATGATCCTATATAAGAATTGATAGTTTATCCCATGCTTCGTCGATGGTATAACAACTTACCCTCAGAAGTTCTTGCCCCAGTCTCCCCTATGCACGACAATTCGAACGAATCAGCTGAAAATATCATATGTATATCAAAGTAAAAGTAGCGCTCATGTGACTGCGGCCTAAGGCATAAAGGAGTTCGTGTGCACGAGCCTCGATGCTCGAAACAGGTGACTGCCGTGTACGGTAGAAGCGCATAATTAATCGGCCGTCTAAATACGGTGCACGAGGCGAAAGACTTACCTTCTCGACTTGGCGTGGCCAATTAAAGAACAGCGAATATCGGCCAACGTAGAAAAGACCTCGATCCAGAGGTCCTGTTGCACGCGTTCGAACCACTTTCTTCTTCTTTCTACCCTTTGCGTGCCTTCTCTGTTTCTGTTACCACTTTTTCCATCGACCACGTTGACCACTATCTTGGTGCTTTAGTTCCACTTGGTGTAACTCTTACTTTTTACGTTCTTTCTTTCTTTCTTCCTCTCTTTGATCGAACGAACGAACCGAACATTTGATCTTTCCCTTGCAAGGTTTCTGTTTCGCGATTTTCTTTTCTTACTTTTTATCGAGGATTAACGTTGCATCGATGACACGGCTATTAACGATGGAAACGGATATTATTGTATTGCTGTACGATTTAAATTTCTTTAACGAATTTGACACGATTACGAGTTTTATCGAACTTATGGAAATTATAGATATTTTCTTTAAAGAAAGGTTTTAGTTTCTATCCGTTGCATTATATTATTGCAACACTGTTGCAATTTATGCAATTATTATTTTTTACAGAGTGAAACTCTTCACTATTTAGTTTCCATTTCTTTATTTCGATTTACAAGAGAACGAATTTGTATATTGAATGCTATGCCAACATCTGTCATCAAAATCCTCAGTTTACTCGTCATCAGTAATTAGTAGTTAGTAGAAAAATGCATTATATTGA
This sequence comes from Eucera pruinosa, assembly GCA_028830335.1. Classification (NCBI taxonomy): domain Eukaryota; kingdom Metazoa; phylum Arthropoda; class Insecta; order Hymenoptera; family Apidae; genus Eucera; species Eucera pruinosa. The sequence goes on from JAMYCR010000005.1 coordinate 7,030,559, forward strand.
AGTTGTTCAACATCTCTCTATTTGCATCTCCCTTCATTAATTTCATTTATAAAAATATGACATTGCATAAACATTTGCAATCTAGTAATAAGTAATTACCAATTATTTTTCTCCATTTCCACGCTTAGAGATTAATTCTTCCATTAAAAAACAATTATCCAGAAACTCACGTTATCCCAAACCATGAGTTAGACTATTTTTCATGGTCCGTTTTTTCATACTCGTTCAAAGCCAAATTCTCAAATGAGAAATACTCCCAATTCCATCCTTTTCTATTTTCGTTACGTACGAGTTTCTTCGGAACGAAAGACGTTTCTTTTTACCCACGATCGTGAAACATAACTATAGAAAAGTCCCGCTTGTTCGCGGGTTACCGTTTTCTTGGCCATCCATGAGCTAAGTGCAATTTGTGGAATTGCAGTTTTTGCTCGCTGGAAGGTACGAAGTCGCCGCCTCGTGTCCTTCGCCACCGTGAACGCGATATTAATCCGATTACATGTAATTCTATGTAACCTCAACTTGCTGCAACGCGTACTACGCTTGTTCTCCGTTGAAATTAAAAGTAGGTTAGTTATGTGAGTCTGCAATTGGAGCTCACCGTTGTCTCTTGAATACTTGGGTGTTACTTTAATCCTTTGCCGTTGCTTTTTTTCGCGTAGTCCAAATCCATAGATTGTTTTCGCGTTTCGTTCCCCCAAGTATACCCTTGTATCGTTCTCTTCGATTCTCGGTCCCTTGGAAACGATAGATAAAATTCTTTCATCCCTTCTCCCAGTTCTAGACAATTGTGTTCGATACTCCGAGAGTTTGCACCGTAAAATGGTCCTTTTAACTAGAACGGCTGGTGATGTGTCGCGCGAACATTTCACCGGTTGATCGTGCAACGCTCGTTTCCAACGTCGGTTTTATGCGAGAATGCTCCAGTTCAGCCCTGTAAAAGGAATGTCGCTGGTCTTTCAAGGTTCGCGAGCACGTACCAGGGCGTGGTATGCACCTGGAAATCTGACTGGCAAGCAATAACCGATCTCGTTATGATTGGCAAATCCTCCGCTGCTCGCCACTTACTTTGCATGTCCGATTCTTTTTCATTGACCTCGAATGTGTTCACTTTTCCCACTTTTACTTTCATGTTTTTGCCTTTCTTTCGGCCAGGTAGTTTTTATTTTTCATCGGCTCGATGTTTATTCAGTTCCGTGGGCGGATTGTACAAAGAGTTTGCAAAATTGCGGATTTAGCGTGACGGTTTGTAGGTTGCAGAATGGATTTTACAACTCGGCTTTGGAGGAATATTCTAATTTTTAAAAATTACGAAGACAATATCTTTCTTATAGATGTAACTGTCTGTAATATACACGGGTCTGTTACCCTGCTCTGTATACTTTACAGCGAATAATATCTATTCTTGGAATCGATTCCAGATATTTTATTTTACTTGAAAATCGCTCGCTCGCTCGCGTCCCAGCGAATAATTCCAAAACCATTACCCGACCAATTCGCACCGAGTCCAGTTACGTGTAACACATTTCTTTTCCGATAATTGCACTTCGGAAAAAAATGAAAGTAGCAGAGAAACGTAACCCAATTGCAAGCCAGAAGTAATATACAGGCGAGGACTAGCGGTACACGGCATCGATCATCGCGAAACAAAAAAACTCATATAATCTCTGCACGAAAATTAATATATACGCGACGAGGTTCCATGAATAAAACAGTTTTCCGGGCAATTAGATCAGTGAATCATTTCTAAACGATCTCTTCGTGAAAATTAACAAATGCGACCAAGCTTCTTTTAGAATTATTAAGAGAGTCTTGAACTTTAAAATATTAAAAGTATGTTACTTTTCTAGTATAGAATATTCAAAAGGAGTTATTTGTTGTTACACGTGCCTCTAAAATTATTTGATTGATTTGAATTAATAAACGTATTAACGCGAAATGTCGTTTGCCCAAAGTTTCAATATAATAATTGATTGCTACTATCTTAATTTTGCAAGACGGTCAATTGTAACGAATCACGTTCGAGAAGAGAAACTTTGCTAGTCCAAGCACGTGACAGTCACGGGCAAGTTAAATATAATCACAGAATTTTTCTAATCTTTATAAATAAAAAAACATGGAATATATAAATAAATAGACTTAATTTATAATTTGCATTCACCTTTTTCATATCAGAAGAACACATCCAATTTATTTATAACGAGAAACGATAACATAAATAATATATATATATAAATAGAAGAAATGTTAATTAACGTTATGCTTCAAACCGGAACGATTATTAAGTTAAATAACCTCTAAAATAATTAAACGAAGTTGCGTGATAAATTTAAGGTGGCAGTCAATCGTTGTCAACGAATCTTTGACGATTTACGTATTCGGCTTGTCCGATTGGCGGTATGTTGACGGTATATTGTTGGTTTTACCTCTCACTTCTTTGGATTACCAATACATGTTTTATTTCATTCCAACTCGGCTCGTGCTCGGCCGATCGGTATAAATGAACCCTAAATCGTAAAAAGCACTTAACGAATCGGCAAATCGTCGGCAGCCCCCTTTTTTTCGGTCGTTGGAGCATAATTTCGCAAGCGGGTTGCGCCAGCACCCATGGTTGCATGCTTCGCGGAACGTTGGGTGTCGAAACGAACGACTCGGCGAGCATCTGGGAAATTTGTTTGAATCGGATTAGTCGGGACCTGTGGCGTAGAGAAATCTTACATATGCGACTCACGATGTCTGTGAATATGCGAGTACGTAAGTTACTTACATACGTATACACCTTCTCGTATTGCTTGGTCACTCGTGGGAGGAGTCGCCTCTGTCAAGGTCCCCTCGCATATATTCTTATCGACAAGGCGATGCAAGTGTCCCACATCGTTTGAATGCTCGAGGTCGTCTGTCTTACTGTCTTCCAGCGACACGAAGCCTTTTCTTCGGGCTTTTCGAGATGGAAAGCTTTTGATGGGTGTGAGGTTTCCAGAAGAGGATTTCTGTCTGAGACATCGCGCAGATTTCTGCTTCGCGTGACGCCTGTTGCTCTCAGCTTTGTTCCCTTTGCCGCCTTCTTCTACCACCGTCATTCTTTAGATTGGGGTTGGGGATTAGGGATCAGAAGTTGATTGGAGATTATTCTGTTTTCGCTTCTTCCCCGTTTGGAATGGTTATAATTCGTGTTGGTTAAATCCTTTGAATGGTAGGTAATTTTGAAAAATCGGCGTGTTTCTGGGTTATATTTCACGAATAACGCGAACTCATGTTATTTAATGTCGCTATCGTCAACTCGTTAATTACTAACAAAACTTCTGAATTCATATTTCATGAATATTTTGTACCGATCATTCGTTATTTTAAAAGATCCGAATTTCTAAACTCTATTTTATTTTCGTATTGATAAAACCTCTGCTTATCTATGCTTTCAATTCTTAGTTCTAAGGGATTTTAAGGGAAGGGTTAAGATTTGAAAATAGTCCAAGCGACCAAATTTGATCGTAAAATTTGAACCTTTTTCATTTAAAGATTCTGTGATGCGTATAATTAACATTCTTAATAGAAATTTCCTTCGACGATGGATTCATAAATTAAAATTTACTTGGTAGTATTATAAAGAATTAACTAGCAGAATGTTTTAAGTAACACTGGAAATGGTCGCAACTTCCTTTTGAATACTCTAGTCCATTAACTCGATATAGGCTTTGTAGAACACTGCGTACTAAAACAACGAGACAAACTTAGCAACTGAATCACATCATCGAGTCTATGTACTCATTGCTCCCATTACATCGAAACACTTAGTATACCAAGCTGCAAAACGCGGCCTATAACCTTATAACCTCTTTCATCGAAAAACATCAGTCAATTTATGGTACTTAACACTTGCGTTGCATTCTCGATCCATTCACGTACCAAAGAGAATACTAACGAAATTGCAGCACAAGTTTTCGAAGTTTCCGAGTTTCAAAGTATTCGACTCGAATTTTTAAAGTTTGAGAATTTCAGTGTCTCAAATTCGAATCTCTTAAAGATTCAAATTTCTAAATTTTCTAATTTTCAACTTCAAATGTTTGACATTTTCGTTCTTGACTGAACGGACGCATATGTGTTTCACTGAATACTCAAAAATTAATCAGAATTTAGTATGTATTGCGAATCCAATCATCGGTAGATTCTAACGAGCAACTCTTAATAATACATTGATTCTATTATGAAAGTGTTAAAGAACTAAATTTGATTCTAACAAATAATTTTTAATAAAAATTATTCTGTCGCGAAAGGGTTAAACTTCTAAATCTGCAAAAAACGTTTGATATTCCTATATTTAGTAAAGACACGACTTACAGCCCGTGTAACTCTCATAATCAAGGAACATCACACGATTCGTGATTTTAACCCTTTCCAACCGATCGAAATCCGAAAAAAATTGTTCCAACGACGCTTCATTGTTGTTTTTTTTTATTGTCGGTCGTCCGTATGTTATTTATCGGTGTTACGAGCTATTGTTGGGACGATGGTAGGGCAACGATAGGGACAAACGCGTGGTGGACTTGATAGGGAAGAAGAAGTGGGCCACGGACCGATAAAATGACGATTTCGCTGTGTCGTTTCCACGGAATCCGTGGGCGTAGGCCAGTTGGTCGCGTGCTCGTGAATAAATCGCTGTTCCGTGTCCTATTATAGGCGTGCGATTGCGTCGTTGACGCTTTGTTAATCGCGAAACGAGTCTTTTGGTGTATTGCCGTTACGCGTTACGCAAGATTGCGTTTTGCGAAGCATAAAAGCAGGGATTCGTAAAAAGCAAATCCGACGCACCATCTTTTTTCACATGGCCGTGGGCTGAGAATAATTTTTGCAAAAAAAAAAAAAAAGAGACAATTCCATTCGTCTCATTAGTGAAATTAGTATCACAGCTAGTTATTCGTCTGCAAGGACTAAATATATCTGATACAGTGGAATCCGCTTATTATAATCCTTTTGGAACTTGCATAAAAAGTGTTCATTATTGAACTCATTTTATTGCAAACAGTTATGACTAGACTGCGGATCTTTATGCACTTATGGCAAATTTAAATTTACAGAAAGGCATAGATTCCATGTGATACATAAAAGTATAGAAAATATTTAAAGTAAAGTACAATGTACAACATTTAGACGATCAAACAAATGCTTTGAATTTTACTTAAGAAGATACGTATTTGCATAAACAACTGCAATCTAGTTAGCTTGTCTATCTTTTATTTTATTTACGTATTTTCTATTAATCCTTGCAATGCAATCACATAAAAGGTACAAGCTATGCTTCGGTTAAAAGTTAGTTTTAAAATTTTTTAAGAATTCTTATCGTTTGTCTCCAAATGTAATTATCACACGTGATTAGTGACTTAGAAAGGTATAGAAAGTTTCTTGTTTCATTTTATTATTACAGAGTTTGAACTCCAATAGTAGTGTTTTAATTTACTATTGCGAAGTAATAATACACCGAAGGTGGACATAAAACAAATGCACACAAGTCATCGATGTAGTATGTCCACCCTCTTATGTATTTTTATCGAATTACTCTAATAATTTTATAGAATCAAACTTATGTTATTACTTAATCTATATTACTTATCTTTCTCATAAGTACAACATTATGCACGCGATAATAAAAGTGTTTATTCAACTATATAACACCACTAATCCTTTGAACTTGTTTTTCTCGAAATTATTAAAAGTTGACATATAACATGTGTGCATTAAACCATTGATATATAAGCTTTTCCCAAGCAAAGGATTAAATCCTTATTTTACTTCTTATTTTGTACGATAATCAGAAGCAGCTAACTATTACCGAAGAATTTAAGCTTAAGGTCTGTTACGTTATAAAGTCTTAATTCTTAACTGGCACGTAATATGTTAAAATGCAAGGATATTACGTAATAAACATTCTTTCAATTAGTTAGAGGCGACAGCTTAATAAAATGCTTGCCATTGACAGCGTTTTATTGACTTTCCAATCGACCGCGAGTCGTCAAGCGGCCATTACTACTCGGCTTAAGAAAATACTCTTGTCTAGGCGACGAATACTTACAGAATACACTTGACAGATATTTTTCTGTCTAGATATTCGTCTTCAGGCGGAATAGCCATCCGAGAATGTTGACTCGTCGTTCAATCTCGAGTCCATGTATTATTAATTTCACTTTCGTTTCGAGAGGATCGCTGAACTGCAAATGTTGTGGCTTAGAATAGAAAACACATGTTAATGCACAGGTTATAATGTACATTTTGCAAGATTACCGTGTGGAAACCTATACTTGTTAACATTTATCGTGTGGTTAATTGTTGGCCTTCTCGTATCGACGATTCTTCGACTTTTCGAGCGTGGAAATTTGAAGCAGAAAAGAATTCGTCTGGAAAGTTGAGAATTGTTTTCGCAACTCCTAAACTCCGTGGTTGTTAAACTCTCAAACTTTGTAGCTTTCAAACTTTCGGGTTAAAAATGTACGAGTTGCCGTAAATTCGATGAATTCCGTCGAAAAGTTTCAAATTCTAAAGTTTGATCATTTTTTCAACTGCCGAATTTGAATGTTTGAAGTCTTGAAATTATCATTGGCCTATAAACCTTTAAATCATCAAATATTCAAGTCCAATTATATTAAATGTTTCAATTTTCAAATCAAAATTAGTCCCCAAGTATTTAAACCTTCAAATTCAAATTTGTTCAATTTTGAAAATATTTGATTCTTCCAATCATTCGGTATTCAAATCCTCCAATTTTTTAATCTTTTACTTCATTAATTTTCGAATATTCAAACTTTCAGTTGTTTAGTTTTACTTCAGTTTTACTCTGTTTCAGTCTCCAAATCATCTACTCTATTAATCTTCGTATTTTCAAATTCTCAATTCCCCAATTTAAAAATATAGAATTTGCCAATTATTCAGTGTCCAATTCCACCAATCGTCAAATCTTTTAATCCATTAATCTTCGTATCTTCAAATTTCCAATTTTATCAGCATCCAATTACTAATTTTTAAGCTTGCAAATCTGCAGCGCCAAGGTTGCTTGCAGCTTAATAAATTTCCAGGAAAGTTCAGCTTGTTCACCGATGTAGAATTCGCAAATTTCTTTCCGTAACTTTTCCTTTTCTGATACCCCCAAGCGTTCCGCTGATGCGCAAAATTTGCATAATATTTCACGCCGTACAAACGCACGATTTTCTCAAGGGCCGTGCACGTAATTTTTTGCGCGATATTTTTTGAAGGAAGTAGATGTACGTGGAGCACACGGATAGTTGGTCGAGGATTCAGCGGAACGCGACCTAATTTCGTCCCGGAACCGTTTCGTATTTCTACCTTGAGACCCTTCGAGATTACATTCACTGGCTTTCTTGAGGTCGCGTTTTTCTCGAAAATTCAGGACAGCGAGGAAAAAGGAAATCGAGCAGTTGTCCTGACGGACGTTACGTGAACGTTCGCTCGGGACAAGTTACCGGTGCAAGTAATTACATCGCGGCTCAGGAGCGTGAAAAAGCTTGAAATATGAAATAATCTACCCAAGAATTTTTTTTCCCCTCATACAAATGTGTCTTCAGACATTTTACATTCCATTCCCATCTAAAGTTTTCTTGTATTAAACATTAGTGCTCGGATTTTAAGAGGAATAATGTAGAAAGTATGGTAGGCTTGAAGTTTTATAAAATATTAATAAAATTTAATATGTTAAAATATTCGTTTACTATGGAACAGAATACAGCGAGGAAAGTAAATCTGCAAAGAGATAAGCGATACTCTGTTCAATATTTATATTACCTAATATTTTCTAATATTTTTACGTCCACAATGCATTGTAGCATTGATACTACAAGATTTCCGCGATACTCGGAGAGAATTTCTTTCTCTAATAATTTCATTACTTCTCGAAATTAATCTTCACTTCTAGACACAATTTTATTAACTAATTTTGTTCCGCGTCGTCTATAATTTTTCTATTTGGTTTTATGGTTATACAACGACACTTTGCCTCGCAAAAACCTTGCCACTCTTTAGCTAATTTAATTTTAATCGAAAGCTTTTTGCGAGAGGTATTACGTCTTATACGAAGGATGAAACAGATCCATGTTGAAGTCCCACTTTTAATATACTTGCGCTTGTAAAAATATGAATTTGCATAAAAATACGCAGTCGAATAATAAGCAAAGATAATCACCTTCAGTAGCTCTAAGAATCGTTGTAATACGATATATTTCGCAAACAAAACGCGTCGGAAGATATGTCTGTATTTTACTTAAAGCCGCTTCTATTAGAGGCAGAATTTATGGCGCAACTGTGCAAATTGTGCACGCTCTTTATCATTCCAAGAAATCCGTAGCGTATCAAAGTAAAACAGAAAGGCAGGAAAAGAGGATTGAAGGCAAAAAGAGCGAGCATGGTTGCTCGTCGTTGGTAATCTCAGTTCGCGTTATTCCATAAGCAGGCAGGCTAGCATCGCGTTGCATAAAGAGGCCACTTCCCGGTTGCGTTGGAACGTTCACTTTCTTTGTATTCGAGAGACAGAACTCCGTAAAACTCTTCTTCATACAGAACCAGTGACACAACAAACTAGAAAAGGATAAAAAAGGCAAGCAAACCTCTACCTCTCTGTGTCTATACGTTATAAGCTCTTCTTGTGAAAGTATCAGGATGAGATGCATCCGTGAAATATTAGTGTCGTCTTGGTCTCGTCTCTGTTCCACAGGCTGACTTCAACCAGCTGTAAGTTTGCTCGCCCGGCGAACGTGACCTTTTTCTGGTATTTAGGATGGATCGAGGTATTTGCAGACGTTGAAACAAGTGATCGTGTTGCACAGTTCACGGAATCAATCTTCTCCTATGCTCCTTCAAACACCTTTAACGACAGTTATAACAGTTAAGGCATAGCTATTGTACGGCGTATAAACGCGTTGGACCGATGCACTTGGCGAATGTTAAGGATGACTCGTTTATTTTCAAAAGAAGGCATCTGGATCCGATGTTACCCAGAGGATGGGACAGTTTAAGAAGTTTGATTCGATGCTACGTGCAAACGGAGAGGAGGATCTTTTTAAGAAGTTTCTTCCTTGGGGACCGTTGAGGGGCAGTTGACTTCCTTTGACATCGTTGAGACTCGAGTGAGACTTCGGTGGATGTTTCTATGCTGTGCGCAGCGAACTTTTAGAATAGTGAACTCGGTGTAAAAGAGGATTTGCGTTGCTGGGAATGTTTTACTTGAGACAGAGTCTTATTTCAGAAGAGGATTGCCTTTGTTTTTATTTTAGCTGTATTTACGACGAAGTAGGCAGTGTACAAATTTATTAATCTTTTCAATACTAACGACGGTTATAATTGCGGCGTTGACGGTAGTAAGAGCGAGCCGGACAATTTCAAATATATTTTTTACTATAATAAATTGATTTGCGATAATTAACGCGCATTCCTGTTGGTCTGTTGTGTGGATTTCGTACTTCTTTCCGGTATAAATATTAAGTTTTAATAAAAAAAAAAGGAGTCGTTAAAACGTTGAGTTCGTGTACTAAATTTTCCATACAAAATTATGTTCTTAATCAATTTTTTAAATTCAATTCAGACTTACGCCTGAGCAAGCAAAATTCAATTGCTCTGCTCTTCCTCCGGTGAATTGACATTCGTATCATTGTTGTCCCGTACAGTACATATGTGATTCGACTGTCCGTGCATCGAAAGCGTAGTAACGAAAAATAAAGCCGTATCGAATGGGTTAAACAAAAATTGAGTGTATGATACAATTTCAGGTGATTGACTTAACCCTTTCAGTACATATATATATACGGCTGATCTGTGATAAAATAAGTAATTCAAATCTATTACTTAAAAATGTATATAATTAGTATAAAATGAAGATATTGTTACAAATACTGAAGATAGCGATGTCAATACTAGGATATGAATAACATCTATACACGTTAAGGAATTATGAATAATAAGTTCAAGGATTCTAAAAGTGCTTGCTACTGAGAGGGTTAGTTTTGAATAGTTATTTGGGTAGGAAAAATACGGTTAGAAAATTGCCTGCGACCATTTGCAGTTCGAGTTACATTCGATACTTTAGCTCCGTAAAAGAAAAGAGGATTTGTCCTATTTCAAAGGAAGTTCTTTTTATTTCTGCCATGGCTGTATTTACAATGGAGTAAGTAATGTAAAAGCTTATTAAAAAAAAATTAAGGGCATAGTAGAATTTCGGGTAATTAACCTAATTTTGATTAGGTATTCGGTTAGGAAAGGTGCAACTATGAAATCGCGACCATTTGCAGTTCGATTCAATTTCAACATTTCAATGTAATTGGTCTAAATCCCATTCTTAAAGTTGTTACAATTTATTTTCTATTATGTTACTATTTTTTTCTTATAATTTATTCAGCAAATTTCGGCTAAGATGGTTTCGGTAAGATGGAAGATAGTAAGGAGTAAGGAAAATTGAGGAGATGAGGAAAGTGTAGGTTGGCCGGAGTACTCCGGAACGTCTGACCATAAGAGTAATGAAACTACTCACCCTGTGATCAGACCGCATACTGTATCTACTGCAATTAACCTCTAGCTTCGACTATGTGGAGCTAATCACTGTCTTTATCATTATCTTCCTTACGAAATGCCGTTCGTTAATTAGAATACCAGTCAGCGAGTCAGCATGTATTTACCCTTTTTTTTTTATGTCAACGTCCTCGCTAGCCTTGAATCTAATTTATCTCCTAGCTACATTATTCTACCTCGTTAATTATTAGTTCTCAATCGAATCTTCGTCTTGTATATCATTTCATTTATTTATATTAATCATATGTGCTCATTTATTTTGATTAGCCGCAATTATCGTGCAAGTTTATTTTAATATATCGATACACTTATTAGATGTACAATTTTTTACGTAATTGGATTTTAATATATCGGCGGTTGCTAACGTATTTTAATTGCAGAACTTTCAGACATTTTGGTAACAAATTTTGTAATCTAGTTTTATGCTTAATAATCTAATTACAATATTCACTTCTATTTCTGTACTTCAGAGTTAGTCTGGCCCGAGTCCTGTATTGTAATTTTACAATACAGCTAAAATAATAATTAAAACTACACAAGACAATTAAGACATTATGTAACATATATATATTACAAGACATTACGAAACATATATACACTATAAGACATTATGTAACATACATATATTCCTGTGGCTCTGATAAAGTTACGAACAAAAATACGATGGTATACATAGCACAATTTTAACAAAAATGGACTTAGGCTAACCTCGCTCTCAAGTACAGGTTTCATCTTATTTCGTACAAATCTGGCGTTAAAAACTCTTCCTTTTTCCATTGTTTCATATTAATTTTTCAAAAAAACTTCTCCTTTGTTCGGCGTAACAGCTCACATTTATCATTAAAGATACCTCATCGAGTTTAAAAACAAGTCCATGAAGTTCGATTTCATGGAATTTCACGTCGGTTCTCCAACAAAAACTCGTGGTTGAGTGTCTCGAACGATTCATGACAGAATGTCAAGCGCGTATGCGCGAGAACGCGTCGAGAGGAATGCAAAAAATGTCGAAAGGTATTTCCATACAACGATTGCCCGATGCTTCGCATCATAAGGAGACTTGGGATAAATGAACGACCACGGGAAAGCATGCTAATAAATAAAATGGCCGTCATACGTGAGATTCCAGCGAGGCATTGTGGATCTCGCTAGGCCTAACTCGCTTTTCTTTGTGCAACCGCCACGTAACTTGCCTAATTGCCACTGAATTTCTCGAGTGTTCCGACTACATTCGATCTTACGTTATGTCAGCCGCCTCCTTTTCTCCATGATTAAGCCGTAGAATCGGATTCTGCTCGATTGAAAAAGAAACCTCTTCGCGTAATCGCTTTTAGACTGGTTTTGAAACGTGCCGTTTTCTGCGAGTTCTCGCGAGAATTTTTATGCTTTAATGGCTTCTGCTTTAATTGATGATAATTAAAGACGATTCCATTGCGAATCACCACTAGGTGGCGATTAGTAATGTTTTTACAGTTTGATTACTTTTGATTCATCAAGAACTTCACGGGAGAAGGCAACAGTAAAGTTTATGTTCATAATCCGGTTACCGAGCCATAAGACCAAAATTTCTAGCAAATTAGTTCATTGCAAGGGTCACCAAGCCGCGATCACCTGGACACCAGATGTGTCAGTCGCGGAAAAACCAACCATAAAATCACCATTAGGTGATGGTCGTACCGATCACTGAAAAATTCAAAGTCCTCCCACTCTTACTCGACAGTACCCCCGAACACACCCACCAACACACTCTTCAAAAACAACCAAATCACCGAGAAACTCATATAAACACAAACACACACCACAGACGACATTCTAGTGAAATCTTTCAAGGCATCACGTGCAACACCTACCACCACACCACGTGCGACACCTACCTCCACACCAACGTGCACGTCACCTTTTTCCACAAATTTCAACAAGGCTGGAGTGATTAAGTTCACAACAGCCAGCGCTCGAGAACATCGTCGTGAAACGCGTAACGGGCCTTACAACCCCGCGAAGTCAACCCGAAGAACCTCGATGCATCAGGCGCAACAAAGAAGTTCTTTGATGTCGCATCGTGCATTTTCGACCCGTGCTTAAACACCGAAAGGTGGAATTTATGGCTTGTGAAATCATGTTTGCTTCTTTGGAGAAACTCACAGTCGTCGAGTTCTACAGAAGTTGTTTCGCATTTTTTTTTTTTTTTAATAGTGAAGTTTCTGATTATTGCTTAGATGTTTGTAAAATGGACGTAGCTAAGTTTGACTTCTAATCGGTTGAATAATTTTTAAATTGCAAATTTTCAGTGCGTACAGAACAATTCTTTTGCTTTTTGTTGAAAACAAGCAGTTTTAAACACTTTGCTGACCGTCCATAAATTAACTCGTGTCTGCAATTACAGTAGATTATGCAGCTTGTAAGTCTGAAAGCAATATCGTGTTTAGTTATCGTGTATTAGAACAAATAATAAGCAGAGGAAAGAAAAATCCCGCTGGTAAATAAAATATATTGAAATGTTTTTATTTCATTTCGTGTGCAAATTAATTCAGAGCCTTCGGGATTTCATAAGAGTTAATATTTATTCACAACAAATCAAATGCAGTTTGAATATTTAAAATTTTCAGGAATTTCAGGATTTAAGATTGGTAGAGATACCAAGAGTTCGCAAACAAATATCTGTACACTTAATATTATTGCTTTATTCGATCAACTTTCCTTTCACTATAATCATAATAATACGATAATAACATGTTATTTTATCGTATTAAATTCTTAAGTCACGAATCGGTGATCGAATAAAAGTGCGTCCCAGAACAAATCAAAACGAAATGAATATTTTCGTTGCGAAAACACAGACGAAACGAAAATTTCTGGCCAAGCGGCTGGCGGCTACACGGCACAGGAACGTGTAGAAAATATCGTTTGACTGAAACGCGATACAGGTCATGAAACGAGGAATTGTGACTTTCAGACAGAAAAATAAAAGGCTGTCGACTGGCTGGTCTTCTATTCTACTGCGGCCTTTCTTCGCTCTTTCATTTCTCTCCCCTTCCACCCCATTCTCTAGTGCTCTCAAGCACGTAGGCCAATATTCTGCCTGCAGTATTGCGTGATAAACAAAAGAGAGTTGCGACAGAATCTGCCGTTGCATTTTAAAGCAACGTTGTCGACAACGGCACACGCGTCCTTCGACCGACTGGCCTGCCTGCTCTTGACTTGTACCATTCGCGATTAGGATACCATTTCTATGGCAGCGGGTCACTGGGTGTCGGCAAAATGGCGCCACAGTGCCCATGGAAACGCTTACGGACATTTTGGCACGCTACGTTTAACCCTTTCGCTGCGACAGTATTATTAATGTGTAAGTAATATTAACCCTTTAAGCGGGGAGAAATATTATTTATGTCACCTATTCGGCGGAGAATGTTTTTTTTTAAGTCATTCTTTTGGTGGAGGCTACTATATTGAAATACGCGATGATAGAGAAGGTATTTGTTAGTGTTTTATAATATCTTTAACGTGTTCTCTTAGTACACTGGAATCCGCTTATTATGATCACTTTGGGACTTAGATTTTTTAACAAGATTAATCGGCTGATAACGTTACGCGAAAAATATAAGTTTTTCATTATTCAAGTCAATTTGTTACGATCATTTATGACATTTGTACACAATTGAATGGGTATACTATCTTTGTTTTTGCTTTGAAAAGATAAAAAGGTCGCTTCACAACAAGGTCTATGTATTTACGGAGTTTCTAATAATTCTTACCACGTCCTTATGTAAAAGATAAAGCTACTTTATTTTCTAAGTATTATACAGTCGTATTGTGTTGATATATTATTAAACCACCAGGAAATGGTTCACTTATAACAATTATTATTTCCTAGTCGGCAGATAATGAATAAAGCCACAATTTCCTTGCTATTAACTAAAACTCGTGTTATAGAGGGTTAAAAGTAAGTCTTTAAGAAAAAGCTTCACTTGGTACGAATTTGCTAAGAATTTTTATCGTTTGTCTTAAAGTATAATTATTACAATTGATACCAATAACCTAAGTTTGATTATAATAGATGAATTATTTATAACTAGTTTTTGGAATTACCTGATTACGATAACAATAACCGATTGATAATATTGTAATATTGTAACCGGCTTCCAACTGTATTTGTTTGTAACTTTATAACGAAGAGTTCCCAGCCAAACTTCGTGTGACAGTTTTTCCCTTTCCGTATTTGTACGGTCTTAGAACTCGCGTTTCGCGGAAAGGAATTAACGAATCTTTGACCGGTGTGCTCGACGGCAAATTAATGTCGTGAGGACGCGTTTAGTAGGTGATGTGATGGATGTACACAATATTGTAACTCAACACTTATTTATTTAAAGTTAACTGTTCGACAGATGATGCTTAAACGGTGTGTGTGTGTTGTATGGTGTCCTTCTTAAATCTCTCGTCCTAGAGTTCTGCACCAAAAAAGGTAAACTTCATTCAGGAGGAGTCTATGGTGGATCGGTGGGGATGTAGGAGGAACTATGCAAAAAGAGGGAAATTTTTCGTGATGATTGGATTAGGAATTCTGGAAATTGGTAAGGGTGGAGGAAAGAGGTGGTGGAGGGAAACTGGCAGTAGGGATGGCGAGGTATGCGGTATTTTCTCGGGTTTTTCCCCAAAATTTTATGAGGGGCCCGCAACGTGCCGCGGACTGGAGTTTTAAGGGATGGTTTAAGTGGAGGTTTACGATGGATTAGAAGACTAACTGTCGTGGCTGATTGCCTTTTTGATTTTGAGGGTTTAGGAGCCCATCGGTACCGTGACACTAGGTTGTACGGTGCATTGTGCATCGTACAGTATTTTTATTTGTAGTTCATGCTTCCAAAGTTTTACGAAGAAAATCGCAAACACTCCGTGTATTCCCCTTCTCTTTCGATACCTTTCTTTCCTTAAAAATAATCAAGAGTGTGCGAAAGAAAATACTGAAGCATAAAATTCCAGGAAAAAATGCACGTCCTCGACGTGCGTGTCGTTACAGTAGGATCTAGCAAATCACAATACGGCTCTGTATGTACGACACAACGTCGCATCGTACTCGCGAACGAAGCGAGGCTTCATTCAAATCGGAGTGTACCGTAACACATTTTCTCGTCGAGAACGTCGCGTGCATAATAGCAAAAAGAGAGAGAAGGAGACCAGGTTCAGGCCCGTAAACAACGTATCAAAGCAAGCAAGGTGCTGCTGGCTTGTTCCACAGTCGCGAACGTATTGTGAAAGGCGACACGACACCTTTTGCGCTTTCGTTTCGCTAGTCGTCGCGTGTGACGAGTAGAGGATATATCTGTCGTTTCTGTAAGTACGCTGACTTCGCGTTCAGTAAATCCCCGTGAAACACCTTGCAAAATTTGATATTGAACGATCCAGCAAATTGTAATTTTACTCTTCTACTTGAAATTCAATACAGGAATCCATTCGAAAAATGTACAAAAACTTGCATAATTAATCAGCTGCATACCTAATTTCACACAATTTTGCTCTATTTGTTGTAAGAATTTTTCTTTATTCGAAACCAAAAATTTTATGCACAAATTTTTATTTGGCGAACGTGAATTGATTTAAAACTATCCAAATAATAATGACCTATAATGATTTGTACGGTTAGTTATTTATTGTTATTTGTTATTTCTTAATCCATGCCTTTCGGCTTCGAATGACTTCGGTTCCTTTTACATAGTTTCAATATTGACACAAATTATACATCTTATACATCTTCATATTTACATATGTATATTAAATGTTATTTGAATAATATGATATACAATATAACTATATAATATAACATAATTAATTTGAAATACGATTCTTATAGAGTTTCAACAATATTTAAATATAAAATTTATAGGACTTATATAAAAATATATAAGTATTTTTGCATATTCCATGCATTATGTGCCTTGTTGCACATTTAAATTTCCCATAAATATATAAAAACTCGTAGTCTATTCGTCACTGTGTCAGATGCGAATTATTAATGTATTATACAGTATTTGTATTTGCTACGGTAATTATAAAAATTCCAAACGAGATTGAAGGTAGTAAATTAAACCTTGTTACAAATATCACAAGTATTTGTTCTCCTTTATCTATAATCCGTATCACGGATGTAACTCGTTGTTTTACGGAAAGTGGTTTCAACGTTATGTGCGCGAGAAGTTTGTATTTCGCGTTTTGAGATAGCAACGTTTACTACACGTTCGAAATTTAGGATTGTAACTGAAAAATATTTAACATTCGTGTAGCAAGGGTTCCATCGCACCTGCTTAGACGGAAGTCTGATAATCGCGCAACGTCGATGACGTTTACGGCCAATGTATGTACGCGATTATTCGCAAGGCATGCATATGTCCACGGCAGTTACATAATATTTGCTTAGTAGAGGCCGATAGCTACGAGGCTTCGGTTAAATCGATAATCGAATGAATATAGTACGTACGCAGAGATAGTCGCACCTGCACGTAACAATACAGATTTCTTTCAATCTTTCTGACCCTGTCCTTCGCAGTATTTTGCAATCGTTACACGTAACAAAGGCCTTTCCCTCGTTAATTTATCAATAAATGAATAAATGAATAAATGTCTTACTGTTTTCCTTTCGTTATAAATTGCAGGATGAGCCGAAGTAAATTTCACTTCGATGTGCACTCAGGGTTGCCACTTTGGTATCATTATGTAAAATCCGGGGAGACATAAATCGCCAGCCGGAGACCGAGATAGCAGGAAAAAGTCACATTAATCAAATTTTATATATGGAAATATAAATTATTATTTAAGGACAGATTACTTTTCGAGGCATACATTTATTACCAAATAATTTCAACTACAAAATATTATAATTTATATATATATATACACAGAATTTAGAATGTTGTAGTTTTTTTTAAAATGATGATATATTAAAAAGAATTCACACTTTTATCATAAACAAAGAGAAACTGAATAGCCTTCTTTTTATTATAAATTAATAGAATCTGAATATTCACCATAAACTAATAATCCATCTTAAATCCTAATTTGAAAACAATACTTTTTCTTAGAAATTGCACACAATCCAGCCACTCTTTTTGTTTTCCTGTCAATAAAAATTATCTTTTCTACAAATCCAAAGATACTCCTGATAAAACTGGAGCCCGGAGATTGGTATAAAAAAATGAAGCTGTTGTAACTTCGTAAAAAATAGTCGTGTAACAACCTTTATGTGGTCGTTTTAAAGGGTGAACCCTAATTTCACATTCTTGAATTCAATTTTACTCGGGTGCCCTTTTATACCTGGAGAAAAGTGATAGAATGAAAATAGTTCTTGCAAAAATATGAGTAGATTTAAACAACTCTCAAATCTTAAAACAATTGTTTCACGATTAAAACCATAATGACATTAAAACCATAAACCTCCTTTTTCCAATAACCTTCCTAAAAGTTACATTTATAGTTCTCGTAGACGAAGTGTTAAGTGTTTTGATTTTATTTTCTGGTACATTAAAATTTCTGAGAAGGTATCAGTGGAGGTTTAGTAAGGTTTCTCGGAAGCTTGATAAGCTCTAAAGAAGCTGTGAAAAGTAGAGTAGCTTTTTAACTTGAAAGTTCTATTCTGTTTTATGGGAACGTTCCTAGGAAGTAAAGTGTAGAGCGTTACTTTTCATACTTAAAGACTTCCGAAAAATTCCTTTCCTATTCACTTTTAAGGACTAAGATATAAGATTGCGAAAATAAGCAGCACTGAAACATTCTACTGAAATCTTTTGAAAGTTTTCTTCTTTCTAACACTAGCCAAAGGTGACGCAAATCTTCTGAGTCATTGAATATAAGATGAAAAATGGTATAACACACTATAATTATGAAGTAAAAGAAAGTACTAACGAATTATGTAGCAAAAAGTTTAAGAATTATTTCGAAGAAAACGAGAATATCTCCAACTTTTCGTTCAATCCAATATTTCATCCTTTCATAGCTAAATTATTACTTTTCTTACTAAATCATTTTTGTAACTACATATGATTGTAATCTAGTACTGGTTCTACAATAGATGCTGGATTTTAATGAATTTTTGAATATTCAACGCGCTTGCGTGTTAATAATAGAACTGCTGACGTGGTCAAAATGATTAATTACTGATTCCTCATAAAAATTGTATTAATTAGCAGCAGGGAATTTTTTTGAAGATTATCAGTGTCTTTGTGTAGACAGTGCAAATGGAGATTTATTTTTCGTGCATTACGTATTTTTGCAAATACCTATCATTTTAACTGATTGTTCTGGCATTAAGGCGTTAATCCTTTATCCTGCAATAACGAGTCACACTCGTTTTATGAACTATGCCACAGATTCCAAGTTCGAACAAAGCAATTGGCGATACTTGTGCACTTCATTCGCGGTCGATAAATAAAAAGTGTTAATAAGCCGTATACTTTAACTAGCCCATATTTGAACCACTTCATCTACCAATAATATACAGAAAACGTACTTTTACGTGTCCCGAAAGCAATGTGTTGAATAAAACTTGTCTACAACATTCAAACGATTTGTTCGTGACACGATATATGTATGTGTAAATATACTAATCAGCTGACGATAGCATAAGTGGGTAATAAAACGATCGTAGGGCAAAGGATTAATAAAGCAAAGATCTAGCAGAGAGAAATAAAAGTGAATCGCATCGTGTACGTGCAAGAATCAATGTCGAACAGCTGGACTGAATGGAAATCGATTAACAGGCTCTCTGAATAATCGTCACGTTAGCGTAACTCGCTTGTGTATAATGCGTTCCATCGTTCGGTTCACGTATGTATTGTAAGTACTACCGGGGTTGCTGCACGCTCTCTTACGTTTATTAAGTCCGGTCGCATTCACCAGATAAACGATCGATCGTGAATACGTGCCGTAAATAACGAGCTAAATAATACGTTGCACGTTACATACGATGTGTCATTTCTGTTCGATTCTATTCAGGAAACGCGAGCACTCTTTCACTACTAGAACTTCAACTTCACTCGTGGCATATAATTTTTGCGCTCTTCCAGTTCAAAGCATAGCGTGTTCCTTTTGCTTTTCGAATCGCTAATAGGCGAAAACGGCATAAAGCCGTTGAAAGCGGAAAATAAAATACACAGCTGAACGAGGAAGGAAATTGTTGACTGGTTGAGTAAATGTTTGATTGTTTGTTCAGTTGTTTGTTTGATTTGAGTGTTTACTTTTTGTTTGATGTGTTCTGCGGTCGATTCGAAGAAAAGATACCGTAGATAGTAGCTTCTGTGCTTATCTACGTGGTCTTATTGTCGTCTACTGCATATATTTAATTCCTGACTTTTATGCGACAATTAGCTGATAGAAAATTTGTATAATTGAATCTAATTAAATAGTACTTCAATGCAAAAATACAGAGGTGTACCCAATACATTTTGTAACTATTGTACGTTCCAAAAAAAAATCGCATTTCTTATTGGACAATCTTTAACCCTTTCGCTACGAAGGACGTAACTAGGTTATCATTTATTGAAGACAGCCATGTATCTTTTTTTCTAACTTACAATTAGTATTACAGGGTGTTCCAGGTTTTGCTGGCCAAACTTTGTCAATATATTTTATGGGTCTAAATAAGAAAGAAATGTTACATAAACATAGGCCGTTTAAAGGTTTATTAAACAGTTATGACAAAAACGGGGAACACGTCAAAATGAATTAATTTCTCCATTTCAAATGTCTACCGTTCTTCACAATCCAAAATTGACAGCAATCAAAAATCGAATGTATCACATTACAAATTTTATTTGTATTTTGTTTCATTTCACTGAACATTTCACTGTTCATCTTTTGTATCAATCCATTGCGCGAATTTATTCTTTTTCAATACGCTCTTTATTTCAAAATTGTGCACAAATGAAAGTTGAACGATCATCCGTTACTCTTCCCTTTGTATTTCGTATTTTTGTCGTGATTTTTAAATACATCTATGTTTATGTAATATTCTTTTCTTATTTAGACCCATGCAATGTCCTGATAAAGTTTGGCTATTCAAACCTGGAACACCCTGTATATTACGATATAATTATATACTGGTGCAGAGTATCCAAATATTTATATTTATACTGTTTCCACGTGAACAAAAATTGTCCTCGTCCGATGCATTTAGAATGTGTTTAATTTTGAAGTGCCGTAGCAAAAGGGTTAAAACATGATTTTGCTGCACTGTTTCTAACCAGGAAGAAATGCGCATGTATAACGCAATGAAAAGCGGTCGATGATCCGCGGATACAAGCGTTGACAACCCTTTTACCGTAATGTTAATGTCTGTTACGAAATAACGGTCTGCGTGATAACGTCCTGCTCGCACTGAAGCAGTCAGCACACGAGTAAGCTTCGCAAGTGTTTCTCTTTTGAAGTGCTATCTTCGCACAGACCACCTATTCAGTCGTTTGCATTGAGAATTGCATAGGCTTGCTTCAATTGCAATTCATTGGTAGCTATTATCGTTCATTTTTCTAGGAATTTGTTGTCTTTCGAATTGCAGTTATAACAGTGTAACAGGATATAACTATATTTTCGAGCACAGTAATATATTAGAGAAAGAAATTGTAATGAATTTATAAATTGAAAAAAATTGCCAGAATCTCAAAGAGTACACAGAGTTCAATAATTAATGATTACATTCAAGATTATACTGTAAATGATTCTAAAAATGATACCAACGTTTATTAAGAAGAATTTGCAGACCCTTTTTGGTTCTCCTTTAGTGAATTTCATTTTTAAAGAAAAAAAATTGCGCGAGGAAATTAAAGAAGTAAAACCTAAATGGAGAACTGTTTCATTGTTAAAGTGAGATAACTTGCACTTTACTTTGGATATTTTGTATATTTTTGTACATCGCGCGCATTCTATGCCTTTTTATATATTTCAATTTCCCATAAATGCATAAACATCCGTAGTCTAATAATAACACTCGATACTATTTTAATGAAACGCGGACAAACTTATAACTCAACCTAATAGCATTTTATTTAATTCGATTCTTTTAGTGTTACTGGAATTTTGTCTTTTGTAATGAAACGTGCAATTTGTCTGAGTAAATGTGAGTTTACTTTATATTTTTTTCTTTTTTTTAATTTCTCAAGGTTGCTTCAACTTCGAAAGATCATTGGCAATCACAGTTATTATTGTGGGATGGCGAGTGTGTGGGTGAATGCATGAAGTATGCCTGGCGCCAATGAACGATGTGCGGAGTGAACTGTCTGGGACCCTGCGGAAAGGGCCTACGTGCCTGCGTGTGTTCTTCCAGATTTGAGTGAAAGTGCGGGTGGTCGTCCCCGAAGTGTGAGAGTGTATGAATGCGTGTGCAAGGATTTTAAGGATGAATGCAGCGCGTGCAAGGGAGTCTTTTGGCTTGAGCAGTCGTAGCGATAGGAAGAGCGTAGCACATCGTGCGGTGATTAGCGTTAGTCATTTTGTATTTAATAAATAGTCATTAGCCTTATGTTACAAATACCGTCACGATTATTATCCCCTACATTATTTACATTTATGTAGATTGCAAAATTATTAAATACAATTTAGTAAATTAATATGCTTCAAAAAGTTTACTACATTGAAACAATTACGCTTCATCCTTGAGGGCTTCTTTAAGGCATCCATTTATTTGATACAAGTTTAGTAGAATTTTGTAATAATGCCTTTCTCCTGGTTTCTCAGACCGAAGCAATATAGATATATTCTTCTTGCTTTTTTATTTTCGAAATGCATTAAGGTGTTTGTAGATTTTCTATGCTTTTATAAGAGAACGATCCGGAAATTCTACTCTCGAGACACTTTCCTAGAATCAGATATCGACATTTCTTCTCGAACGTGCGATCACGTACAAACACCTTTCAACTCCAAAGCAACTTCCATTAATTGTGTTTAAATGATTCTACCTTACCTCCCCAATACGCTATCAACCCGCTTCTATTCGGTGTAGTGTTCTTTTTTATAATTTCAGTTCTAATCGACATTCCGATACTGTGAAAGCATTCGGATATTTACGTTTGGCCTTTCCCAATATTTATCGTTTACTAAGAACCATTTACATTTCGAATAATTATAAGGTATTCTTTATCGTAACGATGATAAAGAAACGTAATCATTAGTGAATAGATATTTGTCAAGCTTTCATATTTATTTAGCTTTTCAAGGAAATACCTAGAAAGATAAACGTGTGTTGCACATTGTTAAGGAAGTGGTATGATGTTTGATGGAAAGTTTCGTTTGGCACAAAATAATATTCAGGAATTTGCCCGGCAACTGTTGCGCAGAGTTGGAATCTACCCTTTACCTAAGCGAACTCAATCTCTGACGACACCATTAACACGAGGAGCTTCGTTAATTTGCTGTTGATTACATCATGCAGCGAGCAAGCTACCGCATAGTTGCTTTCAATCACGGTTAACTGTATCGAAATGGATGGTACAGGTTGCAGTGATTACAGAAATTTGGTACGCCATTCTCTTATTGAATTAGCTTGTTTCCCTATTATCT
Source organism: Eucera pruinosa (assembly GCA_028830335.1). Classification (NCBI taxonomy): domain Eukaryota; kingdom Metazoa; phylum Arthropoda; class Insecta; order Hymenoptera; family Apidae; genus Eucera; species Eucera pruinosa. The sequence continues at coordinate 7,053,641 of JAMYCR010000005.1, forward strand.
GGAAGATACTAATTAATTTAACACATATATATCGCCCAATTAAGGGACCACATTTGCTAGGTTGAGTAATAAGTAAGCTGCGAATCTTTATGCATTTATGGTGAACTTAAATGTGCATAGGTATAGGTAATAGGTACATATGTGAGACAACCATTTTATTGTTTGCCCTAGAAAGTATCAGAATAGTTGTATATGAAAAAATCAGACCAATAACTTTAGGGAATTTCTAATGAAATGTGATGTATAAACATAAATATCGTACACCTTATAGAACTTTTGAATTTCCCCTTTTTCTCAAATTAAGGCGAAATCGTACAAGTAGAAGTTCGGGCAGCAATATGAGACAATATCACTTTACAGAAAAATAAGTCATTAAACTGCGTTGAAGTATCAATAAAGAAGCTTTAATGTTATACAAATCTGAAATATAACAATAGAATCATAATTTATTTAGTTCTATCATAATTGTATACATAAATTTAATTCTGTAAATTTGCCACATCATAATGGTGAGAAAATCTCATATGTGGTCTTCTGAATTTTAGAGACATATCCACAAGTAAACACCCATAATCAAAACCATTACTTGTATTATAACTATTAGTCAAGTGTCTCATATTAATACCAACTTGCCATTTTACTTTTTCTCATTATATCAGAATCAAAAACACGATACAATATCTTAAGCCTTGAATTCTCACTGGTATTCTGAAGCTACTATTATTATAGTATACGTTACTGTCTTTGTTTCATTAAAAATCATCGATTAAGCTGAAGTAAATTAAACTTCAATGTGTACACGCGAAAATTTTGTATTTATATTTATCTTTATAAATACATTATATTGACATTCTCAATAAAATTCATTTTAATAAATATATTTATCTTACGCTACAAGTATACGCTAAAGAACATATACTAGCAAACCTTGCGTTTGTTTTTGCTTTGGCCATAAAGAATGTTTTTTTTTATTTAGCTGTTCCGTACCGAAAGGGTTATTAAAATTGATGGACGCCTATGGATCTATTTGTGTTTTAATAAATACAGTTTAATCAGCGTACACGTTTTCAGACTCGTGACAGCGTCACGTAGATCTTAATTATTATGGTAATATGCACGTGGCAATACTATTTTTAAAACAACCACCTAGACTAATGCTTTTATTAATATTCTCATATTTCAGTACCGTTGTTCTCAGTCTTTGATGGTATATAAAATTAAGCGACATTAACAATCGAAAAATTAAGACATTGTTACTGAAAATATAATACGTCCTTCTTGGATAATTTTAACTATTTTAGTAGCAGGTAATTTGGGGATATGGATACCTTTGTGAAATTATTTTACAGGTGGCTTATTTATAAACGTATGCGCCGGTAATTATGAAAATGGTGTAAATCAAATGAAAAAAAGGAAAGAAATTTCCATATTTTGGTCATATAAATCAATGTAACGCAAAATAAGTAGGAAGCACAAATTTTGTAGTGTTTTAATTTACACCACGCTTACAGTTACCAATAAATATATTTTTAATTCCAATGTATCTAAATTTTTTACCACTTTTCTCAAGATAATGCCATTTTTCTTTGGAAGCTAAATTTGAAGCAAAACTGTGAAAAATTGCAAAATGAAATTGCTTTACAATCAGGGTTTATTTACTAAAGTATCAAATATAGTACTAAAATTCGAAGTATAGTACATTTTTTATACAATACAGAAACATCTCCATTGAATAAAAATATTTATTTTTAATAAGTGTACAAGTTTATCTCAAGTGCCCAGGTTTTCCCGCAAAACTTTATCAACGTGTTCTGTGATTGTAAATAAACAAGAAATGTTACACAAAGATAGATTCTTTGATGCCGCATTAAAAAGTTGTAACAAAAAAAATATGAAATAAAAAGGGAAATATGATGCAAGATAAAAATAAGTTGACAACTAATATAATCATTAATCATTTATGACATCCATTTAAAAACATTCTTGTCAATACAATACTGATAGTGTTAAAAAGTTGAATTTGTTACTTCACGAAATTCATTTTAATTTCACTTTACTTCAATGAATAAATCGACTACCACTATTTCACTGTGTAGAGTCTAGTCTTTTCTACATTATAACTCTAGTTCAGTGCCTCGAGGACGTATTAACTCTATTTTCATAAAACCGTAAATAACCAGAATTTATGAGCATATCATTAGATTTATTAAGAGTTATTAGTTTCCCATGGATCCAATATTTTCATCATAACTTTCTAACGAAACTTCAAATGACCTATAGCTACATAACATTTTCTGCTTATTTATAGTTACAAAATATACTGACAAAATTTTTCGGGAAAAGTCTGGGTTAGGTTTGTTTTTATTTATATACTGGGACACCCGGTATATAAATAATAATTGGAAAACAATTTCCATCATTGATGCGTCACGCATTTTAGCGAATGCGTTAAAAATAAAAACCGCACGAATTCTCCACGTGTACGTTAAACTGCACGCAATCATCGTGACAAAGGAAAACATCGTTGGAACAATTCAGCCGACTCGATTAAATTCACTATGAAGGAGCAATCACTGATGCGATAAATCATTCTCTAGTCAGATAATCAACGCTCGACGATTAACGACGTGTTGGTTTTAAGAACGATTCTGAGTCTCGGTTTTCCCTGCTATTTCTTTTCCGCGCAATTAGGTTCGGGACACGGGAAGATTGATATCTACCAGAACTATTAAATCGATTACATGCTTCTGTAGATAGAGCAAAAAACGAGATCAGGAATGGAACCTATGATCTATGGTTCATAGATTCGATTTTAATATACTGCGGTGTAGTCAAAACTACGTTATTTACTATGTAAGATAATTATAGGTATCCTGATAACGTAACGTAGTCATTAATAACCTGTAAAGGTGCGCATGGCAGGAAATAAACAAATACCTATAAAAAATAAGGAAAGTGTTACGGGAGTATGTACTATGTTTGCATTAAATATTATGCGCATTCTGAACTTGTTTGCACATTTAAACTTCTTATAACCGCATAAACGTGCACAATCTAACGTTGATACGTTAACAGAATAGCAAACAATAATGCGAGTGTGGAAAAATCGATGGAATCAGTGTGTTACTTTCTTTTCATGCGTCAGTGTCACGTGATTATTTGGTCGCGTGATCGGTGGATCGCTAGAATCGTGCCAGATAGAGGGGAGAATCGAAAGCGACTGTCTTGGCAGAGTTCTCCGTGTTCCGTGTTACATAATTCACCGCTTGGAAGTAGGATTAGAAGTCTAAGAGGTTCGTCCGATGTATAGAAATTTCGAGACACGCAGAGAGGTGGTTTGAAAATACAGGGTTGATTCTTTAGAAACGTGTTGCATCTCAATCCTTTGCGGTCCGTAATTATTTTCAAAGTGTCATATCGATAGCTTAAAGCACACATTTTGTATGTCCACATTTAGTGATTTCGAGAAAAGCAGGTTCAAAGACTTAGTGGTATTTTATAATTGTATAAACACTTTTTGATACAAACTACGATCTAATTACAATAAAGACACGCTGTACTTTTTAACCCTTTTAACTCCTGAAGTGCGGATTAAAGTTACTATCGTACTTATTTATTGCCGTAATATTAAATAGAATATTTATAAATACACGTATTTATTTTAATCACTAATAATTTTTCTTTATGTCTCGTTTATAAAATAGAAACATTCGCTAACGCACATACATACATATGTGTCCATAGTTCGCAAAGGGTTAATAAACCTTATTTTTAAATTTCCATGCGTAACGTTAAACACTACCAAATACAAATTATATACAATACTTTAATGTTTCGCATTCGGCACAGTGTCTCGTCGACGAAAGTTATGCAGAAAGGGATTCAAAAATACTTTCCATTAAAAGATTGGAACACGGATGGTGCAACCACTTGTGGATTTCGACCCAGATTCGCGTATAAGGTCTGAAGGGGGCACATTTGCATGTTCAGCTACAAAGTTGTTTGACGAAGCCAGCAAAAAATGTTTTGGCCTATGACCTCGAGAAGGTCGTAGCGTTTCCTCCGCATCGCCACAGCTCCTTTGGGGTTTCCTCTTTTCTATATACGCTTCTTCGCGGCGTAGTTGAGCCGAGCCTATACCTTCTCTTTTATCCCCGCTGATTTACGTATGAATAAATCCTCCTGTTTAGTGGTGGTAGGGTAACACGCTCGCTCTCATGTTTCGTCATCGCGAAATTGGCGAGCGTCGCGATGCTCCGACGCCATGTAATCGTCAATCTAACGATCGGTTGTCTGCCTGTGGCGTCTAGGTGACGGGGTTACTGGTATCGGGGATTTTAAGCAAAGTTTTTTTTTTTTTACTTTGCTAATATTAACCCTAGAACGCAAAGGTTATTTTAAACGCTAATAAATTTTTAAAAATCCCTGAATTATTGTTCTTTTTCTTTAGGTCACAATATTCCAAAACTTTGTTTGATTTTGTTCTTGGAGCTTCATTAACTCTTTGCATTCGAGAGGCGACTCTCTCACTCGCCATTTAGTTTCACGCGGAATAATCTCCTCTGAGAACATGGAAAATATATTGCTATGCAAATGAGAGTATAAGTTTAAAATCTAATGCAACGCCCAGCGAAACGATATTCGATTTCGAGTAACCGACGTCACCTTTCCCGAACCAACGTATCATTAATAATAAATACACTGTAAGCATAGTTATCGATGACTATTAGTTCACTAGCCACGGACATTTTCCAGTTTCGCAAACGCGACGATGAATTGTCGATCTAGAATTATTTCGCCCACGATAATCAAGAGCGGAACGACACGTACGTACGTTCCACGTGTAGAATTTACTCTGAAATCTGCTAGAAGCTCCACTTCATTCAGAACGCGTAGCACATATTAATGTAGATTATTGTTTCAATCATTTTAATTGTAACAATCTCAAACAGTATTTCAATGATTCACCTGCGTTCAAAACGCTTGATGAAGATCAATGACCAGTGACGTCAGAACCGCTGACCACGTGCACTGGATCACGTATGCAAATACAGTTGCGTATATCGCGGAGCCAGGATTATTCGTATGCGATTTGCATACGTGGATCAACACGTAGAGAAAGAAAGAAGAAGATGGACAAGTTCAAGGATCAATAACGGATTTTTGTAAGCGTTTCGTGCTAATGACTATTCTGACGTAACTTAAAATTTAATTTGAATGCTGGTATTTCGGTATTTTTGGAAAAACCAAATCTACAAGATTTCATTTTGATGTCCGCATTTAAATAAATGGCTTTTAGTCAATAAAAATGTCAAAGAACAATAATTCTAGAGATAGAAGGGAATTATTATACCTGATTCCTTCTCATTATACTCAAAAACATTTTATGTTAATGTCAGTATGGAATTGCTGGATTTTATTACAATATTTAACAGAGCAAAATTGGAATGAATATTAAATAATGTTTATTAACAGAAAAATTTTAATATTAAATAATATTTGTTCAATCAAATTTTGTAACTAATGCAAAGTTTCAATAACTATAGTCATGTTTAACTGAGAATGACGAATCAATTCGTTCTACAAATTATCAATCTTTTAGAAGCAATGCCAGTTTATTCTCTCAGAAATTCCTAACTCTCGGAGGCATCATTCTATTTACATCAAAAACACGTTATTACTTTATACTTGCGTTCGTAACTGCTGAAATTCCCCTAATCAGAATCAATTCCTTTGTATTAATTACTAAGGAATTATCCGGTTGTGTTACGTAGAATTTTATTTGCAATCTTTTTTAGCCAATTTATATTATTGCATTCTTTTTTCTGTTATCGCGAAAATGAACGATTAGATCTGAATGTACCCTAATTTAGCTGTTCAAGTTCAGTTTAAGAAAGGCCTTTGGGATAGCAAAATGCTTCTTTCTAATTATAAAACCAACTATAAAAATATAAACACAGTCACGTAAAAACTTCAACAAAGAATTGGCTTCTCGAAATATTTTAAAATTTGATTCTATGGTTGAAAAATCTGAAAAAAATTCAGGCTGTATATGTCACTGGATAAAGCAACATTTTATGGATTAGATCAATGAAAACGGAGCTTAAACTGTGAATTACGCTTCCACCTTTAACTATCCTAATAATAGGGATAGGGGGTTGAAACTTACCTGAAAAGGTTTTAGTTGAAACACCTATTTATTAACATGTCACAAATTGAATTTCATTTAGTGATACTCTGACTATGCTTACTCGACTACATCTTTTCACTATAAAATTCGGCGCGAACCTTCGGTCAAACTCAATATAATCACCCTTACTTAGCATCGAAAGGGTTAAACCCAGTACGTACTCGCAATGCTTATCGATTTTTCTAGAATCTTCCTCGTCCTCTCACAGTGAAACGACTTAATCAAGTCTCTCACGGAGTTGGTCGTCGTTCCAAGTAACGAGCAATCATTAGAGCGGATTACAGGGAACTTAAGATTATTATTTTGATATTAGAAAAGTTGATTGCGCGTCTATGTATTGTTGGCGACAGATGTGTGCGCGCGGTTTCATTGATTCTCGGTGGTTCATGACGGGGAAGATCGGGAAACGATGAAATGGCATTCGTCTCAGCGGTGTAACAAGCTGACTTGCCGCGTTACATTGAATCACACTTGAAGACTGCTTTCACGACGAACAAAACTAGGAAGGGTACCGATGAATCGCTCTATGGAAACGCGACGTGCTTCTGGAATGCGTGTCGATGCTTAAAGGGGTCGATTCCGCACCATGCTATGCCGGAAATGTTGTATTAGAAATTGGATAAACAGGAAATTATACAATCGGAAAATTCGAAATTGTGTAAATTGCCTCTGGATTAAAATAGAGCGATTATAAAACCTATTATTACATGAAAAGTTTTTATCTATCTCGCACCGTCACAAAGAAAATAAATGTCGTCGGGAACTCTATAAATTAGGAAATCCGGGATAAAATCGGTCCTTTTAATGTTATTTGCTTTTCGCTTTTTTAAACCTTTGCACTCCGTTCGCGCTACTATGGTGACACGCGTAAATTTCTTCCAACAATTAAAGTTTAAGTTTTGCCATTTATTTTCACTAATTAGATTTTTATTTCCTTTAAAGCGAGGCAAATTTTCCCCTGTTTCAAAATACATAACACTTCAAGTTTTCATAAGAGTCGGAAAAACGTGTCGAAATTATTGATAAATCATACTATTTTTGGAGCGCAAAGGGATGAAAGTAACGTCGTAACGGTGCGAAATAGAGTAAAAATGTTCGTATTAAAAATGTTTACTTTTTAGTATTCCATTACTCTGTTGCGAAAAAATTCACCTACAAAATTGCATTTAAAAAATGAATAAAATGCTGATACATTTGCGAACCGTTTTCACCCTCTTAAAGGAATTCCCACAGTCTATTATCATCTACAAATATTTGAACTTTCATTAAAATCAGGACCTTCGTGTTTCGTAAATTTCGCTGCAAGTGGTGTCCGAATATTAATACGAGTAACTGCATATACGTCCATAACATTCGAAGGGTTATACTGTCCAGTTAAGCGTAGAAAAATATATTCATCGTTGACTTGCGGAACACATGAACATTTGACGCAATTTCCTCGATTCATTATTTCGTCTTATGGGCCTCTTCCTCCGGAGAGCTTCTCAATTATTGGTCGGTGTGCGTTTGATCGCGATTTTGTTTCTCGTGGCAAGGAATTACGTATCCCGGATGCGTGCGATCGCGAAATCGAGACTCAGCCTGTGTACGCGCTGCGCTCCGGGTTGGTGGCTGACTGATGCCGGGTGCAACGACCTCGGCGTCATGGAACTGGGACATCCTCGACTGTTCTGCGACGTCTTTGCCCGCGTACACACGATGACCCCGTTTTCCAGTTACGTCGACCGAGCACTGTCGTCGCCGGCCACGCAACGAACACCCGTTTCGATTTTCACGCTCCCTTTCACGATCCTCTTCCGCGTCTATCCTGTCTGGATGGATGCCTGTTGCGTTTTGACAATATACGGAGGGGGGATTGTTTGGCGCTCGGATTTAGGGAATGAATACGATTACTGCTGGGATAAATTATGTTTAACTCCTTGCTCTGTAATAACGAGTCACACTCGTGCTATGAATTATGGCATTAATTCAACAAGATTAGTGTTAATGATGAAATTTACCTTAAACCCTAATTTTGGATTTGTACCACCAGATTGGAGGTTATTAATCCTGCTGTTTTCCTTGGGTCTATGTGCCGCAGTATGAAAATTATGTTTTTTATTTGATGTTATGTTTCTGAATATTTCTTCTTGGTATGCAAGTTGTGTGAAATTTTTAGAAGCTTTACACAATCAATAGTATTCTTGAAGCGTCGTATAATCGTTCATCTTTTCAGTATAAATCGAGAATGTGTAAGTGTGAAAATGTGTAAGGAGAACAGCAGGGTGGTTATGCAAATGTTGCTTATAATATGCGAATAATTTGTACGTGACGTAATATGTAATTAGTGATGAGTATTTCGCGAATTTGTGTACATTTATGGGAAATTTAATTGTGATGAAAAAATACAAGTTGCACATAATACACGCAAATATATAAAATTATTTTATTTAAAATATCGAAAGTAAAGTGCGTATTATTATACTTTTGATCAGAAAGTAATTTTATTTCGATGTTCATCCCTTACTATCTGAAAGCTAAACTAAGCAATCAAAACAGCAATTCAAATAGCACAGTGATATATTTCAAACTTTGAGACATAAACGTAAGCGAGATCCTATGCAAGCATACGTGTTCTTTAATCTTAAATATTTAACATCGATGTGTTCGAAAATGGAGATTCATACAAAAAAAAATATCTTCCCTTTCGGCTTGTACCAATAGTTTGGCACCACAGTGTATAATGAAATATAAACGAAATGTAAATGGAATGCAAATGTCAATAGAACACCCTGTTTGTGAAAAATGACGACAACTTTGCAAAAATGCTTCGGTATAGCCATCATTTTGGCCACTTTGACAGTTCTAGTGTTAATGATTAGATTGTGGATGTTTATGCATTTTAAAAAATGCATATACCTCTTGACCTCTATTACAAAACTCTATTGTTCAAACCTGCTTTAACATAATACAATTTAACATCCTGATTCACTCATTCATCGCGATGAATGAGAGAACTACCACGCAACTTTCATTCAATTTTTCATGCATTTCTCTGGCACACTTTTCCTTTATCTTTTTACCTAGCAGACCTTCTCCTGTGTGTTTACGTGCAAAAGAAACTACTGCATTAAATTCAATATACTCTAACGCAATCAGACGATCATAATTATGAATCCATTTTATTAATAATAAATATACGAATTTTCTAAAATAACTTTGGATGGTTTTCTTCACATAAGAAAATTCAAATATTTGGTTCAAAAATTCTTCTGTGGCTCGTGCACTTATTTCGTGCACCAATAATTGGCACTATAATTAACCCTCATCCGTTCCCCATTTTGCAACATGACATGTTCCTATTACGTTTATAATAATTAATATTTTTATATAAAATTTTTACAAGAAGTACTTTAATGAATGTATTTTTTGACAACATTAGAGCGTTACTAAAAACAGTTTCAAAATTATCCCAAAAAAAATTCTTGAATGTTGTTATTATTTCCTTAAGGCACAAGACTTTTTTAATCTAAAATTTTTAAGCGGGTTTAAAAAAATCCCACTCTGCGAGTTGGGTATAAAGAAGAATAGTTGGAACATTTTCCATGCCGCTGTGCTTCGAAGAGTTGAGAAATACACACGTGTAGATTTTACCAATCATTTAATAAATCATTTTGACTGCGATCTACAATCATCAATTTAATTAATCTCTCTAGTATCAGTTGTGACGCGATTAAATGAATTAAGACTGGTGATTCAGCTGTGGTGATATCGATTCTCGGTCTGAGGGACGCGGTTTTTATCATGCCGCTGGTCGTGGTTAATGCACTTTGCTCTTTTCCTACCACTTTATTCATTTCGACGCTGACGTAACCGGCCTCCGCAACGTAGGATTTCGCGTATACGCCGCGTAACGATAGTTCGCAAGGTAATTAGTGTGAATCTGCTTCCTTCTTCTCTTACGTTACCCGTGATAACTTGGAATTTAATTAATGTAATTAAGATCGGCCGGTTTCTGTCAGGGGCCTCGTTCTTATTTTTTTTCTTTCGTTCTTCTTCTCCCCCCCCCCCCCCCCCTTCTTCTTCCTCCATCGTATGTACCTACTATCTATTCATCGTGGCTCGTGGAATCGGTTTAGGAACTCTGTGCATTTTTGGTGGATGAAAGAATTGCCACCCAATAGTGGTTAATTGGACGATCCGTGTAGCACTTTTACTGCTCACCGACGAATGAAAAGTGGAAAGAGAAAACGGGAACTCGCGTACGAAAAGGGAGAAGGCGAAAATACGCGATCGTGACACGTCCTCGTCGCGCGTACAACGGTGTACAGAAAATGAAAGCGACCGTGCACGCGTACACCGTGAATTGTAGTGGAAAAAAGAACACTAGGTGAAAGGTTCCCATTCGATCCGCGAGAACTATCCTTATCCTGGGAATCATTTTTTTTTATCGTAAAAGCTAGGTATGGGACATTCAAATCTTCGAAACATTGTGCCAGTTTTATAATTCGAATCTCTCGAAACATAGATAAATAATAGTTTGTTTTAAATAAGGAGAATATTGTCGTGATACGAATTTATTTAACTAATAACTACATAGTATTTATAGCAAATTTAAATATGCAAAAAGGAACAGCGTAAACGTAATATGCAAAAATATACAGAATACTTAAAGTCAAATACAAATAACTGTATTTTGAGGATGATGGAATTGAAGAGCTCTATGGAAGAAGGATCATTTCACTTCTCCTCATAGTATATTAAGTATATTAATTTCTACTTTTTCTTTTGCTTGTTTACCTCACTCGTGTACCTTTTTTATTGTTTTTGTAACAAAGGGTTTATTCCGTTGAAATATGAAATAAAAATAAAATAATAATTTGCCAAAATTGTGTTTCGAGATATGCGAAGTTGAAACGTTTTCTTATTTGTAAAACCACGATATTAAATTTAAATTTCATGTAATTAGATTCGATAAATAATTTGATTTTCCAACAGGGATTTGTTAGGTTTTTAATTCCTAACGAAATGGATACTTCTTGCAAAGAAACGAGAAAAAATAAGAATTCAAGGTTGAGAAAATTTCGAGTTTCGAGAGCTTCGAGGGTTTCGAGGTCTCACAAAGTTTCGCATTCGAGTTTCGCAAATTTAAAAATTATGTTCCGACCTATCTCTAATAAGATCCCATGTTTATTCCATTGATCTGAATTAATTGACAAGACGTTGATAAAGGAAAAGTGGTGATTCAACCAATTAAGTGTATGTATACCAACGTTAAGTTAACGTATAATACGCTTATAAAAGAAAATTACTTTATATAATTATAGCTCTTATAATTTTCCTGCAATTGCGTAACGATATTGAAATCTATATAAAGCAGTAAATTATTTAAGAAATAGGTCACTGTTCCTCTTATCAGCACAAGAATAACATTAAGCATCGGTAGTATTGTAAACGAATCGGAAAACGGTGATGAATTAGTACATACTTTCTCGAAGCCCGCGTCTTTGCGTAAACTTGACTCATTGTGTGCAGAAGCCTTATTGCGATGGTGAAAATTGCAATTCTCACTGCGTTATCTATATTATCGTTAATCGGAACTTGGAAGGAAACGTAACAGCGTGTGACGATGTTTCACATAACTAGACTGTGAATTTCCATGCATTTATGGGAAGCACAAAATGTACGTAATATACAAAAATATACAAAATATGAAAAGAAAAGTACAAATCATTGTACTTAGTACAATAGCAATGTGTAATACAGTTTTAGAACGAAACAATCCTCCATCTAGACTTCACTTCTTCAATTTTGTTAATAAAAACAAGAATTTATACAAATATCGGCAGCTTAATTATAATAGATATTAGGTGGTCCGAAAAGTTCTTTTAGTTTTCTTACTGGATATTAAGTGCAGAAAATTTCATGCACTGTACAATTTATTAAGGTATGCAGAGCCATTATGCTCTTAACGCCTCCTTTTGTATTTTTCGAATGGCCTCAGTGCCATTTTACGCAGCTTCACAACATCATTCTTCCTAACGAAATCGAAAACACAGGAAAGAAGTTTTGGGACAACTACGCCGTACCACAAATTGTTCATGTTTGTAGATTGCTTCTTTTCTGCTTATTGCGATTCAATTAACTCTTCAAAGATGGGGTCTGATCATTTTATTGATTCGTACGCAACCAAATTTTATGTCAGACTTTAGTTTGGAAGAGTTTTATACATTATCGTATGAGATCAATAGATTAAAATGATAATAACGCGTGTAATGCTATGTAGAATCGGATACATAAAAGAATAGCGTCATCCCTGACGGATTAACACCGAAACTACCAAAGTGGTCAAAATAACCGATTGGTAACATCTTAATCTTTGAACTGGAAATGCCATCGGTGCTGCTATAAATATTTCCTTTAATAATTCCTTATGTTCTTGCGAAGACATCTTAATATTGTTCTAGATTCTCATTGCCTGGATATATTTTCATCAATCTATGCTATCAAAAGAAAAAGTTATTACAGTTGAAGGGTTAAAGACTGATACGATACGATTTGAGAAAAAAAAAAACTGGACACTCAGGAGGACTGATGAATCAAATCACGGCAACGACGACGACAAGAGGAGACGAATACAAGAGGCGCGCATCGTAGAAAGCAGAGGCTTAGCAATTTTCCATAGAACAGTATGCGGAATAATATTTGCCTGGTAGAGCTGTGGGGAATGTAGGCCAACAAATGGCGCTTTATGCAATAGCGGCTTCGTGACCGCGTATATCCGTGCCGAACGGCCGCCTTTAAATTCTTTAGCGCGTCGATGCGCGATCAACTATTTATCAATTTTCTGCCCACGAGCCTTATCTATAGTCCGGAACACACATTCGCCGTTCGACACACGCTCTTTCCGCGTCTTTTCATGTAAGCTCATCGATTCCAGCGACAAAGCTCCGCGCTTTTATACGGGTTTTCTGCTTTAGGAAACGTGTTTGCTGTTGAAAGATCGGATTCAATGGAGATTATCAATGTAAAGGGTTCATAAAAGATTTCTGTGCAGGTTTTATGGGATGTTTTGTTTACCGGACGATATTTGGGGAAGAAATTGCGAACTAGAGTGGAAAATTTAGGGGAAATTGAGGAATGTGTTAAGACGACTATAAACTAGGGGTAGAAGATATTGCGAGGCTATGTGAAAAGCAATAAATAGAGTTTGGTGAATGATTCTTGGCAGTAAATCTGATTTTATTGGACGGCGCTGTAATGAAGGGGAAAATAGTCAGCAAAAAATTTAGTATAACAGCTGCTTTTCTAAAATATCATATTTTATTTGTTAATCCTTTGGGTGGTAAGTATTTTTGGGACATCGTTGCGTTTCTGGAATTATTTTACGAATAACATGTACACATGATCTTTAATGTCAATATCGTCATCTGAATTAATCATTGCAATGCTTGGTGAATATTTTGCACTGATTATTTTTAATGTTTTAAAAGACACGAATTTATAAACTTCATATATCGTATTCAAAATTGGCCGTACATATGCGACTATAACAGTTAAGCGGTTAAAACATGAAGTATACAGGATACCCAATTTAAAATAAGTTACCTTATTATTTGTTATATTATACATTCATGTGAAAATAATATTGAAAGACTTTCCCCTTTCTAGGCGCTTATAAAATTCTTTTAGTAGAAGAAAATTAAAAAATCTGCAGACTGAGAAAATCGTTTAAGCCGGTTCTTCGTTGGAAAAAATGAAAAGCTCTTTAAAACGAAGAAATTGTATAATGTGACAAAAAGGTATCGAGAGAAAATGTTCAATGTAATGTTTAATAAAGTTTTGTTTCTATAGTTCTACAGAATACGTCTATAGAATATTTTGGCCAACCTAATAAAAAATCTAAAAAATATGTTATTTTTCTTGTACAGAATATCTAGAAGACCTTTTATGCCTCTAAATTAATATAGAAGAATCATTTTTAGTTTAGTACATAATGATTTTATTTAATAGATTAATTTTATAGACTAATTACAAGTAGAATTTATTTAATAATTTCTCACGTGACAGTTCCAAAATTCATATTTCTAGAGTTAAACGTTTCTTAATCAGGTTTTATATATTCCAATTGTTCTATAATCAATTTTTGTAGTTACTCAAGGCTACTATTAAATGATGAGAAATTTAATTTAGTTATACATAATTACTTTGTTCTTAAATGATAGAAATAAATACGTTGATGTACAAATACTTTCTATAGCCACTGTATGTGTATTTACAAATTAGTATTGGTATTCTAAAAAGATCCGATACTAAAATATGTCAATACTTTTCAATAGGATGCAATGGAATATTGTATTCGTAAAAATGCAGTGAAATATTTTATAAAAATATACTCTTTGGCCTTTCAAACGTGTAAAAAAGAAGTTATTATCTACGTATGTATCGAGGTTTAGAAGTCAAGTGAACAAATTCTTGTCGCATTAAGTGTATTCCTCGCGGTTCGTTTGAAGCGATCGCGTGGACGTGACGCATGACACGTAAAAGCGTAAACGTCGCGTCGCGATGTACTCGCGTGGAGAAAGGTCGATTTACGTCGCACAACGTCGACATGGGGCCACCGACCGACGAAATATTATGCAATGCATTTTCAATGGACATGGGACACCGTTATCCATTGAAAATACGTTCTACGGAATTTTTCCCACTCTTAATCCATATTCCCTCTGGCAAACTTAACTTTTCCTTGTTGTTTTAACCCTTAACTACTACACCTATTAAAACTTAGGTCTGTAAGGCCGTTCATAATGACCAATTTATCTCTATTTTCCAGGTTCGATTTCATTACGTGAACATTATAGTATAATTGAAAAGTATCCAGAGTGACAAACTCGTAAATTATGCAGAAAGAAAAACAGAAGTGAAGAAGCAATTATTAGCGGTATTACAGACCGAAAATAGTAGTTAAGTGAATTGTAATTTTTATGTTGAAGACCCTTCTTATCGAAATTATAAAACATTTCTAACGGAAGAATGATTTAATGGATGTTTTGTTGGATGAAATCCAAGATAAAGAACAATATTAATAAAGTTTTAGAGACAAAATCGCAAACAAAGTTGCAATATCGTGACGCAAAGAAACAAGATTGATAGATTTGTCATTGAATAACGTTGATGTTTAAGGGTTAATCAGGTAATCAGAAATTGTATTAATCCGTTATTAACCCCTTGCCTTATAAATACACTCTGCATTTATAATAAATTATAATTTGATCTTGAAGTGTGTTATAAAACTGGAAGATTGAGGATTATTAAATAAGAATTAGTTGTGATATTTGAATATCTTCTTCGATGATACACAGTGCAAAATCAGTGAATAGCTAAGCGGTGAACTTCCCAGGAAGTGGAAAATTAGTATCTTCATTTGTCTCGAGGCAAAAATGGCTCAACAGTTTCTAAACAAATCCAGAATTTCTCGATGCTTCTCGATGCTTCTCGATGCTTCTTCAATCTTGAATTGAATGTAAAAGAATTCTCTGGAACCTTCCAGACTATTCTCGAATTCACTCGAACTCTCACGATCCTGTCCACCATGAAATACATTCTTTGCACCTGATGGATTCGCTTTTCGAAGAAAGGTGGAAAGAAAAAAATGGATTTTGTAATCGAGCTTGATACCGCAAACGATTGAATGTGGTTTCTTTGGGAATCGCGAAGATCACGAACCAGGTAGGAATTATGACCGCAATAAACCGTTGCTGATATTCAGGTTCTTCGCAATAATCCGCGCCTCGTGCTCATTGCGAAATTTAATATGAAGGCGAGCGTCGAGATTTAATGTGTCACTTATAGACTGCAGGATATTTATGCGAATTTATATTTTATAACACAAAAGAAAACAAACAGAAACTTGCATTGTGTCTAATGCTAGCATAGAAGATTATACTATTCAGTAATAATGGAAAATTCTAATACCGTAAAAAAAATATAATAACAAATTGTATAATGCTATACCATTTTGTATCGATAAAATAATAAATACAATATAATTCTCTTCGTCTTTGCTAGCAACGCGATCGATATTTGTTTAAATTCTTAGATTGACGTCGAATGTGCGAACTTGTGACTCATTGTGATTTATACGTAATTAAACATCAATTGAAATTGTAGTTTTATAGTGATTAATTTAGTTTTGTAACCGCAGTTTATAAATGAAACCGATAATATTCATCAGCGTTTCATTTATGAATATGAACGTCAAATTTTATTAACACTGGAACTACCGACAATTTAGGTGTACTCATTTCTACAAAAGAAATTAAAATGGTTGATACTTAAAAAAATCTGTCTTAGTTTTCATAGAATTATAAAAGTATAAAGTACAAAAATATTGATTTTACCAGCGAATGAACAGCAATAAAATACAGCAGCATTTTTCTGTTTGAAGTTGAATACAGCAAACATTACGTCAAATTCAGTTTTATATTAATTGCATGAATATTTCCATCGCATTACTTTGAATGTTAAAAGACTTATTTAATTAAACAAACAGTTCTTCGTAGATACGTCAACAGCCTCTTTCAATTCAATGGTTATTTTCGTACCACGATTCGTCACGTGCAATTAGAAGTCGTTCAATACGAGGTAACAGATTGGTACAATTAAAAATCTAAACATTTGCTTCTTTTAATAACTTATTTTACCTAAAATATGTTTACTTCTAGCGCTGAAATCGTTTGCCTATTCAATTGCTCGATCGTCAATGGAATTGTCGAGTAACGAAAAACGAGAAAGTGTTTCTCGAATGTGAGTTTCTTTGCCGACCATGAATCTACAATTCGCAAATGTTTCATTTTTCCAGTAGCCGCATCGATGCCTTAGTGGAATTAAAACCAGGCACCGGGATGTTTCATAATTAACGAATACTTGACACGCTACGATATACCATAGACTAACTTCGTCTTTAATTGGCTAGGAAAACGCAGGGTGCCGCAATTATCGAACACGTTAACGCTGTATTATATAAATCACCTTTGTTCATATAAATTCAAGCAGTTGCTCGCTCGTACGTAAAGGCCGGTAAATCGAATCGTTGCAACAGGTATAATAGTTTATAATAAACCGGGAAACGTGGAGCCAGTTAGGAAGGGTAAAGGAGGATATTGGACAAAGTAGCCTAAATCCGTGAAATTACGCGTACCCGAAATTCTTTGTGGCCAAAATACAATAATTCGCTATAATTCACCGTGGAAGCTTCGCGGGATCTCTACCGTGACTTTCCTCGCGTAGTTTGCCAAAGTCTGAATCATACTCGAGACTATTAGCTCTCTGACGTAGTCGGTGGACGTCGTGGATAGAATAGAATTACTATTATTCGCGCAGGTGGAGACAGAAGTTAGATAATCCGGTATTAATCATGAGACTTATGATCGTGAATTATACTCGCGACGGTAGTCTTTTGCAGTGACGGCAATACGAAACATAGTTGTAATTAAATATGTACCATTGAATAATAATTGATAATACAAAGTAGGAATATAAGATATAATAACCAGTTGAGGATTATGCGGTACAAATTAACTGCAATTCTACAGTGATTCGCATTTGGAGAGCATAGGGGAAGAGCTTAATAAGTCTATTTTTTTTTGTAATTTTCTGTTTTTGATGTCATTTGATAGTTCAAATGAAGTAGTTTAATTATCTAAGGAGAATAGGGTAAATTCTTGATAGATTCTAAGATGAATATATTTGATAAATCTACATGGAATTTTAATGTTTCATAATCTTACTGAAGCAGTTACAGACTTCTCGGAGAAACTTCCACACTAAAAGAATCTTACTTTATAAGCAATATTAATAGCACTAAAATTTATTATTATTATTCTCATTATTGTTACATATTACTTTGGCATTTCAACTCCTTATTCACCTCATGATATTAACTATACTTACATGAGCTTTCCTATTCTTACTTGGTAGAGAAGATAAATTGCTTTATTTTCACCGTATTTTAAGTGTAACTTTATGTTTTCGTATAAATTGTGTAAGTACAAATTAATTGAAATACTTAAGTTATTGTTAGCGTTAAGTTATTACGTACAATTTCTAACAACATTAAGGAAACACCAATATGAACTAGAAATAAAATACCAAAACAGTTTTATAAATACGAAACCGATTTTGAATATTATGAACTTTAAAATTGCTCTTCTGTAAACTTACGAAAATGTGACTTATCAAATCTTTCCCTGTAGTCTTCATTTGGCAAATAGTTAAAACATCAAATAGCTGAT
Source organism: Eucera pruinosa (assembly GCA_028830335.1). NCBI lineage: Eukaryota > Metazoa > Arthropoda > Insecta > Hymenoptera > Apidae > Eucera > Eucera pruinosa. The sequence goes on from JAMYCR010000005.1 coordinate 7,072,103, forward strand.
ACTTCCATAATTCTATACTCAACTTTATGTTATTCTATTTGCGCTAAAAGGGTCTGCGGTCCATTCATATTAAATAAATAAATACTGCAATGCGTGACTATTGAGAAATGATGAAAAAATATAAAAGCTTCAAACGCGAATCTAAAAATATAATGCAATAGTGCCTAATAAAATTCAACGTATAAAAAGATCCACTGAAATTGAAGCAAAACCGTGTATTAATTCTTAGGGAATAGTACTGGTTTTTTCGTGATTAGCGAACGCCTCGAACCGAGGATTCGTTTGTTTTACACGGGAAAAACGATGCCCGCGGTGGTTTCCGTTCCACCATTGCGGTTAACGTCCGCATCGAGCTCTGTGATCCACGAAGCAACGAGAAATAGAACGATCGCGAGCCGGAACGTATTATTTTCATCGACTACGCCGATGTCTGACTACCCGCCTCTACCGACTTGCCACTTTTCGATCCTTTTGGATTCTACCAGCTTTTTCATACCTCTTTTCATCCCTCCTATACGAAGCGTGGTAGCTTCGATATTTTTGGAAATTTCATGGACGTTTCGAAGGTATGATTTTGGATCCCCTTCCATAGAATTATACATAAGGATACTAATCTGCAGTAAAATTAATTACATGTACGCGTAGACGAAGATTTAAAAGCAATTATCTAGAAAATAATGTCTCGCGTGAATAACTATATTACGTATTTTCGATTTATTCTGTCACGTAGAATTGCGTTATTCCCAATAGTGCCCACAGCTACGGGATCCCTTATACACAGGCTGAATCAATAAAAACTGTTATCTGAAATAACCCCTTGGTTTAGAATGATGAATCACACTGGCATGATATGAATTATAGATTTCTTAAGGGTAAGTTTTATTCGCAATACAATTCCATTTTTGGTTTCGTTTTAGAAGATTGAAGACCTCTAAATATGAATGAAATATAGTATTTGAATTATTTTGAAGAAATATAAAAACTGTGATCTGTTTACGTTAACATACGTAAGTGGAGTAGTCAAAAAATTGTAAGGGAAAGGGTTTTATGTAACAATATTCTATTAATATTGTTAGTAATATTCTATTAGCTGTATTTTAGAAATATAATACATTTCTTTAAAAATTGTTGAAAATGTTTCTTATTCTGCCAAACATACAATTATACATTTTGCATTAAATTTCTATGAATACCTAAAAAAAAAGATACTAATAAATAGATTGCGGATTTTTATGCAAATTTGTATTTTTACAAGTTTAAAGGAATGGAACTTCAATAAAGATTCGTTTCATCCTGTAAATGTAACAATGTGTGGTCTTCTTCTGCTATTTTATATGTTTTTGCATACTACGTGCATTCTACAACTTTTTGCAACTGTAAATTTTCCACAAATGCATAAAAATCTGCAATTTACTAATACATTTTTTCTTGCTTCTATAATTACAGAAATATTATGTTAACATTATTAATATCTAATATTTTATCAATTATATCCCAAAAATATTCAGGGAAGTAATCTTTATTCGTCCACTCGTCCATATGGTAACGAAACTCAAATCCACCCTAAAGCTAAAATTTTAAATAAAGATACTAATATATCTCGGAAAAGCAGGGAAGCAACGTGTCTTCCTTCGCATAATCAGAGTTCAATTTTCTTCAACATGTGGACCCCACTCTCGAGGTATTTCTTAAAGTAACCAACGTATAAACGTGACCGTATTTCGGTGTTCATCGTTAGAATCTTCGTCGGGAACGTAAAAATAAAGGCCTCGTTGACGTGGGTTGACGACTGCTGGTCTCGTTAATATTGATAATACTTGTCGACCATACTCGTTGGTCCAGCCTGCTCTGTTTCCCTGGTTGAAGCAGCGTGGGCGTCTGGAAATACGCCACCCCAGCATCGACCAACACAAACCTATAATTTTCGTATACGTGTGGATGCCGTACGGCTGAGTATAACCTTACGGTTCGACTCGTGTTCATTCAGTGACACCCACGCGTTCCTCGTTGTGACGTCATTGAAAGTGTCGGGGTGAGATAGGGTGGAAGATGGAGGATCTAGGGCAACGCTTCTCTTCTCAACGACCCTCTATATTTCGTATTTTTTACGCTTCTTTCATCTCCGCGTTATCTGCCGCTTCTTTCTCCCTTTTTTACTGTTCTTCATTTTGTGTATTCTTTTTTATCCTTCGCCTTTATCTGTTTCAATATTTCCCACATTTCGCTACTTTGTATTCCGCTTGCGCATTCTCTTTAGTTTGCTTTATTACAGTGAAATATCCTATAACTAACTAATTCGTTTTAGAACGGTGGAGTCAAGCGCATAAGTATTTGTACACTGGACACGATGTGTTTAAAAGGTTTATAATTGTGTGATAGTGCTATACATTCACTTCCAATGAATATTGACGAATTTTGTTGGAGCGTAGATAGCGTGCCTTTTTTAACAGAGGAAAAACCTTCGCAATAAATTAATGAAAATTATTAAATATTGATCTAATTATTTTGATAAACTCATTAAATTTTATAAGAATGTTTATAAGAATGAATTTTATAAAAATAATCCTGTACGACGAATGAAATTATAATTTCGTTACAATTTTTAGTTCGATTTAAAAGCTAGCAATTACTAATTATTATACGATAGTTTAGTATCGATACAACGGCAAAGAAATAAAATATAACAGTAAAATAATAGGGAAATAAAGTAAAGTTGAACAAATCTAAGTGCACGGAAACGTAACTTTTAAGTTGCATTGGATTATAGAAGGTTAATGAATGAAACGACGAATGTACAAGTGATCGTAAGACGGTGTTCTTTACAATATATTTCTATAATTTGGAATGCTTGAAAAATTCCATTTTATTGCCACTCAGATGTTTCTTTGTCCTCTGGAACACTGATTTCATTCCGTGTAATTCTTTGTTTTAATTGGTATTTTGCTTCTGTTCTTCCAATTTTCTCCGTCTTTCTTTCCCTGATTGTTTTTAATTGTTTTCTGCTACCATTGTTCATCCTTTTAATCTTCTCTTTCCGCATTACCCATTTTCTTGTAGAAAATAAGTTCCTTGTTCTTTGTCGTTTGTATTTTCTCTGTGTATTTTCTATTCCCTTGCCCCACGTTTGTCCCTTTTATTTTTTTCTCCGTTTCTCATTCTTTTATACCACTTCTCACCCTTTGCTTATTCTTTCTATCCTTGATGACGCTTTGTCCCCTTTCTGGTTATTTTGTCTTCCCTTTTTTGTTGCTTCCCCCTTTCTCTGCTCTTCCACATGCAATCCTTCTGTTTCCTTTGCTTTAACCCACCTCCTCCCATCAACCTTCAATTTCTCTAATATTTTGCTACTTCCCTTTTCTCTCAACCTTATTCTTTATTTTTGTCTTCCAACGAATCTTTCCTTTTTCTCTGTCTCATCATCCCCTAAAAAAACACAATTTCATTGAAGAAATTAAGGTGACCTTTGTTTCTTATTGAATAAAACGTTGAAATCTTGAGGGAAGTGTTGAGTACTGTGTTTTTTCAATGTTGAAAACTTTTTATCGTTTATTTTAAATTGCGTTCATATTGCACATCATAGTAACAAAAACATGTTGATTTTTTACCATTAAGCTACACACTGTGCGTCGCGATTCACAACATGTCATATCGTTTTTCCAGTTGATTTCACACCGCCTACTGTGTTATTCTCGGCGAACTGTGGAGAAAAATGAGCATTTGACGAGGGTTACTCGGAACTCTTCTTCTTCGTCTTTTATATATGGGCGTCGAGTTATAATGGCGTATATGAAGGGTTTGGTTTTATAAGAGATGTTTCGATTATCGGATAATGATTTACGGCTTGTATAATGGTTCGAAAATAACCACATGAATGTAGCGTGAATATAGTGAATGTATACTTTCAACCCTTAACTGTTGACACTGACAATGAGTCTGACAGACCAGACATGATATGTTTTCATTAGGGCTGGGCATACGTTTCGAATTTTTCTATTATCCAGATATTCGAATATTCGGAATAGTATTAAAATAATCCGAATAGTTAAAAATATGCGGATAATTTTGTTAGTGAAATGGAAATAGTCGGATAATTCTGATAATAATAAGACAAGAAGAAAAATACGCAGAACTACGGTTTTTGTTTAAATGCATTGCGTTATTACGATGAATATTATTTTTAAAGACAGGACAAGTGGCATATCATAAATTTCTGCATGATTGTAAGTTGTAGGGTGGAATCATGAAGTTTTCATTATTGAGTAGGATTTACACAGTCATATCTTTGCCAAAAGACGTAATTATGTAAATCCAACCGGTATTCGGATATTCAGATTTTTGGGGAAAAAATTCGGATACTCGAAATCCGGATTACGAATAATCCGTGACGTCATTATTCGGATATTCGACTATTTGATCATCCGGATAGTTCTAGCACTAGTTTGAATGCGCAATATATTCTTTATCCTTAAAAAACTGTGATAAACGTTATATAATACTATTACACAGTAATGATATTTTTTTCTATAGATTTGTATTTATTATAGTGAAGCAATTATTACACCAGTTGTGCCAAAATGATTCAGTATTTCTTTGAACGAGGATTAATATTATTTGCATAAAAGCTTAGATAATGTCAAAAATTGTTAAAAATCGCCATTACTTTTCCATCAATCAAATGCTATATAATAGTAAGCTCCAAATTATTCGTATTGTATTTAATTCAAAAATAAAGCAAATAGTTTGGAAAAGTATGAAAAAAGAAATTTGCCTGATTTTAATTGTATACTTTAACTTAATGTTCGCGAATTTATTTCTCCATTTTCTTCAGTTTCATTTAGCTGTTAAATGCAGAAACGCGAACTAATTCCTTTCGAATGGTAAATACTACATTAAAACAGCCCGTGAAGAAAATATTCCTTTCGCACTTAACAAGGTAAACTCTCGATTCATGTAAAATTCAACAGGGGACACGCGAATGAAGTGCTTTTCTAAATTCAAAACGCGTCTTAAAAAAGACATCCTTCCACGAACTATAATTTTCATTATCTCGGAATACGTTTCTTGGGCATGTATACGATAACAGAACAAGGCAAGGCGAGCTGTTAAATGAACAAGTGCCTCGACTTCAATCTTCTTCAGAATGATTAAACGTTTCATGTCTCTTAACTTGACGAACTTCGGATTACGTAATTTCAGTAAAGAGTGTAAAAAATATCGACGTTGTAGTCGAGGGTGAAAGGCTGTTAGTAGCACGGAGAGAAGGGGATGGAAGCGTCGAGAAAATACACGCGAACATTCTCAACGGCTCTCCAATTTACATGATCATTCTGTATGTGTCGACTAGCTTCGCTGTAAGCGTCAGAAACTTAACCCTTTGAGATTCCGGAACTTTTTCGGAAGCCCTACGTCCTACCAAATCGGTAATTAACCCTTTCGCTACAGCAGATTTTAATCAAAGAGTATGGAGTAAAAATATGGTACAAGTTGCCAAAGTATTAAACTACCTTAAGTTAAATTTATTCTTCCGCTTCTTCCCAATTTTTTAGATGGCAAAGAATTCCAGGTGTTCCGAAACACCAATAACGTTTTTAATAATCGAAATTGACTATCAGGAAACGTCAGTAATGTGCTATGTGCCAATTTCTTAGCCCTTTCACGACAAGCAAGTCGTTGATTATTTATGCTACTTTCAACGGGGAGTGAAAAATTTCAAGATGATAAATCGAGAGATTTGAAAACGTACTATGATTATAAAAAGTATCGACACATCATTGTACCTTTGGATTTAAATACTGCTTATTAGGTTCAATTGTTTAATGGTATCCCTATATGACTACAACTATAAATTAATAGAAAACTTAATATAACTAAGCCTAATTAAGTAGTACTACGTAACAATGTAATGGTGTATCAATACTTTTTGTAACCGCTAGAAGTTTCTAAGTTTCAGCAGAATTTTCGAGAAACTTCGTGGAATTTTCGAGAAACTTCGTGGAATTTTCGAGAAGCTTCGGATGTTTATTTTTTTATAAGTAAAGTTGGGAAAATGGGAACTAAATAGAGGATTGCTTTACTCGTCAAACATAATAATGGATACTTTGCTTTATGCATTTGGCATATTTGTGCATCATGTCGTAAACATTTGATACCTCTTTGTGCATTTTAACTTCCCATAAATGCATTAACCTCTGCAGTCTGCGAGTTAGTAACACTCATAACTCCCTCTAACAATAATTAACTTTTTATAATTCATAAATCAACTAATAATCAACTTCATAAATCGACTCTATACTCACAGTAATATTTACTGTAATTGGTAACACTCGCAATACCATCGATATACGCATTAACTTTTACTTTAGTAATTATTCCAAAAAGTGACTCAATTTCTACACCACTTCCAGTAATACTTACTCTAAACACATTAATATTTGCTTTAGCAATTACTCCTAATACCACTTAATTTCTCCAGCACTCACAATCGTATTTACTCCAATAATTACCAATACCCACAATCGTATTTGCTCTAATAATCGCCAACATTCACCACCTCCAGTTTCTCAATCCTCGCATTAATATTTACTCTGACAATAATTAGTAACATTCTCGAACCCCTCCCTATACACTCTAATATTTACTTTAGTAATTATTCCTAACACCACTTCATTTCTTCAGCACTTACAGCAATATTAACTCTGGCAATTACTAATACTCGCTCTTAATTTCCTTGCTGCTCATAATACATCTACCACATCCCACTAACTACTCGGCCCACTCAATACTCAATCAAACAGACATTCATCTAGAACAGCCGATGATCAGATTTACGGCGGAGGCAGAGGCTCGTCAATAGCGGTGTGGTGGTAACTTTGTGCTGCCCTCCTGGTGCACTCGACGTCGCTACCGCTGCTGATGGTGCTGTCGCCGCCACCGCTGCCAGTCTGCCTCGTTCGCCTTTCACCGACTAGCCTCAGTTCGCTGTTGCCTTTCATCGGCTGCGGATCTGTTCTTACGAACGATCCGTTCGCGATACAACTCCCACATTCTTCGCGCGAACAGTTTGAATACTCCTCGCAATCTCATCTCTACTCAAGTTCTTTTTTAATATCTTATAAAAAGAAACGAAATTGGTACAAATTAATTTAACGTCACTTCAATTTATATTAAAATATAGTGACCGTATCTTAATAAATTATTTATCAAGTGTGGAAAGTGTTGTTTAATCGTGTGAGCAATCGAAGGAGAAGTGAATAGAGGCACAAAAGACTTCGAGCGATTATTATTCATGGTAAGGAGGATTGTTGTGCGAATCGATTAAAAGCTACCAGAAGGCGGAAGAGGTTCGGATGCGTGGAGTTCTTCACACAGGTGGTGCTTCGATTATTTCGTGATCGTTTCGTGATCAGAGAGTGCACCCTGGCCAAGTGAAAGTTGCTCGAGCTGGTCAGCCGGCTGATTCTCGCCTAGGTGAATCCGAGGCTGCTAATATATGTAGTTGCGGTAATACGTTCAGGAGATTGTGACTGGTTAGAGCATTCAGTGTTACAACATCGGAGATCAGTTTTCCTTCTAATCTAGCGGAATCTAATTTACTTTAATTCGCTGTGTATGTGTGATCGTGTGTTTCACGTTTTTGGCGGAATGAATATTGTACTGTGACATTTGTGAGAACTTGGAAAAGATAGCATTATAAACGTGTCTCCTAAAATTCAGGAGTTTAATAGATTAACAAATTAAACGTGCGTGTAACTCTGAAATACTTAATATTTCTTTATTGGTTCCATTTTAAATTGGAACGGTATTTTGAAATTAAGAAAAGCATTTGGTTTGGGAAAATATGTTGCATATTTAACTTTCTGTAATCAGAATTTGATTAGATTAGATAACGAAAATTCAGACTAATTAAGATAAGATTGAGATTGAAGTTTCTTTTAGTTTGAAATGCAAACTAGAAAATCATAATTATTGCAGATAAATCATTTATCGTTGGTGTAATAATATATTATACCTTAGAACTTAAACATTCGTCATCTTTACGATTGGAAAAATGTATGGAAATCATTATAATGCAATTTGATACTCAAATCTCTAATATAAATTACTGTTCAAATGTAGTTTGCGATAAATATATTTTATTATTAAAATTTTAGAGACAAAATCAAAGATAAAATTTGTAATATAGTGGTACAAAAGAACGAAATTTGGAAATTTGTAAATTTATTACAGAATAACGTTTGTCTTCCAGAATTAAATTTTTTTTTCATTTTGATCTGGAAACTAAGAAATAATAATTGTTGCTATAATAGTATATAAATTTATTCACTGAATGGTTCCTTAATCAAAATGTTTTTGGGAGAAGAAGTTAAAGATTAATTAGGGTAGATTAGTTTATTTTAGTCGTGCAAAAGTAAATGATATAATGTGTTTCAATATAAATATATCCAGACATTTAAAAACAACTTGAATTTCTTGAACAAATTAATTATTAAGTTCAAAGTATTGGAAATCACGTGACGAGTTAACTTGTTTTTTAAAGTTACATGAAATTACAGAGGGTTAAATTGAAGATAAATTTTTCGTATTTCTAGCTAGGAGAAACATTGTTAATGGATTAAAAAATATGCGTACCTAAAATGCAATGTATTATAAATTTTTGAACAGTTTTTAGTTTTCTACTTAATTCTTCTTCAAATTGGATTACTTATTGTAACCAAATTTTTAAAAGCGCTTTATTAAAGAATTCGGTTGAATATCTAATGATAATACTCAAATGTATAATTTCTGGAGTATAGAGGTTGACGAATAAAATGAAAGTCAAGTAATTTAAATTGAAGTGTAATATGACGCAACCTAATCAGTGTCGCTAGTAATACGAGGAAAATGATAATAGTATCAGTCATTCTTATCAAACTGCCGACCAAGTGATTCGAGTTTGAAAAAAATGCTTATCAATTTCACATTTATATTTTCTTCCAGTGTCTAGAATCTTCCTAAACCTCACTAATCTATCGTTAATCTGTCAGCTGGATAATTTACTCGTTGTAATCTTCTCCTTACCCAGAATTACAATTCAATTCAATATTATAAATTTAAGTAAATGTTAAGAAAAGTAGATTAGCTTTAGTTAGATTTTTATTAGATTCTACATCCTTGTAAGCTTAAATATGATACGTCTTTGAGAGAACCGCAATGATTTATTAAAAAACAAAGAATTTCTAAGAGAATAAATTGTTATTGAGTAAATATCGATAATCTAATAGGAGAATTAACTACAGTTAATTAAAAAACAATAAATATGTCTTAAAAAAGAAAAAACAGAGTGCGAAAAGGATTAAGAAGAATATAAATAAATTTATTCCATGAATTTATTTCAGAACACAATGAAAACTTGCTAACCAGAGTAAGAAGGATTTTCCTAAACCTGTTTAATTATGTTTAAAAAATAGCAGCACGTATATTTATTCCATCAAGTATATTTTTAAAAAATGCAAAGATGGCAAAGGGAATTAAAAAGAATGTTTCTGGTCTTCACTAATTATGTTTAAGAAATACAAATAAATTGATTGCTCAAATTTCTCTCAAAACACAACGAACAATCGGAAAGCAGAGTAAAAAGAAATTTAAGAATATTTTAATTAACATTTAGCAATTTTTTTATAAATTATGTGTCAACACAGAAAAAAGTAATTTCAAATCTATTATATTATTAATACCGATGTAAGATCAATTTAACAAAATTATGAAACGTTTCATCTTTAAACGTGTAACATACATAATAAGAATAGTCACTGGGTGTAGACTTTCTGATAAAAGTTAAAAAAAACAAAGTTTAATCGTTTACAAATTTTTTACACTCTATTGCTTGACATAGATGAATATGAATTAACAATAGCATAAATTACCATCGTTTATTGATGTATGTAATCTTATCCTTCCATGCTATTTTTAATTCTAAGCTATATCTCTCGGAAGATAAAGAATATACAGAAATTTGCAAATGGCAATTATTTTGTTTCTTAACTCATTGTTTTCGGAACACTTAAAAGTACCTACGTTTCCTGTATATTATTGGTAGTGAATTGGAGACGTAAAATTTTGACGTCATTAGCGTATTTTTTGTCAAAATACAGAAATATGCGGGGTGTACCAGTGTAAGGAGATTTTCTAAATATCTCCTTGCTTTTAATGATATGGGAAATGTTTAAAATACACAGGGTGTTCCATATCTAAGTCGACAGACATGTTCGGGAGATAATTCTAAGCAAAACATGTTATTATTAGGTGTACCAATGAATAATCCACCTTTTGGTTCAATTCCACATTCATTATTAACGAAATTAAATATGTACTGTGACTTAATACTGTGTTGCATTTTTCGGAGAAGTTATAGATTCGTGATTGAAAGAAAACTTGATCATTTGATAAAATAAATTCAATTTCATGAATCCATTAACCCTTTAACTGAGGACGACGAGTTAACTCGTCATTCAAATTATCAATCTTTTAAGCACAATACTTTATTTCCTCAAAAATTCTTAACTTTCCAAAGTATCATTATATTTGAATGAAAAACACGGTATTTTATACTTTCATTGGTAACAATAAAAGTTGCCCTAACCAATATCGATGCCTTCTTATTAATTTTTAGTTCCATGTGTAAAGAAGATCTTGACTAAAAAATTAGCCGGCTAACGGGGTTAAAACATGGTGGATTACTTATTGGTTTACCTAATATATACGCTATGGATCGATTCGTCTTTGTTTTCGAGATATAGGCAGAAAGACTGATAGTTATCGAGTTAAGTGAATAAGAGGGGAACGATTTTGTTTAAATCAGTCTGAACCAGTATAAATCAATATAAAACTTTGTTTCAAAGAAGTGATTATCATTAAAAGTTAGTAACTTGGATGGATCCGATTATTACTTATGCTTTATACTACTTTCTCTTTCATTATCTCAAAAATGAAGACAAATCGATCCATGTAACATTTATAGCTCAAAATGACCTCCAAAACATTGTAGCAAAGTTTGTCGATTTAAATCTAGGAGGTATATCCATATAAATTATTTGACAAACGATCCTTCCAAGCCTCGCGTACAATGTGCTAACTTCTGTCAAATATAATTTTCTCAATTTCGTAAGACGGTCGGATACTTTTACGACTATGTTCAAAAAATAGCAGCATATTTATTCCACCAGGTGTATTAGTCCTGCAACGCAACGAGAAATCGCGAAGTGGACTAAAGAGAGTCTTCTTAAACCTCGCTAATTATATTTAAAAATTACGAACATATTTATTCCACCGATTGTATCCTAGAAAGCAACGAAAGATCGCGAAATGGATTAAAATGTGTGACGTAATTGGCGAAGCAATCTAGCGTGTAGCTGTTAGCTAACGAAGTTACTATGATTAGGTGGCCGTTCCCAAGTGCACGGTGCGAATGATCGCGGAAAAGAGAGTGGTTACGACTTCTGTGTTCTGTTTCTCGAATGTACGTCGCCTGGTCGATCGAGAATTTCAGTTTAACGACCGGTTTTATCGCTGCTCGTCCCGATTAATATTGAAGCTACTGTGTGAGGGAACTCGTTGACGTCGATAAGCTAAACGACGCCTTTTAGCTCGTGATCAGTGAAGCCCCGCTATCTGCTAATGAAATAACGATAATTAAGCGCTGTATCGTTGCGACCGTAAACGAGAGTTCGAGAAACTAGCACCAGTTGGTCGCGTTCCTCTTCGAATCTGGTTTCCTTGCGTTGTGCCTCGCTTCTCTAGCTCTGTTTACCTTCAACAGCTGACTGTCAGAACTGGCCATTGCCATCGACCTGCTGATCAATGAACGTACTTAACCCTTTACAGACCAAATTTGATATGCTTCCACGATGAAAGATATTATAATCAGCAGTTGAAAACGGTTATAATATCAATTCTACTTCGTAAAATAACTATGAAGAATCTTTATTTTCAATAACTGTTAATATAATAGTATATATATATATATATATATATATATATATATGTACTATATACACTGTTGTAGTTAAATAGCAAAAATATTACTATTTTTTAGAAATCTGTCTAATTATAACTAATAATCGAATTCCTATTGTTAAAATGCCCAAAGCTGTCATGTAGACTTCTGCGATTAAAATCTAATAAATGTGAATGTAATAGATTATAATAGAATAGTTTTCCAATATGTTGCACGTATGAAATGTGTGGAAAATTTAGTTTTGCAGTGTGTCACAATGAAATGTGACGCTGGTAGCGAACGTATTGGGTTAAAATTTTCATCTCAATCTGAATCTTTAATTAAAAGTGTAGGCTACACCTAGTAAAACACTTTTATCATTCTTGTCGTAGGCCTGGAAAACTCAAATTGCTTTTTATAGAAATACAATAATCGATGTAAGTGGAATGAATTCATTTAGTCGAATTTATTGTGTCACGAAAGTGTTTTGGAATTCGAATGGAAGGCATAACTAAATCAGGAAACAATTAATTGTTCATTGTTACACCTAATAAATGAATATTCTCGATCGGAACAATTTTCGATAAGTTTGTTACTAGATAAAAGTTTGTAGATTTCTGTTTGTAGATTTTTTCTTGGTAGATTGCTCTTTCGTATCGAGGCTGTTCATCTGTGTACGATACGATTGGGTTAATTTGTCACTTCATTGTCGTCCACGGTTTTCATTGATAGTCACCAATCAGCGCAGTCGTCTATCAGATTAAGGAGATCATTGGGGCAATAGTTTGTGTTGAGCGTTTCTGGCCGTCTTTTGATTAACCCCCTTGTTCTTTCGAGCGATGTTTCTTCGTTTAGGACTGTGTTTCCCAATTGGTGCCTCGCGAGGATATCTTAAGTGTGTCGCGAGAATTTCAATAAAATTTCATTTGTGGTAAAAATATTGAAAATTTTGAAAAATATGACTCTTGTACTGGTCATCGTTATTGGTTACCTGCAGAACATTGTCTCTACTAATATTACATAGTTATCATATCGAGTGCAGAGGTTCTTTCTAGTAATTATGGTGTGCCGCGAAGCCTAACTAGTTTAAAGTGTGTCGCTACTTCAAAAATGTTGGAAAACACTTGGTTTAGGCTAATATTTCTCTGGAATTTTGATTACCTCGTTTACAGTTGTAATTAGTACTGGATCTTTTATAAATGTATATTACAATTTTCTCCTATTTTTTCCATCATCTATCGAATCCACGGTGGCTACAAAAAATATTTGCACACTGCTGCATTTATTTTAACATCTCAATACCATCTTTGACCCTTCAACGCTCAAATTTTTCTTCAATTTACTGACCGAGTGATTAAACCTTATGGCATAAATTGATAATTTGGGGAATGTTTCATCATATTTCTTTCAATTTTAATGGTGCACCACCAAAATAAAAGTAGTTAAGGAAAAGATACGTAAATTAATAATAATAATAGTAAACAATTGTGTGATACTCACGGGCTTCAGCGTTTTGAGTATAATTAAACCTAAACATGTTCAATTTCCTACTGTACGATAGTACTTTTGTACAACTATAAAAAGTTTGCAATTGCAGAAATGAAACATTGCACCCGTTCAATAAAAGCTCTGCATTAAAAAATGTAGCCATGTACAAATACTTTTTATAACTACTAGCATTATACTTATACCGTACATACCCGCCGGTATCCATTTAAGAAACAGAGTACTTTAATACGATCCAGCGAAGCCGGAAATGGCACAGTTAATAACATCTCCCGTTTCTTTCCATTACAGTGTGGCTCCCTGGAGATCGGCGAGGAACGCCAGCGTCGGGTCGCTATGATGGAGTCCCTGTGCCAGGTGAACGGCACCAAGAGCAATGGCGGCAACGAGTCTACCAATACCAACAACAACAATAACAACTCAGATTGCCCGGATCCCCAGCAAAGGTTGGCGGTGCTCAGTTTCGAGCAGGTTCGACGACTAAACGATGTAATGAACGAAGTGGTATGCATCCACGGCCGAGGAAACTTTCCCACCCTGGAGGTCAGATTGAGAGATCTGGTGACGGTGGTTCGTAGTAAATTGGAGACTGATCCCAGCAACGGCGGCGCTGGAATGAGGGTACGAGACATAAGGTTGAACGGCGGCGCCGCCTCTCACGTTTTGGCGACCGAATCACAGCCGTACAACGACCTGGACCTGATCTTCGCCGTGGAGCTGTCGAGCGGGCGAAATTACGACAAGGTGAAGGCCGCAGTGCTCGGCTCTCTGTTCGACCTGTTGCCAGAAGGTGTCAGTCGCAAGCGCATAACCACCTGCAGCTTGAAAGAGGCGTACGTGAGCAAGATGGTGAAAGTGAACAACGACGGAGACCGGTGGTCCTTGATCTCCCTTGGGAACTCTCGAGGACACAGGAACGTGGAATTAAAATTCGTCGACTCTATGAGGCGGCAGTTCGAGTTCTCAGTGGATTCGTTCCAAATCGTATTAGACTCTCTTCTTCTATTCTACGAGTGCAGCAAGCTACCTATCGGTGAGAATTTTTACCCAACGGTGGTCGGCGAATCCGTGTACGGTGACTTCCAAGAGGCGTTGTATCATCTTCACAAGAAGCTGATCTCGACGAGGCATCCGGAAGAGATCCGCGGTGGTGGCCTGCTCAAGTACTGCAATCTCCTGGTGAAGATGTACAAACCCTCGCAGCCTGATTACATAAAGACCCTCGAGCGATACATGTGCTCGAGATTCTTCATCGACTTCCCTGATATTAGCCAGCAACGCGCCAAGCTTGAGAATTATCTGTGGAACCACTTCGTGGGGCCCGAGGAAGAGGCTCTTAAGTACCAGTACCTGATGCTGCTCCACAGCGTGGTGGAGGAGTCCACCGTGTGCCTAATGGGCCACGAAAGACGACAGACCCTTGCTCTGATCGAGAACCTTGCCTATCAGGTGTTCTGCCAGGAGCAACAGCAACGGCTGACGAGTCAGCAAGCACCGCCCGGACCACCGGCTACATACGTTTACGCGAACGGTTATTATTACGCCCCAGTGATACCCACCGCGTGCTACACGTGCACCTGCAGCTCGTGGATGGCGTGCTCGTCGTGATGCGACATCGACGCCAATGCCATCGTCGCCACTAGCACCGCCATCACCACCGCTACGACCACCACCGCCACGATCACCGATGTCCGCGACACCTCTGCGATTTCTACCGACGACAGGGCCATCCACAAAAAGAGGTCCACGACCGTTGAGATCGGTAGCCAGAAGGATGAAGATTCTGGGACCGATCCGCGTGATCCTGCTGATCGCGATGGTCCTTGTTCGCTCGAAACCCTCGAGGAAGATTCTTGTCGATCAAAGGATTGTCTGGTTCTCAGTTGACGCTTGGACACGCCTCGAATACCAAACGACCGATCTAGGGTGTGACGTAGACGAGATGAAAGCTCGTCGGAATGATACGGAAGAGCGAACTGGCTCTTGTTGTGATCAACGTATGGTGTCGGATCGTGCAGAATAATACGGTGTCTATCGATCGAGCGGATCGGTGTTCAGTGAAACAAACAGGTTTAAGGAAGACTGAAGAGGCCAGGAGAGAATAGTAATTGTAGGTCGCGGTAATTCCGGGGATAAAAATTCGATTTGTAATACTTTGTGCGGTTCCTGGTCCGCGGCTTTCTATTTCTCCTGGACGCGCGTTATCCATCTGCGGTGGACGATTATCGCGGGGAGGACCAAAAAAAAAAAAATTAAAAAACACGATGGTACTTGCTGCAACACGGTCGTAGGGGATCAACCGAGAGACTACAAGACTCCAAGCGAATATAAAACGTAAAAAAAAGAAACACAAAGCGAAACGAGTAGAAAGAAGTAACAGAGAAAATGTGTTGTGCCTAACGAGTAATTTCGATGGTGGAGAGAGAGAAAACGCGGGGAATACGGAAAACGATACGACGAATACGTTAAATTACGTTGTTATACTGTTGTCGCGGTTCGCGCGTCGATGAAACGAGACGAACGCATGCGATTCGCACGGTGGCACGAGAGAAGCAGAGACTGTGCGCGCGTTTAAACAAACAAATTCGAAACACACGCTTCGCAGAGTCCATAAAGGGACGCGGATGGCGCCTCCACGCGGTGGCGTCGGTTGATTAAAGTGACGAGCGGAAGCGGAAGAAGGGAAATCGGTTACGTGGGCGAAGGAACGACGTCGAATCGAAACGGAGAGAGCTGAACAGAGGGAGGAATATCGAGGAGTTCGAGAAACGCCGGCGACGAGGGAGAAGAAAAAAAAGCGAAGGGACAAAGAGGACCTGGCCTGGAACCCCGAAATACGTCTAATAATATCCGTCAATGTTCCACGGTGGTCTCTCTTTCTTTTCTCCTTTTCCCAGAGAAAAAAACACAAGAAAAAAAATGCAAAAAAATATACGAATGAATACTACGATGTTTGAAGAACGTGTACTATAAAAGGAGGTAGTGGTAACACATATATATACACACGCATACACACACACGTGCGCACACACTGACGCATACATATACACACATGCATACAAAAATTGAAACGAAGTTAGAGACAGACAGACAGGCAGGCAAGCAACATTAACGGGCGTGGCGGATGCAAGAGGAATAATTATAAATATATAAATATATAAATACATGTATAAAATCTATGTATAAATATTAATGTGTGGCTGTGAACACATTTCATTTAGATACTACTTGTAACGTGATACGATAAGATTGAGAAAAAGAAGATATCGAGGATGAGCGAGACACGCGATTTGTGCGCCAACGGGAGAGAGAACCGAGAGAGAGTTTGTTCGCGGAAAGAGAGAGAGAGAGAGAGAGAGAGAGAGAGAGAGGATGAAGGGTTAAAAAAAAGGGAGGTGGTGGACAAGGGGTGAGAGACCTATCCCATTCGTTTCAATTCTTTTTCTATTTTCGCGCGTGTACCAGCGCTGTCGTGCCACGTAAATAAATAAATGACTAAATAAATGGAAAAACAGACACTAACTTACACTACAATGCAAACACGTATACATGTATACGCGCGCGGGCTGGCAGAATAAAAAGAGAGGAAGGTTTAATCCGTATAAAAAAAAGCGAGATATTGGTTATTAAGAAGGGAATGTAAAAATAGGAAATATTTGACAAGTTCAATCCGGATGATGTCTTAAGGTACGTTTTCACGCAATAGCAAAAATCATGACTTTTGCTATCATGGCACTGCATTTAGATAATCAAACTTATCTTGATTTCGTGGCATTAATGTCGCGATATCGGACTGAGTGTTAAGATAACGCGACAACTAGATTTCATGACGACAAAAGTCATAACTAGATTGCGAATTTTTATGCGTTTATGGAGAATTTAGATATGCAAAAAGGTACCTAATGCGCGTGAGGTGCAAAAAGACATCAAATGTTCAAAATAATACACTCGTTAGAATAGTTAGAGGGTAGAATTAATTTCTATTTTGGCCTCATTCCTTTAACTATGGTTGCAAAGGTATGAATTTGCATAAATATCCGCAGTCTGGTTGTAACGTTTAGTGTTATGATCGTAAAAATCACGATCTATTGTCACGTGAAAACGTAGCTTTAACACTTTGCTGGCACAGGCAATTTCAAGCCAAACTTATCCCGCGCAACCTGATTTTTGCGCAATTGAATATAAAATAAAAACATCTCAATAAATTTCACATTATACTTTACTTACTAGTGGGAACTTTATTTGTTTTAGTCATTATTTTTTGTCAATTATGATAATTAAGAATATGATCTATAATAGAATACTCTTATACAAATCTACAGAGTGGTTGTCAAAAGTTTCCGGCCAAACCATAATTTTGTATCAATTTAATACAATTATTATAATTATTAATAAACTTTTTTCTGTAAACAATTTAACAATTGTAATATTTTATCCACTGCAGTGCGCAATGTATTGTCACAACAGACTTTTATTTTCACTTTAATTTTTATCTAAATAATATAATAACATTATTGTTTGGCGGCACACTTTTGATAGCCACTGTAAATTACTTTCAAGCTTAAAAATTGCATAAATTAATGTTAGTATAAACACGATTTAATTCGTGACTGGTGAGCAATGTTCGGGCATAAAAACGCGAGTATACTTATGACAAAATGGCATAAATGGCAAAGGGTTAACCCTTTCATAGTGCAATAAGGAGACGATGACTAGAATAAAGGCGGTACAAACGATGTTTATTTTTTATATTGCAACATTTTTTTGTGCTTCAATTGCTCGATTAAAAAAATACATAACATCACCTATTTATACGTAATAATACACCTTAATAATTATGTTGCGTATATAATACAACTTAAGATGTGAAATTTATAGTGCCGTGTTTGACAGCTTCTTCGAGTCTCTCTCGTACTAAACTACGAAAGGGTTCAAACAAAATGGCATCAAATGTCATCAGCCGTCGCAAATTAGTGCGGTCATTAATGCGGTACTACGAGGTAACAAAATTTCTGCGCCTATTCTGCTTCGTCCGGGTTGGATGTGTTATCAAATTTGTAGAAATGGTTTGACAGGATTCTAAGATTGTTCTAGATTCTAGAAGAAGAGAAAAAATGTTGGAGTCTATGGAAGGACCGACAGGAACCGTCAAAGTTCAGCGGAAATGTTGGTTTCGCGCATCTTTCGAAGAAATTAAAAAACCGAGAACTAGAAATCCTTCGTTTTGAGACGTGCATGCGCGAAACACATTACATATACGTACATATACATATACAAGCAAAATTTACATTTAATCATACGCAACAGGTACCCACAGACACATGGACAAAACATAGACATACACACGTGCGATCGAGTGATCCTTGCGGCGACCCTAGTCTCAGCAGCGGCTTGCATAACTTTCAACACCATAATTATTTAATATCGTACAGACTGTGGACTGCATCCAATACTCGTGAAACACGATATACGTATGCTCTTGTTCGCGTATCTACGTTTCTCCAACCGTGATAAAACGTGTATGCATAATAAAACGCGCTGAATGCGAGCCGAAAGGCAACCATAATCGTAAATTGTATCATCACGCGAATCAGGCTGCTGCTGGTGTGCATATCTGTGCTTGCAAGGCAAAACCTCATAAGTCACATGTTTTCGCTTTCGAGATATCGCCGTTTAAAGTTTCGAACACAATTGCTACATGTTGGACTTCGATCCGATTGCATTCATCTGTTTTGAGCACAGGGAAATTATTTTCGTGCATTCGCATGAGATAAATATGTAGATTCTCTGTTCTAAAGTCCAATTAACCCTTTCAACGCTGATTAAAACGACAATCTGTTGCAATTATGGGCGGTTCTAAGTAATATATAAAATTTTGAAAATCCTTTCGATGCTGATTAAAATGACAACGCGCTGCGATTGTGAGCGCTTCTAAGTAGCATAAAATTTTATGAAATTCGGTACTTTTTCATTATAAATTAGAGTTTTTCACTATACAGTATCTTGGTACTCTCATCTTATAATCTTAATAGTTTTCATTGCCTATTTATCGTCTGGTTAATGGTACTGCAGCTATTACATACGTCTTATAACCGGATGGCGCATTTTTATACATGTATGGGAAATTTGAATATACAAAACATTAGACAACGCTAATAATAATGTGTTAGAATATGCAAGATCTTCTACTTTATTTGTAGGGTGTAACAACCAACTACTTTAATTCCATTTCTCTAATTTTATTAATAAACGTATGGATTTGCATAAAAATCTGCACTATTCTTGTAACATTAATAAGACCACGTAACCAAGCGTCAGCAGAAAGGCAACAAATTTAAAGAAAGAAAAGTGGTGCGACTTGAAAGTTTAACGTGGCTTATAGATGGCTCGCGCGGCATTCGACGCGTTAATAACTTAATAATTTGGCAAAAATTCCTTCAGCTTTGTTACGAAAGTTGTTACGCATTTTTATGAAAGTTTGTATCATGCAATACGTCCCGCAAAGTGTCAACAGTGAAAGGGTTAATACTCCAAATTTTTTGGAAGATCGTGACTTACATCGTTTCGCCTTACAACCGCGGATAAATTATCGGGTATGCGTGTGTGTGTGTGTGTGTGTGTATCCGCGTGTGTATCCGCGTGTGTATATCTGCTCTATACACGCACAGAGAATACACCGTCAACCACGGATCTCTTCTCAATGTTTCCACGCGTCTCTATGAGTTCTCTGTGTCCATCTCTCTGTACGTGCACACGCGCGAATGTAAGTACGTGTAACGATCGTGTACCTACACGTACACGTAACAGAAGTGCGTGTGCGCGTAAAGTAAGAGAGAGAGGGGATGTGTGCTCGCGACTTCGCGGTGTCTCTTTTATATGCGCGTGTCCGTATCGACTGGTGACCCCGTTAGTTAGCTCAGTCACTTTGCTCGCTCGATCGCTCAGGCTAACTTCTAGCCAGGCCTCGTTCGCTCGCTTGCTCACTCTTCCTTTCAGTTTGCAAGCGAAAGTAAAGGCCTAATAAAAAGCCTGCAAACTGGTTTTTCTGGTATATCGCGTGTTAATGCTAAGGAGAGCCAAGCCGACTAGCGTTGTGCGCCCAGCGTACACCTATGGGTGCTCTCTTGGGTGCCTCCACCATCACCCGTTTTTGACCACCTCTTCGATGAGCCTCATCGTCGTTGCTCCTCTTGCTGATCGTTTGGATGTCACGGTTAAACTTCACACGCTGGTGAGTTCGCTTACTATGGTTCGAGTGACCGTATTTAACGCTAGAATTACCGAAGCAGTCGAGATGACTGGTTACAAATTTACCATAAAAATTGTAGTGCGTAAACTGTGGTAATATGGAACACCTGATGTTAAAATCTTGCTGAAAATGTAGGAATTTATCTTCTTTTAATAAAATCAACGCGATTGGACAAAGAAACTAATGTATGATCATATTTAATTAGTTAAGTGCGATACAATTCAAATGATTTGAAATCATAGTGAAATAACTAACATACGTAAAATTTGGTAGTTCGATAAAAAAAAGGTATTTGTCATAATGCGGAACACTTCAGAGATTTGTAAAGAAAATTCAATAAACTTTATTATTGATAATTTATCTTATAAGGAATTCTCTTTAACTTATCTTCGCTAAAATATTCAACTACTTGCCTTTCAGAAGTTTCTGCTATTGCTATTTAATCATCAAGATTTTACCAATTTCCATATTACGTGCTATCCCATATTACCTACGTTTACTCTAAATTTGCAGTAGTGCGTTTTTTTTAGAATGTATCGCCATTTCCTATAAAAGATATAAACGAAGCTTTATTGTACCTCAATCACGTGCACTCTGCAAATGTGTACCATTTTTATTTCTTTGGTGTAAATAAGTATACTACTTTAGTCGACGGTAGTTCTAGCGTTAAAGTGATGGTTCATGGAGTTTGCGAACTTTGTATTCCTTCTTTGGAGCCTCCGTTAGTGCAAAGATGTGTTCGAAAATAGAAAGGATAGGATGGAGAAGATTCGCGAAAATGATGTTGAGTTATAGGGTAGCGTTTTCGAAGTGCAACTTACAATTAGTTCAGATGTCTGATAGTTGATGGAAGGATTAAGGGAGAGATTGAAGCTTTTGGTTTTTGAGTTTTGGAGTTTATTTAAGTATGGTGATTCGTGATTAGAATCAATGATCTTCAGTTTCGTAGGATCGTTTTGGACCACCTTGTGGAGCATTCGATTCCAACTGAATTTGATAATTTACAATTGAGATCTTTGTTCAGTGATCTTTTTAACTTTTTCTGCGACCAACTCTCTGATCAAATCTCCTCGTTGTTACCCCTTTAACTTGGTTTTCTTGTCACTATTGAGTTCATTTAACTTCATTCTAATTTAACACTTTTGCTACGAAGAGCTTACGTATACGCCCTCAAATGTTTATTAAAAATATCCATATTGTTTTTTTTTTACAGTGTGGTATTGTTTCTGTTTTCATTCGTGCAATAATATTAGCCCATAATCGATGATACAAAGTATGTAAATATTTAATATTTGCCCAATTTTCATCTGAATGAAAATTATTCCTTACCTACTATTCTAGCTTTCACTTCTAAGAAATCGTAGCAAATGGTTATCAGTGTTTATTCGTGTAATCGTATTTAACCCCTCAACGCTCAAACTATTCTTTAATTTGCTGGTGATAAGTGATAAAGTGACCAAATTTTATATCTAGAATCTATAATTTGAGGATAATTGTAACTCGTTTTCATCGTTTTGGTTGGTGTTCGGAATACGTTCACCAAAATAAAAATGGAGAAGATGAAGTAGAACAAAAACACAAATGTTTGTGCGTTAAAGGGTTAAAGTCTGCATCCCTTCTTTGAAGCCTCTATCAGTGGAAAGATGTATTCGAACCACGAAGAAGATTCGCGAAGATAATATTGAGCTTTAGACTGTTTTTTGGAAAAGGAGCTTAAAGTTTAATAATCGATGAGCAAAAATCAAAATTTGGAAAAGAAATTTAAGAATTCCTTCTTCAAGTTTGAAATTTTTGCCCGAACTCAATATTAACTTTCCCCATCAGGTTGATCTGTTTGAGTTTCTTGTGATCTTCTTCGTCGGGATCCATGATCTCCTTAAGTTGTTCAAGATCGCGCAGTAGTTTGATGACTTGAAACTCGGTACGAAATGTGTCGTGCTTGCAAAACGAAGAAATTCGATTTGAAAGTTCGATAACTGATTATTAAAAAGCTCCCACAAGTTCGGATCTTATTTTGAGTGGATTAATTGCCGAATTCGATATCCTTTCGTCCGCGTTTCTCTTCTCTGGAG
The DNA here is from genome assembly GCA_028830335.1 of Eucera pruinosa. Classification (NCBI taxonomy): domain Eukaryota; kingdom Metazoa; phylum Arthropoda; class Insecta; order Hymenoptera; family Apidae; genus Eucera; species Eucera pruinosa. The sequence continues at coordinate 7,094,901 of JAMYCR010000005.1, forward strand.
GAACATAATTGAATTTCAAGCTTATTCTTACTAAAGAGGATCCGGGATATCTTTGGCTTAGCGAAGTTTTCACTTGCCAATTACAAAAATTAATTTCTCAGTGAAATTCCTTACATGAATCCATCTCGAATTCGTAATTCGTTCTCTTCGAACGTTTCCTAAACGTGATCATGTAATGCGTTTCTTGGTCCGTCTCGTTTCTTTAGTTTCCAAAATTTTCATCGATCATCGTGTCTTAATCTACCGATCTCTCGATCCAACTTTTTTAACGTAGGTGACAGGTGATGTGTATATTCGTTCGTATTAAAAAAAAGAATTAATATTATTTGAGGTAGGCAAAAAATTATTAAAAAAGATGAAGTCGTATCTTTTTATCGCATTTTGTATTTTTACCGGTTCGTATGTACAGGGTGTCTCAATAATTCTATTACAAAGCGATATCTCCGTTACCATTAATAATACGCAGAAATTTTTAGGGACGTTGTGGTAGGAGTTATTTTTTTCTTAAGGTCATATTTTTCAAGCTTTCAAAGTCATCGATGTTTGTTAAATGGGATTGCAAATTTTTATTATATCATGGTAGTTGAAATTAAGACAAATCCAACGACCTATAATATCATGATCTTCACGTGGCTTTGAGTAAGAAAAGTTCAACAATTTTTGGCAATGACGCGAACAATGAAATAACAACCATTGAAAGAGATCAATAATGAAAATCTTATTGCAATAAACGTTCAAAATGATTTCCATTAACTTTTAAACATTTGTTAATGCGACCTGCATTGCGACATGCTCTTGTAACAAAGTTACTAAAACACCCTGTATACCTGTATTATTGTATAATCAGAATCTTTTAAACATTTTTATACACTTCGTAGTCGAAGAATTCGCTCGCTTGCGAAAGCTTAACCCTTTCGCTACTCAAAGATTGGACACATACATTTCTAAATTTTAAATATGTAGAATAGAACAAGAGTATTTAAAATTATTTAAGCATCATATATTCAAAATTATACACATCGTTAAAAAGTAGCGATGTTTTTTTCCATTTGTTTACAGAAAAATATACAGCGGCTACAATGGTATTTGTACATCAACGTATTTATGTTGTCATTCAGGGGTTAATTAGTCCTGATTAAATTAAATTCCGCATCATTTAATGGTAGTTTTATGTTACTATAAAATTTAATTGTAGCAGAATTAGAATACAGAGTTTGATTTAAAAAAACGTTCAATTGAAACATGTGGGTGTGTACAAATACTTTTTGTAGCCACTGTACATAAACTGAAAACACGATTGCCACAAGAAAATCTGTGAACATATATAAAAGTACAGAAACCTTATCGCTATAACCAGACTGCGGATGTTTATGCATTTATGGGAAATCTAAATTTGTAAAAAGACAGATGGTGTGCAGAATCTGTAAAAATATACCAAGTATCCAATGTAAGGTACTCGTTACAATATTTAAAGGCGAAATTAATCTCTGCTTTGCCTTCATACTTTTATTTATGGTTACAAAAGTTTGAATTTGCATAAAAATCCGCAGATTAGTTAGAACTATATTTGTACTTTGTTATATCATCCGATACGTTCGCGACGTTCTATAATTTGTTTAGCATAATTAAAACATCTACTACACTTTTGGAAGTACTTTTATTCGTATAATCGATGATGTTCCCTTTCTGAAACGATAGTTCTACAAATTTTTCTTACTTACAAGTTTATATTTTACGAATTCTCGCGTTCTTTTTACTCTTCTAAAATATGTAAATATTTGAAGTTTAGAATGTGTATGTAAACTTTTGTGACTGACTGTATATTTATCTGATTTTCATACTAATAAAGATCGTTTCTTATCTGTAATTCTAGTTTTCGTTTCCAAGAAGCCGCGTAGAGAAAGGGTTAAAATCTATATCTTCCTTCACACAAATTTCATACATATTCATTCCGCCCATTAAGAATATTTTTATCAAAGAAAGTTTCTTCTCTTTCAATGGATCCTTGGTGTAGCAAAAAATACTTTCACTTTTAAAAACAAAATTAAGGCGATGCGATTTACTTTTTCATTGATGGTGCGGCAATTTTAAGAAGATAAACGCGCAGAGAATTTATACGATATATTTTATACGATCATTCTCTTACCGAAAAAGCTTTAATGATCACGTTTGCTTTTTAAATACGTGAGATTTGTCGGAGGCTTCGTTCGTTGTTCGTTCTTCAAGAATCGATCGTTTCGTCGACGATCAATCATGACGCAAAGACGGAATAACGGCGAGATCGGTTTGTCGGATCTTCTGTCACGATATTCATCTCTCCAAAATTGATATATTCGCATTTCTCCGATAGAGAGATCGATCGTCGTCCTCTCCCGAATTACCGTTTTTAAAGTGATCGCAGCAACACGTTTGCCGTCTGATAAGCAAACTTTACAACGGCGATAAAAGGAAGATTAATAGAGAAAATATTTAGATAATAAATTCGCGTTATTGTATTTCTGCTCTGGCGAAGATCTCTCAAAGATCGATAGATTAGCGAAACGATCGTTGAGAAATCGTAGCGTTTCTGTATCTTCGGATTAGGCTAGGATAAATAATTGAACCTTGGCAGTAATTACTTATGATTAGACTGTGAATTTTTATGCGAATTTGTATTTTTGGAATCAACGACCAGCGAAGTGGAATTTAAATAGATATTAGTTTCAAAATATATAGTTTTGCATATTTTATATAATTTTGCATAGTAAATGCATAAAAATCTGCAGTCTTCTTATAATACTTTTGCGATTTTCGTCGACGATTTTCTTGATGATTCGCGTCGAATTGAAAAAGTAGAATTGGAGGGTTTAGAAAAAGTCTTTCTTTCTTCTGTGTTTAGAAAGTGTTATTCTTTTACGTTTCGTTCTTCGAAGTGAATCTCTTCGGATTTGGAAAAATCTTGTGATGTTGGGAAACGATGAGAGCAATTGTGTGTGCGAATATAGAATCGAACGTCATTTTCAATTATGTTTAAATAATCTACGAATAAACTTTACAGTTCGAAATAAGGAAAAAATGTTACAGAAACACACAAAACTACGAAGGAATAGCTCAAAGAACCTCGTTCTAAAAGGTAGATATTAAATTTGAAATAAAAATATAAAAATAAAAAAAAACAAGAATAAAATAAACTACAGAAAAAAAAACGAGGAATCGAAAGTAATTTCTTTAATTGCATACAATTTGTGACCTTGTTGCTGTCATTAGAACTCTAGATTTACCTTTCAAATGTTAATACGTAATCGTTAATTATTAAATTGCCCTACGAATAAATTGCAACGATACTTTGAAAGGGAGAGTGCGTGATATCCTAATCGATAATAATAATCAGAGGATCGAACGGCGAACAGACAGAGATCTTAGTGATCTGAATCGAATAAAAAACTTACAAAAGAATAGGGGTAGCTTTTAATCAACGAGCCAAAAAAAATAAAAAAATAAAAAAAGAAATGAATAAAAAACTAAACAAATTTTCATCATCGCTGTTCTGTTCCGTTTAGAAATCTAATTTTGTAAATTAATTGTAATGTCGCGGTCGTGATTGTAATTTCGAACGAGCGTGCAGCGTGATGACTTCCGGTTCCGATAGAGAGTTATGCGTGAATCATCGAAGAATTGTACCAACTAATTGCGAAGGGATGATAAAAGGGGTGGAACACTGGAGATTTCTATGGAATTACGATGAATTGTCGCCGTTTTGCGAACGGACGCCCCTTATCTTTCTTGTTTTATCCTCTTTTTCCTTTTTTCTTTTGTTTTTCTTTTTCTATCGATCGCGTGCTCGAACGTGAATAATAACCATAACCGCTCTCGCCACACCTTTTTTTGTACGATGATTCCGCGCGACACTGTACTCCGATGATTATACAATATACGCATATACATATATTCATTGATTTTTTATATTTGAAAGAGAAGAGGAAATAAAATGCATTTACCTGACACACCACCACATATGGTTATTATTCAAGGGTTGAACAATCAGACACACACGAGCCTCCCTTTGATTGCGAGGGTTTACGAACTTCACATTGATTGTGTTACGATAACGATGAGGTTAACCCCCTAACGACGGCCATCGAGGGGAAAAATGCTCAACGTAGAATAAAATTGGTGAATCGAAAAGCAGTAAAAATCCAGAAATCACGTTTCGAGGTAATTGAAAAAACAGCTTTAGCTCTGGTGTATCATCAATGTGGTTAATCCTTTGCACTCCCGTTGTCTTCTCTAATAATTTATTTTACAACTTTGTTGGCTTCTATATAAAAAGAAGGAAGAAATCTACTATAAAAATTTGGAAGTGAGCGAAAACGGTGAAGAAGTTGATTTTTAATTATACAGGGATAATTTAAGCTTTCGCTGCAAAAATGTACCACAGATACTTCGGAGTGCAAAAGGTTAATTTTATTAAGTACGGGAAAAGTTCGTGCGGTATTTTTGAGAGGGATAAATTCAAATTGAAAATTCGGAATGTTTATAGAGACAACTAATAAGTATTTAAAAATAATATGTATGCGAATATAATTTTATTGTTTAGTGGCTTTTAGTCATCAGTTTTTGGTAGCTTCATAATTTCTTTTCCCAATAAATTTTCATCGATCTTTGAAATCAATTTTCCCAAGTAACTCTTCTATGTCTCTAATGTATTCTCATTTCAGCTACTACTTAAATTGTATGAGAACTACAATAAATGATAGTGGAAAATGTTGTTGAACAAAAAGTATAGAATAGAATATTCTAATCGTGATTCAACAATTTGTGTCGGTATTTGAATGTCTTGTTTGAAACATTACTTTATTTTTTAGTCTACTTCAAATGTTGTTCTTTAACTATAATAAGAGAATTTCTTAATTTCAATAAAAGTTCACACGCGTTCCCTTTCAGTTACATAAATTATATCACAAAATTTACAACAATATGGAAATACGCTATGAACTTTACAAGCAACCCAATGCTTTGCAAAAATAGTGATGCAACGGAAGATCTTTTCATTCTTTATTTTGATGAATAAACGTGTACTTTAAAGAGGTACCGATTACATCAATTTTTAATTATTAGTCAGCATGAATTTTTTTTCGATACCTGATATAATGCTGCTGCAATTTGAACACGATTATGCTAATGCAAATAAATGTTCGTATATGCTGAACCCTCTGTAACTCGAATTTTGTTTGATTGAGCGAAAAGAATTTTAATTGATTAGAATTCCATTATTTTAATTCGGAAGCTAGGGAATAATAATTGTTATAAGTGAATCATTTGCTGTTGACACAGTAGTATGCTAATATAGTATGTTATATATGTTATACTATAATAGTATGCTAAAATATAGCACTACAATAGTCACAAAATAAAATACTATTGAAAGAGACAGATATATGGTTATGTAATTTGCAAGTGACGTAATAGTGTTATAGAGGGTTAACAATTGTTAAACTTCATTCATATACTATTAATAATTAAAATAGGATCACTGGACTTATACTGTCTTTCAACTGAAGCCAGAAGTACACGTTGAGCACGGTTTATTTTAGTAGATAAGCTCTGACGCGTTTTATCGATATTCTTTGATAAAGATTCTTTTACAGATTCTGTTTTCTTTTCTCTTTTGGTTACGTCGTTTAGTTATCCTGTAATTTAAATGTTAAGAGTTCCTTGTTAAATTATTTCACGTAATTATTCTTTCACAAGCTAGTATTTCTAAGTAATTAAGCATTAATATAGAAAAATTGAAACTTAATAACTTACCAAAAAAAACAAACAAAAAAAATTTTAAAAATTATAAATTGGTAAAGAGAGAAAATAAGAACGACAGCGCTGGGAAGATGATTAATTTAAATAGAAAGGGGTAATTATTATTATTATTATCATCATTAATTTTAATACGTTCATTTGTAAATTTTTTAATTCACTCAGAATAACTGTCTCAAACCTCTCAAATGTTAAAATTCGTCTTCTGTCGTTGATTCATCGATCACCCTAAAGTCCACAATTTCGAATCATGCACAAAAATATAAAAACTAGATTTGATTAGGTTTATCAAGGGGCAATCATCGAGTCCTGGACCCTTTGGAGGTGGTCTAAAAATAAAGCAAAAGGAAAGGAAGAGCTGAATCGAGAGATCGAGCAAAAAGTACGAGAGAGAAATGAGTGAAGGGTGTTTCTGCGAGTGGGAAGCTAGCGTCGAGGCAGAATTGGGTGAGGGTTCATCGAGAATTCACGCGTTCTTGTTTCAAATATTCACGCGCTTACACAGAAGAATAATTGATGATTTTTCACCCCTTAATCTCATTACAACTCTTCAGATTTGTTTGATCTAATCAGATCCAATTTGATCTAATCATTATTCTAACCAGATCTAATTTGATTTAATCATATTTCACTTCTGTAAGGATCAAGATTTTATTTTTCTAAGTAATCGTTTTTTATATTATTGAATTATAATATACGAAGATTAATTCAATTCGTGTCATTTTTGAAGTTGAAGAATTGTAAATAATTATATTTATTCTTAATAAAAGTTAATTAAATCAATCCAGATTAAACAGTTATGTTAAATTGATAAAACCATTCATATGATTAGATACCTTCGCAATTAACTCTATCATGTATTTGTCTAGGTTTAATTAAACGAGTTTGCTATTTTGAAAATAGTAACTTTGTTCAATTTGCCATGAAATGATTCGATAAAAATCTAAATGATATTCCGAATATTAAAAAAGTTTCCAAATTTCGAAAAAAATAACACCTCGATCGAAAATTGAAACGAAATAGTAATTATAAAACATGATGAAATATTAGGAATCTTAAATATGAAAATGAAACTGGAAAAATTGGAAAAAGGATTAGGTTAAAAATGATTTGAGGATTGTAACAGGGTTAATTAAAATATTTGCAGATTCATTAATTGAATATCGTTGATTTCTTCAGCAAAATGGGAAGCATGGTAATTTTAAGGGTGGAAAAGATTGAAAAATTTGACTGGGTATGGCGGTGTAAAATGTATGGTGCGTGAGTAAAAGAGGTGAGTCTGCGTGAATAGTGTTAACAGAAACGCGTGGAAGTTATTATACTTTAACGGCAACAAAGTGGCGTATCTGTGCGGGGAGTGACATAGCGATTGATAATCGTCGTTCTTTCTTTTCTTTTTTAAATAAACACACGAAATAAGGATATGAATATCGATTTGCTTGTACGAGTATTCAAGTGGAAGGTTTAATAATAAAGACTATGATTTACACGTGTACACGTTTCTTATTGCTTTTTATACTGTGCCGAATTAACACTACACTAATCGTAACACTCTTTATTTTCTTGCACCTTGACGTAGTAAAATTCATTTTTAATTCGCAAATTGTTTCATTAGAGTCACTCAAGCTATTCACAAATTATTCCATTAGTTACTCACAAGTTGATCACAAGTTATTTTATTATAGCTGTCGCAGTTGTCATTTTTCAAAGACACAACTAATTTTCGCCTAATCGTTCAGTCATGGGATCACGAATGAAACAGATGAAAAAGACGACGATTCTTTAGTGTTAGTTTATTCTTCATCTTCCTCGCATAGATGCGAAGTTCATTAGTTCCTGAAGAAACGCAATTGCAACTTTCGTCCAGCGTACGTCCAAAATATCATAATCGATGCGAAACTTAATGTTAGGGGAAATATAATCAATTTTATTAGCATACGCGTCGAATCTCACCCAAGTCTGGATTTGTAAGCGGTTGCAGCAACTTTCAAGAAACACGAGTAAGCCTTAATCGTGTACATATTTTAATAACGTGTTAAATATAATAATACGATAATTATATGAATCGTGGAAGAGCAGAATGTGTGTTAAGGGTAGTTTTCGCGACTGAATTACGGAAAAAAGAATTGGGACGTTGAATCCACGTTTTATTCCTTTGTTATAGAAGAAGTGGTCCAAATATGGGTTACCACTTTCATTTGATCGTTTATTGCTTAACCTGTTGAAGATGCCTAATACTTTGTGCAGTTTTTCTATTGGAAATATCATATTTCATATCAAATTTTTTATATCATTTTACAGGATTAACGTAACATTTAGTGATAGAAGATTGGAAAATTCGATGTAATGGAAATTCCAAGATTTTGTCCACTTTTTACATTGCTAAGTAAAATTACTAGACTGCGGATCATTGTGCAAATTCATATTTAATTAACAAAATTACATGAACGAGACTTAAATGGAGGATTGTTTCATTCCCAAAATGGAATAACTTTTACTTTACTTTGAATATTCTGTATCTTTTTGCATAAATGCACAAGAATCCACAGTTTAATAATTACATATTATATATATAATTACATTTGAATTTTGTGGTATGAATACGTACGAATTTTTCCCGCCTCTTAATAGTATTCGATGAATATTTTAAACATATTTACAACTTATTTCGTAATCCCAAAGATTTCTACCGTTTTTAAAAATAATGTAACAATTACCATTGTTGCAAAACGTGACTGAAATATCAATAGTAAAATCTTTAGAAAGAAATTTCTTGTAGAAAAGTTCTCTTTTTTAAAATAGTTGCATTTTGCTTTTAATAAAGTTCCATTTAACAACAAGCGATCTCAAGAAGCTGACAATTACCCAGTGCTTTAGCATTTGGACTTCGACTGAAAAAGTGGAATCAAACGGAGAAAAATAAAGAAAGGGGAGGAAGAAAATTATGCGAATACTATTGACGAAGGATTTTGCTTAATGAAGGAATAGAAATTTATTGGAAGATCGCGCAAACAATTTAGCCGATTTAGAGGAGAATTCGAATCCTTATCTGGATATCGAAGCTCGACTAGACTGATCGCAGATATTCGATATGCTGTACAAATCTGACGTTCTTGATTGGGCTAATCTATACGATAACAGAGATCGTCTAGCGAAATTAGGGAATTAGAGATAGCTTCGTAGGAAAATCATATATAATAGAACATACTAGCTGATCGATCGATCAATCTTAAGATATCATTCGTTATCTCTTATCAAAAAGAAGGTCAGGGATTCAACTTTACAACTAGCTGCAAACCTGTCTAAACGAACTAGTAAATGTATTAATATAACGAAGAGAATTAGGGTCTCAGTCAATTGTATGATATGTTTAACTAAAAGAGTTTCGTTTAGACAAGCATTCCAGCATACTTTTAATTAATTCTGATTAAACACACGTAAAACAGCGGTACTTATGTTTGTACTGTGACCACGGGAAATAAATTTTCCTCTTAGACTGTATCTACTGTTTGTTCGTCGAATGTCTCTGGCGACTCAGGTGTAAATTTTTACCGATAATCATTAAAAGACTGCGGATGTTCATAGATTTGCGGGAAATTGAAACGCGCGTAATATGCAAACTGTTCAAAGCAAAGGACACACGTTACAATAATTAAAGGATATACATAAGTGCTCTTTTCTTTTTAATCTTGCTGTGGCTCTTGAGTTATATTTTAGCCAAACGCGGAGGTGGATTTAGGTATAGGATAAATAGGCTATAATCTAAGGCGGTAGCTTTTAAAGGAAGCCGATTTTTGAGGGAAAATTTCACTTTATGTTCTATACACAGTACAAAAAAAAGTGACATTAATTAACCCTTTAAATTAGGAGAGAATTATCGCGGATTTTACTGTGTTGAGGTTCATATTTAACAAGTAAAGTGTATTGGAATCATATAAACGCGATACCCAAATTATATGAACTATGATTTGAATTCTTTGAAACTGCAGGGGATGATTATATAACCTACATATAACGAAAATCAAACAACGAAATCATGTTTGGGTCTTTGGTTTTTAGTTACAAGCAATTTGAAAACGGGCTTTCACCAATTTAAACTGGATCAAATTGAGAGTTATACAATTTGCACCATAAGAAGTGGCGTATAAATCTGATCTTTCCACTTAAGGGGTTAATTTTACGATAATTGATTATCATGAGGTGACCAAAATATTCATTACTTCTCGTATACTCTATTATTTCAACTGAAGTTAGCATTTGATTGCGGAGACGAATAGTGTAGGTAGTAGGTGGCAAAAACTTAAATCCGCCTCTGCCCAAACGTTATGTCTCGTTCTTCCATAACATTTACTAATTTTCAAGCAAATATAAATAAACTGTCATTAATATGAAACGGTAAATTTCTGTTTCTATTTCTATGTTGAAGGTTCTTTTTCTCAGAATCATAAATCGTTTCTAAACAAAAAAAAACGTGATAGAATTGTATCGAATCCTGAAAATCGTAACAGGGTTAATTATGTACGCAAAAACATCCGCAATCTAATTAGAAAGGATCGATATTTAACAACTTCGCTGTCGCTTGAAAAAGTATGGTTCATCAAGCCAAGTTCAGTTCAGTTTCTTATTACGACAACTACATTTCGAAATTCTGTATTACCATTATACATCATAATGGAATAATTTCAGAATACATAATGCAATACAAATTTAAATGTAACCAGAATTTGCATAAAGCCAATTTCAGAATGGACACCGATTGTTCGAAGTCGTTTCAATGACTTCTATTCGACAAAAGTCGCGATTCCATCGATTAGAATAGGCGACAGCGAACGTATTAAATCGGTTGTTCGATTCTAAATACCTGCGATTCATCTTCTGTTTGATTTCCGTGTCGCTTAAATCCGAGAAGAATGAATGGAAGTTGTCGCATTTCTCGCTCTCCTCCGCAGCGCCTAACTCGAGGAGTTTCGAAGGTTCGCAGGAATTCTCGATCGTAAAAAAAGTCTCCACGGCCACGTTTCCTTCTACATTGTACGTATTTCTTTTGATACCAAACAGTAGAACGTCGGGCGCTCCCTTAGGCCTCTGTGTATCTCAAAAAGAGTAACAAAATACGTAGCTTCGCGGTACAGGAAAATATTTCGTGTCGGTGGAGACGTTTAACTCTTTAAAGCATAAGATTTTTTGTTTGTAATTTTCAAATTTGTGAATGGCTTTAAAAAAATCCCATCATGCAAGTTGTGTATAAAACAAAAGGAAGATGGGACATTTTGCGTACCGCTGTGCTTCAAACAGTTAATGCTCGATCAAACCAAGAGTGGCGTTAATAAGTGAAAAGGAAATGAAGGAAAATGTTAAAAAGGTGATCTGAGAAAGGGATGAGGAATAATTAAACCAGTCATTTTCAACGCTTTCTTTTCTTGGACCACATACATAATATGTTTGCAACATTAGGCGGTCTGCAACATAGTGCGCTATACATTATAATATGATAATTTAATAAATAAAACGCAAAATCTAAATGTAACCGAGCGAATGTTTAAACATTAGTGCGACATTCGATGTCGAGACAAAGTGCAGCCCGCGAGCTACAGGTTGAGTATAGCTGAATTAACCCTTTTGATACTTTCGATACTACATGTTCCATACAGAATTATATTATTAAATAATTTCATAGGTCGAGGAAATGGTCCAAATATGAGCTGCCACTTTTATTTTAGCATTTATTGCTTAACCTGTTGAAAATACATAATCGTTTGCATATCAATGTATATCTATAACATGTTAGCTTTCTGATGTAGAATTGAAGTATGTTGACCAAAACTAGTGTTTCCTACATATTACAAATTTAAAGTAACAGTGATAATTTTCATTTTTGACAGTGTCGTCCAAATAGGGGCCACTCATGAAATTATCTAAAATAAAAATGCAAACTATTGCTTCCTTTTTCAGAGAACTATTCTTTTTATTGAAAGTGGGTAAAAAAATCTCAGTGTTAGCAATACAATTCTCTTAGCAAATTACTTTTTATTTCGAGAAATAGTTATTAGAACAACGGAACAAATATACCTGTGGAAACCTTTACGATCACGAAGTTTGTAACAATAACACTGTTTGCAACAGAACACGTTAATACAACAAACTATGGTTACTATTTCTTCTGTACAACTTTATTTGTTCTTTAATCGTAGATCTGCACCGTTTCTGGGAAATGGCAATACTTAATAAGTCCTATACTTTAACTAGCCCATATTTAGACTTTAGCCCATATTTGGACCGCTTCCTCTATTATTACTATAAAATACGTTAAAATATAATTTCTACCCACCACACGGTAACATTTAATTGTTATGCTCTTTCTGCGTTAATGTGACGTTCGCGCTATTGCTGTCTCGTACAGTGGAAACGTCCGTACAGTAGAGGCGTAGCGGCGAAAGATAAAGCCGTATCGGAAGGGTTAAATGAATATTCGACTTAACCCGTTTAGTGCAGGATTAATAGTTAATTGATCAAAATAATGAACCGAAAGACAATCGAAAATGTCAAAGAAAACGTGCGATTCCGCCGACACGATTCGACGAAGAAGAATACGTATAGATCCACCGTGATCGATAGATTAAATTCACCGGTAATCGAGGACGGATTTTGCGAAGAAAAACTACGTGATCTGTAGCGTTAAGTAGGGACCCGTGTGCACGAAAGATAAGAAAATCGTGTGGATACTTCAACCGAGTGTGCATGTACAAACACTTCGATGAGTGGTCGTCGCGAAGAAGCCGGGATTTTGATGAGCATCGCGATCGAAACAGATCGAGTAGATCCAAATCTTTTATATCAGTGGTGAGCAACTCGCGACCCGCTGAAACATTGCGCTTCGCTCATTGTCAGTTGAAATGCAAAGGCGATAATAATCTATGTCGAAAATAAATTCGACTGTATAAATTAACATTTTTTTATTAATATATTGGATGTAAAAGTTAATTCGGTGTCCTATTCAACAAAATTCAACGCGTATTCTCACAAAAATCAAACACAATTTCAATTTTGAATGACTAGTTAAATTTTAGATGGTTGTTTCGTATTTACAGGGCAACTGGGAAACTCCTGTTTTAAAATACCACCGAGCTTCTGAGTTGGCTAATTCCATATAAAAGCACCGAATTAATTTCTACGCTTATTTTGTTAGAAATATTACATATATTTATTCTATTTGGTGCATAGTTCACGTCATAAATGTGATTCGCGGTTATAAGGCAAGGGGTTAAAAGAAGTTGAGGATCGTTCATTGTTGGCCTAATCTTCTTTCCTAGACAAGATACAAGAATCCTAATTTGATGTATAAATCCTCCTTAAACATTAATGGAAATAAGAATGATACGCAAACTTTGAAAACTCCCGAGTGCAAAGAATTAAGGCTGACGTTTGAACCAGTCTCTAATGCATTTAACTTCACTGGTAAGTTTTTAGGCCTATTCTGCACACTCATTGTTATTCATCCGCGCGTTATCAGTCTATTATTTGTTGAAAATGATTTATATTAATCTCATAATCTCGTACAGGGAGATAATATAGTGTGGCGACCGATATGAAACGTCGATTCGCTCGTTTCCGAGAAAATTGTTAGGTTGAAAAATGTGAAATATCATTTTCCTCATCACTACGTTGTATTAATTTAGCAAACATGCCATGATAGCTATTGAAACTGAGATTTGAAGAAGGTTATGTCAATAAAGGAATAGTTCAACAATGATTTACAAAATTTAAGATTCGCAATTTTCCACCGCACAGGAAAACAAGAGGAAAAGCAGACAATCCTGGTATTGATGATTTTCATAACTGTAGGATAATTAGACTGCGGGTTTTCATGTATTCGTGCGAAATTTGAACACGCACAAAAGTGCAGAAAGCACATTTAGTATGAACAATATGAATCTCGTAACATGACTACTTCACATAACTCATAAATTATTTATCGAGATACGAAGATCACATTCAGTTTTTTAAATGGAATGACTAATATTTCTTCCCGAATTTGTATGAAGCATTAAATTCTATATAAAAAAGTGTAATATCAAACAAGGTTTAAAATTAATAATTACTAAGATACTCTCCAATAAATTAACATTTATTCCATTCGGAACATTTTTTCGTCTAGCAAATAATTTACGAATTTTTGAAGTCATCATGTTACGAGATTCAAATACAAAATATCCAAAGTAGAATAAAAATTATGATCTTTATGGGATGAAACACTCCCTTATTTAATTTCCATTTCTTCATATTTATTTATAAATAAATATATGTATTTGCCTGAAAATCCGCTAATAAAAATTCTAATAGTAATGATACTATGTAATTACTTGAGAAAAGTATACGGGATCACATTAGAATTCTTTGAATTAAATACACGTTACGCGTTTCGAAGAATTCACTTATGTCTAATCTTCTTATTTTAAAAAGAACGATATTTCATATGCACTAAACTGATACTAATTTATTTATTCTAGTACAATTTTTTTAATATCATTATAATATGTGGTCGCCTCGTATGTAGACTGAGGATTTTTATGCAAATTTATGTTTTTGCAAGCGCAGTTAAGAAAACTGGACATCAATAAAAGTCGGTTTCACCCTCCAAATATTATAACGTGCATTGTATTGTGCATATTTTATATAATTCTACATATTGTTATTTATTTTTAGTTTATTTATGCATATTGCAACTGTTTGCGAATTTATATTTCCCATAAATGCATAAAAATCCACAGTTTATTTATATGCTACGAGCGGATAATTAAAAGAAATTTCTTGCTGACAGAAAAACTGTCCACGCGATCGGAGTCAAACGCTCGAACTTCAATTAGAGTTTATCGATAAAACGTTTCGAGCCGAGGTGTAAAAACTCGCGAAATCCCGGACATTCGCACCGCGATCCTTGTATGCGTGTTTTAAATAATTGTGCAGATTTTACTGATCGTGAGTAAGATTAATCGGTGTTGCGTGATTCTCTCACTGTCGAGAATATTCCGCAATGGAATTAAATGTTTCTCACAGAAAATATGAAAAAATCAAACATACGCGTGTGTTTTGCCTGTCGATGTTACGAAAGTGCATAAAAGAAAAAAGAAATATGAAACTTCAACTTATTTATGAAGTTTGCTATCGTTTTGTGCGTTTGTTGTGTGGTCTGTTATCGCGCAACGTTGTTTTCTTTCCAGAATAATTGTACATATGCAAAATATCGATAAAATTATTATTTTTTTCCCGATTCATTTCTGCGTTTATGGATATTTATTGAACCCTTTCGTTACGGAATATGTATAGAGGAAAGTTGTATTGCAAGTGTTTTGAATTTTTAAGCACCACAGCGAAAGGGTTAAAGAAAGTAAAAGGATATATTGTTGAAATATTATTTACGTTAATCAAAATACTTGTTCGCGTGAAGAATCATTTAAACCGAAAAAAATGAAGTTTATCATTTTATTGGGAATTAATATTCGTAAGTATGCGCAGTTTCGATTATTACCAATCTTTGTAGTAATTCAAACTTCATCGAAAATGTTGCAAGTCTCGGATAATTTTTCGATAGCACGAATATCTTTGTAGTAATTCGATATTAATTATCGAATAAAATTACAATGAAAATATCGGAAAGATATACGAAGAAGAGCTTTTATATTTAAATAAAAACGAAAGCAGGAGAATGTACTAAAAAATGTATCGGATTTCAGATAAAATTGTGGCAGCATTTCAATAATATTCGATGAAACTTTAATGAAAACACGAAATGCGTAAAATGTAATTTGCGGGAAAAGCAGCGCGTTACAAATCAAAAAGGAATTAAAACAGGAAGAAGATTAACCCTTAACTACTACAGACGTTGAAAATTACGTAACTACTGTAGGCGGTCTCACAGACCGCTAATGTTTGTTGCGTTACTGCGTACATACCAAGTACCGAATGAAGATTCAATCTATTTTTTCTTATTCTATACATTAATAACGAGGAGATCCAAGTAGAAAATGTTTAAATGTTCTTATAATTATCTACTATGATCGTTTGTATGTTCCTTTAATTATTGAGTTGTAAAGAAAGTTAGCAACGCTTTTTAACTAAAATTTAATAACAAAATTCATGTAATCGTACATAATTTCATTTTATTATGTATTTTACGACTTTGTTGCATCACTTTTTGTCATATATTTTGTACCTTAAAAATTTCATTGTTCCAGAAAATCGCATCTTTGCAAGATAATACATTTTTTCAGCCATGAACTTTCTTTTTAAACCAATAGCAAATATAATAATTAAGGGTGAAGAAATTTCTGAAGCAAACGATAGAAAAAAGGTGTATTGTAAAAATCTGTAAAAAAAAACATCGCGAGCTTCGAGATTGAATTGGCGACACGAGGGGCACGTAACACGCATTTTACTACTTACGATGAGCGTCGTACGAATCATTTAGTTCTCATTCCTTTGCGGAATCCTCGGTGATGCCAGATTCTATCTCGACTTCTTTTATACCAAGGCAATCAGCCATCTTAAGATACCGCCGCGTAAACCGCGTATGGCAAGACAAAAATGTCTCTTAAAAAAACTGTAAAAGACAAAAAATAGACGATTTTTTCTTGGATGTTTACACGATGTGAAAGAGAGAAAGGGGCAAAAAAAAGGGGAAAGCATTTTTGATCTGGCATCACTCGACGAGGAAACAGATGAAACGCGACGGATCTTTTATCCGTTTCCAGTCGCTGCTCCACTATAAACCACTATTTTGTCACTCTTTCGAACGAGCATAATTACGGCGGATTTCTCACCGATTCGCGAAAATCGTGCAAAGCGAATTTGCGTCCGCGTTAACCTTTTAAAGGCGGAATACTATTTCAATGTTTTGATGTGTTTTAAGATTGAATTTCATTATGTATAGAGCTGAGTAACTTTGTTTTATTTGCATATTTTGATTGTCCTTCGAAAATGTTACGAAACGCAAAAGCAAAACGAATCCAATCGTAAAGAAAGGAAGCGTATAAAATTAAGAAAGAGATGCAAGGTTGAACAATTATTGAGTTCAGTGAAAGATTGAAATGATGTAAATACAGATCACTTGAGGATTTAATCAAAAGACTTTAATTAAAAGTGAAAATAATATTTATAAAATTGAACGGCCACTGAATTCAATAACGAAGGATCCTTTTGACGATTAGGAATAAAGATATTCATAACTTGCGGCTATAGAAAAAATAGAGTACAGTGTAAATGTTCGACCTCTCACGGTTGGATTCCGCCTTTACGTAATGGAAACGCGATTTAATAAATTTTGCGCGTAATCGAGATAACGGAGCAACAGAAACGCGAATGAAATCTTCGCTCGCAAGTGCAACAGCGTAATCTCGAACGGAGATCTTTTTTAACCCACTTAAACAAGAGGAAACTCGATACGATTTACACGTATCACGCTGGATAATTAATAATTTTTTTGCAAAATTTCATTCCACTATTTACAAGCCGTGAAACTTGCAATAGGGGTACATTTGATCTAATTTCTGATTTTCGAAAGAAAATGCAATCAAATGATTGCATTTCGGAACGAATAAAATTGTAGTAATTCGATCGATTCAAATGTTATATAATCTGGCACATAATACTCGTTTTCAAGGAACGGTGAATGAAACTTTTAATGTAAACCCAGATTCTTAGCCCTTTGAAGCCAAGATTTGGAAAAATGTCCATTAAAAACGGGATGAATTTATGTTATAACCCAGTAGATCTTCGTGAATTAAATGTTTAAAACATTTCAATACGTACAACTTACATTATAATAAAAATTTGTAATGCAAATGGCAACCATCGTAATCAATACAGTTTGTTATTACTACACTGCGGGTTCCTATGCATTTATGGCAAATTTATTTACGATAAAAACTATAGAATGCACTAAATATGCAAAATTGCATCAAATATCTAATGTAGAGCATCGATTATTATATTTGGAGGATGAAACTATTAGATTATGAAAGGTTTTAGGGATTAGAAATAACAAGATATTTCTTTATTTCAAACATATGCTTTATTCAGCACAAGGAAGGTTCGCTCTGCAGTGTTACTAGCACGGAAACTATACTGCAACTAACTGTCTAACGCAACGCACGAAAATTGCCTGCAACACCACTTGGGACCGAAGGCCCTTTTGTCGCGTATCGTAAACATTCAGGTCTGAAACTAACCAGATGTGTAAGAGAGAAAACGCATTTCTACGAACATACGGAAAAGCAACACGTACTTCTCAGTGAAGCTTGAGATTTAATTTTTGTTACTATTCCCTAACTATTGTATATAGAATCAAACAGAAACTAACTTCTATTTCGATTCTATTCCACTGCTCGTGTTTTTCAAAATATGAATCTGCATAAAAATCCGCAGTCTAGTTATTACAATAAAAATCAATTGTCGAATGTCTTAAGATTTTAAAAAACCTGGAAGGAGATCTTATCCAAATTTATCGTACAGTTACTTAATAATTTAATCACTGATACCGTTTGTACGATATCCGTACAGATTACGAACACTGCACGCGCGAAAGAATAGGAAGAATAACGAGCTTATCGCGAAGAAAAGACGATTTGTATTCAGTTTAAAAATGACCGGAAGTAGTTGCCGTGTGAGTCAGTGCATCGAAATGTTCGATAGACTTCCGGTCGCGGTTGTCATTCGAGATTGCTCACGATCCGCTCTTTTTTCTCTCTTCTTCGACGACTTCTGCTTTCCCTCCAGAAAAATTCTCACTTCTCCTCCGTTATTACCATCTTTACTAATAAGCTGCGGATTATTATGCATTTATCGAAAATTTGAATGCGCAAAAAGTTACACAATACCTGTAATATACGAAGATATATAAGATAACAATAGTACATCTGATTTTATAATTTTTAGAGGACAAGACGAATGAATTTAGACGACAAAAATCCATTTCTTCGAATGCGCTTGTAGAATTTGAAATTTGCATGAAAATCCGCAGTCTAGCTATTAAATTTCAACGTGATTAACACTCGGACGGCTACGCCCGGGTCCCTTCGGACCCCACTCTAAACGTAATACATTGTATATGTATACAATGTTTGTATATATATACACATATTTGTTTCATTCATTATTCTTCTTATTATTCGTATTATATTTTGTAATAATAATCAATTATACATAATCTTATGTGAAAGTACGTTGGGGTCCGAATGGACCCAGCACCACCGCTTGCATAGTCGCTCGACGCTCCGCCGTCCGAGTGTTAAGCTACGTTTTACATTTGTTAAATACATGCGTGTAAGAAAAGGAGAAAATGGAGGGAGGAAGAGAAATAGTATGCGTAAGAGTGTTGAACAGAGACAGATAAAGAAGTAAGACAACGACTCACGCACACGCGAAGCGTATGGAAATTCGTACTTGATGCGATTGCTATCGTTAATCGATGATCGACGATTCGCTGGTAATAAATAAACTGTGGATTTTTATGCAATTCTTGAGAAACTTTGACGCGCCAAAAAGGAACAAAATCTACGTAACACGTGAAAATATTCAAAATACAGAATGCAAAGGGCATTTTAAAATATTTAGAAGACGAAATAAATATCTGCTTGTGTTCTATTCCATTGTTGTATTTACGGAATTATGAATTTGCATCAAGATCTGCAGTCTAGTAATAAGGAATTACACCGATAAATAGTAAAGATTAATTAACATTACCCGTTTGTATATTAAGGAGAAAAATTACAAAAAAAAGAAGAAAACGAAAATGGAAATAATAAACGAGCGAAAAGAGTGAAAGAGAAAGATATATTATATATATGATATAAGGAATATACAACGTGTGTGTGAGGGAGAGAAAGAGAGAGCTATTTTAAAGGATGAGTTTGAAGACTGCGTAATAAGTGGGCGGCGATATAATTTCTTATTTTATTTCTCTGACTTGCCGATGAGTATATATTCCCATATGTAAGAAATGTTATAAGGATTACCTATAAAACATGAAAAATAAATATCATGTAAACACCGAGAATATGCCAGCGTTTTATATTCTACCTTATCGATTCATCGCGTTAAGTTTCATCCCCCTGGCTACATTCCCTTTTAGCTATATTCTTGTGTTTTGCTTTGAAAAACTTGCGTGAAAACTTCTTGAATTTTTTTAGCTATCGTCTAAGCAACTCTTTAACTCACATCTATGATAAACTTGAAAATTTTCATTAAAAATTAAAAACGAAGGCCAAAAATGAACGGCTATCCTTTCACGCCGATATTGATCGGTTTTCTAATGCAATTAAAAATTGCTATGCGTGGAAAGTATTAAAACACGCATCGGTTAATATCGAATACATATAGAGTATCAAATTTATAGTAACTAGATTACGGATTTTTAATGCTTCCATACTGAGCCAATAAAATTTGTTAAACGTTTCCTGGGATATTCCACTATTATCATTTTTTTCTAATGTTTTGTTTTTCATAAAACTCTATTAATGACCAGAAATTGAATAAACTAGAAGTCTAGAAAAAATAACTTACACACGAATTCATTTTGGAGAAAGGAAGTGTGCATACTTTCTTAAAAGGAAATTGTGAAACTTCCTGATAATCGTACAATTATTAAAGAATACATACTACATGCAAAATTATTCATTAATGATAATAAACTTGTTGTGCACATATTATTGTATAGTGTTCCTCAAACATTGCTGCGAACTTTCCGAGCAACTTAATATTTATATTTTTTAAAATTCCTCTCATATTTCGTAAAAAAAAATGGGTCCACAGAAAGTCGCACATTCTTGTAATTAATGAAAACTAACGAATGCTTTTAAAAAAGTTTCCGTATTCAAAGGTTAATCGCGTTGCAACTTTTTTTTGCGATTCACTTCGATTTTTTCCCGGACGGTTGTAGCGAACGCAAGAAAAAAGGGAAAATGATTGGCGAACGAGGAACAATCGAGGCTAATGGCCATGAATAAATTTCTCCTAGCGATTTCCCAAATGCCGGCTTCGGATCGTAGTTACGCAAGGTCGCCGCAAAACTTCGAATGTAATTCTGTTGCAACTGCAACGGCGGATTGCTCCAGTTGTTCGCGCGGCCGCACGCGTTCTAGGAATTTCGTAGTTTCAATGATAGACACCGTTCTGTGTTAATTTTCGTTTAATCTTCCAATCTAATCCTGTCACGATTTCAATCGAGTCACGCGTTCGTTTCGCTCGATCCCTTTGTAGAGGACCAATGCATCAAAATAAATCTTCTTTCGCCTTTCCCAGAGCTAACAGAGGCCCTCCAATGGGTATATTCAATTTTTCAATGAAATTCGTGTTTCAACAGGATTGTAGAAATTTTGTTTAACCCCTTTGCATCGTTAGAGTATGTATACGCGTGATTTTTCTTATCATTGCCGCCAGAGCGTGTAGGTAATGTGGCTCAAATATAAGCTACCACTTTTATTTTAGCGTTTATTGAGATACATATATGAAGAATCCGAAAATTTCAGTAACTTGAAAGTAAATTTGCAACGTTTCAATTAAAATTCCGCATTAGTCACAATGTAGCTAAACTCAACGTTCTGAATAATATTCAAATTATACTATCACCGAATCTTCATACATGCAAATTTTTCAAACAGTAACATGCTAATTAACAACAAAAGCCCCCGGTTGCACTCGAATGAATGTATATAATTATCGATAAAAATTCCAACTAACAAAACATTCCAATATACTAAATGAAAACCACAATGGTCAGAGCTGATGCAAGGTGGCTGCACGTTCTAAAACATTGCATATTTCTAATGCGATTTTTACGGTTATTATGCATCTGCTCGAATCACGGTTTGGTAAAAAAGGTTTCGTGTGAAATTTCGATGTAAAACCGTGTTGCAATGCCACTCGGCATTCACCGAGTGCCACGACTCGTTGCTCCGTGATTTATGCATTCTATTGGTTTTTGTTAAAATCGGATAAAGCCATTCGATCAATTAGAGTTTAAGTTCGTGTAGAAATTGTTTAAATTGCCTGCGACCCGTGTCGAACGCGACCGTCTACTAATTTTCTCATTCGACGCGCTATTATGTAAAATCAACCGTATTACGGCGGTTTTTCTCAATCGTTTGATTTTTCTATCTTATTGTTTGCACTTGTACGCCACAAACTTGAATAAAAGTACGAACAAACGAACGTGAATGTTTTGTGTTTTCTTAGAAGGTAAGTAAAGTAGAAGTAATCATATTTACGTTATGAATTAGATTCGGATAAGGTTTCTACTGTTTTGTTTTGAAACTCGAAGATCTGAAGATTATAAATTTGAAAAACTCATTCAAGAGCTTGAAGATTACTGGATTTAAAAGTACGAAACTCTGATGATTCGAGGATTTCAACTTCAAGACTTTAAAAATTTGGAATTTGAAATTCAAGGGTTGGAAAATTCGTAGATTTACAATTTGGGTGTTTGAACTTTGTAAGTTTGAAGGCTCATAGATTCAAAATTGAAGAGTTTATAGCTTCAAGCATAAGGAAATTCGGGCGTTTGGTAATTCATAAATTTAAAATTCGAGTGTTTAAAAGTACAAGCATTCCAAAGTTTAAAGACTTGACCATTCGTAGCTTCAAAGCATAGAGGCTTGAAAATTAATGGATTTGAAAATTCAATAGCTTGGAAATTTATAGGTGTGAAGATTAAAACATTCCCAACTTCCCATATCTATCTGATCTTCGAATTCCCAGCATTCTAAAGTCATCAATTAACGTAAAAAATGCGAACACTGCAGCAGAAGTGAAGCCGTAGAAACAAACCTACTTTCAAACGCAGAAAGAAACCGAGAACGCGTAGTTCAATTTCCCAATATTTCTCCTTCTCGGTCTTTCACATTCTCCTGTTTCAAAGATTCCTTTCCAGTCCACCCTAATTCAACCCTGCTCTTATTCTTCGTGACGGATCGCATATTTCAGAGCACATCTGGCAGGACACGACTTCCGGTTGCGTCAAAGCTTTGGGTCAGAAATTTTTGAAGGCAACTGCGATTCGTGCGAGCTAAGTGGTTCGGTCGTCTCGGTCAGTTGACCCTCGGAATGCATTCGAACGCGTTGGTGGCCGCGATTGAAACTCGTAAAATTCACTTTTCACGCGCTCGCATACATTTGCATGAATAACGAATAATCGGCGACCGGCTGAATTTCGTATGCCTACGAAACGAACCCGAGAACCAGTTTCCTCGTCTCACTTTCAGCGCCACCAACGCTACATCCTTGTTTGCGAGACTCAGGCTCTTGGGGAAAAGACCTCGAGGATCTCGAAGCAATTGCTTTATCGAAATAGAAATTATACTCGGTAAATTACACGAAATAATCCTTGGTTAAATTATGTTTAAATAGTACTGATTATTGTTATTCTAGAAAATGTACTCCTAACCTGTAACAAGCTATACTTTGAAACATTATCATTTAGCCCTTTGTGGGCTATGGACGCACATATGCCGACAATTTCAAATATGATACATAGAGTTTACAAATTCAAACACAATGAATAGTTACTGTAAAATGTTCAGCAAATATGAATTTAGAAGCATCGTAATGATTAATAAAGATCGCAACATTCATATTAAATATCATGTATTTACACGCATGATCCATGACAATAAATCTAGGAACGCGCCGATCTCCTAAAATTACTTAGCACTCAAAAGGGTTAAGGAAATTCTACTTATATTTATTAAGTTCAAATCGATGAATCTTCCATGCTACTCGTCGATTTAACGAGAATAATAAACGACACGGTGGCTCGAAGTTGCGGTCTGCGGCAGGCAGAGACGTTACCGCGAGAAAAAAGGACGACGGCAACTAGGAAAGAGGAGGCGGTGAAGGTGAAGGAAGCAAAAGTAAAAGCGGTCGGTGCATCTCGAATGGAATGGAGCGATAGAGTCGGCGCACGGCAAACGAGCAGACCGATTGCATCCAGGCAAAAGCCGGAATCCGGTCCACAGTGCACACACGAGACCCTGCATTCGCGTTATCTAACGCGTATCGGGGCCTCGTTCGCGAAGAAGCCACCAGGACTCGACATTATACATCCAAGCCCCTCCATTTATTACGATTTATCGCGACCGAACGAGAGGATGCCTTCTCGTTCCGTTCATTTATGGATTCCGGTTTTCTGTGCAACTTTTATCACTTTTATACGCCCCCATCGTCCTTGAGTTAATTGTTCACTGAATTAACCCCTTGTCCTACGATTATTTTATTAGGTTGGTGCATATGGAATGTCGTTTCTTCAAAGTAAAATGCAAGGAAATTAAGTGTGTTCTTTAAAACACAACGAACATATTTAGTACAAATAATTTGACATCATTCTGTACACTTTTTTTCTAGCAATTAACTAGTTGCATTATTATATATTTATAATAAAAAAACACCAATTTCGGGATTGTTTAATCTTCCTCCTGACTTTCTATCCAGTGAAAAATTATTAATCTTAAATTTTGCAAATCAATGTTCAATTATCTTTCTATTTATATAATCTTCTTCGAATTCTAGTTTTAATGGTTTTCATGGTATGATTGCTAAATTTGGATTTCCATAAAGAATCGCATAAATAGTCCGATTATTCATGATGACAAACACTGAAGTTTTCATAATCTTATTATAGTATATACATATCTATATTACAGCTAATTACTTCTTCTTTAATATGGTTCATTACACGTAACCAGTTTGCAAAATTAAAAGAATAGTATCCATTTGTTAATCTCAAAGCAACGGAAAAATTACCTCATACCATGTAACGTACAAATCATTTGAATACTTTAGACAATATTTGTTTAATAATCTTTAATTTCATAACACAAAACTAAAATTGGGGTTCAAGTTAAGCTTCATCCTCAATAGCATGCGTTTTTGTTGAATCTGCGCCATAATTAATAGCACGTGTGTGACTCATTATTGTAACCCAAGGGGTTAGTTTGGTTATTCGATAAATAAATAAGAATTGAAGGGATTGCTGGAGTAAACAAGATGGTTTCACTATTTAGATTTTTTTGCGACTTTATATTTTTAATTGGACTGTGTGCCAACAAGTAATTCACTATTTCTGTAGCAAGTTCAACATACAGTTTAACTCGTTGACTGCGAAGGGCGCATTTATACGCCTAGTAGATTTTGTATAACACAGCATACGTTAAATGCCTAATTTACGATTATGCAACAATGTTGGAAGGTTTATTTTAGCAACAACATAGCATTCTGTTATTTTACGCTACGTTTGCTGATCCACTTAAACTGCCGGAAAATAAAATTGACGACTTATAGCTGCAATCTCATCAATTACTCGTATTATTTATTCGGATTTACATTCTATCTCTTCATCTCGGTTCAGTACTCGATCGAGACGATCATAAAATCGGAGGAAATGAAGTTTGAAAGACAGAATCAGATTAATCCCTAACGTTTGGTCAGAATTGCAAATTCCGTGCAAGCATGTTGCAGTGAATCGCAACTTCGAAGCCCTCGAAGCGATGCATCAGTGAATTGAGAAGTCAATGAACAGGATAGTGCAATGAATTAAATTAATCGGCTGCGTAATGGAGATAAATTGAAGAAGCACAGGCAAATTAGAAGATGCGCGTCTCGTTTGCAGGACTTATGCATCGTTTCAGATCTCAGTGGACCGAACGTTCTTCTTATTTTTCGCCTATTTAAATTTGCAAATGTTAAACTTCGTAAAACGATTCAACTTAAATAGCAACTGCAACGATTCTGAAACAAATTTGATAAATTACCTTCGAGGCAACTCATGTTGTACGATACATCTCGCTTGATGAATTATGTCACCAAACAAGTTTCTACCGAATGCGAATCATCGAGAATCAACAATAACCCATGAGTGCCAAGATTAATTGAATCTAATAGCAACCACAACCGCAACAACGACCTCGACCTTATGCACGCCGACAACCATAAGGTTATCCATAAGTACAACCATGATCACAACCGCGACTGCAATCTTATCCCAACCACGACTACAACCTATTCTCTAATTACAGTTTGACCAAATTTGTTGTTTTAAATACCGGTATACAGTGGCGAGTATGTAAATAGGGAAACGTAGCACAAGAAATTTAATTTCATTTACATTTATAGGTAACGAGTAACAACAATGTCTGTAATTTGAAATAGCAAATTACAGAAGCAAATAAGATTGTAATCTGCAACAGGTGATTGTAACACCGGTAAATTAATTTACCACTAAATCGATAAATTTCGAAACATGGCCTCAAAGTTTTACCGGTAATTCGCCCCTTTTCTACCAATAATTAAATAAAATAAATATAATAATAGAGTGCGTATATAGCATATGTGTTCTATATTTTACTTGCATAAGTGAACAAAAACTAAAGTAAAACTTGCACTTGCACGGTGATCGAGAAGAGATGGGAAAACAAGATAGTTGACTGATTTAGTATGTACCTAATTAGGTTATCTCAGCGTGATACAGACGAAGACGAGTGACTGGTCTCGTCACTGGGATCTCGCAACGTCAAAGTTTCAGCTACAAAGACAAGGAAGATCGTTTATCTTTTCTTTTCTTTCCAATTGAAACGTTATGATTTGTAATTTCGCAACGACGCAATCTCTTCGATACAATTTATAGTTCCAATACTTTAAAAAATACCTGTAAACCGGTTGTAATTGAAAGTTTTACCGAATTACCGGTAAAGAAATCCAGTAAATTTACAATCCACATTTACAACTGTATAATCGATTGAATTTTTGAGAGCGTTTCCCTGTTTACCTGCTCGTCCAGGATTCGTATGTCCAGGACACTAGAAATGATCGAGCGGCAATGTACCGATACCGACCGCAAAGAGTTAAAATGGTACTGGAAATAAGACGCTGCTCGCACGCTGATGTCTTACAAGAAACCATCTAAAGTCACATTTATATTAGGTAACTTTTGGTTGAAGGGGTTGACTTCAGTGGACATAGTCCATCGATCTCAAGTCGTTCGAAGTCTCCTTTGCAAACACAATTTGAACCAAGTTGAACCAACTTCTAGTCGTTCAACTAACTGCGTTTACACTGGGCAATTCTTGGTCGGACAGCCGGAGTTAAAAGTCGCTTCAACCCGATTGTAGTCGTGTTTAAACTGCGTTTACGTTAGGTAACTTTTTGTCGACCTGAAGTCGATAAAAATTGTCCGTGTAGACACGATTTCAATCAAGTTGCAACGACTTTTAACTCGCTTGTCCGACCAAAAGTTGCATTATGTGAACACAGTTCTCGTTTATTTTTGGTCGATTCACTTGTGGTCAGTTCAACTGTAGTTGATGGTGTAAACAGCGGAAGATCGTAGCTGGTAGACGGCTGCGAGACGAGGAGGATTGCTATTATGAGCAAACGACTAGAAATTGTTTTACCCTACAACAACAAGTCACACTCAGGCTATGAATTATGGCAAACTTTGTTTGTGTTTTAAGTTTGGAGATTATTCAATAAATGTTGCCTATAATACTTTCAAATGATTTGTACGTAACATGATATGAAATGATTGATCAGCTGATGCTAGATAGATGCTAACAGGACAAGGAGTTAACTTAATCACACTTTTACAAAGCATATTGGCTATATTGGACTCCAAATCTCCAACATAGACCTCT
Source organism: Eucera pruinosa (assembly GCA_028830335.1). Lineage (NCBI taxonomy): Eukaryota > Metazoa > Arthropoda > Insecta > Hymenoptera > Apidae > Eucera > Eucera pruinosa. The sequence continues at coordinate 7,122,365 of JAMYCR010000005.1, forward strand.
TAGTTAAACTACTTGAGATCGATGAATTCGATCAGTCGACCAAAAGTTACCCAATGTGAACACAACGTACCGCAACAGTTTTCAGCAAAATTACAACACAATATTACAAACCACAGTCACATCCTGAAAATAAGGCTTCAACTTCCAATTTAGATTCACCTTACGTTAACGAATGGTTGTAAACAGTTGATTCGGACAACGATATGACTGTGCATATCTCACAAGAAGTGCCACGAAAGGAATGCAGGTCTGATTGGTAACAGACTCACTTTTTGCGACACAATCATAAAAACGTGTTACACGTATTTGCATCATTGGCCAAAACGATACGAAGCGAAGAAAGAAAGGAAACACACCGAGTCGCACAGGGACACATCCTTCTTGACCCTGTGCCGTGCCGCAAGACTTCTTGTTGTGAGACACGTATGGTACTCTTCTGATGCAGCCTAACAGCAGTTGTTCATACCAACAACATCGAGAAGAAAGGATGGAGCTTGATCGAGCCAAGACAGTACATGACAGGTAGCTAGCCAACTGGGTACCGGATCCAACGATATTTTTCTGCACTACAGCGTGGCCAGGCCACGAAGGTGAAGGCAATGGAAGCGGTCTCCTGTGTGTTTACGAGCTGGAAACTGACGCACGCATACGCGAGGAAAGCGCGGACGAGGCCACGCTCCAAGATCCGGGATTCCTGGAAATGACCACCTCCGGGATTTGCGCTCGTAGCACGTGACGCGCTGCCACATACACGGCAGACTGGTTTCCAATGTGGAGGTCGCGAGTTTTGGGCTGTTCAAGGCCGATCATGGAACTCCTGGGTGGAGTATTGGGGTCATCCGCTTCTTCTTCGACATTTTATTTTGTTAACCCTTTGCCGGCGAGGCATGATAACGTTCAACGAATTTTTATTCGATTATTAACCCCGCTGTGCTCTACGGGTCTACATGACTCAATGTGAAGATTATATTTTAGTCGTTATTATATTTCGAAGTATTTTTGCTTGATATTCAAACTTATGAGAATTTTAAATATGTTCCATAGAAATAGTAATATTCCTGATGTGTCGCATATTCGTTCACCGTTTTACTGTATCTAAGAGGTGTAAGTGTGAAAAAGAACATATGGAGAACATCAGGGTTAAAATATTATGAACACGATATAGTAACACTTAACGAATTTTACTAAAATTATTAACAAATTAACGATTTCTCTTCATTGTTATTAAATACGTTCAAGAGCGGACTAACCAACACTTTGTCCACCTATAATTACCTGTTATCTGTACTTACATTACACTTGTATTTAAATAAGTAAATATTAGGTTGCTGCGAGTTCTTAGTTCTATCCACTAAGGTGTTGAAAAAATTTGATTCTTCGAGGCACCTCATACGTCTATAAAACTATACAATTTTTAACATTATTCATAAGCATTTATCAATCACTTAAAAGCTATGTAGTGTCCACTTCTCAAAACTTTTTGCATTTATTGTAAACGGAAGAGTGCTTTAAACTGCACCACTGGTGATTTGAAGCGTTTAAAAAAAGTTTGGTTGATGGTAAATCAACAAAAGTATATTGCACAAGTTTTATTACACTGTGTATAGAACTATATGCTTCTCCTAGTATCTTATTTAAATCTTCGCTTAAGTATCTTTTAATTTTTTAGTCGTAATCGTTTAAATTAAATTTCACGCGGAATTTAAACAATATCGAAGGGTGAATATGCTGTAAGGTTACATTTTGCATTATTAATACAAAATTTCGAACGCAATTATTAGTGGAGGTATATAGAAAAGGATTGAACCGATGCAACAACCTAATAAATAATTAAACAAAAGCGTTTGCTATTGATATCAATTTGAATTTCTTGCTTTAATAATCGACACGCATTAAGAGAATCAAAACAACTTGGGCGGTTATTTGCTGACACCTGTTTGCAAAGAGTTAACTCTGAGCGGCCAAAGTACGGGATATTCTTGCTAATTCATTTTCACCATTCTTATCTTACGTCGGGGAAAATATTGCTTTTTACAACACAATAATCCATCCTCATACAAGAACATAAGTTCTACATAGGTAATAATTCATTGAGAAGAGTAAACGATCATATCTGTCTTGATTGTTCCTAATTAAACTATTTTATGGTGATTTGGCAAGAATCGAATGAGTTTTAGGTGAATACAAACAGATTTTGGAGTTTTTTAACCCTTAACTAATTTTATTAATGACCAATTTGCGAATGATTTCATATTATACGGCCCAATTATGTGTAATCAATATAATATTTATTATACTAATATACTAATTACGTATAATATTTGTCATTGAATTTCAGCCCATTCTAAAGATTCGAATCATGTGATCGGTCATTTCTCTTTCTGTTTCATTTTAAACTGCTACCAATTCTGTATTCATTTGCATAATGTTGTAAACCTTATGGCATAAGGTTGTAAATTTTGCAAATTAAGACGAAAATTATTCCAGTGTTCCATATTCGTGGTTACCTCCAAAATCTCATCTCATTATGAACAAACTTCGCGTAATAAAACCAATGCTTAATTGGCAAACGTCGATGAGTTTCCATCTGTCTCAAGATCACGCATGCCTCTCAAACATGGAAACCCGATTTCCTTGCACACCTTCGTTGCTTTTTCTGTACCATCAATGGAATCATAAACGAAACTCATCGATTATAGCACGTTGGAAAAGAAATGTAAAAAAATTCGATCCTTATGTGGTTAAACTCCTTTGTCCTCTGTCCCTCCACAAAAAATCGTTCTTAACTCCCTTCGCGTTGCTTTATTTTCCTTTCTACTTGCAACACGAAGTATCGCGGTGCTTCACTGTACGTTTCTCGTGGCGATGTTGTTCCTCGGACAGGCGAGATTAATCAAATTTAATAGGTTGAAATCGCATTGTTCACTACTTTACGTTGCATTCCATGATGCACACGGTGGAACGATAAAAATATGTACTTAATGGATTGAGTAAGAAACTTAAAAGATGTATTATATCGTTCGGAGATGTTTAACGACCATACACCTAACTTGAGGCCCTAATTGAACCCGTATCGAAATCGGTTCGATGAAATGCACCCTGTTTTATGAATGCAATATGGACAGCCATTGGCCTAATTAACCCTTTGCGGACGAGATATAATTTTCGCCTAATTGTAAATTCATTGAGACGTCACATAATCTTAAGTTTAACGGAAAGCTCGTGCCGCATTGATCGTCTGGAATTCAAAACTAAAATACTCTCTTAAGTGTCATTATTCATCGTGTAGCAAAGCGTTAACGCATAAACTGCAATTTTTTTTGAAAATGTAACTTATATCGTTTTGCATTAAAACTAGAGAAACTTCTTTCCAAAACTCTAGCACCTTTGCAGGATGCTATCGGAATACATGTCCACATTCTATGATTATAATAAAATATGTTTGTCTCGAAGAAATTTGTACTCGTAGCCTTTCTAACATACTCTATTAATTAAATCCTGCGATTCAAACAGAACGAGATGTTCCCTCAACGTGAATATCGTTTGCAACGTTTGCGAACTTATTTTACATTACATTATTTCGACTCCCCAGTTGAATCAGATACTTAGACAGTTATTAATTATGTAAGTTACGCTTTAATTAACCGGTTCTATTATGCGTGTCAACGATGTTAACATCTCTACGATTCTAAAGAAACTACTTGTTGATGACGAGATAACGAACAGGATCTTTCTTCGCAATTGATAATACGTGCTTGCTACGTGTAAGTTATGAAGAGTAGAGTTTTCAAATAATTAAGGAAAGATTGCTGTGAATGCCACACGCGTGTAAAGATAATAATGTAATTTGTTTGGGATAGCATTGGTGAAAGTAATGCGAATCAAGGTGTATGAGCACCTGTTAAATAAACACTCTGTTGTGAAAGAAATTTCGATTACGAAATTATCAATGTTTTAACTGCAATAACTTTGTTACGAAACGTCGTATAGCATTTCACTTGGGCTCATTTTAAGGGGGAAAGCCTGTACTTTTACGCCCCTGAACTGAATTTTCCCGAAGGAGTTTTTATACTTGGATACGGAGCGGGCAAATGAAGATGGTTTTTATTCCAAACAAATTTCCAAATTCAAACAACTGCACGGAGTTTAATCAATTTTTCGTTACGCTTTCCTTTAGTAAACGATTGCTCGACTTCTGGGAACGTACATTTACGTCGCACTGTTTTACGATAAATCACGATAAATCACCGAAGGTTTATCTTCTGCAGAGCTTTCGCGAAAAAGATTAATGCGAGCTGAAAGATCGGCCGGTCGATCGCAGATAAACCGATAGGGGCGACTACCGCGACGCGACGTGACGTTTGAATAATTTTCTGGACTCGCCGCGGGAAGAAGAGGATCGCGATAATCGGTACGTTGAACCGCGCCAGTGTATTCCTTTTAGGAAACTTGTAAATCCTGTATCGAGCTCGAGTTCGTTGCTAAGGAACAGGAGCGAGAAGTATTATGTTTCGATCGTAACCCTTTTATTTCTCTTTACTCAGATCGACGGTGATAGGGGTAATCTGTGAATTAAGTCTTGTGTACATTTTCTTCGTTTTATGTTATCGTTGTGGCGTAAGAAGTATCGTTAATAGTGCATGAAATTCGAAATATTCAACTATAATTGGAGGACGATTTAAAAAATTGCAAAATTAATGCCTCGGATATTTCTCAGAAATTGCGTAAATCGTCAAGTAAATTTCCCAAACACCCAAAGATGGATTTAAGTTTTTGTCACCCTAGGCTATTATACTTTTACACACCCCCCCCCCCCCCTCATCTCCCCTATTAAATGTTCATTTCAATTGAAATAATACAATAGGATGTAAGAAAGAATATTTATCTAACTCGTGATAATCAACTCTTTAAGGGGGGAGAACGAGTTTATTCATCACTTATTATGTTGCAAATAATGCAGGGTGTCCCGTAACTGGTGGTACAAGCGAGTGGGGGTGATTCTACGTGAAAAATTGAATCGAAAATTTAGAATAAAATTTTTTCATATGACGCTTTATTTTCGAAAAAAATAAGTTTGAAAATTTGTCGAGTAATTCGGAAACTAAAGGTCCTGTCCGATAAGCATAAGAAGATAGTAAAATCGATGTAAGAGATATCATCATGTTGACATGGTTTGTAAACATTGCAAGAAGCACGGAAGTACTCTCCTACTCGGAACAGTAAGATAGTAAAATCCGTCGAACTGAAGCTGGTCCAAGTGCACGCGTACTCGACAAATTTTCAAACTTAGTTTTTTCGAAAATAAAGCGTCATATGAAAAAATTTTATTCTAAATTTTCGATTCAATTTTTCACGTAGAATCACCCCTTACTCGCTTGTACCACCAGTTACGGGACACCCTGTATATCTATGAACGTGATCCAGTTTAGGCTCATTTCTTAATGTGAAGAGTTTTAAAACTTCTGCATCATGTTTATAGACGTATTATTTCAATACATTTTAATTATTAAATATGAATCTCAGCACAGTAAAATCCGGAATAATTCTCTCCCCATTTAAGAGGTTAACCCTTTGCAGACGATGTCAGCAAATAGTCAGCCAGTCATTTCTAATTTTCTGGATACGTATCGATATTTAGACCAAGAAATTAGTAAACACTACTGCAAATAATTGTATGAGAATTCGTTAAATTCCGCACACAACGAATAAATAATTCAGCAAAACTTCGTTCAGCGTCATTATGTTCCGCCCACAAAGGGTTAATTAAAACAGTATGATTTTGTCCTGCGTATAGAAGAACCTAAAGCAAAAGTTCCCTTAAAAATCACCACCCTATAATAGCTGCCAACCTAAGCTATAGTCTACGTAGTTTATTCTTAAATCCGCCTTTACAAACATCTCACCGTTTCTTTCGAACGAGTATGTACTGTCGTAAGAAGCGCAAACAGTTTGTACGTAATTAATTATCGAAGTTGAACAAGCAAAACGATCTCCATATTAATATCGTAAATACCTCTTATCGATGCAAATATGTGCTTGTATCTCACAAAGGAAAATCTAACATGGTACTGATACCTTTTCCTCGTGGTTATCGTTAGTCTTTGGAACCCAGTACTCCCACGTGTTCACCTTTTTGCACGTTCACCATGGGTGCGTAGGTGAGTACCATGGTACGAGTAATAGTGGCTTATGTTGCTTAGGTTGCATTTTGTAATGATAGAACAGTGTAACATACACCGTAGCCTGATTATCAGTTTCGTTTCATCTCGTTTCCGTAAAAAATGAAGACAAGAGACGGAAATAAAAAATCAAAATGGTAATGAGGCTCATGAGCCCCAAATTCGGATGATAGAAAATAAAATTGGATGCGTAGTCTATTCTGTACCTCGTCTGTGATGAAAAAACATAATTCAGAATGGTAGAATTAGTTGAATTTATGAGTAGATTTGTCCTCATTTATATGTTAACCACTGTATATTTTATACGCCTCTAAAAAATGGAAAATCAATCGTCCAAAAATTGATCGATTATTTGCGAAATACTTCATACTTATATTTTCTCTTTAATGCAGTATTAAAGAGCATGGAACTTAAAAGTATGCCGTCAACTACATCGTAAGTATTTTGCAAAATGTGAAAGATATTTACAAAATCGTATTTGATAATAAATGGTAAATACCTAATATCAAAAAGCAATTTTAATAAGTATACATATGTATTTATTGCAAAATCACTGTTCCATTGAAAAAGTAAGAAGCAATGCAAAAAACACAGGCAAACATATTACACTTTTATTTAGCTAAATTCCACAGTATATTATCAGATTAAAGAACCCTGTGTTTCTGTTATCAATCGTATGTATTATACCATAATTAATTATGCAGGATATGTAAATATTTATACTCGTGCAATTTGCGTATTAATTGGAATTATCCCCGTTTAAGCATCGAAAACAATTTCAGTGTTAAAGTGCCTTAACGAAGGAATTAATTTCCCAACCCAACTCATTTCATAAAATTTATCTACGTTGCATCATAGCAACCGAATTATGCAACTAATATTACAGTTATTATTGTGTAACGTGAAATTTTCTTCTTTCATTCGAAACATTGTTCAGTGCTTCTACGTATAATATTACTGGATGAACGAGGTATTCTGATCGAACAGCTGTTAGAAACCGATGATCCAAAGTCTTCCAAATGTCCAGACCTAGAGTGAGGCGCCTCGAGCCACGTAACAGCCTACATTTTATTTCTCTGCACTTTTACTTTGCGACTGTGCACACGGTGTCGGCCTTGTTGCGACCTGAATACCTCGGTTCGCCATCATTGGAATCCTTCGTGTCGCTGCTCGATTTCGACGGATTAGTAGCTTGTGTCTTCCGCCATGAATAAATAAACAAATCCGCAGGAAAGAACATAAAAATCAAACAAAATGCCAAAGAAAATCTCAAGCGAAGTTGAATAAATCATTGTCTCAAAAATGAAGTTGGAAACATATAACTATTGTGATTAGAGCGCGAAGTTTTATGCATTTATGGAAAATTTAAATAATAGAATATTATATAAAATAAGTATAATATTAATAATCAAATAATAAATATTAAAAAGCGCATAAAGCTTTCTCAGAAATATGAATTCATTGAATGGTATCATTTCACTGGAGTCTAGTGACGCTCGCAACAATAAATATTGATGAAGCTATAGAGTTGATCAAGTTGGCGTGATCAGGGCAATATCGAAATCTATATAGTTCCATTTAGAAAAAAGTTACGTGAAAAATTTAACCATGGTGGAAAGTGCAGGATGCACGCAATACTAAAAATTATAAAAAATATTCACGTTAATGCACACGTTATTATATTGGGTGCGTGTAAAAGTTTTGATGTATTCGATCATAAATGGATAGATTGTGTTTTGTTGCCAGCAATCATATATTGAATAAATCAGTAGCCCCTATTATTTTCGACAACTTTTGTAAATGATTCCGATTGCAGTTTCTTTCCCTATCATAAAAAACTCATAGTTTCTCATTAAAAAAGACGACACGTAGCCTATCGCACCTAGGGCATCATACTTTCATATTTTCTTAATATTTAGTGATATATTTATTAGCTGAGTGCAAAGATTAATGATCGGTTTTTAATAAATTGCATAAAAAGACATATATCATTTTGTTTTGAAAGTTTAGGTAATTTTTATTATGGGGAAATGTTATTGCTACTAGAATAGCGAACAAAACGTTGAAAACATTAACGTACTTTGATCGATTAAATAAATTATTTTCAATATAATAAAATAATATCCATCGAAACTTTTGCACGCACCCAATATTTTAATAACAGAATATTCAAAAATACCCAAGGCTACTTGTTATAATATTTAAAGTGGGAAACTAATTTTTCTCTAGGCTCCACTTCTTTAATCGTTTTCATAAGAATGTGAATTTAAATAAACATCCGCAGGCTAATGATAAGATTAGAAGTGCAGAATTCTTTTCTACGTCCAGTAGATGCAACTTAGAAATCTTATGCAACGATATGCAAATGGAATTTGTATCAAGCAACATCATTTAAAATGAATACTAACGGGTCAGCCGATTTACTTATCCTATATTTACCCCATAATCACCGTTGCAATTTGAATATATCGTATGTTTTATTAATTCAACGCGATATGCATCTTCGTGCATCGTTGTCATTATTGCCCCTTATTAGATCTAATTATTGCTCGTCACCCACATTCCCGTTTATTTTACAAGATAATTTATACGGCGAAACAATGGCTTGGAATGTAATTATATGAAGTATGCATTAACATTACTATGAGAAACGTCCGATCGAGCTGTGCATACCACAATTAATTCAGATAATGAGGATTTCGCTGCGCAGGAACAGTTTCTGTAACGGGCTGAACACGTAACACACGTCGATTTAATTCATCAAATTTAACGCCGCGCCGCCTCGTGGTAATACCACTATGTATACGTTTGTACAGTCGATAGAACGTAATACGTAATACCGTAATCGGTATTAATTCGGTAAATTCGGTTTACTACGCAACGGTTTGACAACGAAAACGTTTAATGGAATGTTCATTTTATTAGCATTCGGATTTTATTAGTGTTCAGCAGTATGCAATAGTAGAGCAGTAGATTGCAATAGAATAATTAAACGGTGGAAATATTGGCCATTTGAGCTTCTCAAAGTTGGAAGTTTTACTACCTATAATTAACCCTTTCGCTATGGCGAAATTGGTCATCAGTTTTCTATGATTGTAGGAAATAACTTAATCACTTGTCTGCACTGTAACTCTACTATTTTGTAAATTAATCATTTTTTAATCAGTTAATATTTAACGAATACTAAGTTAACTACTAGTTTAAGAATGTCGAAATGGATGTTTCTGTAAATTAACATTCTTATAGACACAATTATAAAAGAATCAGAATAGAGATTATTTTCCTTCCCTAAATATAATAGTACGCACCTTATTTTACGTATTTTGTATATTTTTGCATTTTGCATCTTTTCACGCATTTAAGTTTCTTAGAAATGCATAAACATCTGTTGTCTAATTACTAACACTCAAATTAAAATTATTCAACTTAAAATATATTAAAGTAGTTTATAGGTATTTGTACTTAAAGAAATTATAACAATAAGACCTTAAAATTCACAATTAGTAAAATGATAGTCGAACTTACTAAGCATTGAAAGTTTTAAGCTATTCAGTTCTTTCCAATCATTCTAAGGATTCAAGAATGATTCTCGAACCATATCTTTCCTCTTTCATCAAGACGATAAAAGGAATAACTATAAATATAATATATAAAAAATGAAATTAATAATAACATATATTATATCATATTAATAATATAAATGCTGTAGAACATTAACTCTGATGCAGTCTTCAAGATTCCATTTGATTCAATTGCATCCCTCTTTCTCTAGAAGTTTCAATATAAAGATTGAAACTTAAACTTATAAATATGAATAGCAAAGTTTTTATGTTCATCTCGAAACTAAAAAAATGTTTTAAAAACGTACGCACATGTTTAGGTGAAAAACGGCCCGAGAACCATAGCAGGGTTAATGTTGCTTAAAACTTTAAACACCTTAACCCTTGCATCCATTCTACAGAAACTCCTAAGAATACTTCTTTCGATACCTGTTAAGACAATTCTGCTCGCATTCTTAAACTCAGTTTAATATTCCTTCAAATCAATATACCGTTGATCTTACCACGATAAAAATAACCAAACAGGTCCCAATAAATTATCCACGCAAAACATAATTAGTCTAAATCTTTTCAAGAAATATACATCGATTTTGCGCCCGTGAGAATGGCGAATCTCTGCAGAAAAGAAAGAGTCTTCTCTCGCCCTGGTAAGAGTAAAGTGAAACATTCTTTGGAAATGCATTTCCTGAATACAGATTGAAAGACTGGAGCCGTTAAGAGCTGTGCATCCAGCTGCTCGGTAATACACATAAACAGTACGCGTGGCTTGCATTCTATTCCGGAAAAGCGAGGTCCTTGAACTCGATTTCTCGGCTGCATCTCGAGCTACCTGGCCGCGGGAGTTGTCCTTTATCCGTTCCTACGGTCGTATGCAAAGTGCATCTCTAGTGCCTACATACGCACGCGCGTGTAATATAAACAGGGAGTGGCCAAGCGAAGCGGATTTTCCACGGAACTTCGACAACGAGATGTTCGATTTGCATGAAATTGAATTTTGTTCGCTGATTGTCCAGAATTGCCGAAGTTTAATTTAACCATGCTATTCTCCTCATTTACTTTCCTTAACTTATATTAATACCCTTTTAATTTATGGTAAAACGACAAACAAAAATGCGACACTTCGGGAATATTGTTGTTAGCATAGGGTTTACAACAATTTTAACCCTCTGTGCTCGGAACTTTTTTAATAGTTTGATCTAATCGTGGCACACTTTCGTGAGACTTTATTGCGAAAAGGGAAAAATTTACTTTTGATTTTGTTTGCTACGAAAGAAATAAAAATGAAATTGAAGAAAATGAATATATAAAATTTTTGAGAAAATTAAAATCCATTGTCATAAGCAGAACCAACGAAACGCAAAGAGTTATATATGTTGGATACCAGAAAGAAATGTTTAAAAACAGAATACTAAATAAAACGTCATCTTCATGACAAGATCTGTAGATTTTTTACCTTTTGAAATACGTATCCTAGAATTAAACATTGCATTCATCAACAAACAATATGTTATCCTATATTTAATTCTAATCCATGTGCCCATCTCAAAAGATAAAAAATATACAACGATTCGCAAGATTTTATGCAAATTTGTATTTTTACTAATAAGCGTAATTAAAGGAATGGGACTTCAATGGAGATTTGTTTCACCCTTTAAATATTATTACAACATGTACTTTGCTTTGAATATTTCGTATAGTTTTGCACATTATATGCATGCCATAACTTGGCACTTTCATGCCAATTTAAATTTCCCATTATTGCATAAAAATCTGCAGTCTAATAATCATATCATATTGTAAGTAATCGTGTGGCAATGAATATCATCATAATCATATGTTAAAAACTCGTACAATATCATAAAGTAGATTTGGGAAGATTTAGAATCTATGGTTTCAATTACCATTTGAATATTATATTTGCAACAATATTCTCGGCCATGTAAGCAAGATTTATACCTTGCGTTTCACGAGAAAATTCATATAGTACATGCACATGAGCACGGATATCTATCTGATCGCCGATCTTAAGAGCTCTCGGTGAAAACGTTGGGAGAATCTCGCGTTAACGTCTCAAACTCTTCCGTGACTCGACCGCGTGGCTTCACGTCGATGAAAACGCGCATAATCTGTTGCATAATTTCGCGTGATTACTTCGTTGTTCAGAATAACGCTCGTGCACGCCATTAATCCTCTCGAACGGTTAAACGAAAAATATCGATCAAGAGATTACGTGTTCGTCTGTCAAGAAACATGCCGCGCCGCTCTGAAATAATCGAACTGGTAACATTCTGAAAGTTACTCGTACGTACGTTACGGAATTACATGAAATCGAAGATAATTGCATTCGATTATTCGCGAAATTACACGGACAATTTGTAGAAAATTTCGTACGAAGGAAGTGATCGAACCGGAGTGGTTGAAAAATTAAATTTCTCTGTTAGGTCAACTAGCTTCTTATGACTAGACTGCGGATCTCTATGCAAATATTAGGTGTACCAATGAAATAATCTACGCTCTTTAAAAAGTGTTGATGAGTTTCTTGGATCACGGGATCAGGATTTCTTTCAAGCAAGAGTCCGTAGCTTACGTCAGAGGTAATGTAAAATATTACAGATAAAAAGAAACTATGTTTAAGTCAGGACAAGTAGCTGATATTGTTAAAAATAAATGCAGAATTTACCAAACAAATGAATTTTTCGTTGGTACACCTAATACAAATATTTACAAATATCTAACGTAGGAAGTTAAGAAGACATTACGTTGCAAAAATTTCACGAGGAATTAGTTTAAAAAGATAAGAGGGCATACGTCACAAGAAACGACATTACTTTCCGATACACCTAATAATATGGTGTTACGAATTTTCAAATTGACCGAAATTATATTTCGATGACCATAATCGCATGCGACTTCAGAAATCGACATCAGAAGCTGTCGAATTATTATCACGGAGTCATTTATAACGCATAAGTAAGGATTAAAGTGTAAAAGCAATGGATTATGTAACAGTGCTAGAAACTACACGCACGAAATGAAACATGGAAATTGTTCGGTCTTCGCGCTCGAAAGTTGAAGGATCGTGTATCGACCGCAGTTATAAACCCGTATAGATCAAAGATCGTGTGTCGGTACGAATTTTACACAGACTTCCAGTCACGTGTAACCCTTAAAAGTTTCTTGCTTCCTTATTCGACGGGTCCGCAAGAAAACGAGTAAAAACTGGCTCGATGATGGTCGATTGAAACTCATATGTAAAAATCGGATCAGGTTTCAATACAGAACTTTTCCTTAATCCTCTTGAACTGTCATGTAAAATCTAATTGTATGTAATATTCAAATTACACGACCTATATTTTCTCATTTTTGTGGAATACAAACACTTTTTTAGTGGAAATACGTTTGTCAACGAATTGGAGCAACGAGGACGCTGAAACGAGTTCCAGTTTTTTGACGTTTAAAATCGAATCGCTCCATATGAATGAAAATCCAATGAAAATGGCAAAAAATGTAATCAAATGTGATTAAGCGTAACTTTATGCATACACAAAGGCTACGCATTGTATACAGCGGCTACAAAATGTGTTAGATTGAGTAATAAGTTTGTTCGTGTTTTATTAAAAGTAAATGTTTTTATTACAGTCGAACCTCGATAACTTGAACCTGTTTAACTCTAAAGTCTCTACGACACTAGAATTTTGTTCATTCCCTTTCGTTCTATTGCAAAAACTTCTATGAATCGAAATAAAACTCACTTTAACTCGAATTATTTGTCACATATTCGGATGTATTTTCACTCTGCAATTTGAATTTAGAATAGCCACATCTCTACAAATCAAGGATGTATCTCTACCTGTCGTAAAACGAATTTTTGTACGTAAAAGCTCTCTTACTAGAAAACTTTGATAAGTCGAAATCTCTATAAAGATATTAACTCTTCGCTTGAGATTCGAGTTATCCAGATTTGACTATATTAGCTGTAGAAATACAGAACTAATCAACGTGTTATATTAAAAAATTCCATCATATTTCATAAGAGGAATTCATCGATTGCCTTATAAATAACTAATAATCATGCGAGACAATGAAGATTACTTTAATCATTAAAATTATGAATTAACTTATATAGAACTCTTTTTCGGAATTATTCCTCTTTTTGTGACGTTTGTCATCAATGTACGCTCCTCGCGTGTGAGCAAATGCTTGAAACGCGAGATCTGGATTGCGTATAAAGGTCTATCGAGCTTGAACCGGAAATGCACATCGATCGATGCTGGTCGACGCTCGAATGGACTGCATATGAGCCATTCGAAATGTCAAACTGCGTAAGATTCAACATCGTAGTCGTGAACAATTTTTTAAAGCTTTCAAATGGAAGACTAGACTGTCGATATTTATAATATTATAATATAATGCAAAAATACAAATTTGTTTAACACATTCGCTGCTGATGTCTCAAATCTTAATCAACATACATTTTTACTAGTGTGACTTGAATTCATATTATGGTAAACTGCACTTGTAAGAGATAGTACAAAGTTAATACTGATTGCACAAGACAATTAAAAGACCGCGGATCTTTATGCAAATGCATATCTTTGTTAACAAAATTAATACTGTGGAACCTAAATGCAGAATTTTTTTACCCCCAAAATACACTAATTCGTTTTACTTTGAATGTTTTGTATATTTTTGGATATTATGTGTATTCTATGCCCTTTTGTATATTTATATTTCTCTTAAATGCATAAAAGTTCGCAGTCTAATCATTATTTAACTATTTTCTTTCATAATAATTCACAGGCAGTTTCATGGCATACATATATATAAAAACATTTTGCAAGGAATTATGAAAATTCTAGCAGCAATGAATGTATTAAGTCTGTAAATATTATAATTCATACTTTATATATTTTTGTATAGTATCCATATTCTGTTCCTTTTTTCATCTAATATAAAGGTACTCTAAACTCTGTTCTAGTTCACCTGCTCTTCGTCTAAATGGTTTTACGTTACTTCAACTTATATTAAGCTATCCTAATTGACTCTAACACCACTTAAACGAAGGTAACTTGTTTCAATATCCACGGGAGCGACGAAAAGTAAACTAAAAATTAGCGTTAAGTTGCTCAAACTCGTTTTAGTCCACGTGGTTTCATTTTAGCCTGGCCTGGATAGTCCCAATTCACTGCAACTCAATCTAACTTGTGTTAACCCGCTGCAGTTTGCTTTGTCTCTATTGCAACTCCCTCAATTTCCAGCAGACTTCTTCTGCTAATTGAATATTTAATAAGACCATAACTAATGATCGTACCATAGTCCATTATATTTGTGCCTTTTAACTATCGCATATTGTTACACATTTATTATCAATATTTGTAGCATTTATATTATTGCCTCGTTCCACTTATACCAAAACCATGAATGTGTAAATTTTTATTTTTTGAGAATTTTTACTATTTTTATAATTGCACTTAAATCGCATGTAAAAATAATGATTAAATTTGTAACAAAATTTAGAAAGCGGAAAAGTTTCGAAAGAAAGGAGGAATATTTCAAGGCAATTTCTGAAGAGGGAAAGAAAATTTCAGAGCATAAATTTGGCATTCGGTTGTAAATTTCCATAATTAGCATAAGAGGACACAAGGGGGATTGTACAGTGAAACTCAAATGTAAGTATACACCTCAAAAGTGAAATTAAGCGAAATTATGGGATAATTAAAGTCTGATTATGACATTACTTATAGCAAATAAATACGTAATGTATAATGATAATATAATTGTAGTACTACTTATAAAAAATGCATTGCAGTATAATTGTGATAGAATTTACAATAAATAAATTACACTAGAATCTTACTGTAAATTGGATACTCAATTTTGGCTCTCATATTGTGGATATTAAATATTTTATATACTTCTGCATTTGATACAGCTTACAATGAGAATCAAAAGTGAGTATACACCTCACAAAAATTAAACTATAGTATAATTATAGTATTGATTATAGTACAATTGAAATTACAGTATGATTACAGTGTTATTTATAGCAAATAAAAACATATTGTATAGTAGTAGTATAATTATAATATCACTTATGATTGACTGAAGATCTTTATACAAATTCAGATCTTTACAAATATAATTAAAGAAACGAGATCTAAATAGGGAGTTGCTTTATCCCCCAAAAACTATAATTTGTACTTCACTTTCAATATGGTGTGTATTTTTCAATACCATTTGCATTTTGTAATTTTTTACACATTCAAATCTAAATAGATAAAGATTCTCAGTATATTACGATATAATTTACAGTGAGCAAATTATGGTATAATTTCATTTTTATAAACTGTATATTTACTTTTGACGTTCACTGTATATTTTGTAGCACAATGTGTGACTACTTTTGTAAAAATAATTCTTCGATATCTTCAGATTCTTACAAAATATTTCAAAATCTTTAGTTAAATACACAATGAATATTTATCACCAATAACTATAATTTTATTATGTTTTAGTACATGTTTTACGACGTAATATTCGGCGAACGCGAAAGGATATCAATAGAAGGACTCATCGCAATACAAACGAGAGAGTTCCCATCGTAGAAAATAACGCGATACATGGTCAGTCGAGGTATTTCATTCGACTCGCTTACAGTACGTGCACTCAAAATTTCATAAAGGCAAATAAACGCCGTTTCGGAAAAGCGACTGCATTCCAGCCGCGATTGACGATTCGATTAAAAAGGCCGGAGGCGGAATATAACCAACAAAATTCTCGTATCTATGTAATAACGATGCAACGTGTTCATAAACAATCAGTAGTGAACAATTTGCATACGAATTCGAATTCATGCACGACTTCTCTGCATGCAGCCACGACAAATAATTGCATAATCGATTGCAGTTAATAATCGTAATTAACTACACCGATGGTGTTTTAATGCATTTCAATAATATTGCTAAGAAAATTTTAATAATTATACAAAAAAGGAGCGTCCTTACCGATTTGGATGACCTCGAAATATGTTATCGGGGTCATGAAGCTGAACAACTTTTCCCAATACGTGCTACCGCCGCCACTCGGTTTTCGTTTTCGAGACATTCACAAAAATCGTCAGTTAAACGTAAATGTAAATTGTACCTTACTGTTACTCGCCGTGCCATATGAAATACATTAATTACATTATATTCCATTTTTAAAATAATAAAAGACATATCTCTTGTTTCGTAATTAGAATAGTATACAATAAATTCTTACGTCACACATCGTAATTGTATCTTTAATCATTATTAGTGAGAACACCGCGTTTCTGCATAATTACCGAAATTTTTAGAAATTAATATTTTTTGAAAGGCTTCTCTAAGCTACTCCAGGATCAAGGATATCTACAAGCATTAGGTTAACCTAAGATGCAAGGGTTCACAAGGAGTTTTGGCTACCCTAAGATCTAAAGTCCCTCAAAGGACTAGGAGTATTAGGAAGTCTCAGAACACCTAAGATTTAAGAATTTACAAGGACCTTTGGCTATCCTAAAATCCACGGACTTCCAAAGGCCTTGAACTACGCGAGGCTCGAAGGAACCTAATGAAAAGGCTATACCGAAATAAAAAGAAGTCTATAGAACTTGGGTAGTTAAGGTAACTTAATTAAGTTAATGGCGATCTATAATATTTTATTAGTAGACTGCAGATTTTTATGGATTTATTAGAGATTTAAAGGTGCAAGAAAGTGCAGAATGCATATAAACTGCCAAATTATACAAAATATCTAGAATGTAATAGCAATTATGATACTTAGAGTGGAACAACCCCGTATTTAGGTCAAACTTCTTTAAATTAGCTTACTTTTATCTACTTTTCTAAATACAATCTCAATACAACAAAATTCGTGATAATTCCTTCTTATTCTAATCCACTCAAAGGGGTAAGTTTCTGATCGAAAAATTCGAGGGCCAACCCTGAAATCTTGAAGCAATACATTCCAGAACTCACCCTAAGTTTTTCGAGAAAATTGTCAACAAAACTACCAGATACCTCTGTCATTACCACAACTCGCAACCTACCCTGCACCAGAAATAGCAATCGTTTCTATCCTGTTTCTACTAGTTCTCCTCGGGTTATCGTACACTCGACTGAAAACGCGGTGTAAATTCGCTAGCCGGTTGCGGTTTACGATGTCATAGAAGCAACCCGTCGATCCAGGATGTGTCCGGGCTTTGGAACAGCAATGGTAAATTTTACAGATACGCCAAGAGACGACCGATCCTGTTTGCTCGTGCGGAGAAGAGGAAAAATGTCCTTTTTCGTCGTTCATTCGCCGGGTGAAGTAACGACGATGTAACCTGTTGCTGGACGAGGAGCGAGGAGTCACTTTATGTCCATCCACCTCGTAAAACGTAATGGTTAAGTGGCATGCAGATACGATCGGTGCCGGTTAGAGATCGGACAGGCACCAGCGTACAAAGGAGTTGAAGTGACTGCCACGAATTTTTTTTTCTGCGAGTTCCGCATGAAAATTGCAAAAGCTGAATCTATTTTCCTCTTGAAAACTTAGGGGAAGCTGCCTCTTAGATAGACTGTTTAAGCCTCGCTATTTTATTGAACGAAGGGGCCGAGAATGGACAAAGGAAAGGTCGACACTCCGAATACTTTTGATTCCCTTATGGAATTTAAAAAATTTTGCTATTCCAGGGAAGAGGGAAAGGTCTCATTAACTGTTAGCCACTACACCTACTAGAACTTACGTAATCATTATTAGCGGTCTGTAAGGCCACTAATGTTTATTGCGTTATCATTGATATAAAAATGACGAATAAAATATCAAAATTAATTGTTTTTGCTTTGCACGTCAACAATGGAGGGGTCCAAGTGCGATTTCAGTAATTGAACATTGTACTATATATGAAAAATATTCAAAGTGACAAGCTTGTAAATCATGCAAAAAGGAAAATAGAGATGTATAAGTAATTATTAGCTGTCTCACAGACCGATAATAGTAGGTAAGGGTTAAAGTTAACCCTTTGCATCCAGAAGATTTCAAAGTTGATTTATTTTGGTTGGTTGATTGATATCCAAACAGGCGTTTTTTAATCGGACATTTCATTTCCATGACACCAAATATTGATAGTCATATAAGAGTAATTTTTCATATTTTTTGCATTCATTTTACAGGCGAATGCCAACTTTGTACAAATGACTACATTACAAGTGATTACAGAGATAAATAACAAAATAATAAACTAGTACAATTAATTATGAAAAAGGTAATATAATGGGGCCTAATTAATTACGTAATGATACGTAAATATCAAATTAAACACGATGGTGTATAAATACTTTTTGTAGCCACTGTATGTCCATGTTTAATTTTTCATGAGACAACCGAAGACATGGATACTTTAATTAAATCTTTGCAATCGAGGCATAAAAACACTTAGCTAATTTTCGCCCAATTATAAACTCATAGCGAACGGTGTGTAATAACGTTTAACAAAATTGCGCCCAATTATTAAGTTAGTGCCTCCTAAACGTCCTTTTTCCGACGTTTGAAATTAACGGATGAATACTATTCTATTAATTTAATAAAATGGTTAATCGTAATGAACTACAATCGACGTATGCCCGAAGAAACGAAAAAGTTTGGGCAACTATTTGCCGATACCCGACCGCATATGGTTAAGAAGCACGCAAACATACCTGAATGACAAACATCTTCTCGAACAACCTTGGTCCACGATGTCATTGCTGCCCTTGTTATCCTACCACTGATTCACATTTCGAATTAAACACTGTACGGAAAACAATAAACCACAATCAACTATTACAATTTGTTTAAATGAAATAAATTTGCGCATTAAAATTATAAACGAAACAATTTTACGCGTCGATCGTGATGCGATTAAACGTTTCTGGCAAAACGAACGCGTGTCGCAGAAACGAGATCGAATGTCGATTCGATAATTAAACATGGCGGTGATAGTCGATTATTTCTGCGACCAAGACTTGTTCATGCAAGTTCGTGTAGGAAATTTATTACACCAAATTCAGGTTTTCTGACTAAAATTTAATGTAATTCAGTAATTGATCGATTAGCTCGATCGACAGTTTAATATTAAGTTTTGCGTTAATAGAAGAGTAGAGTGTAAATAGAATGAAATTAATTGAACGTAAAATAGAGGAACATCGATCTATCGGCGTAAGCTTTTTGGAATAGATTTTTATTACAAAAAGCCCTTGTTAGTAACATATTTTTACATAGAAGTCTTCCTAAGCTTATTATCTATAGTTTTAGTATAGTTTTAACACAAATAATCGTTAAAAATGATTAATTTTACCTGAATTATACGGAGCAACTCCTTGAACGACGCACTTCTTCCGATTTCCAATTTTGCGCGGGAAGAAACGTCTCGAACAATGGTGCCATTTTTAAATCCATTCAGCTTACTATTTGAAACACCGGCAATTTTAGTTTCGTTAAGAATTATAAATATCGTAATTTAGTGGAATATTTTACATAAAATATACAATACAAATAAAAATTACTTAATTGCTATTCAAAGTAAACTAAACGCGCGAAATACGAAAATCGCAAGTATTATTTCACGAGTTTTATAACGTACCTTGTAAAAAGTTTAAAATTTCAGGGAAAAATTTCATAGGAAATAGAATTTTTGGAGGATTTTCATTTATTAAATACATTAATGCTTATTAAAGAATAATATTTGCGTTAAATATAAAAAGAAGAAAATGAAGAGTTTTATAACGTGATTTGGAAACAATGGTTTGAAGTTTTAGGGAAAAATTTGATAGCAAACAGAATTTTTTTTAAAGATCTTCATTTATTAAATATTGGGTAAACCAATATGGAATCTTCTTTTCTTAATGGATTGACGAATTTATTTCAACAAATAATCAAATTTTCCTTCAAGCACAAACCCATAATTTGTCCGAAAAATGCAACAAAGTATTATAGAATAATAACAACTATATTTAAGACAGAGTAAATACTTAATTTTATTAAGAATCAACATTGAATTGAACGTAAAGATGGATTATTCATTGGTACATCTAATACACTAATGCTTATTAAAGAAGACGATTATGTTAAATAAAGAAATAAAAAAATTCAATTAAATTCTAAATTGCAACATGAAAAATATGCAAATGTACAATATATTACAACAGCTAGTATTACAAGCTATTCCTTCCTACGCTTTATTTGTGATTTCATTAATGTAAATTTTATTCTACGCTGAATCAGTAATATTGGAAGTGATACTAAAATGTTAAAGAGGGTCGCGAGTCTCCGAGCTGTGAGACCAAAAAATACGTTGAGTAATGGGTTTTATCCTAGACCTCATCAGTGGTGAAACTTTCACACTTTGCTTCCTCGTGAAGAACACGAACGCATCGATTTGCCTCTCCCATCGGAGGGAACTTTTGTTTCGCGAGTTCGGCTGCAACAATAACACATTATAGAATCGAGTGGTTTACTCATGAAAGGCTCCGTGGCATCATCCTTTCAAATGCCACGTACACAGCTAATCAGAAAGAAGATCCTGGGAACCGCCCTTTTATCTTCTATATCCTTCTTTCTCGCTTCGTCTGCTTATTATCGTCATCTGCCAATGCAGATTACGAAAGCTTCTATCCTTTCTTTTTTATCTACAAGACCACTCAACTCGTCTTCCTGTAAAATATTTTTTTAGAAGAACTTGTAGAATAAAAAGTCGGTGCTCCAGATTAACGTTTTCGCACATAGTTCGATTGCACTACGTTATTTTTAAATTCTTATGCAAGTTATGTTCATTCATTATTACCCGAATAAATGATTACTTCCTAAAAATATCCACAAAAGCTTTCGTAATACAATTTTAAGCTGTAATTATGCTTCTCTATCTTAACAGTTAAAGGGTGGACTTTTCCCTTACCTTTCTCCATTTCCGGACACTTTTGAGGGAATTAAATGAACATGTGCGTAAGTTTTTAAAAAGTTACAATTTTATTTAACATCGTTTTTAATAAAATTTTTGGAAATTATTTATTTACATCTTTAATGTGATGTTTTGGAAAATATTCACCCCTGTGAAGAAAAACCTGACAGAATTGACAAATAAAGTTAATCACAAAAATATTCAGTAAATTTTTTATTATACAAATACTAAACTACGAATTTTTATGCAAATTCATATTTTTACAAGCATAATTAACCCTTTCAGTGGTTCAAATTTCAATATATCATTTCCACAGCAACGCCTGTTAAAAATCTGCTAATACCATAATAACCTACAGAAATCTAGATTTCAATCAAAGTATACATATTGAAGGTGTATCAAGATTTCAATTTGTGATTACACTAAAAAAATATATTTAATAGAAATCAGAAATTAATGGTGTATGAATACTTTGTTCGATCTCTATACGTATCCCATCCGTAAAACGTTAAGCTGATTTCCTTTCAATACAATTTTGGGAACCTGCATCAGAAATCCAAACGAGCACCCACGAAACCGGAACGTAAAGCAACCAGCACAAGGGGTCAGTAAAAAAAAAAGGATCAAGTCCTTGGAAATGGTAAAACAGGAGGAAGAAACGAAAGAAAGAACAGCATCGGAGGTGATCGCGCAGATTTGCGGGCGCAACATTCACCAGGTCGAGCAAGGAGGAAGGCATCTGGTGGGGAGGGCCTACTGGTTTTCCAAGGGGACTCTCGTCCTGACTCCTGGTTAAAAGAAGGAGGAGGAAGAGGAGGGATACGAACGATTGCGCAACAATGCACCGCCACCTGCACTCATTTCGTCACACAGCTTTAAGCGGCTCGATGGTGGTTGGTCGACTCGCATTACTTTCGCCGTGGACGGTCGTTGTTGTTCAACTTGAATATGAAATTCCGCGATTATTCGGAATTCCAGTTCAATGAATGGGTCGATGACCACCCGAACGAAATCTGACCGCGACCTGTCTTAGAATGCATAGAGTGCATGCTTTACTATGTCAACGATGCACTTGCGTTTCGATGGCAAAGAGTTTTAAAGTCGCATCCGATAATTTTCATATCAATTATTCCAAATTTCGCTGTAACGAGGCATTAACGAATGAAGTAATGAATTCCAAAACAACACAGATCTAACTTTCGACGTTATTTATGCGAGTTATTGATACAATTGCTTTCGACTTACTCAGAGATCTATCCAGAGTTGGACATTATTCGAATCGTTTTGAATAAATATTTACCTAAGATAATTATCCAAATAAATTCTATTTAGTGACAGATATTTTAGCCGCAGAATAATCATTTATTATCTTTAACAAATTATTCTCTATTTATTTGAATAACTTTGCATTAATTATCCGAATAAACCTTCCTAAAAGCAATACATTTCTTGATTTAACATTTGAAGAAAAGTTAATTGTAAAAACCAATATAATGAGGTTTCAAGAAGAATACTTGAGAAAATGTTTTACGTTCGATACTGTCTACACATTTTTACTTCACACAACTCCGCAATACAATGTAATACGGTGTAAAGAATTTTCTATCCAAATAAATTTTTAGATGAATTTTATACGAATAACCTTTTATTCGAATAATTTCTTATTCAGATAAATTGTTATTCATTAATAGCAAAAAAATGTTAATCCTAATTTCTATCCGTTATTCACTATCTGAATCAAATTTTGCCTACCTCTGGGTCTATCTAGCAATACCTAAAATAATACAAAATTTTATTTCGAAGAACATCTCTATAATCATATTCACAAAATTAATGAAAATTAAAGAAGATAAATGAAAAGAAAATTGTTTTTCTCACAATGTTGCTTCATGGACTTGAGCGGTTTTGGAATTCATAACTTCAAATGTTTTTTGAATGCAGATATGTAAATACGTCATGAATAGACTACAGATTTTTATGTATTTATGGTAAAATTAAATCGGTAAAAAAATACGGAATATACGCATTGTATAAAAATATATGAAATAGTCAAATTAGAGAAGATATTTTAATACTTGGGGGGTGAAACCACCCTCTATTTAGTTTCCACATTTTTATCTTTGTTTATAAAGAAATGCAATTACATAAAAATCCGCAGTCTAATCATAAGCAAATTGCTCGCATCTTAATACGTAACAAATTTCTGCTTTAACTTATATTTTTTTAAAGATATCATCTGCAATCAATCTTGAAGATTCAGTATAAAAACTGAATATTAATCCTTTGTATTCGCGAAGCGATCCTCAGTCGCCAAATTGAACCAGTTTTGAAAGCTCTCGAGTGCAAAGGGTTAAGTAACAATGAAATATCGAGCAACTTTCAATTATTTTAACCTTGTAATACGCAATATCCATATCCTTTTAGAAGAGAATGCGTAGAACAAATTCACGCCAGTTCGTTTCCCTTTGTAGAATGCTATCAGTGTTGTAAAGTTTGATAGATATAATAGTGATAGTTGCCCGATGACGTCCATTATCCGAATCAAATATGCTGGTAAAAATATTTTCTCTACGTATTTATGAAATAAATATTATATCGTATTTAATCTGTAGTTCCCATGGATAATAATGAAAAAAATTGGCAGTCCGAGGAGACGCATAGGGAAATTTTAGTAAATATTAATTGCCCTCTTAAATTAATACTGAATTACATTCGAAATGTAGTGGGACTCGACGATATAAGTAAGCGAGATGTATTTCAAATTTTTGAAAATCTTTTTATGTAACGAAGCAAACATTTACAGCCGAATTTGATTTATGCGATGAAATTAATTGCGTATTAAGGAAAGTGTCTTTCTTTGAGTCACATACGTCTGGTTTCGATGTTTTTCAAGCGGATTTAACATATTTAATAGTCACGTTTGAAAGTAAGTTTGAAATATTATATGTAATATTGCACTCCTTCAGAAAATTAAATAATCAAGAAATTTCGATCGAAAAATTGCTAATCTTTGAGCAGCTATAACTTAATTGGGGAAAATCGTATAGCATTCTACGGCAGCTCATTTTAAAGGGTAAAGCCTCTACTTTTACAGTCATGAATGGAATTTTCCAGAAAATGCTTTTTTATACGGATGCAGGAAGATAAAATGAAGATTGTTGTTCTCCCAAAGAAATGTCCTTTATACTACTGCACGAAGTTTAATAAATTTTTTGGCGATTCATTTCACAATGTATTTGAAGGGGAAATTCCTCCCTCGACAGCGAGCTATTAACAGTTCGATTTTAATAGATATTTTATAGATTTAAAAGATAACTTACGATTTTTTATTGCTGAGTTATCGCACAATGAATGGAAAGCCTCTTCGTGACGTACCTTCGATTATTCTAATGCTGACGGCTCACTTTCCATTCAAAGTGCGTTAACGTACCAAGAAAAAGTCGTACATGAACTGTTTGTGGCTCATTGTAAAGGGGAAGCTTTCGCCTTCAAATATACTTTAAACCGAGTCGCCAAAAAAGTGAATTAAGCTCCGTGCAGTACATTGGATTTGAAAATTTGTTTAAAATAAAAACCATCTTCATTTCCTTACCTCGCATCAGAGTATAAAAATTTCTTTGGAAAAATTCAGTTCAGAAATGTAACAGTAGAGGCTTTTCCCTTTAAAATGAGCCCTAGTGGAACACTGTATTAACTTTCGTAACGAAGTTACAGCAGCTCAAAAATTGATAATTTTCTGATTGTATTTCCAATAAATATTATTTATACTACAGGAGATGCAAATGGTCAAATGACAAATATTACGCCACTTCTTACTGGAAAAGCGGCAAAGAAGTGCGCCGATATATTAATGAAGTCTAGTGTCTCATTCAGAAAAAATTCATCCGTTAAGTCTTCCTTAAGGAAAGGCAATAATACAAATAGAATGACATAATTAGGCTCGATGCAAGCGAGTGACTTTTCATCGCACGATCATACACTTATAAACTAGTCATTTGCAGATTTCTGTATATTCTTTATCTTCTGAGATACATAGCTTAGAATGAAAAATAACATGAAAGGATAAGAATACATACACCAATAAACGATAA
Source organism: Eucera pruinosa (assembly GCA_028830335.1). Taxonomy (NCBI): domain Eukaryota; kingdom Metazoa; phylum Arthropoda; class Insecta; order Hymenoptera; family Apidae; genus Eucera; species Eucera pruinosa. The sequence goes on from JAMYCR010000005.1 coordinate 7,148,130, forward strand.
GTAATCCTATCGTTAATTCTAACCCGCGTATCTCAGAAAATGAAGAGTGCACAAAAATTCGCAAAGGATTAATCTATTTCTTAACTTCTGTCAGCAAGTATATGCCTGTCTTCGTTGTTTTCAGTCGGAAAATTAAGGACAAACATGCGATCGTGCGTCAAAAAGTCGCTCGTCTGAGTCGGGCTTTATAATTACAAGAAACGTATTTAATTACATCACAAAATGTCAATACATTGTAAATTAATACTACATTACAGCTATACAAATATATATATATATATATATATATATATATATATATCTCACTTAAGATAGGCCGCTAAGTTATTTTCTGTTCTTGATGATATAAAAAACATTGCAAAATTAATTCGATGTTTGAACAGGAAGTAAGTGCATTGCTTGCAGATGCATTTTTCTGAGTTTCTAAAACCACCATTAATATCTATATATTAGTGTATGATACAGAAGATAATTAAGTGGCCTGTTTTAGGTAAGAACATTGAATAAGAGGGTGGGCCATCCTGTATAGCTTTGTATTGAGTACAACTTCGAGTATCGGAACTACTTGGAAGACAAATATCTTCAAATAGAATTTTTGAATAATAGAACGACGATTCTTTTTTACACTAAATTTCATATATTTTCATACTACCAAACGTGATACAAACGATGATATGATATATACAAATAATGAAATAAAAGCAAATTATATAAAACCGTAGATGTTTCATACTTTTATGTTACCAAGATCATATTCATGTGCTAAATTTGTTGCAGACCCGCCATTTTTCAACTTTTTAATAATTTCTTAATAATGATCGCTAAACTTAACAAGTTTAATAGGAGGAAATAAATGCTACATGGACTCCGATAATCGAGGTTTTACTGTATACAAAATCTGAAACCTTCTTATGGAATCTTTACAAAAGATCTTTATCTATTTCTTTAAAATTTACATCTACTTTAGTAATATTCCAAAATTTCCCATGTTTGCCTAATCCTTCTGTAACAAACCTTTTTGCTCCATTAACTCCCTCTTCGAATAATAAATGAGATGCATTGTCTTTCTCAAATTGTATAGCTTCCTCTAATTGCTTGGCAGTGAATGTAGCATAATGCATGGAAGCACGATCCGCAAGCAGTGTTTTTTGAGGAAACTTTACGAACGATCTTGCTAAATTTATTGCATCTCCCAGTGCTATAAATGAAAATTAATTGAAGTAATGGTGAGAAAAATAAATAGTTGTAGTTGTTAAAAAAATTAGTTATATTTCATGTACAATCAGTTACAAAAATCTGCATACACATCCTAAATTTACAATATTTACATATTTTAGGGCATATTTTGCAATAATAAAAGTGATGTGAGAATTGATAGGATATAAAATTACATGTGAAAAACATACCCACAGTATGTTTCATAAAGGGATCATCACTGATTGTATAAATACACGTGCCCCTAAAAGTGTAGCGGTTATTTTATTTGCATTAAACAAATTATAGAACATCACAGATGTATCACAAGTTTTAACAAAATACAAATATAGTTACAACAATATGTTTTGTATACTTAAATATACATAAGTAGATTTTCATGAAGTCATGTATATTCAGTCGTAAACAAATGGAAAAAACGTCTTCATTTTCTGGCAATCTATATAATTCTAATTAATAAACAAATTAATGTTCATAAAATTATTGAAACGCTTATTTTTTTTTCATTACTTCAAATTTAGAGATGTATGCAGATTTTTGCGAATGACTGTATATAAATCTATTATGTTTTAATTACTGCAAATCAATATGTACCTGTACCAATATCCGTATAACGATTAACTAAGCCCCATGAAAATGCTTCTTTCGCGTCAATTTGACGACCAGTTAAAATGAGATCCATTGCTCTTGAATATCCAACTAAAGCAGGTAATCGGACAGTACCACCGCATAATATAGGAATTCCAAACCTTCTATTTGCAAATCCTAATATCGCGGATTCTTCCATTACTCTTAAATCGCACATTAAGGCAAGTTCAAATCCTATACCTAAAGCATATCCATTTATAGCTGCTATCAAGGGTTTTTTGCGTAATTCGGTTTTATTAGCCTATAAATGTTTCATATTAGAATAGTTAATACAATATTAATTAAATAACTTTATATAAAACATAAATATAATATACGAGTCATTCACAGGCCAAAGTGATTAACTTTTTATATTTAAAATAAATTTCTGTAATAATTGAGCTTACCACCATAAAATAAGAAAAATGTTTTTAGCTATGGAACAGTAAACAATTTATAAAAATAATGATTATACCAAGGATATATTATGTTAACATTATATATATGTATTATTTATTAATTTTAAAAGGAATTTTAAAAAAGAATGCATATTTTATCAATTTCTGTAAATTTTATTTTGTGGAATTAATCAATTTGGCAAATGAGTGGCTTGTATAAAATACTCATATTATATTGTAATTAAATATATATAAAATACAAATATTGGATTTTCTTAATTTACCAATGGCCCAAATTGAGGTAAAACTTCCTCATTTTTTCCATTGTACTGTGCGATCTCTGCAAGATCATAGCCACTACAAAAATTTCCTCCTGTTCCATGAAGCACACCAATTACACTGTTTTCATCATTTTCAAATTTATCTAACTCATCCGACAATTGTTGTGTAGTTGCACTATTTAAAGCATTCCTTGTTTCAGGTCGGTTTATACCAATTATAGTAACACCTTCATAATGTTCTACTGTAACATTTTTTTCTAAAATAACATAAAATTGGTAGTTATTCATCAAGGGGATAAAAGTGTTTGACTGGCAGTATTATGAACCAATTTAACAGTTGCATTACATATATAACAGTTGTATAATAATACAATTAACAGACTGAGAAATTTTTTTGGAAATTCCTAATTTTATAAATAAAATTGAAGAGCTAGGACTTAAATAAAGGGTTGCTTCACCCTATAGATATTATAGTTTTCACTATACTTTAAATGTTTTGTATATCTTTGCACATTTCAATTTCTCATCAATATATAAATATCTGCAGTCTAATAATTGGTATATTGAGAAGTTTGTAATATATGTAAATTTAAAATATATATAAGAATACTATCAGATCAGAATAATTTCTTTACGGAGGGTGGAATGAAACTGCATTAATAAAAGAGAAAAGTAATCATTTACCCTTTTTTTCTGCCTCAACCTCTACATTTTCAGACGATTTAGAGGTTAAACATCTTTTAGTTAAGTAACGTTTGCAGTGTGGATTAATGACTCTTGACAATCTTTTTAAAACATGCATCGTCCTTTTGAATTCTACCCAAAATTCTATAAATACCAAAATGAACTTTTTTGCTGATGCAAAATAAGAACTACTTTAAGTTGCTCCTTTTTGCAATCGAATATTTGAATTCTTGTTTCTCATTGGACAAGAACTAAATTAAAACATCAATCACGTGCATTTACAATGCAGTATATACTTTCAAGCAGGCTCTTTCATTTCTATGATGCGAAATTTTTGTAGTCGCAAAAGAGCACTACAAAATTATACGAAGCTTAGCATAATTAAATTTAATTAATTAGTATCGAAATATCAAAATAAATTCGACAGTATACACTTTTTGTAACCGCTATATATATATAATTGCATTGCAAACTTTAAGGCATGTGCACATGATAAAAATGTGAAATATCGTTCAGTGTAAACGTGGCTTAAGATACATGCCTAACTAAGGGTTTTATAAATGTCAAAATAATATTTGCACGTATCCCCTTTAAGCGAATCTAATTTAGTAAAGATCTTTACTCTTCCTTCTTACAAGTAGCGATTTTGTAAAATAAAACAATCCCAAAACGGCTCTGAAAATGGAAGATTTGCAAAAACTGGAAGAAGAGGCTAAGGCAAGAGCAACAAAATATGTGTCTAATTTGTTGCAACGGCCAGGTCAATTGGAGAAAATTGATATGTACAAACGTAGAATAACCCGGAAAAACGCTTCCGTGGAAACTATGCTCAAAACTGCAATGCAAAGTCAATTAGACGGAGTTCGCGTAGGCTTTGAACAACTCCAAAGTTCATTAGAGAGTATTGCTTCTGTAAAGCAGGATTTGAACGATATTGGTGAACAGTTTTGTAAAGTTCCTGGACTTAGCGCCAAATTACAAGCTGTTCAAGAAGAAAATATGCGTCATTCGCAATATGTTACTGCCAAAGAAAACTTGAAACATACTTTTACTTTACCAGAAAGTGTGGAGATGACTAAACAGTGGATAAACCAAGGCAATCTTCTATATGCTCATCAAATTATTATGGATCTTGAAAATTCTAGAGATGATTTGCTATATGAACTTCATAAACTTCCAAACCAATCACCAGCTGATATCATCATGTTAAAAGCTTATTTAGAGGATGTGGAAATGCTTTCCCAATTAATGGAAAAGCAGATCAGACTAGTGATAAGTCGTACATTGAACACAGTAAGAAAGGAACCTACAGTTATTGTAACAGCCTTAAGGATTATAGAAAGAGAGGAGAAAGCTGATCACTTTGCCATTCAAAGACACAAACAGAGCGGATTTATGCCACCAGGGAGACCTAAGAAGTGGAAAGACATGGCAATGAAAGTGCTAGAAAAATCTGTAGCCAACAGAATTGAAGGAACTCATGTGGAAGAAAGAGCAGACAACAAAATGTGGCTGGTTAGGTATTTAGAACTTACTAGGCTTTTAATTTTGGAAGATTTAAGAGTTGCCAAAACTCTCTGTGAACCCTGTTTTCCACCTTGGTACAATATTGTAAGAACTTTTGTTAAAATGTATCATACCAGTTTATCCCAACACTTGAAGGACATAATTGCTAATGGCTTGGAAGGAAATGAATATGTATCTTTATTATCCTGGATCATGAATACTTATACTGGGCCAGAATTAATGCAACATCCTGAATTAAATATAGATACGAGCGACATAGGTCCTTTATTAAGTCCTGAAATCATAAATGATCTACAACAGAGGTATTTGAAGAACATGTGCCAGAATTATGAAGATTGGATGAAGAAGACTTTGGAAACTGAGAAAGTTGATTGGTGGAGTGGAGTGTTACCTGAAGGCAGCACTCAGGAAACTTACTATCACACTGCAGCTCCTGTGATCATATTTCAGATGATAGATCAAAATCTGCAAGTTACCAAAACTATCAGCACAGAATTAACAGCCCAAGCTATAGTCCTCTGCATTGATCAAGTGATCAAGTATGGATTCATGTATAAACAAGCAATACTAGAATTCGAAAGCAAACACTTTGAGGACAGAAGTCAAGTACCCTACTTCACTCACCACATGATCACGGTTGTTAATAATTGCTTGCAGTTTACAGAATTAGCTCAGCAAATGAAACAGCTGTATTGGGTTCCAAACGCAAGTGGCGATGCTACAGTCAAGTTCGAAAATTTATTATCCAATTATCAACAATTAAGAAACGAAGCAGCAGCCATATTATTGGAAGAATCTTTCTTAGATTTAGAATTTCAATTTCAAGATCTAATCACTTCCAAATGGCTGAACTCTCCAATTCCAATAGAAACCATCTGCGTGACGTTGGAAGACTATTTTCAGGATTACAATCATCTATGTCCGAAAAATTTTGAGTATGTTATAACGGAAGCGCAAAATCTTATCGCGAAGCGTTACATTTCCGCAATGTTGCAAAGAAAGATATCTTTAAAAACGTACGACGAATGTTTAACGTGCACATCGAAAATAATGACAGAAGCGGATAAGTTGAAGAACTTTTTTGATAGAATAGCGCCGAAAGTAGGAAACTTTAATTCCCCGTTTGAAATAATCAAACGTCTCGCCGAGGTTTTACGTTGCGAAGATTCCGAAATTCTTTCCCTCGATTTGCATTCTCTGGTTGAGAAATATCCGGATATAACTGAGGACCATTTGGTCAGATTGTTGGGTCTGAGAGGCGATATTTCGCGTAGCGAGGCAAGGGAAAAGGTTTCGTATATTTTCGAAGCTCAACGTAATCGTAAAGCTCCACAGTCTATTACAAATAGTATATTTAAACAAATAGTAATACAGGATAGTTTTCTCAGTTGGAAATCATGAAGTTTACAAGTAACTTCCAAAAGCATTAAGTTGAAAGTTATTTTTTACATATCATCGATGTACTTATGTATTAAAATAGTGTAAATATCATATAAATTAGTGATGAAAAGAGGAATTGCTTAATAACATAATATGTTATTATTTTTATTATAGTGTAAATAGATAAATCAATTTTAGTTAAGCTAAATTAAATGAAATTTGACATTTTTAACGAAAGAACAAGTAATTTATTAATGCAAAGTGTAAAAAAGATTGTATAATAACATTTGTAAAGTATGTATCTATGTATGTATGTACACACACACGCGAGCGCGCGTACACATGTATACAAAGGCAGACACGTGTTGTATATGTATATATTTTATTGTCAATGCCTAAAACCTTCGTTATTTACTTATTCGCAATTGTAATGTAATATAAATAATGCAATAATCAGTTTACTGCCTTCAAAACTAAACCGATCTGTATACTTATTATTATTGGACTACGGATTTTTATACGCAAATTCATATTCTTGTCTGGCATTACTGATCGCAACTCATAATCTATTTCGCCCCACTCTCACCTCTTATTATCGATCTAGGTTAACTCTTTACTCTATCTTAAACGAAAAATGGATCGTATTCTTACAAACACGACCAAATATTGCTTGTTGAGGACAAGCGATTAGGAGCCGAGATCTAAGCACTTTTCTAAACCAATCGAGAATGGCATCTTGACGCGTCACACGAATTTCCGTATAATTTGCGAAGTGATGCATGAATCCGAATAAAACGAACTGATTATTAATCACTGCACCCCGCACTTTGCTTTAGGTCAGTTTTATTGGAGTCAAGCGATTAGGAGCCGAGATCTAATCACTTTTTTAATTGTATCGAGAATCGCGTCTTGTCGCGTCACACGAATTTGTTTATATTTTACGAACGGACGCATGCATTCGACTAAATCCAATGAATTATTAACCACTGCACTCCGTACTTTCATATTAGACCGGTTCCGTGCGAAATAAACGATTAGAAGCCAAGCACTTTTTCTTTCCTAACCTGAATCGTCCGGTTAGTCATATCCCGCGTAATAATGGCGGAAGCGGAAACACGACGATAAAGTTGCGTGCGCGCGCAATTTAATTTTACGTGTATGCATTGACGAAGTGTAGAATAGTCTATCCATTCCCATATATTACCAGTTCAGACTAAAATAAGACAACAACCCTTTAAAACGGTGGGAGTTATAACTAAGTATTGCGATAATCAACCACAGACGAGATATACACAGGTAAGACCACAGAGTAACTACTCTGTGGCACAGACGAGGTACAGTATAGACCTATCATCCAATGCTCTTTTCTGTCACACGGTTCGGGGGTCTCTAGACCCCCTTACCATTTCCGTGTCACGTGCGATGTTACCGATTCAACACCAGAAAAGACCACAGAGCCATTGAAACGGCGAAAAGGACAATTAAATCGAGCGATAGTCAGTAGTCTTTTAAATGTACAGAGTGGCGATAAACTATCGTGTATACTCGGCCGTCGTATACATGGACCCCAATAGTTCGGTCATACGATGCGGTTTCATTTCGTCAGTTAGATTACCGAATTAACCGATTCACTGAAGTATGTACAAACTATTGCCGTCATGCAAATCACTTATTTGCTGAATTAAATTTTTATCACCTTTCGAAATACTATTTATATTTTGTATGTGTGTACGATAAGCGTATTAAATCGGTTATTTTTTATGGTTACTTTTATCACGTATCGGAATGGCACCTGTATCATGTATACCATAAAGTGCAATTATATTCGGCAATAGCAAAATCATGTAGGTATCCAAATAACATATTCATGATGAATATGGTAAAGTCTAGCTAGTCACATTAAAGAACGTAATTTAAAAGTAATACGTAGACGTTGCATTTATCTAAAGATAAAACTGAGAACGAATCAGCATGGCAACCAATTTATGAAGTATATATGAAAATTAAATTTTCTGTGGAGATGGAGAAATGTGTGGACACTGTTTTCGGTTAATCTTGATTTGGTAAAACAACCGAGTTGGTCAAAAACCGTATTGTGTGAACGAGCTGCAAATAAACATTTACATAGCCCAAATATAAGCTACCGGAGCTCAACTCAAATGAATCAGAGCCAAAAATCGTATCCCGAAGAATGGTTTCGAAATTTTTACTTCTAATAAATGAGTAACTATTAAAAACAAATAATTTTCGAGTTAAACTTTTGAGTTCTTTCAAAACTGTTTACCAGTAAAACTAGTACAAGTTATATGTATATGAAATAATCCCTTAATATCGTTTTCGTAAAGCGAAGATGAAACGTATGGGAATTGAAATTTATGTTTTTCTGTAACAATCTTTTTTACCATTAATCTTTCATGATAGATTAACGGTTACTATTGATCACTGCTACGTTTCGGACTCTGTGATCTAATATCAAATGTGAATGACCTAGACTGCAACAATGTACCGTCGATTTTTCTTCACAAGTAGTATGCTGTGCTTTAAACCAAGCACTATGGGGATTTTTTAGAGTGTATGCTTTTATGCAACTTAACAGGTTCGTATCGGTATTCCAAAGAGAGTTTGTTTTCAGCATGGAAAGTTTGTTTAATATGTGTGTGTATAGTTCAATATGTATATATGCATATACTGTACAGTTATTACAATATTTTCTCGCCAAGAACTCGAGCGAACCCGTGGATAAATGCGTAGATTTCAGTCCAATCCCCTATTATGTGCGGGGGGGGGGGGGGGGGCTCCATGTCCGTCGCTATATCAAACGCGAAACATACGCTGTCACAACACCGCAAACAAAAATCATCAGTCCGACCAGTCGTTGTAGGACTAATGCCAGCGTTGCCTTTCTCGTATTCTAGCCTACAGCAGAGGAGGCCGTGAGGACTGCCTCGCTTGGAACCACAATTCGCGATCAGTGAAGCGAGTTCGGCTCGCCTTTGATCAGAGCCGAGCGGTTTAAAACCCCATACAATGTATGAACACGTTAATGTAGACTAAAAAACTTTTTTTATTATTTTTTCCTTAATAAATTTTCTTTCAACATATTCGCCAAACTTTTCTAGTTAAAATGAGACCAAAGACGACATAGTTCGGATTATATTTACCTACGAAAATGTGAAAGTATTGTATTAATACAGGAGTTAAGAGAAGTAGGAAATGGAAGAGAAGTAAATCGCTGGAATAGATGTATTGTATAGAGCAAAAGAAAGCTACAGGAAGTGAAGTGCGTAGTCTATGTATTGCACATATCAGCTGCCTTTAAAAAACTTATAAATTGTATACTTTACGTAAGTATATCATATTCAATGCCATAATGTTATTAAAATATGTATTTTGCTAGAAACAATCCATTTCTGCAATTTGTTAAAAACTATAATACAGCGTACTTATTCCATAAATGTTAAGTAAAAGTGGTACAAATTATATGGTGTTTGGTTTCATTTTAATAAAAAAATTGCATTAATATGATAAATAAATTACTTTAAAGAAAGATAAAAAAATGAAAAACTTTTAAGTTTGCATTGCATTAGCACAGCGGGCATTTAAACTTCTTCGAATGCTCGGCTTCTCATTCTCACTTTGTCTTTCGCTAGTTGTTCTTTCCGACGACAGAAATCAGACGAGGTTTGAGTCTCGTGTCCTTAGCGGACTTAGGCCCAGCTGCAGTCTTGGCGAGATAACATTGTATGAGTATGTATTGGGCACCCATGTCACTCATGGATCATGTATGATCCATACGGTCCGAACCATACATTAAGCAAAACAATATACAATGTACAGTTGTCCCGCCGAATTACGCGGGGGTTCGGAACATTTATGTATCGCGTTAATGAAGGCTCGCGTAATTTTGAGACTTCCCATCTCACTCCTACTACAAATTTATATTACATATGTACATACATAGTTATAAACTGGGTAAAAGTTTAGTTATTTGAACAAAGAGGAGGGGGTGGGGATGATATTAATCGAAAGATATGCGTGAACAATTACAAGGTAATTATTTAGAAAAGCCCCCTTTTCTAAACCGATTTCGATGATTTTCGAGTATGTTATAAAAATCAACATTTTGAGCAACTTTTTCCTATACATATAACCGCCGCTCGGCCTTCGTTTCCGAAATTTGTCTCAAAGGAGATTGGTACTACTACATCAAATTTTGTCTATAAGTACGCGTCCGCGGGAGCGTATGCGTAAGAGTTTGATTGGCAACTGTCTATCGTTTCTATACATAACAGCATAGCGGCCAGCGACGAATATTATACAATGTACAAAATTTTTTCGAAATAATAACTGAAATGTTTACAACTTCGTATAATATCAATAAAGATCATTAAAACAAAAATGAATGTGTGGCCGGCCGCCTCACGGCGGTCAGAATGAATTCTTCGTCCCGAACCTAAACTTCATTAAATTAGTTACTAGATAGCAGAGTTCGATTTGAGTAAGGTTCGGGCTGGATTATTATTCCAGCCGCCGTGAGACGGTCGGCTACCCGAATCGAGGTCGGAAGCACTCCCATTCTACGTGTCCGTTGCGAGCTGCCTCGATGCATTTAAAGAAACAGTGGACAATCACCGACCAAATGTTTACGGATACGCTGCCACGGACGCGTACTTATAGAAAGAATTCAATGCAGTTGTACCGATCATTCTTCGAAAAAAATTTCGGAAACTAAGTCCGAGCGACGGTTATATGTATAGGAAAAAGTTGTTTAAAATGTTGATTTCTACAACATATTAAAAAATCATCGAAATCGGTGAGACCCCTCTTTTCTAAATAAATACCAATTACAATGGTAGTAACAGGGTTGTTGCATAGGTTCCAATATATTAACAAAAACATATTGGTACAACTACATTGCATGCTGTTTCAATATGTATATATATGTATGTATAGGTACACAATGCGTACACAGCCATCCGACGCGTTAGCCGCTTCGCTCGCCGGCGGATTCGGTTTGCTTATTTTTCATCTCGTCGTCAAGCGGCACTCCGTTTCTGGCACAATGCGACTGCATTATTTGTGGTGTTGTCATTGCTATTGTACGTATAGGTAGAATACAATGCAATTGTACTAATATATTTTTGCTAATATTTCTAAACTTCTAAGTTAGAACCACTACTACTTCGTCATACATAAGCTTCCGATTAATAGGATATACCGCCTACCTCACTGTGGAGCCGCATACCGTTGTTTAGAAATCTTAAATATGTGTTGCATTTTATATATTTACTAACATATGTATGTTACGAAAATAATAATGTTATTCAAAAATTCCCAGAACTCGAGGATTTATCCTTTAATGCCGATCATAGGCACAAATCGGGAAAAGTTTCTCAAAATGTTGAAATTTTACGACATATTTCAATTTCATAAAAATCTAATAGGCAATCCTAACATAAATATATACCCAGGTGTAGCCTAAATAGAATTTCCTTCATCTTTTAAATATTATGAAATGTACTGCGCTTTGAATATTTTATATATTTTTGCATGTTACGCGTATTCTTCATTCTTTCAAACATTTAAAGTTCCTATAAATGCATAAAAATTTGTAGTGAATTTATTATATATTCTGTACATATGTTATTCATATTTCACGAAAGTATATTGTAATTTTTGTGGCTCTTCACAGTCGCGGTGACTACAAAGATCACAAAAAACCGCGTTTTTCAAAACTGCGTAAGTACTTCGAGGATTAATTACATTTCTGCTTACTTTTTCCTAGATGTGGAAGAACAAGCCTTGCATTGAAACATAACTTAGATAATATATTCTGGTAGATGAGTCTTAAACAAATTTTCAAGTGATATTTTTATGTTTCTAACACAATGGCCTTACAAGCATAATAAATAAGAGTTATAAGAATTACATTTGAAACTCTTTATATTTTAATTTCTTGGTTTTATATTTTTTATTACAAACTTCTAGAAATTTATCAGAAGTTTGAGCTTTCCTCTGCAATAATGGTTCCGAGCATATAATTATAACATTACAGTAACGTAATTAATTTTGTAAGTTGATAGCTACATTATAAAAATACACTCCAGCCGTGCAAAGAAATTAAAATTAATTAAGTGAGCTCGGATTTTTGCTTATCTTTTACTAGAAAAATTTTATCTATGCATTGATAACATTACCGTGAAGTATTACAAAATGTAAGAAGATAAATGATAGTTATATTTGTTTTATACGCACAGAGTGTGCATATAATCTGCACAATATATTTTTGTTCGCATCTACTTGGAAAAAATCACTGTTATTAAATTGTGTGCTCTTTGAAACTATTCGACATTTGTCTGAAACAGTTTATGGAATTATTCGCGGTTTACAAAGTTTTTAAATAGATTTATTTAAATCGGACGCCGTGTATAGTGGTCAAACAGATTTCTTCGTGACGCGGATAGAGAACGATGTACTTGAGTCTGTTGACTTTATCGTCGTCAGCGATATTTCCACAGGTATTTCTTACACTCACCGCATTAAAACGCAGAGGGAGTATGAAACACTCGAATTTTTTTCGAGGTCGGTATTTCAGAGCTGGTGACACGAAGTCCCATAAGATGATAGGTCTATCCTGTACCTCGTCTGTGTCTGTGGTAAGATTTTTCGAGGTCGGTATTTCAGAACGTGAGACACAAAGTCCCGTAAGATGTAAGTCTATTCTATTGCTCGTCTGTGGTAAAAGCATTCTGCTTACGAGTTTTCTGTGATTTTAGAAAAAAGAAATTGTGTCGCTATTTTTTATTGCTCATCGAACACGTGTTCGTTAGTTGTAAATAACACACGCTTTTTTGTATACAATAATGGGAAGAGGACGGAAAAATAAGCCGAAAAAAAATTTCGCAGAGAAACGCCGTGAAAAACAGAAGGTACGGATTTTATCACTAAAAAAATGGTACCGGCTGCCGCATGCGGTTATGTTTACTATTTCATATTACACGTATTATTGTATATTGTATAGAGTTTATCAATCGCGTATATTTATAAAATAATCGATAATTAATTGCCTGTAAGATTTTTCTTTATGCGAATAGATTATATAGAATTTTTATGAATTATACAGAAAAAGGATGAATGGGACACTACTCCACACCATAACTATGAAGACATTGTCAGAGAAAATCAGGATTTTGAAAATTACTATAAAACACAGAAAATTGTTCCGGAAGAACAATGGGATTCTTTTATCAACACCATGAGAAAGAACCTTCCAGTAGCATTTAGAATTACAGGATCTAAAATAGAAGCTAAAGCATTGATGGAAAAAATAAAAGGAGATTTTTTTAAGGAAATCCTAAATACTCATAGACAGAATGTGTCAAAGGATGCAGAAGATAATGCAAAAGATGCAAAAGGTGACTTAAAAGATACTCAAAATGATTCAAAAGATGTTCAAATGGATTTAAAAGATGTTCAGAAGGATTCAAAAGATGATCAAAAGGACTCAGAAGAAGTCCAAAAGGATTCAAAAGATGGACAAAATGATTCAAAAGATATGGAAGAAGCAAAGGATATATTACACTGCCTGCCATTTTATCCTGATGGTTTAGCTTGGCAATTGCAATTAACCAGGAAAGATATTAGGAGATCTGAAGCATATTTTAGATTACACAATTTTTTGATTGTGGAAACAGAAAGTGGAAATATTAGTAGGCAAGAGGTGGTCAGTATGGTACCACCTTTAGTTTTAAATGTGAAGCCTTCCCATAAGGTATATTGATCTACTCAAGCATATTATGTTGAATACAGAGATGGGCATATTTTATTTGAACATTTCAAATAAATTATTCAAACAACATTTCAAATAAATTATTTGAATCAAATTTTATTTAAACAACATTCCGAATAAATTATTTGAATAAAAGTTTATTCGAACAATATTTGGAATAAATTATTCAAATAAATTATTTGAATAAAAGTTTATTTGAATTAAATTTTATTCAAACAATATTTTGCATAAATTATTGGAATAAAATTTAATTCGATCAACATTTTGAATAAGCTATTCAAATAAAATTTTATTCAAACAACATTTTGAAATTTTAGATTTTTGGGAGAGCTCCAAGAGCTGCTTAAAAAATGAAATTACAATGTTTGCTAGAAGTATGCTGGATCTCGAAAGTTGATCTCGGTGCTAGGAACAAGCTAGGAAAACGTGAATCGGGTCAAGAGGGGATCCTGAAAATATTAGGAGTTCCTGAAAATATTTAGGATACCCGAGAAAGTTCGGGATATCGTTCGGAAATTTTCGATGTTTTGGATGCCATTGCAACACTTGTATCTTGTAGAATATGGTCATAGTTTTAGAGAAAATGTAAAAATACCTATATACAACAAAATAAGTTCCACAACTTGTTTGCAACTTGTCCGCAAGTTCATTTGAAAGGTCGAAATTCCCGGAAGTATTGAGGACCCCGATATTCTCGGGAACCCCGTATAATCTCGAGAATTTCGAAAGTTTTAAGATCCCCTTCCGATCCCAGAAAAAATTCCTGTTTCTAATTCGTCCCAATTCGGTACACCTCTAATACTTACCTTATAGAGACAAGAAGACTTAATTACGTTTTTCGTACTTTTTATTAATTTCTTGCTTCAAGTATGATTCATTGATACTTCCTCCTCGACGATTATTCGAACAAAGTGTTATTTCAAAAATTTATTTAAAGTGTTATTCAAATAAAATTTGATTAGAATAATGCTCAACTTTGGTTAAATATAAAGTATCTCCAATTTTATAAAGAAATTATTTAATGTAGGTTTTAGATATGTGCGCGGCACCAGGGTCCAAGACAGCTCAACTTATTGAAATGATACATTCCGAAGAAGGAAGTGCACTTCCAGGTATCAAAGAAAAATTAAACATGTACAAACAAGTTATGCAAATTTTATTGACATTTATAATTTATTTACAGAGGGTTTTGTAATAGCCAATGATCTTGACAATAATCGTTGTTACATGCTTGTGCATCAAGCAAAGAGATTAAACAGTCCAATTATTTTAATTACAAACCACGATGCCTCAGTATTGCCTAATTTCACCACTACTAAGCCAGATGGTACAAAGGAAGAATTGAAGTCAGTAGAGTACACGAAGACTAAAGTACATCAGTTTATAAGGTTTCTCTAATTTTTATGCTTCGCTATAGATTCGATAGGATACTTGCCGATGTACCTTGTAGCGGTGACGGTACAATGAGAAAAAACCCTGACATTTGGTGTAAATGGAGTCCTGCAAATGGTAACAATCTCCATGGGTAAATATTATTTGTCCTCAAACTGTATAGTTTGTATAATAAAAGTAACTTATGTTTATGAATTTAAAGGGTTCAGTACAGAATAGCAAGAAGAGGCTTAGAGCTTTTAGCAGTTGGAGGAAGAATGGTTTATTCTACTTGCTCGTTAAATCCAATAGAGAATGAAGCTGTACTTCACAGGCTTCTTCTTGAAACTCAAGATTCTGTACAATTAGTCGATTGTAAGGATTTAGTACCCGGTCTGGTGTGCGATCCAGGTATCGTATATTACGGAGATTTTTCAACTTTTTCATTCGCGACCACCTTTTGCTGAACACAATTTTTCACGATATACATACGTAGATTCATAAAATAAATAAACAAATAAAACATCGACTGTCTTAAATCGACATGATTTTCGTAATTATCTTTACTTACTAATATTTGAAGATTTGACAGGTAATTATTAATAAGTAAATTGCAAATTTTTATGCATTTATTGAAAATTTAAAAGTGCCAAGAAATGCAAAATGCACGTAATCTCTAAAACTATACAAGTTTGAGTGAAACAACTCTTAATTTAAGTCTAAAATACGAATTTCCATAAAAATCCGAAATCTGATTGTTAAAGGGACACTTTTTATAAACAATTGACAAAGTCCTCACGATCCGGCTAAGTCTGTTATGCGACCCCCTTCGGGATCGCAACCCACATTTTAAGAAGTTCTGATGTATTACATGTGAGGGTTACCGAACTTATGGTCCGCGGGTTTATGTTGAATGAGTTTCACCACTCTACTTGACTGGTATAGTGTGCAGCAGGGCAGAGCTACTGAAGTAGCTTTCTCTCTTTAGGCCCTCTCTCGGTTTGGCCCGAAACACATGATTAACCCGATCACGATCCGCTGTTGGTTCGGTCAAATATTATTCTATTGTTTTTTTACGGGCATGTTCACTGAACTAAACGATTTTAACACTTTACTTGCCGGAAACCTATTAGTAGTCTTTTTGATGCTAATGCTCATCGGCGGATTTTTCTGTCAACGTTTATTTATTATCTTTTTCTATTTGAAAAAAGCCATTATATTTAATATGTTAAGCAAATATATAAGTTCAGGAATAGTTCTAATATTAAAATTATAAATGATAATAGAACTAAAATGTCATACAGTGAGGGAGATTAGAACAATATGAACTTAGTGTTTCTCAAGAACAAAAGCATACTCTGACGAACGGTATGAGGCTCTTATTACACTACGTGTATACTCCAAATTATATCCAGTTTTATCCTAAAAGCAATTTCCATGCCCATATACTCTCCTTGAAAGAGTCGTAAAACATTGGCGGGAAAAAAGTTCAACAGCCCTGTTATATCCAGTATAGTACTTCATTTGGATATCAGACGTTTAACATGTTTTCCAGGCATATCACACTGGTTACCAGCATCAAAAGATTTACAATATTATAAATCGTGGGAAGATGTACCCGAAAATTGGCAAACACAGGTTCATCCGAAAATGTTCCCTCCGAAGCCGGAGGATGCGGCCAATTTCCATTTTGAACGATGGTAAATGTGAACTCATTTTAATATTAGCTCTTTGCGGTTGTAATAATTTATTAACACTTTTTGTACTCGAGGGACGACCTTCAGTCGCCAAAGTGGACCAGTTGATAATTCTCGAGTGCAGAGGGTTAAAATTATCTTGGGAGAGACTGGGGCTAGAAGTTTCGGGATAAGTTCTTCCAATGGCTAGATTTTTAAAATGCAAAATGATACTGTTGTGTTTTCAATTACTTTCGATTATTATAAAGATATAACTGTGAGAACAAAGTACCTACCAAAACTTTTAGCTCTGATCTCTCTTACATACCGGAAGTTGTGGGTCCAATGAATTGTTACCTTAAAAAAATTTGGGAATTATACTTAAATTTCATTCTACTTACATTTACACAATTTATTCACGTCAGCAGGAAAGCCAATCCCTTTTCCGTGGCGAACTGCATCGCACATTATATGGCCAATTGAATTGCGTGAATAGGATTATAATTAACGTAAATAAATTCTCTAGCTCCCTTGATTCTTTTTTTGTCGTAGTATCTCTTTGCTCTGACGCCCATATGTTTTACTTTGTTTTCTTTTGTCATTGTATCTCTTTTTTATTGTATTTTTCTGGTACTAAAAGAGTTTTCATTCATAAAATAAATAAATAATAATAATACATGGATTATTGTATTCTTATAAACAGCCATATTTTCCCAGCTCACAACAAAGAATGTCAAAATTTCTTTACCGCGAATATTTCGTATTTCGACTACAAAGAGTTAAATTTATAATTGATTTGATTCTATTGATTATACGGTAATTTTTTAATAACGCAGTATGAGAATATTGCCACATCATCAAGACACAGGGGGTTTCTTTGTGGCTATTTTGGAAAAAATAAAAAACCTGCCATGGGAATCCAAAGTAAATGCAAGCAATGAAGTTGCACAAAATTCTAATTCCAAAGATGCAGCTAATGAATTAAGCTTGGAGGAAGAAGCAAAGAAAAAGACTCATGGGAAAAGGTCGTTCGACGAAATGAACAAGCTACGAGAAGCCAGGAGAAAACGTAGAAGAATTGCAGCTGGATATAAGGAAGATCCATTCGTTTTTTTCAAAGACGACAAGGAAGATGCGTGGTTATCTATCAAGTGCGTTGCGCATTTCATAATCTTTGCTCTATTTAATCGATCTTTAATTGAATTTCAAATTTTTCAGAAACTTCTATAACATATCTGACGAATTGGATCCTCGGTGTTTATTAGTACGATGTCTCGGCAGAAAAAAGAAAAACATTTATTACACGTCACCTGAGATTCGCAACGTTGTACTGTCTAACGAAGATCAAATAAAGTTAATAAATACCGGGGTAAAATCGTTCGTACGCTGTGACAATAAAAATATGGATTGTGCGTTTAGACTCGCGCAGGAAGGGATACAAAGTATTATCAAGTATATCGGTGATGGTAGAAAAATCAAAGTAACTAAAGATGATCTGATAATGCTATTGCAAAATTTTAATCCACATACACCACCTGAAATCGTGAAACTTAATACAGAAACTCAAGAACGCTTACAAAATTTTGGTAACACATATTTTGTGCTGTTAAAGCCAACGTTAGTTACAAATTTTATTATACAAAATTTAATTCATATGACGTTTTAGCAACTGGAAGTTGCATACTTGTATACGAAGAAGAAAAGACTGAAAACCCGTTGAAGTTGCAAATGGTAGGTTGGCGAGGTACAATGTCCCTGAGAGCATATGTTCCTGTACACGATGCGATTCATTATCTACGTTTGCTAGGAGCTGATTGTTCGAAATTTGGTATGTATTAAATTACTACATAAATTCTGTCCTTTCAGCTTTCAGTATAATAAACGCAACAATTACATAATTTCTTAACAATTAGTTATACAGAATCAGTAACACAATTTTGATAAATTTTACGTATGCTCAAAAAAATGTACTATCATATATAAATACACTCGTAAACGAAATTAAAGGATAAAAAAATTCTAATGAAAAAATTGTCTAACTTCATAAAGAAGCATCGTATGGCGATCAAAGTTGAATAATGGAACTAAAATCAGAAATTCAAAAAAAAAGTAAAGAATTCGGCTTTTAATAGAAATCTGTTTCACCCCTTAGGGGTTATAACGTGTACTTTACTTCAGATGTTTTGCATATTTTTGCACATTCTTTGCAGACTATACTTTTTCGAAAAATGAAATGTCCCATATATACATAAAAATCCGCAGTCTAATTATTATCTAAATTTTACATATATTTAAACAAGGTTTTGATCATTGCAAGCATGCTAATTTATTTGTTAAATGAAATTAGACAGAGGACAGAATTTTTGCAGCAACCAAATCTTTACGAAATATATTGTACTACGCTCGGATTGTTACTCAAAAATATTGTTACAGAGAAGAATAAATTCAAGGAAAATCGTGACGCGGTCGCTTCCGAAGAGTCGAAGAACGATACAAAAACTGAAGTCTCTAACGATAGTATAAAAGAGGATGATACAAAACTCGAAGATACTAACGATAGTAAAAAGGTCGATGATATAAAACCGGAAGTTACTAATGATAGTAAAGAAGACAGTGATATAAAGACGGAAGTTACTAACGATAGTGAAAAGAACGTTAGCATAAAAACTGAAGATACTAACAACGTTACCGAAAAAGTTGCAAATATAAAAACTGAAGTTACTAATGACGTTATCGAAAATGTCGCCAATATAAAAAAGGAAGATACTAACGACGTTACTGAAAAAGTCGCAGATATAAAGAAGGAAATTACTAAAGATGTTAGCGATAAGGATGATAATTCTAAAGAAGACGACAAATCGCAAATTTCGAGCGAATTAAAAATGGAAGTCGAACCAATTTAATTCCTTTCGAAAATATCAGTTCCATTTTCTTTTTTTTTTACGTTGTAGGACTAAGTAAAAAATTTTTATTCTATACTTGAAGTTTAATAAAGGTGCTTCACTTGTGGAAACCCCAAGAAGCTATAAGTCAGCTATGATTTAATGCACCATGCTAAAATGTACCATGTATAAACGAACAGAATAAAACGTTTTACAGGACAAAAAAGTGGTTGTTGTTGTATTTAATGGGAAACGTTTTTTTGTTTTTACTAATCGTTTTCTATGAAATAATTTATGAAATTACATGTAATTTTTATGTACAGTACCGCTCATAATTATACGAATGACTAAGAGATTTTATTATAAAAGATGAGTAAATTCTCTGTGTTAATTTTAGCATAGATTATACTTCATTGGAATAGTTAATGTTGCTTCTTTTGTCGTTACCTTTGTGTAGCTTAAGTTTAAATTATTAGGGATTTCTAAGCCTTTGAATTTTCAAGCCTTTGGATTTCTAAGCGTTCGAATTTTCAAGCCGCTGGATTTCCAGCACTTGAATTTTCAAGCGTTTGAATTTCCAAATGTTTCAATTTTCAAGCCTTTGAATTAGTAGGAGTGTCCGTCGATTTTTGATATCGTTTGAATAATGATGAGCGGTACTGCAATTTGAGCTTGAAATACCCTTTCCCTTTTTATTATTTTCGGCCACTAAATTCAAGATACTTTGCTGACTATAGTACAAACATTGTTATAAATATGGCCGGATGCAGAGGAATCATTAATTGTGAAATGGCCACCGCCATAATGTTCAATAATATGTTATTAAATCGTATTGAACTTCTTGCTTGCTTCTACCATATGTTAAAGTTGGAAAAGATGAATATCTACCATACATCTCGTTGATATTCGCTTTAAATTACATTGCTCGTTTAAGTTTTCTTCTCCCCCCTTCACAAATTTAGTTCAATAACAAGGTTTCTAGATGCTAGAGATTAAAGGATTTCAACTTACGATTAAAACTTTTTTTAACATAGAGATTTCTACTAATAAAGGACGGGTTTTCCTATAAAACACATTTAAATACAAGTATAAATATGAAAAATGCTGAGTAGCTCGTAACATACAGATAAACTATAAAAGGAAACAAAAGAAAAACCTTCTCTAAAACTGTTTACACTCCGAAATACTCGAAGTCGATGGTTGACGCTAGTAATCCCTATTAGTCGATGTGGTCATTTTCCCGCCGAGATTCTGAGAATTGGATGGAGACTTTGAACCTATAAGCAAAATTAATTTCACATTTACCGACACATCGTATAAGAAATCCATCAATTTAACAGATTTCAGATTTTATGTTTAAAGTTACAAATATCATAAATATTATTGTTAAACAATTTATGTTTACTTGAAGTGTTATTATTAGACTGCGGATCTTTATGCAAATTCATATTTTTATAAATAAAACTAAAGCAACGGAACTTAAATAAGGAATTGTTTCACCCTTTAAACATTACAACGTGTATTTTACTTTTGGTATTTTCTGTGTTATATACACTCTATATTTTTTAATGCATCCAAATTTCGCGTTAATGCATCAATATTCGTAGTCTAGTTATCACAATTTAACATCCCCTATTCCCCAACCCAGCAATACCTATTTTTTGGGAAACATGTCAAATTATATTAGGTGTATTAATGTGTAATCCACTATTTTTAAACGGGTTGATGAATTTTTTTCATCAAAACAATAAGTTTCTTTTCGAAAAGGAATGTATATTTTGCTGGAAAAATGTAGTAATTAATAGTAATTATATTTAAGCTCCAACGAGTATGAAATTTTGATAAAAATAAATGTTGAATTAAACGAAAGAAGTGAATTATTCCATTGCTACACCTCATACAATCAATATCCGTAAATCTAGGGTTAAACTTACAGCTTTTTCCTAATTTCTTCCGAGGGTTATTCGTACAAGGATGATCTCCCATCAGGTGCTCCCTCCACTTATTTTGATTTACAAGAGTGGAGCACAATGGACAACGTTCGTAGCCTTCGATGGGTTCTGTAATATAAATAATATTAAATTTTTATTAAATGTTCATTTTTTCTATCATTTTCGTAATACGCCAAATTTTGCTTACTTGTACACTTATTATCTTTTCTGTGTTCCTCGAAGGAATTCTCGTGAATTGCTTGCTTGCATGTGTCACACTTTACGTAATTGCTTCTCATATCACATTCGTCTGAATGGTAAATTAAACATTCATTATGATTAAGTAGAACGTTGATTATCCGAACTAATAGCAAGACAAATCTATTGGGATAAGAAAACTTCTAAATAAGTACTGGAAGAACTAAATTTGCGAGCGTGTTATAAAACGACTGGAAATAAAACAATGTTCAAATAGAGATTTATTTTCAAATGTATTACGCGAAAGAATGCATACGCACCCAATGAAAAATCTTAGGACAATCATTATAACTTCTCCAAATTCGCAAACAATTACATAATAATTGAAAACCATAATATTTTCACTGAAAAGTAAATGTTGTAGTTAAAATATAATTTAATATAAATGTGATAAAACTGAATTTATACCAAGCTGGGTTCTATTAAAAATATTGGCTGACCTAAGACTTTTAAGGGGGAGTGTAGTAAATAAGGGAGATGTATTATAAAAAATAAATTAATCGTTTTCAAATACTGACAAATATGAAATCCTTTTTTAAGAGAGGATACGGGTTCCACAGTGTAACATTTCTATATAGTATAAATACGTGACTGATTCTTCGTTCGGATGATCGACGTTCCACTGTAAATGCGATTCGAAAAGAGTAAATAAGTACTTACTTAACAAATGTAAGTTCAAGTATGAAATTTCCACCACTTGCTTACAGGCTTCGCACTTTGTTAGCATGGGGCAAGTTCTCCAATAATGAATGTTCAATCCCTCTTCGGAATATCCCTGTCCCTTTGAAAGGCAAAATATGCACATCCTGTAAAAAGAGAAAGTGCATTCATAAGAAAAATTAAGCAGATGATTTTCTACGGTCATGGGTCACTCACTTGTCACCCTTATGTTCTGTACTATTCTCGGACGGAGATGTTATACTTGTTGAGCTTCCGGTACTAACTACGGGACTCGTTCTCGAAGGAGATTTTGTTAAATTCACTACGTTATTTTCCGTCGACTTCGTCCGTGTGGGAGTCGTCGTTTTGTGACTCGCTTCCGCTTCTTTTTTTCTCTACAATCCATACATAAGTAGTGTAAACATAATAATTACGCGTATAATAACGGTCACAATTAAATTGGTGATCTTTATGCAACGTTACATTTATATTAACAAAGCTAAAAATACAATAATTTGTATTTTAAAAATAAATGTTTAATATATTATTGTATATTACGTGCATTGTGTTCTGTTTTACACATTTCAATTTCCCATAAATGCATAAAAATTCACCGTCTAATTATTAGCATAGAATATTTTCTATCATATTAATTAACTTTAATTGATTTTATTAATCAATTAACTGCAATCGTACGTATCTTATATCTAAATTGTAGAAGTAGCTACTAATTGTTTTTTAAAGACTTCCGAATAATTATAAGCGATAGCTTACACCTTTTCTTCTTCTTAAAAATTCTTTACCTGCAGATCAATGAGATCGAATTCGTGAAAAAGTTGTCGATACAACAAGTTCCTCCTCGTAATATCATCGTCCGGAGGCAACTGCTTTCGGACTAATCTAGGATTCACTTTGTACACCAACACCAGAATCCTTTCCGAAACTTTCCTGACCGCTTCCGCCGGGTGGTGCAACCCCGAAGAACCCAATTCTGACAACGTCCGACAAGTGAGTCCACTACAACAGTTACAATGCCTTATCAGAGTAATTGCGTTTTAACAGACCAGTCTTAAAGTTGCGGGTGGACCTCTGCGAGTGACATCAACAAATGTACCGGTGATTAAAATAGTACAAGTCAAAAACCTAAACAATTTAACTTTCTAACTTATTTTGTGTTACATTGATTTACAGGGGTGCTGGGTTAAATTGAAGTAAATCGTGGATCGATGTTAACATTAACCCTTTAACTGTTTAGTCCGTATGTCGTATGGGTGAAACAAAGTGTGCCTAAAATGTTTGGTCCGTGCGCTATACGGGTTAGTAAAAAAGTAAGAAAATATATAAAATATCCGGGATAAAACATATATTTTCATGTCATTTATGATACAAGCGATTTCCTTCATTAAAGAAATAGATGTCTTTTAAAGCCTTTTTTTGTAATTTTAATAAGCATTTAAAGGGTTAATACAAAGCAGGTAGCTATTTTATTCCACGATTTGTCTTGAATCCAAAACTAGTCTCCCTTGACAAAATAAGCGAGAGCGAGTGAAAAATAAATAGTGTGCTACTCTATACACTATTCCTTTCTCGTTTACTCTCGCTACATATATTTACTGTCCATGTTCATACAGGGTGATTTTCTTGCTAACGGACTCAAAGACTGTACCGCCTAGTAAACAATTAAGACCTATCAATACAGTAGTTGAGGTCTCATTGGGAGTTTCACTTTCTGAGTGAATCACATAGGAAAAATAGGAAAAATAGGAAAAACTAGTATTCTCGCGTAAACGTTTACTTCGTGGCACGGTCTTAGAGTCGATTAGCCAGAAAATCACCCTGTAGGGTCAGATTACGCTCAGCTTGAGAAATCGGGTAGTGTGATGAGTTATTTAAATTTAAACGAGCATTACTGTATACACATTTAATTTCCATTAAAATCTGCACGGTTAATTTTCCACGATTCATCCCTCCAGCCCCTTCCACTCAGCGTCGCGAGCTCAACGAAATCCGACCCAGTAGGAAAGGAAAGATCCACCTCGCTTTTTTCTGTTCTAACCATTTTCTTTCTTTGCCAATGTTCGAGTTTAGTTCTACAAAAAATACGCTATCCTACACGCGACTGAGTCTTAAATTTTATGAAAGTTAACCAAGTACATTGTATCGCGATCACAAAAATATGGAATATTCTCTTCTTTTTTTCCTTTCGACTTACACGCCACGATCTCATAATCACCGGCACAAATAACAAGTGTCGCATCGATTGTCACAGACAGAGGTCTGATTGTCTTCGCAAATTGCTTGTCAATATAACAAGGAAGGATATAATTAAAATTACGTTATTTTGAGTCACCTTTGCTTATCGGTGGATATTCCATGGTTGAGGATCAGCTGCTCTACCATCTCTAATCTACTGAGGGCCAGCCTTTGATGAGTACTACTGCTAACGGGTCTTGTTAAGTGCACTGGTATAATATGCAACTCCCTGACGCATTTGCAATCTGCCATACTGAGTATCGTGTGCACTGCCATGTTATGGATCCTCGGAGTAGTGTCCCCTGACTTTGTCAATAATTCCGGGAGCAGCCTCTCCACGCTTCTTGCGATTTCCGTAGAGGATACCCTAAAGGGAGATGGTAATTCTTGACAATGAACTTGCAAATTTTAGACAAAATCAAAATGATACACCGATTCAATACCTATCCATCGCAAATTCCGCAAAGAAAATCCTTATAAGTTGCGCTGCCAGACTGTACACGCTGAAAACTTTGTCCCTGAGAGCCCTGTGCAATAGCAAAATTGCAGCCCGTGCTGTTTTATTCGCCGAATGTTTCGAAACTTCCGGATCGAAGGTCTTCAGTTCCTCCTTCAATTGCATCAAACCTTCCTCCTTATCCGTGAATTGTTTCGAATAGAATTTTTCTACCTAGACGACGATTTGGATCAATTATCATTATCACGAAATAATTGAAATGATCATTTGAAACTTGCATCACCATTTCCATTCCAAAGACGGCGATTGGTAAGGCAGCTTGCTTCTTCTCTCTGTCATTCAATTTCGATATCACTTTCGTTTCCGTATTATCCATATGGCATTCCCTTGTGAATTCGTTAGTATGCGAGCTGAAATACATTTTAATGCAATTATCTCTTTTTCTCACGGAATACACAAACACTCGCTACGGTTACTTTAACTGCATTAATCGAAGTTGTATTAATGTGAATGGATTTAGTAGCAATGCTAGGTATTATTCAGATAAAATTTTGTTTAAATAAGAATGACAAATAAATAGTTAACTGTTGGTTGATTATTTATTATTCGACTTGGTCGTAATCCCAATTATTCATTATTCGTTTGGAGAATTTTTATTCATTATTTATTATTAATCATTTTTTTATCGTGTTTCTCGTTTATGTTTCTAAATTTTTAGATAAATTCATTAATTATGTTCAGTGTTGGGCAACTTTACACTTCCGGGCAGTACACTTAATAATTAATTTGCAATTGCCCAAAAATTTGTTTTTTTTTTTCTTTCTTTTCTTGTAACACGCTGTATTAACCCGTGGACAACAATACAACATTATTATCGTTACTTTTCGTAATTTCTCTATTAACTTACTGTCTCAAAGCGGGAATCGTGCGTTCCTCGTAAGCTTCGTAGCTCGAACGAAGTGCCGGTCCAGCCGATTTGGTTTTCCTTCTAAGAGATCCCTTGTTGCAATTATTCTGTCTCTCTATGACACCGTTCGTAGGACTATCGGTGACTTCTGTTGAAATGTAAGACGATTAGGTATCACGGTATTATCGGCGTTCGTCTAATTATATGTACATTAATTTACCGGGACTGTTTGGTTTCTGATGCAGAGGCGAAACAGGTGGTTGATGGGCAGGACCAGTCGGCGATATAGCTCCATCGCGATTAGGTGGAATTACTAATCTCGGAGGAGACGTGATATCTTCAGGTGCAGCAGTCGTGTTTGATGTACAGGTATCTATTGATATGGGCTCCTTACCTTCCACCGACGACATGTTATTTTTATCTAGTGGCTGTTTAAATAAGAATGCAATAATCGAACCAAATTTAAGATCGGCGCTGTAAAATTGAAAGATTCGGTGAAAAACCCGGTCAGCACTGCTTTCAGCAAAAAGTAGCTTTTTAAATAAGGGGCTATCTGGAAAATGGTGAAAGGTGATAAGGCAAAATGGTAAATTAAGTAAATTGAATCGAAAGTACACGTCTTCCATGAGTTAACAATAATTTCTGCCCTAAACGTATTTGGTACAATATTGAAACGAAATTTTGTGTGGCATTGATTGTGGGAATATGCGTTGTATTTCGCGTAGTTTAACTCTTTGCATTCGACAGTTATCAAAACCAGTTCATTTTGGCAACTGATAGTCGCCTTTCGAGTGCAAAGAATTACATAAGAAACGAGCAGTTCCAATAATTAAATATGTATATAATGAAACTTATAAGCCAGTTCTGGAGTCATCTTTTCGATACCAGAAAGTTTTAAACATTGGAGCCGATCGATTTTTACACCGAGCTCTTCAATTCTAGAATCACCCTAAAATTATTTACCCCGTTAAGTTCTAGTAAATCTTGCACCTCTAAACTTTGGTAGACTTGCTGTCTGTATTGTTGCGCTTGAGCTTTTTTTGCTTTAGCCTTATCATAATCTTCTAACGCTATTGCATACTTCTTCTCTAACTCGTACTTCCCCAGACGTTCTCCGGCTTTCCTCAAGTTCTCCATTGCGACTTTAAGCTTCGAAGCGTACTCGAATCTTTCCTCTAAAAATATTCCATGAATAGAATTCAAAGAAAAATAGATATTATTTTATTATACACACGCGCACCTTCTACTGCTTGTAATTTTTTTGCTTCCATCTGCCTTATAATCTTTGCTACTTCCCGATCGACGTACATTTCGAAAGCCAAATCATCATACGGAGACGTGTAATGAGGATTGTATGGAGCATCCCCTTGGCCCGTGAGCTCTTGCCCGTACGGTTCACCAAGGATATTGATAGCGATAAGACCGACCTGCAATTGCAAATCCAATTGCAACATCAAAATTATGCTCACATTTAAACAGGGCTTGAAAAGGTTCCGAAAATAATTGTTTCAAGCTGTTGCATAAAGACTCTGTTGGGAAAAGTTATGACGAAATAATTATTACTCTGTAAAACGAAAAGGGCTCGTTAATATATATCTTCTTTTACATCTATTTATTTCAATACTTTGGTAGTAACTAATTATATATATAAATATTTTACCTTTCTTTATAATAATTTCGTAAAACGTATGCATATATACAGTAAATTACAGTTGTGATATTTAGTGATATTAATTACGAAAAGATCAATACATGAGTCGATTCTAGAACCGTGTCAGAACCAATATAGAACCGGAAATATAATACGTATGGAGCCGATATATGTAATATCTATTCTGGCACGTTGGAATAACCGGAAGTGAAACCAATATACTAAGAAATTTCAGATTTTCGTAATAATGGTTAAAAATTAAAGTTCTTCATCATTATTTTAAGTACCGGAATTGATACTAAGAGTAGACCGCGAATTTCAATGCAAATTCCTATTTTTATTAACAAAATTCAAGTAAAGGAATCTAGATAGGGTGTTGTTTTAAAATATAATAATTAAATTGTAAAATTTGCATACATTCATGGGAAATTTAAATGCGCAAAAACGTACAGAACGCAAGTTAGTGAATGAAACTGATCATAAATATAGCTTGAAATACAAATTATTTTATTTCGAGGGTAAAACAGCCTTCCTCCGATTAGATTCCATTTCTTTAATTTTATTACTAAAGATATGAATTTGCATAAGGAACCGCAGTCGAATAATAATATACATTTTACTTTGAATACCTTACATATTCTCACATACCACAGGCGTTCACTTTACGTATTTAACGCATAAAAATCTGCAGTCTAATCACAAGCTTTCAAGCCCTATATCAAAATAATGGTTTTCGCCGTGTGTCATAGATGTTGCATGTACCTGTTGATAAACATTGTGCGCATTACTGTGCGGTTTGTGAAGTCTCAACTTTAGCGAGACTGCCTCTGTTTCCGGAAGGGCGACACTCTTTAGCTCCCTGCTTTTGTACATGGTCGAGGCATTGTCGGACAACGTGATGTAACCCAAATAGCTGAATTCTGTCGTCACAGAGGCATTCTCTTCCCTCGACGTCCAAATCTCCAGTTTTTCAGCTGCAAGAATTCGACCCGTGATTATTAAGATTCCGAGTCTCATTAACCCTTTGTCCCAAGAAGAAAAGAAGAATCCATAAACAATGAAATGTAAAGCGTTGCAACGGCATTCAGCCTTGAGTAGAATAAGAAGAGGGTGAAAAAGCGAGGGGGGCAAAATGACGTAGCCTCGGGAAATCGGGGTTGCTGCGCTAATTCGATTTTCACTCTTACTGAATTGCTCTTTCTGGAGAATATTCACAGTCCCTATTACGTTGCAGCATCATTCAAATTTTAATAAAATTCGCCACGGAAAAAAGGTACGAAGAAGGGATGGGTTTGGGTTCGCTAAAAAGCCTTTTCGTATTTTACAAGCAGAATCATAGGCATTCATAGAATGCATTCATAGAATGCATAATGATAGGCAGGTTGTTCCTTCGCGCGAATTTAATAGAATTTTTCGTTTCGAGGCATTTAAAATTTTGCAAAGCTTTATAGAAAAATACATATATCCCGACGATTTGTGTAATTCTTTATATGAGAACAATTTGCATAATACTTTTCTTTGTGGAAACTTAAAAAATGTAACACTCCCCGCCTAAAAATTAATGTCAATCATTAAAGGAAAATAGGCATTTTATGTCAATTACGATAGATAAATATTAATATTACAGTATCATAGTACAATTAAGATACAATTATAAGAAACTATAATAAAAAAATATAAGTTATAAAATTTGTACTTCTCGTGTTTTCATTGCCACAAAATTCTTAATTAATTCACGTATGTCTACCTTACCCATAATGTCGTTTTCTATAGAAATTATAGATAAATTTGTTAAACGTTCCTGAGACATAGTGGAATGTAAACAATTTTTAATTACTTTTAATTTCGAAAAATTTCTTTCTCCTGAAGCTACCAATATCGGGAGTGTTAAATAATTTGATAATTCTATTCATTTGATTTCTCACTTTTTATTACAAGATGCCGTTACTTTAATAAACCGCCCTTGTGCGATAAACAACCTGCCTACCATTACGCAGCGGTCCTGCGGCTATCATACAATTCAAACGCGCACAATAAAAAAGTCGAACGGACTTTTTGGCCAATCAAATAGTTCGAGGAAAGAGCAAAAGTTGTAACGACGAGAACTTACGAATTAGATATTGATGAGCTAAGACTTGTATTCTCGTAAGCTTCGTCGGGCCATGAAGGCGCAGTATGAGTTCTTGGGGATATGTACATCTTCTTGAACTTTGCCAACCCCTTACCGTCGGCCCGTGAACATTCAGCTCCAACGAAGAATGCCTGTCTTCTTCGCCTGTGTGATTATTTAAAATTGTTTGAAATAGAACAAAGACTAGTTTTAGAAATCATATCGGAATTTTATCGCGGTTGTAAGAAAGGGCAAAGATACTATTCGAGGAATATTCTTTGGATTTTTTTAACCACCCTTATTTCTCTTCGCAATTGTATTGTTGAATGTAAGAAGTTCCTGATAGATGAAATTGAATTTTGAAAAAGGTGTTTCTAAACATTTTGCAGTTAAATATTCGTACTGAAGTTGTATTATAAACTCTCTAAGACAGTTAAAAATTTAATATTTTTTCTATGCATTTGCATTAGTATGGAATATGAATTATGTAATAAGTGAGTTAATAGCTTTAATTTTAATTGTGATCAACTCAAATACTTCTTGCATAAAATACAAAAATATATAAAAGGATGACGTTTATTAACATTTGTTTTATTGTTTACGATATTTATATTAATCCTTCGTTGGATTTTCAATTCTAACACTATAGTTTAAGTTTCATTTGAATTTCATCACTGTGTTAATAAGTGCAAAGTAATTGAAGAGCTCTTTGAAAGAAGGGTCTATATGCCTAAATTGTGTTTCGAGATATTAAAAATTGAAACCTTCTCTTGTTTGTAAAACCGTGATATTGATAGAGCCTATAAAAAAAAAAAAAAAATGATTTTGGAGGCCGTTCTTCGAAATATCGGATTTCCACGTGACACTGCACATTGCAATTAATTGTATACACGTAATATTCTACTAAAACACACATTTATTGCCTACCCTGTATTTTTTTCAACTAAACCAATAAATAAAAAACCATTAGGTTTATAAATTATCATAGCGAACTGTTTTTCTTTTCATTTAACTGTTTTATATTTAAGTGAATTATTGTCATATAACATTGGCAGTTTGGAAACTTATATAATACAAAATGTAGATTATAAAAATGCGATAATCGGAAAAAGAGCCTATCTTGAGAAGGGCCCGTCATCCAAAGAGCTACTTAATTGTTTTGTAGCATTAATAAATTGATGAGACGATACCCGATTAAGTAAATTTTCACATAATCGTATATCGATACCAATTAAAGCATGCTAAGTTTCAATTTATGTAGGGCCTTTGCGGCCTCCGTAATCCGAAGAAGAGTTAAAAAAACTGCGGGGAATTTATACATTTTACGCAAAAAGAAATCGTCCTTGCATCCAACAGTACAATTTTTCCACGTATTTATTACACGGATTTTATAGCACGCGACTATACGTTACGTTTTTCTCAATAAAAATGGAGATTCCTGTGTAATCGATACTGTTTTAACTTTGAAATTATACTTCCCACGATGGACCGCTAACACGAGACCCTATCACGCGATACTGCACCTTGGCACACGTTTCGCAATCACAACAAATGAAGAAACTCGTTACCGTCACACTTTACAACGTTCGTTAATCGAGAATACTGGCTTTAATATTTAATCGTCCCGAAGAGAGCAAAGCGACCGCTGATTACGGCTTCGTTAAGCGCGCTCGAGAGCAATATGCAATCTATAACGAAACGCGGTGAAGCACGTGTCGGGTCGTTGTTGCTAACTTTTGTTTCCTCGCAAAGCAGCAACTTCTGAAAAACGAAATCTTTCTCTTGTAGACGGAGAAAATCGATGTTCGCGCATGCAAACGATTCCGCCGCGATTTTATTACATATACCCTCCAAAGAATATCCCTCTTCTATAAAAGTAGATACGTGTGAACATCGTCGGCCCTTGCAACCGCAAAAATTAACACATTGCTCGAGGTTATCAAGGCTATTCGATAGATTTCACAATCACGATCCTATATTCTCTTACTGGTTGCGTACACGACGTTGAATCCGATTTTTCGTGGCATGTCGGGGGTGGTTTTTCTAGCGGCGGAAACGGCGCACCGGAACCGTGTCTATTTGAACGAAGACAATAAAGAAGAAAAAAGTGTGTACGATAGGAGAAGGGGAAATGAAGAAAAATGTCAAAATCTAAAAGGCACAGCCATCTGAAAGCTCGATAAAGGGAGCTTGCAAGTTTCACCCCGGCGCGTAGGCAACGCCACTTGCACGTCTGGCCGCGGCGAAGCTTGCGACAGAACTGACTAACTGCACCCGTTCCGCAAACGGAAACTCTGATCTCCAGACCGTGAGCATTTTCGTCAGAAGAGCCGCCTTTATTTTCAAGCTCTTTTATCGTGAAACAAAAAAACCGATGATCGATCGAAAAGGCGCAACGATTCCAGAGCACGTTGACGATTTGCCGAGGGGTGGTAAAATAGCGTAAAATGGATTGCAATGATTTTTCCCATTTATACCATGCGATAAAAATCGCTCTATAAATAGATACAATTGTAGAAGGATTAATATTAATAATTCATTTATCGCTCAAGGGATTGTGCAAGTATATTTTACGGGCGGAGAAGTAATTTTTTCAGATCTATTATTGCTGTACGTGGCACATTGTGGCACCGTCTTGCATTCTGTTCAAGTTGAAGTATAGACTGTAATTTCGTAATGGATCAATAAACGGAGGCTGCGTGACGTCAGAGGGTGCGGCGAGGGTGGAATCGCTCGCTCGAATCGTTATATTTGCTTCGTGTCTCTCATTCACGACCACGTGTGGGTGCACGTGCTCCTTCATCATTAAAGCAAGCATTAACATCTTATTAGATCGACTATACTCAACTAAAACACGCGTCCGCTGAAGCATGTAAATTAACTATTTATTTAAAAAACGTACATAGTAATATACAATTTCTTATTTATACATATTGTTTAATTTGTATGGTATTTTCTTATAATACAGGGAATGATATTTCTTTTTTTATTGTACATTAAATTATGTGGTTGCGAATAGGTATAGAAGTCCTTTGGCGAATTGGAAAATTTCCGATCCTCCGAGTTTCGATTCTCCGTAAAGGCGATCGACGAACGTTATGGGGACTTCTCCTATGGTGTATTTGAATTGTCTGGCCCTAACGATCATCTCCATCTGGAATACGTATCCTTTTGATACGCAGGACTGAATGAGCTTCTCCAGTACATCCTTTTTGTATAGCCTGCAACAAAACATGTGTAAGGTCTATTTAGGGTCCCTTTGACTAACGCGAAATATTCACAGCGACAGCAAATTACGAAAACAGATCTTCAAATTAAAATTGTTGCTAAAAGCATCCCACGAAAAATTCGTTTGTCGCTACGAATGTTTCGCGTCAATCTCCGGAAGCCTTTATATTATATGTACAACTTTATTATAAATAGACTGCGGATTTTTAATGCAAATTCATATATTTACAAGCAAAATTAAAGAAACGAGGCTTTATCAGATATTTGTTTCACCCTCCAAGTATAACAATATTAGTGCTGGGACTATCCGGATAATGACGCCATAGATTATTCGTAATCCGGATTTCGAATATCCGAAATGTTTCTCAAAAAATACAGATATCAGAATATCGATTGGACTTACATAATTACGTCTTTATGCAAAAATATAACTGTAAATTCTATCCAACAGTAATATATTAGTCTCTCTATATCAGTAATTTTATGTATATTAATTATACAATTAATCTGGTGCTATTTATGTTATATTATAATAACCATAGGCCTATCATTTTATATTATTCTTTAAAGCATAATAATGCTCTAGATTTAAACGAAAGCCATAGTTCTACATATTTTGTTTCTTTTTTTATTATTGTCTGAACTATCTGAATATCTCTATCTTACTATCCGAATTATCCGCATATTTTTAACTATCCGGATTATTTTATTACTACTCTGAATATTCGAATTATCGGAATAATCAAAAAATCCGGACCATATCTTAAGCAATATGTGGTTTACTTTAAATATTTTATGTTTTTCCATAATACTTGCGATGTATAATTTTTAGTAAACTTAAACTTCCCCATAAATGCATAAAAATTATACAAAGTAACTCGCGAGCAGTTTACCTAAAGCTTCCTGTGAGATCACTGGCCCCTGGCCTTAGCAAAAGTTGAGTCAAAAAATTGGCCCCCCTGCTTATTAGTTTTCTTTTAAAATCCCAACCATAAACTCCTCCACCCTGAGCATATCTGGTACCACTAACAATATCCAAATCAAGGTACCTCTGTTGCTCTATCATTTTGGGTATAAATTTAGGCTGTGAAAATTAGGCAATATGTTAAAATTCAATTGTATCATAGCCCTCTCAAGTACGGGCTGGAACAGGCAATGCTGCAAACATAAAAATTACCAGTCCAACTAAAATATAGTGGTTAATGGAAATGGCAAACGTGATGAAAGTAGTTATAGGACTAAGCATTGCTAAACTTTTCATATTCCAGCCTGTACTAGAGAAGACTGCGATTGTATTCTCAAAGCATCTGTTCCAATTTATCAGAAGATAAATACATGATGAGACAAATCTGCATCCATAATGACAATAAAGTTTCCTGTAGCATGTTTAATCCCGTGCATGTAAGCCGTTCCTAGTCCAAGTTTCTTTTCCCTTGGCCTCAAGACTATTCGGTTCTCCCCATAAACATTCTGCAGTTGTTTAGCCATGTCCAGGGTCCCATCTGGAGAACCATCGTCTATCACGATTATCTCATAATCAAGTTCGCTAGAATTTTGCATATTTTCGCTAGACTGATCAATCTTTCCGAATCCGTATCTATTACTTTCTACTTTCTAACAAAAGCGATGGCTTGATTCATAGTTGAGGTTATGTTGCCATGGTAATTACCTCTCATCCATATATTTGACGATAAGCCAAATAATTATCGGCAAATTCTCGACTTCGTTGTACGTCGGAAGTAAAATTGAGTATTTGTCATTTTTGGATAACTCCTTTATGTCCTTTTTAGTCTGTTCTCTTTCAACCATATTTGACACCAATTCTTGGTACAGAAACGCGAAGCGGACTCTTCCTTATCAGGCGTCGCACTGACAAAGCGAGCGCAACAATCCATGCGGCTCTGAAAAACTTGTCAATAAAGCAGTCGTCTTTCGATGACGTGTCTCGCCGGCACGGCGCTCCTTTACGTCACCGCGAGCGGTGCTTTTAACTTTCATTCAGCGTGCGCCTAAAACTCTATGAATCATTCTAATATTTCAACATGTCGAGAATAGAACTTGAATGAAACTGTCAAAATTTTCAATTGATTCTAATATAACAATTATTTTGTTTACTTTTAGCATTTCTGTTCTACGAAAACAGTTATGAATCCATTGAAAATTTTATTACACATATTTATGCGTAAATAGAAAACTTCTATTTTTTCTGAAATACGAAAAAGTTCTAGTTGGTCAGTAATAGTTGTTTTGCTTTGATAGTTGTTAGTTATTTAAAGTTGTTTCAAACAACTTTACACATCTATATTTATCCTAATTTCAATTTAAATAATGGAGAAATAGTATAAACTTTTATATTTTACTTGAAAGTATCTGTTAAAAAATAAATGTTCCTTCAGAAGTTTTATTAATCGAATACAAAATAACTATAAAAATTGAACTTTTATAGCAGAGTTAAAGTTTTAATGTAAAAAGATAACTTAAAATAGGAAAGATATAATTTAAAAGTTAAAATTTTACTAAATAACTTATAAGAGATTACAGTTTCATTCAGGTTTTGCTCGAGAAGATGGAATTTCAGGTATCAGCAAAGAATTTTGATCACAGACGAGATCACTTTACGGGACTTGGTGTCACATGTTCTAAAATGCCAAAATCTAAAAAAATTAGATTTTTCGGAAGAGTACCTTCCTTTTTAATACATGAAAGGGAATTTGAACATTTCTGAACTATTTTAACACTAAATTTACGGATCTTGATTGTCATTAGATTAATCAAAGTCAACATAAAGTGCTTAAAAGTATTATTATAGATTTTTCTAACTTTAAACATGAAATCTAAAATCTGCTAAATTGACGGGTTCCGTAAATCTAGTGTTAATATGCAAAATGTAAAAGCAAACAGAAAACCTGTATATTTTACGCAATCGAAAAGATAAAAATGGAAATGGTAATGGGGCTCTAGAGCTCTAGAAATTCGGGCCACAAAAATACATTGCATAATTGATTTACTCTTATACCTAGTCTGTGCTCTGCTAACAGCTTATACAAAATAAAATTAAACGCAAACCAAATTTTCAAAGCTTTCTTTAATCACGATACAATTTTTCAATTCCACTTTTCTCAATTGCGAATTCTCATTTTCAAAAATTTTCAAATTTCTTATCGGTTTGTGTTCATTGCGATAAAACAGGCGCGATTTTCGCTCCGGTTGCGCCAGGGGCGTATTTAATTGAGTGGATGCCCTTGGCGTTAAAATTATTGTACACTTATTATTATACCCTCAGGTTGCAAACAGGGCTACTGTGCATTGGTGAGCAAATTATTCACTGCATAAAGGCGGTTCGTTAAAGGGACGGCATTTTTTAATCAAAACTGCCCTCAAATTAATAAAAAATGTTAAGTAACTATATCGTATATGTATATATATATAATATTTAAAAAGAGAGATTTTCTTAATTGTATTTGAATGTGTAAGCATTGACTTTCATCCTGTGTTAAAGTGAAAAACTTTCATTAACTCTTTTGAGAGGAAGTGGGGGCAGACACTTTAATCCTTTGACTGCGGAAGGCGTATATATACGATCTAAATGTCTAAGAATATTTACGAAAGACGTGTAAATACGTCTAGTAAATATTATATAATGTAGCATACATTAATTTCCTTGTTGCAACACGGGCAAATATAGCTAGACACTTTCCGACTTCGCGTTGCAATTTCCCGCGATAATTTAATATTGCTGGGAAGATTCACTGACAGATACTCGTGTTGTAAAGTCTATTTACAAGTGATGAGTATGTGTTATGTGTACAAGTGTTTTCGGTATTTGGTGGTCTCGCATCGGTGTCTCGATGAGTTCTGATTTCTTGAAGTTTGAGGTTGTATCGTTCAGATTTCTTAGTATAATTTTACATGTTCTGATTGATTAAAATTATTAATAGGGTGGAAGTGTTTTTCATAATATTATTGGTTGGTGAAATCGTGAAGGTGGAAGGATCTTTTATTGCGTTTTTAAGGTTCTGAAAATTTCTTCGCCGACACCCCCCGTTAACGTTGCTAGTTGTGTTTTGATGACTGGCATTCATGCGATGTCTGGCTGTGGATTTCCCGATGTTAGAGGACCACGAACCATTCCATTACAAAGTTGTTTATGGGGGTACGGTAGCAGGGAAGGTACCATAGCGCTTAACATTCCTAATGTACCATTATATAGCAATGTTTGGAAGTTTATTTTAACCCTTTTATAAACTTTGGATGTTTATTTTAACAGTAATATATAGGTTTCATTCAAGCCCTGGTTTCAAACATGGGATCTCTACCAATTTCGAGGCCCCTGACAGTCACCAGGTCCGACATCCGCTTAATCCGCCTCTGGGTTGCGCGATTCAAAATCGACGCGCCAGGAATTTGCCGCAGAGAATCGGCGTAACTTATCAAGCGCAACGATTCGCGGTGTCGAAACGGATTGAAGGAAGTGAAATTCGGTGACGTGGCGGTCATAAATAAAATAAATGATTACAATTAGAGGAGCTGGTGCGAAAGTACGTAGACCATAGCCGCTTTGGTGTGCGACAAAGGTCGACCAACCGATGTCCCCACCACAACGGCGAACCACGGCAACGAACCCCCACCGTCGATCTCGAGATCCCGTGGAGCAGCCGCTGTCCCGAAGCAAATGACGCTCCTCGTCGCACTCTTCGGTCGTCTACGGACCTAGAGTGTTCGTTCTGTTCACCGGACCGGTGTGGTCAGCGTGTATATCTGCGATTTAATCGACGTGTCGTCGGTACGTAGACCGGTGAGATAGCGGTGTGTGTGGCGATCGCACGTGTGAGTCACGCCGAAAAGGTTTCGCCTGCTCGAAATTCGCGCGATTACCACAGAGGCGAATTCAAAAATAAGAATTTCCGGTCCTCTGCGGATTTGCGAAATCACTCGTGGGTGTGTACGTCGTGTGTGTGCATGTGCTCCTGTGAATGTGTGATTTCCGTGGGTGATCGTTCGCGATTGGAAGCTGCGCGTGCTTTATGTAGAGCTCTTGGCTCCGAAAATGCTCCGAATGATCGCAACACAGCTCTCTCGCAGACCCGTGATTTCTCGGGAGAAGTTAGGTCGATGTACTCGGGCATTGTCACCCGAGGGGTCGGTACAAACTGACAAGTCGATTGTTCGATTTCAAATTACAAGGAATCATGAATGCCTGTGAAGAAGACGCACGCGATTCCTCGTCCAGGTGCGCCGCATCGGTTCACGCTCCGAAACGATCCACACAGTCACTGCGGAGGAATCATCGTTCGCAAATGAGCACATGTAGCCATCGAGCAACACCTTATTTGCTCTTGACATGAAAGAAAGCATTATTCTATCACGGAGAGGGATAGTTATCGGACAGAAAATGATGATAAGAATGATCCGCAAGGGTGGTGACCTTCCGAGGAGACATCGGATGTCCCAGATCTATCCGTAGTACTACTGACATTAAGATCAATTAAAATACGAGTCTTCGTCGATTATAACTCGTTCTTAGATTCGCACCTTTGAAGGTTGAGATTCGTGGAAGCGAAGGAGAGTATTATTTTTGGTGCAGGTAGCGGGCCATGCGGTATTTAAAAGGTTTGGGGGCGGGTTTTCCGGATTTAGCAAAGGCCGACGGAGGAGCGGAGAATCGGGCAGGCTGGCAAGCAAGCGGACTGGTTCGGGCAAATACCAGCAAGCATGGCGTACGGCTGCACGAGGGGTAGATTGGTGCGCTCCGCACCCTGCGATCAATAAACCCGACGAGAGGGAGTAGCTCCGTGACGAGCTGCACTACTCCGTGCTTCTATGCTTCTCTCTCTTTCTCCTTCTACCTTCTTCCGTCCCTCTCGTTTCTCCTCTTCCGTCATTCGTCTCTCCCGTTCACACTGTCTTCCTCCTACCTAACCCATGCCATCAACGATTCAGCACGTGCACGGTGTATCGCCGGTGCTTTTGAAAAACTACTGGCAACGTGTTCCAAGGATTATCACGAGCCGACGGATGCTAAAGGCTTCTCGCGCACTTTCGGTTTTTATGCATTGATTTCCCTTCCTTCGTTTTTTTTGCATTCAACGTTTTCGTATGCTTCGCTTTCTAGCCCGCTTAACCCTTTCGCATGTTAGCACGAGAGAGACTACGGGCGAGTTGCTGAATACGGCACTATAAATTTCAACTCTTCGTTATCATTATGGGGTCTGTGAGACCACACATTCGATTTCTCCGGAACGAAGGGACTGAACAGTCTAGGTCCTGTACCTAAAGAAAAGTTTTAATGAGAAGAAAATTAAATATATCCCTTCAATAATGATTGTACGTTAAATTAGAGACTATAATAAGTATCTCTGAATTTTCTCCGATTTCTTTTAACAGTTCAATAGTAAAAAAATAGGCTGGGATTTATAAGACCCTGTTGTGTGGATGTAAGTGAAAACACGCTGTGCATACGAAGGGATAAGCTTTATTATGCATAACATAATTATTAAGCTGTATCACGTATGAATAGGTGAAGTTAAGTATTAGGGTGTTCGGACAGTTCGTAGCATTTCTAAGATTCTGCTGTATAATTGGTGATATTCGAAGGAGATTATGTTTTACGAATTTTTGTTAAATAATACCATTTTTAATATGAACATATGCTGTTCACGATTAGGCCACTTAAACGTAATAATTGAAGAACCGCGGCTAGAGTTGATTAAAAGAAAGTGCAATTTTTTTATTAGCAGACAATGCTAGACCTCATATTTCGATAAAGAGCAATAAAAAATTGTTGCACACTGCCTAAGATTTCATTCCATTATTTTCATTCATTGTAATGTTTATAAATGACAAAACTTACTTATCGAAAAATTACTTCTTGAAAAAAGGGATGAGAAAACTTCCTAGTAGGATAATATAAATGTTGCAATATAAAAAATAAACATTCTTTGTACCGCCTTTATCCTATTCTTCGTCATATTACTGCATTGTGAAAGGGTTGAAACTTTAATGCGTGTGAGTCTCGCGTATCGCTACAGTTTCGCTCCGAAGTTTTAATCAAAAGTAGCAGCAATAAGTTTTTGCTTGAGGCTCCCACTTATTCAAAATGTAAATGTGTTTATTTCTGCCTGCTAGAGAAAAAGTACTGCCTCGATGTGCACTGTAATAAGATAGATCGGTCGTATGAGAATGTAGAGACAGTGGGAACTATCAAGTACGACCGATGACGTGTTCCGCTTCCGCTTTAATAGCTTGCATTGGTCGCGGTCATGCATGCCGATATTCATGCTCCGAAATACATATGCCCGATCCAAAATACTCGCCGCATCAACCGTGTCATAGTCAACAAACAGAGATCCAGAATGAATCAACCGGTTGGCCTTGAACGGTGCAAAGGTCACACGAATCAAATTCATCGGAGACCTGCGTAGGAGGGACTCGCGTGCTTCTTTCAAACGGGAAGCGATTCAGGAAATCGTTTCAACTTTAAGCGTTCCTTTCCTCTGTCACGAGTCAGCGTATGCGGATGTTGCGATCATCCACGTGTTCTTTCGTCTCTTCTGTGAATCGGTTATCAAGTTCTGGTGTTTTTCTGTGAAATCAGGTGAGAATCAGTGCGATCAAGGAAGACAGGATCAATATGTGGCGCGATCCTCCAGGAGGGGGGTGTAATATACACACCTATCTCACTACGATGCTTCTGTTGGCTCTTCTGGCATTGACGAACGGTGAGTCAATCAGCTATAAAAAATGTATTAGCAATGACTAAGTCGAGGATAGACCACTCATTTATAAAAAACATCGTAAATTCCAAACTGAAATAACGATTGTGTAAAAAAGAAGAGATTTTTTTATAGACACCAGTCATTTATACAGTAATTATTAATTGCTGATTTCGAGGTTGAAATGAAAATGAACATACAAATGCCAGCTGAAATAACTCCGTATTTATCGTTTTAATGAGTAGTAATGTTTTATACGAGCTGCATTATACTTGATAAGGTTCGTTGAATGAATACATTTTAAATTTGTTATGTATTTAATTGTTTAAAATATCAAGGTGCTCCTTTTTACCAAGACGAGTTATTTCAGCTAGCAGTTTTTATTGACTCATCCTGTACACGCATTATTGTAGATCTGGATTTTAGAGATCAGTAATGTTAAAAACAATTAATTAACGCGATATTTAATTATAATTCCCATTATTTTTTAATTGCCGTTATCTTATTTTACGCTAAACTAAAAATATTGCATGTGGCACTAAAACGATAAGGGGGCCAGGTAGCCGCCGAATGATTTTATACAAGAATAAATAGTCTATCCTATGTTTCCTCAGTCGTGCTACTAGTTTACTCGTAATGGTGAACGTAGTGGCCGTGAATCGAGATCCGACTCATAAAAATGGATCTCGTTTTCCTCTCATAATGATATCTCGATGTAGAAGGAAGTACAGTTGCATTGCTAAGGACACGACGATGTTTTGAAAGTGTGTGCGTTACTGCGTTGTATCTTGGCCATCTAATCGTTTATGCACGGGGCACATATGACACGCTGCAAGCTGTGAGGTCAGCAGCTGACGCAGTAACTCATCTTTCCTTTAACAATCTTCCGGATAACACGTTCCTTGGACGTGCTCGATCAATAGACGGTTTAACGACGGGCTAATCCGGCAAATTTTGCAGTTGCTATCAACGTTACGCGTCTGCTAGATAACGGAGATAATACCGGTTTGCTGCTTTTGCTTTTAATGCAAGGCGACAGAAAATGCTGAGGGTTTTTTTGTTTTAAAGAGGTTGCAGTGACTGGAAAAAGTATTCATGCATTACAAATCTTGTTTAGAGCAACGTCTAATCAATGCTATAAATATGTGCTATAATTGATCTAAATATTAAAATATCTAAAAGATAAAAATTATACATTTCTGTGATAATAAAATTCAATGTACAGCCAATCACGAAAGTCTACTTGCACATTTTAAATTTTAAATAAGTATTGTACATATTTTAGGACATATTTCGGAATAATACAAATGGCGTGAAAATTCATAAAATAGAAAATTACGATAGAGGAAGATTCCTAAAAGACATTTCATAAAGGGAGCATCATTGATTACACAAACAAAATTGCTCCTAAAAGTATTTACATAAGATGTAATTTTATTTATGCTAAACACGCTATAGAATGTAAGAGATGCATTACATGATCTAACAAACTATAAGTACAGTTATTACAATAAGTTCTGTATACTCTAATACACGTGGTTTACGTATATTCTGTTGTAAAAACATCGCTATTCTTTGACAACCTGTCTAATTTTAATGTATTTCTTTAAATATTTGAAATTTGGAGATGCATGTAGACATTTCTGGCTGACTGTATTCATAATCTAGTTTTTAATGGAAATATGTACAGAATGGACCACTTAATGTGGCAACATGAATTAATTTCGTTATAATGGGACGCATTAAAGTTTGTATGTCAGAGGTGATATGATTTTGGAGAACTTCAAAAGTGATGATATATAATTTCTTCTATATCTTCTTTTCTGGCAAATATAACGTTACAGAGATATCGCATGTTATCCAGTTTGCACAAAATTGCTGTTCGCTTGAAAGGTTTTATCGTCATAGCTTTTCATTGGACAACAAAAACGATTGTCTTTGAGTGCATCGAATTTGTCTTAATGATGGATAAAAGTGATTATAGGATTATACTTAAAAAAATTGAAAGTGACTTTGAAGATTTACTTAAAAAATGAAGAAATTAAATGTTATTACCCTGAAGGTGTTTGGAAAGCGTGTCGTTTGTAATAGAAACATTTTTAATCAATCAACTAATGACAAAAATTAGGTGACCTATCCTGTCCATTCTATTAGGCGTATAAATTAATTCGGTTCCTTTATGTTTAACGTCTTGAAGATTTTCTTGACTTAAAACCGTCATCGTTTTTGTTAATATAGAATTTATAAGTCACTTACCATGGAGATTGAATGATGGAAATTATTTTGACCATCAAAATTGTATTCGAGTTTCCACAAATATACATTGAATTTTGTAAAAAGGCACCAAATTAATTTGTACACCTAGTATTTGCGTCACGATTTTAATTTACCATTGCACAGAAAACGATATCGTCAATAAAAATCAAAGCTCTGCGGGATACGAGAATACTTATTTCTGTCACTGTACCACATATGCGTCGCAGATTTCATTTCTGTTACAAGTTGAAATAATCTCCGTGGTTCGTTTTATCCGAAAAGATACATCCGGTGCATTCATGGAATGGCAAATCCTGCCATATCTCGCGCAACTTTCACGTTTTGCTCGGTTTGGGGAACAATTTCGCCCCCGGGGAGAGAGGCAGCCGGGAAATCAGCCTGTTGTCGATGCAATCTCGCGTTGCTTCATTTCGAATCCGTCAGCTCGTGAAAGGTCCACGAGAGGCGTAGGTAGGTAGAAACGGAGCACGGACTGCAGCTGCCGAAGAAAAGACCAAGAAAGAGAGGAGAAGAAGGAAACCAAGGGAAAGGAACAGCTGCTGTTCTTTGAACGAACGCCCCGTGCCTGAAAGAGAATCGTATTTTGTCGGAACACCGTCCTCGCCAGGTGAATCCTTTGATTTCGCGTGCGTCATGCTTTTGGCACGAGGTTCGTGATTCAGCAGGCCGTAGAAGATACTTTCTAGTGAAATACAAAAAGAGCAGATGCGATGGAAAAAAATCCAAGGGATACGTTGCCCAGCGGAAGAAGAAGCGTTCGCTATTATCGTTTCGAGGCCGTCAGGTTCAAACCATTCGGTTCGTTTAAAAATATTAGGTTCTGGATCACTACTTCTCGAATATTGAACATTTTGTTTCTTCAAAAAACAATTGTAAATACTTATATGAATAGATGATAATCTGCTAGAGAAAGGTCTGGACATTATGGTGGATATGGTAGGATTTTATAGTCTAATTCATAATTTAACCTGT
Organism: Eucera pruinosa; assembly: GCA_028830335.1. Lineage (NCBI taxonomy): Eukaryota > Metazoa > Arthropoda > Insecta > Hymenoptera > Apidae > Eucera > Eucera pruinosa. The sequence goes on from JAMYCR010000005.1 coordinate 7,192,376, forward strand.
TAATTAGGATAAATAAATAAGAGTCAATCTAACAATAAGTAAAATTCATTTATTTTTATTAAATATTCGATCTGTAGATTAAGGAGTTTCAGATAATCGGGTGACTCAGTTAACAGGTTAATTAAATAATCGTGATGTGCATTCTATTATAAAAGCATGAGTCAATGATGGTTGTTTTCGAATCAGTTTTTGGAGCATAACTTCAATTTCTCGATAAAATAATGCTGCTACTATTTCGTTAGGATTTAAAAAGGTAGATAAATTATGCGTTTTGAAATCACTAAATAGCTATCGGCAATTTCATGTGGTCATAGACGAGATTAGAAGAATAGACAAATCACCTTGTGGGACTTTGTGTAACATGACTTGAAATACCGACGTCTAAGAAAATCAGAATTTTCGTAAGAATATCTTCTTTTTTACAACCTAGAAGAGAATTTAAACATTTCTTAAGTATTTTAATATTTGCAAAATGTGAAAGCGTACACAAAAACTACAGATTTTATGCAATCCAGAAGCTAAAAATGAAAATGGTAATAGAATTCTAGAGCTCCAGGAATTCGGGCCACAAAAATACATTGCACGATTGGTCTACTTTTGCCCTTAGTTTGTGATGTGATACAACCTAAACTTGGAGTCACATGAACATCTGTTTGACGGATAATTCATATGTCTTTCCTTTCCCTTTCAGTCTAATAAAAAAAAAAGGAAAGGAAAAAAACATACAAACGCTCGTGTGGCTCCAGATTTTGGCTTAACGTAGACGAGCGACCTTTTGATGCACACGCATATGTTTTTACTCATTTTGCCAATTAAAGGCAACGAAGACAGACATACATATGATTGTGCGGTGAAAAGTTGCTCGTCTACATTGAGCCTTACAGGCTGTTCATATTACCCGAATTTCACCGTCCGATTTTCGGCATCCGGTTGATAATAAGTATTGCGATCTTTTAGTTAAAAAAGAAAATGAAAGCAGCGATATGACATTTCATTTACTTTCGAAAATCGGACGGTGAAATCCGGATAATGTGAAAAGGCTCAGTCTCTGAAAACCGAAGGACGGAAGGAAGGCTGTTCTTGACCTAAAAGAACGGACCCATTTCAAAGCGAGGGAATATTTTTGTCGACGTTGGTCCTTTCTGCTTTAAACGACCCGCTAATCGTTCGCCGGCGACACACTTGTCACCCCTCGACTTCGCGTTACGTCGCGATGAGTCGTGAAACGGAGCTCCGAAAAAAAATGACAGACCCGAGACGCAAACCGTTTCTGTCTCTTCTCCGTAGCTTTTCAAAAGTCCTCCCCCGATTATCATTATGGTCGTCACGATCTTCCGAGTCGCAACGCACACGCGTGAAGCGTAGGCGCGTGAGTCACACGCGTAACATTTTCATCGTGTGAACGCGCAGCAAACAGCCACGTTATAGTCGCGTACGCGTTCTTTGCTGGAAATATATTCGATGCAGCATGTCCGGATGTTTCAAAGCTTGCCTATATATAGATTACAGAGCGGTTATCGACCGGCAAGAATCCCGTCTTTGATCGTGAGCGCGTAATGCTGCAACTTTACGAAAAACGCTTTCACACCGGACTTATCGGGTCACTGGGCAATCTTCCTCTCGCCCGCTCTTCCCGCGATCGTTTGCTCGCGATCAAACCTTGTCAGAAGCTTGTTAATGAATAGGCTGTTCATTCAATGACCGATTTCAACAGAGGCGTTTGAAATCGTGCCTCTTCCGCGTCCAACTCCATTCTACGCAACGAGATTGGCGCCATGCAAAGTGCAATTAGATTGACAGAAGCGAGAAGCAAGGATAGTTACGCTTGGAAAGGCGGAGAGAAACAGAGAGGGGCAGGTTTGCTGAGTTGCGATACGACAAAACTTTGGAACACCTGTTCCTCGTACCTGTACACCTCCTGTCGTGGCCGTACGCTTCACTAACCGGTTCTTCGTGACTTGGATTTTACAGCGCGCTGCGTTTATCCGTTCTCGGCGCGTCGTAACCGTGGCTATAAGTCGGTAGGTGGTTACGCTCCACGAAAGTGGCACAGAGTGCTCTTGTATAATCGTAAACACGCGCGAACTCGCGGATCGAGATTTAAAATCTAATACAAATTTGCATTGAATTCCGATAAAACTCGACTCGCAATTTTTTTACGAGTTTGAGTGGAACTTTAAGCGTTTAAATAGGACAGGAATTATTGCTCACGATGTCGTATTGATTAAATTGATATTTAACTATCGAAGTATGTTACATAGGTGATAATGGAGTTCGATATGCAAGGATTTCAATTATTTTACATACAATAAATGAATTCCTATAATTTAAGCCACTATAAATAAGGGGTAGCTTTGGGTTAGGTTTCATTATCCCTTTTGCTGCGAAAGGCGTACATATACGCACTTAAAAATTGGACAACCATTTGTTAAGAGTATACGTATTGTTTTTTTATAATACAAATTCTGCTTTTTATTTGTAAATAAAGTATTTACATCGTTATTGTTTTCTTTTGTTATACGATAGAAATCAGCATCTAGTTGTAACAACCTTTGTTTCGCACAGCAATGAAATTCATTTAATACTGTTCGAAATGTGTTAAACTGTGCTTGATAATATAAAGTATTTAAATACTTATATCTATTCCATTCTCATATTGATAAAAACTATTTCTCGTCTATAGTTTTAATTTTCAATTGCAAAAAGCCGTAGCGAAAATGTTAACCCTCAAAGGGTTAATCTTAAGACTCTCAAAGCAGTGGCAGATTTAGGTATAGGCTTGTAAGTAGACTGTAGCCAAGGGCGACAGCTTTTACGCAACGGCGTTTTTTGATGAAAATTTTGCTTTAGGTTCTTCTATACACTGTACAGAATCATGCGATTTTAATTAATTTAGAATTGAGGAACTTTCTGGAAAAAAGACCCATAAGACAAAATAGTGAATTGTAATTCCGCGAGTCAACCATAAATACTGTCTTAAACGTAACCCTTTGCGGACGAGCGTCGACAAATAGTCGCCTAATCATTTTTTGGCTTTCCGAACCTATGTCGACTTTTAAAGCACGAAACTTAATGCAATGAATACTTAACGTAATAATAAACATTTGAAATCGTTAGAAATGAAATGGTTTGGAACACAAAAGCGTGGAAACTCAAAGTCGTAGAATTCAAAACTAAAGTACTCCCATAAGTGTCATTACTTCTCGTGCGCAAAGGGTTAATTGATGCAATACTGAAGCGAAAATTTGGAGGAATATTGGTTATGGAAGTACGACGATTACTTGAAGACAATTCACGGGCTTGCAATTGTAGGACAATTAAAGGGTTTACAGATCTATAGGTTCTTTCCCCAGAATGCTTCGCAATTAATTATTATTTATTATTATTATTATTGATTATTATTATTTTAACTAAAATGTGCATTTTTTAAGGATAGCAATAATATAATAGCCTAGGATGGTCAAAATTTAAATCTACTCCTGGCTTAAGGATTTTGTATTGGAAGATTTAAACTTCAAAAGTGTTACAATTACGTTGAAGTTAGGCACTAATTAAAAAAAAATGAATGCGATATTTTTTATTCATTTGCTTAAAACATTAAATACAATTATTTTTGGACTCAGAACCGGATCGTTCGTAGTCTACAGAAATTATTGAGTTGAATGAAAAGTTCATGCCGTCTTTCCGATCAAATTGAAAGATGGTTTTTTCTTTAGACGTTTTTTTCGATAAGTTTTAGTCATCTTTCGAGTGGCTTTATGGGTTCATTCATGAACCTTCTCAGTTTCCTTGGCGAAAAATTATTTCATTTCTTAGTAAAAAATGGCACTTTCCTTTCAAGCCAATATTTTATGAAACAAACTAAAGATTAAAATTTCGTGAACATTTCTTGACTCATTTTTGGGCGTCTTAAAATTAATTCCGTATGTGATTGTAATATTTTTAGCGTATGTTTCACATTTATCAAAATTGTCTTCGGTTACATACCAAAAGTTGTAGATTCAATAAATAATCACTTAAAGAACTTATAAATTGTACTTAAATGAATGCATTCCACTTGCATGGACTATTATGTCCTTATATAAAAAGCAATATTTTTCCTGACCTACGACAAGGTTGGTCAAAGTTCTTTTAACTTTTCCAAGAATATCTCTTACCTCGAGCGTCAAGGTTGCCCGCATCATACCGATCTTTACGATCGAAACTCCGATCGTCAACCTTCTCGATGCAGATGGATGAAATCTATGTGTGACGGAAAAGGAATCACGCATTGGCGTCTCCCTTATGGTCACGTGACGTTGATAGCATATTATTCAATAGCAGACCGGCAACCTGTTGTTTGCTGCAATTGGCGACGCGCCAATTGAACGTGGGTGTCGCGTATCCTGGTGGAGACGGATGATAAGCGAGGCTGAAAGACACGCAACAAAAGTTCCTTTTACCGGTGATAGCTTCTACTAATTGATCTCTTAGCATCGCTGCACCTCCTCCGTCTCTATGTTGCAACTGACACGGAATCTAGCTAAACCGATTCGAATAGTTTCGTATTTTCCAACCCTTTTTGAGCTCCTTACATATAATAAGATAAATTTAATAAGGTTTAGAGAACACATTGAAATGTCTCGAATACATTTGACTCTTTCCGAATCTCTCTCTTTAGGAACACATTTGAAACTCTCGTTTATAAGAAACCAGTGTTGTAGCATTAACCCTTTCACTACGGTTCCATGGAATTGAGAATTAAAACCATAGGCAAGCGTAATTTTTATTGATATGGAAATATAGTATGGCTATTATTTACTAAAAGAATACGTATATCTTTTTTATTATTTACAACTAATGGAGGAAGTGGTACAAATGTAAGCTAGGGTCCACGTATGGGTTAGTTAAAGTGTAAGACTTATTAAGTGCTGCTCTGTGCCAGGAATGATGCAGAACTACGACTAAAGAATAAATATAGTTGTAGAGAAGAAATAGTAACCATCGCTTGTTGTATTAACGTATTCTGTTACAAACGGTGTCATTGTTACGAATTTTGCGATCGTAAATAGTTTCACAAGCATCTTTGTTTCATTGTTCTAATAATTATCTGCTGGAATAAGAATTAATTTGCTAAGAATAGTATATTGCGAATATTGAGAGCTTTTTTTATCCACGTTCAATAAAAAGAACAGTTTCCACTTTTAGACCATATTTGGACCATACTATGAAAAATGAAAATTTTCGCTGTTACTTTAAATTTGTAATTTGTAGTAAACATTACTTTTGTTCAACATATTTCCATTCTACATCGGGAAGCTAACATGTTATAGATATATATATTGACATGTAAACGATTAAGTATCTTCAACAGGTTCGTCAATAAACGCTAAAATAAAAGTAGTATGCCATATTTGCACCGCTTCCTCTATTATTTTTATTATCGTTCGTATATATTGTACTATAATTATTCAGAGTCTTCAGATATTTGTATTCATACTGATTGCATATTAACAAAAATTGCCCTCACTTATGGATTGAGAATGCTTTTCATTTTTAAGTGTCGTTAAGAATCATCGGGATAGTTGATTCGTTTTTTCTCTAACCTATCCGATTCTTTCTGTTTAGTGGCTTGCGCTGAGGATGAATCCATGGGACCAGTATTTGTCAAGGAACCACCAAACCGAATTGACTTCTCAAACGGAACCGGAGCTGTCGTTGAATGCCAGGCCCGAGGAAACCCCCAACCGGATATCATCTGGGTTCGTGCTGACGGAAGCGCTGTTGGGGATGTTCCTGGACTCAGACAGGTACCCCATTTTATTCGAGGAAATTACTCCAAACAGAAGAAACGACAATATAGAAACTAGGGTACATGCACCAATGAATGAACGCTTAAAGAAATTATTGACGCTTTAGATCGAATAGCATTAATGAGTATTTTGATGATTCGAACCAGACTCTTTAATGTCTAAACATTCATACAAGGCATACAAAAGAATTTAAAAGAAGTAGGAAGAGCAATTAACTAAACTAAAAGGTAAAAGATATTGATTTCACCAGTGAATAGGCAGTAATGAAATTCAGCATTTTTCTACTTATCTGCGATAACATTTTAAATAAGAAGTTAAATATAATGAACTTTCTTATTAAAAGACGGTTAATGACTTATTTTATGACAAACGTTAAACAAACACTCATTCGTAGATACAACAATAGTTCTCTTAATTTTAAGATTATTCTCGTACTCCAATATGAAGTATGGAATTAGTACAAATAAATATTTAAACATTTGTTTATTTTAATAATTTGTTCTACTTCTTTTCCTATTCAATGTCTATTCATTGATGTGTGTTCATTTATCGGTGCGTCTACCCTATTTCTCTATTCTCCTTTTAATGCGTAGTTTCACGTTTCTTTTGTACAATTGAAATTAAAATCGATTTAATCGCTACGAAACACTTGGACACCCACGTGTCATGCATTCACCAATGCAACGAAACGATCTTACGTCAGTCTTTCGATGACCAAGAAGGACGAATTAATTGTCGCCTTATTAGACGGTTGTTTCGCAAATGAAAAATTGTGTGCGTTTTATGGCAGGTCTTACCAAATGGAAACTTGGTGTTCCCTCCTTTCCGCGCCGAGGATTATCGTCAAGAGGTTCATGCTCAGGTTTACAGCTGTCTGGCGCGTTCCCCAGCAGGTTCAGTTCACAGCCGAGATGTTAACGTGAGAGCCGGTAAGTGGTCATCCTTTTTCAACCGAAAATTACGCGGGAACACCGTTGCCTGGCCATCTGTTATTTTTTAACGAGATAAAATAAAATAGGATGAGATGTGATGTAGAAAATAAAGAAATACTGCTATTAAAATATGAGAAAACATATTGAAAAATGATTTATTCTTCAGTAGACTTTCTTTCGAAATCTCTAGACACTTATTGGAGAAAATATCCGTTAAAATAATTATTGTTTAGTATCACAAAAATTAATTTAAAAAGTACCCAGGGGAGATGGAGGGATCTATCTTATTAATGTTAAATTTTGAAACTTTAAGTGTTTTTGTACTAAAAATTGTAAAAGATATTGGAATCACATTGCAATCAAATATTTGCTAAACTTTCTTATGCATATCTGAAAAAAAAATGTAAAAATACTGTTTCGAACCAAAGATATCATTTTTCGAGGAATACTTAACCTTTCTACTTCACTTTTGAATAAAAAATGTTGCTAATAATGAACAAAGTATGGTACAATAAAATTCATATAATAATTCATGTATTTACTTAACAATAGACTGAGGATTTTTATGCAAATTCATATTTTTACGAGCGTAATCAAACAAATAAGACTTTAATTGAGATCTAATTTATCCTCTAAACATTGTAACTCGTATTTTACCTTGGTTCTTTTACATAGTTTTACACAGTATATGCATTTTGCATCATTTTGCGAATTTAAATTTACCGTAAATGCATAAAAATCTGCAGTCTACTTATAAAGAATCTTTGATCAAAAAGCTTCAATATCTTTTATGATTTTCGAGAGAAAGGTATTTAAAGTGGTTCAATTTAACATTGCTAAGATCCTTCCATTCTTAACCCTTCCATCATCAAAGGGATACATAAATTCCATTCGAATACACAAAAATTAATCCCAATTTAGTATCCATTGTAAACTGAATCACCAGAAGATATAACCCTTTCGCTACAGACGCTTTAAATTAAAAGCATTCTCGATGCATAGACGAGGTTAATGTAGATTAATATGAAAATCGTATGCGCACAAATATTCAGATGCTCTAATTAGAATTAATGATCAATTAAAATGTACAATTATTAAGTGTATCAATAAGAAGTCCACTGTTTTTTTAATGGTTCGACGGATTTATTTTATCAAATGATCAAATTTTCTTTCAAGCACGAATTTATAACTAGTCCGAGAAATGCATCAAAGTATTATAGAACAGTAAAAACTATATTTAAGACAGAGTAGATATTTAATTTTGTTAAAAATAAATGCTGAACTAAACCAAAAGGTGGATCATTCGTTGGTATACTTAATAATTATCAGTATAATTAATTAAAATGCAACATAATATGTGAATGAAAATAAAAGCAATATTGTATTGTAGACAAATTTTACGTAAATGCCCGTCGTAGCGTAAGGGTTAACCAAAATTTTCCGGTCGCGAAAGGGTAGAAAATTGGCCAGGCACGGTTTCTAAACCATTTCTCTTTGCAGCTGTTTCGAACAGCGAACGATTTCGCACAGTTTTGGGTCAGTATTTCTATCGACTCGTTTATCTATCGCGATACGTACGCGGTGAGCATAGGATATCGGTGGAAATTATCGCCGTTTCCTCCAGCAATCGGACAGAATTAGCTCAGGGCTTCCATAACGATCGCTGCCGCCGCCGTTGTTCGCAAGAACATTCGCCGCTCTTCGGTAAATCCAACGAAAACCTATACTACATAAGTACATGGCAATATTTCTGATTCAGCACTTCCGCTTGAAAAGATCGCAAATAGCGCTGCAATTTTTAATCGCCCGGTGCTGTAATTCACGAGAACGTGTACGGTTGACCCATTTGCGCGACCCAGTTACAAGGACTCGAGTACCAAAACTCTCGAGTGGGAAATATTCGAAAAAAAAAAGAGGGAGACAGGAGGGCGGCGTTTGTTCATGAGTTCCGGTTACGCGTTTTTTAAACGACGAAATCACAGTGGTGGCGCAGTACTACGACACGGATGTGAACAAGGAGTACGCGATCCGTGGAAACAGTGCCATTTTGAAATGCGTCGTTCCGTCCTTTGTCGCCGATTTCGTGAAGGTTCTGTCCTGGCATACCGATCAGGGAGAGGAGTTCGTACCTGGCGATGATTACGGTAGTCCTCGAACGATTTTATCGAATGTAACGTTAACGCATTGAATTGTTGCATACAAAGTGACCGATTTTATGCAGCTCGACATTTTAACAGGGGATGACGCGTTAACTCGTCCTACGAATTACCAACGGTTTAGCCGTAATAGTTCATTTTCTCAAAGATTTCTTACATCTTAAAGCATCGTACTTGCATCGAAAACACTTTATTTTATACTTGCATGTGCAACAGTTAAAGTTTCCCTAACCAATATTAATTCCTTTTTATCGATTTATAATCCTGTGTGCGAAGATGATTCTGATTAAGAAATTACACGGCTAATGGGTTAAAAGTTTCCAGTAATCGATTAATGATAAAATTCCCTTCAACTTTCTGTAAAATGTCTCAAACTTACGTATTGATGAGTATGAGATTCAAGTAGTACTTTTGGTTGATTAATTTTTAATTATTGTTAGCCACTTCTTTTAGGTGACTATAAGGACCATTTTGAAGGTTTATACAGTGGCTACCAAAAGATTCCTGTCAATCTTTAATTGTATTTTAATTGAAATTATACATTGATAAACTTATGTCTGCAAACACTTTAAATGTTTAAATGTGACAATCGTCCGCAAGGGGTTAGCACAAAAACTATTACTATGTTTTTAATAATATATCATAAAAATTCGACAGCAAAATTAGGAGATCGTAAAAATTTTTCCGGAAAGTTGTCAATCTTTGAACAATGATATCCCTTCCTAAGAAGGTATTCAACATACTAAACATATACGATTTTCCTTTACGAAGTTATAGCAGTTGAAAAATCGGCAATTTTTCGGCGAAAATTTGGTGATCCTTTAATTTTGCTACTGAATATACTTCTAAGAATTTGGAATAACTTATAGAAGTTACAAAATCATTATTACACGTTACTAAAAACATCAGAAAACTTTTTGCAATGAAAGTGAGTTTCATCTTAAGCGTAGTTGATCAAACTTCAAAAAAGTGATAATTTCGAAGTCTTCATAATAATTTGATCACCCACATATTTCCTAACATCGAGTTGTCCATTCAAAAACCCTATCACCCTATGTATAAATTCTATTAATAGTAAGCGAACTTCCGCTGCATTGTGGCTTAAGCTTAATCTCGAAGAACGTTCCAAGAAGAGTATTCAAGTTTGACTTCTACCAACAGTTTATTTTCTTTTTCTATTTGCCACTTCTTTTTGAAACGATCGATAATCCATCAATATTTTAATGTGTGTTTATTTCCCGGGGAAAAACTCTTTGGTATACAATAATTTACATAAAATTATTTCTGTAAAGGTCTTACAAAATTGCAGACTTAATCGTTCTCTCGTTTCTTTAAAAAAGTTTCTTAACTCTTGACATCTTCAGCATAAAATTTGGAAGTGGAAATTGTGCATATTAATAATAATTTTTTTATATTTGACTAAAACTTCTTAGAAATTTCTTAAAATATGGAAAACGCATTGGATGAAAAATATCAACAAGGTTAAAATCTTAGCGAAGCCATTTGGAGAAAACGATAATAGTGAAAGATTCCATTTAAAGCTGTTAAAGTACACAAAAAAATGAAGAGACTCGCCATACTCGTTTACATCGATGAAGACGCGATTGAGACAGTTATATTGGCCATAAAGAGTCCTGTGACTTTTTTGGCAAAGCACAATAGCGTTAAATCCAGCAAGTATCAAGCTTTATATGTATGTAAAGTACCTACATGGTCACAAAAATATTCGGCCACTTTAGCTTTCAGTAAATTTTATATATAATTATGTGTCAACGAAAAAAAAGGATGAACCAAAATTTATTTTCAAAATCGATGAAGAGACTACATTAGTTTTTTGACTGCTATGAACGCATCATATATGCGTTCGGGGATTATATCATACACAAGGTAAAAATGAAAGTTATTAGTGTTTAAAATGGACACGAAAAAAGATAGTATTTTGATAGATTATAATAGTATATTAAGTAATAATTTAATTAATGATTGGATTGCTAGTGTGACTATGACACGAGACTGTAAGTAATAATTTAATTAATAAAAGTAAATAGAAATTTAATTGCACGTTGTATAGTTAGTAGGTAGCTGAATAAAGAACGCGGAGTAAAAAAGTATTCCATTCACTGTGAGCGTTTAAACCAGGAGTGCTCCGCAGTCAAAGGGTTAATAAGATTACGAAGTATTACCTTTAAACACACATTATAGCATAAAATAATAACAAATGAATGAAGATCCATAAATATGCCCAGGTAGCCGAATACTTTTGTAAGCAACTGTAAGTGTTATTAAGTACCATCTTTAATCGATGGCTGGAAAACTTCGAGGTACATAAAATCGGTCGTTTCACATGCAACAGCCTAATAACAAGCGTGATCGTCGTTCTCGCGAGCAGATCGCATGTAGCATTTTATCGCGTTTGTGGAAGCCACGTTGATGAGACATGCAACGAATGCGACTATGTAAAAGGAAATATACGTGGACGTGTTTGCAACGATCGCGTGCATGACATTTATTGATGCAACGCGGCCACGCATGGAAGCAATTGTCGCAGCTAGCCGCGAATCCATAGAAAATAGAGCAATGGACCGAAAGGGTCAGTTCGCTGTTGGTTCGTATAATCAGTGTACTCGCACTGAGAATATCGTCGAGGAGTCGCCTCGTTAACGTACACTGTTCCCAGCGCGTCGTTTCACCGCATCGGGGAGCTGGCCCAAATAATTGGAGCACATCGTCGACATCGACGTCGACGTCAGACGTTCCTCCCTCACCCTTCTCTTCGGCTCTCGTTTTGCGCTCGCTCTTTCGCTTTCTCCCCCTGTGTGCCTGTTTCGACTCTTCGTGTGCTCGCACATGCGTAGAAATAGTACACACGGTCGTACACAGGCACAGAGTCAAAGTGCACCGATCGTTTGCGGACGTGACGACGTGTTCCTCCTGGATGCAAGCAAGCAAGCTTTTCTAAGCTGCTCTCGCGCGACTGCGGCGTAAGATGCGACCTAGCAAATCGATCTGCTCGACGAGACAAGGCGACGACACAACGAATACGTCACCGGAGAAGCTGTCGTCAACGTCTTGCGTCCCAACGTTCTTCCTCGTTGCAAAGCGGTCGACTTTTATCTATATTTTTTAACATTAACCCTTTCGTTCCGGCGCCGGCGTGAACGCGCGCGTAGTGTTTCCGCTGTACGGGGAAGCCTGCCGCTAATGCCCATTTTTAAACAGTTGGATGTAATACAGTAGCCACAAAAAGCATTCGCCCACCACTGTATTTATCTTGGTCTTTAAATGCTGATTAATTAGGGTCGAATATATCTACTTTCTCATAATTTAATTGAAGTACTGCGCAACAATAAAAACTCGCTGTTACGGAAATGAAATGTAGAAGCTAATCAAAGAAGGACTCATTAAAAAATTGAGGTATGTGCGAATACTTTTTGTAGCCACTGTATATTAATAGAAAACGTAACGGACAGTCGGCGTTGATATTCACAGGCATTTACATGAGACCCCTAGTCGGCGTTCGGATCCATAGAGCTTCACATGGATGCCGATTATAGTTTGCGCTAGGACTGAAAGGGTTAATTATTGAGTTCGATGAAAAATCCACGACGGGCATACGTAGGCTTTCAGGGAATAATGCGGCGGGTTAATTTCAGCTATACATAGTTTCTGCATGCAGTCGGCGATATAATTGAACGCGTGTAAGAATCACGCGAGTCGACGCGCATCGCTTAGAACGCAGCTGATTATCGGCGTTTCCGTCTATTGTAGTGGTGCACCAGTATTATCAGTCCGAAGTAAACAACGAGTACGTAATACGCGGCAACGCGGCTATTCTCAAGTGCAGCATACCGAGTTTCGTCGCCGAGTTCGTTCAAGTTGTCGGCTGGCAGGACGATCAAGGAAATTCCTTTAATCCGAACGAGAAGAACGGTAGGGCTTGGGGGTGTTTTAGGTATAGCGCACACTAGAGACACGATAGGCACTTTCTGTCAAAACTTAATCTTATAATTAAATGGAGGCTTTTACGATTATAAACGGCACTGTAAAATATGTGCACGCTATAAGATACGATAAGTGCCAAATAAATCAGTCTTCGGATAGTTACAGATGATTCCGTACCTCTGAACGAGACTGACTCAAGGCCTGTATTGTAAAATTACAGTAGAACGAGAACGAGAATTAAAACTACATAAGACAGTGTTGTATCTTTATTAACGGGATAACTCCTTTAGTATACGTAATAATGACAATGACCATTAATCAACATTATGTAACATATGGTCATGAATATAAGTATTGGCACACTTGACCGGAACGCTATCAATCTTATTGTGCCTCCGTGGAAAATAGTGATACAAGAGCTATTATCGGGTCATTTTAAAGATTGAACTCTCTTCTTTTCTGTTCCTATCTGGAATCCCCTCGAAAATACTTTTGCACTAAGAAACACTTAAGGAAGTGATAAGGGTTTTCTTGAAAAAAAAAAAAGAAAAATGGAAAAATTCAAACTGCTCCCAAATGTTTAAAAAAATGTTAACACAACTAAGCGGAAAAAGTCGTATACCAACTGTTGAGGGAGCCATTGTATAGAGGATGCTTCAATTGTGAAATTCATAGTAGTTGCTTAAAATTTTTTTAAACATTTGGGAACAGTTTGAACGTCTTCAACTTTTTTCTTCAAGGGAATTCAAGCTAGGATCGTGAAAGTATAGAGTCCACCCTTTAAAGTAACCCCATGATGGTTACTGTATGACTAATTTTTGCGAATTTTTTTTCCTTACTGTATGTACATTCTTATGACTCTTATGAAGTTAAAAAAGAACAATAAAATGGTCTATGTAGCAGAGTTTTAACAAAAACAGATTTAGGTTAATCTGGTCCCCAGGTACGGAATTGTGCCAGTGACTATGAAAATCGCCTAATTAACAAATTTAAAAAGAAATTGAATTTATCATTTATTTTGCCTTACCTTGATTTATATCCCAAAAAAAAGGAAGCTTTTCTTTTACTCACACTTTTATAATCGCCGTCACAATTGTGCGCTTTCACAAATGTAGCGCATACTAAAAGAAAGCGCATTCTTCACGGAAGTTTCGAAGACACAAAAGTTTTAACACACTTTTGCCCTCGGTGTGCGCTCTACTTTAGAAAATGGGGCGACAATATAAGCGGGCAGCGTGTTGCATTTGTCAACGTCGTATGATAAGCGGGCCAATTGTTTGCGAGCACAGAGGGGTGCCCGATCGTTTCGCACGCGAAGCCGAATGCCTTTCCTAAACGAAACTCCGGTTGACCCGTTAAAAGTGCCATGCTAATTACGCAATGACTTATCGCACATCCCTATTTCCATCAGTCGTGACTCAGTACTACGAAGCGGAGGTCGTATCCGAATACGTGATACGCGGAAACGCAGCCATCTTGAAATGCACCATACCCAGTTTCGTCGCGGAATTCGTGTCGGTTGACTCTTGGGTGGGAAGCGACGGTTCGACCTTCAAGCCGACCAACGACTATGGTACATTCATTCTTTTCCCTTTGCCCTTTTTTTCTCTCCTCTGTCGTCCCTTCTTTTTCTCTCTTCCTCCTAATCGTTGCTCCGAATCTTGGCGCGTTCAGGTCTTAACTTGGTTTCCCGAGTCTTCTTTTTTTTCCCACTTCCTCGGACACTTGGTTCAACGGCAAACTTGGTAAAAGTTCAAAGTGGCACGTGGTAACGATTCGTTTCCGGCGCGGTCCAGTCTGGCGGCAGTTGAACGGCGGCGGCAACGCGACGAGGGTTAATGAACCATCCGTTGCGGCTCTCACGCTGGGATTATATGGCTTTCCTAAGAAAATAAACCAACTTACCAAGCGCCAGTCGCTCGGGAATTGCGCGAATATCTGTTCCTCCATCGAGTTGAACGTGGAACGTTTAAGGTCGTCGCTCATTTATCAGCGCAACACCGAAACGACAATATGTTCAGTTGTCCACGCAGCAGAGACGTAACATATCAAGAACACAATTGTGCCGTTCTAACTATGTCGAAATTTACGTTAAAAAAAGTGATTGTAGTAGCATTCCTACTCGAAGAAAAAGAAAGTAATAGAAAAGGAGAAGAGAATACTGCGTCCACGAAACTCTAAAATTAAGAGTGAGCGAGGGTGATTTTCGTACATTTATAGACAATTATCGACAAGTTACCAATAAGGAAACGACTCGTTGTCGACGCATGATCATCATACAAACAGCATACGATCAACGCTTAATCAGCGAAACATTCATGCCATTATCGAAGCGATGGGAAGGAGCCGATGTTGCGCTGTTGTCGTTAACGCTGTGTTTACATTAAGCAATTTTTGATTGAAACGATTTTTAACCCTGTTGTTCGACCTAAAGTTGCATGATGTAAACACAGCTTAAGTGGATGCATTTCCATTAAAATACACGTAGTGCTGTGCATTTGTCTATAACAGTCTGATGTGCTTACGTTGCGCTGATAAGTGAGCGACGATCTTTAATAGAGTCGTTGCTTTTCGTTCCGCGCGTGAAATCACAGTAGCGAACTTTCGCATAGATCCTTCGAGATCCATTATCCAAGAAGGTAAAGTTTCCATGCGAACCCTTCGAATTTCCAAGGAGAAGCTTTCGTGCAGTAGAGCTGTTTCGCCAATTAGTTTGTTTTCCGTGCAGTCGTCACGCAGCCGTATCAGCCAGAAATTCTCACGGAGTACGTGATCAGAGGTAACAGTGCGATCTTGAAGTGCAGCATCCCGAGTTACATCGCGGAATTCGTTACGGTTGAGGCGTGGATCAGAGAGGACGGAGAAGTCTATCTTCCAGAAGATCCTGCTGTCGGACAGGGTACTATGGGAGTTCGACTTTAATCGGGCTTATTGTTAAACACGCCTCGCGGTGAATTTCCTTGTTTGCTAAAGCGACACGCCAAGTCTGCGGCAACTTTGCCCCGTATCGCGATTAAGGGGGGTATTCGTTCGAAAGTGTCTGAAAAATGGACAGTTTTCATGAACGATAGAAGCAAGATTACTGATTAAAATAAACCCAATTTTTGTTTTATTTTAGATGATTACAACGAACGTAATCGTATCAACCGTTAAAAAAGGAATTTTTTTACGTAATCGCACATTTATAATCGTTCGGTAAATATTTGTCTCTGTGTTTGATTGTAACGGCATGAGACTATTAGCAAAGGGTTAATAAAGTAATGTACGAAACAAGAAGTATGTGGATCTTTTCGTATAGAAGAAAGAAATCCACGAAAATTGTCCATTTATAGGATACATTTAAGTGAATACCACTCTCTTAATCTATCCATTTAGTCCCCCGCGAATTCCGTTCTCCTTCAACTGCTACCTTTGCGAACGGTTGAAGGGTGAAAGGTTGAAGCTTACACGCGGAAGAGATAAAAAGACTTCACTTTCAAACGTTTCGCAGATCAGGCGTAGCCCGAGGCGTGTCGTTGAATTCGTTGAATTCGCGCGATCGATTAACCCTGTGTCTGTGTTCCGCAATTCACAACTATAGTCTGTGTACCTATGTAATCGTTGATCACGTTCATATCCTGGTGAATGCCCGCGCGGGCAGTCGTTTCGCAGTTCTACGTCACCGAGGCCGAGAATGAGTACGTGATACGGGCGAACAGCGCGATCATGAAATGCAAAATACCGAGTTTCGTATCCGAGTTCGTTCAGGTGGATCAATGGGTAGCCGACGATGGAACGATTTACACGGCCGGAGAGGAATACGGTAGGCGGAGGCGGTGTGATCTCTCGTTGATCTACGAAAGCGCACTTCCGTTTCTCCCCCTCGTCCCAATTGCAACGTTTCATTTCCTTCTCCCGAGCGAACGAATTCCCAAACGTATTGGGACTGGAGGGTAGCGAGCACATGACGCGAATATCTCCATCCCCTTTCGCGCCACTTTCTTTTTATTGCCCCCTTCTTTGCGCATTTTTGTGTCGCGTTCACTGGGAAGATGCGCGTTGCAGTGGTCCAGCAATTCTACGAGACGAGGGTCATCGACGAGTTCGTCTTGCGCGGCAACACGGCAACCTTGAAGTGCCTTATACCCAGCTTTGTGGCGGATTTCGTAGACGTGATCGAGTGGCTGGCTGTCGAGGACGGGTCCACGTACTCCACGAACAGCCAAGAAGAAAAGGGTACTTCTTTAGTCTCGATTAAAGAGCGGATAGCGAGACGGCGATGAGCGCAGAGGTTCCTTCGTGAGCAGGCAGAAATTGTCGTATCAATTTCTTTATTATACAAAAGAAATCGTATCTCTATCGTTAAATCCTCGGCGACGGCGCGATTTTAGGCAGAGGTACGCTATTGTCACGTCACGTGAAATCGCATGATTGCATCGGTTGACAATTGTGGAGTGAAAGAAAGAGATGGGAATAGAAATTATTTTTGCCATCTCTTTCTCACGCTCTACAATTGTCAACTGAAATCATGTGATTTCAAATGACATGACAATACTGTGTCCGTGTATTTCAATAAATTCTGATAAAAATTTTGCATTACAGTATCCACCCCTCAACGTTCTAATTTTTCTTTATCTTATCGATCAAAACAGTGGCGAATTTCATTACACGAATATAGAACTTGAGAATGTTCTCTTATAATTTCCTCGTTTAGAATAGTGTACGAAGTACAATGGCCATAAATAGGGAACAGTGAGGGAAAATGGCACAGAAACGCAAATTATTAATAATAGTAGTATAAAGGAACGTGGGTTAAGCGAACCCATGACACTGACGGGCTTGTGCGTTAGGGGCTAATTTTGTTCGCTATTTAAAATGGGGAGACTAAATGTGTCTCTCATAATCGCCAATAAATATAGTGGAGTATTCTACAACGAATCAATTCGTTTTAAAAGCTCATTCAGTGTAGCGTTTGTTGTACTATAAATTGAAATATAGGTACGTCCATATTTAGAGCTAGCACATTCCGAGCCTATGATTTACAGCAAAGTCACCACGCAGTATAATTACTTAAAAAGGCTAAATTGAACAGAAAATACAAAATGCAAGTAAAAATATACAACCGATTATATTTCCCTATATTCATTGAAGCACATTTCGTTCTCTGTACTGCTTAGATTTAAGAATTAGCGGTACCATTGAACCAATCGAAATTGTTGCAGTATAAGTTCGCAGTTTTACATAAATGGGTATTTAACTTAATTCTGGAATGTAGCTAATAAAGAGCTTTTAGCCCCTTGTCTTATTAATTTTTCCTTTACTGAAAAGTTTGAGCTGGCTATTTACTGTTTTACTCGCGCATAATTCGCATTTAATAATCTTCGATCTTACAGTTTAATAATATAGTTTGAGTTAACATTACAATTTATCATAAATACAATATATTTTCATCGTAATTAGACCATAATTTGCATTACGAATTATAATCATCATCATCATTATAAGACAAGGGGCTAAAAGATGTTGCTTTTTTCATGGAAAAAATCAATATTGTTACGGTGGTTATCAACCCTACAACAGTTCTCATTATTTTATTCAATTCAATCATCTCATGTTTTCTTTAGAAATGTTTTATAATTTTACATAAAAGAAGCTTGAACATAGATACCAGAACTAGAAGTCGTACATATCGATTACGATTCCTTTATGTTCTTCTCAAAGCTAGGAAATTCTCGACAAAAATAAAAACATGTTCGAGTCGAAAACGACCCCAGAACCGTTAGAGTGTTAATGAAAAAAACTTTGCCATAATAGCATTCCTTCATTGTAACTTCACTCGTTATAGAATACCCCACTATTACTTTTTTTATTCTAAATAATTATTAATAATTTTCATAAAAAGAAGCTAGGATTCACACTTCGTATACAGAGGCCGTCGCTGAGGAATTAACCTCTTTCTCGTTCTTATTTCGATTGATACGAATCGTTGAGTTTGTCTCGTTGCTTTCAACGAAAATAAGTCTAACGCGACCAACTAGATTTACCACCCACGTTTAATCTGCCGGCCCAACAAGTTCTGCCGGCATTTTAATGGAATTAATAAATGGAATTACCAGCATGCTCATCCCTCTCGCTTGAACACAGACGGTTCGACGTGCTGTTCTTTGACGGTGTGCACGTCTGTTCGTATTGTCCGCTCTCAGGGTGTTCAGGATGCGCACTCGAAGAGTGCACGGGGAAAGGGGAGAGGTTGCCTGTGATGATAGAGTGGAACGCGTGCAATTTGCTCTCGCCTATGAAAAGTTTGCCCTTTCCCGATGCAAACAGAGCACGGAGGCAGAGCGTGCGGCTGGCAGTGGCCTCGTTCTCCACCGCGATCCACTGGATTAGGTTAAGTCGGATTAATCGAGCCCGTCGCGCGAATTAAACGCGACCGCGAACAGTACCATCCACTTTCGTTCGGCAAACGATCGAGCACGAAAAGCAATACGCCGCGGCCTAATGGAATTTATTTCACGGTCAGTTAACGAGGGCGTCGATAATATTATGGCAGAGGTGTCGGTCGATCTAAATTCCCATATTCGGCATATCGATGGAATCCAATCTCCTCGATTGAAACTCAGTGGCCTGGGATAATTGAGCTTTCTCAGGGGATTAGTCAAATTCGGTGGCGAGGAGAGTATATACACGGTGTTCTCTGCTTCAATGGTCAAATTGTAGGAGCGTAAGCTACAAGTGAAAATAAGAAAAAGATGTTCTAAAAAGTTCGTTTATAGAAGCTTCGTCACAAAGTTATAATACAGGAATGGTTGGTGTACGAATTATTAGGTCCGTCAATAGGTAACCCATTATTTTGAAACGAGCCATTGAGTTTGCTTCATCAAAAGCTGAACTTTTCAATTGTAAAGTCAGCGCAAAATAAGTAGAACGGGTTACAAAACAACAATAATTAAATTTAAAATAGGATGGATATTTGAGTTTATTAAAAATAAGTGCTAAATTTCATAATAGACAGCAGATTATTCATTGATACACATAATAATTAGGTGCCTTTTGCATGAAGTTCAACCCGTGTACCTTTTGAAATGATAATTTAAACATTTCCAACGATCTTTACACATTAAGGAATGTGTAAGTACGGTTAATATTTGCCTATAAGTTTGCAACGAAACATTTGTAAATAAACTTTATATAAACTTTATTATTTTCTCTTTCAAATTAGGCTCCTTAATTCGTCCGTTAAACTAGGGAACACTTTGTATACTTCACGTTTCGTTGCCGCTTCATTCATGATTAAACTTCATAAATTAGACCGCGCGAAAATATTTCCCATCAAATATTTGACGTTCGACCCGAAGTAGGAATAGAACGAGTGAAGAAGCAGATGGTTGGAAAACAGGGCCGTCGATTCGTGGCCCCGTTCGTGATTCCGGATTAGATTAAGCCCCGGACTAATCAAACCGACGAGGAAATTGATGTCCGCTGGCTAGCCTAATTTCCATCGGTGCAAAGAGAGCGTCGTCGCCGGTGGTGTGACGATGCTCTCCGCGTCCGCTGAACTCTCGTTTGCAGAGAGTTAACCCAGCGCGGTCCATTGAAATTTTAATCGGCTGGATCAAAGCTCCCCCGTCCACCGTTGCGCTGTCCGTCGACAAGCTGTCCTTTTGTTTTTCCTTTATGTTCTCTCCGTTTCGCTTTTATTGCAGTGGTGGCCCAGTACTTTGAAGTTCAGGTTTACGATCAGTTCGCGATTCGCGGGAACGCGGCGATTTTCAAGTGTCAGGTTCCCTCTTTCGTCGCCGACCACGTGGACGTAGTAGGATGGATCGATTCAAACGGCGGCAGTTACGTGGCCGATGGACAATCATACGGTACCAATCAGCATGGATTGAGATTGACGTAGCGCGAGATCGTTGCCCCGCTTTCGCGCTCTCGCACACAAAGATTCACACCGAATCCATTCCTTTGCCTCTGCGTGGGCGTTCGTTCCTCGATTCGTGCGTACTACGGTTTCCGATCGAGTTTTCATCCATTAACGTGTTCTTGAATTGCCGTGTCGTTTGCGCACAAGCGTACGCGGCGATAGATTCAGGGAGAAAGAATTCGTTGACGACGTAAATCGTTACTGTCCAATTCGAGCGTCCCAATTAGCGAATTGTATCTGGATTGCAGCTACTCCAATTAGAGAATCGATTAATCGTTATTCTTCCGATCAGCCGATTCTTCTCCCGTACGTTTTTAAGGGCTTGTTGTACGTAGGGTCGCACGAATTCTCGAACGCTCATCGTAGAGCGATCGATCGTACCACGGATACGAGGCTGTATGTAGATGTGCGGCTTATGGTAAAACCGGAAACCGGTGTCTGGTTGCAGTTGTCGGGCAGCGGTATGCAGTGAACGTGATGGACGAACACGTCCTTCGGGGGAACGCTGCAATTATCAAGTGTCACATACCGAGCTTCGTCGCCGAATTCGTCGAGGTTGACTCTTGGATTGAAGACGAGACCACTGAAATATACCCTAGCACCGATTATGGTACACATACATATCAGAGATGGCTCGAAACAGATAATTTCTAAACTCGCGAAACTCGATATCCGAAACTTTGAGAGGCCTCGAAACCCTCGGAACTCTCGAAACTCGAAATTTTTGAAACCCTAAATCCTTATTTTTGCTTTTGTATCGTTGCTATTTTATTAACGAGCTTTAAAGTCCTTTTATGATACAGGTGTAACGTGAAGTTCGAGACGATATATAGTACGCGACAAAAGGGTAGCACACTAGATTTGGGAAAAAATTAGGTACAATAGAAAAACGAAAATAATATTTACAAATAAAAGCTAAATAGTCAAGATCATATTGTATTAATAAACAAAGATATAAATAAACTTACAGCGTTAGTTAATATTCGGCAAAAGAATGAAGTGCCTAAAAGACAACTTTGTTCACAAAAAATAATAAAATATTAAATTTATAGGGTGTGCTATCCTTTTGTTGCGTACATATTGAGTAAATAAAAAAATTAGTTCGAATGATGAATACTGAGTGCAAAGATGCATGAAGTTGTAAAAGATGCCGGAGTGATATTAAAGAAATTAACACGGTTACATGGTTCATTCGCAGTTCTAGCCATTCTGGTTATACAATTGTGGTCACGAAGTATGATTCTGTTTAGATTAATGTTAAAGAGCTCAGTATTACGCAGTAATTTGGATGGTACTTTTGGTTTAACCCTTTCAGTGTTGATTAAAATGACAGTGCATTGCAATTGTAAGCGCTTTTACGTAGTATAAAACTCAAAAGGATGATTTAGAAATTCTACGTTTCTTCATTATAATTTAGGAGAGCATAATGAATGTTGGAACCCGTTTCTTAAGATCCGAACAGTTTCAGTTGCAGTTTCTAATTTTTAACATGTCCGTACGACGTACGGACGTAACAGTGAAAAGGGTTAAATAGTTCTGATATAGACGAAGATCAATCATGCCATTTATGGTTTTGAATATAAAGAATAAATTTTCTTCCTTTTGTTTGTGCGGAGTATTCATTTTGTAAAGAAAATAACAAATTCGTATAATGCTTCTAATAAATTTCTGTTAGAAAATTAAATTATTTATTTTTTTTATACGGGAGAAATTGCTCGTTAAACAAGGCATAAAGTTGATCTAGAGAGAGTATCACAACTAATTATAGTTATTCGAGTACTAATGCTTATCATATTACGCATATTCATGAATAATGGATTTATGAAGTCACATATAATTCAGATTAACTTTCTACCAGAGTAATAAGTTTGTGTTTTGAAAGTATTTGTATTACTGTCAAAGAAAGTTGATGTTCTTAAAATAATTATTCACTCGATTACTAATTTTATCTATCGGGTCTAAACAAGTGATTCTAGACTTATTATACTCTGGCATGCTCTGGTCTGAGTAGAATTAATAATTCTACTTATCGGTTCCAAGTAAGTCTGGTTCCAGGCTTCTTATACTCCGGTCTGACTAAATTACTAATTCTACTTATCGGTCGAAATAAGTCTGACTCTAGACTTATACACTGGCATGCTATGGTCTGAGTAGGATTACTAATTCTACTTATCGAGTCCAACTGTACGTGCAGGAACAGTTAAATATTAGGTGTACCAATGAACAGTCTATCTTTTTTATTGAATTCTGCATTTATTTTTAAGAATATCAATTACTTATCCTGTCTTAACCATAGCTGTTCTTATTCTGTAATGTTTAACATTACTTCTGACGCAACTTATCGACACGTGCTTGAATGAAATCTCAAGCTTTTGATCCAATAACGTCATCGACGCATTTAATACTTTTGTATTGGGATCGAATGTCATTTTCGATTTGACGCGAAAACACGATATCCATAATAAGTACTATTTTTCGATTTAACATAAAAGTTCTTCTATAACAAACAGCACTTTTCAATATGACGTAAAAATGCGTCGTCCGACGCGAAGGTGTTAAGAGTAATGAATGGATCATTTATTGGCACATCTAATAAATTCGTATCACGACAATACTCTCCTTACTTCTACAAACTATTATTCACCTAAGCTTCGAGAGTTTCAAATCATAAAAGTAACACAAAGTTTCTAGTTTCAAGTTTCGAGTTTCGAGAGGTTTCGAGGTTTCGAAGTTTCGAGTGTCCCAACCCTAATGCATACGCTCCATCTAAATCAAGAATAATACAAAATGGAACGTTTGCATTCACTTTCATCCACGTTGCGTGACTGTCGCGAAGCTTTTCCCTTTTTTTATTTCGCGGTCCAAACGAGTCGGCAACGCGTGGGTTCGCTCGAGCGCATTTAACTCCATAGGCTGCAGAAAAATAGAAAGACGGACAGTTTCGATCGGTTGCATTCATAACCCGTGTGGAGATCTCGCGTCATTGTGAATATCGTGAAGTTTCAAGGATTCCCTCGGGCATCGACCGGTTTGATAATGAGCGATATCCTCTGCGATCCCGTGTTCTGTTCGAGTAGAAATCGCTCTCTCGGAGACACGCAACAGGTACGGTCGTCATTGTGCGTCGCGATCGCGCGCAGGGGACCGGAAATCGGCCGCCACGAGAGAATAGGTTGCGGCGAGTCACGAGAAAAGTAACAGGAAGACGCCATAAGTAAATGAACAAGCGGACAGAGAAAACAGAGGTTTCGCGGTATAGCAACTGGGGATGGGATCAAGTTCAATATGTGCCTACGAATCCGAGTCAATTTCGATAAACAATGTTTCGTTTCTCGGATTTCGAATGTCAGAGGCAATAATGTTTCAATGATTACACTTGAAATGTATTCAATATGTACAAATAGGTATCGAGCTCTGGAACGTGTACTTGCAGGTTTCAAAAAGATTCTTATAAGTACTTCGATGTTATGGAGAATCGAACCTTTTATCAGCAGTATTCGAATCTTGGAAATCAGAATTCCGTAACAGGTTTTAAGTAGCACACTCGACATACTCGATGTAATGCTTCTAACTGAATTTTGTTCGTTGATGTACATCATACGTGTATGTACATGTAGAATTGAATTATGCATTAAAGGGCAGCGTAATTGTTTTTAGAAGTATTAGGAAGATCAGAGAATCTCTGATATGGTACTCATAAAAGTTTTTTTATGTATTCGAATAAGATTCGAGTACACTTGAAAGAACTGTTTTCTTTCGTCAAAGTACTATCCGTCCGCCACAAGAAGGCACAGCGTGTTTACATGCGTAAGCGTCTTCAGCCAATAGTGATCACTGACTGTGTTCAATAGTCCAATCAGCGGACTGCAGCAAGGGTGGGAATGTAAACACGCTGTGCCTTCTTGTGGCGAACGCGTAGTGCTTACAGGGGGTTCGAATCTGTCTCGCGTAGCTTCGAGTATATTCAAAAGTACTATTGTTTTTTGTCAAAGTACTTATGGAGTGTTCGAACCTATCTCGTAGCGGTTCGAATATACCTGCAATATACTTGATTCCATCTCCAGCAGCAACGCTGAATTTGTTTCAAAACGTGTTCGTTCCATCGGCCTCCAGTATCGATCGCGAGCTAGAAGATCGACCGACGACAGAAATGTGTCTGCTGTACGATGAAATCGTTTCGGAAAGCCCGGATGCCCCTCGTTTCGGAAAAGTAAACGCCGAACTATTCTTGAACTGTTCGTACGACGTTGACTGCCGCTGCTCGCGCTGTCCCAGACTTCCTTCCTTTTCCCAAATTCTTTTTCACGCTTCCACTAACTAACCAACCCTTCTTTCCCTGTGTGACTACTGTAGAATACATGTGGTTATGGTTGTTGTCGCTTCTATTCGTTGCATGCATCGAGTCCGTTCGTCTACGATGATTTTGTCATCGGAAGTTACAAGATAAGAGAAGAATTCATCGCAGATTCAATTTTTCATAAAGAGGATGCTAAACAAAATATACACTGCTGAGAAGAATTAGGGGATTACACATTAAGGCCATTATTCCTTTATCACTTTGATAATGTTGGGTTATTCGGAAAATTCGTAGAA
This sequence comes from Eucera pruinosa, assembly GCA_028830335.1. Taxonomy (NCBI): domain Eukaryota; kingdom Metazoa; phylum Arthropoda; class Insecta; order Hymenoptera; family Apidae; genus Eucera; species Eucera pruinosa. The sequence goes on from JAMYCR010000005.1 coordinate 7,217,694, forward strand.
TTTCTGATAGTATAAGTTGTGTTATGTGATTCGTGACATGGAAAGCGGACTTTTTTTTACAGATTTTATATTTTGTTTTATTTATTTACGAGAAGTAACCCATTAGTTTACATGTAAATACACTTTTGTGGAAGACAAACTTTTTGGAACAGGCGATCACAAAACTTTCTGAGTCACAGAATCATCAAAACGTAAACATCACACGCAAAATTATTCAATAAAATGATAATTTCAGCACTTCTCAAATATCGCCACTTTATTACAATGACTCATGAAAATGATCGAATTGATAAATTATTTTCTATATAATTTTCTTAATATTTTCAAGTCTCAAACAAAGTCAATATAAGAACTGAAATTATACATTAAGCGTGTCCCCAAAGTTTTATAATCAGCGATTAAACTTTCGTTAAATAAAAAAGTATTCGACCAATTTCGTGAATCACTGTATATTTCGAACAACCTAACAATTATAAACTTACAACTTGTTAATCTTTTTCACTTTTCCAGAAATAATCCATTCTTTCCTTCTTTACGCTCGGAACTAATTAACGCAACAGAAGCGTGAATTTGAATAAATCTGCAATTCCCTAATTATTCCGTGCAGTGTATTTACTTTTTGCCATATTAATCCCCTCGTCTATCTATATCGTTCAGTTTTAAGTACCTACAAGTGGGAATCCATATTTCACAGATAAAATTAAAGCCGGTTTGCAATCGGATTCAGAGGATTAAAGGGAATATCGTAGTAGCTAGGGAAGATCAACATATCCGATAACGTGTGCGTTCTTACAAAGTTTCACGGGCACGCCGTGGAACAATGCAAACTCGATATTCCCTGGTTCGTTGTTTGACGAACGGGCTTGAATCGCCAAACTATTCGTCGCACGATGAAAGCACGAGATAGATAAAGAGTCCGTGCGGCCATTCATCGTTCAACGAACTTGGCCAAGGTAGCAAAAGGTAATGGAGTGCATGCGGGCCAATGTATTAATCAAGACGACATTGTACTGGTCGACAAACTCGGCTACGTGTGACCGTCGTCGACGAGTATCGTGTGGTCGTCGGGATAATTGAACATTTCTGATTGCCAGGCCCACACTACTATCGGTATTTTATATTACAGAGCGTAAAACGTCCACCGGCTCGATTAAACTGTTCCAATAGAACCGATAGTGGTCAGGAAGTTCTTTCCGATAAGTCAATTATCCCTGGTTAGAAAGTTGCACCGGTCGTGAATCAAAGGCGAGAAATAATCTGTGTGTTTTCTTTGCGACTCGGTCAACGGAATACAGATGGAAAATACCTGGTACTGCCTTCTGGAGAGCTTCACATTCGCGACGTTGGACCCGAAGACGGATACAAGACCTACCAGTGCCGCACCAAACATAGACTTACCGGAGAAACAAGACTGTCTGCAACCAAAGGACGCCTCGTCATTACCGGTAAGTGATAAGCATAATTTATCATTTTTATTTCGATTGAAACCACGATTCTGATTCCTTCGATTCTTCTTTCCTTTTCTTACTATTATATATGCCGCTCGTTTGCCAAGTTGATTAACTCCATGAAACGAAAAGTAGAAAAATTGATAAAATAAATGCGCGTTCTGGTTTAGCATTCTTTTTAGAATTTAAATCGAAATAAACACTGTAGAATGTATTGTTACAGGTGTAACTTTGATGTAACTTTGATGTAACTAAAATGCATAAAATAATACTTGGTGTACCAATAAATAATCCACTACTCCGTTGATAGGAAAAATGTAAAAAGAATAGTTTACAGTTAGATTACTTTTCTTTTTTATTTATTGATGCCAGTTTATAACTTCATATGAAATGAAAGCTGATTGATTTTTATTTGAATAATCAATCAATGCTGCAGCAGCGACGATGGCACATTAGGAAAAAGTGAATTATTTATTGGTACACCTAATATATCCTTGGAATAATCATTATTATTTTTATAAATTGTTTATTACTCTATGGCCGAAAACATTTTTCTCATTTCGTGGTGTTAAGTTTCCCAATTGTTGCGGAAGTTTATCTTAAATATAAAAAATTAAGCATCAATCCAGTGTTTTGGTACTGGAATTTTAGAAAATTCAAAAAGTGGAGTTAATAATTTTGGCCTGTGAACGACTGATATCTGTGGTTGCAAGGCAAAACAACGTAAATAACACTTTAAAAAAATTGAAATTTACATAATGCGATTATCGTACAAAAATGCACAAAGATACATTACTTATGAATCTTAAAAATAAATGCACGCGGATCGAACTCCGAAACTTAACATAATTGTAATATCTAAAACTAGAAACCAAAAATGATATCTCGAAAGTGAAAACAATGTGACTTAAGTAATATTGCCTTATAATTATAGATATTTCGAATACAGTAAAGTTTTATTACGATTACGTAGCGTTATGTAAACATTTGTACCTTCATGTGTTTTCTAAAAGATGAGAAAAAAATCAGAATCGTGTTTCTAGTTTCGAACCTGGATAATCGCGGCGTGTTTTTAACCACGGGGGATAATTGGAATAATTCGCGTTCCTTCCGCGATGAGAGTAAATTGCAATCGGCAATTGCTATCGATTTTTCTTTAATAACACTCCGCGCCGTTGGGATTGGGAATTTATTTATACGCGAGATGCATACATACACGCGAGCATGCGAACGCGGGAATTCTTTTGCGATGTAAATCGTTGCCACATGCGCGGTACCGAATTCGTGTTGTGGATCAGACACTAATTACTCCTTTATCGCGCGATCCGTTCAGAAAAGTTTTTGTCTGGGTTCGAAACTGTCCAGGCAATTGATTTTCCTCGAGACAAAGTGAACTGGGTTCCAGTGTTTAACTGGCCGATGCAATCAAGCAATCAAGCGATATTTTGTATGGGAATAGATTGGAAAATCAATTGCCTGAAGTAGTCACGTCGATGTAATCTTTTAAACCAACAAGCTTGATTCCATTAACTTTTGTAAAATTAAAATCGAACTACCCATTCCACCACGTGTTTGTTAATAAGTTTAAAAGGATTTGGTTGTAGTTTTAAAATTTAGCAAAAAAGGTGCATTGTTACTTATTTTTGGAATGATCAAGCTTGTTGGCGAACCTGAATGCTGGGACAGGGTACCCCTGCGGGCACGCGCCACCGCCCGCCCATGATTTGACTCTTGGCATGATCGGTCTCAATGAATATCCGAAAGAACATGAAAGCAAAAACTTAAAGAGACAAATTGAACGAAACGATGTAAAATTCTTCCGACGCTTTGCGGCGCCCTCACGCGATCTCCGGGCTCTGTCCTTCGCTCTCGCGTGGTAAGTCAAAAGTCACTCTTAATATTTCACAAGAGACGCAAACATCTAGACGGTAACACGTGGAATAGATGTGATGCTCGATGCAGCTGTCAGCTTTCACTTGTCTACGATTTCGTTCGTACCCGTTGAACGATATATTACGCTACTGTGCATAAGTACTTGGACGCTGGTCACGATACGCTTACAAGTTTTATAACTTTGTTATATTGCTATATATTCACTTATAATGAGCACTGATTTATTTATTCATAAGAACAGGTATGTTATGCCCAATATACAATGCAGAAGAATGAAAATTAGGATGGTACAGTGTACAGTCGAAGGGGTGGTGATTAAAGTAACACCGGCGAGGTACATTAGTGATATAATAGTATGCAATACTTAAAAATGTGAGCGATTACCGATACAAACGGGGGACAGTGCGTTTAAAGATATTTGTCGTATTTGAGAAAAGTTTAATCTCACCAGTGAGAGAATTAACCTGCTTACATATTATATTTAATGGGTCGAAAAAACCCAAATTACACTTGAAGAAATCAACATTTAAAGAACTTAGTAATAAGCTAATGAAAGTCATTAAATATTGATCGAATTATTTTGATAAAATTGTATGACAACCTCGAACGGCTTGTAGTGCATAACAGGAAACATAATACAAAATATTTTTCACTATTGCCACTAAACAATACTTTCTTTTTTTTTCTTGTGGAAGATCGTATTATAATTGCAGGTGTTTACGTTAAACTTGTCGGACAATGTGGTTTATAAATAATTTCAACCGATATGTGTATCCTACATATGCATTATTGCATTTCAAACCAGTTATTATGTAGATTTTTTTATGAAGTATATTGCTATCAAACGGCGTAACATGTGTACAAATTTATACAATTACATGAACGATGAGATTCATCCAATTGTTGCTTGTGAACTTTAACAAGGTTTTTTTTTTATCATTAGTAATAAAATATAAAAATGTTTTACAATTATTGTGGAACGCGTTAATCAAATATAATATACACAACACTTTATCTTATCAGACTGTGCACATTTTAGTCTACATTTTTGCAATGATGTGCAAGTGTCCAAATACTTATGCACGGTATTGTACATATTTCGTTTCGTTGCAATTTTACAATGAAGTACCGTAGTTTTGTGAAGCAAGTCTAAGAAGTACACAGCTTCGTTGGGTACAGAACTATTCTGTGGTTGAATCGGTGAACGATGGCAGGAGAATGCTGCTGCCGATAGTAGCAGTGCGATTTCAACGACTTCGAATCGCGTAGCAACCAGGCAATTAGGCTAACGACGGCCAAGAGAGTAACGAGAATCGCATTGACGACGAAAAGGGTCCGAGCAGGGGGGCCCACGCGATACAAACTCCAGTCATAGTGTTTTCGTTGTGAAACAGAACCGGTGGGGAGCGTACGACCAAAGTTTCCTTCAATGGACAACATTAATGGACTTTCGATGGAATCGAAAGGCAGTTTACCGCTTCTCTGCCCTGCCCAAGGATTCCCGGTACCGGTTTATAGGTACGATATATCTCTGATCACCGATGCGCGATACATGCGTTAGCATGATCGAAAGAAAGGGAACCTGCAACCGCGTAGGCAAGAGAGACTAGAAAAAAGCGAGACTAGTTGGGGAAAGGCGATAGAAAAGTGGGCTGTTCTTGGCTCACTATTTAACTCTGCTGCGATCTTTGACTCACTTATTATCGGAACTCGGTAATAATTGATTTTAAGAGAATAATCACGTTGATAATCTTTATATTTCTCGCGCAACCCCGTATACATAACACCATGTCTAATCTCTGCGGAAGTCGGAATAAGAATAAAAGAGAGACTAGCGAGTACAGGTATTCCCCTACGTATGGTGTTCAAAGAGGCCAAGCTCGCAATCAACAGATGCCGCGAATTGATTACAGGTAGTGATGGAACTTGGAATATGATTCGAAGCCAAAAAGTCTTGATTGATGGTCTTGAAAGTCTTGAATGTTTTGATAGTGGTGGAAGTGTTGAGAGTTTTGATAACTTTTGCAAGTTTAACCAGAATTCAATATCTCAAAAACCTTTTTGTTACTTTTATGCAAGCAATATTATTGACACAAAATATTGAAGAAAATTTGAAAAGTTGAAATGATTAACATAGCTTGCATTATATGTTACAAATTGTCAATATTGATATCTTATAACACTGAAAAGATTTCTCAGTGATTTGGACCGAATTTCTAAGATGATCTAGACTTCTAAGACTTTCAAAACAATCAAGACTTTTAACAGTTTTTGACTTCGTATCATGTTCAAAGCGATTCGAGTTTATCGCTAGATACGTAATATCCAGTCGGAACGATTCGAAACGTTTTAAATCCCATCGGTACTTACAAGTCGACAATTTTGACATGTCTAACCCAAACACGTTCCAATTATTCTAAAACATATGGTAGTTTAAACATAAACGTAAAGGTTGTTGCTAATATTCCTAAATTCAAGCTTCAATTTCTATATTGAAGTTCATTTTTCTCACAATTATATAACATTTCCAAAGAAGGAAGGGTGCGAATGCGTTGAATACAATCTTGAAGACCGCAGCAGGGTTAAATTAGAAAAGTCAGGCATTGTTAGAAACTTTATGAGTAGTCTACGGATTTTTATGCAAAATTTATTTGTTGATAAATAGAAATAAAGAAATGGAAGATAAATAGAGGGTAGTTTTATCCTTTAAGTATTAAAATGTCATCTCCAATTTGACTGTTTCGTATATTTTCATAAACTAGCTATATTCTGTACCCTTTTACTTATTTAACTTCCCCATAAATGCATAAAAATTCGCAGTTTATTTATCAGTTAGGTACAAAGCACAGTTTAGGAAGTTTCTTCGGTTAGCGAATCAAAAATGAACAAAAAGATGGAAAGGTTAGCAAAGGCCCTGTTTCCCTCAGGGGTTCCCCATTCCACAGGTATAAAAATCAGCTAAATTCGCGTGTTCTTCAGAACCCGTAGGCAGCGTCCGTCCCAAGATTCCTTCGACGGACGACATACGTGGATTCAGGACTTCGGTGAACGGAAGTCAGGCCTTGATATGCCCTGCACAGGGGTTCCCCGTTCCCTCAAACAGGTAGAACCGATTTTGTTCCCTCAAACAACTCGATTAAACAATACAAAGACCAACCGTCGCGTCGTCACTCGGTGATATTAGTATTTGGAACGCGAAGCTGTTATTTGATTGCATAAATCAGAGCCGGTCGGCAGCGTGAGGCCTAAATTCCCGACGATCGACGACTCCAGGAGTTTTCGTACGACCAAGGATGGCTCTGTGACCCTTCTTTGCTCCGCACAGGGGTACCCTAGCCTGGTGTTCAAGTAAGTTTCGCCTTGTGTCGATCGATACCGTGTCCTCTCTTTTTTTCCGACCCTTTCCGGATACTTGGACGCAGAACCCGTGGGAAGTGTTCGGCCAAAATTCCCGTCTGTGAGCAACATAAACGGCTTGACCGTCGTTAGCAACGGCACGCTGCCTCTTCTCTGTCCCGCGCAAGGTTTCCCAGTGCCAAATCATAGGTATGCGAAGCAGAATATTTGTGGACACGTTAGGAAGTTTTTGACAAGGGTGTCATCGCATTGCAAAAGCTTAAAAGTCTGTCTTCGAAGCAATCCCTCCTGATTTTCTTATCATTTTTATATACCAGTACAGTTGAACGTCGATTACCCGGATTAATCGGGGGACAAATTCGTTCCGATAGTTGTCCTTTCGGATAATCGATAAATCGAAAGAATCAAATTCTTAATTAGGTCATACATCGATTAGGAACGAAACAACTTTGAAATGTGAAACGTTTTTATAGCAAAAAATATATACTCAGTACCTATAAGAAATACAGTAAATAAATACATGTATTTTGTCTCGTTCTAGTCGATGTTCAACAATTCACAAATGTAATCGTTGTAATAGTTTTCGAATCCAGGTATATTGCGTGCCAAATTTTCTCATGCATCGCCTAATCTCAATCAGATGAATGCAATCAATGAAATTAAGCTTTTTATGAAACAACAAACATCACAATAAATTCTTCCGGTAATGTATCTTCAGAGGTAGAAAGGATACATATTCCAAAATACAGGAGGACCTCGACTAATCGAACCTATTATCCAAACGTTCAATTATTCGAAACCTATTATCCGCAATTATTGTCCGATTATCCGAACAATATTGATGATAAAGAAAAACAAATATACACCTATGTAATATATTCTACATATTATCTACCAATTCAGATTTCATAAATAGTATTCTTACCCATCTAGAAGCATTCATAGCAACAAGGACATGTTTCAAATGGTACGAAGTGTGAAAAAAAAGTAACATAGAATAATTTGTCAGCTCGAAAAGATTAATTAATTAAAACATGAATATGAAATAAATTTTAGCTCGTAATTAAAACATACAAATATATTATATATAACGACCTAATAAATTATCAGCTTTCTTATATAACGCAGTTAAAATTTCAATCACCAATTTGTGGAGCTGTAAAGAGGGGATAGGATAGAAAAAAGGAAGGGTGTTGCGTTTCGTCTCCTCGTGGGCCTGCTGGTAGCAGGCCCTGCCTTGGACGTTGGAATATTGGAAGGAAGGTTAAAGGCGGTATATATGTGGACGAGGTAGTTGGAGCGAGTGCTTTTGAAAAAATCCTATTTCGTATGTCCCTCTAGTGGTAGGTGCAGGAGAGCCGCCACAAATTATTTCGGTTAATCGAATTCTGACTGTATAAACATTGTTAGATACGTACTTTAAATTCGGATAATCGAAATTCGAATAATCGATGCCTTACTGTACTATGCGTGTCTTACATAATGACATACGAGTGCCAGAGGCGGGGAATACATGATCTAGATAGCCTAATTGATAGAGCAAAGCATCGATAAGCTAAAGTTCTAGGTTCAAACCCCGTTCCACAAATGCCACAAGTTAATTCCTCTCGCTTCTACGCGTCTACGAAGTTTCGTTAAAAATGGGCGGCCTGATATTGGTCGCGATCCCCTCGTTAGTTGTCGCGGTCGCTGGAGTCCAGGGGTTCCCGATCCCTCGAGCAATCAGACGTAGGATTCCCGCTGCGTGAACTCAATTTGATAACGTTCAGAGCCGGTGGGCAGCGTGAGACCGAAATTCCCGACGATCGACGACACCAGGGGATTCCGCACAATGAAAGACGGCTCGGTGACGTTGCTGTGTGCCGCCCAAGGGTTCCCTGTCCCTGTGCACAAGTAAGTCCGTGAAGGATTCGCGAAACACGTCGACGGATCCCGGTAAAGTTTCCCTATTTTTCAACCACGATTCGCAGAGCCCGTGGCGAGCGCCCGGCCGAAATTCTCCAGTACAATCAACTTGATCGGACTCACGACGAAGATGAACGGAAGCTTGCCGCTTTTCTGCCCTGCACAAGGATTCCCCTTTCCGTCTTATAGGTAGGGAGCTCGTTGATAAGTTTACAAGTCCCGGGATCACCGTCGTCGAGTGCCTAACGTTGTTTCCGAGAGCTACTTGTTGAATAGTTTGTAGGACACTTCACCTTTGTTCCGTCGAGATCAAAGGATGAGTGGCTTGCGCTAAATAACCGATGTTAATCTATGTTTGAAAGAGCAACGATAAATTAAGGCGCAACAGCTGCGCAAGCTGCCACTGTTCTCCCTTACGATGTGTTCTCAATACGACGAATGCTTCCCTCGTGTTCTCCCCAGTGGGTTCCCTGTCCACATCCACGTTGACGCGTTACTAGTGTTTCTTACGAGTTTCTTTCTCTCGGGATTGCTCGTAGAACCCGTAGGGAGCGTGCGGCCCAAGTTCCCGACGATGGATAATTCCCGTGGATTCATCTCGAGCGTCCAACAGATTCTCACCATGCTGTGCCCTGCTCAAGGATTCCCTGTTCCTTCGCATAGGTGGGAATTATTTGATTGTTAGGCGTACTAATTAATTCGGTGCCTTTGTGTTCGAAGTCTTGATGATTTTAATCGCTTATACACTTTAAGCGGGGGGAGAGGATTGTTATAGAATGGTTGTACATTTATGTGTATCGGTTATTATGAAAGTGGTGTAAGTCGAAAGAAAGAATGGGAAAAGGTTTCTATATTTCTGTAATATAAATCAATATGACACAAGATAAATGGAATGCTCAATTTTATCAGTTCTTTTACTTACACTACTTTCATAGTTACCGGCACATGTACGTGATTTATAGGTGATGTCCATACTACAGAAATTATATAATGTATAATCGATACCTATTATGTGTGCAATGTGACATCAATTGTTTGTTGAGTTATGTACTTAGTTAGATGTAGAAACTTCTCATTTAGTCTAAAGAAACTCTTTTGTAGGGACAACACGTGTTTTTGAAATTTTCGTTCTTATTATAGTTAAGTAATAAAACCAATCGAGAGTAAAATCCACTGCCATATAATTAAATTTTTAATACGGATATATGCGCTATTTATGATGACTAAATTTGTGCGTTAACATCAAGAATTTAATTTCATTTGAAGTTCCCGCAAAACATATCAACTTATTGTATATTGAACTTCCATACCATCATTTTAATATATTCACTTTTCTAAGTGCAATTTCGACACAGCAAAATTCCTGATAATTCTTTCTATAATTCTAGCCTAATTCAAAAGGTTAAAACTATTATATTTTTATTAAAAAGGAATTCCAAAACGGGACAATTCCACTTTCTGACATTATATTAGCTCACTCAAACCAATCCAAAAACATTTAGGACAATACAAAACGTAATCTCTAAAGATATCTCCAATGATATTCAGAAGAATTAGAAAACCTAGTGGAGAATTAAAGGAGATTGTCTTTGACTTTTCGTAAATACATATCGAATATTGTGAAAAGGCATGGAATTAATTTGTACACCTAATATAATTCAGGTGTGATCACTGATGGCCCTGTCCTAGCGTTCGACACAAACTGATTCAACGATCCCATCTGTAGCAAAGATCTTTTCTAATAGAACCAGTGGCCAGCACCAAACCGAAATTTCCTATGACGGACAAGTTGCGTTTGTTCGTGGTCCAGCGCGACGTATCGCTCACTCTGATGTGCCCTGCTCAAGGATTCCCTGTTCCTTCTCATAGGTGGGATAAAATCGTACAATACATTAGTGTTCGATTAACTGTTGCACCATCTACTCGCTCAAGTGTTGCGGAGTTACCTTCCTTTTTTATCTCACTCGTAACAAATGTTCTCCCCTCTCATTTCCGAGTGTCGGGAAGCAAGAGAAACCGAGTAGATAACCGACAAGTCTCAGAATAAATATTTCTTCGAGTAACTGACACTTTTCTGGACTCGATCCTGCGATGTTTAACCGGGCATTACTGAAATTTATTTACATATGGTTCAGTTGTGATCATTGACTGCTCTGTCCCGGCGTTCATCACTTAGAATTAACTCAACGATCACATCTAAGGTTTTTTCTCATAGAACCGATGGCCAGTACCAAACCAAAATTTCCTATGATGGAGAAGTTGCGTTTGTACGTGGTCCAATGCAACGAATCGCTCACTCTGATGTGCCCTGCTCAAGGATTCCCTGTTCCCTCTTATAGGTGGGATAAGATTATAGAATACAATAGTGCTCGATTAACTGTCGCACTATCTGTCTGCTTGAGTGTTGCGGAGTTACTCTCATTTTCTATCTCATTTGTAAGAAATGTTCTTGTCTCTCATTTCTGACGAGTACCAGGAGACAAGCAAAATCGAGAAGACGGCAATTGATGATTCTCAGAACTCCTACCTTTCCTGATAATTGATACGTTTCGATACCGAACCTGTGACATTTAACTCAGCATTGTTGTTTATTTGTATGTAGTTCAGGTGTGGTCACTGATTGCCCTGTCCCGGCGTTTATCACATAGAATTGACTCAAGGATCACGTCTAAGGTTTTTTCTCATAGAACCGGTGGCCAGCACCAAACCAAAATTTCCTATGATGGAGAAGTCGCGTTTGTACGTGGTTCAATGCAATGAATCGCTCACTCTGATGTGCCCTGCTCAAGGATTCCCTGTTCCTTCTTATAGGTGGGATAAAATCGTAGAATACAATAGTGCTCGATTAACTGTCGCACTTTCTGTCCGCTTAAGTGTTGTAGAGTTATCCCTCTGTTCTATCTCACCCGTAACACATGTTTTTCTCTGTCATTTCCGATGAGTATTGAGAGGCAAGCAAAATCGAGAAGATAAAAACCGATAATTCTCAGAACAGCTATCTCCCTGAATAACTAATACGTTCTGGTCTCAATCTTGCGACAGATAGTCGGGCATTACTGTAATTTATTTATATGTAGTTCAAGTGTGACCATCGATTGCCCTGTCCCGGCGTTCGTCGCATAGAATCAATTCAACCATTACGTGTAAGGTCTTTCCTCATAGAACCGGTGGCCAGCACCAAACCGAAATTTCCTATGACGGACAACTCGCGTTCGTACGTGGTCCACTGCGATGAATCGCTCACTTTGATGTGCCCAGCTCAAGGATTCCCTGTTCCTTCACATAGGTGCGATAAGGTCCTAGAATACAATAGTGCTCGATTAATTGGCGCATTTCCTGTCAGATTAAGTGTTGCGAAGTTATCCCTATTTTTTATCTCACTCGTCATACATATTCTTCTCTCTCATTTCCGACGAGCATCGAGAGGCAAACAACCTCGACAAAATAACCAACAATTCTCAGAACATCTATCTCTCCGAATAACTGACACGTTCTAGGCTCGATCCTGCGACAGTTATTCAGGCATTACTGTAATTTATTTATATGTAGTTTAGGTGTGATTATTGATTGCCCTGTCCCGGCGTTCTTCGTATAGAATCGATTCAACGATCACGTCTAAGGTCTTTTCTCGTAGAACCGGTGGCCAGCACTAAACCGAAGTTCCCCATGTCGGAGAATTCGCGTACATACACGGTTCACTGCGACGAGCCGCTCACTCTGATGTGTCCAGCTCAGGCGTTCCCCGTTCCAGCTTTCAGGTATATTTGAGAATTCTCGAAAATCAGTCCGAGACGCACGCGAATCGATGCGCGGCCCGATACCAAAGAATGTGATAGCTGACGGCGACTTTTCACCGCATTTACGAATTCTTTCTTCGCCGTATTCTTCGTCACAATCTTTCTTCCTATCTCTCGTAGAGCCCGTTGCAAGCACTCGACCGAAATTCCCATCGTTGGTGGATTTGCAAGCTTTCAGAATGGCACTCGGTGGTGCGATGACGTTGCTGTGTCCTGCCCAAGGGTTCCCCGTTCCGTCGTACAGGTAAACCCACCCCTTAGCTTGAATCTCGTCTCGCATATGCGGGGTGTCAAAAAGAAGACATTCAAGACTTTGGGGACTTACAGTACTCACCGAGAGGAGTAAAAAATGTCTAATCAAAGTCGGTGTTAAAGTCAATTCTTTCTACGAAAGATCGACTTTTGTTACCTACGAATATTCAGTACCGTGAGTGAGTTTTTCTACGACACATTGAATATAGGGGAATTTATTCAGAGACTAAGATTATTAAAGATTCCATTGGCAAGACCCTGTGCAAAGTGTATTTGTTCCATTTTCACGTTCGAATAATAAACGGACAGTGTTAGAACAACGCTTTCACTTTTTCACATTCAATGCTAAATGGTGATTGAACAGTACTAAGTTTGCATTCATCAAGTAATCTTTAATGTGTTGCAGAAAAACTCATTCGCAACATCGAATATTCGTAGGTAATAAAAGTCGATTGTTTGTCGAAAGAATTGACTTTGAGCCCTATGTTCATTAGACATTTTTTACTCCTCTCGGTTAGTACTATAAGTCCTTAATGTCTTGAATCCCCCTTTTTCAACACTCTGTATAATTCTTTTATTAACCAGAGCCAGCTTCCAGTACCCGACCACAGTTGTCTGGTCCAAGCGATCTTCAACGATTCAGCGCATCTTCGCAAAAAAGCGTCACCCTTTTGTGTCCCGCTCAAGGATTTCCAGTTCCTCTCTATAGGTAATAGCTCTCGTGATCAGTGAGAACAATGTGCGCTTCTCAATCTGTCTAACCTTGATGAGCTTCAGATTCGTTGCGATGTAGGTCTGTTCCATTGAGAATTTTTTTTTTTTTGGGGGGTATATAGAAAATCGTGAAGAGAATAGAGACAGCGACCCTCTGTGGGGAAAAAATGGGGAGCCCCTATTCCAGCATATTCAAAGACACTCATCCTAGCTTCCTCTTTACACGTGACCTCCGTGTACCACCGTCTCGCGTTCTGTTTTTAGAACCCGCTTCGAGCAGCAAGCCACAGTTTCCATCTGTGAACGATGTCGGATTACGCGTCACGAAAGGCACCGGGTTTTCGTTGCTTTGTCCTGCACAGGCGTTTCCAGTCGCCACGTTTAGGTAGGTCGATATATCTGTCGTGGCTGCATCCACGCGGCCCGAAGAAAAATAGTCGAGACTGTCCTCCCCCTTCCCAAGTGTGCGTGTGTGTGCAGTCTCACCCTGTCCCAGTATATTAGCCACGCTGACGAATGGAATCTGTGCATTCCCCTCGAGGCCGAAAATAAGAAAGTTACAACGATATTTGCGGTCTAACAATAGCTCCTATGGAATCTTCTTGCTTCCACGCTAGTATTCCAAAAGATATGGTCCCCTTTTCTAGAACCGGTCGGCTTCGCAAAGCCAAAATTCTCGACGATCGACAAGAGCCGAACCTTCGAGATCCCGGAAGCGCAGGGCGTTACGTTGCAGTGTCCCGCCCAGGCGTATCCTGTCCCAATCTTCAAGTAAGTCCGCGAAGGCGCGTAGGAACCACCAAACGCGCTCTAAAATTTCGGTACTTTTCTCGTGTGATCCGCAGAACCACTGTCGAGCTCGAAACCCAAATTAACCGCTTTGGACGTGAAATCGACAAACCCTAGAGCGATGCTGGGCACACGTGCCACACTATTGTGCCCTGTTCAAGGTTTCCCCGTACCAGCATTCAGGTAAACCGTATGGGGAGAATTCTTGATTCGTTTTTCCACGGTGCTCCATGGTAGGTAATACTAGAACGGTTCTCCTCGGAAACGACAAGCAGCTAGCGGGCACCCTTTGTTTCACACGGCAGAGCGGCGTTCTTCCGTCACATGAATAGTTTAATCGATATCGCACTTACTCGTTCTTTTGCGTGAATGCGATGCTATCGTGCGATTCAAATGGCTGAATTGCCATTTCCGGGGCAATCAGCGGGATCATTGTCGAAACCCTGTCCCAGTGACTCAGAGTAGACGATGATTGGTTTCTTCTCGTAGAGCCGGTGGCCAGCACGAAGCCTAAATTCCCCATGACGGAGAACTCGCGCACCTATACTGCCTACACGGTGCTTCGTGATCTACCTTTGACTTTACCATGCCCGGCACAAGCGTTTCCTGTTCCGGCTTTCAGGTAGTTGTTCTTTGTTCAGAGTATATTTTTATGGTAATCCCCAGAGAAATCGGAGAAAATTGTAGAAACTCTCTTAGAGATGGGACTGATATTGCTTATCGATATCTTATCGATACTTTATTGATACATAATGATTAGCCATGAGACATTCGAAACCGCGAAACTTTGTGCCTATCTTTGTGCTCCGAAATTCTTGAAAGCTAGATAAATAATTATGCGCATAAATATTGCCATGATACGAATTCATTTAGCTAATAATCTAATTGTGTTTGCGTTTACGTTTTAGATTCAGTTTAATTGAAACACGTTCATTAATTCCTTATAATCGTGAGAAAAAATAAAGCATACAAGAATGAATATCTCACGAACCTTATTCGCTTATTCGTTTAATTACATTGTAAATAAATTTAAGTTTTAGTTAATTAGATTCAATAGATAATTTAATTTTCTAAATAGTGTTTGTTAAGATTTTAATTCATTACAAAATGGATAATCCTTAGAAACAATTATGAGTACCATTAACATTAATATTCCAATGCGTTCGTCTAGAGCTTCAATATTATTGAGACCCCAGCTCTACTTATCTAAATTCAACGATACGGGTCCGATCAACAGATCTCTCCCTGGCTAACAATTATAGCGGTAACATTGACTACGTTACGCGATACCCAGCTGTCTTTAAATCCGAAATTTATAGTTTATCCCGGAACATGCTAAATTGAATAATACATACTAATGGGTCCCGAGCAAAACGTAAATGTTAAATACGATTACTAGTGTCTAACTTTGTATATGTAAAGGGTTCTTGGTCCGTTTATAAACAAATAAATTATCGATATTTAACGATATCCACATCAATAGTCCCATCTCTAAGCCCTGCTCCAAGTGACTCGGAATAGAAGGTGATTGCTCTCTTCTCGTAGAACCGGTGGCCAGCACGAAGCCCAAATTCCCATTGACGGAGAATTCGCGTATCCTCACCACTTACACGGTGTTCCGCGAGCAGCCTTTGACTTTGCCCTGCCCGGCTCAGGCGTTCCCCGTTCCAGCTTTCAGGTAGTTGCTCTTTGTTCAGAGTGTTCCGCGATAATCGTCGTAGAAGACAAAGGAAATAGGTCATGGGATGCTGAGAGATAGAATTCTATTTGTCTTCCACTCGAAACGAGGGGATACCCAGTTCCAGCGTCAGGCAATCGAAACATCTGTGTGCTCGGTAGAACGTTCAGACGACGAATACAGTTAACCGCTCTGTTGGTCAGAACCGGTGTCCAGCGCGAAACCAAAGTTCACGAACGCTGACATAAAGGTGGTGAGACCAACGGCGAGTTCCACCGCGGTGTCGATGACCTGTCCTGCGCAAGGGTTCCCTGTCCCCATCACACGGTCAGTAACAAAAGGTGTCGCAGCCTAATCGATTTTCCTCTTAATTCTTAGAGCCCACCTCTAGCGTAAAGCCAAAACTGCCGTACGTTCGTAAAGTCGAGTTTATGGAGGGGAAACGCGGCGATGCAGTGAGTTTGATGTGTCCGGTGCAAGGTTACCCTGTTCCACTTTCGAGGTGAGACGATATTTAATCGCGGCTCACGGTCGCGCGAAACCGCGGTCGATACAATTTCCCAATGGTCCAGGTGTCGGTTTCCAATGCCTCGCGATTGGCTTTCGCCGCGGCTTGTCCGTTAATTCTAATTTCACTCTGTCATTGGCTCCGCTTTCCAGAGCTGATCTATATCGGACCGCATAAAGGCCGTTGCCCACTTAACAGCACAGCAAACGCACAGCGTCGGATCAACGTCAACGTTACGATAATTTTCTATACGGGTGTCCCAGCGTCGATGGTAAAATCGAGAAGAGGGTGATTCTACATGAAACAATAATTTGAAAATACGGAATAAATTTTTTTCATTTGAGGCTTTGTTTTCGAGAAAATCGACTTTGAATATTCTCCGAGTATGTATGCACTTAACTTCGGCATGATTGAATGACTTTTGATATAAATCATATGTTGTTTATAAATAACATTAAAATCATTCGTAATGCTGATTCTTTATCAATACGATATGCTATTATTCGTCTCTGTCTATTTATGGCAAATTTATATTCCACCGTATCGTTGTTAAGTGTACGTATACTAGTGGAATATTCAAAGTCGATTTTCTTAAGAACGAAGCATCGAACGAAGAAATGTTATTTTCCTTTTCGCCTTTGCTCACAAAATTGCCTTGTATCCGATTAAGCCATCGTTATGCAGTTAGGAGTTAGCGAACTGCAGATACACTCGATGAATCTTCAAATTCGATGCGCGAGTGCTGTGCTGTTACGTGGATTATAGTTGTAAATACATCGATGCCGATCCGATGTAGATCAGGCGTAGTGTTATTAAATGGGCAACGGTCTTAATTCCTAGCGGCGCAATGTTTTTCCTAGAACCTGTTGGATTCAAGTCGCCCATTTTCTCCACCGACAATAGCCTTAGTAAATACGCGAGGCGACAGGGCACGAGCGTGGTGCTCGCGTGCAGCGCTCAGGGATTCCCCGTGCCAACCACCAGGTAATCGCGTGCAGCTCGCAAATATTGCACGTTCCTTCTCCTAACACATTTATGGCTTTTAGGCCAGTCGATAAGCGCAACTTTTCGATCGTTATCTACTTTGTAGTTTTAGTCCTGTTAAACTCTCCGTGATTTCTTCGTCTGTTCGCCCTTTGGGAATTGTTTGCGTGTTTTGCGTAGAACCGGTTGGATTCAAGTCTCCCATCTTCTCCAACGATCTCAGTCTTTCCGCGTACGCGAGGCGACAGGGCATGAGCGTGGTTCTTGCGTGCAACGCTCAGGGATTCCCCGTGCCAACCACCAGGTTATTGACGATCATTTAAAAAGAAATCGCTGCTCTAAGACAGACTCCTTTCACACGACGATTCGCGAATCGCAATTTACGTTCGATGGATACCGACCGTACATTAGACCTCTTTCACACGGTAGATTTGGAATCGAAGATTCTTACGATTCATTAGTTGCCAATAGTTCAGAGGCCGACCATCATGGGATACGTCGAACTCGACAATGACAAATTTATTACAAATATTCAAAATTTGTCCGCATTGTGGGATAAAATAAGTAGTGATATGCGGAAAACTCACTTTTCTTTTTTACCATTTCCTTTATCTATAAGCCAAATTGATAAAGCTTCAAATTTACCCATTCTCTTAGAGAAGTCTTTGCTCGAAAACGTGTGTTTCATAGACGAAAGAGTATTACGAACTGAAAAGCAAATCAACGATACTTAGCTAGGTGAATCGCGATTCACGAGTCACCGTGTGAAAGAATGGTTGGACGAGGTCTAAAACTCGAGAGGCTCGATTGTATTTCGTAGAGCCGGTCGGATTCAAGTCGCCGATCTTCTCCAGCGACGATAGTCTGAGTAAATACGCGAGACGTAAGGGCACGAGCGTGGTGCTTGCGTGCAGTGCTCAGGGATTCCCCGTGCCAACCACCAGGTAAATCAGTCATTCGAAAGATCATCTCGAACGCGTTCGAAACGATCGATTTCAGAGCCAGTCGCTGCAAGGTCGCCTCGATTAACGTCGGACGATCTGAGCCGAACGATCAGACGATACGAGGGTCAACCCATCTCTATTTTTTGTGCCGCGCAGGGAAGCCCTGTGCCCACCACTAGGTAAAGAATCCGACGTGTGTGTATCGATTAAATTCCGGGCGCAAAAAGTGTCGTTCACCGACCGGTGGAATTAGTTATCGGTTACCGTTGCTCGCCTAGACTATATCACTGTTAGCTATCGACAAACTAGAGTTGTGTGCAGGAATAATCGAGAGTCAATGTTGTTTAGAGCCTGTCGGAAGCAAGGCGCCAGCCTTTGCAGGGGACCAAAAAATCTCTCTGTTGTTACGACGGCTGAATGTGGAGATTAATCTTCAGTGCAATGCTCAGGGACATCCTACTCCTGTTTATAGGTACGAAATTAGGTGACATGGATCGAAACGAGCGATCTTTTTCTCTTTCTTGCTCTAAGTACGGGAAGAGTGTTCCTTTTTGCACAAAAAATAGAAACATTTGCTATACAGAGTGTCATATAATTGCTACAATCGACAATGGGATGATTATACATGAAAAATCCAATTGAAAATGTAGAATAAATTTTTTTCTTTATGAAGGCTTCGTCTTTAAAAAAAATTGAATTTGAATATACTGCGAATATATATTTGACGAATTTTGACGTTGAATTATTTGCAATTACTGTGCATGTGAATTGCATTAGTTAACACTAAAACTACCAACACCACTGAAGTATAATTATTTGTGTCAAAGAAATAAAAATGAATAGATACTTGGAAAAAATGTATGTTGCAAGGGCAGTAAATCTTTACTTATATTTTGAACAGAATATACTGACAGACACCCTGCTGCCAGTTAATAAAATTCTTGTGGTAAATTGCCATTTTGATTGACATGGTAGGTTTAGTTGTTAATTACAGTAAGCATCGATTATCCGAACGCCGATTACCCCAAACGTCGATTATTAGAATGTCTGTTATCCGAATGATTGATTACTGGAATATACAGGTTTTGCTCTCCAAATTCACCCTTTTGCAGATCATATTCACCTCTTTGCAAATCAAATTCACTCTCTTCAATTATAAACCCCATTAAAGAAATTTTTGCAGAAATTAAATTCTGTGCAAGAAATATTTTGGCTAATTCTTCAGTTTGCCGCAGAATCCGTAACTCGGCACAGGTGCATTAAGTATGTTCCTAAAGTTTTTCAGTTAGCGATTAAACTTGCGTTAAATAAAACGCATAATAAGTGGAAGTATTCGATTAATTTCGTGAATCATGTACAATGCATTCTTTTACCTTAAAAACATCCACAATATGAAAATTGCCTAATTTTTAACTGATTTAGGGTATAGTAACTGATTATCCGAAACATCGATTATCGAGCCAGATTTGTCCCCCAATTAATTCGGATAATCGACGTTCCACTGCATAGCAGAATTAATGAAGCAAAGCAACGAAATGCACACAAATATCAACAAATCTCCCACTCTAATTTTCTCTAAGATGACTCCACCCTGACTTCGCACGAAAAAGTTGTATTTTACGATTTCTGTTTATCTTTTCACGTAGAACCATTCTACTGTCAACGGTATATCACTAGTTACACGAAAGCCCGTACAATTGACGATAAGGGGAACCCTGTCCGAGGGAATGCCAAATATAAATTTTAATGTCATTGCGCGTGACCTGGTCATTTGCTTAGAACCAATGGGGATCAAAGCGCCCGCATTTCTGGGAGACGTTAAATCGTTCTTCTTCCTTCGCAAAGAGGGCTGGGAAGTGGGCATGCCGTGCAATGCCCAGGGGCATCCTGTTCCCGTAACCAGGTACTAAATTACCCATTGAAAGGCATCGATTAGATAGGTTGAATCATCGTCCCGCGATCTCACGCCATCCAATAAAGTGCAGAAAGGGAAGAGTTGCCTAGCTTTCTACCTAGCAGTTTAAAGAAGATTCCAGCTCGTTCACGGGACGATGATTCTGTAAGTCCATTAAGTGTCGGCGGTCAGGTGCAAAACCTTGTTTCCTCGGCGAAGTATCGTGTTCGGTAACCCGATACAGTTAGTCCGCTAAAATAATAAGTCTAGTTCGAAGGCGGTCTTCATCCGTGCTTTTACTAATCCTGCGATAGAGCCAGTCGCCACGAAGAAGCCAAAGTTCTCGAGTGACGCAAAGAAGTCTTGGTACGATCGTGTCGTCGGTCAAGATCTCACCCTGTTCTGTCCCGCTCAGGGGTTCCCAGTTCCATCCTATAGGTATATCATCTAAATTAATCGCTGGCTGTTAGCGCGAGGGCAATTAAGCTCACAGCATGGTCGTTGTGTAAAGGTCGATTTATATTATCCGTTGAAATACGAAACGTTTGTGACACGTTCTAGTCGGATAAGGATTACTGCAGGTTATTAACCCTTGGCGCTTGGAAATTTCTTGGAAGTGTAATTAGAAATTGTATTTGCATTGGTAAATTGTAATGTACTTGTTCGTTATGAATAAGAAACGTTACATTCCATTATTTACATATTAATTCATTAATGTAAACTTAGATTTTACAGTGTTTTAATAAGCAGTCTAATTACCATAAGTATTTATGGAAATATTTGGCATTTATTTATTGCATTCCGAGTGTAAAGGGATAAAATACAAATATTCGTATGAGACGTTAAGGGTAGGAAGGACGAACTCAATAAACACGTATTTCGGGGAAAACGCTTTTAACCAATATCGTAATCGCAATTATTTTTTTAATAATTCTACGAAAAAGAAAGATGAAATCCACAAAACAAAGTAATAGGAATGTGCCTGAAGTGCCATAAATCAATTTAATAAATTAAAAAATTTATTTGGAAATGTTAAGTTCGCTATCACTATCCTCAACGACTTGTATATAGCATCGTGCATCAGTTCAGACGCGTTAGATTTCAGACAAACGATGACCGATAATCTTGACAAGAATGTTTTGACTGAAGCGGTACGTGACTGAACGTGATAGAACGGACCAAACAGAAAAAATATTGTTCGTACGCCTGACGTTGGCGAACGTAGACAGAAACCAGACTGCGGATTTCTACGCAGTAGAAATTTTATAAGCATAATTAAACTTAATTAAAAAACTTCGACTTCAATAGCAACCTATTTCATCTTTTAAACATTATAACATGTACACTCGCACCTATAATTTCATCAGACATTTAATAAATTTAGATTAAAGAGAAATTGATGTTACGGTTAGAAAGCGAAGCTGCTATCCGCTAATTATTACTTACTTCAGGAGGAACATTAACTAATGCTGTATTTTTAACATGCTACTGGAAGTCTTAATTTAACGAATACTTTGATAAAAACTAACAAGTGTTCGGTGATTTATGAGCAGGGATATACATTACATCGGATGTTTTGTACTTTTTTGAAAATTCTAATTTCCTACGAACGCGTAAAAGTCTGCAGTCTACTGATGATCGATGGTACAAATATGACGTGTTTTGCCGTAAGTAAATCGTGTCAGAAACGTTTCGCGTTTGAACGGATAATATAAATCGACCTTAATTCGTTAGAACCGGTGGGAAGCAAAGCGCCAACGTTCACGGGCACCTTAAAGGGCGGCTGGATGGAGAACAAAGCTGCAACCAATGTCGTACTCTTCTGTCCCGCGCAAGGGTACCCCGTGCCTTCATTTAGGTAACTTATTCTTCCTTAAACTCCTGCAACTTCCGCGCAAAAGTTTCCGAACCTCCATGCGTAACACCAGGAAGGAAGAATTCCCGTTGACGTTGTAATTAATTGTTCATTTAAACGCGAAAGGCCTTCGCGGAGATTTCATCAAGCCGACAGAGCATTGTTCGCGAGGCCGACAGAGTATTGTTCAGCAATGGCTGAAAGCTGAAGAGCACTTATTGGTCCAAATTGTTTCTATTATATTGCCTTGGCCTTCTTTTCGTTTGCCCTCGCCGGCTGTCCGGCAACGGGGCTCCCCTTTTGCGACATTCAAAGTGGAACAATTAATTCTGCCCGCTCATCGCGTGTGCATTGTTAGAACCGGTCGGAAGCAAAGCACCGGCGTTCATCGGGGACGTGAAGGGCGTTTGGCTGGAAAAAGGAGCAGGATTCAGCCCCGTGCTGCCGTGTCCCGCGCAAGGATACCCCGTTCCCTCCTTTAGGTAAAGCCTCTAGCGTTAATTAAGAAGGGAAAAAAGGAACGCGTTGCTCGTTAGTCGAAGAGCCGCGAGGAGAAAGCTCCAGCTTCGAACACAGGATTTCATCCGATACTTTCTCCGTCGATGTGCATCGCTGTATTATTGATTCTATAATCTCTTCTAATCGGGGGTCCCCTGTTCCATCGGAGCAATTATGTAACCGTGCAATGAATATTGCGTCACGGTTGACAGGCATTATCTTGCTGACAGCTTCCTTGTTTTGCATCTAATTAGAGCCAGTCGGGAGCAAAGCGCCGGCATTGATGGGGATCGTTAGAGGAATAATATTGCGAGTCGGCGCAAAGTCCAGTATCGTGATATTCTGTCCAGCGCAGGGCTATCCCGTGCCTTCATTTAGGTAAACATAAAATTCTTATACGAACAAAAGTATGTACACGTGGTGGTAACTCCTACGCGCCTTCTTTTAATTGCACTGAATGTTGTGACTAAATCAAACACACCGTTCTTCGTTTCGTTTACCATTTCCGTTGGTACTCAGTTCATGTGGCTAAAGGTTCTTACTAACACAAAGTTAATTAAAAGAACTCGTGCTGAACGCATGAACTTCTTTATCGCATGCCTACAGTCGGTCACAAAAGTCTACATACAGGTTTTAAATTTCAAATGATTACATATTTTAGGACGTATTTTGGACGAATAAATATGGCGTCAGAAATGTATAAAATAGAAAATTACAAGTGAGGAAGATTACTGAGAGACGTTTTATAAAAGAAGCATCATTGATTACACGAATAAAATTGCTTCTAAAAGTACATAAGTTGCAATTTTATTTGTGTTGAACAAACTACAGAATATGTCAAATATATCCGAGAATCTGATATAGTACAGATAGATACAGGTATAACGATAAGTTCTGTATACTTCAATACACGTACCTAGACTTTCGCGAAATCGTATTTTTTGGTTTACGTATATTTTGTTATAAACAAACAGAAAACATTATTATTTTTTGATAACATAATACAACATTTCTATCAGCCAATTCACCACATTGCAAACAGAAAATAACAAATTATAATGACTAGACTGAGGACCGGACACAGCAAAATTACTTATGAATACCGTATTAAGGGAACCGACCCACCTCTGTATGAACGATGCCAAAACCAAATGGTTCTAATAACCGTTCATACATTATACGAATGCATACTAATACAACTGTTAAGAATGAAACATAATTTGACCCCAGTCAAAGTCTTAATACAAAAGCATCAGATGGAAAACACTTTAGTCTACTTAAAGAAAATCAGCATGTACCACAAAATATAATCCACCACGATGCAGTGGCGTAAAAAGTAAATGAAGAAGAAGAAGAATCTGTCTAGTTTTAATTAATAAACGAATTACCGTTATTTAGAGAACCGAAACGTCTGTATTTTTGTAAATATTTGAAATTTAACGGTGTATGTAGACCTCTGCGACTGACTGTATGTAAAATTCGTAGAGCCAATCGGAACGAAGGCTCCGGCGTTCACGAGCGAAATACGGGGTGGTTGGCTGAAGAAAAGAGCGAAGTCCAGCGCCGTTCTACCGTGCCCGGCTCAGGGACACCCTGTGCCTTCCTTTAGGTAAACATTCGCTAGTCGAACCTCCGAATTATCATCTGCGTGCCCTGTGTACCTTTTACTTTGAATAGAACCGGTCGGAAGCAAAGCGCCAACGTTGACAGGTGACTTGAAGGGCGGTTGGAAAGAAAAGGCCTACGAGTCTACGGTTATTCTATTCTGCCCGGCGCAGGGTTATCCCGTGCCCAATTTTAGGTAAACTTCCCTCAGAAATTTCCGTTTCGAAACTTTGAAAATGGTGCCCCGGTAACTTTGTGTCGTTAGAGCCGATTGGCAGCAAAGCTCCCGCGTTGATCGGCGAAATGAAGCGCGGTTGGAAGGAGATCAGCACGCAAATCAGCGTGGTGCTGACTTGCCCCGCTCAGGGATATCCTGTACCCAACTATAGGTAAACGGGTTTAGCGTTTATGTTGACGAATAGCACGTTTCTAGGGCTGGGAAAAATACACTTTTAAAATAGATGAATGAAAATAAATATTGCTATCTCTTCGCGCGATATAGGATTTGGCGAATCAATTTTTTTTTTAAATAGTAGTTACATAAGGAAATAATATTTGAAATATATATATTTTAATATTAACTTATGCAGACACTATTTTGAAATGGGTATTCCATTGAAACAAAAGAAAATAATAATATTTCAAACAATAGTAGTAAATAAAAAATAGTATGTTGAATAAGCAATTTTAAATTTGAACATTTTAGAGTACGATATACGTTTATCGATAAGCCAAGACTTTTATTTAATTTATAAGTAACTCTGAATATTGCACTAAACCTATTTATACAAGTTACCAATTCGCCTTACATGCATTAAACGGGACACACTTCTCGAATATATTTATTATCTTTGAATGAATCTCGGCAAGGTGTTAACAGTAACCATGCAAAGCTGAATAAACATTGCACAGGTGTAAAGAATGGTGTTACGGTATTATATTTTAGAAACAGATTTATAATTTGTATCTTACATTTCCCGTTTACTATTTCCTATATTCGAATCCGAGTTTAAATAGAAAACAATATTCGCTTATATTTTGAGCATTTAATAAATAGCATTTCTAAATAGTGTTTGCTTATAGAAATACTTCAGTCTTGAATATTTTGTCACAAACTATTTCAAATTTTACCCAGCCCTGCACGTTTCTTTGCTCGATAGAACCCGTCGGTAGCAAAGCGCCGTCGATTCTCGGGGAACAAGGAAGTCTCATGAAGAGGCACTCCCGTACTCACATCGTGATCCTCTGCCAAGGGCAGGCTTACCCTGTTCCAACGTTCAGGTAAACCGGGAATCGATCAGAAGAGTTCGTCGTACAATACTGCAATCGCTAGTTCGAATTCCGATTTTTCTACGTTTCTTCTTGGTAACAGCATCGACGAAGCATAGGATAGACTATTCATTCTCATATAAAATCATCCGGATCCTACCGGCCGCCTAACCATTTTAAGATCGTTGCTCATGTCGTGTTTGCGTTGCATTGATAAATAAGTGACTACTTTTATAAAGAAAATGAAAATCGTATGAAATCAGTTGGAATCAACTTTTACGGTGCCATTTTCTCTTCGGATTTCTAAATAGGTGCGAAATAGAGCGAAACTCTTCATATGGAAAATGTTCAGCTCTTAGTACTCTGGCATTCCGTTGCAAAAGAAGTCCAAGGAAAAATTGCGTTAAAAGAATAATAAACGTTGAAACATTCCAAACTTGATTTCCCCTTTTCAAAGAAATTTCCTGTGGAGAAAGAATTGCTCCATATATATGCACTACTATTCGTGAGATACAGTATGTTGACGAATGGCACGTTTCTTTGCTCGATAGAACCCGTCGGTAGTAAAGCGCCGTCGATTCTCGGGGAAAAAGGGAGTCTTATGGAGAGGCACACCGGTACCCACATCGTGATCCTCTGCCAAGGGCAGGCTTACCCTGTTCCAACGTTCAGGTAAACCGGGAATCGATCAGAAGTTTCCCTGTTACGAAATTGTAGTCATCAGTTCGAATTCCGATTTTACGACGTTTCTCGTTGGCAACAGCATCGACAAAGTACAGGATAGACTATTCATTTTCATACAGAATCATCCGGGGGCTAAATGACCCCCTTACCAGTTTAGTGTCACATGCGACATTACTAGTTTAGAATACAATAAGACTACAACGCTGTTAAAATGATTGGGAGTTATAACTAAATATTGCGATAATCACCGCTACAATCCAGATCTATAATGACGTGTATATATGAAATATTGGGGGTAATAAGGATGAATTCAAAACTCTCAAAAAATATTTGTTCACTTTATTAAATTGTTTTATAGCACTTAACCCACATTTCTATTAGTTTGTTTTACGGACTTCATCCTCTTCTTTCGTACAAATATTAAATTTTTTGTGGGGAAAAAATTGTTGAAGCGTTTACGGTGCTGGTAAAAAGCATTTATCTCGAAACACGTGTTTGTTGAGTTCGGCCTTACTACTTTTAACGCATCATATGTATATTTTCATATGTATCCGAATTCCATTATTTATCTCGCTATAACCCGAATTTTATTTACTTTTACGACGAAGGAAATTATAATTAAGCCCAAAGTTCCATTTCAATCTGAAAGCTAGGAATTAATAATTACCGTATAAGTGTCTGGCATTAATACATCGATAAAGAAGAAAAACAGAGTAATGCAGTGATATGCAAACAAGATAAAATCCAACAAATTTAAGTATATGACATTAGAGAGGATTAATATTATCACCTTCGACGGTTGGATTATATACAATTCTTAAAATCACCGCTTTAAATCGTAAGAGTCGTAAAGAATTTCTGCTTTTTTTTAAAGTTTACGATGTTTCCTATAAATGAGTGGTCTATCCCGTACTTTTAGTCAATGGTAACAGTTTACGCGTTTCATTTTTGCTAAAGAACCGGTACAGAGCAAGGCGCCATCGGTAACTGGTGACGCAAAACGATGGCAGAAGACCAAATTGTCGTCAGGATTCGCGGTGCAGTGCCAAGCGCAGGGTCACCCGGTACCAGCGTTCAGGTACTCGAATCTGATGCAGCCTTTCTTTATCGATCGTCTCCGTAATTCTATTTTGCTAACCGAATCTTTCCATTCGAGGAAGCTTCCCAAGTGAAAACCCTTATCCCTCTTTCTCGTCTTTGAAAACACGAGCTTTTCGGAGCTCGCAAAGTGTGCACGATTGTTACGTTGCCAGAGCCATTGGGAGCGAAGGGGCCGAAATTCTCGAGCGACGATCGCGTGAACTCGTTTGTTCGCGCCGCGGGAAGCTCGTCGACGTTACTTTGCCCCGCACAAGGGTTCCCAGTTCCGTCGTTCAGGTAAATGACAGCTTCGCATCAGTTAGACCTCTTTGTCCCGCGTTTATTTGATCTAGAGCCTGTGGGATCCAAGGCGCCATCCTTTCAGAGTGACGCGAAGAGCGTCACCTATGTCAGAGCCGCGAGATCCTCTGTCGCGATCACCTGTGCTGCTCAGGCATCGCCACCCCCTACTCACAGGTAACTTGGCAGCGAAAAGTTTCAAATTTCAAAGGGTTTGACCGCTAGGATCACTCGAGTTTTTGATTCAGTTTACTTTGATAATTCTTCGATTAATAAGTTTCTATTAGAAATGAAACGAAATTCAATTTCTAGATTCGAGAAACTCGAATCCGAAACATTGCAAGGGTCTCGAAACTGTCGAAACTTCAAAACTCTGAATGCTTATTTTTCCCTTTTGGTTGTAAGGAGGAATTTAAGAAACCCAGTTGTAATAATACTCATCTTTCTAGTTTACAAAAATTCTATTTTATCTCAGGATAAACGATTACGATAATTTGGTGAAATCGCGATAATTAAAACGAGTATAAATTTTAAATGCGAGCTTAATTGGAATATTAATTAAATATTAGGTCGTTGCATAATTTCTGTCGTATATTCGGGTAAAATTTGAACCACCAGAATTTCGGAAAGACATTTAAAATACATGTGAACACAATACCCGATAATAAACAAAGAATTCAACCCAAATTCAAACTGTTGAGACTATTAATAAGAAATAAGGCAGAAATTATGCAACGGCCTAATGAATTCAAATCGTAACAATATTTTCGTTATTTCTACAAATGATTATTTATCTAGGTTTCGATAGCTTCGAATCATAAAAGTAACACAAAGTTACGACTTCTCGAAACTCGAAACTTTTTGAACTCTGAGGGATTTCGAAGTTTCGAAGTTTCTGCTGTTTCATCCTTAGATTCGATAGTGTAAAGCGGTGGTGGCGCGTTCTTTCAGGGCAAATATTCTCACGAACAGAATCGAATAAAGTGTGTTACGTTTTGTGAATATCAGAGCCTGCAGGTCGTGTGTCGCCTAAATTCCCAAAGTCTGCGAAGTCTGACTCCTTCGAGGTGGCAAGTGGCGTTGAAATGAGTATACTATGCGACGCCCAGGCATTCCCTGCTCCCACGTTTAGGTCAGTGAACAAATGTCCGCTCGTTCATTCACCGGTTTCATTAATTTGGCACTTGTGTAGAGCCTGTAAACGGTGCCAAACCTAGAGTTGCATCCACTGCCAAGTACGACGTCCTTGCCAGTTTCGTGGCCACCTCGGTAACGATGCTTTGCCCGGCGCAGGGTCACCCTCTTCCAGCTTTTAGGTATTTACTAGCGATGGTACACCAAGTGGTATACATTCGATTTTTTCTCATATTCAGAGCCGGTGAGCGGCGCGGCACCCAAAGTGCCACCCACGGCAAAAATAACAGTCTTCTCGTTGCCGGTGCAAACGGCCATGGCACTGTTGTGTCAGGCTCAGGCACATCCGCTGCCAATCTTCAGGTACACTCGAACGAGCAAAGGAGAGGAGTGTTGCGCGATTATTCTTGGTCGTTCGTCGAGTTATCTCGTTAGGGCGAGGGATTACAGGGCACGGGAGAAAGGGCACGTGAAGATATCGATTGATGCGCTGGCGACTGGATTCTATCTGCTCGTTTTACTTTTTAGTAGAGCTGTTGGTTGTGAAATATACGGGTACCTGGTTACCCATGAAATACTCGGGTAAACAAAAATTACTCGGCTATCCGGATATCCCATGAGATTGACGAAACACACGAGATAGCTGTGTTTTGAGGCAAGAATCGATCGCCAATTTCTCATCATTATTGACGTCAGTCGCAAATGACCAAAAGAGACAATAAATTAATTCTTGGTCCGAAATGCACGGCTATCTCATCGATCCCACGAGATACCCAGGTATCCGGATAATTTTTCTTAACTTGAGTATCTCACCGAGTATCCGAGTACTCGAGTACCTTACAATTAGCAGCTCTAACACTCGGTTCAAAACAGTAGCCCTACTTTTTAGAGCCGGTCGGAAGTAGTCCTCCTCGGACGCCACCTAGATCGAAACTCGATGCATTGGTAAAAATGCGGGGCCAGGCAGTGACGTTACTGTGCGAGGCTCAGGCCAGTCCTTCGCCTCTGTACAGGTGAGCACCGTAGGAGATTCTCGCGTATTCCTTCGTTCCAGCCTCTTTATCGATCCTTATCTTCACGTCTGTTGTTCTTCTGCGTGATCGTGTGCCGTGCATCGACGACGCGTTCGACAACGATGCCAAGAAATATCCCATTCCCCGATTATTACAGAGCCACGAGGTAGTGTGCGTCCGAATGTCCGGGATAAGGATGTGAATGGGCTGAAGAGGGACGTCCTAGTCGATCGAATGGTGGGTCTGCCGTGTCCTGTTCAAGGTTTTCCAGCTCCCACGTTCAGGTATGAACGTGCACGCGAATGAACGTAAACGAGGGAGACTCGTAGACGAGATCTGAGCCTCGCTGCAGGCGGTGGCGACCCTGCTCGGGTACTTGACCATTTTTCTCCGTCATTTCCTCTCATTGTCTCGCGTCGTCGGAGATCGGAATCGCGTGGCACGCGTCGGCAGGGATCCAAACCCTAACCCGTATCGGGTAGAGATGACAACTGTGCGATGAAAGCGAATCGAGGTATATTCGAATAACCAAAACCGGTCGACGAACGAAAACTCGAAAGATCCGAACGCATCGAAAGAAACTAAACGGTTCGAAAGAAAGCGAACAGTTTAGACATAGGAATCTAAAATGGTCAAAGTATATACATTTCTGGTAATTATCTCTTGCGATGTTCCATCTTGTGTAGTACTAGAAATCATCCTCAAACTTATACCCTATCTTGTACGATCACTGTATGCACTTTAATTCAGTCCTTCAAGACGGTAAAACGCTCGAAAGTAGTAACATGAAATATGTTTCAACTGTTTGATTTCTTTCGAGCCGTTCGATTTCTTTCCAGTTTTCGTTACCGTTCGAGTATAATTCGGTTCGCTTCTTTCGAATATTTGGCAGCTCTAGTTACAGTAACCTTCCTTGGTTAGCCCGGTTATGGTTGGAGTTAGACGCGGATTCAAATCCCTGTTTGTAACCCGATTAGAACGTGTTAACCCGCTCTCTGGACGATTTTGGAACCGCTCTCTTACTGTAACTGCTGTAACCCATATTGGTTAACCGGGTTAGATGACGGTTAGAATCCCTGCGCGTCGGCTCAGTTGTATTCTTGCCGCTTACAGAGCCGACAGGTAACGTTGCTCCGCGTATCGCCGGTGAACGTTACGAGGGTGGAAAACTCGTCGACGTTCCAAGGACGATGGTGGTGGCTCTGGACTGCTCGATTCAGGGATTCCCTGTCCCACTGACAAGGTACCCTCGTTTCCTTCTCGAGAACACGTTGAACGCGTTTCAGAGGGCACGACTAAGATAGCTCCGCGCTCCTCGGGCAAGAAATTCGAAAGGGAAGTGGTTTTGGCTGCTAGAGGTCAGGATATCGCGTTATATCACTCGCTTCAGGGATTCCCTGTACCTTTAACAAGGTATCACCCCTCGTTTCCTCGGATGTTTTCCCTAGTTTGCAAAGTTGTCGTCGTCGTCGTCGTCGATGAGTCTAATCAGTTGATGTCTGTGTATACGTTAAGACATATTGGCCAATCGAAGAACAGCGAACTTTTCAGGTTTCAGGTAAGTAGCATGCGATGGTTATATGTTGTCCACTCAAGATACTAACCGTTGGGAGAAGAATGAGGTATGTAACTGCGTGTTTAATTTCTCGCGAGAAGGGGATCTCACGTGTGTGTGTGTATCAATCGATTAGAGATTTAATTAGATCGTAATAACCTATTACAATATACAGTGACTCCTGGAATTAATCGTATGCTAACGTTGTTACAAGATACTTTTGTAAATGGTTCTCCTAGAACAATTAGGTCTCGAGCAAGGTTAATTAAAAAGTTACAAATACTTTTTGTCGCCGCTGTAAGAAATATTGAGTAAGTGCCAAAGTTCTGATGGATTTTAAAATCTGTCTTCGTTTAATTTAGGGGAACTGAAGTGGTTTCTAATGATAAAAACAATCAGCTGCTAACTAGAGTTATGGACAAATTATCAAAACCCATAGGTATTAGATATACCAATGAATAATCCACCTTTTGGTTCAATCCAAAGTTTTTTCTAACAAAATTAAATAAGTACCTTGTCTCAAATATAGTTGATATACATTGGATTCGTGCTTGGAAAAACATTTCAACGTTTCGTAAAATAAATTCGTCAATCCATTAAAAAAATAATGGATTACTTATTGGTACACCTAACAATTGATCGAATAAATTATTTTGATTAAGGTGACATATTAAACCTATTCAAACTTCTGCATGCGCCTAATATAATAAATGGAGGTATTTGATCAATTTCGCGAGTCACTGTACAAGATTAATAAAAATGTTGATCGGATTTTGCAATTAAGAGCACCGAACATGCATCGGAAGCCTTTTTCTCGCCGAGCTCTTTATAACGATTGCGACGAATTACGAGAAACGAATCTAATTACGAATAAATGTAGCAAAGAATGAAACGAATGGGGACGAGTTAGTTATTCTGGGCAATGAATGATATCCTTCCAGAACCGTCCGGCCGTACTGCCCCAAAAGGGACTGGAGACGGCCTTAATAAGTACCGCGGGGTAGAGGGCGAGTCTCTGGCGCTGGCGTGTGCGGCACAAGGCTTTCCTGCCCCGATCTCTAGGTACACACAAATTCCGTATAGCTTCTCTTTTTTTTCTTTTGTGTTTGGTCGTTTGGTCTTGCTCCGCAGAGCACGGATCCTATTTTCGAAGCGTTCCATCCTTACCCTCTACCCCGTGTCGGGTGGCGGTACCGCAAAAATCCGAAAAGTCGGACACGTTCGACAGAGACAAAGAGAGAGAGAGAGACAGACGAGCGAGAGGAGAGTCGGATAAGAAACACAAATAAGAATCAAGAAGCAAACACGAATTGCCGTAAACTGTAGCCTCGAGTGAAAGAAAAGAAAAAAAAAGAGAAAAAATGAGAGGAAAGAGAAAACATAGAAAGGCAAAGGGAAAAAGTGAGTGGGCAAAGCATGCACAGCAATGATCCAAGATTCAAACTCCTGCTGCTCTCGTGATAGAAAGACGGCAAGAGAGATTAGAGAAGAAGGACGATGTAGGGCAGCTTTTGTCATCGTGATTTGCTCACGTCATAACTCGTCTCGTTCAACTGGAACGTGTTTTGCATTTTGTCGTTTTGCATTTAAACTGAATCGTGGCTGTTAGTTACACAAATGGGGGAAATAGAACAGAAATTAAGCATACAAAAAAAAAGGAAAGAAGGGGAAAGAATGAAAAGTGTGTATCCCGTGTACCGGGGGCCAATCGGACGTGTTGGTTTTCAGTGCCAACTGGAGCCCCGTGGCGCAACCCTGAGATAGGTGACGGAAGCGCGACTTCGAAAAGGATGCGGGCCCTCTTCTCCTTCGGTAACCTCGGTGCTGATCCGGGTGGTCCGAGAGGGTGTCACCCGATCAATGGGGCGAACAATGTTGCCCTGCACCTGCACACCTCCAATAAGTCCCACGATATTTGGCTGGTAAGTCCTCGCCACCTTCGTGCCTCCATTCATCCGTTCGTGTTGTTCACTGCCCCCACACCCTCTCTTTCTCTCACACGCCAGGATTATTCGTCGTGATTCGTGTACTTACTATGTCGCGTGTTGTCCAGTTGCACCATTGTCACACGTTGTGTCGCTCAATTATCACCGCCTTCCTCACCCATTATTCTCTTACTCGTTCCTCGATTCGTTCCAGACCCGATTCCCACGTTCACGGCACCTCTTCGACATTTATAACGAGAATTCTATCCAAATTATCGCTGTACATAATCCACGCGTGAACAGCGTGGAAGCTTACTTTTGATTTTTAACACCACCATCCGTTCCCGTCATCTTCAAGTTTTTCTTGATTTCAACTCGTTTGTTAGTTTCTTTCCGTTGTTACGTTTCTCTCGCCTTCATCCAAAATTCCAGTGATCGTCCTCGGTACCAATCGCTCGGCAAGCTCTCTCATCCATCGCAAATGATCGAGAGTTAAAGCGCGACACTGACACGTGCCGCTGTTATATTCTTTTGCCGACGATCGCCTTCTCACTTTCTCCCTTAGGTATACGTACACGTTATATCTCGGCTCAGA
Organism: Eucera pruinosa; assembly: GCA_028830335.1. Classification (NCBI taxonomy): domain Eukaryota; kingdom Metazoa; phylum Arthropoda; class Insecta; order Hymenoptera; family Apidae; genus Eucera; species Eucera pruinosa. Next base: position 7,251,370 of record JAMYCR010000005.1, read on the forward strand.
GGTCTCGGCGTGCATTACCAAAAGCGGTGCTTCTCTTGCGCACTTTTTATTTTTCGGCCGTAACGAAGTTGTCGCTGCCAGCCTTCAACCCCTCCGTTTCCCGACCTGCTCTGCTTTACGACCGCTATTTACGCTCCAGCTGCTGTTGAAGCTCTCTTTTTCATTAAGTTTGCGTACTCGTGCCGTAGCGAGACACGCGCTAATGAGCCGGCAGTAGAGACAGAAGCCCAGAGACGCCCAAAGCCCTGCCTATACGTACAGAACATCGAGAATAAAAGCAGTGTGGAATGAAGTGAATTAGAAACGAACAGAAACACATCGCGCCTATCGTGTAAACCAACGCACGCGATCGCGTTGTTCCCTCGACCATCGATCATGCATTTTAACATTTTTATTGCAACGAGAAATGCGCTATTGGCTGATAACAAGAAAGTTTCTATTGGCTTCATTTCATACGATCTCTTTCATTTTGTATGAAAATCGATCCGATTCGATCGCAGAAAAACAATCCCCTTTCATCCTATCGTTTCAGATGGTACAAATTCATCGAAGGTTCCTCTCGTCGTCAACCGGTCCAGCTGAATGAGCGCGTTCGTCAGGTTAGCGGAACACTGATCATTCGTGAGGCTCGCGTAGAAGATTCCGGCAAGTATCTGTGCATCGTGAACAACTCAGTCGGAGGGGAAAGCGTGGAGACTGTCCTCACTGTAACGGCCCCATTGTCCGCGGAAATCGAACCCAGCACCCAAACCATTGACTTCGGAAGACCGGCTACCTTCACTTGCAACGTTAGAGGAAACCCTATCAAGACCATCTCCTGGCTGAAGGATGGCAAACCCCTTGGACTGGAAGAACCCGTGCTCAGAATCGAAAGCGTCAAGAAGGAGGACAAGGGAATGTACCAGTGCTTCGTTAGAAACGACCAGGAAAGCGCCCAGGCAACTGCTGAATTGAAACTTGGTGGAAGATGTAAGTTTCGATTTTATTAGGTTGACCAAGAAGTTCTGTTGTATTTTAAGGACGCGTAGAAATAGAATTTTTGTTTACCCTTTGACTGATATGGGCGCTATTAGGCGCTCCACATTAACCCTTTCGTTACAACGGACGTATATACACGTCTCCAAAAATTGGACAACAATTGTTAAGAGCATAGGTATTGTTTTTCTATAGTACATTATTGCATCTATTTTCATTTATACGATAAAATTAAGGTCATATTTGATAATATAAAGCATACGAATGTTTATATTTATCCTATTCTCGTATTAATCGAAACTGTTCCGTAACCGTAGTTTCAATATTGAGTTTCAAGAAGCCGCAGCGAAAGGGTTAGTGACACACTGAATTGTACTATTGACTCCTGTTATTAATGCTTGTCTCTCATTTTTGTAACAATCGAGTCCAAGGTGATCACTAGATTTATGTATTTGTAGAACATCTAAATTAGCAAAGAAGTACGTTTTGCACATAACATGCAAAAATATGCAAAATATCCGAAGTAAACTACACTTTATAATATTTAGGATGTAAAACAAATTGATATTAAAGTCCCATTCTTTTAATTATACTTACAAACATAGGAATTTGCATAAAAATCTGCAGTCTAGTGATCATATTGGTAACGTGTCTACTAATCGGCTTTTTTCACAAATTAAAGTTGACAGATATTTAGTATTTGTTGAATATACGGAACGAGTCCTATTAATGCCCGTAATGCAAAATATATAATAAAATTAACAAGTAAAAGATCAATACAGAAAAACAAGAGAAAGTGATAGAACATAATATGTGAAATTATATAAACTAAATATACTAAATAACTAAGCTTTTAAGAATGGTAAACTTACTAACATAAAAATCTATATACATCAAGAAAAAAATTAGCTAATGTTGAATCCAAGAAAATATGTTGAGCAATTATTTTCACAGTTTCACTTCGAAACAATCAGCAGCCAAAGGGTTAAACAATGTATTGTCTAATTTTTTTAACAATTTTTTACCATATTAGGTAATTTCATCATTTCATCCCTGAAGAATTCTCATTTTTTTCAGTAAAAAAACTCTAAACAAGTTTAGGGGCAAGTTCTATAAGCTCCCAGATTTTTCTTGCAATCGAGTAATTTGATTAGAGGCCCAAAAATGGAAATCCATTCACACTATTTTTTCTTGGTTTGTATTGCATTTTCACGTGTCCAGTAGTAATATAATATGTATATCGTGTCCAAAATCCACTTTATCTTTTTCCATTTTAAGATAACGTCAAACATAATAAATAGAATCAATTTTTGCGACTTATTTCTCAAGTAATACTTCCAAATATCTACTTTCAAATCTGACTAGTGTTTGTGATGTTAATTTCAGGTTAATCTGCAGTAGCAAGCATATAAATAGGAATAATCAATACCTTATTAATTCGACTGTGAATGTTCACACGAATTTATACCTTTACAAACAGATTTAAGGCAATAAAACCTTAATACAGTTTAGTTTCATCCTTTAATCTCTATACTTTGTATCTTACTTTCAATATTTACTGTAATTGTACCTATTATATGCGTCGGGTATTTTTTTGCAAATTTAAATTCCCCATAATTGTATAAACATCTACAGTCTAATTATTGAATGCAATAAAATCACCAACATATAAAAGCTACAAAATTAAATGTTTGCAATGTTTGAGTCTACGAGAAAGGAACTTTTAAATGATGCATTGCAAACAGAAGTATAAACAAAATCTATAATGCTATAACCAGTTGAATTCAAGGATGTATTGCGATACTAATATCATTTAGAAAAAACAACAAAACTTTTTGTTCAACCTAACAGGAACTGATGGTCTATAATTGATTCACGGTCCACGACGACATTTTTGAAAGCGGTTTTAATTGCACATATTTTTACACCCACAGTCGAACCCCCGCAGATTCGTCAGGCCTTTGCCGAAGAGACTCTTCAACCCGGACCGAGCATGTTCCTGAAGTGTGTCGCCAGCGGAAACCCGACTCCTGAGATCACCTGGGAACTCGATGGCAAACGGCTATCCAACACTGAGAGGCTTCAAGTAGGACAGTACGTTACGGTGAACGGCGACGTGGTTTCTCATCTGAATATCTCCAGCATTCATACGAACGACGGCGGACTTTACAAATGCATTGCTGCTTCAAAGGCAAGGATCTCCCCTATTCCTTTTCGGCAATAACGGAGAACGGTGGAGAATAATCGCGGAACAATTTCTCTGATTACAGGTTGGATCCGCGGAACACTCTGCTCGTCTCAATGTCTACGGTTTGCCCTTCATTCGCCACATGGACAAAAAGGCTATCGTTGCTGGCGAGACTCTTCGCGTGACCTGCCCCGTTGCCGGATATCCGATCGAAAGCATCGTGTGGGAGCGAGACACCAGAGTATTACCGATCAACAGGAAACAGAAGGTCTTCCCCAATGGCACTCTTATCATCGAGAACGTTGAAAGAATGAGCGATCAGGCTACCTACACCTGTGTTGCACGCAATGCACAAGGCTACAGCGCTAGAGGAACATTGGAAGTTCAAGTAATGGGTAAGTTCGAAGTTTCTTTACTACCTTTAAGACCGACCTGGCAGATTTTTTCTATCCGGTATACTTGATTCGATCGCGTAATTCGACATTGGATAATTTCGCGAATTTCATGGGATCAGGAAATTTGTGTGTTTACTAAATGGAGTAACATCCTATTGGTATACGATACATAAAAATGCGAAAGAACACAACAGAAATATTAAAACAAACAGATGAATGCATAATGTAATATCTAAACCACATTATGCATAATTTCTAAAGGTTAAAAATTAAATAATTAAGAATTGGATAAGATTCCAAGCTTAACCGAAAGCTAGATAAAGTCGCGAATTTAAATCGATCGGGAAATTAAAAATTTGATAGAGTCGCAAGCTTAATTTATATAAAATCTTTAATTGAATATTTTGAAGAGTGTCGCGTATTTTAGTAGAATTTGCAAAATTCGACCCTATAATCGAAAATTGAATGAAGTTGCAAATTTAATTCGATTTGGAAAATAATAAAAATTGGATAGAATTATAAGCGTAATTTGAATAAATTCTTCAATCGAATATTTTGAAGAGTATCGCGTATCTTGATATAATATGTAATTGATGAATGAGTGAAGATCCCCATTTTTTTTCTTCCTTTTTTTGTTAAATATGAGTATCAAAATGTATCGGGACCCGAATTCTGCGTAAAACATTCTTTACAGGTATCTAGGCGATAGACAGTTGGACGAACGCACACGTTCGTTGTTGTCTTACGATTCTACTAACGACTCTTTCAGCGAATCCCGGCACATTTCGACGATGTCGATAGGGCGAAATTACAATACGTCCAGTCGAGTGTCTCGGCGGAAAATCGAGAGTCACGAGAATTTTAAAGTAAAGTTGCGGAAAAAAATCGATGAATCGCGAGAGTTGTCGCAAACGGACACGGACGCGGACACGCACACGGACGACAACCCCGTTGCAGATTTCACGAACACTTTAATCGGATCGTGGTAGAATGGAAGTTGGTATGGCGGTGGCCGACGATCGACCGTAAGAAATCTGGTGCATTTTTGTCAGAATTGTTCTCTCTTCGCGCGTCCACCAACCGCTGCTCCACAGAGTACCGTGTCTCTGAACATACTACTATATTAACAGCCAATGGATTGACTGCGTCGCGTCGATACGAATCATTGCTTTTTTTTTACAGTTTACCACTCGATCTTTCTCCCTTTTTACGCGGAGCAATTTTTTCGATTGATTAAAAACACTCGAAACGCAGCCAATCCATCGACGTTTACACGTCAGTACACGTGACGTACGACACGTACACGCTCACGTACATACGCACGCGACCTGTCATCACACGTCCATACATCGATCCTCCACCCTCAGTGCCGCCCACGATACAGCAGTTCTCGTTCATGAAGCTACCCATGAACGCCGGAGAGTTCGCAAACCTGCAGTGTATCGTACCGACCGGTGACCTGCCTTTGAACATACGTTGGAGCTATCCCGGAGAAGAGATGGGCGGTTCCTCCGGCGTACTTGCGAAGAAGGTCGCGGATCGCGTTAGCATGCTCATGATCTCAGTCATCACCGCGAGACACGCGGGGGAGTATGTTTGCACCGCTGAAAACGCGGCTGGAACCGCGTCCCACTCGACCACACTCACCGTTAATGGTTCGGGACTATCATCCGTTCCTAGAGAGATAAACATACTTTCTTGTTTTTAAGTTTTTCTTTATGTTTCCGTTCGTTATTCTGCACAATCCTGGCAAAGAGCACCGTAGCGACCTTTTTGTATCCTGACCTGATCTCCTGCAACCTCGATATATATATTCCTCTCATCGAGTCATTCGATTCTTCATCAGATCTACGTTACGTTGTTTAGAGATTTACGAACGCTTTCGTTGTTTAATCATACAGATGCTAGTCGTCGCCGGTGTTAGAACTGATACCATATTGATACTATCGATGCCAATCTATAAATTTCGATCTTGTATCGAGTAGTATCAAAGGACATAAATATGAAAAAGTATCGTTAACTGTTTGATACTTACAGGGAAGTATTGATGCCTGTTTGATACCTACACGAAAATACCAACATTTTACTGTTTTTCCATTAGATTTTATTGGATCAACTTTTAACGTTTTAACCGCTTTCCTTTTACGCATATTTATGTACTTTTCGCATTATTTTAACGCATAATTCTGAAAGCCCATATTACTCGTAGAACTCGTATACCGATATTTTCAAAATAATATTAGACAGCTATGAAGCTTTTGGTAAATTATCAAATGAGTATCGTCAGTTGTATTAAGTATCAAGCTGGTATCGCAACTATCGTGAAGTATCAAACTAAAGGTATTGATTCGGTACAGTATTGGTTAGGTATTGTTTCAAGAAGTATCAGTATCGAATGCAGATACCGAGTACCTAAACTATTAATACCTTTCAATACTTCCTACTCAGTATTTTAGTAATCAATCGTTTGAGTATCACCAATAGTATCGGTATCGGTCCGATCACTAGTCGTCGAAGTAACCCATCGTACAGGACTACGTACAGAGAGCATGAGAGTCGATTTTAATTGTACGATGACATCAGTTGGCCCGCAGCTTCTGCCGATTGCTTTCAATGCCGAGGTCGCCAACTCGGGAGACTCCGTGTCCGTACCTTGCTCGATCTTGAAGGGCGACATGCCCATGGACATATCGTGGGCGTTCAATGGCGTGCCGATCGACACGTCGAGAGACGCTAGTATCACTATCACGAGAATCAGCAAACACCTGAGCACCCTTAGCATCGACGGTGTCTCTGCAAGACACGCCGGAGAGTACGCCTGCTCCGCATCCAATCTCGCCGGTTCCGTCAGTCGATCGGCAACCTTAACGGTGAACGGTACGATTTCCTCTTCAAAATCCCCGCCCTTTACGTTCCTGCCATCTCCTGCAATCGCTTTCACCGCCACGGAGTATCCTTTGCGTGCTGCCCAATCCATCGTCTCCCTTTTTCCTGGAACCTTGTGCCGCGTGTCAATGTTATCTTCACCGCCATACCAACCCCATCGTCGTTAGAACATTTAGGATCGATAGTAGAAGCGTCGTACGTGAATCGACACTCGTTCCTCCTCGTTTCGACTCTTCTAGTCGTTGTTTCCAGTCGCCCCGCAAATTCTACCCTTCACCTTCGGCGATGAACCCGCCAGCTGGGGCGAGCTAGTCTCCGTGACTTGTTCCGTGGCCAAAGGCGATCAGCCTCTCGAGATTTCTTGGGCGTTTAACGGGACTCCGATCGACAGCCACCACGGATCCGACGTTGTTGTTGCAAGCACGAACAAGAAAAACAGCGTTCTAACTGTCGAATCAGTCGCGGCCAGGCATGCTGGAGAGTACACTTGTTCCGCGTCTAATCGCGCCGGTGCAACGACGCATACTTCTCAGCTAACTGTAAATGGTACACATGCGTACGAATCCTTCGCACGTAACTAAAGTCATTTTTCTGTATCCCCTCATTATCTATCTTCTTCTTCCATCCACTAACGATCATCTCCTATTTCCTAGTGCAAAATCATCGTCCTTATTTTAGTATTATTTTCGAACAATCGACGCTCGGATCTGTGAGTACGCGGCTGCGAGCGGAGGTTCTCGTTAGGGGGATGCGAATTTCCTTTCGGAGACAGCATTTCTCGATCCTGTTCTGACTTCGTTTCTTTCTCACGTCGCAATCCTTTCGTCCATGCTGCCGTGCCGCTAACGCAGTCGCGCCGCAGATCCTCCAGTTCTATTTCGGCGACGATCCTCTCAACTACGGTGAGATGCTGTCGGTCTCTTGCACGATCGTCAAAGGCGACTTCCCGGTGAATTTGACGTGGACGTTCGACGACACCCCGATAGACTTGAGCAGACCGGACGTTAATATCATAAATAATAAAAGGGTCAGCTTCTTGAGCATCGACAGTGTTGCGGCGAGGCATGCTGGAAGATACAAGTGCATCGCGTCTAATGCCGCCGGATCAGACAGTCACACCGCCGTGCTCTCGGTCAACGGTATCCCCCTCGACTATACGAATTTATTAACGTTGCGATCATGAACGGGCTGTTAAAGAGCGCGCCGACCAGTCGAAGGGGAAAGAGAAAAGGCGTATCGATCGTAGCTTGAATTAGCGGAAAAAAGTTTCGGAATGTTCGGGAATGTGGGTCACTCCTTTCTTACAGTACGATACACTTCCAACTTGCAAACTCACGATGAAAGAGTCGAAGATTGAAAACTTGCGATTAAAGATTGAAACGAGATAATCGATTCGCGAATCTTTCGAAACTACTATTTTTTAGTTTGCTGTTACATTTGTTTGCCGTGGGAGAAGGTCGGCGCGTTTTTCAATCGCTTTGTACACTCTCAGTATTCTCTCTCGTAACTTCTTGTTTTCCACAGTAATCTTCATAGTGTGATAATATTAATCAGATGGTTACTGCCGTCGTCGTGCCGATGATCGAACAATTTGCAAACGTATATCGATCTTCGAATGTGAAACGGGAAGGTAAGATTATCGTCAGAGACGACGGCAGGTAAGAACACGGTCCATCCCTCGGATACAGAGACGATGGCCCATGTTTTTTTTTCAATTTGTTTCGTATTGCTTTTTTACAGTTTTTTCTATTAACGTTTTGTCTATATTTCCTTTCACCCTTCTGAATCCCTCTGAATCGTTCTACGTTCCATCGTCCTTTAACAATTCATCCGATAGCTCGCGTCATTCGTCGTGGTTCGCGGATTAACTTTACGCGAACTCCAAGCTCTCGAGTCCCTCTCCGGAAGCTCCTGCGCGTGATTCAAAGCTGTTTTGGAACTTGCAGTCGGCCCGCAGTTGGCGCCTTTCACGTTCGGCGACGAAGCCGCTAACGCGGGAGAGATGGCCACCGTTCAGTGTGCCGTGATCAAAGGCGATTTGCCGGTGAGGATCGTATGGTCGCTGAACGGTCGGCCTATCGATGTCGGACGCGTGTCCGGTGACCACAGTTACGACATTCCTGACATCGTCGTGACCAGAAGTAGTAAACGGATCAGCACGCTCACGATAGACTCTGTAGCCGCAAGACACGCGGGCGAGTACTCGTGCACCGCGACCAACGCAGCTGGAACCGCTACGCATACATCGGTTTTATCTGTGAACGGTACGCTTTAGTTTGGCGAAGATTGGGTGAACCGATTGGGTGGTTGGTCAGCCGTTTCATTCTGCGGGGGTATGCGCTGTTAGCAATTTTATAGGCGCCACTGAGGGTGAAGGTAAACGTCGAGAGAATCTTCGTGATTTACTTTTTAATCATCTTCTCTTCTGATTATTCCGTGATGCGTTCTCCAAGGTGTCCGATGAATAATCCTGTCGCGTCTGTCCCTGTGCTCGCGTAGTACTTTTCCCCGTTTAACGATACATGTATACATATATATAGACACGTTCGACCCATCCATCTAGCGTTGTAATCACGTCGACAGTATCGCCACGCATTGCCCCGTTCGAAATGTCTGACACGGCTGTGAATTGGGGCGATTCGGTATCGGCTGTCTGCACCGTAGTCAACGGGGATTCCCCGCTCGAGATCAGCTGGGCACTGAACGAAATGCCTATCGACGAGAGTCATCGGATATCTGTGACTACTACGAAAAGGAACAGCCTGCTGTCTATAGATTCGGCCAGTCCGAGTCACGCGGGAACGTATACTTGCGTTGCTTCGAACGCTGCCGGCGCTACAAGCTATTCGACGGAATTGACAGTGAATGGTACCTACAGTAGACTACCCGAACAGACATAGACACCCAAAATTTCATCCCCTTTTAATAATCCTCTCGTTCATCGCAATCCCACGTACCGCTTCCGTTCTTTCGTGACTAATCAAAAGGGTCGCGCGACTCGGAGTTGGTTTTCTCACGGTGGACAAAAACTGCAAAGTATTCGGTTACAGTCGCGCCACAGATCGCTCCGTTCGTAATCACCGAGGAGCCAGCGAACTGGGGCGACTCGATCTCTGTGGTCTGCGCCATCCTCAAGGGCGATCTACCGATCGAAATTACCTGGGCTCTGAACGGTGTGCCGATCGCCAGAGATCGTTCGGATATTAACATTCTGGCGACCACGCGGAAGAATAGCATCCTCAGCATTGAATCCGTCGCTGCTAGACACGCGGGAGAGTACACGTGTTCGGCGTCCAACAAGGCTGGGGCGACCAGTCATTCGGCCACTCTAGCTGTCAATGGTACTTTACACAGAGACGTTTTCCGTTTTCCCCTCTTTGTTTACTCCTTTCGTCACTGTTTCCTCATTGCCTCCAGTTGGCGTCGGTGGTTGAGGCTTGGAATAGGTCTTTAACGAAATTCCGTTTAATCCTCGGACCGATACAGGTGGCCGTAAATGGTAATCGGTATTCAAAGAGAGACAATTAGACAATTAAGGATTCTTTGTTCGTCCTAGTTGCCCCCGAGATAGCTCCGTTCGTGATCAGTGAGAAACCAGCAAACTGGGGAGACACGGTCACCGCAACCTGCACCATGTTGAAGGGTGATTCTCCGATTCAGATCGAATGGGCTCTCAACGGCGAACCGATCTCCCACGATTACCCCGATATATCGATCGCGACCAGCAGACGCGTCAGTTTACTGACGATAGACGCTGTGACGGCGAGTCACGCCGGAGAATATACCTGCATGGCCAGCAATGCCGCTGGTGGAACGAGTTTCACCGCGACTTTGGCCGTGAATGGTACACAATACGTCTTCCTTATCCCCCTCGGTTTGCTTTATTTTCTCGATGCATGCGCGATACTCGGCCAAACAACTTTCCATCACGTCCTCGCGTATTTGCGTCCTCGATATCAATCGAATCCTTCCCGATTCCTTTAGCTACCTTTTCAAAGAACAACGATTTGCGAAATTTGAATAGGTATCTTCGACTTCTACGGTTATCTTGCTCGTCATCCGCAGGAGAAGTCGTTTCGTTATTCGTTACTTTGACCGTAGTTGCACCGGAAATTGTGCCATTCGTGATTGGAGAGGGACCAGCGAATTGGGGGGACACCGTAACCGCAACTTGCACGGTACTGAAAGGCGACCACCCGATTCAAATCGAGTGGGCGTTGAACGGCGAGCCGATTTCTCGTAGCCACTATGACATATTGATAGTAAATACCAGCAAGCGTGTCAGCGTATTGACGATCGAAGCTGTGACAGCGACACACGCGGGAGAGTACACGTGTTCTGTCAGCAATGCAGCCGGTGGGACGAGTTATTCCGCATCTCTCGCTGTGAACGGTACTATCTTATCCCATTCCTTTCCTCTTAGTCTTCTCTCTACTTTCGTTTCGTTTGCATGCACACAACAGTCCATCATCCTTACTCTTTCCTTCCATCCTACGCCCGTCGAAGAAGAGAGGAGGTTCGTTTGGTCGTGTGTAACCTGTGGCGCTTAGATTTATCGAATGAATTCTTCATCGGTGTTCCTGGGTGACTGTGACAGGTATTATCGAACTTCCTTCGACGATTTTCCTAAACAAACATTCTCGCGAGGTGTCTTTAAATCAACGGCGAACGTTTACGAGTATAGAGTTGATAGCTATTAATTGGCGTGCCGTGCACCATGAATGTTAAACGAAGTTTCGATGTGGTTGTAGTTGTGCCGCATATAGGGCCATTCTCGATCAGTGACGGACCAGCTAACTCGGGCGACATGGTCTCGGCGACGTGTTCAATTATGAAAGGCGACTTTCCGGTAGAGATCGTTTGGAAGTTTAACGGTAGGACGATAGGTTTCAACGATCCGGACATAACTATCACGAAGATCAATAAGCATATGAGCGCACTGAGCATCGAGTCTGTGGCGGCGAGACACGCGGGCGAATATACGTGCGTCGCGACGAACAGAGCTGGAAACGTCAGCCACTCGACGACTCTGGCCGTCAACGGTAGCTATCCATTGAAGCACGCTTGCACGTCAAACGAGTTTTGCATATATTGCCTATAAAAGATATAAAACTACCCGCCCACATTGTTGCATTTCTCATATCCTACACCTTTGATCCTTCATCTAATCGATTCGAACATCATTTGCTCCTGTGTTTTCCCGAATAACGTACGACTAATTAAGGTAAAGAAACAGACGAAGCGAAAGCTGCATTCGATGATTTCGTGATCGGTTAACACGTGTGGCGTCCCGATTCTCAGTTGCACCGCAGATCTTTCCGTTCTCGTTCGGCGATGAGCCGGTGAACTCGGGCGAAGCGATCTCGGCGACCTGCTCGATCCTGAAGGGAGACTTCCCTATGGACATAGCCTGGGCGTTCAACGGTGTGTCGATCGATTCCGAGAGTACCGATCAGTACACGATCACGAAGAGTAAGCGGCTGAGCGTGTTGGCGATCGATGCCGTGGCCGCCAGACACGCGGGAGAGTACACTTGCACCGCGGCGAACAAGGCTGGAGCCTCGAGCCACACGGCGACATTAGCCGTGAACGGTAATACGCACGCATATGTGTAGACAGGCACGTCTATTCAGACTTTCTTTCGTTTAGACGTCGGGAAAGCTGGGACTTCCTTCTTGTTTTTCATCCCTACAACCCATCCACTTTCACCGGTGTATTCATTTCCATGTATCGTCGTGTGTACATACGGGGGACGTCGGAGGATTTAAGATAGAACTTGCGATTTCGGTGGAGTAGTTAAGCAGCCGTGAGATTGCACGGATCGATTCGAACGGTATCCGTTGCTGCGGCTCCTAATTAGGTTAACGAGGACGATTGTGGGATTCTCGGTTGGTCGCATGCTCATCGATCTTGCGTGAACGTTTTCAGTCGCACCGCAGATTGTTCCATTTTCGATCGGCGACGAACCCGCGAATTGGGGAGAAGCAGTTTCGGCGGTCTGCAGTATTGTGAAGGGTGATCTGCCTATCGAAATGTCTTGGGCTTTGAACGGAGAACCTATTACCAGCAAGGATCACGGCGATATCTCGATATCTAGCACCGGGAAAAGGGTTAGTCTGATGACCATCGAAGCCGTGAGCGCCAGGCATGCTGGAGAGTACACTTGCACAGCTTCCAACGCAGCTGGAGCAACGAGCTATTCAGCCACATTGGCTGTCAATGGTACAAAAAATGCACGAAGCTCCGTGAGCTGTATCATGCGATAGATACGAACGAAACTGCTATCATTCCCTTTCACTAGCACGCGTCCGTGAAAACTTCGAGACTATCTCCTTTCTCTTGACTAGACAAATCCCTTTCGTTTCGCTTCCTCCCCTTTCTTCTAATCCTGTTACCATTCTCCACAACATTCTGTTAACTTAAGTCTAGCTTTCCTATTTTTGCGTAACGTGGACTTGCATACGGACGAAAACTGGAGGATCGTGAGTAGCGAAGGATTGAAATAGATGTGGGATATTGTTTTTAGTCGCTCCGCAGATCGCGCCTTTTTCTATCAACGAAGAACCGGTCAGTTGGGGCGAACAAATTTCGACAATCTGTAGCGTGTTGAAGGGCGACTCGCCTATCGAGATACGGTGGAGTTTAAACGGGGAACCCATCACACATGCCTCTCATCCGGACATTATTATTACGAAAACTGGGAAAAAGAATTCTGTGCTAATCATCGACTCCGTCACCGCTCATCATGCAGGCGAATACACTTGCGTCGCGAGCAACTTGGTGGGATCCGTCAGCCGTTCCGCAGAATTATCGGTGAACGGTACTACGAAATTATACCATTATCTCGCACGATTTCCTACGGAAACCCATCACTCATGCCTCTTATCCGGACATTACTATCACGAAAACTGAAAAACAGAATTCCGTCTCCCAATCATCGACCTCGTTACCGCTCGTCGTATAACTTGCGTTGCGAGCAAATCAAACTCGATTCTCAACCCCAAACGAATATCATTCGCGGGAGGCCATGTTATCTTGGACCCCTTTGTTTTTATTTTCGACGAATATTTATTCTTCTGTCGAGGAAGTAGCGATCTATCGGATCGTCGCGATTGTAATTCCTTCGGTCGACAGTCTCTATGTGGTTGTTCGTCTCATAGTCTCTCCGCAGATCGCGCCGATCTCCTTTGGCGACGAGCCTGTAAACGCTGGAGACTTGGTCTCGGTACAGTGCGTGGTGACTAAAGGCGATTCTCCTCTGGAGATCACGTGGACCTTCGATAACCAGCTTATCAGATCCGATCGAATGGACGTGATCGTGTCGAACTCCGGGAAACGCGTCAAGCAACTGACCATTGAGTCCGTAGCTGCGAGACATGCCGGAGAATACACCTGTGTTGCTTCGAATGCGGCTGGATCGACTTCACATTCGGCCAAATTGGACGTCAACGGTACACGCTTATCCAGCAAACTTTCACATCGTCACATCCCCCATCTCTGTTTCCTGCACAGTCACTCTTCGATTCCTAAAATTCCTAAAACTTCCATCGATCATTCGGCGTTTTTTCTAATTTTCGTTCTGCTTCTTTTTCTCGTTTTCTGGGTTCACGTCGTCCTATTTGTACCTTCTTTAGTTACTGTTCTTCTTGAGTTCAAGTACGGTAATCTATCGTGCGAATTTAGGTGGTGCAAGAGACATAAAATTGGAGATTCGCGATTGGAGACAAAGGAATATTCGCGAGATGAGAGAAAAGGAAAAATGATCCTTCTTTGATCGTAGACTTTTCTTTCTTTCAGTTCTTTTCTTTTTCCAGTCATTCCGAAATTATTGCCATTCTCGTTCGGCGAGAAACCGCTTAACTCGGGTCAAGTAGTAACGGTACCGTGTGCCGTGGTCGAGGGCGATCAACCCTTGAAGCTCCGCTGGACCTTAAACGGTCATACGATTTCACCGCACTCTGGAATCTCAATCGTGGATCTCGGCGGACGAGGCGCCATACTCAGCATAGGATCCGTCCAGGCCACACACGCTGGAACTTACACGTGTATCGCGGAAAACCTTGCCGGAAGGCACGAGCTCTCGGCCGATCTCATTGTCAACGGTGCTTAAAACACAAAGATCTATAGCTACAGTATAGATCTTCCAATTCGAACGTCACACATACACTTTGTCTTGTCCCTCTGGAATCCAGCGTCCTCTCAGATCAATTCTCCAGTAGTTATTTTTCCTTGCTTGTGTAACGTTATTAAAATACCCTCTCTCTTTTCGTACCTCTTTTTCTTTTAACCCGTAATCGGAGACGTGCGGCCTATAAGACATTCAGGAGACGGAGAATTACCTATGCCGTGATAATACATGCTTAAAATTGATCAATCTATAAATATACTAAATAACTCGAATTTAGAATAACCCGCTACAAGAATATAATTATATTTTTATACTACGAAGAAACTTAGAAACACAGCAAGAAAAGAGCCACGCGTCTGTGTTAATGTGACAATATTATCATACCTGTGATTACGGGTTAATTTTCTCCAACGTTTAGTTTTCTATTTTTCTCTAAACTCTTACAAGATGCTCGAAATCTCGAGCGACCTAGTTGCCACGCCGTTAATAATCGCGACGGTCATAAACAAGTCCCCGTGTCGGAAGCTTCGGTGGCCGAACCCCTGTCGTGGTTAAATCATGCCCGCTAAAACACGAAACGACTATTTTCTCCCGTTTCTCATGTATCTGTGCCTGACTCTAGAGTCTGTCTCTATCTCTCGGCAGTCGCTCCGCATCTGCAGCCGTTTTCGTTCGACGAGGCCAACTCCGGCGATCTGATAATCGTCCATTGCGCGGTCGTAAAGGGGGACACGCCGATTTCGCTCAAGTGGTTGTTCGAGGGCCGCCATTTAGAAGTAGGCGACGGAGTTGGTATCACCGCGTTGGGGGATAGAGTGTCCGCTCTGACGATCCCCGCTGTCAGGGGAGAGCACGCCGGAGAGTATGCTTGCGTGGCCGATAATCCAGCCGGTCGTGCTAGGCACAGCGCCCATCTCAAAGTGAACGGTACAGAAAACGAGATCACGCACGTAACCATGGTATTGAGCAGAAATCAGAGCAACGTGTGGTATCGAAACGCAAATTGGAAACAGGCATGATGTTGTGATCCAGCCGTATATATGACGCGTAGCCCATTGGAACACAGATCGTTGTTATGCGTTTTTTGCGTGCTGCGTTAAACGTTACGTTTTACTCAGAACGGCAAACGGAACGTTGTTTTTTTGTATTAATTAAACTAATTGTCCGGCTCCTGCGTGACGAGTAGCTCGAGTAGTATATTTGGAACACAGAACGAACGTGTCTCTAACATTGTCTGCTGTTGATTGTTGTAATAACGTACACACATATTGAATATGTTTTTTGGAAAGTCTGCATTTGTTGCTCGACTGTCCATTCTTTCTTTCTTACATATAATTATCATCCCGCATCGTTTGTTTCGAAGCATCATCGTTTAGGTAGGTCGCTCAGCCGAGTGTAGCTTTGGACCACAGTCCCATCTCTCGTTATCCTTGGGCTACCATGATCAAAGGTAATTTGTCCTTAGTTCGGGACAAGCTAAACTTCCCTTTTCGGTTCCCATATCCGATTTCTCTTATTTTTCTTTCCCCCCTGCCCACACATTCATACACGCTCGTACACGTTTACTTTCTTGCTTCTTCTCGCACTCTCTCTTTCTATCTCTATCTGTCTGTTTCTCAAAATCCTTCTCTTTATCCTCTCGAGAGTTTCACTGGCAAACGACGAAAAGTTTCGCTACAGCGCACAGCTAACCATTCCCCGTAACAGTGTAGAAGGGTCGCGTTGAAGTAGGTTTCGATGCAGAAACGGAGGAGGACTACCGAGAGATCGAAAGACAAGAGTCGTGAGAGTCTCTCGCGGATCGTAAAAAAAGCAACGAACCATTCATTGCAAGTTGACCACGAATATGACCACGAGACTGACACCAGTCCAGCGACTACGAATCGAGATCGCAAAGAATGGATCACGGGGTTCCCCTTCGGATCTAGCTAGAGACTATCATTGCAGTCTTGCCACGCATCAGTCCGTTCGATTTTGGGGATCAACCGATCTATGCGGGGCAGGCCGCACAATTGGCGTGTATGGTGCTGGTGGGTGACACTCCCATCGAATTTACCTGGACCCACGAGGACCAGCCTTTGTCGCAATTCAAGGGATACAGCGTGGGGAAACTTCGCCTACGGACGAGTATCTTGCTGATCGAGCCGGTTACAGCGGAGCACGCTGGACGTTACACGTGTATCGCTAGCAATCCGTCTGGCAAGGCGATGCACGAGGCGACGTTGCGAGTTCACGGTTAGGGCCAGAATAATGGGATCGTTGAATGATACATACTAATGATTGAACGATAATTAAATAAGTCGGAATGAAAAGCAAAAAGCGCGTCGGACGCCTGTCAAAAAGTATTTGATTGCAGGCTTGATTGATGCATCTTCGTCGTTGCCGAAGCTGTCGTGTTTCCTTGGCGAAGCTTTCTGGATTTCAGTTCTCAGCGGAAGAGTTTGACATACCAAAGCGTGTTGCTTTCGTCACCGGGGACGACTCTCTTGCGCGCCCTTTTTACTCTCCCATTAAGTCTTACTACTCTACTATATCTTTTACTCTGCCTTTGTTTCTATCACTGTCTTCTATTGTATATTCTGGTAACTTTGTATAATATATTATATATCTATTTAACATCTGTCCTTTCCGTTTCTTCTTCTTCTTCCGTTTATCTTTCCTGGTCCTGCCTATGTTTTTCAGCCGAGTAGCAAACGCAGTCACGTGCAGAGATCCTACGTGTCCCCCCAGCAAATTGGTTGAGCTTGACCCGCATCGTATTTGTGGCTAAGTATTTCGCCTCGTTTGATTACCCTGTCTCGTTGTCATGCTCATCGTCGCTAATTTCTTCTCAGGACACTTTTCGTTGGCTTTCGAGTTGTTTTTTCGCCGCGCGACAGATCCAGGCACATGATTAGGATACACAACAATTTTCATACGCGACAAATCATCGCGTTATCATGCTTCCATACACCGAATAAATAATCGGTGGATCGTCGCGATATCAGCGATTCATAGGTCCTAGCGATCGAGCTGTGTCTCTCGTAATCACATTCGAGTGTCGATTTATTATACCTCACCGTACCCCCGTCGCGCTACAACGTGTCCTTGTTCCAAGATGACCGACCGACCATCCAATCACCCTTAAAAATCACCCTTTTACACCCCACGCCTCGTCAACCTATGGAGAAACCTTTTTTACCTCATCACCTCCACCCTGCCTCTCACCACACGTCTCGCCTAGTTTATTTTTTACATGCATTCGTAGTGGTAGCCGATATATCTTTTAACACGCATGCTATTTTTCCTTCACACGTAGATTAACACGTAGATTATTTCTGAAGCGGTGCAGCATGATGGACCGTGCTCGACTGTAGCGTTTCATGCATGAGCGATGCGAGCTCCTTCCGAGCCGCAACCGCAGTCTTTTCTATCTGCCTGTTCACCTTCCTTCTGTTCGTGCAGTAGCCACCCGCATAATCATCTCGAATTCCCGCATGACGAATTTTCGCAATGTTGTCGCAGTTGCGGGAGCGAGTCGCGTTTCGTGTAGCATGCAACGAAACTGATCGTCGTGATCTTTAGTTATTTCTTATATTGCAAATTGAATGGGAAATGATTTGGGGAGGGAAATTGTGGACAGTTTTAAAGTAAAAATATTACGAAAACTGACGATCACGATGCGACTGACTCCCGGTTTAACTGCCGATTGGTGGATGCGACGGGAGAACATTTGAATAACCTTGTCGTTCTGTAACAGTACCTCCTCGCTGGATTCTGGAACCTACCGATAAGGCATTCGCTCAGGGCTCCGATGCACGCGTTGAATGCAAAGCTGACGGTTTCCCCAAGCCCCAAGTCACATGGAAGAAGGCAGCTGGTAAGTATTTTCACCTGCACAATTGCTTTTTGCAATGCTCTCTTAACCCTTCCATAGTTGACGGCCTCTTTTAGACGTATAAGTTGGAGTCTATATAACAAGAGCGTGTCCGAAATATCTACCAAATAATGCATTGTTTAAAATCAAAAAAACAATAACGATTTAGAAGCAAGTAGTGGAATTTTTAATACTCTTCTTATTGTTTCTATTTTATACTTCGAAAGGCGAACAATGAGTTGAATAAATGCAGTAATATATCTACACACAGTTCTGATAAAAAAATATAGATCATCTATCAATAAATATATTTTGTTATTTCATCAGTGTATTTAAGTATACTTACTATTATTTAATTGTTTTGTTATCTTTAGGAAGTATTAATAGCGTTCGAAGGTATTGACTAATTTGGAGTTAAGAATAGGAAATGGAAATTATATGAAGCTGTATTCAACAATGGTATACTTCAAACACATTATTAAATTAGTGTACCATAGCTTTTTACACGTACTTTCAATATGTGTACTAATTTTCACGCATGTTTACGAAGATATTTTAGCCACGCTCTTATTAGAGACACTGTACTAATTCAGCGACGATACATAGGCAAACGGAATCTCTTTAGATCTTAAAAAAATGGATTCCATGCGTATTTATATTTCCTTCACTTGTTACGGGAACGCAAAAAATCTATAAACTTTTTTCTAAGTCTGGTATTACTTAGAACCGTCCGCAATCGCAGCATATAGTCGTTTCAACTCTGCTGCGATCCTAAAGTTATTTTTTATCCAAATGCGTTCTTATTTTTCTAAAACATTTGATAGTTTTGAAACAAATGTAAGAAAGTTGTTGTTAATATTCGTAAACTTAAGTTTCACTGTTTCTATTGATGTCGTTTTCTTTTTCACAATTATAAAGTGTTTCTAAACAAAGAAGGATGCGATTGAATTGGGTATAATCTTAAAGACCGCAGCAGGGTTAATCAACAGTGGAAGGATTAATAAATGAAAAATTTTGCAAAGAAGAATGACGATTTCCAATTTTTCTCCAATAGGGGATACTCCGGGAGATTACACTGACTTGAAACTGAGCAACCCAGACATCAGCGTTGAGGATGGAACCCTGTCTATCAATAACATTCAGAAGACCAACGAAGGCTACTATCTGTGCGAAGCTGTAAATGGAATTGGCGCTGGACTTTCGGCTGTTATCTTCATCTCGGTTCAAGGTAAACAACTGGTACTCAGTTTTGTCGTGCTCCTTACAATTACAACGATTATTTGGATGTTATTCTATATACAGCTCCACCCCATTTCGAGATTAAACTGAAGAATCAGACTGCGCGACGCGGAGAACCGGCTGTACTGCAATGCGAGGCTCAGGGCGAGAAACCGATTGGCATTCTGTGGAACATGAACAACAAGAGGCTTGACCCGAAGAGCGATTCGCGCTATACTATCCGCGAAGAAATCCTGGCTAACGGAGTACTGTCTGACCTGAGCATCAAGAGAACCGAGAGAAGCGATTCTGCCCTTTTCACCTGCGTTGCTACAAATGCCTTTGGAAGCGATGATACTAGCATCAACATGATCGTCCAAGGTTCGAGCATCTCAATTTTTCAAGAAGTTCGACGTTTAACCCTTTAACTACGGGTATATTTTAAGAAGTTGTTCTCAGCCCTCTAAAACGCAAAAATGGCAAAACTAACATATATTGATAAACGAATCTAAACTATAATTATTCATATAGTAAAAAGTGAACTCGACAAAATCTTAAAATTACTTATTGACGACATCCATGTTTCACGAAAGTTTCACTTTGTCGTCTATTGGCGATGCCCGTTCGAAATTGACTTGCTACTTTTTCTATATGATAACGAAAGAAGCTGACGACATTTTTTTATTGCAGAGGTTCCTGAAGTTCCATACGGCTTGAAGGTATTAGACAAATCTGGAAGATCGGTTCAACTCTCCTGGGCAGCACCGTATGATGGAAACAGCCCCATGAAACGTTATGTAATCGAATACAAAATCAGCAAAGGCTCTTGGGAAACTGATATCGATAGAGTACTGGTACCCGGATCGCAACAAAACGTAGCTGGAGTATTTAACCTGAGACCTGCCACCACCTACCACCTGAGAATTGTTGCCGAGAACGAAATTGGTGCATCTGATCCGTCTGATACCGTCACGATTATCACTGCTGAAGAAGCTCCTAGCGGCCCACCAACCTCTGTTCGCGTTGATGCTCTTGACCAACACACTCTTAAGGTATTTTATTGGGTACTAAGTAATTTTGGAAAATCGCCGCGTTTCTAGATTTATTTCACGGATGACGCGTACGCGTGATCTTTAATATCAATAGCATCATGTTTATTAGTCATTGCGATATTTTTAAATTCACATTCGGTGAAAATCTTGTGCCGATTATTCATTGATTTAAAAGAAAGAAGAAGATAAACTTGATGTATCGTATTCAAAATTGAGCGCGTGCATGTGGCCATAGCACTGAAAGGGTTAAAATAATCAAAGCGGTCTCAAGTTAAATGAAATTTCCGTCGGTTTAATCAGGTAACATGGAAACCACCCCCACGCGAAGATTGGAACGGCGAGATTCTTGGGTACTACGTTGGCTACAGACTCTCCTCCTCCGACAAACCCTACATGTTTGAAACCGTGGACTTCTCGAAGGAAGATGGAAAGGAACACCACTTGCAAATCATGAATCTGAAGACCTACACCCAATACAGCGTTGTTGTTCAAGCCTTTAACAAAGTTGGATCGGGACCAATGAGCGAGGAACGAAGACAACACACTGCCGAAGGAGTACCTGAACAACCCCCTCATGATACCACTTGCACCACTTTGACCTCTCAGACCATCAGAGTTTCCTGGATGTCGCCTCCTCTTAGCGCTGCCAATGGAGTCATCACCGGATACAAGGTTGATAAATAATTAATAACTGCGTTATAAATTCATGAGTCGTGGAAATATTTATAATTTCTTCTCGCAGGTTATTTACGGACCCTCTGACTCCTGGTATGACGAGAACACCAAGGACACCAAGATCACCTCTTCCAGCGAGACCATCTTACACGGATTGAAGAAATACACTAACTACAGCATGCAGGTTCTGGCTTTCACCTCTGGCGGCGATGGAGTTAAGTCTGCACCCATTCATTGCCAAACTGAACAGGATGGTAAGTGGTATTTTGTAGAAATAGTGTAAAAATCAACTATAACAAGCCTTTAATCCTCGGGAGCTCACGATTTTAAAAAATTACGTCAGAGCTCGCGATGCATCTAAGAGATATGAATATTCGAAATCAGTTCTCGCTGTGTAATATAAACTAATTCTCTGCCTGACTGGAAACAATGAAGAATTAGGATCTTCGGCCTGATGCAGACGAATGACTTTTTGACGCAAGATCGTATGATCTTTCTTATTTCTTTAATTAGAAACAACGAAGACAAGCATACGATCGTGCGATAAAAAGATGCTCGTCTGCATCGACTCTTACTATACCATATAACAGCTATTCTTTGTCAGCAATCTGAACGATAAATCTATTTAAACACATTTATAAAAACATTTTCCATGTATCTTGCGTCACATACATGACGAGATCCCGAGGATTAGTATAGAAGCCGAAGAAAAATCGCTATAGATCGATGCAGAAGACATCACTTCCACATTAATATGTTTCGTGTCTTATTTTCTACAGCCCCCGAAGCACCAATTGCAGTCAAAGCTCTCGTCATGTCCGCTGAATCGATTCTCGTCTCCTGGCGCCCACCAAGCCAACCCAATGGAGTAATCACCCAGTACACCGTTTATACCAAGGCTGAAAACGCAGAAGAACCGACTAGCCAAAAGGTACCACCCAATCAGTTAACTCACGAGGCTTCTGGATTGGATAAACAACGTAGATACGACTTCTGGGTAACTGCTAGCACCAACATTGGCGAAGGAGAGGCTTCTAAGATCGTGGCTTTAACACCAAGCGTTCGAGGTATTCTTTCGACTCTTATTACTAGACTGCGAATCTTATGCAAATTCATATTTTTGTAAACGCAAATGAAGAAGTGGAACCTAAATACTATGGGTGTACGGGCTTCCGGTTGGGATGGGAATTTTTTCCGGGACCGGGGCGAGATCTCGAAAATATCCGGGATTCTACACACGCTCACTAAATAAAGATTAGCTTCGTCTTGCAAATATTATAATATGCACTGTACTTTCAGTATTCGCTATACTTTTGTATATTTTTCGTATTTTGTGCACTTTTACGCATTCAAATTTTCTATAATTGCACAAAGATCCGCAGTCTGCTTGTTATTTATATTTTATCCCATTTTTCGCACGTGGAACCAACGTGGGATTTTTTCAGTACCGGCAAAGATTGCATCGTTCGACGACAAATTCACCGCTACATACAAGGAAGACGTTAAATTGCCCTGCCTGGCTGTCGGAGTACCCGCACCGGAAGTTACATGGAAAGTACGCGGCGCCGTTCTCCAACCTAGCGACAGACTGCGACAATTGCCCGAAGGATCTCTGTTCATCAAGGAAGTCGACCGCGCCGATGCTGGAGAATACTCTTGCTACGTTGAGAACTCTTTCGGTCATGACACTGTTACCCATCAATTGACCGTTCACGGTGAGTACCATAATTTAGGAGAGTTGAAATGACTTTGAAGAACGGATACTTGAAACGCGATGATGTTTTATAGCTCCCCCTCACTCACCACAAGTTACTCTCACCGCTACCACCACTAACTCATTGACAATGAAACTGAGACCTCACCCCAATGATAATGCTCCGATTCATGGATACACTATTCACTACAAACCGGAATTCGGCGACTGGGAAACCGCTCAAATTAGTTCCACGGCTCAGAAATATACTTTGGAGAATCTGTGGTGTGGCTCAAGATACCAGATCTACGTAACTGCTTACAACGGGTAATTATTTAGGCTTACACGAACGACATTTTTATAGGATGAAACTGTGATTTGTTGCAAATATAGAATTGCTTAAAATACAATGGAATTATCCGTTTATCCGGCTTAAATGGGACCGAGTCAGATTCGAATAATCGGGAAAATAACATAGTTCATACACGTTTTAATTTATTGGTGTATACTCCATGAAAGATTGAAAATACCAAAAATCAGCGAAACAGTTTTCGCAACAGACGTCACCAAGGAAATGCATCAAAATAGAATGAAACATGAGATTGTAACTCGAACGCATTGGGGAAAACATCGATTCAGAATATTAACTAAGAAACAAAAGAAAAAAATTATCACTCACGAATTTGAAAATTTTGTCTACATATTTTTTATATTTCTGACAGAAGAGTCATGTTTTTCAATCCGGATAGACCGGAAGTCTGGATTAACGAGATCTGCAAAAATGGGGTTTCACTGTACTTAAGTCCACCTGGCGTATTTCATCTTTTTCTTTGTCAGTACCGAAGTTTTTATATTTCTCTCGTTCGTTGCCCGTATGCTAATTTGTATTGTATTTATTTATTTTTCTTGTACAAAATGGCTAAGCCCGTTAAGCAGAAATAAATAAATCGATAAATATCGCAGAATTGGAACTGGCGATCCTTCTGACATGCTCAACACTCGTACCAAGGGCTCCAAACCGATAATTCCCGAAGCTACTAGGTTCATTGAAGTATCCACGGACAGTATCACCCTTCACTTGAATGCCTGGTCTGATGGTGGTTGCCCCATGCTCTACTTCGTCGTCGAACACAAGAAGAAGTAAGGAAAACCACATATAGTGGGAAGAATTTTCTGAATTCGATCGTGATATTTAAACGTAATCGTTTGACGGGATTCAGGCACCAACAGGAATGGAATCAGGTCTCGAACAACGTGAAACCCGGAAGCAACTTTGTCGTTTTGGGCTTGGATCCTGCTAGCTGGTATCACTTGCGCGTTACTGCTCACAACAATGCTGGTTTTGCCGTGGCTGAATACGAATTCGCAACACTGACCGTAACCGGAGGTGAGTATAGGGATGATTAAAATGGCAACGGCACACTCGTAGCCGGTGCTAATGGTGGCTGGATTGAATGGTCGCCAAATTTTTTGTTCCAGGCACCATTGCACCGGCCCGCGAGCTACCTGATGCGAACGGTGGTGGCAACGACGAAGATCCGATGAAAATTTTCATGGCTAACTTAAATCTGGTCGTACCCGTGGTAGCAGCTATTCTCGTTATAATCGTTGCCGTCATCGTGATCTGCGTTCTCAGAGGAAAGGGCCATGGTGGCGATAAAGGTAAATTTCTTTTCTATTGTTTTAATGAACAGGTACGATCGCACCCCCCGTACGCAATGGCGGTAATGACAACACGGACGTCAGACGTTATTTCCCATGGTTACCTAGCTGGCTTGATGTGAACGTGGTGGTGCCGGTCGGAGCTACGGTTGTAGTGATTATTGTAGGCATAGTGGTGATTTGCGTCGCGTTGTCTAGGAGAACTCGAGGTCCGGAACAAACACGGCTGCGAGGTATCTCATCAGCCGACGAGAAATATTACGAAGGACAATGTATAGCAATTTTTTTTTATTATTTTAACTTGCTAAGTCAGAAATCAGATGGAAGCTTATCAGAAGAATAATTTCTGAGTACAGTAGACTCTCGGTTATTTCGGTATTTCTGGTTTAACGGGCCACACTTTTGTTGAGATGAAAACGTTTGACCAAGAGGAAAATTATTAAAACTACGATGAAATATATTAGGCAACAAAATAATTAACCTACAATTGGTATATTATTTTTAATAATGTGACGTACATTATTTAATATAATTATGTTATATAAATTATATCTAATTTTTATAATATATACGTGTAAACAATTACTTTTTCTTATTAATAACCGATGGATGATAAATAATTGGTATATATTTTCGGATTAAATGGTCATTCGTTTATCTGGCCATAGGTTCGGTCCCTTAGAAGCAGGTTAAGCAAGAGTCTACTGGACTAACAACAATTAACCCTTTCGCTACGGCGGATTTTATTCAAAGAGTACGAAGAAATCGAAGATATGTTAAATTGCATTGCGTTCGATTCATATTCTTCTTTGGATTATTTCATAACGTTCAAATGGCAAAATATTGCAAATGCTTCGGGACAATAATACCGTTAGATAATCGTAATTATCTCTCTCAGCGAGTGCGCTGTTTTCAGTTCTACTCATGCAAAGACAAAAGATTTTCGTAACTAAGAAATTGATTCGATTATGCTACTAGTTTAGTGTACCACTTATAAAATGTGGAGGCCAAGTATGCGATTAATTATATTATTTTTATTTTATAAACTAAAGGGTTCATTCCGTTTATATTGACTAAATAAGAAGAAGCAAGAATCCGAACATCATACGGATGCTGTGACTAAGGGATTAATTGGCAGAAAGTTTTAACAACATACGCAAGACGCGAATTCTTTGAGCGCCTATAGGCGCTAGTAGCAATGAAAGGGTTAACCGATTAAATAAAAACCCATAATGGGACTAATCCGTAATAATAATTAGTCGATTCATAGCAAAAATCCATAAAGGGACTAATCCGTAATAATTAATCGATTGAATGAAAATCCATAAAGTTAGTTATGGAAAATATTTTTCTGATGATCGATCCACATACATATGTACATAATGTTCGCCGCCCTACTTTCGGACAAATATGTGCTCACTTTCTATCCCATCGTAGGTGTCGGTGGACCAACAGTGAAATGAAGTATCGAATACTTGAGCTTATTGATCCTCTAACTCATACTTGTACGGTTTATCTTTTAGACGACGTGGTATATCAACAAACCGGTGTTGGCGGAGCTACTCTCGACAAACGCAGGCCCGATCTTCGTGACGAACTTGGATACATCGCACCACCGAATCGCAAACTTCCCCCTGTTCCTGGATCTAATTATAACACCTGCGATCGCATCAAGCGAGGTACAGTAATAAGTAAGCCACAACTGCCAACAATATGATTTCTAGCTAAATTCCAATTATTGTCTAGATGTCGCATCGGCACGATAGTGTTACCGTTTTTTTTATTTTACGTGACACACAATCGAATCGCACAGGTGACACGATTTAGACTTCACCATTACCAAACATCTCGGTGTACCGTCACGTTGCACAGTGCGTCGAGTATATGGGCATTTAGGATAAAATTCATAACTTCTAAACTATTCAATACTCGACATAACATGTTACTTACCGCGAACTGATGAATAGGCTTTATATAGCTTTTCTCTTTTATCGGTTTTTCATTTTCTATAGCAATAGTTGTAAAACTTGTTGAGCCCCCGTTTCTAATGGACATATTAATTAATCTCATGTTTTAATATTTGACACCACCTACCTAAAATCATCTCGCAATGAATAGTTTAAGAACCGTTATTCTATATTATTAATAATAATTCAGCTAGCAAAGAAAATGATGTTTTAAATCCTTATCTTACTTCACATATTTCTATACGATTATCGAAGCTAGCTAATATTACCGAACAATTTAAATTTGAATTGACCGGTGTTTTATATGCATCCACTTAATTCCTAGCCCAAGTAAGTAACGTGTTAAGACCCGTAATACTTTCGTAAAAAAAATAAAAGTGTGCATTGATTACTGTAAAAAATATATACCTACAATTTCATTGAACAAACGAAGGTGGCCTTTATTTTTTATTGAATAAAATGTTGAAATGTTGATGGACGCTAGCTATAGTTATCTTCATGTTACACATCATAATTAAAAAATGTTGACTTTTAGATTTTTTCCATTAAACGACACACTGTGCGCCGTTAAAAATCTCACACACACTCACACGCAATCAGACACATTATTCATGATACACGCGTTGACTATAGTCATTGCCAGTTGTTTCATTGTTTGCCTCGCTTCAAAATGTTTTTTCTCTATATTACGTAATCTCGAGATGTATGGGTCCCACGGGAACGGTTATTACTCCTCCCTTATTTTGCGCTTATCACACGTTGCTGCGCGTACCAAGCGCCGATACGTCCTGATCACCCTGTTCACCCTGATGACCCCGTGAATCGTCAATGAAATCAATCACCCCGATATGGCAGCGAGCCAAATCCGAACATTGGTAAGCGTCAGTCAGTCGTACGACCTTTGTAGTATATGTTCGATAGGTGGAACAGGCTCGATAAGGAGCCACTCGACGTGGGATCCCAGACGACATATGTACGAAGAATTGAATCATTGCGCGCCGAACCGAAGATGCCCCCCGCCTCCACGTATGGGCAGTGCTGAAGCTCTTTCCCACAGAGGTTGGTAAAAGTAGTTAAAGACCCGAACGAAGCGCTCATTCTCCTTCGTGTCATCGTGACGAGCCTTCGTCTATCGCGAGACTACGATCATTAACCCGTGGCAGTCGGTCTTCGTAAGTCCTTTCAGTTCGACGATTCTCACGCCGTGCTGATGCAACCACCCCCTTATTGTATGCACGCCCTTGCTTGCATGCCTGCGCTCTGGTACCCTTTTATTTCGCAAACAAATTAACACGATGCACTTATAGAAAACACCTCTTTCGATTCGTCCCGATTTTTTGAACGGAACAGGACCAATCTTTCGCTCAATCTTCTAATTTATAATAATTAAATCCGAGCTATTTAAAGCTGTCTGATGATAGTCAACCTTGTTTTGAATTCTTCTATCTCTCTGCCTACATGTTTCATACAAATAATTCTATAGCAATCTTCTATTGTTGTTTGTAAATTTTGTCTCTTTACTTTTACTGTTCGCGTCTATTGTTTTTATATGAAATTGGGTATTTTTATTCCAATAAATAAATAATTTCAATGTTGACAGTATTTTTATAATATGTTTATTACAAGATGAGAGAATTGAGTGAACGTTAATGATCCTGTACTAGCAAGGCTAACATGCATGAAATTTTCCTATAAAGATCTCTCACTGATAAGCAAGGAGAGAAGAGGAAAGACATTGGAATGCAATACGTAGGTACCCGATGATTTTAGAAGATAGTTTTGACCGCATGCGACCAACACCTTGCGAGAGATTGTCTTCGATTGATCGAGATAATCATGTACAATGAATAGATTAGTTTGAGTAGATCCATAACGACAGTGTCTACCCTGAGTGATTATTTCTTGCAGGCATGGAGGATGAGATCTGCCCGTATGCTACCTTCCACCTTCTTGGATTCCGCGAGGAAATGGACCCCAGCAAGGCTATGCAATTCCAGACCTTCCCACACCCCGGAAATGGACATTCTGGAACCATGGGACCACCTGTTGGACATCCTACCAATGCTTCTGCCCACAGCCGCTCTGGATCTCAATCTATGGTACCCAAATTCATTTCTATCCGTTCATATTCGAACTTTCATCGTTTAAAATTTTGACAGATCCTCAAGTCTATTTGAGCGCTAATAATTGGACTGCAGATTTTTATGCAGATTCATATTTTTAAAAACACGATCAGTGAAATGGAATTGAAACAAACATTGGTTTCATTCTCTAAATATAATAATGCATGCTTTACATGCATAAAATATTGATTGATAGACTTGTGCCGTTTTGAAATACACGACTTCAATGTTAATCCTTTCGTTTCATTTTCTTCTCTAGCCACGTCAAAATGGTCGCTACTCTCGAGTCCCATCCCAAGGAGGTGGCAGCGGAACTCACAACGTTTTCTCCCCCGAATACGACGACCCAGCTAACTGCGCTCCGGAAGAAGATCAATACGGCTCTCAATACGGACAATACGGTGCTCCCTACGATCACTATGGATCTCGCGGCTCTGTCGGACGTCGCAGTGTAGGATCAGCTCGCAACATCCCCGTCTCTGGATCTCCTGAACCACCTCCACCACCACCAAGGAACCACGACCAGAACAACTCCAGCTTCAACGACAGCAAAGAGAGCAACGAGATCAGCGAGGCAGAATGTGATCGTGACCAACTTGTGAACCGCAACTACGGCGGTCAGTACAAAGAACCGTGATCGAATAGGGAATCAAAAGAATTGCGAAGCAAATTAATCAATGATGGCTCGTTATCAAAAAGAACAACGCTGTAACGTTACTCCCTTTTGAAGCTAGTCAAAATGATTTTGTTTCGTGTATTCGCTCTTGGTTTTCTTTCGCTGCTCGTCCTTTTGCAGTAGAGAATATAGGCATGCCGAGCGAGTCACGACGTACAAGAATGAACCGGGACTCGCTGCGGAGTCTGTGTATCTAATCGTTTAGCTTCCACGATTTGCATGCTACGTGTCGTCGTAGTAGTTTACCGTTGTGTCAATCGTGCCGTGTGTTTTTCTATTTCAGTGAATGCTCGCGGCAAGGACGGCATGACCACCGAGGAGATGCGTAAACTCATAGAGAGGTCAGTAGAGATCGAGTGAGTTTGGTTAAACGGTGTACGATTAAACAAAACGTCACCGTTCATGCCGCTGTGTCTCGAGCGATTTTTTTGCCTCGAGAACTGTCATTGACTTTCTCGAATGTAAATTGGCCAACTTCTCCGTTAGTAGCTTCCAACTTTCGCTGTTCCGTTCAAACGAACGTCATTCATTTTTTTCTCTCGGCTCTCCGTACTTTGCTAGATCTGCTTTTTTTTCTCTCGTAAATTTTTGGAATCTTTGGAACCATTGGTATTTTTACTGGATCTAAATCGGACCAATTCGGTGGGTGTTCCCCAAAAAGTCATAGTGGCGATCGAGTGCACGGTGGTTTCGCTAGGAACTCTGAACAACCCTGTTGACAATCTATATTTAACGTACCTCTGACTTTTTCTTGTTTCATGACTCTGTACGCAGGAAGCCGTAAGTTCGTTAGACCATAATCAATAATAATCATTAAACCGCAGGATGCATTCTTGTAACTGACTCTAATCGCGTTAGAGATGATTTTTTGGAAAGCTTTAGAAGTTGCGTTAACATTGTTCCTAGCTAGTTTTTGTGGCCACGAGAATTATAGGTCAGTCAATGCTTCGACAGCGTCGCTTCCATACCAACGACAATCAGATCTCTACCTGGGTCGAATTACGCTTAATAAGTCAACATATGATTGCATGCCATTTTGGTGACCATTTGCTACGTGTGTGTTATAAAACCGTAGTTAACACTAATTTTTTCACATAGATATTTCCATCAACAGTATTATACGATTATTATTACATATATTATCAAGTTTGTTTCCGCTACAGCTGTCGCTCCTGCCATTGCTACAGATCCTGCTGTCATTGCTGCTGGTGCTACTAACTTTACCACTATGAGATATTTTAATTATTGTCGTACTTAATTAATTCATGCAACGATTCGAATCGTTAATGTCCTCGCGATTGCAGCTAGTGCATGTAAACTAAATGCTCAACCAAATGCAGATTGTATTCATTTCTATCCTTTAGATGCATAGAATCAAGGGAAATGCGCTAGTATCTGTATGCGGATACCGTTAGAATGCCGCTGATGTAAAAGGGGATGCAATCAATACGGGGATGGAAATTAAAAATGCAAACTAATTGTTACAGAAACGAAGCCCCCAGCCGGCAAGCCAGCGCCGGCCACGGCGGTCACGGGGGACTCCTCACACCCTACGATACTGTGGCAGTGTAACCTGTAAATCGTCATCTTCCGTGGTCTTCCGTCTCTCTCGTCGCTAGTGGCCGAAGACTCGAGAGAAGCGGAAAGAATGCGCACGCTAACTCTTCCCCCGGTGCTGTCGTCGGCCAAAATTTGCAACGATTTACCAGAAAAAATTACCATCGTCGCGAGTAGATAGATTCGGTCCATCATACTAGACGGTACACTCGTTCAAACGTTTTACTAATCGACCACTTTACGAGCAAGCGAAGATATTTGCCTCCTGAAGGGACCGTCTTCTTCGTCGTTGACCATATACAGTTTTACTCCACATTTTTGGCCTTTTTCTATTTCGATCTCGAGTTATTTTAGCTCACTCGTCGTTCTTGCTCAATTGTCTATAAGGCCAGATTACAAAACTGCCAAATTCATTGACTGCCGACTTCAGGCGAAGAGATAACATTTATTCGAGGGGCAACATATCGTGTATGTCTTCGCGCGTAATTTATTAAACGAACATCGACCGATCATAGTAAACGAGTGTTCTGTCCGGAAGGCGAACACACCCGGCATGTTCGTGGACGTATATAGAAACGCGACTAGAATCCGGCCCGCGACGCGTGCTCTCGGCGACGGTGAATTTAACGGGGGTTTTTCGGCGGAATGTGTCCTAGGTTACAATTGTCGCTTTAAAGCGCCACGAGTCACGGGAAGTACACACGAGATACAGATTAGTTACTCGCTTTTTAAGTCATGGTTGTGCCACACTGCGCTCCCCGCAGGCATATGATATTATACATACATACATATAGACATGATAATATTATACATATATATACAATTCATAATTTCGTAACGAAGGTTGTGTCCCCTTTTTTGGTGATCGACGATCTTGAGTCTCGACGTCGCGGAGAGCAAACCTTAGAAGAGCACTGTTTTGCGACAGTGTCGCAGAGAGTGCGTCGTCGTTGTAGTCGTCATAGCAAAGTATATAGTTAGACAACGGGTCGCATAGATGCCGTGTTGCCATCAAAAAACTTCTTTCGCCGCGCGTGTCGAACAAACACAAAAAATTCCTTATTGCCGATCGACTTATCCGTTGGAAGAACGCGGCACGCTGAATCATGGTACACGATCCGAAAGAAACAAGCCTCAACTAACTCCCCACACACATTACACCAACACCATACACGTCATAAGTTAAAAAGGAGAGAAGAAAACGCGCAAGCACCCACCACGCTCGCTGTCGATTTTTAATCGTCCTATATAATATTTAGTCCGCTGTACACACACATATATTCGCAAGCTAATCTCGATCAATTATGAACGTATGTGAATTTAATGATACATGCGATGATGATATTATACGTGTAAGCAATTCGAGCAACAAATACCGATTTAAACGTAAGTAGGACATAAGTCGGACGGATGGTCGCGAGGTGCGCCGTTTCTCTTTCGTTGAACGGTGACGCATCGAGTGTGTGGTTGGAAAAAGCGGGATATACGGATCGTGTGATTAAATTAGAGCGCGTTTAGAAATCGGAGTCGAGGTGAAACCGGAGAACAAAAAAGGAAAAATTAGGTGAAACGCATTTCGTTCGAATATTCGATCCTGCAGCTCGATGCGGCGCCAGGATACGGTTACGGCGCGTGTCTCATAATTCGTTTTTATCACAACACTATTTAGATATATGCAAATCATATAAATATATAAATATATATATATACATTGACGTTCATATACATACGTTGTAAGTAGGTATGTCTAGGTGTCGCATTTATTTGCCGAGGCGATGCACGAGTGGTACACCAGTTGAATTTGGTCGCGGTCGAAGGATAATCTCGTCGTTGACGACGAAGAATTGCCGGGGTACTTTGGCCGTGAACGCGCGATTTTTTTTCTCGAATCCTCTCCCTACATTTTGTATCACTGGCTGCGACTCCGCTCGCCGACGCACTTTTACTCATCGATGTGATTTTAAAGGCTGCGCAAAGTCTCGTGTCTCGTGTATGTGTTACGATCGCGCTCTACCACATTAATGTAGCCATATTCAAGTCATATTTTACGATGTATATCACGTTTTACTCACGTAACGCTCGCGGAGCTTTTCGCTTTGAAGCTTTGGAACTTAACGCGATGAAAGAGAAACCCGAAAGAATATTTAACTTATTCGATATTAGCCGTGCGATTGATCTCACGTGCGTTGAACGCGCACGTGTGTCTATCGATATTATTTAAGCAAAATAAAAAAAAAAGAAACGTGATATCCACGGATTCTCGCATAGCTTTCTTCTATTAACCGATTGGAAATACTATTCGTTTATCGTTATGGTTTGTGTGATCGATCTGGTATCGTTTCTCTTTGCAAGGTTTAACGTTACTTTTGATGATGCTGTGAAACGGTCGGTGCCGCCGTCCGCGTTATATATTATGCTTTGTTCAATGGAAATATTGGATATTCGTTTTCGTGCAACAACGGGGCGGTTCTTCGAGCTTCTCCCTCGGCGGGGCGCATATCGTTTTCATTTTCGGTTGCAAGCAGACTCGGGACATTTCGTAATTAGTACCCTGTGTTGTGCTCAGTGCTCGCCTTTAAATTGGCTGTAAGTTCACATTCTCATACAACGATACTTGTATTTCTCCGCGTTCGTAGGGACTCGAGGATCCGCTCGCAGTACACCGTTTCCTCAGTACCACTATTTTATGTTTTTGTACCAAAGTCGTAGCGTCTAACTTTACGTTAAATAAATAAAACCAAAAAAAAAGAAACAACACTTGTCTACAATTTTAATTACCTAAACATTTAGACTCGATGCGGACGAACAGTTTTTCAATGCACGATTGTGTGTCTACCTTTTGTTGTTTTCAATTGCAAAAACTAAGAAAAACGTACAATCGCGACAAAAACCGTTCGTCTGCATCGAGCTTTAGAGAATACTGTTAGAAAATTTATTGGCAAGGTCACACATTCTTGCTATACGGTCTGAAAGTATTAATAAGTTGATTCTAAAAAGGTCAACACCGAAAAGGAGAGGATTACATCACGAAGAATCATTAAATTTAACCAGCTGTAAAAGTGGCAGATAGTTGATGAAACTATTAATAATCCTGAATAAAAATATTATGTCTGAAATCATTCTTCTATTTTCGGAATCCCGTACACCCTTAGAAATATCATATACCTGTTTTTGTTGTAAATAATGAAAAAACAAACTACTTAACTAAACAGAAAAGATGGATATACGACCGCAATATCTATTTTCAATCGGATGACGAAAACCGCGAAGAGTGAAAACCGAATAATGTGAAAAGACTCTTACTGATAATAATTTAACCGAGGTAACCCATACATGCTTACTTTTTCCTTAATTCCTTCACACTGAAACTACCAACGACTAAAGTATATCTATTTGTTCCAAAAGATAAAAATGATAGGTACTTGGAAAAGTATATGTTGTAAGTAAAGTAAATCTTTATTTATATTTTGTACAGAACATCATGGAATATTTTAAAAAATTTATTGCTACAAGTTTACATAATTATCTATGATAAATTATTAATCGATTAATTAACCGGCTTGGTAATTTTAGTGTTAATGCTCAAATTATTCTTCGATGTATTGATGAAGGATGAGCAAATATCATTGCAAACATTTATAATTTGAAGATATTGTATCGTATTTTTCTCGTTTTCAATAGCATACGAAGCCCGTTCGCCAGAATAGCAAATGATAAGGGCAAGATAGAATCGAAATATTAATTATTAATAACAATAGTGCAAAGAAACAGGACTGACGAACCCGTCATACACACGGGTTTGCACATTAAGGGGTTAAAATAAACGTTAGCATAACTGCTAGATCACATTTTTGCCACTCAAAAAATCCTTTGATTCATATTTTATCATATTACAAAAGCAATTGGTTATCGATTTGTAATTCCAGATGTTTTATGGAATTTTCAAAAAACGTGAATATCGAATGCGTCCGATATGGTAACATTTGAAAGGTGTTTGTGCAGTGATAACTTGTAGTAGTTGGTAACATTATTTGTTCGCACGATGGCGTCCGGCGGTGGTACGTACCGTTTATTTTGCTTTTTATCATTTAATAGGTAACGTTAGGCGTTTCGTTTTGGACGGCAACTTGTGGTAATAATAATGTCACACGATTTGTTGTTCTCGTAATAGCAGAAAACACGACGGAAGAAAGGATTGAGCCAGCAACGCCGGCACAACCCCTCACCAATGTTGTGAGCGAAGCAGCGCACGTAAGTTAGATAACCTATAAAGGTAGGCGTAACCTGTTGTGCTACTATTTTCTGGTGATTGATTCGTGCCATTGACAGTTCCAATGATACCAATATTAATCACACATCCCCGTAACGCGATATTAATTGTACATATCAAAATTTCCGATGGATCATTTGATTGAAACAATTTTGATATTTCCCGCCAAACTAATGACAGCTGTTATGCCAAAATTTGAGTTTGTTTTTGTATCAACGTCACTAGCCTGTAGTACTCGCGTGTTTACATTTATGTATCCTATCAATATTACTTGATTCATACGTATTTCGTGTGGTTTATAATTCTATTTTGTGTGCAGTTTATACAGGTTACATATAAAATAAAAACAAACATAAATTTTCTCATATTGTTAATATGGTGGAATCTGGTTATTATAATCACAAATAATATTATCAATCGGCTATTTTTATCATAATCAGTTGGTTTCAGAACACCTTATATAAAATTAATTTAAAATAATTTACTAATTATAATTAAACTTTGGTTATTAGTGTCATAGGTGATAATTATATAAATGATGAGAGTTTGGAGCAAATTTGTATTAAATGGATCCTTCATTCAAAACTTGCTTTTAACCAAAGCATAGTTTCTATCTTTTATATTAGTGTATGACAATAATTATCAGAAAATATATAAATGCAATAAAGGAGAAGTTAAAGAGATAATATGCGTACGGCAATTTGCATGTTAGGCACAACTTGAACTGTGCAGCTGGCAAATTTAAATAACAGTCATTATTGAACTGTAAAGTTTTATGCAAATTCATATTTTTATAAATGATTTTAAAAAAATAAAACCTGAATTATGGTTTACTTCACCATCTAAGTATTATAATTTTTGTTGTATTTTGGATATTTTGTATAATTTTGCAGATTACATGTGTTTTGCACTTTTTTACATATTTAAATTTACGATAAATGCATAAAAATCTTTAGTATTATATATGATAACTTGTACTTGACGATGTGTGACTTTGTACTCTATATTCCTTTACTAGAAAACGGCCTAAGGTCTGTTTACATTGAATAAATAAATAAACAAAGATAATACATCAATTAAACTGAGTGCAGATGTCATAATTTTTTGCAATAAATTGAGTTCAATAATGAAAATATTTTATCCTCTGGTAATGTTATTAGTAAACCCAATGCACAAAAATATTAAAAATTCGAAAAGCAAAGTACATCATTTTATGTTTGAAAAATGAATCAATCTTCTAATTATATTCCACTTCTTTAGCCTAGCCAATAAAAATATGAATTTGCATAAAAATTTGCAGTTGAGTTATTAGCCAGTTATTCTTATAAAAAAGTCCAAAGTGATTATAATAAGTGAATTCCGTTGGAATAAAGATGTGTGACTGACCTTAATCCTTAATCCATTGAACTGTTTTCTGTTGTAGAGGATACTAGCAATGAACAAGGATTCCGATCTGTCTGGTGTGCCACCAAAGAAGTCACGTGTCGAAGTGCAATCCCTACCAACAAGGCAGTACTTGGATCAGACTGTAGTTCCAATTTTATTACAAGCCCTCTCCAGTCTAGCAAAGGAAAGACCAGCTGACCCGATTAGTTTTCTAGCTGGATATCTGTTAAGGAATAAAAGTCAATATGATAATGGTGAATCTCCACCAACTAGTCAATGAACTGCCTATGCTTCTCAAAGTATGTGATGAAAATTGAGAGATTGTTCATAAACATTTACCGATATTTCTTAGGAACGTATTCAAGTTGGGCAAGGTGTATTTGTGTAATTTAAAATTAAATAAAAATGTATTAGCTTTTTATCATATGACACATTGTTTGGTGGTTGAATAACAAAAAAAACAAGATAATGTAACAAGTTTCCTCGAGTGTTCGTCTTTGTGTTCATTTAAACTATGCATTGGTGATTAACAATGTTAACTATATCTACGTGTGTTACAATTTTGGGATTGAGTTTAACCTCATTATCGTTAACACGTGCAACAGTTTCAAGTCAGTTCGCACCTGAGAATACCTGAATAACGTCTTCGCGAAGCTTCGAGCGAAAATTATTCTATAAAACTCCATTGACTGCGCGTGCTTCACATCGACCACAAAAAGCGTGAAGGATCGTTATCGTTGGCCCAATAAATCGTAGTGAGTCTTCCGTGTTCGCGTCGATTTTAATTGGAACGGCGATTTAATTGGATGCAATTAAATGTAATCGTCCAATGAATCAGCGTGAAATTTATTTCACAGTTCGATAAGATCAATAATTTGCGCGGGACACGCGATACTTCACGGTACACTTTGAATTCGTTCCGACGCGGAAAGACTACGTTCATTTTTTCCGGTTTAAATTTGCGCGATCCGCGAACCGTTGCGCGCGCCGGCCAATTATAACCGGATGTCGTTCGGTTGCTGATTTGTTGAGTAGTGTAATGGGTGAACGGTTTGACTGTGCGAGCGTCTCGTAACAATCTCGAAGAAAGAAAATTTCGTGCTCATCCTAGATAACGCTGTGACATCAGAACAAAACGACGACGGCAAGAAGATATAGAGGTAATTTCGTGCGCTAGCATCATTGTATCGGGTTCAATTAACGAGGTTTCTCATCCCTTCGAGTTCCTCGTATTTCACCACGTTTTCTCGATACCGTTGCCGGTGTGCATTTGCCACAGATTTTGTAACATTACTTCTATTTTCTACTAATTATGTTAGAACGATCTTTAGATAGAACTTTTAAGTTAATATAAAACTATAATAAGTTGATGTAATAAGCTGTTAGTATTTTTCTGGTTTCTTTAACGCTCGTGCACTGTTCTGGGTTAATTTAACTGTAATTCGAAATATAATATGGAGATTATTAGAATGCGGACTTTTTTGTATTTATGAGAAATTTTGATGTGCCAAAAAAAAAAAAGAAAAGAAAATCTACAGACATGATACGTAAAAATATACAAAGTAAAGTGAATTTTAAAATACTGAGGGAGTAAAACAAATTTCTGCTTATATTCTATTCCTTTAATTGTGTTCGGAAAATTATGAATTTGCGTAAAAATTCACAATCTAGATTTCTTGTTATAATGTATAATGCATGTAAAATTGATGGCTTTTTAAAGGAATACTAAGGAATATCAGAATACATTTAGTTACGATGAAAAATATTTGTGATTTTGGTATTGATTTTAATGGTTTCGATGTAGTACTTATTGGGAGACTGCATGAGCGTTAAAGAAAATCGGCGCGAAACATACGCCATAGCGATATGACGTTGCTATACGTATTTTGTTAGGTTGTGTAATAAGTTCGTTCGCGTTTCATTAACCCTTCCATAGTGTAATAAAATGATCAGTATCAAAGAAAAAGCTGATATAAAAAATGTTTGTTTTTCTTATTATGACATTTTTATTGTTTCGATTGTCAAATGCAGAAATACATAATTTCAGTTATTTATATGCAATACATTTTAATAGGAATAATATATAGTAACGTATAATATAATTCAAGATATCGAATTTAAAGTGTCATAATCCACGAGTTGCTTGAGTGTCTCTTGTACTAAACTGTGAAAGAGTTAACATAGCGACAAGTATTATTACCAGATGGCGAATTTTTACGCATTTATAGGAAATTTAAGTATGGGAAAAGACATCGAATGCACGTAATATGCAAAAATATAAAAAATATCTAAAGTAAAGTGTAAATTATTTTATTTCGCGGGTGAAACAACCCTCTACTTAGATTCCATTTCTTTAATTTTCGATGATTCGAAATTAAGCCTTTGTTTATTTCTTACCATTTTTTGCATTAATAATAAGTTCCAAAAAAGGAGAACAAGAAAAGGGTTCTGCAAATGTTTCATAATAAATCTCGAAATAGTAATCCCGTTTATGTATCATTTTTAGAATTCATCATTTATTACACTTGGGACTCATTTTACACGATAATTTTATTACATGATTTTGGTCATATGGTTTCCATTCACGCAGTTTATTAACAATTACACTATTATTCTATTTTCATTTTGTTATAATTTATTAACTTTTTAGGCACGACTTTACTACTTACTCATTTTTCTTTCACTTTATTGCACTTGTCATGTTTATTTAATAATGTGTACATACACATATGCACCATATTCATTAAATGAAATGCTTTAGTGAATGTACT
Source organism: Eucera pruinosa (assembly GCA_028830335.1). Classification (NCBI taxonomy): domain Eukaryota; kingdom Metazoa; phylum Arthropoda; class Insecta; order Hymenoptera; family Apidae; genus Eucera; species Eucera pruinosa. The sequence goes on from JAMYCR010000005.1 coordinate 7,290,848, forward strand.
TCTATGTTTTAAGTTACTTTTTATATAGTTTGCGTCTTTTAACACAAGTTTTATACTTTGTTGTCAATCAATATTTGCTTCACTTTTTTTACACGGTACGCCTTCACCGTATAAAAGAAGTCCCAGGTGTATATCCTTGAGTGTAACCATTCATTATTACGAAATTCTGTGTACTCTTTCAGACATGCATATACTAAAATACAAAGTGTTACAAATTCGTACATTGAATTGGCAATTTTTCAAGAAGGACAAAATACATTTAAATGTCACAACATTGGGTTTAACAAGTAACGGAGTTAAGCATGTAATTTGATGAAACTTGAGTTCCTCCAGTTGTTCAAGAAGTTATATATTTTAAGTATTATAGAGTAGTCAATATCAAACAATATGGTCAATATCTTGAACATCATTATCACATGAACAATTGGGGCCATTTCAAACTAACTCGTGCAAGGAAAGCGAAAATTCTTGAGATTGAACTGTATATCACGAGAGCGTTTTAGCATATATTTATGCATACAAACATCTCCGACGTGTATGACGTCGAGACAGTTCGCATTTTCGCAAACGACGTAGAAACCGGAGGAAGATAGCCTCACCGCCATTTACATTTTCTTTGCGTATTTTTCTTTCCCTGGTTCTTTGTATTTGAATGCGACGGCGAGTTTCTCACGCCACGCCGTCGCCATGTCACGGTTTGCGTGCTTTAAGTGCACACGCACAAAAGAACGTGTATGGAGTAAACTGAGGGCACGGCTAATGGGTGAATCGTGTCACGGGTTTCGTCGTGCGCGCACAATCTGCAGATTCACGCCCGCACGGCCACACGGTGGCTCGGTTCAATTGGCACGCATATTGGAATTCTGTTAGTGAGATTACCGACAGTAATTGCTCGGTTTGGCGCAATATCGCATGCTCGTCTGTACCAAGCCAACAGGCTAGCGTCAAACGCGGATTAAGCGCGCATCTTGCTTCGCAGTAAGGTGCCTGCATTATATCCCTCCGACTGTGTGCCGGTAGTAATAGTTCTAGAGTTCTCCGCTCGATTCGACCAGAATGTATCATGAATTGCGAATTTGAATATGCACGGTTACATTAGCCCGAAGCGAGTCGCGTCAAAGGATCGAGACGTTCGGTTGAAATTACTCGAGCCACCTAGACGGGCGTTGGTCTCGCGCGTTCCTCTGTGAAAATTTAATCGAAAGTTCCCACGAGCTTGGAAATGAAAGTTGAACATAGGTGCGGGAAGGAACAGGGGGAGGGGGAGAGAGGGAGGAAGTAGGCGAGGGTGAAAAAAAAGGATGCACACAGCGAGCAACGTGTTTCACCCGAGAAAGGAAAGAAACTTGTAAGTTCGCGGATCTCGAACGACGGAAAACGATTTACCGGGCGTAAGTGCGCGAGACTTCGCCAACTTGAGGCAAGATTTTTCGAAATTTCTGTCTCCGCGCTGACTCCGGATTATATAAAATTTTTCTCCATAACTGGAAACTCTGTTGCGGTTTCCTGTCTCGCTCTCACTCTCACCGGGTCGTTTCTCTGTGTCGGAGTTAGGGAAAAAACGCTTACCGGGCAGATTCGCGCGAGCTAAAGCCGTCTCTCTTTTCTCGTATTTTTTGCCACGCTAGAATTCTATCTGATAACCGGAAAGTTTTTTCGCATTCCCTTTTTCCCATCTCACTTTCTCCCACTCCACTTATATACATCTTTTTTATTTGTTGTATTTTTAATCCCTTTTTTTCTACTTCGCCAATGAAAGATGATACACGGACTTTTGTCCAGACAGCAGCGCGTAGTTTGAATCAATAAATACTGGTCTCGCCCCAGTTACGATTATTAAACGTAATATTTGTTTTGAAAGCGGCGAAGTTCGTTGTAATATAAAATCGTTAATTGAATATCGAAAAGCTTGTAAATTGAAAGTATTACCAGTGAGCTGCCGCGTTCGACGGCGCGTGCGCTTCCGTTGACGTATTCAGTTCAAAATTGCAATTCGTAATGTAATCACGTTTCAGTTTTAATCAGCATGACGAAATCCGCTTGCGACTCTTAAAGAAACATGCATGGAGTCTTTCTTCGAAGTGCCGGTAGTCTTTCTTCAAGAGCAGTCAGTTTGCGTTTCTCTCTTTCTTCCTGTCTTCCCCTCTTTCTGAATTATCTTGCGGCTTCTTGCTCGCGGGGCCACAGATTTTCATTTCAGATCTGGCTCCGGTGCAGAGGAGAAAATAGAAGTCGCTTCCCGTTGATTTCAATCTGTTTGACGGTACTCTCCTCGCTCCTTCTCGCAACGTCGCGGTGCCCAATGCCGGCGCACCGCGACGCTGCTCCAAGACAATGAGACAAGATCCGCGACGCAAGGCGTCCCTTATCGTGTCACGGCATCTTGCCTTTTATTTCATGCACCCGTGTTTTTTCCAGCTGTACTTCCAAAAAGCCCCAGTGACCGACCGGCGTTAAATTTTGGGAGGGAAAAGGGAGGGAAGGGTAGAATCTGCATATAAGATTTTAATTTTGGGTGTTTAATAGTTTCCAAGATATTAATACAGAACTTTCTGCACAATACATTGAATCTTTCCTTTAAGGACATTGTTAACGCGACCGTTTCCGTTGTAGTCGCTCAAACATCCTGTAATTAGCATTGACTAAGTAGATAATAGACCACTCATTTATAGAAAACATCAGAAATTCCAAACTGAAATACTAATCGTGTAAAAGAACAGCGGCTGTTTTACGCCCCTTAGGATTTAGAGTAGCGATTTTAAGAATTATGTTGAATTTGACAATTAAAATTCATAAAGTTAATCCCCTATGTGACTTAAAAGTTACGTACCCATATATTTGAATCTGTTGAATTTTATCTTATTTCCACATCACTGTACCACCTCATTTTTTTAATCGTTGTATTGATGCCAGTCACTTATACAGTAACTATTAATTCCTGGTTTTCGAGTTGAATAAAATTCGGGTTATAGAGGTATATATGTTGGGATTCTAATACATATATACGCATTATTATAGATCTGGATTTTAGAGATCAATTGTATCGGAAACAGTAGATTATCGCAATATTTAGTTATAATTCCTGTGGTTTTAAAATGCAGTTGTCTTATTCTAGTTTAAACTAGTAATATTGTATGTGACATTAAATTGGTAAGGGGACCAGGTGGATCCCAGATGATTCTATATTAGAATGAATAGTCATCCTATGCTTCATTGATGCTAGTAGTTTTGTTTCTGACATACGCCTTAGACTACACATGTAGTACAACAAAAATCGTGATTATCAAGGAAAACGTGAAGAGTACAAGGTGTGTTACGTAACAAAGCAATTACATTCTATTTTAACGAGTTAACATGTCGAATACAGTTAATGAACATAAGCTTGGGTCAAATGCTCTTTCTATATAGCTTGAACGGAAAGTTTCGACACTGAACATATTATTTTGGAAACTAATAAATATCTGAAGTTAAAATTTTATATTTAGGATTTATACTTGCTTCGCTTTCCCACCCTAAACTTTGGTGGTGCCGACCGGCCACTGGGTCTTTTCGTTCGATCGTGCTTTTCCTTTTTTGGACTTACTGGTTCCTTGGAGACATTCTTCCAAAGACCATTGATGCACAATTACGCGAAAGTCCGCCCACACGGTTGCGTTAACTTGAAAACGTCCGGTTTGTGACTCGTTGTAAACGGCTCGTTCTCTTTTATAGCTATGTAAATCGGACTAAACCAATAATAGCAACCTGATTGTTTGGGTAGCTTTTATTCTGACGCGAGGAAAAAGTTCGTCTTAATTGGAGAGCAATGAAACACAAATACTCTCGTTATATTCTCTGGTTATCTATACGGGCGCGGCGGCTGTTCGTGTTGGGAATTAGAAAGTACGCAACAGATTCAATTCGATAATGGTGTTTATCTTCGGAATGCATGCAAGACACGTTCAAACAAAACAAGTTTGCAGCGTGCTTCAACTCTCACACGATATTCTAATTAAGTGTATAAATGGTTGCTATAAATGCACAAAGTTAATTCCGCGAATGGTAGCCATTATCAAGTTGGTAAAACGTCTGAATGGTATTGCAATCCGTTTGGATGGTAGGTACGATTTTTTTTCACCAATTCTTCGAATCTCCTTTGAATTTCCCAACGTTTCAAATTTTTAAAGCACTGAATTTCCAAAATTTTCAAACTCTCAAAATGATGAATTTCTAAAGCTTCAAATTCCCAATATTTCAAATCTCTAACGCTTCAAATCCTCTAAGCGCCGAATTTCCAATACTCTGAATTCCCAATGCTTTGAATTTGCAAACTTTTGAATTTTTATCACAAGTCCAGCTCTCAAACGTACGAATGCTGTCTTCGGTCATTATCGATTCTGGAAAATTACGGAATTGGTGAAAAAGCCATATCGGATATGGCTTATAGTTATCCCACTCTTGGAAACTTTCGTCGACCTTTTGGACGCGTTATTGTTTAAGTTTCGTAAGTGTATCGACGAAAATTGTTCGCATTTTTTGTCTTCGACCCTTTATCGTTATTAGGCATACCTCTTTTCCCTTCCTGTGATGGTATAGCTGTACCGATATTGATATTACTATGCGCTGGTTCCATATTATCCGATTACATTTTGCACAAAGCAGTACATTTATCTGAACGGGGTTTAACGTGCAGATCCACTCCCCCGGGTTTCAGTTTTCGATCGCAGCTGGACGTAGAATCGTCTGCTATCTCTCCCTGTACTCTTCATCTTCTCTCTATAGCAGCAGGTAGGCGTCTCTCGAAAAGCGCTTAATCCTCCGACCAGTCGAAAGCCCCACGGCTGGTATTACGGCAAACGTTGATTTGTGGTCGCGGCAGCGACATTATTTATAATTTGTGGGTATTAATAGCTGACTCACACGTGCGTGTAGGGGTATATATTGTGCAGAAGCCTTTACCGTCTCATCGATCTCACCTATCCTATAAATTTCTTCCTCGTTCCAGTAGTCTAAGTTTCGGTTTCACCCGGCATGGTTCGTATCACTACATTTTTGTTACCCCAAATCATTTTTTACAAACCTTGTATTTAAGACTTTCGCAGACGGAACTGTTGTTAGTTTGGTTAGGGTAACTGATCTAATTACCGTGCCCACCCCCGATTACTGAACCACGAATACGTATTTTTTAAAAATTAAGCAAGAATCATGCAGCAATTAAATTAATATATTTCTGTAACAAGCTTTACGTATTTAAATAAAGTAGCTCTACTTGTAAGCGACCATGACTGACCTAAATAAACAATTATAAAATATTCACGAGCAAATGGAGGCAGCTGGATCTTTACAAAGATTTCCAACCAGGATTACAGAGGAGTATCGAGGAGTATTTTGAAAAAATCTAACCAAAGTTAGGAAAATCGTGTGACTTCCAATTATTAATGAAACTCAAAGAAAATCCAAAGGAAGACGAAAACAAAAATACAAAATAAAGAATACTTACCTTGAACAATGTGCATCATTAAAAATAATAAAGTAAGTCCTCTCCCATACTATCCGAGAACATACTTATGAATTGCGTTATCGACGATAAGGAAGTTGTTTTTTTTACTTTTGTCCCTGATCGACGCACTGTGCGTCGGCGCAACGCTGAAAGAGGACACGGCATCCAGCCGGAAGCCAAACGGTCTAGTTACAATAGCACTAGCCTAACTAGCAACATTTTTTACAAACTTATCTCCGGACGATCGCGATGCGACAGCGATGCCAATCTCCCTCTTTTTCACAAAGCTACGAGTTTCGGGCCGCAGAATATGAAGAAGTAATTATTAATCCTTTCGTCGCCGCCCCATCTGCGACAGAACAATGAACCTGGCCTTAATTTTTAAGGGCGCGCATACGTAGGACAGTACATATGCCAGTTGGTTCCGTTTTTCACCCGTACCCACCTTTCGCGCGGCATTGTTCTCTTCCGGCGACCTCAGTCTTTCGCGGTCAGAGGAGAAAAGAAGAAAGGGTTGGTTGGTGAAAGGCGAATGAAGACGGACGTGTTCGGGCGTACCTGGGAGGACGTTGAAAGGTCCGTCCGACGGAATACGTTATTTCTCCGGTCTGTTATTTCGCCGCGGATTCCACGAGCGGCGTATACGGCGCCAAGGTAACGGAATCAGATAGCTACCGTGCCATCTCTTACCCGCGGAATAATACCTTACGGGGATATAACTCAGCAAGTTGCCAGACCGATATTTTTGCCGGTGAAGCCACGCATGAAACTCGGCTCTGCACGATTTCTTCCTAGTTCGATGCGGGGCATTCAGGCGGGAGACTTTCTACGCCACTGTCCGTGATGGCTTATTTTCGAGATTGTCGACCGGGGCGTAATAAACCGTTTGGAGACCGCCAATCAACCGATAGAACTTAACTCGAAGCGGTAGCAGCTGGGGCGTGATCGGCACGAAAGCAGCACCCTAACGACCATCTTGCTTCTTTGATATTCTTTCCCCCCATCGACCTGAATAGAAATTGTTAGGCTCGGTAGGAAAGAAATGATCCGTTGCTTGCCTGTAGATGTCAACGTATTTATTATTCAATACAAACGTTGGAATCTTTAGTTGATGCATTATTGAAGGCGAATGGATTTACAGTCGTCCCTCGAAGTACGCGGCTTTATCCCGGTCTTTGAAGTCGCCGCTACATTAAAGAATTACACATTGCAGATTTTTATGCATTTGTAGGAAATCTAGATGTTTAAAAAAAGTAAAGTTACACGTAATGTGCAATAGTATATAAAATACTAATGTAAGGTGCAATGTATTTTATAATATTTGCAAAATGAAAAAAATTCTATTCGGCCTACGTTTGCGTACTTACTTACTTTAGGATTGCCTATTCGATTTTTATGAAATTGAGGTACCTATGTTATAAAATTTAACATTTCAAGAACTTTTTCGAATACGTATAATCGGTATTGAATAATAGTGGAGTTCGTGGATCTTTTAAATAACACCTTTATTTTCTTAACGTACATATTTTGTTCTAAAATATAATATATATTTCTATTGTACAGGGTGAGTCAATAAAGACTGGTATCTGAAATAACACATTATTTATTGTTTTAACAAAAAACAATGTTTAATGTGAACTACGCCATATTTGATGGAGCTCATTGAATGAGTAAATTATGATCTTTTTATATCTGTTGGTCTTTATGCATTTACGGGAAATTGTAATAGGTAAAAAGTTACAGAATGCAAGTGGTATTCAAAACTGCAGAAAATGCTGAAAGTAAAATACAAATTATAATATTTAGAGGGCGATGCAACCCCCCGTTTGGATCTCCTTTTTTCAATTTTATTTGCAAAAGTATGAATTTGCATTAAGATCCGTAGTCTAATTATAATTATTAATGTTACGCGCTTTGCATGAAACATGGCGCAAAGACTCCCTATAGAAAGATACGCCTGTTCCGTAAGAAAAATGTCTATTCAATTACAAGTCGTCACAGTTGAAAACTTGATCTACATAAAAAGGGGATCAAGCTAGCCGCGAATCCAATCTAACTTCGCGTGATAACGACTGCGAAATGGCAGGTGGAGCAACCGTTATTCGTTCCTATCCCTATTAGTTCATTTTCTCGTTAGGGGAACCGATGGATGTGCAATTATCGACGAGCGCGACGGCAATTAAGCCGGCTCTCGATACCCTTTGAAAATCTGTTTTCATTGTATCGTTTTACGGCTTTGGGATCTCCAACTGATCCAACGCGATGCTTTTTCCCTTTTATGATCGCTCGCTGCGCTCGCGTAATTGTTTAGCAACTAATCATCGGGAACGAACAGACCCATCTGTGTAAGTGAAATTTCCACGGTGGCAAGGACAGCGAAACGGATGGAAATTCTACGATGACACACGTTTGCGAGGAGAATTGTTAGGAAGAGAGAATCGAAGATGTTTACTCGATTTGACTGCGGTCCACGGTGAATCAGTCCGCGAATTGGAATTCCCCACCTAATAAATCACCCCGTTGCACCGTTGTATATCCACGTGTATCAGGAACGTTCTCTCTGCCAGCATCTATTCCACGATGGTATAGCGTCAGCTTCATCGTTCGCCGACGCAGATCTCGCCAGGAAAGCGAACATTGTTTCGTGTGTGACCATAGAACCGATTACGGCGGAACGATCGAGTAGATAACGAAACGCGCGTAGCAGAACGCGATCTAAAACTGGTTCGGATCGATACCATGGATCGATAGGTCGTTGTTAGAATCGCAAGAGTGTACGAGCTGCGATGGCTATCGACGTATACCATCGTTTATTCGCGGCTTAGATTCTCATTGATAAACAAGAGTCGATCGAATGGCAGAACCGAGCTATTATGGGAATAAGGTCAATCTGCCCCTTTTTTCTACCACCTACACCTTTTTATTTTGTTTGTTTATTTATTTATCCAAGGAGGATAAACTCGTTAATATTGAGTGTAGAATACATGGAATTACTATAAACGTAGGGTAGAACATTTAAGGAAATCGTTGACTCTTTAGGTCGAATTTCAGGGATTAATAGCATTATGCAATGAGCATTTTGGTAATACAAACCCGATTCTTTAATGCCTGAACTTTCACGTAAGACATACAAAAGAAACTTAAAAGAAATAGGAAATATAACTAATTAAATTAGGTAGCCAAAAATATTGATTTCACTAATGAATAAACATTTTTAGCCAATGAATACCAGTGAACGAACATTCTTAACTAATGAATGAACAATGTGTATTTTTGCACAGAAAACCTTTCTTCCCTTTCGTTTCTTTTTCTTCTCTTAATTTACGTCAATTGTTAACAAAAATAGTTTTGATCATCTTTTGCTGGCAACATACTATGCACAAAAGGTATAATCAATCAGATACTAAACTTTCATAAACAAATTTTATATTATTTTCTAAACTAAAATTTGTATAATGTTCGAATATTTTTGTACCCGAAGAAAGAAAAGTTTGAATGTGGCTGGTTTAGAGTATCGACTAGACCAAACCGAGACCTATTGTTCTTCTTGTACACTTTTTGGCGTACATATACCGTACACCAACGTTACGAATTTCTAGCCTCGTTTATTTCGATGGAAATACCATGTGTACAGGGGAGTCGCGTTCGAGTTCGGGTTTTAATATCGCTGAGAGCAGTGCACGTTGACAAAAAGGGTAGGGAGTTTTTATTAAAACTCGCACCCTCTCTCTCTCTCTCTCTCTCTCTTTCACGCCGCCTCACTCTGGTGCATTGATTTTCAATGTAATTTCGCAAATTTATGGGCTATTTGCATCGGCCCGGATGGTACCGATATCATCGTGTTTAATAATTTTTTATTTCTGCATCAGTTCTTCGTCCAACCCCCACCCTCCCGTTTTTATCTAGCGGAATGGATTTCGTTCCATCGGATGTTGTTCTCGCGAAACAGCTAACCGGTTATCTTTTTCCTGTTTCAGAACATTTTTCAAGGCCTATCCAGCCGCAGTATCGCATTTCGGATACGTCGCGAGAACGCTATAAACTATGGAACGAAACGATCGCCCCTGTTTCTCGTTTCTTCGTCACCCCTGCTGCTTTTACCAACCACCTACGATACTGCGAACCTTGTTGGCGACATTTCGAGTCACCATTAAACATGGTCTCGGCTTATCTTAATGGATATCTGGTTGGTTCTTCGGATCTTGGGGTAGCAGACGTGGAAATCTTTTGGGACGTGGAACTTTCCTTTGACTTTTCTCCGGGATAATCGATGACTGATGGCAAACAGGGCGATATGGTGAGTCTTTCTTATTAAATATTTCTTGTTTTGCTTTGTTAGTCGAGTGGGCGGCACACGGTATACAATATTACACAGCCTTCCTTTTCTCAAATGTCCTATCTACCAGTATTCGATTGTTTATCATAGAATATTTGAAACTCTTTTGCTGCAAGGAATTTTAATCAAAGAACATAGAGAAGTCACTAGAATAGTAAATTGGATTATGTTAAATTCATAGTTTTCTTCCAATTCTTTCCTAGCCTTTAAATGGCAAATAATTTCAGATATTTGTAGACGTCAATGGTGAATTTTGTAATTGAAATTAATCGGCAGAAGACGCCAATAATACTAATAATACATTTATTTGTTTTAACTGTCTTACATATAACAGTGTTACTTAGGAATATTGAGTCATTAAGGACTAGCCAGCTGTTTTGACGCAGTATTTCATTTACAACTTTTCCTAGCCAATTTACATAACTGAACTCCGTTTTTTATTATTGTGTTTGTGAAAAAACATTCCAACGATCTGTACAATCATTTTTTTATTATTTCAATCTCCACATAGTTTGTATAATTTTATAAAGATTGAGTAAGCTACAAATAAAATGTTACGTTAACGCAATGAGTATAAAGTTGGTCCTTGATGAGTTAAGCGAAGAAGAGTAATATATTAGGTAATCAGAAAAGTTTGTTCCGTTTCTAAGTTTTATTTGCTGAAATGATCACTTCGACAATTATAAAAAAGGGATAGAAAAGTTTTTAAGTGACTATTTCCTTGAATAAAATATTGTTTCATCCTCTTTGCGTATTATTTATTTCGATTAACGAAAACTGCACGAAGTTTCTTGGTTACCTGATAGAATTAATAAGAAGGCAATCTTGAAACATGTAAGCAAATCGACTTTTTTCACTGGCGATATTTTATTTAAGCCAAATGTCACGTTATTTTATCAATTTATTAAGCTTCATCTCATTATTTTATTTAAATGTTTATATCGCATAATATCCAGATTATTCAACTTCAATATCTTAAGGGGTGTTTTTATGCAATTTCGATATAAAAACTTGAATAACTTTGAAACTGTTAAGAGCCGACATTACTTCTCCATTAATTCAATGCGAAGATTATTGAATGGACAGAATCTTTTAATGCACGGAATTAAAGATTGAACGGAGTTTCCTGACATATCGCGTAAAGAATTTCTCAAGACTGCCGTTTGTATTTACGATTACATACATTTGTAGGTTTATACGTTGACGTGGATTAAACATTCTACGGGCAGAAGTAAAACAACAATCGCCCGTTCCTTCATAGACAAGCTTACATTTTTCATCGAGTAAAGATGTCCTCGTACTAGTAGTCGTTTCTTGGGAGTAGAGCAATACGTCCGCCTTTCAGCGCGTGCTCTTTAATTTACTGCAACCTTCCACGGCTCTCGCAAACTGTATTAATAACAAGTCCGCTTGCTCCTTTGACGCTCGGTAAGAGCGTTCGTTGTAAAAACCCGCGCCTCATCGACTCCGTCGCGAGATCATCTCGCGTATTTTTCACTACCACCGTCAACGAAAACAAGAATCCTTATGTAGGGAGGGGGAGGGGGGGGGGGGGTGAAACACGAGGTGGAAAAAAATGCAAGAAGCCCGGATTCATGCTCGGTTCCGGCTAATTTACCGGTTATTTCCGCGAGTAACGACGCGGAGGGTGTCGATGACGACGCAGAGGTCGGTGATTTCATCCACGCCGGCTATATACCTTTTATCCGCTATGCAGAGTGGCCGTATTAAAATGTAAATGCGTGGTAGCTAGTTATTATGCGGAGCGGCCGATGCGATCTCCACCGGCGGCGATGCGACCCTCGTCCTCGTGTGTGCCTCCTCCTGCACCCCCCGTCGTCGTCGTAAACACCCGATAATGGGGAAACCGTGTACCTCACTATCTGCCCCTGTGCGCCTACGCAAGTGTGAGAAAGAACGAGAGAACACGGCAGTCTGCCGACCGGTTGATGTTCCTTTGACCTCCCGCGATCAAAAATCGTTCGGACAGCCGAAACTCCCGTCCGTTCCGATACTACCACCCTACTTTTCCCACGAACCGTGCATCTTTCACAGGATGTCTCTCAGGACGTATGTTTGTGTGTTTTCATCCCTTTTTCGCTTCGTACCATTTCAACCAATAATGCAAATGATCTATCTTTATAATTGTGTTGGAAAAGGTGGATTTGTAATCAATCAGACCTGCGTTCCTTTCATGAGACTTCTTTCCAGCAATGGACTGTAGAGTGCTTCCTCGTTTAGGGTCCATCTGGAACTCCACGTTAGTGGGCCCAGATTCCTCTCTCAATAGGGAGGAGACCACGTATCGTTTTTATATTTTGGTCTTTTGTGAATAAAAATTGAACTAACACGTTGTTAGAACCTTTACGATTAATATGACATCAAATATGATATCAGTTGGATCGTTTTTAAGCTAAGTATAATGGAAGAAATTTTAACATTCGTTAAACAAATATAATTCAAATGATACTATGTTTGGTCTCATTTGAATCGGAAAAACCTCAGAAATATGTTAACCAGTTTGCACCATAGCACTGAATACGCGACCATCTTTATAAATCAGACAGTTTCGGTTTTACTTGGAAATTACGTGCAATAATTAAAACAAAAGCTAGTGTTATACATATGTACAGTAAATAAACTTGGAACAGATATTATACCTTTTAATAATTGGCATGATAATCCTTAAAATAATCGGAACATAGTGGTATGTCACAAAGGTCGGTAATATTAATATCAGTCATCGTGCACGGATTATTCCGCTGACGCATGCAAATGAGTTAATACAATTTTCACTTACAAAAAACCAAAAATAAAATGGTTGTCGTTGCACGAGTGCTGTTTCGCCGATACGCAACATTGTAATCTAATCCCATTGACTCAACGTTGAGCCTCTAAACGAAGAGTGACTGTACATTTCTCGGACCAAGTTATAGCTATACGAAGAAGGAGAGTTCCATATTCTGAAACCGCACTCAAAGCAATCGATCGATCAATTTCCTTCGCGCGCAGATTATCTTCCGGCGCGCACTCGTGAAACTTGTAGATTCCGCGTAAAACCGCTGACCTTTTTTCCCCGCGGTATTAACCGTATGATTTCGATTAAGATATCTCGTTACGGTGCCGTAAAAGGGGTTTCTCGTTTACCCCCGAATCGGTCACTCGAAATCTTCGAAGCTAGGAGAGAGGGGGTGGGTGGTGTCGTTGCTCATCCAACGACTATATCACCCTTGCAAATTGTAGAAAGGAGCAACGTAAGCAAGATCCTTAACTAATCCACGAGCTTGCACGGTGTTTTTTCTCGTGATACGTGCCGGGGCAATGAAAAATATTTGTTGGTTTTGCTGTAGCAGAGCGGGTTACAGTTCCGGTACAAGAGAGCAGGATCCTTCAGTCGCGGAAGGCACGTATTCTTCTCGTCCCCTCCCTCTTGTCACCGTGTTCGCGATGTTATCACTGCCGCCTGTTTTGCGGCTTTCGTATTATTTGTGCATTTCCACGGTTATATTCCTGCGGGTCCCCGTTCTACCGTATAATAAAATCCCTCTCAGCAGACTGTCTTCTCCTTTCCTGCACCCGAAGCATCCCTCGGTACACAGTATGTTGCTCCATCGTGCTTGCGCGGGGCAACGCGTGGTGCATTCTTGGTGTACCAAGAGGGTAAGAGAGGGAGAAGAGGTACCGGTTAGCAGAAGCGACACAGGGCTGGTTTCGGGGGGATGGGACGGAGGAAAACATAGAGGGTTGAGTAACTGCAAACAACAAATACCACTAGGTAGCGGCGTGCATTCCACCGACGGTGTGTATAAACACGAAGCCGACGGCCGTGAAATCCGTGCAGAGAAACCCAGTTAATGCCGTCGAAGTACTTACATGGTGGCAGGGCTATATTTGTCGATCGTACCTAAAGACGATATGTATAGATGCCCCGTAAGCGTAAGCTAATCGGGTCGGTTGCAGACTTGTCGGTCTCCCCTTTTACTTTAAGGTTCCCAGAAACTTTGTACAACGTCGGTCGTGAGCTAATGAACCCAGGTCACCTTGATCTACCGAAAAGCACTATGAGAGGCAAACGGGACCCGGAGTGTTCGCTAGGAGATAGGGATACAAGGGTCGAACAGTGGGTTCAAGATGAGAAGCGTCATGCGATCGACCGAGAAACGGAGAGAGAAGCAGCAACTTACCTACGGCGACAACAGGTTACAAAGTCGCTTGGTTAACGCTGGCCGCAGGTCAAGTCTTCTCTCGTCGTGCAAAAGGTCAAAGGGCATTCCCATGGCGGAAGGTAATGACATTTTTGCGGGATGCTGGGATCCCAGGATCTTTGGTATACCTGGTATCCTCTAAATCCTGTTACATCGTTGGAAGGATAGCAGTGTTCTTCTCGTTTTAACCCGTTGGTTTATAATAACGAGTCATATTCGTGGTATATGTTCTCCTCTAAACCGCAATAACAGACGTAACTTCCGCAATTTTTAATTTTAACTGCAACAATAATTTTAATTCATACGGTTAATGGTTATGAAGTATAAATTACGTATAACGGTTCGGTGATACAATATTGTATTGAATTGGAACACGTATTCGTTCGATTTTATTAGTGTCTCTAAAAACGTTTACTTGCAAATTCAGAAGTACAGTTGCTATAATATGTATTAATTAATTTTAGCGGTTTGTAATTGAAATATATAATTTGACGAAGAATCCCTTCATGAGAAATTGAGATATGTGCTATTTATTTTTTGTAATCACTGTATATTCAATCACTTGTGTATGCGCGACACTGATTAATGACCTTTTTTTTAATTTTCTTATAGCTGAAGCATTTTTGTCTTGTAGAACGTCTGAGACTCGAAAAATATCGTAGGAAAATCGAACAAATTTGTTCTACAACCTAATAATAATGAGTAGCTAATGCTGTAAAGTATTATCCTTGCAAAATTCGTAAGGCAAGCGATTAAATGCAGTAATGCAATCGTAGTTTTCATGGGTTGCTATTCAGTTTCGGTGCCGTTTTGCGAAGATTAACGAGAGGGTATTGTTCCTGGAATTACGGATTGTTTTATTTCTTTAGTTTGGTCGCCTCTGAAAGAGTCGGAAGGTAAAGCGGGAAACATCGTGCGCGAGTAAAATACGAGTGTCTGATCATCGATCAAAGATATCGATTCAGCTTTTTTATTTCATTAATGAACAAGCCCACCTTACGATAGGCATCTTTAAAAATTGTTAAAGACGCAATGCGATTATTACGCGGGCACCATTAGGTAATTGTAAGGCAGGATTTATGACGATTATCCATGGTGTGGATTGCATAATGGAACGGTTAATAAAGAAGCAACTCAACGGAAATAATTGTCGGTTCTTAGGATACCGTAAAATATCGGTATTACAGTGTTGTGAGGGGAATTGCATAAATATTTCTGAAAAATTAACGAGCCAGCAGTAATATATTTTACAACGCTTGATAAATTCCGTCGTAAGCTGCAGAGAATAGCGGCGAAAGGTTGCTGATAAATAGGTCGATCGTAGAAGCCTTGTCGGAGCGTAAAGAATTAATCTCCCGCGCAAGGAGTTTAAATATTAAATACGAGTTTTCGCTGCGGCCGTATTCGCGCGTTTAATTGATTATCGCTGTACGGATGATAAACGAGTCCCTGGCTCCGATAAGAAAGCCTGTGTGGTCTGTGTGTACATCGATGCGAGGTGGCTGTTGTATACCGCTTATCTGTAACCAGGTGTGTCGATGTAACGACGTGAGGGAAAAAAAGGAGCAAAAAAATAGAGAAAAAAAGCGAGTCGCCTCAAAGTGCTCGCCTAAATGGCACGTTCCATTAGACCGGAAAATTCGAAGGCCGCACACGCGGTCGATATAAGCTGCTCGTTACAACGGTCCACTTTGCGAGCAAATGGAGGCCAGGTCGATCGAATCGACGATGCGATTAATTGTTCTCTTTTAGTTTCTTCCTTTCGTTTGGCAAAGATGGAGTTGACTCGGATAGAGCTAACCCGATACTCTGTTGCCACTTATAAAAAATGGAAAAGTTGATTGGATACGGAAAGCACTGCGCTCGCGAGCCGGCGTAAGAGATTAATGTAAATTCAGTCCTTCGAAATTGTACGAATTAGTTGCGTAGGAAGACTTCCGTGAATTGAAAAAAGACTAACCTTCGTAGGCGAATATGGGGAATTAAGAATAGAATAACAAGCGATAGTCTTCCTAGATGAAACAAGCGGAGAAGTCGAGTTAATGCGAAAAATATGACAACTAAGAAAGAGGGCATGTGCAATTGGGCTAAAAGATGATTAGTAAAGTGAACCAAAGAATAGAAACCAAAGGACTTACGATTAGAACGAGAAAGATGTAGCTCATGTTTACGTATATGAGTATGAATGTTATAAGATGTTTCGAATGAGTAGCGTGAAAGGATTTGTAAGTAGATATACAATTAGTTTATCCGCGTTTAACCGCGCTGCTAATGATTAGACATCTTGTGCGCACGTTTTCCGTCCACCAATCAACGGCGTCGTAGCAGCTACGACAATCTCGAACAGAAATAATAATATTTTTTTATCCGGAATCGCGGATATCATTTCGTCTACGGCTCCGCGATTTGCATTTGCCAGTGATCGATAAATTTCGCTCTAATTGCTCCGACAAAGGGAAATTCGTGTCGGATGAAACAACGCGGGGACGTTCTTGCCGAGGGTTGGTGGGAAGGTTTCGATCGTGTGCCCCTGCCGTGGATCCTTTTACGGCGTATTTCCAATGAGCGTGGTAAAGGGGGACTGGATATCGCGGTACCGCTAAATATTCGAATCGCCGTTCGCGATACAAGAGATTATTAAAATATTTAAACGAGCCCGTCGACCGGTCGTTACCGGGGACCGGAGTCCTCTCCTCGTGAGGTTCTCAATTAAATGCTAACGAGCGAAGAGCTCTTTCCACCTGAATACTGCTTCGTTGGAAGCTGCAGCAGCCACCTAGCTTCCCCCCCCCCCCTGCAATCCCACCCCGCCGTCACCAACGCTGCGCCCTTCTTCTCTTTTCCCCCGACGACATTGTTTTAACGAGACTGGGAAGTGCAATTTGCTCGTCCTGTCCTCGGCCCGTCGCAAGAGGGGTTACCTACCCTTTCTTCTCTCTTTGCAATACTCTTTTCCGCGCCTTTCTCGCGGAATCCACCGCGTCTTGCGTCTGTGTGTTACGTTCTCTGTTTCGCGCGTACCCGCGACCGCGTTTCACTCGGCAGCTTCGTGCAAAAATCGCTGGCGGCAGTTTCGAAATTATTTTTACGCCGTGGGTCACGAAGATCCGAAGTTGTCGACTGGATAACAATAGGATACGTCGGACGGTAATTGAATTGTTGCGCTCAGAAACGCGAGCCTGCCTTGTTACCATGCGGTGCATTGAGAAGAAAAAAATGATGTACGCTCTGGACCTATTATACTTGGCTAACTAAATCCGGTTGTTCGCGGGAGCGCTGCTGTTGCCTGCAACGCTATAAACATAGACGGTCTTTGTAATTCGGCGAATTTTCAATGGTCTGACGAATACAAGGCGAAACAACTCGTGAGATTTTGTTTTTCGGAGTCGAGAGAAACAGGTGCCTGGAAAAAGTAGCATGAAGATAGTGCGTTGGTACTACTTTGGTATCTTTTTTCCTTTTCGATACGCCACTTTGGACCAGCGCAGCTCGTAAAAATGATCAAAGTCCCGAACGCGTTCGATCTCGGTCCCTATAACTTTCAACGACCCCCGGTTCTTTTTTAAATCTACTCCCGGAAACTTTGCTTCTCTCTCTCTCTTTCTCTCTGCTCACCTCTCACGGCCGTTCTCTAGAGCCCGGAAACGAGGAAGTACTGAGAAACGCCGGCAGAGGTGAAGGTGGTGGGTACCTACCCCCGAGTTAAATTTTAATTTGCAACTAGTTAAAAAGTTAGCGGCACCCGCAAGCGCAAGAACCGACTCGCGGCTGCCGGTGCCGTGACGATAATGTAAGGGGCGAACTTTCGTCGGTTAGCTGAAGACACGGGGATGGGTGGGGCGATGGGTGCGACGAGTCCCTCGGTGAGAATAGAGGCTGTGGGTCGTGGGTAGGATGGAGAAGAATCATGCGAACATCCGGGAAATTCGAGAAGTGCGAACTCGTTAGCCCGTAAATCGTCGTTACGACCCGTGCTCGGGACACCCAGTAGGATTACGTTAGTCGCGATTAAAGCGCGCATCCAGCTGTCGTCTACTTCTCCGGCGACGCAGAAAGGGTTCAGTTATAAGACGGAGACAAGCCGACTCGCTGTCCTTATCTTTACTTTCACCGGCAGCTAATTACGCGGCGATGTCGTTGCCTATCGTTGCCGTTTCAACGCCGAACGCAAATAATTAATTAGACCGGGTTTCGTTGCATCGCGACTGCGACATCGTTGCAGCATAGTTAATAAGGATTTTCTTGGAGGGCAGGTATTCGTCTTTCCGGGTGCTGACTTAGCGCCGTGAGATACTTTCTCCTTGCTTTTCAGTGTTATGATCGTATAGTCGCTGATATACAGGTTTAGATAGCTTGCTAGATTCCGAAAGCGCGAATGGTACGTGTAGTCGGTGGATTGTAGAGCAAAGTGTGGCCAACGTGGCTTAACTTCAATGATCAGGGGGTGGAATGGAAAGGGGAAAGTTTGCGCATGGTGGAACCTGCACGTGTTAGTAGCTGCTGCTGCAGCAGATACTTTCGAGTGGCTAGGTTTTTCCAGGATGTTCGAAGCTTTCTGTGGCTTTCTTCCCTACTTGCCGCAGACTGTTTGGGAGATTAACTCGGCAGGAACGCGGTCGGTGATGGCGTTTCCGCGGATAGACGTACGGATTTATCAATCGAGCCGCGCTGTGAATCGGCTCAAAGACGTTTATACGACAAATCGTTCAATTTCGTGCGGCACAGCTGAATATCGCTTGAATCTCACGACAGAGAGACGGTTTCTGTCTTCGTGCCAAGGAAGGGAATAGGCTGTCTCGGATGATAGTTGAAAATATAGGCAAACGGAGAGAGAGAGAGGGACGAGGAAACGGATAGACAGACAGTAGAAGGACGGAGGGAGAGAAAAAGATTGCAAGAAGAGGAGGAAAACGTGGCGAGCATACATGGAAAGGGAAGATCTGTACGAATCCCTTGGAATAGAATAAAGAACCGGCGTATCGGCGAAACTACATAACCGTAACGATATTACGTCGCAAAAGGAGTTATTTGCCGCTGTAAATAAGAAGGCGAGGAATAAAGGAGGTGGGGAAGGAAGGGAGGCCGTGGAAAAGAGTGACTGGATAGCGAAAAACGAAAGAGAGGAGAAATAAAAAGAGCGTACCCCGTGAGAAGATGAAATTTCCTTTTCCGGGTCGATCGTTAAGCCGCGTACAGTCGTTCTGACGACGGAAATATCGGTTTTTGTGGGCCAGAGATCCCATTGTCTTTGCGGATTTCTCCTTGAAAGAAGAAGAAGAAAAAAAGGAGAACGGATAGAGAAAAGGGTGGAAAGGAATAGAATGAAAAAGGCGGACAAAAACGATGGTAGGTTGTTCGCCTTGGTTACCATTGAATGCTTTCTGCTTCTCGTATATTAGTCGCCAATCTAACTGTGAGATCAGCGCGGCTCGGCGTTATAAATCACGAATAGTTCGGGGATTTCAATTAAATATAGACCAGAGTTCCACGCTCACCGGTATCGACGTTAAAAACTGAAGGAAATCCGTTCGCGAACGTCTTTATCGCGCTGATACATGATTGCAGTTTAAACACGGCGCTGCAGTTACCGTGCCAAACGAGTTTGTTACTGGCTCGGTAATTGCATCTTCCGCGTCTGACTGTTCCCGTACGGACGTAAGTCGCGGGGTAAGCCGCGCACAAAGAGAAAGGGAGACGGAGAGGGGTTGAGAGGGAGAGAGGTAGCTAGTGAAGTCTGGCTTCTCAGGAACGATCGGGAATCTTGTGATTCCAATTAACCGATAACGAGCAAAAGTAATATCCTTCGTGCTTCTCTCTCGCTCTCCGCGCTTAACTCGCCTTGTTCTTCTCCTTCTATTACCCCTCGTTTATTCTCCGTTTCTCCGAGTAGATCGATCCAAAGCTCACCCAGCGCCTACGCCACTTCGCCGTGGAATAAGAGGGCAAAAAAGGAAAACCTAGTTTAGCCAGCTCGTACATACACACGTATTACTGCGTGCGTGCAAGTGTGCAAAAAAGAGCTAAAGGAGTGATGTTATAAAACAGTGAAATGAGAGCGGGGTATGATCGTTTCGTTTTACGGCAGGTCGCGCGATAACCGATCATTCCTCGTAATCGATATTTTCCTGTCGATATTTTCGAAGGCCGCGTGTCGCGCAAGCGGACGATCACGCGATTAATTAGCAACGGCGCTAATTGCCTTAGCGGGATGAAAAGAGAGCCGGCAGAAATTAATCATCGGCCCGTTCCGTTTTCACCCACGTGGCCGTGTTCTCTTCGAGGATATTAAATGGGTAAACAGCAGTAGTTACGGCTGCGTCTTAGTCAGCCGAGCGTACGAAACGTACCGTCGAGCGTTAATTAATGAAACGCGGTGAATCGGAGAATATAAAATCATGGCCGTGAGCACGATTACTATGTTCTCGCGTGTATAATAGTCCACGGACGAGGATCAGCACGGAGGAGTACCATTTGTAGAGAGTGCGTAGCCACCGCGAATATGTCCTCGGTGTACAATTTTCGTGCGGACGGAACGTCTTCTCCCACGAGAGTAAAAGCCGCGACGTGCATGTGCGGAAAATGTACATAGAAATAGAATAGGGGTATAATAATACACGATACGCGGTGTTCGCGTATCGTATCGTATCGTATCGTATCGTGATACGCCAATAAGAAGCGTATCTACACGGAGAAAGGAGATCATCCAGAGCATTTCGATCGGGTCTGATCCAACATGGAGTAATACTACTTTCACCGTTCCGCGTTTTCCCCTTGGCTGCTCGGCGATCCTATCATCTCCGATCGCAAATCACCGCGTGACGTAACCGGCTGCAGTTACATAAATTACACAGTGCAGGAGGGACGATCATTAGCGTGGCGTAATTTAATGACAGAGACAATGTACTTTTCTGAAATGGAACGGGGAGAAACTCGAGGGCCGACGATCCGACTGGAGACGTCCATAATGGTACTCATTATACGACAGCGCACGATATAAAGTGGCCTTTTATCCAGGCTCAATTGCTAGAACGATGCGACGGTAATAACAAGAACTGCATAATAATGGACAATTCCCCGGCTCCTTAAACGAGCGTGGAATTTGAAATTTTTCAATCGGCCATCCAGTAATTGGATACTCGACCGGGTAATATCGTCGAACTGTAATTATTGTTCGCCAACCACCTCTGTGTTCCCGCGAATGATCCTATTACAAGGGCCTGGAAACGTATGCATAAAGAAGTAACTCGGCAGAGAACGACTGGCTGCACGCCTCAGGTTTATTTGCAACGGGGAACAGAAAAGAATGGCATTGCTTGCAGGCTCGCTTTCACCGTGGAAGACAAATCCGCGCGTTAACTGGACGTGTAACGAAACACGCGACGGCTCGACTGAAATCACGTCAGCCCAGGTAATTTATATGAATCGCGCCGCGCGTCCGTAGATATTGCGGCATCCGTTATCCGCCACCGACTTGCTTGTATCGCGTCGACTCGCGTCTGATTCGCGGTCCATAAGGAACGGTGACAATGCAACGGGTACAATAGAGGAAAGCCGTATTGCTTTACAAGTCTCCCGAGGGTAGTTACTCGGAGCATGCGGTACTCGCGTCATGGCTGGTCGATGATAAAAGCGCGATTTTTTCCGATTGCAAAGCGGAATAAAAACGGGCCATCGAATGGATCATGATAAGAGTGGGCGACACGAATAGTCAACGGTATTACAATTCACAGTTGCACAGTTTTGTTCATTATAGGATTCGATCGTTGTGGGATACCAGTAGATACAAATATATGTATGTGTGTGTTCGTACATATATACAGTGGCTGCCAAAAATGACCAGCCAAAATGTAATTTTGCTGTATGATTCAAATGAGAAATAGTTGGCAATAAACATTTAAGATGTACGTGTAATATGTATTATACCTTATACTTTATTAAAGTGTTTGTAAACAAAATTTCATTAATATATGATCTCAATTGAAATAGAATTACATATTTGCTGAAAATTTTCAGCAGCCACTGTATATAGGTATAGGTATTTATGGATAGTACATACGTTGTTAATACGAAACACGTATATATGTAACAAAAGTGCCAAGTCAATTTGACGTACGACACCACTTGAAGGTTAAGTTATTACATTTAATATTTATGCTCTGCACACGTACGTGATATTTATAAAAAAATTGGAAAGGAGGAGAGAAAGGGGGGTCATCATTTTCACTCTATTTTTAACTAATTTCTCGAACGACATCGAATAGATGACTAACGAAGCTCTAATACTGTTTTGTACGACTATTATTGAGAGATTAATATCTTCAGTTGTTTCATTATTATAAAAATGTGGAGTGGGAC
Organism: Eucera pruinosa; assembly: GCA_028830335.1. NCBI lineage: Eukaryota > Metazoa > Arthropoda > Insecta > Hymenoptera > Apidae > Eucera > Eucera pruinosa. Next base: position 7,313,223 of record JAMYCR010000005.1, read on the forward strand.
ATTCGGCACGGCGGTCGATTATAGGAGATATGATTTAATGAGAAAAACCGTTCGTTATAGGGTTCATTCGTTGCATAGCTGTTCGTTATAGGCTGTCCCCCTGTATAGTGCACGTCTGATGGTTGGCATTATAAATTCGAGCTAGTCGCTGCAACGTGTATGGCTTGGCAGACTCGGCGAAGCGACGAAAGTCACGATTTATGGCACTTTGTTTACGAGCCATTAAAGAAGAATTATATCACGGGGGAGGGAAAAACGCGCGAATTGTCTTATCGCGCGTAACAGTGCGAAACTACGATGATTTAGTCCAACGGACGCTGTTCTTCTATAAATCACGTAACGCGAAACGTTCTTCGCTCTTCCGTGTGATGGCTGATCGATTCTCTGTGGATGATTCCCTCGGTTCTCGTTTCCCTCTGGTTGGACGATTAATTAAGAAGAAAGGGAGGATCTTTAATCCCGGTATGCGGGCGTTCGCGGCAATATCGAATCGGCGATCGAGCGCACAAAGGCGGTCAATTCGTCGAAAGCTCGGCCCAGAGACGTGGAGGAGGCTTGTCAGCCACTTCCTGACTAATTGCCGGCGGGTTCGCCGTTTCTCGGAAGTCCCGTGGAAATATTGCTTCCGCAGGTCGAAGTACCGAAGACCGACCTCAGGAAGACTCGGGCCTATTTCAGAGCAGAGAATTGAGGTCGTAGATCCTCTTCTAGTTCCCACTATTCTCTCCCTCTTCCATTTGCCACTTCACTGTTTCTCTTCGTCCCACCTCTTGCGTCATTCATTCAGCCGGAGGACTTCTCTACTCTGGTTCGAGTGGCCCCGAAACTATGGTGCTGATATACTAAATTCCCTTGTTTAATTAGAAATTAACGGAACACTGCTCCCCCCCCCCCCCCCCCCGTTCAAAACCTTACAATGCGCGATGGAACATAGTTCGAGGCAAGGAAGCAAGTAGCTTCCTTCGCGCACTTAGAACTTTTTAAGGGCCCCTTCGATCCCACCGATCATCGATAGAATATTAATACTTCCATAACGATCTCATCCAGTTATCGTTTCGTATACTTTGAGGATTCTATGAGGAATGCGAGTATTGTGAAGTAGCGTGCATTTTTATTGCACTTCTGTGTTAACTTCGTTGATCTTGTTAAGCGGCATAGAGACGCTGATACATTTCGCGACGTAATCGATACAGTTGATGGATTTAAGCGACTTACGAATGATGCAAGTATGGACACAGGTGATGGATATTTTTCTACTTTTGATAGCAAAGTAGGAGCTTTCCGGGAAAAGGGTTCATAGATCTATAGGCTCTTTTTTGGTAAATTGTCTTTAATTAATCGTCATATCCCCATAACTAACATTTCGCCAAATTTTGTTCCAATATATTGTTTATTTAAATTTAGGACAGTATTTATTGTTGATTCGCGGAATTCATGAACTTCCGACGCAATTTACTCAATTCGCTATTTTGTCTTATGGGACCCTTTTCCGGGAAGTTAGTCAATTATTAATGGCTAACAAATATAAGTGTCAATACCTATATCATTACGTCATCGTAATTTGACCTACATTCTGTAAGCTCGCTGTGTGCATACTTTAAACTTAAACCCATCAATCGTATCGACGCGTGCGTCGCGAAACGTATCAACGTCTGTAGATCACATTACGCGGACAGCATCGAAAGTCTCCTCCTCACGGCGTGAATCTCGCCCTCGATGTTCGCTAGAGTTCGACGAAATTTGGTGAGTCGCGTTGCAAAAAGAAAGTAGTCGTAGTGTTACCAGGTGTGCCTTGGGACGAGGCGTAATCGTAATTAACGAGGTAAAAATAGAGGCGGAGTGTTGCAATGGGTTGGCGGCGGGCAGAGCAAGTGAAAACTCATATTTACCGATTAGCAAGCTCAGGCATCCGCAGTAATGCTGCGGCATTACGCGATGCACCGCGAATACAGAGTTTCGCCCGGGCAAAATAAGCCGGACCAGCTTGGTGCGTCGTGAAAACAAACGAGAGAGGATCCCGATAAAAGGAACGGTTGTACAGCCTGCCGCTCTTGGCAGCGTGTAAGGGGAGGCTATCCTCGCTAATGAACGATGCGAGCCGTGGAATGTGACGCGTCGACTTTAATGCAGGAAGTATTGCTTCGGGGACTTTAACACCGACGGAATAGAAGCAGAACCGATTAGCTTTTAAGCTTTTAAGATTGCTAGCAGAAAGCTTACAGTGGCTACGAAATGTATTTCTGCATAGCTACGTTTTTTAATTAGGAACTTTCTAGTCAGATACTGGTACTTTTAACATTTTGCACTCCGTTGGCGCTGCTATAATGCGTAAATTTTCCCAAAAGTTAAAATTTTAGTTTCTCTACTTCTATTTTTGCCAACTTAATTTTCATTTCTTCGAAATCAAAGTAAATTTCTCCTTTGCGAAATACGTAACGCAATTATGTTCTCATAAAAGTTAGAGAATCGAGTTACCGTTGAATTGGAGTTACCGTTTTATCTTATTATTAAAAAAAGGTGAGAGTGCAAATGGTTAATATGTATTATAATTATGACGATAAATCTAGTAGGTACCTGAATGATAAAACAAGTACAGTGGTGTATGAATACTTTTTCCAGCCACTGTATTCTTTTGAAAGAAAAATAACGTCCATTCTTTTCGTTTCGATTGTCACCTGTAGACATAGAAAATGATTGGAATTGTTTAAGGGTAGTCTGTTATTCTTTTCCTGGACAGCTCATTTGCTGTGCCTGCATGAATATTCACCTTGTTTAACTGATGACGCTTCTTTGCGTTGAAAATATGGCGATGATTAGAAAGAACGATAACTCGATGGTGTCAAGTGAGTGGAGTACCAAGGATGATTAATTACCAGCCGGTTTGTCATGTAATTTTTTTCATTGCTATCGTTATTACTGCATGTGGTCTAGCTTATCGCGATGCACACTGTCCTTTCTTAATGGCAATACTTAATTTCATCCCTAATTGGCTTCCCCTTTTAGCTTAAAGAGCTGAAGTAACGTGGTTGTGTTTTTCCCTGTGTTTCATTACTGGCTTGGATTTTTCTTCTTTACCCGGCTTTTGCCGTCCTGCCAATTTTCCTCAATAGGTTTAGAATACACTCGTTAAATGTTCATTTATCACTTCTATCGATCAATCTGTCGAAAAAGATACCAACTTTGCGCCAAATGGAAAAAATCATTAAGTTCTTTTTCAATAATTCTAACTCAATGCTCAACTCATTGAGTACTAAACATTGTTGTCCCGTGAGAAACGCGTTACATAGAAAAAACATTTAAACACATTTTAATTTAAACTAGAAATTTGAAATAAACAAGATGCATTTCCTTCTGTGTCGCTAAAGGAGATTCAATACCCAAATTTATAACTAGTTTTCTGGAATGAGAGACATTTATCGTTTACTTCTACAGAAATACGAAACAGTATGGAACATCAGATCTGAAAGGGTTAAATTACGTCTCTGCAAGTAACTATTGGATACCGAAGAAAGTACGTGCTGTTTATTTGTCATCAATGTATTCAAATCAGATTTGTGTAGCATTTGGCAAAACTGGTATAACAACGGTGGTGCCATAAGAAAATTCTGTCCATCTTTTACATCGTAAAATAAAATTATGTTTGAACGGAGTTTAGACTACTTAAATCGTGTAGTATAAGTCATTTGGTTTCCCAATCAGAAATATATTCAAATTGAATTTTTATATCATTTGGCAGAATTACTACGACTAGACTGCGAATCTTTACGCGTTTATGAGAAATTTAAATATTCGAGAAACTGCAGAATGCATATAATGTGTAAAAATATGCACAACATCAAGAGTAATATACATATTAGGATATTTAAGGAATGAACCCGATCCATCCGTATTTAAATCCATCTTTAACACTATCTATGAAAGGTTTAATTTACGTAAAGATTATTAGAAGATTTTGTCTACATTTTACACTGTCGAATAAAATTACATTTCAAAGAATATTAATTCGCTTAAATTTTGTACACGCTATAAATCCTCGCGAACTTTTTTCGGCGCCTAACATCTTCTAAACTAGCATTGTAAAATATCCTTACAAAATATATACACATAGACAAATATCGAACAGCAGGTAGACGTAAACGGGAGTTTACGTTCAAATCCGATACTTTGGCGATCGCGAAATCGATTCGTTTTGTATCCTGAAAGCGCGAACATCGTTTCCGCTGCAGCGTTTAACACACCCCGGGAACATGCATAGGGAGCGTTCGTTAACGGTAACGTTCCATAAAGTTTTCGGCAACATCGAATACCGATAGAAAGAGCTACAGGGGAATAAAATAGAGTGGAGCAAAAGGACAACTCGTACGCGACGCGGTGAACTGCTAGGACGACGCAAGGTCGACTCTGCTTCGATAGATGTCGGTTAATGGGAAAATTTAAAAGGTCAGAATGCGCTTTTAACGTTGGCTGCGCGCCGCGCCGCGCTGGTTGCTTCGTAACAGAAAAGTAATACAATATTTTGAACGCGCAACGGAAGGGTGGTTCGCGCGGACAATTAAAAGCTCGCAGCGGTGGGCGAGAATAATTGCTCTTCGTTTCGACGCGAAAGCCGGAATTCTGGCGGCGCTGACAATAAAGCTGACCCGTAGCTGCGCGCGCGACAAGAGGAGGATGCGATTGTACCGAGTGACAACCCAGTATGTCGAACGACCAAATGGATTTTACGTGTACACGAAAAATACAGCGCCTGCAGCGCTATTGTGTTCGATACGAGCCGGAGTCACGCATCCACGGGTTTTACATGCACGCATTACACTTACATTTACCGTACCATAATCCGCGCTGTGTCGCGCGGCTCGACACGCGCGGGGACACACTCTCGTTCTCCGCGGAAACCTACGAAAACCGAGGGGTCCAAATTAATTTACTTTCCGCCGGCATACAGCTTCTACGGTTCTGTTTCTTCTTTCCGGCCCGTTCTCCCCTGAAATTGCGCGTAACTCGATTTCCCGGGCATTTCTCGCTCGAAATGTTTCGCAACGCCGCGACAAAGCTCTTCTGTAGATATTTCCGGTCTTCTCCTGTTTTAGCTCGTTTATATCCAAAGAGCGTTGGTGGATTTTAATCGCCAGATTATAATTAGTACCGGCCCCCGAATAAAATTGCAATTATAGTCCATCTTGTAAAAATTCCAAAATTAGAAAGGATATCGGCAAGATTTGGGGCAAACGATTTTTCAATTTGTCATCCGAATCACGTTTCGCGACGATTTAATCGGCCTAGCTGGAATTGAAAGAAGAGAAAAAAATGGAAAACATGCTCCGCAGGATATCGACCTGTATCGAGCCCCGTCCCTCGCGAGCAACACCAATGTTTATCGCTTTCTGACGAGAGCTAACTGGATTTATCGTCTATTCGACGCGCCGCGCCGCTACACGCGGCCCTACGTCCAAAATCGTTATCGTGTTTCAGTTATCATACCAACTCACGCCTACAGTCGCTCACATTAACCCTTTCAGTATTATGGCCGCGCATACGTGCGGTCGATTTTGAATACGATTGAGAGTAGAGTTTTAAAAATTCGGGTCATTTAAAGCAAACAAGAATTAATACAAAATGCTAGTGTGGAGTTGTAGAGGGGGGGATAGGATAGGAAAAAGAAAGGGTGTTGCACGTTTCGTCGTGGGCCTCTGTTAGTGGACTCATCAGTAAGGCTACCTAGCAGGCCCTGCCTTAGATATTTTTTTTTTTTGTAACATACGTTTATTAGCCATAAAATATACATAACAGATTAACAGTTCCTTAAACGTACAAATAGGATCTAAAACTATATTAACAGAAAATCTTATAGACTAATGACTCTACGGGAGAGTACGCGTAGCCTAAATAATGTACAGTAATAATATTTATTTACACTTATCGGTAGGAGGGGTTTGTTTTTTTTTTTACATAGATATATATATATATATATATATATATATATATATATATATATATAGGTATAATTATAGTGGTAGCTTTAAGAGTATAGAAAGGCTTAAAAACTATACTTAACTTGACTATAAGGGGGGGATGGGAGTGTGAGGAAGTAGAATTTTTAATACTTGTACAGTGGACTGCTTTGGTGTTCTGTGCAGGATTGCAGTTTTATAGTTTTGTATTAATGCTACGGTTCTGATTGTACGTCTCCTACTCGAGCCACCAATATTTGTCTGTGTTTTTCGTGAAGTTGCTTTTGGTGTCGTGGAGTGTGAGTTTGTGTAGAAATTTGAGGTTGTTGTTGTTTAGATTTATGTCTGGATTGTAAAGTAGTTTTGTGTCGTCAGATTTTCTGTTGTAGTGGTATATTAGTGGGGTGTGTTCTGTGTTTTGGATAATGCCTATTGAATCTAAGTAGGTAAATGCTTCGGGTGGAATGTATCCTGTGGATCTGGCTTTTTCAAAGTAGAGTTGTTGTGGGTATACTGTGTGAGTGATTAGAGTGTTTGTAGAGTTTTTATGGATTGTGAACCATGCGTTTCTGATTTGTTTAAGTATAAAAATGTCTATGCGTGTTATCTTTGCCATGTTGTAAAGTTTATATGTGCTGATGTATTTAGTGTAGTTTGTCTCTGGCGATCTATATCTGTTTAAGCAGGCTCGAATGCATTTTCTCTCGAGTAGGCGTATTTTTTCCATAACCGTAGCACTAATATTGAACCATGTTTGGCATCCGTACGTGATGATGGGTCTTATTAATAATTTGTAGCACAATATTTTTACCTCCGCTGTTAGGTCTTTGGAGTAAAAAATTTTTTTATGGGCCAGAAATGCTTTGCGGGCTTTGATGATTTGAATGTTTACGTGATCCTTAAATGTTAGCTTAAAATCTATGTTTACGCCTAAGTACTTCACTACGTTTTTGTTGGGTATGTTATTATTTGCATTATATACATTATTGGTGGGGAGTATTTTGAAATTTTTGCTGTGCGCTCTTACATCTGAATTTGCTGTTGATCTTATCGATATATAGGGCCTGAACAGGATAGTTTCGCATTTACTTTCGTTTATTTTTAATTTCCAGGTGGTACAGTAGTCGTGTACCTGGTTGTATATTGTTTGAAGTTCTTTTTTTATAACGGATGGTTTATTGCCGTTTATGTATACTATGAGGTCGTCTGCGAAGGCGATGGCTTTTTTGTTGCTGTCGTTATTTAGGTTGAATAAGTTTAATATGTCACTTATGTATATGTTAAACAGGATGGGGGAGTTCACAGTTCCTTGTTGAAGTCCGTTCTTAATTGAAAAGTATTCTGATGATTTTGTGTTATTTTCGTATACATAGAATTTTCTGCCGCTTAGCATGTTCCATAATATTTTGAGTAGATGTTTTGGAATCTTTTTCTTTATTAGTTTATAGAAGAGACCTTCGATCCATACCGTATCGAAGGCCTTTTCCAAGTCAATGAGGCAGGCCCCTGTGCAGTTGTCTGCGTTTCTAGCCCAGCACACATCTGAGAGGAATTTTGTGATCGCGTGTGTTGTTGAGTGTTTGTGTTTGAATCCGAATTGGTGTTCTGGTATGATGTTGTTTGTGATGCAGTGTGAGTTAATGGCTGAGTTGATTACTGCTTCAAATACTTTGCTTATGTTTGGCAATAAGCTAATCGGTCTATAGTTGGATGGTACGCTGCTATCTTTTCCTTTTTTTTTTATTGCTATTAATTTTGCTGCCTTCCATTTTATTGGAAAGTAGGTTGAGTTTAGACAGTTATTAAATAGTATTGTGTAGAAGTGGATGTACTGTGTTGGGAGGTTTTTGAGGACTATGTTTGGTATATTGTCGAGGCCAAAAGATTTTTTGTTATTTAGTTTTTTGAATATGTCTTTGAGTTTGTGTAGGTTTGTGAAGTAATTTGGTGGCGTTTGGTTTTCATTTGGTTGGTCAGATGTGTTTAGATGTGTGAACGTGCAGACTGTGTTTTTGTTTTTTGTGTCAGTGGATATCTCCTGTTTTAGCTCTTCGATTTTCGTATTTATTATGTTGCTTAACTGTTGTTTGCCCATGTGGGTGTTTTGAATGTGAACTGCTTGGAGGTGAGCGCCTAGGAGGTTTAGCTTGTCCATTTGGTTGTCTATGGTGTAATTTCCGTCTTTGTCTGTGTTTAGCGAGGATGTGTTGATGTTTGCATCTTGCAGTAGGTTTGAGTTTGTCGGTATTTTCAGAGTTTCTATGGATGCGTGTCGTTTGGGTCTGAACAGGTTATTTAGCTTCGGGAACATGTCCTTGGGATTTTTTATTGATATATTTGTCATTTTCTGTCTCCAGTACTTGTTGACTGATTTTTGGAATTCTAGTTTTATTTGATGTCTAGTGTTTTTGAGTATTATTTTTAGGTGTTTCACGAGTTCTGTGTTTATTTCGGAGTTGGTTTTGTGTCTCGTGTGGTTGTTTAGTAATGTGAGGATTTTGCTTTTCTGTTTTCTGAGCCTTTTTATTTCTGTGTTTATGAATTTTTCTGTGGAGTTTTCGGATGTGTTGTACCTGGGAACTGCGTGTTCTATTGCTGTGATTATGTTTTGGTTGATGTTGTCAATGTATGTGTCTATCTCGTTTGTGGGTATGTTTCGGTCGTTTGGAATTTCTATGCGTGAATGATTTAGAAGGTGTTTTTTAAACTTTGTCCATTTTGCTCTGTTGAAGTTGAGTTTTCCCGTTAGATCGTTCGTATCGAAGTCTAGTAGGGGTTTTTTGTCTATCTTGATTATCATGTTTAGTGCTCTATGGTCGCTGTCGTATCTTAGGCTATTTAGTTTATTGTTTGTTAGGTTTGTAATTTGTATTCTGTTGTCGGAGATGCATAAGTCTATGTAAGAGTTTCCTTTCGGGTAGGACGGTGTGAGTGAACTTCTCATCTCTAATTTGTATTGAATTTGGTTATCTATTGTCCATCTGTGTAGTGTGATGCCTCTGTTATTGTTTGTGTTATTCCCCCAGGATGTGTGCTTGGCGTTTAGATCCCCTGCTAGGAGATAGTAGTTTTCTATTTTATCTAAATGGAGTTTTTGGAATATGTGTTCTAGTGTGGGAATAAATTCTTTTTTACCGGTGCTTGTTGCATAAGCTGCTATAAAGAAAAGTTTTCTGTTTCTGGATAGTGTCGTTTGGATTATTGTGAGTTCTATGGTATTGTCGAGATTTTTTGGGTCAATTTTGATTTCGTTATATCTAATGTCCTTTCTAATTAGGATTGCGGTTCCCCCACCCTGTTTGGAGTTTGGCCTATCGGTTCGTATGAGGTTGTGATTTTTAAAATACATTTGGTGGTTTGGGTTTAGCTTTGTTTCGCAAAGCAGTACAATGTCTGGTTTTTTTTTGTCTACAAAGTCTTGTAGTGTTGCTCTGCGTTCGTTTGTGATAATAGAATTTACATTTATGGATACAATTTTTAGATTTTCGGTAGTTACTTTATTGCTTCGCGGGCTATTGAATTTGAATGTCGTGGTTTAGGTCGAGGAATTCATATATTGTCATTATTTTGTTGGTGTTATCTTGTATTTGTGTGGAGAGGTGGTTTATCTGGGTGTTGATTGTGTTTATTATTGTGTTTTTGATTTCGTCGATGAGGTTTGTGTTTGTGAGTTTATCGTTGTTTGTGATATCTATTTGATGTGGTGTTTGGATGTTGGTGGTTGTGGGTGTTTTAATTTTTTTAGTGAGTACGTCGCTGAAAGTTATACCCGGGTTTATGAAAGTGTTCAGACTCTTTAGTTTTCTATTTTTTTCCGCGAGGAGTAGTTCTTTTTTTAACAATATTTTTTGTTTGTTTTCAAGAAGTTTTGGGCAGCCTCTGTACGAGGCGGGATGCCCGTAATCTTTACAATGATCTGCCTTAGATATTGGGATATTTTAAGAAAGGTTAAAGGCGGTATATATACGGACGAGGTAGTTGGAGCGAGTGCTTTCGAGAAAGTCCTATTTCGTATGTCCCTCTAGTGGCAGGTGCAAGAGAGCCGCCACAGTTAGGTTTACCGCCAAGTGACCCACTATTTTCAAATGGGTCGATCAATTTATTTTATCAAGAGAATAAGCTTTCTCTCGAATCAGAATTTGTAGCTTGCAGGAAAAATGCAGTAAGTAACAGCAACTATACTTATGATCGAATAAGTATCAAATTTTGTTAAAAATAACTGCCGAGTCAAACTAGATTCATTGATACCCCTAATTTTTGCCAAATACGAATTGAGAAATATTACAACGAATAATAAATACGACGATATTGATATTAGCAACGATATGAATGCTTAGCTCATTACATGTGTATACGTGTGTTTTAAATACATGTGAAATGGATATCTCTAACTTCAATCCTTCAAAGGGATTTCCTACTGACAAAAAAATTGCTACACGTACAAGTCCATTATGCTTTACGAGCGTGCAAATTTTCATTAAAACCAGGATTTTCGTATTTGGTGAATTTCGCCGTAAGTGTGGCAATATTAATGCGAGTTGCTGTATCTGTCGGCATTACATATTGTGTTAACAGCCCATGCTTCCGGCTCCTTCACGCAACCCCTTTCTACTACCAACTAACGAGTGATTTCGTGCAACGTCTCGGCTCGAATGGATTATCGAACTACGCGTACATATTAATTACGATTAATGCACGCAGCGAGAACTCCGATGTACAATCGATGAGAACGGGCTTGGTCGTTTGTCGTAACCAGGAATATCTGATTCATCGTTCAAACGAGACAGTTATGTTATTGCGTATAGGCGAAAGAGAGAGAGAGAGAGAGAGAGAGAGAGAGAGAGAGAGAGCGAGAGTGAGAGGGGGGCAGGGGGAGTAACGGTGGAAAGCATTAAATAAATCGATGTTACATCATAATAGTATCGGTCGGAATGAAATAAATATTTGCCGCGACACGGTTCGAGCCCGATAGCCGTGAAATTTAATTCGCGTCGCCGCGCGCGCGAAAGGGTGGCGCGTGTCGAATGTAAATTCGGCGCGAGCGAGCCCGCGCGCGCGGAAATGCCTCCCAATAATTTCCCGTTTTTCATGCAACCCATATTTGACGGACAACCGGCGATTTTGAAAACTTTTTTTCTCCCTCGTTCGATGGCAATCGCGGCGGAAGTAAAGGCCGAGATAGCCATATAACGCGGGAGTCGCGCGCGCGAGAGTGTTCGGCCCTGTACAGGCCGCACATCCAAACGAAAGCGTCAGTTTTAATTACGCTCTCGCTCGGTGTATCGCGCCATCGGGAATATCGGAGATATCGACTGCATATAGCTATGTATCCGCCAGCGGGCACGTTGCACTGCGTGATATTGGCTATCGCCTCCGTTAGCCTTTCCCTGTTCCACTATGTCCAGGTAATCTGGAAATATTAGCTCGCGATGATCATCGGGCGCGTGAACTCTTTACTCCTTTTTTTTTCACTCGCCCCCCATTGACGCGCGAATCGAACCAAAGGGGAATTGCAAGTAACGGGTACTCACGGCGCATGTATAATATAAACTTTGACTTCCTTAACTTATTAGGTTACCTTTAATCGGTGACGTACGCGAAGTTTTGTGGTCACGTACGTCAAATTAACTCCGCATAATTACTGTAAATGTTCAGATTTTCTTCGCCACTTATTGAAACTTTTGTACAGTAAATCACGAAGGTCTGTATACACATTTTGAATGTTAAATATTTCCATATTTTAGGGCATATTTTGGAATGTTAATAATCACGTGAAAATTCGTAAAATATGAAATTATAAATGGGAAAGATTCCTAGAAAACGTTTCATAAAGAGAACATAGTTGATTCGAATAAAATTGTTTCTAAAATTATATAAGATGTAATTGTATTTATGTTAAACGTATTACGGGACACAGCAGATGCATTGAAGGGAGTGACAAAGTATAAGTACAATTATAATAATAGGTTTTATATATTTTAATACACGTACAAGATTTTCGTGAAGCCATGTTAGTATGTAACGAGAGTGATTGTAACTAGTATACGTGGTTGGTAATAAAGTGTTTCTATACCGTTTATATCTCGTACATTATAATATCTAAAGGGCCTCGGTCCTTTAACTATGGTCGTAAAAATATGAATTTGCATAAATATCCGTACTCCAATCATCATAAATTGAACAAATATTCATTATTTTTTATATACTGTATTAATTCAGCTAAAATGAGCATTTAGTTTGGGGGAGGAGCAAAAATATGATAACCTAGGGCAGTAAAAACTTAAATCCGCTATTGTGCTCAAGTACCGACCATTTTGAGCTACCATAAAAGTTTCCCATTCGCATACGTTCTGGAAGCTTGAATGCGAAATTTGTCCTTGTTATTTACGTGAAAAGCTGCAATAAACATTATATCATATTATTACATCGTAACAATAATTTTGTATATACGGTCACTCACAAAAGTCTCCGCACACTTTTTAAAATTCTGAATATTTAAAAGATGTTGTGAGGTCGAGTTCTTAATTATTACATATATTTTTGCAAAAAAATCTAAGTAAATAGTAATTTTTTTAAACTGCGTCTAATTTTAGTCAATGAACAAAATCAATGCCTACGAAATGTTCGAAACTCATATATTTTTTAATAGGTGTACGATGATTTTCTCGAAGGCTGTAGATTTGTATTAGGTTGGTGCACATGAAATGTCGTTTTACGAAGTAACAACGTTAAGTACAAGTAGATTCTTCAAAATATTACACATGTATATTTGATTGAAATAATTTTTACATGACTTTATACACATTTTCCTAATAATTAATTAGTCTCCTTATTATATTTATAATTATGAAAATCACCAATTTCAGAATTCTCTGATCTTCTTGGTAGTTTACTGTCCAGTAAAAAATTATGAGTCTCAAATTTTGCAAATTAATGTTGAACTATTCCACTACTTACATAATCTTTTCTAAATTCCAGTTTCAATAATTTTATGGTATGTTTACCAAATTTATGCTATCATAAAGAATTGCAGAAATATTCCGATTATTCATGACATCAAATACTAAAGTTTTCATAATGTTAATGTAACACGTACATATCTACATTACAGCAAATTTCTTCTTTTTTAATGTGATTCATTATGATTAACCATTTTACAAAAATAAGAGAGTTTCATTCATTCCTTAATCTTAACATACACACCAGCTTAATATCTGTTATAGTGAAGTGATTATTGTAACAGTCGTGTCAAAATGACCCGGCATTCCTCGATGGAGGGTTAAAAATTCAACAAGATGATAGGTCTATCATATCGTACGTCTTCCGTGTTTAAAGAGTGCCGGCGAAAGGAATAGATGAAATTTTTTGACGTAGTAATCTAGCAACGTTTATGAAAAAGTGCATGTTTGCACGTCTGTTTTGCTCAGTTTTGGCGCAAGCATGCTTGTCTGCCTTTTCAATTATCGGGCATGCAATTCTTTGCGTTATCGGTGGCTGATCTAGACATACCTGGCCTCGGGCAAGTTTCCCGCATTTCCGCTTTGCCCTCTCCTCCGTTTTCGTGCTGTACGGAAACTGACGTGCCTCGGAGGAATTTTACGGCGATCGAGCATCGAGGTACGCGCCGTCCCTCTTCCCCATTTATGCACGGTCAATGCGTAGCGAAAAAATGTCTAAAGGCGAACTCGATTCATAAAGTTGCTTAGCTATAGCGGGCCCCGTGTATCTCTCCAGTGAAATGCAAATTTCTATCGTGAACTCCCTTCGGCTATCTTCCGTACGGACGGATCGGCATGTTTTTTTGCACACCGAAACCACCATGTTACTCTGAATGTGACGTTAACGCGGAGGATTCGATTCGGTGCATTTCATTTCATCGTTTAGAACAGTGATGAGCAACCAACCTGCGGCTGCATGGCGGCCCTTTGACTATTTACAGGACTTACGTGTTTTGAGAACTTTTTATAATGCATTACTTTAAAATAAGTTTTTGGAGTTATTTGAAAAATAATGTATTTTCAAAGTGATACAATTATTTCGTGAAGTATTTCCATATAGAAAATCAGTGAATGTACTTCCAATTAATGATTTATTTGGTATATCAAATAATTAATTATTTGTTATTTGATATCGTAATTTGTTGTTTGTTATTTGATCATTGTTATTTGGCTTTGACCAAAATAACTATAATGGCTTCTTGGTATGCCCCATTTCTCTTGATATTATTACTACTTCCTACTAATAATAATGCACGGTTACTTTCTATACTTTGACTATTGCTACGCTTCTTAGAACCGATTCACTGTTATGGTTTGTGTTTGTTGTTACGCGTTACTGTTCCCGAAACGTAGAAAGACGCTCAGTATTGAATCAGCTTTCACGTATGAAACTATTTTCTTGCATTTAATTTTGAAGTGTGAAATATATATATATATATATACATATATATTTTCCATAATAAAATATTAACATACTAACGTAATATATGTACAATTATTAAAACAGTAAATTCTGCAAAAATCGTTGGGAAATACATATGTATAATATGTACGCACACACGTAAAGTCTACCTCAACTTATGTCTTTCGCGTGTTACATCGGCTACTCTGGGACCAATTAGCATGCAAGTTCCCGGTATGATTATTGCGTTCAGTGCAGTCCGTGTGGAATATTAGGTTCTCAATTTTTGCCCACTAAAAAAACAAAGAATGCTTATCACTCGGTTTAGAGGGTTGATTTGTCGAAAGGCTGTCGTGTCGTTGGGAATCGGGGAAGATTCGAAGGGGTGGTGAGGGGGGAGGGTAAGAAGAGAGGGCAGTTAATTTCGAGCAATGTTGAATCGGAGGTTCGCGAAGTGGTGCAAACGGGACGGGCCGTGGAACGGCAATGCGTCTTTCGTCCGGTCGGGCCTCGCTACCTCTTCCCATCGTCCAGAATACGTCCGGTAATTGCGTTTGTGTGTAGCCAGGAAGTTTTATTTGGCTGGCATTTATTCGGCAACGAAGAGACAGCAGCCCACTTAGGAGGAGAGACAAATGTATTTACGTCATGAATCTGCCAGCAAGCCCGCATCTACCTTTCAAGCTTACCCGTTTATCCAGGGATTCTAGCAAAATTACGGCAAGCTTTCGCGACTAGTATTTCGATGATAAAAAAAAAGACCTGGGAATAGGTTGCACGGCGTATTGCATTAACGGTGGCTAATTTTTGTTCCTGTTTTTTCTTTTAAATTACAACACGATTCTTCGGAGTGATTAGATCAGAGCAGTTCTTTTGTAACCAGACGGCACCCAATACCGAATAGTAACAATTTCCAGTGAGAGTAAAAAATATACAGTGGCTGCATAAAGTATTCGCACATCACTGTATCTTTATATTTAAGTACCACTTACAGTTAGATTTAACCATACCAAATTCTTTATCATTGAGTGTAAATGTGGTCACATAATGTACTATTATTCAACAGAAAATTTACCATATTTACATCTGATTAAACAGTACTTAACTACAGTGGTGTGTAAATATTTTTGTAATCACTGTATAAATATACAGCTCGCAAAAATGAAATTGGTTGAAATTATAGGATATTATAGGAAATTATAGGAAATTATATTCGGTGTACCAATGAATAATCCACAATTTTTATTGGATCGATGAATTTATCATATAAAAAAAAATAAGTTTCATTAAAAAAAATTTCCATGGCTCGCTGACAAAATATGTAGTGTGAAATATTACATTTTACTGCAGTTATATTTAAAACAAGATGAATATTTGGTTTTATTCCGTTATCAATAAATACTGTATTTAATACGAACAGTGAATTATTCATTGGTACACCCAAGACTAATGCATTACAAAATAATTGTGGTACAATTTACACTAAATAAATTGTATCATAATCTTACCTTTGTAAATTGGATTTTTGTAGATTTCATAGAGAAAAAACTTTGGTAAAGTGTTAACGGTTCTGATAAAAAGTATTTTTCTCAAAACACGTGTTCGCTGACAATGAGTTCACTCATACAACCCTTAACTTTAACGTCTGAATTACGTCATCTGCTTCTTATCAAAATACGCATTCGCATAAACATACGCAGCTTAAGTTACGACTTTGCCGCGCAAGTTGAGAGTAGGATCAGGGCGTAGATCACGGCGGCTATGAGACAGCGGGCAGGTCGGCAAGACGCGTAAACGAACGTGTACGTGTAAATGCTGCTTCGATAATAGATTCCCCATTTGGAGTTCAGAGTTCCACGGTGAATCTGTAACTCCGACGATCAAACTGCTTGCAAAGTTTGTCGCTCGAATCGAATGGGAGTTTGGGTAACTCGTACCTAGGCTGCCTCTTCCCTCTTGTACACGGCTATGTATGTACGTACATGCGCGTATGTACACGTACGCTTCTCTTCTCTTCTCTTCTCTTACGGTTCAGTGTCTCTTCGCCGTGTACATGCATACATACACGCGTGTACATGCGCGGTTCTCGTTGAGACTCCAGTCAACTTGACTGCTCTGCGTGCTCTCTTCGCGCATTGTCGATGCAACGGGAAAGTATCCGGGACTTTTTCTCCTTCCGATTCCAGCTTCCACTCGTTTCCGGTCTTAGCCGTCACACTGTGTACCATTAAAGTGTTTTCCCGCGCCAGTCCCGCATGTGTCGTGATGCGCCGGCATGCATAGTACATAAGCAACGGTGACGTTGCACCCGAAAGCGCGCTTTCTCTTCGAGGAGTTGTGTCGCGGTGCGGGGAATTGCGATAATATTGAGGAAACGAGGCAAGGGAATCGCTGCGTTATACTTTGCCTTGCCCTGCAACACATGTATATTTTTAACGTACAATAGTTTCTCGTTTGCGACACGAAGCGTCCGCGATACACGTTGCATCGCGCGAAGAATCTCCCGGGAAGAATGATAGTGTGCGGATTAGCTTTATTTAACCCTTTCGCTGCGGCCTATTTTATATCCAGAGGAATTATATTCAGAAGTCGTAAAAATGTTGAATCGCACTGCGTTAAATGCATGTTTTTCTTTCGATCCTTTCATATTCTTCAAGACGCTAATAATTTATTTTTAATAACCGAAACTATGTATTATAAGTGGACTGAGGATTTTTATGCATTTATAGAAAATTGCATTTTGCAAAAGGACACAGAATGCATAGAATACATAAATGTACAAAATATTCAAAGTATAGTGTTTAAAATTATTGTGTTTCAGCGGTGGATCAACCGTTCGTTTAGGCTCCATTGCTTGACTTTCGTTAACAAAAATATAAATTTGCATAAAGGTCCGCAGTCCAGTTATAAGTCTACTGTTTCCGTTTTTTAGTGATATTTACCGAAAATAATTACTCGATACAAATCTGGTGTCATAATAAAAATGTCCAAGGATCTCATATTGGAATACATTAACATGTGTATTATTAAATAGCTCTGAGATTAGCGTTTCATTAGTTAATGATGCATAACTTAGTAAATCTTAAGCTCCATTAAATGCACTGTATAGCAATATTTATGAGAACGATTATACGCTTACCATTTGAAAAGTACATATTTGTAATTTAATCAAACCATTTCAACATGTTGCAACGTATGTTACAAATATGCTTGCCTAAGACGCTTAAACGATTTGCGCGTCAAATAGCGGCAAAAATGTACAAGTTTGAGAGATTTGTATCAACGCTAAGCTGGATTTCATTTTAGAAAAGATCCTTATATCAGGCAACCTTACTAATTGTAAGTTCAAACGATAATCGCTGTAGCTCAAATATTTCTCAGCCACACTCTAATTCATAAAAATTCGCACGGCATTCTTCTCCCTACAATACCAAAGAGAATCTCTTTGTACCCTTTGATTTTGTTAGCATTTTTAGCTCGAGCCAGCGATGGAAAGTCTGAGGTATCGCGTGTGGTAGGTATTATTGGGAAAAAATCGATGAGATTTGATAAATTTGTCGGCTTTATTTCGGTATATTTTTTCCGATCCATCTCTTTTGATCCACAGAGCTTCCATATAATGGCCCGACTTCCATTTTACCGTGCGGCAGGAAGCGCGATCAAGCGTAAAAGTATTTTCGAGTGTGTTGCTGTAGCATCCGATGGTGAGCGAGACCGTGCTTCCTGGCACAACGAATATTTTAACACCTGCGAGCGGATTTCATCCCCGCATCATCCTCCGCCTTATATACACCAGCTCTCCCTGTGGATTTAACACTGAAGAGCACTTATCGCTCTCTCGCACTCTCCTCCAGTCACAACTAAATCGTCCTGCTCAACTTCGACTTCGAGGTGTGACCTCGCCGCCTAGATTCTCTTCCTCTTTCTCTTTCCTGTTTCACCCCTTTCCGTCGCTTCCTTTGTCGATCTGCCTCTTGCTTCGCTGCTATCGTCTAACGGACCGTGGCACGGTTAGGGAAAAGGCGGTGAATTCTAGTGAGAATAGAAGCAGAGTCGATAATAACCGAGCAAAGTCCATTATGACGCGTTTAAGGATTTACGCGGAGGGATTATCGATGCTCGAGGAAAAAAAGGGGAAGAATTCATCCACCGTTTTCTGCCATCTCTTCTTCTTGTTTTTTCCCCCCATCTCCCCCCTTCTCTTCTGCATTTCACTCCTCGCTTTTTTTCTCTTTCGCCTTTGCGAGATTTACCTCATTCTCGTCTTTCTCTTCACCCCCCCCCCCCTCCGCCTCCGCCCTGATCTCTTATTCTCCAATCTCACCGTGCTCCTCGTAAAGGATTCAAAAGAGATTGAAAAAGATTTGCTCGTCCCACCGCTAAGGAAGTAGGGGGAGTAACGAGGGGTGGGTTGAAAGAAAGTAACGAAGAAGGCGGGCCGTGAGTCGCGGGCGTCCCAGAGGTCAGGCATTTTACTTTGTCGATAAAATAACTTTAAAAATTAAGGGTAGCAACGGTTCGGTTAATTCGAACGCCAGACAGCATACCTGGGAAAAAATAGTCGCTCGAGGGCTTATTACGATAGGGACGCAGACAGTGTTTCCGAGTAAGCTAATCTGCATTATAAAACACTTGTTGGTAGAGTGCCGCTGCAGCTGCGCCTAACGTGTAAACACAGTAGAATATTGCGGAGCATAGCGCATTTTTTTTCCGGGGTTCTTTAAATAAAAATGGTTACATAGGAAGAAACGGGCACACTGTCTTCGTTAGGGAACAGTGCAAAGGGTTGTTTTCTTTGGCGCCTTAGTTGAGCTCGGTGAACCCAGCTACGTTTAATACGAGGGTTGTTCAATAAGTTAAAGGACAAACAATTGTTGATTCGATACTGAACTATTATAAAATGCATAGTTTACATGTTTGGTTGCTGATTTAAATTACCGGTAATTTCAGTTCTTCCTGCAATTGAAATGTGGCACATACAGGCTTTTCTACGAAGAATTCGTATTTTCACGAATATAAATGTTATTAATGTGAAAAATAAAAAAATTGTTGTTTTGTTAAGTTAGTGTAGTCTTAGTTACACGCAATGTTTTACTAATAATCTAAAGCTAGCAATGTTTTCTGTTCCTCGTAAAAAAGAACACATATTGTTTTCTGCAAAACCTGCTCAATTATGCACTTGTCCCTTTTTACTGTTAACTTTTATGAGCCTCGTCGTCTGAGCCAACTTTGTACATGAATTTTCACTTCTCCGTTGAATATCTGTAACATCTGTTCGGTCATTTTTGAGCTTTTCAACTCACTTCTGAAAATTTGCATAATCCGGCAATTTGTGCTGCATTGGTCAAGTATTCTAAAATAAATTTTAGCGAATTCTATACTCTCGAAAACCAGGAATCTTATTAACTATTTTTCCTGGGTTCACTTTTTAAAAGGACAAGCTATTATTAAACGAGTGGTAGAGATCACGAATATCGAAGCAATTAGTAAATCATTATTTTAAGCTAATAACGCTCCAAAAGTATCATACATCTTATTTAAAAATTTATTCGAATTGGGACTTTGGTCTCTTCACTTATCGAATGACCTTCGTATTTTGTCGCATTGTATTAATACAAAGTTTTCCCTTCGACTGGTTCCTTGCAGAAATAAAGAGGATTTTATCGTTTCGCGATCTACATTGCTCCAATCCGGATCTAAATTGCTTTCCGAAAAATTTAACTGAACGATTGGAGATGGTGGAAGCTCGCTAGTGCGAATTTTCAAGCGTTCGCAGCGAAATAGAATTAATTCGGGAACCGTTCGACGTATGATAATTCGGACGAGCTCGGCCAGGTCGAGCATCGTGCCTCCATATTTCGGGCCGAGCATCAGGAATATTGAAAAATCGATATTTGCCGGACCATCGGTGCGTTGTCACTCCCATAAATCACGCGAATTCGGCCAGCGCACGCATGAACGACGTGCTTGCAAAAATATCTGGCCTGGCCTCCGTTCGTTCGAGTCTTCCCTTCCATAAAAACTGCCACGGCGCGGTGGTTCGATTGAATTTCGTGACGCGTCGACGATGGGACAATTCGTCGACGATCTCGACGGTATCTTTTAGTATCGTTGAGGCTGCGAACGGTGACGCTGCGTAGACGTCGCGTCTTTCGATTCCTAACGTTTTTCAAAGACTTTCCTCTTCGAGCCTCGAGTAGATTCCAATTTAGATTCGACGCCGTTGACGTCGACTAAGGCGTGCTTCGATGCCACTCAGACATGACCAGTGTCATCGGCGCCTCTATAGAAATGCGGGTCTCTTTTCTGGAATGGAGTGCAGCGAAGATCGTGTATACAAATATACCGGCGAACAGGAAATTAAGGATCGCGATGGAAAAGGTGTCAGAACGCGATCGCCTTGATATTAGATAAAGAAACGATTTTAACTCTTTGCAATTGAAGTCAGTGGTGGATCCAGGGAGGAGGAAACGGGCGATCGCCCTCTCTAAGAATAATAAATTTTAAAAATACTATGCTATTGGGTTGTTCGGAAAAATCGTGATACCTTTGATAATATTCATTTCTGTTGTGTAATTGGTGAATTGAAAGAGGATTATTTTTTATGAACTTTGGTTAAATAATAACATTGTCAAACTGAACGAATACTTTTCTTATTTGAATCACTTAAAATTCAATGATTAATGGACAATATATAGGTAAAAGCAAAGGCAACGTTTTTTATTGGGCAACACTAAACAACCTAATTTCAATTATCAGATAGCAAAAACTGTTAATCGTTACCTAGAATATTGTACTATTATTGCTAAATGTTTATAAAACTTTATCAATGGCCAGGAATTGAGTAAATGCTCAATTGAAAACAATTGAAAAAGGCCTAGAAGAATGACGTACATGGGTTCATTTCGTAGGAAGAAAATGTGCAAACAGTGTAAAATTTTTGGAAAAGAGGATTACGAAACTCACTGACAGTCATACAATTATCAAACAATAAACACTGCATGCAAAATTATTTACTAAAATGTTAATGGGCACATATTACCTTTGAATATTCCTAAAATATCTCTACCAACTTTCCGTGCAACCTAATATGTTCTGAAAAATTTGTTCGAATATATCTACCATGTCGATTTGTAACAATATTTGTCGTGATGAGCCTATAACTTTCGGTGTACGTAATCGAAAATAGTTTGATAAATACCTATGCCAAAAATATTGCGCTCGCAAGAAGTTAAAATCCTTCCCCTCTACGTAGATTGTTGCATTTCTTCAAATTTGAATCCCTCGCATTTGCTGCAAGATTATTTCTCGAAGGAAGATGAAAAATTTGAAGAATATCGTTGCAACGTAGGACTATATCTTATAGTTATTCGTTGTTTCACAAGGATACATGGGAAATTATTATCGGCCATGTCAGAGGCCGGGGGTAATTTGAGAGAAAGCATTTCACCGGGCCAATCCTATCGCGCGTATGTCTCATCAGTCTGTTTATGGCGAGGGATACGCAATATATCTTCCGGTTTAATCTCCTGGCTTTCTTGCGTATCCTTTCTCCCGACCTGACTTTCCGGGGATTAATTTTTTTCCCCCTGTCGGGACGCTTCATGCAGACGATCCTGACGCTGGAACGCGCGAGCTCGACAAGGGCGAGAGGGGTGAGAGAGTTGACAGAGAGACAGGACAGAAACGCTGATCCTTTATCCTGCTTCTTTCTCCGCCGCGATTTTTGCGTTATTATGAGGACGTTCAAGTGGTAGAATTACGTAATAAAATGACCATCGTTAAAAATAATGAAACGTGGGGCGCGGATAAAATATCGCGATGGGGGATGCGATGCGGAGCAATCTGGATCCGAGGCACGAGAGGAATCACGGGAAAAAATTCGGCCATCGACGAATAGGACGGTGGGTGTGCTCCGGTGTACGATACGGTCGTTCGCCATGAAAGAGAAAGGGACGAGAGGGTGAAAGAATGGACGATAGGACGCGATGGCAATGTACAGTGGGGTCGGACAGGTGGGGTATGGGGCATAGCCACGATATATCGTTGCTGAGCCTTTATTAAAACTGCTTTCGGTATTATTGCTTTCCGGGAACGTCGAGTCTCGAAAATGGCGTTTCCGCGAGATAGGCCGTGGTCGTGTGCGCCGCCGAAAATATATATCATGCCCCTCGTGAGACCTGTCGTCTCTGAGGGCACCGTCACAAGCTGGCCCACTATGGCCTGCAATAAATATGCTCTTCACTTTGTACAAGTCGCTCGCGTGCTCTTATATTGCTCTCGCCTGGTTATTGCCTGCCGACCAAAAGTGACTCGGCCACTTTGGCCCCTGTCTGACACGGATCATCCACCAAATCTGCATGCGGACATCCCCTTTCCCCTTCACTCGTTATCCTCTTTTCTCTGTACGCGTCCCTATTTTTTCACACACACGACAGGATTATTCACGGTCGATGTGAAGTTGTACTACAAAGTAGACCCGATGTACTTTTGTGTCCTATGTTTGGGGGACTCGTGTCCCTTCATGGATATTTCAATGGCTTCTTCGGTGGAAAGGGGATTTTATTGGGGCGGCTCTGTGAGCGTTAACCCTTTGCGGACGGAAATAATAATACTTAAGGATGTATTTTGGTTTCGAATTTCTAAGGTTTCGAATTCCAAGCCATTAAACAGAGAGTTTGATGTGTTTGTTACCTGTATTAATTAAACCGTTTTGCTTTAGAAGTGAAAGGTTTATGTTCAGAAAACCAAAAATGATTGGATAACTTTTATTTACTAGCGCCCGTCTGCAAAGGGTTAATATTAAAACTACCAAAGTGGTAAAAATGACCTACGGTTGGTGCCTCAATTACTGCCACTTTAACTCCTTCCCTTACGATTTAATTTAAAGTCGTCGGACCGAAGATACTGTTTATTTCTGCTTGACGTTCTACACATAATATCGAGAAACACAATTTGCATGGGTTTGGAATCAATGTATTTATATAAAATGATAAAGGGTTGCTATATATTACCCTTGTCCGTCCGTTATTAGAGTATGCTTCAATTATATGGTCTCCGAAAAGCTTTAATCACGAAATCATGATCGAGAGATTGCAGCATAAATTTTTCAGATTTTGTTCTTATAAGCTAAATAATCCAATGTCAATCTATGATCATGATTACTCCACAATATTGAACACACTCAACCTGGAAACTTTGTCTGCACGAAGAAGAATATACGATCATAGTTGTATTTTTAATTTAATTAACAACCATATTGATTGTCCCTCTCTCCTTATGCAAATTAATTTCTACGCACCTGAACAAGTATTGAGATCTAGACCAGGATTACAAATATGTAAGTCCAGATCTTCATATGGATTAATTAATCCAATTAATCGTATTATTGCTGCCTCTAGCGCTCTCTATAATCGTATTGATCTTTTTAGTGGGTCTTTACATGCGTTTAAAAGACACGAACGTAGAATTATCGGATAATGCTATACCTTTTGTATCATGCGTTTTTGTGTATGTCCCTTCTTTGATATATTATGTATAGTTTTTCTTTTTTTCTCTTTGTAAATATTATAAGCAAAAGGGCTTTAGTCCGTTTATAAATAAATAAATAAATAAATAAAAAATGGTTACATTCTTATAACATTACTTCATTATAAAAACGTAGTCACGTTTGCTACCCGAGAAGGAGTTAAACTTATTGCGTAACTTCGTTTAACTATTTTAGAAATTATTTAATGTAAAAAGCGTTCCATTTTAAAGCATAACATTGCTTAACATCCCTTTTATTTATGAAATCCTTTGATATGTTAAACAATGATGAATTAATTAGTAATTAATTGAAAATGTACAACAACGTCTAATATCCCTATTATTATCACTTGAATGGGAATGATTTTTAAATATATTAGTAGACTTTATTAAGATTTTTATGCAAATCCATATTTTGATAAATGTATCTAAAGAAATGGGGATTAAATAAAGGGTTGTTTTCTCACTCTCTAAACATCGGCATTTTTTTCGTACTTTGAATATTCTGCATATTTTCGCATATTATAAGCTTTTTGTACTTTTCTGCTTAAAAACCGATAGTCTGTATATTAGCAATTCAGTTTGTGTAATAGATACAGAACAGGTAGCACAATTAACGTTTTTACTGCATTACGACAATTCTACCTTCTACTTCCGTTTGTAAATACTATTATACTGCGTTCCTAAATTTTACTTATATGCTGTACTATATGAACATTTAAATTTCCCATAAATGAATAAAAATCCGTAGCTTACTTTTTACATCGAACGGTAGGAGGTGATTCGTAGTTTTGAACATCACGAAGTCCCATAAAACGATAATTCTCTCCTATATCTCGTAATTGAACGATTCCGATGTGTTTTCTGCACTCCAACCTTGCGTTACCCTCCACATGAGCCACGAACCTACGATAATATTTAAAGAGCTGTTCTCTCTTACTTTATCCAGCCACGTTATTTTTCAGCCAGCGAAGTGTCACGACCATTTGGCCCACTCGATCCTCGTTGAAATTTGCACGCTCCTCCGCTATTTCACGCGATCCACTCGAACGTGCTTCTATTTTTATTATATTTTCCTGCGTTTGATTAAGAGCGGTTCACCGACCATGTTTCAAAATACGATCGGGCTACGGTACGATCTTGAGATTAACCCTTTGACTGCGGCGCGATATTCGCGCGATCGTCGCGTCGCAGCGAAGCACTCGTATGGCAAAAAATGCAAACGTTGTTTACATCTGGAAAATTGTTACGTTGCTGTTACAATAACCCCCCAAACATTGTTCTGCAATGATAAAATAGGAAATTCATGTAGGTGTAATTCGCCTATTACCGGACACTCAAGGTTTTCTTTAAATACATGAAAAAATACTATGTTTTATTCTTTTTATTTTGGATTAATTTCAACTTTACGTCACTAAAATTAACAAAGAAGTAACAAAGTGAGAAACATTATAATGATCTTAATGTAAAATTAAACTTGGTATACGTTTTTAAAGGAACTTTGAGTGGACTCTATTACCTGACGCAGCAAAAATTTGTGGCATAACTTAGAAGAATTGCAAAATAATTTGCAATGTTCGCATGTATAATCATCTGAACACTCCGGAATATCGACACACGCATCGCAATCCCATTCTTTGCAATTTGAACACTGAATCCAATCTTCATCCTAAGTCTGTAAGAAAACTTCGAAAACCGTCCTGTCGTTTGTGGTCCCTGATATCAATACGCTAGTTTTATTTACTTTTCCTAGTCCACTTATAATCTTAGTCTTTTTTTCAATGTTTTCCTCTGTTCTTTAATGTTTTTTTTTTTTAGGTTTTGCGGTATTACCGATCTGTAACTAATTTGGATTTCAAATGTACGACTAATGTCTGGTAATAGGCGAACTCCCCCCATACATTAGCCTTTCGTAGATACTGACAAACATGTAGAGCGTATATATACGTAGTCGAATGGTTAAATGCATTACCGATACGCACAGAAGATTGCTCGTCCATTTCGTCCGATTCATTCGATCTTTCGACGAAATCAGCGACATTCGTTTCTCGACTTGACCCAGATTTGCGAGATTGCCATATCTTCGCTCATTGCTGGCTCTTTGCGCGATCGAGAGAAACCGTCAGAAATTCTGTCGACGTGGAACTTCTGCTATGGACGAAATCTTTCATATCCGATTATACGTACGCGTATCTGTCGAGACAAAGTGGTTGGGTCTTCTCCCTCGGAACGCTACTTGTCTTGGCAAGAGTAAGCCGCGTCGGGACGGTGCTTGGGAAACCCTTCGACCGTATGGAAAGCAACGGAACGACGATAGTAATAAAGGCGTCATGACAGTAATGGATGATATTGACAACCCCTCCGCTTGCCTCTTTCTCAACCCTCCCTTCTCTATCGAGGAGTTCTAACTCAAGGAATCTTCGTCTCTCCGCGACTTGCTCTCCCTCTGTCTCACCCTAACTCACCGTTCGTCCCGTTGCTTCTCTATCCAGACTGCTAGAAAGCAGGTAACAGCGACCAAGCAGCGAATAGTTTCCCCCGGATCGTCTTGAACAATGCAAATTGATACGGAATCGATACTAAGCTGGTAGGAGTTTCTAATAAGATTCTCTCGGTTGCTTCGACGCGGTATTGCAAGGCAGCTCCTTCGCTCGTACAGGATAAGGAGGGACTACGTTTTCTTGCTCTCTCGAATGTCCTTGGTATTCCATTGCCAGGAAGGAATGCACGCGTATCAGCTCACGAACCTACGAGCGTTTGTACGAGCTGCGACACTGGGTAGACTATGTTACTTGGTTGGGCGACGTTATCTACGCGCGACACCCTGCGACTGTTAGCCCTTAGGGTCGCACGTAAAAACAATGCGAGCACAGTTTTCCAGATAATAAGCTTTTATTCTTCCCGGCTGACGTTAGATTTTATTGTCCGCCGGTATAAGGGAGCAAACGGCGCTATAAAACTCGCATATGTAAACGTTCGAGTCAGCTTCCTCTTTCTCGCTCCCGCCGCGTTGTTGGGTTTTTCCGCTACAACGGGGTGTCAGGTAGAATTCCGCTTTTTCAAGGCAAATCGGTCGGAACCAACGGGTTGATGGACGTTTTAAAAACTTCGAGGCGAAAGAAAAGGATATCTTGTCGGACGCCGGAGTTGTAAATTGACAGACGTCGCGTGAAGTTTCTGAAAATGTAACGCAAACGTCGAGGTTACGTTGTTCGATGGTTTTGCAATTCCAATTCTTGTGCTTCCGTTCTATCCTGTATATACAACAATATCTACAGGTGCTACATTTCTAACATTCAACTAAGTTGATTATGTACAGGGTAAATCACTCGTTTATAGGAGACACCATAAATTTTAAAATGAAATAGCAATCGTGTAAGAAAGCAGAGAGGCATTTTTACGTCTCTCGCGATTTAACGTCGTGATTTCAAAAATTATATTCAAACCAACCATCAAAATTAATGAAGTTAATCGTCTATAATACCGTACGGTATATCAAGGGATAATAAATAATGCAATCTCTAGCTCGAATACTTTCGTGTACGAGTATATGTATGATTCGCGTTCGGCAAGAAACACTCTCCGCCTCGCATTACAGAGATTATTTGTAAAAAGCGAGAGCAGACGCGGTATCGATGTATCCGATTTCACCTAGAGGCTAGGCATGGAATAATTTATAAGCGCATTTCATGGTTGATCACGTCCGGCTCCGGTACGTTCACAATCTGTCGGTTAACTGCGTAGCCTGCGTCCACCTACACGTAGACGCAGAGAGATCTGGCCGGATTCCACGTAGCGTCCTCATTATTCGTAAATTATTTGCTGGCCGTCACGTTGGTCTGAGCAGGGAATTGGAATTGGTTGCCGCGGCCGTATAGGGTGCAAACTCGTCGGATCGTAATAATATAGGACGTCCGTGTTCCATTGGTTACGTTTCCTCGTACACACCAAATGCATTGCGGCTCGCATTCGAAATGCCCCGAGCTGGAATGCCGCAAGTCGATAGAGTGAACCGAAAAACGAAGGAGAAAGGGGGGGAAAAAGTGAGGTGTGGGGACATCGGGTTCGATTAAACCGGAGGGGCGAGTGAGTAGTTTTATCTTTTGGTTGGTATCGTCTCGTCGACTTTCTGTCTGGCCCGGGACGTGCTATTTTGTCAACTTATCGACGATCAAATTATCGAGCCAATGGAACGTCGGTTCTCCCCAATAGACTGCTTCGATTCGCGTATCAGTTGGCACCGCTTGTCTATCTTTGAAACACTCGCAAGATACAGCTCTACGACAGGTTTCCCCCGGATCTTCGACACAGATTTTCTTCTTCTTCCCCCTGTAAAAGTTCTTCGAGAACTGTTGTACCCGCAACTTTGTTCCAGTGTGCATTTGCGAGTGAGCGAATCCAAGTTGTTACACGCGCGGTCTTTTTCGCGAGTTGTTTATCGAACGCGAAACAATGCCGTACCGAGACGTATCTTTAACCCTTCTTCAACGGAGACCTCCATGCGATGTATAGACCCTCCTTTTGTTCGTATGCATCGTTTTATCCTGTCTTAAATGCGACCCTTATTGTTGCGCAATACTTTATATTTCATTTACACTTGCTTTATAATTTAAATCTCGATCTTTCAGTAAAATAAATTCATCAACCTATTTCAAAATAATGGATTACTTATTGTTGCATCTAACACATATGTGTCTGTATAAAGCAAATCTCTAGAAACGTTTGTGGAACAGTGAGGGGATTACGTTATTTTCATGACGCTGTTACGTTTTGCACTTTCCCTTAGTGTTCCGCGTTAGTGTACGTGCCGATCTGATTCCCGATCCAGTAAAGGGTCACATGTATTAAAAATAACAACGTGACGCGTCGCCGAAGAACCTGGTCTGGATTAATGGGATTAATCCAACCCCATTGCTCCGTCGCCCATTGTATTCGCGCGCGCTGGCCGGCAATCAATTTGCGACTTTTGCTCGGTGTCGCTCAGCTTGTAACGCAGAAATAATAAAGATAACGAACCGATAGGGAAATAATAAAGATAATGGAGGGGGGCGCGTGCGTGAACGGATGAAGGGAAAACTATGGTCACCTATACCCTTGTCACAGGGAATCACAACGTGGACACTGTTTGACTGCAGCAGAATTAATGACCTGCTCCGTGTGTATACCGGTTCGGTAGTTTGATTCGACGATAGAGTGGAACCTGACTAATTACCTGCGCACTCTCCACGAGGAAAGAGATTGCTTGGTCGACAGTAGCCATACACAGAGTATACGACGGTTCTGGCAGCCGTCTGCTGTTCACGTGTGTGCGAACAGGCCGCTTCAATGCTTCTCGTGTATGTACGTAGCGTGTCCTCGTATACGCAAGAGTTCCGTGTATACACGGCGTCATGGAAACAGGTGATCAAACTTTGGTATCGTATTCTGCACCCCCTAAAGATGAAAAAATATCATATAAATATACGTCTGAGAACTCTTGGTTTTCGAGATATTAACACTTTTTGCTCGCGAGAGAAGATTTGAAAGATTTGTAACTTACTTAAACTTCAACTGGTGATGCACGTCAAATTGGCTTCTTATCACTAGTGGTAGCGTACATCAAGTGTTACTACAATAGTGGTAACGTGACGTCAAATTGACTCTACATAATTAGTGTAAATATTTACATTTTCTTCGCTACTCGCTGAATTCTTTGTATCTTCATTTTAGTTGTAACTGACTGCGAATATTAAACATGTTTTGTGTATATTGCTCTTAGTTTTGTCGTTGGATTAGAAGTTACGTCAGTTTGATATCGCGTCACCACTAGTGATATTAGAAAAGGTGGCCATTGCTTGAAGGTTAACAAACAAGTGTTAAGATATTTATGTCTTGAACCTAATAATTTAAGAGTTACAACGGTTAACAGTTTAATAAATTATTTTGCATTCTGTCAGAAATATCGAAAACTACAGAAAGAAACGTAACAAAAGTGTTACGTAACGTAAAGAAACGGCTGAAAACATGTTTAGATTGCTATGGGGGACCGTTTGAACATTTATTGTAGCGTGAATATTCCATCGTATCTGTAAGTACACTAAAATAATTTAGTAAACTTTTACCTCCCAATTTAGTATAACTCCCAAACTATTAGGTTCAGGGTATAAGTACCTTAACACGTTTTTGTAGAGACTAAAATACTGCATCGAAGAATGCAATCAAAACTACGAAGTTCTGTTGAAAAAAACGGATGCAGTAACATATTTTAAACGAACTGATGCGTAAAAATACGTACGCGTGCTTTCAAGTCGTCCATAACTTAAAACTATTTAATTTCGTCTCGCGACATGCTTTTTTTTAACTCTAATCGTTTTAGCGATATAGTTTTTCCCAGTTGCGTGGGACACCCTTTATACGCGCACGTACACGTATGTATATAGGTGGCAATAATCGACAGGCGTTATATTTCAGCCGGTTGAATTGGATTCAACGAGTCGCACGCATCGCACCAAATTTGCAACCTACACTCTCACCCTCTCCTTTCCACCCTTGTCTTCTCTCCTTCTATCGTTCTCCCTCTCTGGCGGGTGTAATTATACCACTTCCGTGGAGTCGCGTGAAGTTACCCACGGCTGTTCGTTGCCAGTGCGTATGCGTGCCACTAACACCGATAGAATTGCGCGTTTGCAGCTCGTAGATGAACGTTGCCTGCGTTCATGGCTCGACTTCAGCTCGCTAGGCTTATTTCGCGGTCGCCCTAGTCCCGTGCGGACGATGATGAATGGGTTAATTAAGCGTTTCGCGTTCGCTGGTCACCATTAGACTCCAAGAGTTCGTTAAATTTTGTCTCTCTCCCCTTCTCTAGCTGTTGGCAACGCTAACAGCGCTGTAAATGACACGCATCTAATTGTATCGCTTTCAACGGCAGGAAATCGAATCAGCGTTGATGACGCGAAAAGTGTTTCCTCTCGGCTCTCATATTCGCTCCCCTCGTGGCTTTCGTCGAGAGTCTTCTCTAACTGGAGGGCGACGTTTTAACGCGCACACTGCCGTGCGAAAGTTCATATATTCACGTGTTGCCACAAATTATTACCGATGCGGCTGCATGCTATTACAGCTCGTTCACGCGATACGGTTTTTCGATCGATTCGATACTTTCGCCGAATCGATACCAACCGATGGCAGCATTTATACGTTTGAGAGCTGGACGTGGAAATTCTAAACATTGATGATTCAAAGCATTGAGAATTGAAAGCATTAGGGTTTAGAAATCTGAAATATTAAGAATTTGATGCTTTAGAAATTTGTAATATTAAGAATTCGACGCTTTAATAATTTCAGACATTGTTTAATTCGAAGCTCTGGAAATTCAAAGCATTTGGGGTTCCAAACTTTGAGAATTCAAAGCATGCAGAATTTAAGGTATTGGGAATTCTAAACTTTGGCAATTAAAAGCATTGAAAATTGGAAGGTTCGGAAACTTAAAGCATTGGAAATTCGGCCTTTTGAGAATTTCGAGCATTGAAAGTTCGAAAATTAAACCGAACCCTACTCTCGGTTATTTTCCCGAATTGGTCAAAAACTGCATCGTGTGAACAAACTGTTAGGCTCTACTTTTTTTACAGTGAGACGCTTTCTTAACAGCTGCATTTCTCGCTTACATCTCTCTTCTTTTTGTTCTTCTTACTGTTCTTTCCTTTATCGAACCATTCTCCTCTACACTGTCTATTCTTCGAACCTTCTATCCCTGTTTGAATCTTGACAAACTGAAACTGTTCTCGCACTCGCAATTCATACGTCACGCGTCGATCACACAATCGAAAACGGACCTCCTATTAGACTATGTTATTAGCCTGGAGAGCGTACTCGGAACGTTGGGAAGAAAGCAAGAAGGTTACCAAAGAAAAGGTCGCAGTATCAAAAGCGACTCTAGATTAACACGGTAACAAGCTGCTGGGAAAGGTCGTTGAATCCTATAACAAGCTTTCGCTGTTGTCACAAGCTTGCTAATAATGCATCAGAAAATACCATTTTGTATGTAGCCGACGACGTCACAAAAGTTTTACAAGGGGGCAAGTTACGCCGCGAGATCAAAGGGAAAGACACGGATGTGCGCGCGTTATCGTTGTTCACTTTTCATAACGGCGCTGCTCTATACAACTAAACAAATTCCTTTTAAATTAATTAACGCTACGGACACCGGTAGCCGCACCGAGCGTTTGAACTTCTGTGACCGCTTCCTTCAAAAGAATTCCATAATTCCAGTACCTAAATAATTTCCTTCGCGTCCTCCCCCATTCATCTCTGTCATTACAAATATTTCAATTAAATTGAACATCGCGCGCACTTGGCCAACAATGAAGAGACGGAGGAACGCGTTGGTGTTTCGCAGTGACTTCGGTCGAATAGTTTGTACGTAGGAGGAATTGTTCGGTTTAAGTAGCACCTAGTTATCGCGCTCAAAGGGAATATAGGAGAGGACGAATTTCAGGGCGCTTAGAGGGCTATTTAAAGGGAAGATAGAAGCGAAGCTGGCCACGTTCAAAGAGAAATTTGACCGACGCCATTGCGGGCATTATGCTTCCTCTCTATCCTTCTCGGTTTCCCTATAGGGTTTCAAATTAAGACGCTCAGAGCAACCATAATCGCCACGTCTCAGGATCCCGTTGTCGGGTCACGTACAGAAATCCGGGTAGCTAATTAGCCTTCCGCCTCTCTAGGATTCGCCCTGGTCAATCAGCGGTGGAGATTCGGTCTTGATTCGATCCTCGGAGCCTCGTTAGCACCGCCGTATATTCCCATCTTTCCCTCTTCCCTCCCTTGTTCACCCTTTAGTCTCGCCTTCTACTTTGTACGAACGTGTATATAGCATACCAGAAGAAGGTGTACGTGCGTGTACCCACTTGGACCGTTGCGGTTCTGTTCTATGTCATTTAATTGCGCTACGTGAGAGCGCCCACGATCCAGCTGCTCTCAGAAGTGGCCGGAATTCTTTTTACCTCGAGAGATCCTCGAATGTGTCGTAATTGCGAGCTTCCAGCTTGAACAGGATGGCAGCGAGGAGGGTTGGGGGAAGCGGAAGGGAAAACGTAGCGGGCGCGTCGTCGTCGTTGGCCACGTTTAAAAATGCATTCTCGTCTTTTTCTAATATTAAGACAATTGTGTGTCCGTACAGGCGCGCTCCACATTCGCGAATAATTCACTGGTGCTCGTCGCCGCGTTCTAAATATGCATCCACGGGGGTAGCATGCGCTCTTCCCAGAGTTATTCTACTTACAGTTGCCGGAGCTCGCAAACCCTAGGCTACAGGGCACCCATTCGTGGCATCTGCACCCAAAGATGCACGCGTTGGACATTCGTGTTGCGTTGCCCTAATATTAGGCGTACCAATAAGTAATTCGCTATGTTTTAATGGATCGATGAATTTATTTTATCAAACGATCATATTTGCTTTCAAGCCAACCTGTCAACCGATAAGTTTTTCAGAAAAATGCGACAAAGTATTTAATTTTGTTAAAGATAAATACTGAATTAAATCAAACGGTAGTTTATTCATTGGTACGCCTCATAGGAACATTTTGATTCTCCGATTGCGTATTCTACGAAAGAAGAAGCATTTAATTCCGAGTTAACTCGCACGGCTTCGAATAGACTCGAAATTCTTATTTCTTCCTGTATTATTAGTTTTGTTCTATATTTCCCCGAAAATATATTATTATATTACGTATATTTCTTCTTATACATTCTCAAATTTCTTCAGAATATTTGTACTTTGTCATCTGGCCACCTTCACCAACTTGTTGTACAGGTTTTATTAACTATCTTGCGCTTCAGAAAATAGGAGAAGAAATCGAGAGATTAAACCGAACATGAACAGCTAAATTAACCCTTTACAACGCTATGTAGCTGGCAAGTTACAGATGCATACACTTATATTTTCTAAGGGTATCTTATTTTGTAATTATTGTGGGGCTACATTTGATTAGCATATTATTATACCAACAGCAAACGATTTACATATATCAATTATTATTCTCTAGCTTCCAGATTGAAATAAAGAAAATATAATCAATTATAATTCTTATCGCTCAGTCGATCAAAATTCCAGTTACAGACGGTTAAGGTACATTGAGGTCCATCAATTCAATCGTTAAAAAATCTTCTGAAATGCAATATAAATATAACAATTCGATACATTGGATAGGAAAATATCTTACTGGCTTACGAATGAAAACTATACACTCGACCGATCTTCTCTCTCACGCATTCTACTCCATAAATGTAATCAGAGATAAGAGCGTTCCCCGTGAAATACTCTGGTGATAAGTTTTGTCTAGAAAGAGGGAAGAACGGTGGCGTTTGTAGCAGCTGCTCGCGGCCACGCTGCATCGTTCCGCGACGCTTAACGCGTAATCCATTAGCCGAATTAATATCTGAGGCAAATTGCGTTTGTCGCGGTAGGCATTCGGGCAACGCGAGGGTCGTGGCGCGCAGCGAGAGAAACGGGCCCCGTTGTCAACGCGCTATTACTAATTCAGAAGGCGGTCGCAGCGCCGCAACGTTATACGGCAGACGACGCATTCTGCATAGCGTATTCAACGGTACAATGGGCCGTGGATGCGAGTTTTGAAATATGAATATGAATACGGGCGCGAGTGCACGCCTCGTCGAATCGCACCAACGAAGACAGGGACTACCGATCGATGATTTCCCTTTCTCGACTGTTCCCCGACTATGTTACCATCCTCCACACTCTCCCTTTCTCTCCCCTTCTCTCGTATCCTCCCTCTATTTCGCATAGAGCACGCGTTACGACCGCCGCGAGACACGATTCCGACCTGATTTATGCGTTTTTGTTGAAAGCGATAGGTTCGCGCGACGAGAAACTTGCGAATACCCTTCCGGCGCATTTTCCACACTGAATGGTGAAAAGGTGGCTTGATCGGCTTTATCGACTATTAGTTTGATGCCTATTAATCCTCCTTTTCATCCTTCTAGTACTTCCTTTTTCTTGTCACTTCTTTTGTTGCATCCCCCCTCCTCCCCGAGTAGTGCTTTCCAAATGGTTGAAATGTTGGAGTATTTGAAATTCAAAGCAAGATGAATCTCGCTTTTACGATGCTTATATAAATATTAGAATAGTTGAATGCTTATCTATAGACTTAAAAAATGGTTTTTCATTAGATAGTAACGCAAGAGGTAGGCCATAATACATATTCTAAAATTGGCGATTTTCATGGATATATAATGAAATTAATTAATTGTTGCAAAAAGTATGCAACATGATGAACAAATTATTTGAATTAATTTTATTATTTGAATTGTATTGAAAAATCTATTAGCGTTTCAAATTTTACTGTGTAAAGCGACATTATCATACATTAAGTAAGAATACACATGCAAGTATGCTAGG
This sequence comes from Eucera pruinosa, assembly GCA_028830335.1. Lineage (NCBI taxonomy): Eukaryota > Metazoa > Arthropoda > Insecta > Hymenoptera > Apidae > Eucera > Eucera pruinosa. Next base: position 7,348,491 of record JAMYCR010000005.1, read on the forward strand.
ATAATCAAGTTTACTTAAACATTCAAATATTCGATTTGATTTAACCAATCTGAACTACATTTCACTCGGTTTGTATTTTCGAATACTTGGACACATCAACCCCCAAGTCACCGAGCAATGATTTCGATTAAACAGCTTCCCGGTGAGAAGATCCAAACTACGCGCGTTCTATTGAATTTTTTCGTCTATTGGATGTAATTTTACGTTGCGCGGGATGGAACGGTGCGCCGATCCGTAGAACGGCAAGAGCGTATATATCGGCGACGAGTAAAAGGGCCGGGGCTATTTCCGATAATACGGATCGTCCTACTTTCTCGCGCGGCCATTAAATCTAATAAAAAAATCCTCTCATAGCGGGGAAGCAAGGTAAATTTCATGGAAGCTCCATTATGTTTGACCTACCATTTTTCAAAAAAGCCTCGCTGTAATATCCCTCCGATTATTCCCGACTCGCGCGGTTAAACGCGCCGGCACGAGAGATTCGAGGCGATTGCCAACTCGCCGAAACTTCGACCGCTGGAAAATCGTTTGACGCGGAAAAATTCACTGGCTCCGCGTGGATGCTCTCCCTCTTTCCCTCTCGATCACCCTCTTTTATTCTCTCCCCCCCCCCCCTCTCTCTCTCACTCTCTCTTCCTCTCTCACTCGTAGAGGAGTTCTCGTTCTCGGTTAATTTGACACGCGCGTTCTGCCTGCCTCGGAATTGGTGGCGATTCGCGGAGCCACGGCATATTTGGCCCCCAGTGCATCATACCGTCTCCCACCAGCCTCACACCATCGCCGCCTTTCTTGGACGACTTCTGAAGAGGCTGGCCCTCGGCAAGATGCTGCCGCCGGCAATAACCAGTAACGTATTACCACTTCTGCTCGGTTGAGCGCATTTAGATCGCCTATTTGGCAAGGCAGCCGAATAACTTTGCGTTTTACTCCGCTAGCAGCACGAATCAAGCGCGAATATCCGCGCCAACAGCGGCGAGTTACGGGGAAATCAGGGGCGGTACGGAAGGACCATTGCCACTGGTTTCCCCCTCGCTGCGCTGGTCCGACGATCGAGAGGATACCGAGGGTGGCACACGTTGGCTTGACCAACCCTGTACGATAAAACTTGACCCGTTCGCGCGTGAATTATTCCCCAACCTCGAAGCCGCGACCCGCGGCCACCGACCGCAATTACGAATTACATGTGCGCACGGCTGCTCCGATCGTCCCGCTGATATTCCTATGGATACCGCTGTATTTCGCTTGGATAGATGAATCTCGATCGGGAGCGATTATCTTCGCTGATAAGCTGAATTAGGGATAGCGGTTCCGCGTAAGTTGTGGTAATGGCATGCCAAATGTTCTTGAATTCGCAGGTGAATGGAATTTGTTTCTGCGTATTCGTGAAAGATGTCGCGTATAAAGTTGGTTATGTTAGGTACTCAGTTCATTTTTAACGACGAGAATAAGGTCAGATATATTATTTTAATGATCAGTGGAAGGGTTAGGGCGGTAGGTAGTTGAAGGTATATATACTACAATTAAAAGAAATCATTATTTGCGTCTTTATGGAAAAATATAGTAAATTTTCAAAAATGTATTGGCGTAAATTTTTACAATTTTTACCACATTGGTAATTTTAGCGTTGATTGTATTATGAGGTCCAATAGTTTCGTGACTAACCGTAGATATTTTCTTTAACCCTTTAACGACGGACTTAGTATCTCGGATTGACGGTGCATTTACGCGCGATTATTCAAACAACCTGTCTAACTAATGTTGTGATTTAGGTAGCAATCCATAATTGAGCTATTAATATATTTCCAATATAGCTTCCTTTATATTGCTATAAAAAACAGTTGTTACATTTCTTGTTTTTTTAATAACCACCGTGAAATTTATTAGGTGTACAAATTAATTCAATACCATTATCTTTATATTCTTGACATTTGTATTCCTTAAAAATCGCTACCTTTCTATATTTCATCTGACGAATTTGCTTCATAAAATTTTAAATATTAAAGCTGTAGTTGGTTTCTTCGTAAACAAATATTAAATTTAATGAAATTCTCAAGGCCCAGAATTAATTTTTACACCTAATAATTCCACGTTAATTTATTCACCACAGTGTCCGGTGCCAAAACGTTCACACTATTTAAGAAATTCGCTTTTAAATAAATTCCATCGATCCCAAAAAGTCATCTTTCCCCGACTCGGTTTGAATTCAAATATATATATATTTCACTGTATCGAGTTCCTTTTACCGATTGCTTCGTCAATACCATCCCCGAACAGCAAACATCCCCAGTAATTTCAACATTCGCTACATTTGTACTAGATCAAAGTTACCAATCACAGTCAAGCTTCCTCAAACAGCCTTTGAACAAATTATTCGACGCCCCATCGTGTCCCCTGTGTTCCCTTCTAATACGTGGTCACGGCGCGACACGATAAGGGTGGAAGTTTGAATTTTCTTGGTTCCCGTGGACAACGCTATCTAGACTCGAAGGGACCGGCTTCATCCAATCGCATTATATTCCCATTTTCCATGTAGCGTGGGCGACGGTCGCCGTATCCCTGGGGGACGGAAAAATCCCATTTCAATATTTCACGGCTTACGCCCTATCGCTTCTTGCCGGGCTGGGTGTCGTTAATACACGAAACAGCCAGCGCCACGAAGCAGCCCGATGCTTCTGGGGTTTCGTGGCGGCCGCGAAATGACGTATAGACGCCTCCGCTATCCGCTGCTTCAGATACCGCGGACGCTGGATAGCAAACCGCACCGGCATCGGCTGTAGGCCTACCGAATTACCAAATTGGTCATGCTGTACCGCATGCCAAAAGTCCGTGTAGCCGATATCGTTCAGGCCAATTACCTCGACGTTTCGCCCATAATGGAGCTATTACGAAGTTGCCTTGTCACCTCACTAACGCGATTACTATTATTAATGGGCCTAGAATAATTCTCCGGCCCCTGTCGATGCGGCCGTTCTCCTTCTTACGCGTTCCAATCCTCTCTCTCTCTCTCTCTCTCTTTCTCTAGGAAGATAGATGTGTTTAAGATGATAGACCTTTCAATCAGTGGCGTGTTAAACGCGTGGCCCGTGGTGCATATATGGCTCGCGAGAATGCGACTTTATTAAAATAGTAAAATGAAATTGAACCAAATAGCGACGACCATGCGGCCAGTGGATCCTAGTTCCTTTTTATTAGAACGATTAATAGCTATTTCAAATATAAAAAACTGTTTATTGGCAACCATGGGAATACGTAGCTATTTTTCCACGTTTGAACGGCGAAGTAGCTTACAGGAAAGGTATTCCGAGTTTTAATAGTCGGTTTTAATGAAACTTAAAATATATTACAAATAGGAATCGTGGTCTAACACTTTTGCACACCACTACTTTGCATCGTTGTTACCGATTCTTCCCTCTTTCGATTACAACCGAAAGCTTAACGTAAATGAATATTAGAAGGGATGACTCAAATAGCGTGTGTACGCTATTGTGTCCGGATGTTTGCGCCCCGAGAGTCAAGAACTTCGCGTATAGTCAGGAATAACACCCAACAGAGATTTGCGTGTTGCGAGCGTGCTTTGAATGCAAGCTTAACCGCTCCTTCCCCGTTGCTTCGCCGTATTCGCATCGCGAGTTTTTGGAAATTAGCCTTAACGGCATGACACACCGACACCGCCGCGCCGTTCCGAGAATTTCACCAGATACTCTGTCTCGCGATTGCGATTACCAAGGATTTCGTGATCTTGCACCCTTAGCCAACAATAACTTGATTACCCAAATAATCGTTGAAACGTATCGCGTACGAGGTATTAACAGTCGGGGACGGCGACAGAGGAACGCTATTCGTGTTTGCTGTGCCGTCGGTGGTCGCGTGAACCCGAGTTACCCGAGTCCAAAGGTATTCGACGTATTCGAGGCGCGCGCACACCGACCTCGCGAATCTCCGAGCTTCGCCATATGTCGCCGTGATGCCGTCCTGGGGTATGACGAAATGGCGGAAGAAATCTGCGTAGTTGTATAAAGGGAACGCGATTTTTCACGCACCGGCTGGCCGAGATGTCATCGTGCCCGGTCTTCGCTTAGTCGCTCGTATTCCGTCGAACGTGGCAAATGACTCGTGCACGCTGGAACTCCCGGATAGCAGGGACAACGGGAAAAATTGAGGGACCAGGGGCGAGATGAATGCAGAGGGTGGTACGCGTCACGTACACGCTACGTGTGTCGGATACGTTAGTCGTAAACGGCCGAAGAATCGCATTCGGCTCTCGAGCACCATATAGCGGCTCGCGATTCGATCTTCTACAAGAACCAACTAGCACGGACCGAACGTTACTTAAAACGTAGGATAGAGGAATGCGTTCGGAGCTTCGGATCGGATTATATCTCCCAGATGCAATCTTTATTGGAGGTCATCTGTGTACAAAGTTCTATGAATAGTTGTACGAGTATTCGACTCGTTCTCTTGCTCTGGGAATAAACATGCGAGGAATGTAATCCGAACTTAACTCGGAGGAACGTAAAGTAGGCTCCCAACGATGAGATTTCGGTGGATTCGGTTATAATACGAGTAGTATTGTCCCGCATTGGTCAGACAGATTCGATGCGCATCGAATCGCTATGGAACTTTGGTTTGTCTTTATAATCATTTCTTCCGTGATTGATTCCGCAATATTTTGCGTTTAGTGACCGAAGTATGACTTATTTCAAAAGAACGTAATGTAAATGGTGGCGAGACTCGTGTTCGGTTTAAACTGTGTTATTTAAGTAGTATCAATCCGTGTTGGTCAGTCCAATTCGATATCTACTGCGATGCTTTACTATTCTTTTCGTTTTATTCGTATTATCTCTCTATTGACGACCCACGATATTTTATTTAGTGATCTAACCAGAACTTATGTCAGCGGAATATAAAGTAAATACCTGGTGGCGAGACTTACATTTGGTTTAAATTCGGGTCTTTTAAAACAATGAATAATTAGTACAAAACGTTCACCAAATGTCAAATTAGAAACGTTGTAATAATTAATATGATGACGATAGTGATTTTAAAGACTATATGTATGTGTCACACGTGAAATTAAACCTATAAGCCCATCGATCTCTATTAACTAGTGCTCAAAGTGTTAACCCTTAACTACTACACCTATTGAAACTTACGTAACCACGATTAGCAGTCTGTGAGACCGCTAATGTTTATTGCGGTTCACTTTGACATAAAAGTGGCGAATAAAAAGTCAAAATCAATTGTTCTTGGTTTGCGCAACAATAATGAAGAGGTCTAAGTTCGATTCCAGTAATTGAACATTATACTATAATTGAAAAGTGTCCAAAGTGACAAGCTCGTAAATCATACAGAAAAGAAACTAGAGGTGGATAAGTAATTATTAGCGGTCTCACAGACCGACAATAGTAGTTACGGATTAAACAGTTTTTGTGGCTTACGACATTCTCCCCTTCCTTGACCTAACCCAAACCTAATCCCAAAGAATTTAAAATAGTATCCCGACAACGAGACTCGAGTGCGTTCGGTTTTACCGCAAGTAGTATCGTCCCGTGACAGTCGGACAGATTCGACTCCTAGCGTTTGGAAACTCTTCGCTCGTCAGCCTTCGTAATCGTCCCTCCGATGCACGCGATATTTTGCGTTTCATAGCACTGAAGAGGGCTTCATGCGTGTGTCGAGTGGCGAGCGTGTGCGTGCAGCGAATGATTTACCGCGTCAGGCCGAATATTGCACTTGGTATTATCCAGACACGACAGGCTCATTTGTGCCGAGTGGCTCCGTATTGCACCACTCGATCTTGGGATCGGTATGCATGGACACTAATGGGCCGAAGGATCTCATGGTCCCTGACACATACTCATTGGCAGGGATAGGTAGAGACAGATAGGGAGCAAGCCAGAGAAAGAGGAGCAAACGGAGGGGGAAAGAGACAACGCTAAAGGGGTAAATAGACGCAGTTGCAACGTCCCCGGTGTCAGTTATACGGATGGACACATGGTAAATACGACGGAAAGGGAAACATTTACATAATTGTTAATTATGCTCGAAATTTCGGAGACACGATTTCGATACACATTTCCATGGCAGCTCATTTTTTCCAACAATTTACCACGTCACGTTTACAACTGTCCGTTAAATTACGTTCGCGCCAGAATTCGAATAATTCCCGTTTATCCCTGGATTTTCCAATAAAATCGGGGAACGTGCATGAAACATGTGACGATAACAGCATACCTCCGTTGTTTTATTCGATCGAAAGGTCTTCAAACGTTTCCGTCACCCCACAGAAATTTCTCAGCGTACGAAATTCATCGACGCGTAGATAGAAGCACGTGGATTGGTCCACGATCGATCCGCAGTTTGCATTCCGGTATACTTAGCCTGAGTTAGCGCCGCATCGCGTTCACATGAACAGAGTACACCAAGGTGAAACCTTCAACAGGCTGAAACTTTCGATGCACCGTGAAAATCAGTTCGCGATTAACACTAGAACTACCAGCGACTAAACTATACCTCTTTGTTTTATAACCTTTATCTGTCAAGTCCTCAAATATTAGTACAAAAATACTTTGGTCTTAAAACAGTCAATGTTTTATTCGTTTATTTATTTTACCTACATTTCCGTCCATTAGCAAACACTTGTCAATTTTTGACAAAATGTGTGTTCAATTAGATTTCCAAAATCAGCATTATTTAATATTCCTCCCGAAGTAAATAATTAACGAATAGCAGCTTCATTTTCTAATCGTAACGTCAAGTTTCCTTTATTCTAAATTTATTAAGTGTTTGACGATTGTAAAAGTGTCCAAAGTGTACGTAGCAAATTTTCTTTGACAAAAGGAGGTCACGAAATAGAAAAGTTTCAAAAGCTCCGTTTTAGAGCTGAATTAACGAATAAATAGATCCCAATTTTGTTTAAAAAGCGATAGTCCTTCGTTTCGCCATACAACCATAGATATCTATTTCATTGGATTACCGTGCAATGGTAGAAAGCAATCTGTTAGACTTGCACTTTTCGATCCGCCGAAACACCTGTTCTCGTGATAGCTGGGTTAGAATCCAGCATGCGTATGCGCGTTCACGACCACACGGATGGACGTGGAGAGTGTGTCGCAACAAAAGGGGCAACCGGTTAACGAGCAAGCTAGCGGCAAGGTAAGGTGAGTCGGCGTAATCGAATAGCGGATTGAAATGACATCCGCCACTTACGAGTAACTCGACGAGACTCCGTGTACCTCCAAGCTGAGTGGCTCGGCGTACTATCTAGAGCGTATAGAACACGATAGACGTTACACGTTGACCATTATCGGTGCACGTTGCACCTAAGAAATGGCACCGGCGAGCAACCATATCGAATTTTCTACGGCACAGGGAATCGTCGCCCTCGCACGTCTCGTGCAGAAACAGGATATCGCCTGATCAGCATTCACCTAATGTCGTGAGTCACGTTATGACGAATGGCGTTCTCTCGGTCGATAGAATTTCAACGGAAACCGAAGGTCGTTCCTATAGTACCCTTTTACTACAGAAGGATATCCTAGAGCGAACTAATTCATTCTAAAAGTTCGTTCGCTGTAGCATTCGTTGAAATATATAGGGTAAAGTTGCCTAATACGAGACCCAGTTTTTAAAACGATCGTAATTTTCGATTAGAAGACATATTTATTAAAATTAGATACGTGTTTTAAAACTAAAATATGTATTCTTTTACGATCAACTAAAAAATAAAGAAAAAGAAATCCGCTTCTTCGTGGTGAAATAAAAGTTAAATGTGTACAAAATTCACGAATCTTGAAAGCAGCTTCCTAATATGAGATCCTTGGCTTTTTCACGAAATTAATTTTATATTCGTTCATCCTTTTACTGTAGATCAATGAACTATAGATGCGAAAATTAGACAAAGAGAACAGCAAGGTTCAGTAGATACATATAAAAGATCAGGTAATTCAAATTCACAATTCGGTAATACCAGCTGATTTTAATTATCGTATCGAAATTTATGAAGTAAGATAAAGAAAATATCCTTCAAAGTATAAAATATCCTTTCGTCTGTTGCGTGAATTATTGTTAACAAAGCAGTAGACAAAAAGCCGATTTATAGAGTAGCGGTCCATAACAGTCGGCTTCCGGTACATAATGTCTATTAATATAATTGGGTCTAATTAATTAGTACCTACATACATATCAAAATAAATACGATGGTGTACAAATACCCCTTGTAGTCACTGCACATATTTAGAATTAATGCATTCCAAGTCCGCGATTTATAGCAAAGTTACCAGGAAATGCAATGATTTAAACAAAATAAACTAAATAGAAAATAAAAAACACGCAAGTGAAAATATGCAGTGGATTGTATTGGGTTGTAATATAAATATATTTCGTTTTTCCTGGACACTTTTTAAATCGCAAAAATTCTATAATTGATTAAACTTGCTTCTACACTTGGAAATAAATGATTTTAGGGCGTCTAATAAAACATGACGAATATCCTGTTATGTCACAACTCCATATTTCTCTGCATTCGTTGTAGTATTTTCATTTAATGCGGAAAATTGTTCGCTGTAGCACTCCATCGTCGTAACGTCGTTCATTATAGGTAGACTGCAGATCTCTATGCATATTCATATTTTTTTTAACCTTCCACGAACCATATGGGGTTAAATTAACCCCAACGATTTTAAAACTGCCGCTATACTTTCAAAATGCTTCAACTGAGCTTAGTTTTCATGTAGCTGTGATTGGGGTATTTCCACTTTGTATTAAATGCTATGCTTGTATACAAATAGATGAAGTTTAGGATAAAAATAACCGTACCTGGTTCACGAGGAGTTAATAAAATTAAAGGAATAGGATTTAAATGGAGAATTGATTCATGCTCAAAATACACGAATTTTTACTTCACTTTAATTATTATGCATTTTTTTGCATATTAAATGTATTCTGTGCTATTTTGCACATTTAAATTCCCCATAATTGCATAAAAATCCACAGTCTAGTTATAAGGTACAACATTGTGCAAATACTTACCTAACGTGGTAAGATAAGCGTCCGAATACTGTAATTATTGTAATTCTCTTGCCGAATTCATCGTTACACGACGTAGTAGCTGGAGGTTGGACGAACAACTTCAATTTTGCACACTGCTTCTTACCGCGAAAGCTATTCTGAAACTGAAAGCAGCGTCGAGCACGTTAGATCTAGATTATCCGCGTTAATTGTTCTGTCGCGACAGAAACGGAGAAGCAACGGGAATGAAGGGCAACCAAGGGAAGAGCAAGCTTAACAACGAATTGCGCGAAGTTTACGTAATCAGAGAAAGTGATTCTGTGCATGAACGTTCTTTGGCCGAAGTTTTATAGGGTAAACAAGAAACTGTGGAATCCTATTACGGTTGCAATTGACTCCCTCTTCTTCCCTCTTTCTTCCACCCCTTCCTTGTTATCTTCTTGTTTTGCAATACAACCATGTTGCGCCACGTGTACGCGTCTTTATTTCCACATCAAAGCATTAATGCTGCGAGATGGCTGCTTAAAGAGTCGGGATAAGTCACCTTAACATGGAGGGTCGACAGTGAATGTCAGTTTAAAAGTTACAGGCTTCGTTATTGGATTCTATGTGAGTAATGTAGGGTACATTTGAAAGGTTCACAACAAAAGGAGTCTCTGTCAAATCGTAGAATTTTAGATACCAGGTCCATAACTTTATGATCTCAATTTCAAGTAGTGATTTCAAATTGATGAAGGTACTAAGAGCTTACATATAGAGGAAAGGAAAAATTGATGACGATATGATGTGGTTCTTTATGTTCTAAGTTACATCGTATCGAATTAAACTATTGGAATAATCTATCAACCATATTTAAAAGCACAAATCTCCTAAATTCACAAAAGAGAAACACGAACCTATTCCGTCCTCGAAGGGGTAAAGAATTGAGCTAAGCCATCTTAAAACGAAGAACCGACAACAGACGCCAGTTCGAAAACTACAGGCTTCCTTATTGGATGTTATATTAATAGCATCAGCTGGTGCTTGTTTACATTTTGCAAGGCGCAACGAATTCGCCCCGTATTTTATCCGCATCAGCTTTCCTGACCGTTTCGCGAGGTCTCTGCAAGTACGTTAGAGCAAAAGATATGACTTTTTACACCTGCAACAGGGATGGAAAGGTGGAGACACAACGACAGATGGTGCTCAACAAGTCGGAGGCTAGTGCTCTCTCGTCTCGCTTCTCTTTCTCACCCACTGTGCTAGTTGTGTCCTCAGTGCAGGTTCTCCATCTCTGTTCATCCCGCTTTACAGACCATATTGATGTCGCTGGCTTCCTTCGTTACTCGTTCCCACTTCCAGATGCGTAATAACGCCGTAATGCTTACCGAGCGGAATTTATTACATTTATCGCGCAATTTCTCCCTCTTCAAATGAATCGTTTAATTAGAACACCGCGCCATACGTGGCAGCGGTAACAGTAGCAGCATTTTCCGTTTCCTTCGCTTTCGCATCAGGGTTGAGGGCGAGTTTCGCTCGGCAAACGAGAGGGTAATTTTTTAACGCACGGCATTATTCATTAAGCTCCCTTTAAGAAGAAGCGCCTCAACCGTCTACTAATTTACACACGGTCGTCTTAGAAATTTAATTAAACGAACGCCTTTATTCGCCGCGTGCCGCGGTACGGAAATCGTCTCTGAAGCGTCCACGGCTTTTTCATTCTAAACCCCTCCCGTCCCCCACAGCTTGGTCGAACTTTTGTCCGGCATTAGTCGTCGCTTTGGCTTGTACACCGAGAAGAATGGCTGGGTGTACCACGGCAAGAAGAAAGCCACGAAACCCCGTCCCACCATTGGGAGATGGTTTTCCTTTGGCGGACACATTTGCATCCAACTTTGTTACACTCGGTCGAACGACAAAGACATACACGAAGACAAGCAGTCGCAGATGGCCGAAACTTTGCCGGTAGGACAATGCCGGAGGAAGAAGGGACACGAGTAGAGTCGTTGCTTCGGGGGAACGGTTTAATCGGCCACCTTCTCTACTACCCGTTTCTCCACTGCACTCCTTCCACCTCCCCCTTCCTTTACTCATCCCTACATATCATCCTTTGCTCTGGTTATCCGTCGGCTGACGAACAATGCCTCGGCTCTTCAAGCTCGATGAAAACTAAGCCATCTCTCGTCTCTCTCCCTTTCCCTTTCTGCGATCCTCCTTTGACTCGCACCCCCCCCCCCCCCTCGTACTTTTCTCTATTTCTCTACCTGTCTATATACACTCGTATTCACCCACATACAGTTACAGTTATACAGGGTGTTTCGTACTTTTCTGTTCATACTTTGGTAATGTTTTTTTACAAGTAAAAATAACACTAGGATGTCGTACAACAAGAGGTTCGTAAATGCTTTGTTATAAAGGTTTAATTGATATATGAGATACAGGAAAATATTAGTAGAGATGGGATCGAGTATATTTTAAGTACATTCGAGACCCGTGGAACGATACATGGTTATTGAAATTGACTCGGATTCGTAAGTGCATGTTGTACGTGATTCTCTAAAGATAAGATCCGTACTGTTCATGTCAAAGGTAAGTGACATAAACGTGTAGACTAGGATATGTCTACTGTTATTGTAATACTGAGTCTGTAGTTTCGTTTTGTCTTGCGAGGCGATAAATCATAGTCTTGAAAATGCCAAAAGTACTTTCTAATTGTGAGTATACAGATATGCATCTTGTGTACGATTAAATTCTAGAGCTGCTGTTAGAAAATGCTGTGAAATGCTTCCTAATAAGTATTCACAACATTTACATCGCATTTTATAATTTTCGTTATAACTTCTTAACAAAGCATTTATGGACCTTTTGTTATATTTCACATAGACAACAAAAGTGTCACAACTCAGAAAACGCGATTTTTTAGTTACAACCAAAAAGAAAAAAACAATAGAATGTAGACGTCTCTACACATTCTAAAAATTTTACGAATCGAGGTTGAAAATTATCTCGTGGTTTTCTTAACTTGTAACAAAACATCAAAGGTATAATAACTCAAAATAAATCAGTCTTGCATAATTGAAAAGAACATCAAAAGAACTTCATAGCTCGAAAAAAGGTATTTAAAGGGCTAAGAATGAAAAATGTTGAAGACAACATTATAGATACTTTAAATTTAGTAAATAATTTGTTCATAATAGCTCTTTAACAGCTTTTCGCTTCTCCTGGAAAATCGACTTTTTTCAGTTGTGTCATTTTTGTAACCTACGTGCGATATGACATATTAGTCTTATTTTAGCTTGTAGAACTCACTTCCGAAGTCTGAACGGAAAAATGAGGGGCACCCTGTGTACACAAAAGAATAGGTTACGGGGGTGGTTAGTTGTGTGCGAAAGCAAAGCCCACAGTTTCCCCTTTGGAGCACCACTTTCCCGGCGGAGTTTTCGACGGACCAGCTGTTGTAAAGCCACGAACGGAGAACGAGTGGAAAGAGGACTCGTGTTGCCTTATAGAATTTTCGACTGCCGATTACCTGAATCGCTTTAGAGCATTTTACACTACTCGTTAGAGAAGGACGGGGTTCTTCTTGGGGGGATAGCGCGAGGCTATTGCGTCCCCGTTGTAACTGGAAAACTTTGGGAACAAATGGGATTCACCGGTAACTGCTGCGGCTTCTCGCAATTCTCCGTTCCAACCCTTTCCCGTTTCTTTTCGTTCTTCGACTACGAAATGAGATTGCACGTGTAACGCGAATGCTATCATTCGCGAATCCGAATGCACACTAATCGTTGGACGCAATATCGACGGGATGGTGCAACAGCCAACCGGATATCTGTGGTCGTTGCACACAGGAAATAAATTTTCACTCGTTCAATTAATTAAACTTCACCAGGAAATTAATTAACCCTTTCGCTGTAATGAGGTCGGGTATCCCCGGCCACAGAATATACACCTTTTGATGACTGAATTAATTTTCTGACGGATTCCATATGGATTAATGGTGTAATAACGCCGCTTTTCGAGTTTCTCTGATGCAAAAATATCCTCTCCTTTGATCCCCAAATTAATCTCTGTCGGCTTTCCAACCTCTTCTCGGCGAACGAGTTTCCTTATGCGTAAAAGCGTAGATTATCGTTTTCTCTGATAAGGCAATATTCGAAGGCGAATTTCTCAACATCGTCGATTCGCTCCGACAGCGAAAGGAATTTCACGAAATTTCACCGAGGACTGAATTTGCGCAAGAGGAAAAAGCGAAACGTTTCTCTAGAGCTGACTTTCGTTTATTTCTAACAAATTACGGGACACTTGGCTTCCTTGCGTTCCCTGCAAATGAATTTCCTTCGAATTTCGCAGGATTAAAGCGTCTCGGGGCGCTTTGCGGTCTCATCGATTTCTGGTCCCTCGTTGTTGCTTAATAGTTACTTCGGAAGGAGCACCAGAGTGGTCAATGCGACTTTACGTTCGAAATACAGGAATCTCTCCATAAGTGACATCGTTTCAGGACCGCCGAGCGTCACTTATAGAAAGGTATGACATTTTTAAATAGCAAAAACGACTGGGCTTCTTGAGCTTGCTCGAGGTCGACGAGCTTTATTTTTTTTAAATATTTATGAACTTCTTAATGATTTATTATGTAACGTGTATGTTGCAAATATATACACTGCGGAGCATAACAATAGTATCACTACAATTTTCCAAAGATTCAGGGTTTGTATTAATAATTTCTACAAATTTAAACTATTACCCAGAAGAGTCTAAAAAGAAATGATAATAATGATAAAAAGGCAAACGTCAAATTTCTTTGATATAAAGTGTAACAATGCCGTAAGTATTTTACAGGTGGACAGCTATCGCAAGAATGAAATTGTGACATAATTACGACAATTAATTACAATGAAATGATTAAATTATAATTTGATTTTAACTGCGAAATTCTTGAATATTGTCTCGTGTGTGCATAAATACGGTGTACTATAATGCCCGACAGATATTCTATCGGACTTTGATCTGGGGAGCATGCTAACCATTTTAATAAATCAATATTAAATGTTCAAACCACTCTACTGTTGTTCGAAATTTATGTATCGAGGCGTTATCTTGTCGGTACATCCAAGAAATGTGATTCTTCGAGTGAATAAAGGGCAACAACTTGTTTCTCGGTATTAGAAATCGTCAATATAAATACCAAAATTCTAAAAAAAATATAGTGAGTGTATTGTTATGCTTTGCAGCGTAGATCGGTTGACTGAACCAGCTTTAGTCGCTGTCTTCACTCTGCCTACTAACAATAAGTAGGGACAGGCGATTGCCGGTAATAGAATAGTTCTAAACCGCCACTTATAGAGAGATTCCTGTATTTAATCCCGCATTCACGAACCTCGCTGCGCGAATCTGCAATCGATAGGCACTACTCCTTTTATCGAGAAAAATTAAAAGAAAATTCCCGTCGCGAGCGAAAATAGGCCTTCGTAAATAACCGCTTTGGTTCACACTTTATTGTTCGCGTTCCACTTCTTACCATTGTTCCCGCACCCTCGTGTGCGCGTTTCGGTAGTATGCGACACAATGAAGATTCCGACGAATCGCACCGACTCTTTTCAATAATTCTCCCACATTAATTACGATCGACCTGAAAAGTGTTCATAATGCAGGGTGACGTCAGCTATAATCCAACAAATGATTACTGTCAACGCCCCGATTTTACTGCCCCATATTACATCCCTCTATCAGATCCACACCGAGTTGCGCCAACAAATCATTCCTAATTACCATTTAATTAACTGCAGATAATATCGGTGTTAAATTGAGGTCGCATCTAAACAAACGTATTATTGAACCATAGGGTTCCCTAGTTTCCATTTTCGTTGATCATATTATTGTATCTGTGATTTGCAGTAGAGGATCTATAGTGGTCACTCAATTGTCGAGTTGCGTAGAAATTGGGATGCAATCACTATAAACGATCAACTGTCGCCAAACTATCTTCGGACGATTAAGTAACCAGGTGACTGAAAAAATATAGCTATAAAATAAATAAATAAATAAATGATTGGACTAATTGTATGGGTTAGGCGTACCAATGAATAATCCAATTTTTTTTATTCAAATTAGTATTTGTTTTGAACAAAATCAGTTACTTATTCTACTTCAAATGTAGTTGCTGTTATTCAAACATGTATGCGCTATAGAAGCAAGAAATTTTTACTATACCACTTATTTTTTTTTCTTTTGTCTTACCGGATATAATAACTATTATAGTGCTTCATTGTCCACATCATTTATTTAGACCTATTCTCGGATTGTCTCAATCCGATCATTGTATAGATTGACTACTCTCGCGAATAGTCACTGTAACATGTTGGATTTCTTAATACTCAACACGAAGGTATTCGAAACTAACTATTGCAGCTTACTGTTTGCATCATCATCGTCATTATAATTAAGATAACTCTTGTTACTTGGTACTGCTTTTATGCTGTTTCTTCTAATTTCTTTTATATTAACATTTCCCGAATTATTTATTTCTTTCTCTTCCGATCATCATCATCATTACCACATTCTGCTATGCTCAAATTTATTACTCTATTTATACCAACAGAGCCTGCAGTCTGTTTACATTAAATAAATAATGAAATAACGTATTAAAAATCAGACACTGAAAAACTGGCCCACCAGCCCTATTCTTAATAATGTTTCCAGCGAATGCATTTTACAAGGGAACATATTTAAATGACAATCGCTAATATTAATGAAATTTATAGGGTAGATAGCTCTCAAAAAAAGTTAGTTTTCAATAGCTTTTAACAAAAATTAAAAGAAAGGAATAGCAGATACAGTCCGCGTCTGTAACATACGTTCTTGGTTGTTGGGTGGTCGAAGGGTGCTGGGTAAGCGCACAAGATTGTGCAAGTTGGCAGGAAGTTCGCTGTGGGTGGTGTGTCCCGCGCAGGATGCAACAGAGTGGATTGTGCTCGACGTATCCCCGTACCATACGTCCATCCATCTGGCACGAAAGGTGCGAACGCAAATTGGAAACGTGAGGTGAAAATAGCAGGTCGCCTGGAGGAGCATAGTCACCTGGTTTCGCGGCGAGTTTGCCGCGGGTTGCGCGCGATTTGCAGGGAGGAAACCGGAGTTGCTCGTTTGTGTTCGGTTTTCCATGGTCGTCGAGTCACGATCGACGTCTCCGTTCTGGTGAGCGCGAAGAATAGCTGAAGGCGCTTGTTCGTTGAACACCAACCGGGGCCAACGACCCTGCCGGCGAGCGGGGCGATGAGTGTGCGGAAATCGTGATGAAATATCGGCTGGTTGGGAAAGAGGGTAGGCGGGTCTTTGTGTGTCCGAATAATATAACGGGCGAAGAAAGCGTGAAACGGGGTATTTCTGAATCGGAGATGTTAACCACCCCTTCGTCGATTATATTCGTTCCGGTTCTCCCCCATTGGAATTTCTTCATACCGCTAATATAGTCGCTGTATTCAGCAACGATGTCACCGATATTTTGCTCTTTGCTCCCTCTTATTTTATCTGATTTATTTCGTTTACGGTTGGGAATCTTTTGGCATACAATCTTTTTAAAAGAAAGTAGCTATTGAAGGGGTCAATATTATTTAAGTTAGATGAATAGAGTGGCGGTCTAAATGACAGGAGTTGTAATTTAGGCCGAAGAGGAACGTTAAAGTTTAGCGAAGTAGTTATAATATGGTCGTGAATGATGCTGTAAAGGAAGCACAGATCTGCTATGGTTTTTCTCATTTCAAGCGTGTGTACATTCAAACGAATGGTAAAAGGATCAAGATTGTGATTAAACTTTGATGAGAATTGTTCTATTTTGTAAGCAACGCAGCAATTCTTCAACTGATTATTTGAAATTAACTGAAAATTATTGGACTAAAGGAATTAGACTTAATTAAACTATAATCATACTTGGAATGGAATTTTGATAACTTTACTGCATCTCCTTTAAAAATTGTTCTCGCTTCAAATAGTTCATCAGAATGTACACATATACGTAAAACAGTATATGGAAACTTAAATTGTTGACCCAATTAACGTGATAGAATTACAGGGTATTTGAGAAAATAATTGAATAAATATTTCATCAAATGACAAGTCAAATAAAAATTCATTTTATATCATTTTAAATCCAAATAATGAAGTACCATCTAAATAATTATTTGACCGTTCAAATAAATTAACGCTTAGTTATTCCCAATAACGTGTAGCCAAACAAACTAACATATTATCTTAATATATGTATAATGTCCAGGCCTGCTAGATAGATCATAGTCCGGACAGGATATGGGCCGCAATGTCTAACAGAGAATCGATGGGAGACAAGGAAAAGTAAATACTGAAAGTCGTAACGCGATTCCCGCGTGGTGTCGAGCCACAGAAACAGACTGTTGATGCGATACAGAAAATGTGGAAAACCGGCGTCGTACAAATCCTCATCCGGGCGTGCAGGCATTACGAGTAGGCGAGACGGCGATGGCACGTATTTTTGAAACACCTGTCGGGTTCGCCGGGGAAACGATAAATCGAGTTTCGTTGTCGATTTCGACGCGTTCGGCTTTGCTACGTGGCCTCTTTCGGCCGCGACTGGATCGTCTCGCTTCTGGATGGGGAAAGCGGCAACCGGCACTCTTGCGGTGCACGAGAGAGCGCGTGCTGCCGTGTCAGCGACAAGGCCTCGTAGATTTCGCCGCGTCGTGTTGAACCTACTCTTGATACCAGTTGTTAACAACATTCAGCGTGTAGTTACAACGGCGTCCGAGCGTACGCGTACACACAGGGACCAGAACGAGCCGGGGAACGAACGAACGAATGAACGAGCGGTCCTGCTCGTTCCGGCAACAGCGTGCTCGAATAATGGCGTTGAATTTTCCGCGCTCGCACAGCCCGCGGCACGGATATCGGAAAAATCTCGGCAACGCGGTAACGCGGCAGTTTCGATAGCGAACGAGAACGAGCCACGGGGCCGTTCCATTCGTCCGTTCCGACATCGAAAATGCGCGTGTCGATCGATAATCACTACCGTTGATACCGGTTACCATGCAATTTTTTTTCCTCTGCCGGGGTACCAATTCGCCGATTAAAACGCTGTCCGCGGACACCTATATAATAGTGTCAACGAGGGGAGCACCGCTTTGGGGGCTCGCAGCGATAGCACCGCGAGAATTCGATCGCTTGCTCCAAGATGACTATTTCGCTGCCCGCTCAACCGCGATACAATATTTACGGGCCCGTGCGCGTCTACCTTTATAGGATTTTATTCAGAAATCGTAGAATTTCTATTATTCTTTGGAATCCCCCTGTCAAATTGCATTCCCACTCGCTCTCTGACTCCAGTCGCGTTATTTCTCTGGGTCTGTTCGATTCTTTTTTTCGTACTCGTTCACCTATTCGGAAATGGGAGGTCGCGTGGTTGCAGAGACTGTGGTAAGTTGTTACAAGAGCAGATTGTTACAGAACAGTTGAAATCTTTTCTGGTTAATGTAACGTTTTGAAATTGGAATGGATAATGTGTTTCAATGAACACTAGCTACGTACGTATGCTAGTTGATTATCAAGCCACGCCTTGGCCGGGATATCATAGTGTTCATGTTTTTGGGAACAAATGGTAATTTCATTACAACAGTTTCAATCTTTTCTGTTGAAAACTTCAATAAAGATATGTAAACCAGAATACCGTACTGAAACAAGTGCTCCATTAGCTACAAATGCGTAACAATTAAATGAGAGTATGCTATCGTGTTATGAAATCATAGTAATTTCTGTAAAAACTGGGCACATGAGAAATGTCCTTTTTACGTGGGTATAAATTGTATTGTTGAATAAAACCGACGACATTTAGGGTGTAACTATCTTTAACGTATAATAAAGTTGTTACGCTTTTTAATTTACATAAATTCCTATTTTTCCGTTTCTACTTACAATTAGTGTGTAATTACCTTATAGTAATTGATACAAATTTCTTCAGAGAATTCAAATTGTAACAACTTGCTTCATATTGTGTAACAATTAACCCCGCTGTCGAGCACGTTAATATAAAACGATTCCTCGTTCTACAAAACCAGTCTTCTCGAAGTCATGGTTCGGATTTAGTTAACCTTCAAGTGGTGACCACCTATTTAATATCGCTAGTAATGACGTGACGTAAAATTCGTGTAACTTCTAACTCAATGGCAGTAAGAGAAGTAAGAGAAATGTACGTAAAATATGTTCAGTATTCGCAGTCAATTACAAATTCAATTGAAATACAAGAAACTCAAAGAATAGTGAAGTTTTATTGTATTATTTATAGCAATTAGGCGGAGTCAATTTGACACCGCGTCATCAATATTGTAGTAATTTGACATATGTATGTCGCTAGTTGAAGGTTAAATGTAATTGCGGTTATTAATAGTGCAAAGTACGTACTGTAAGTTGGCGTCATTAGCAATATTGGAAATGGAACATAGAAAAAGTTAAAAATAGAAAACCGAAAAGTGTAACAACCAACCCCAGTCTCCTGTACTTTTTGCACGGCATCGTCGATTCTTTGATTATTCAAAATCGTTGCCAATGGCGGGAGTATATTTTAGATACACGCGTTCCGCGGGCGGTTAATTCCGCGTTTACTAAAAGTTATTTCCATTCGCCGCCGTTGAATTTCCATTTCGAGCGTAAATCGCAAAGGGCAGACCAGCGAGCCAACACAATCGCAGCCCGATCCACCAATTTCCCCTTCGAGATCGTTCCGCTTGGAAATTTCGCGTAGTAATTCGCTATCTAAAAGGCGACGGAACGGAGTAACAGGTAGGATTACTATAGTCGCGCGGTTATCGGCATCGAAACCGTCAAATCCGTCGAGTCAGCTTTTTTCCTCCTTTTTTCACCATTATTCCCCTTCTTCCGCATCATCCATTCCCTTTCTCCCTGGAGCGTAACCCAGATTACATTCGAACGTATACGATCCGTCCCGGTCGCATCAGAATTAATTTCCTTCCAGCGAAATCAAATGACGTTCAATTTCCAGCGTGGCTTCAAATAATTGAGAAACCGCGTTACCGATTGCCAATGAATTGTCCAACCCTCCCTACCTCGGGGCTCGCGATGGCACGCTCTAAATCGCCTGATTTATATATCGATATTATCGCAAGCGTGGAAACAAAGTTGAAGTAAAAGTTGCAAAGGGGATACGAAAGGGATTACGATACGAATCGGGTGAAATGTTTCTAAGTGGTGGTATTTCAGAGAATCGTAGGCAACCCTTGTTCCTTTAAGTGGAAACGTGTGTTCCTCTTTTTATGGTGGGATCACGTAGTACACACCATACCGAATCCATACAGTTAGTGATTGTGATACCGGTAAATCGGTAAATCTCGAAAAATAGTCTCAAAGTTTGACCGGCATTACAAAGCCTCCCATATCCGAAGTAATAGGTAGACATGAATTATCGGCTAAAATTCTGGAATCATGATACATTACAACTACCGCTAAATGAAAAAGTCGATAAATTTACAATCCCTACATCCAGTCACACTTTTTCGTGGCTCTCACGCTTGTCTGCCTTTGCAAGCAGATCGGAAATGTGGCTTCTAAAGTTTATACGCATACTGTAAGAGGAGCTCTTACCATTTTAATAAGCAACTAGACTAGACACAAAATTGTTTTTCCTTTCGTTAAGTTTTTTAATTTAAATCTAGGATCTTGCAGTAAAAAGCTTTTTGTACCTCTAACAGTTTTTAAGCCATGGAGGCGCGAAACTTTCGAGCACGATTTGATCCCCCTTGTGGCTAACAAAAACCAAGCGTCCCTGAAACTTTACCCTCTCTACTAGAACCAAATCTCATTGAAAGCCACTCCGAATCCTACTGAAAAAACTCTGTCTTTATGGTACATCTACGATAGCAATTGAACCATCTAGAAACTATCCTAATGGCAATATTCCGGAACGGTTGCTGGGGTCATTAGAACCGTTTTGGTTCGATCCATTGGGTATATTCTCACTGCAAGACTATTGACGTGAAATTGGAAAGCAGTAATGGTTCGTCAAATGCTCGCAAGGATCTCTATACTAATTAGTTGCACTCTGTATCTCTACTAATTTCGTTTTTCCTGCTTACGATTTTTTTTGCGATCGTCACTATTCTTATAGTCAATATTTATGTTGTAAAAGGGAACTTTATCCCGTTAATAGGTTATTATTATTATTATTTTAGATTCTATAGGTTCAGTAACCACATGGAAAGGAATAGAATTACAAGATGTTGGTCCTATTCATAAAATTAATGATATCATGAGCCAATATCAATATATGAACATATTAAATGAAGTTTTGTTATCATTCATAAACGCTCAAAAATCAAATACCTGGATTCTGCCAACTGGTAACGAATTTAAAAGTGCGACTCGTAGAATGAAATAAGTTTTGAGTGAGAAACACCTAACAACTATACCCTGGCTATCTGAATTTCTATACCTTAATCAAATGGAAATGTGAAGTACTCTAAATACAATTAAAAACGAAGAAATAAAATTTAAATAATTTTTACGCGGGCGCTTGAAAAACGTTTCGTGGGTACCTAAAGGTCGTCGCTCGCTTATCAGCGCAAAACAAATACATCGTCAAATCGGTATCGACACTCTCACACCTTTTTCTCATTTACAAAAAATAGTCGATTTAATTACAAAAGAATAGTTTCTAATGTATGGTCATCGTGCAAACAGCTGTTTGATCAGCGAAACATTCGCTTCGTTATCGAGGCGATAGGGAAGAGTGTCTGTTGTACTGCTGTCATTAAGTGGACGCAGTTCCATTAAAATATACGTCAGAGCCTCTTCACATTGTCCGATTTTCGCCGTGCGGCTTTCGTCATCCGATTGAAAATGAATCTTTTAGTTGAAAACAACGAAAACAGGTATGCAACGTTCCATATATTTTCGAAAACCGGATGGCGAAAGCCGGACAATGTGAAAAGGTACTACTGCTGTGAATTTGTCTATGACGGTCTGATGATGTTTATACGTTGTGCCCGTAAGTATCCGCGAACCGCGTGTCGTTGCCGAGCTCTGATTCAATAGAATCGAGTGCAAGGATCACCCGAATAATCGCGATTCGTGTTCCCGGATGGACAGAAGCCATAATGGAGGTCCGTGTCATATGACAATCGTCGAGTTGAATCGCTTTTACTTGGAGTTAGTGTGTTGGGGACCGCGGAGGGCGCATGTCCACGATTAGTTCGCACGATAATTCGCAACGAGGCGCGTATAACCGGGCTTGTCCGGGAGGATCGCGTGGTCGCCGGTCATCGTATCTCTACCCTTCTCCCCCTCCGACACGCTGATGTCCAGCCGCCACCGTCGGTCGCCGGGAACAGCACACCGCGCGGAGGGTCCGCATTAGCCCATTATCTTAATCTGCCAGCGCGTGGGACAAATAACAGGGTAGCCTGGCCACACACATCCCGCCGCGACCCTCTGCCGCACACACCCCCAACTCCGCAGCCCTGGCGTGCCCTGTCGCGATGTACACGCTTGCTTCACCTATATTACTGCCACCGGAAGGTAATATTTTTTTTCGAACCTAAGAAACATTCTTTTTTAACCCCCCCACCAACATACGCTCGTTATCTAATTGATTACGTGATCCTTGTTGCGATTGAGCACGCGCTAGCTACGTCGACTTACTGATCGAGCTCGCGCTCGGGCGAGTTACTGATTGTAAGTGGAAATATTACGTGAGTTCTTTTCTAAGAATTGTGCTATGTTTCGTGTATGTTGGTGGAATATGCTTGATCATTGGATGTTCATTTATGGGACGCACTCTTGGCTGCGCCCTTAACATGGGAAACCCCAAAATGTTAGGTCTATATTTTGGTAAACATAGTTAAGGAAATGAAACCTAAACAGGGACTAATTTCACCCTCCAATTATTATAATTTGCACCTTTGGATAGTTTTTATCATGTTGTACATTACACATTTTCTGTACTTTTTTCCAAATGTAAATTTCCCGTAATTGGAAAATTTGTGCGGGTGTTTTTGCTTTGGCTTTTCGGTAGAAATATTTCACTAGTTACGTATAGAAAACATTTATTCCATCCTCGCAAAAATGGTAACACGTGCAAAAACTATAGAATTGACCTACCTCGTTTCGTCAAACTACCCCATTTTGTCCAACCTACCCCTCCATAATTCTAAAACGACAACGTGTGAGCGTACTATATTTCGACCCTGTTATTTACCCTTATATCCTACCAAATTTCTTGAAAAAATCTGGAGGAAACTGCAGATTTCTAGGCAAGCTCATTTTTTTATAAACAAAAATAATGAAGAGTAGTTTCATTCTCTAAATATTAAAATATTTTCTGCAATTTGACTATTTCATACATTTGTATACATTGGGTATATCCTGTAGTTGTTTACCTATTACATATTCCTATAAATGCATAAAAATCCGCAGTCTATTCACGAGCCCTCCATATTATTGAATTCCGCTAGAAACATATCCACACCCCAATCTTTTTCGGCCTAGATTTTAAAGATACATTTCCGTTTAGCGCCATCGAAAAAGCTCTCATTCGTGACTCCCTTATTCGCGCAGCGTATCTGAAGTCACGAGCAACCCCCAAGCTCACAGGGGCGAGGAAATAGAAGAAAGTGGACAAAGGTCATTGCGAGGGAGGCGGGTTTGAATGGGATAGTGTGTACGTGTAGCGTAATATATGTCGCCCCATGGGCTCGACCGTTCCTCCTCGTATATAATCGGCGGGCGCCCATTCCGTGCGCGGAATTGTTTACCCGTGCTTCGTTCCGGGCCCTCCGTTGACTTTCGATCGGCTCTTGTTACCCACCACGTCCATGTGTCGTGCTTTATGTGACAGGGGGTTAAGTGGCAGGCGGACTGATTAGAGGTTCTCTCGTGATTGCGTTTTTTTTTCAGCTCGTTTCACTGCCGACACCTGTTTAATATTAATCGCGGATCGATTCACCGCAGCTGTTTACCATTAATTTGTTCCCGGTTATTTGTTAAATGCCTCGAAGTGACTTGACGTAAATTTCACGTAAGAATAGGGGGTGAATAAAATGAACGCAATCACACAATGTTTTTGTGTACGCCGTTCCTTTACAAGTTCCCTGCTTCCCGGTTGAATAACGTGGAATATTCTCGGGACAAAAGCCGCGCAAAACTCGGTGAATCCAGCAGGAGGCTGCGCGAAGGAAAAGGATACGGACAATTTACGTCGAAATTAAATAACACATTATTCAAGGCAAAGGACGATATTTAGCCCATTCATTTAGTTAATTGAAAACTCCGCGAGGATGTCTTTCCTTTTGGGTTTGGAGTACTGGTTGTTGCAGTCGTACACGCCCGCGACTAAGTATACTATCACCGAGCGTAACTGGCACGGTTAAAACAATACTCGTGATGAATGTACGCTTCACGCAGCCCCTTGCGCGCAATTAATTATTCGCGACTATAGTGATTAATCGCGGTAATTTGAGAGAGCACGGGACTGAAACGGCAACACTGACGGACAGAGCATTACAATCGCCGGCAACCCTATTTAATATCGCGATACCAACCCCAACCAAACAACCCAGTTGTCTGGTTGCACAAGGAAATCTCTGAATCCCTTTAACACCTGTTGTGTCCCTGCCTTTTTTCTGTCCGAATCATCCATCTCTTCCCGCCCCTTACGCGATTATTATACTCCTTCCACCTCCTTTTTTGCTATCTCCAATTAGCATTGCAACTACTAAACATTTATACGGATCATACGATTGTAGAGTATGCCCGTACTCTATCGTCGAACCGTATGCGGGTCTCATTATGTCATACGAGTGATGAAGGATAAGGAACTATAGATAGGTTAAGAATAAGCACTGGTGATATTAAGTTAGTGCAAATAATATGTTTTTTCGAAGTAAAAAATGTTAAGCACGGGTAAATGTTTTAAAATATTACACGTGTATTTAATTAAAATAATGTTTATGTGATTCTGTAACACTTTTATCCAACAATTAACTGGTTTCATTCTCATAAAAATCACCAATTTCAGGATCGTCTTAATGATGAAGTCTGCCTGTTGAAGACGAAGCTATTATCCATACAAGGTATGGAGCCCGTACGCGAGGGGTTAAACCAGATATTCGTGCAATGATCGAGTCTGCAACGATCGAGATTCCACTATAACGCTCTTCTCCTCAATCCCCCAATAATGTGTAAGGGTGTGGATTAGGCTTAAGCATGTAATGAGTGTCGAGCGAGCGATGTCGATAACGATGAATCGGTCTACAATGAGAACGATTTATGAAATTTTCACGTGTTTGGTAATAAAGCAGTGTAACCATTATATTCTCTTATAAATGTGTGCATACAACTAGACACAACTATTATCCTTACAACGACTGCCTCCTACCAGAAGATCCCGACTGTTCGCAGCGTAAGACGTTTCACCAATGCCTGGTTCTCCAAATCACCGATGCACGCGTACACCAGCGGTTCGTGGACCGCGTTGCGCGTCATTTTGCAAAAGGCTAGCCATCGGTCAGCAGCGTCGCCGGGGTTGCGGTTAATCCAGTCCGTTGATCGCGGTCGTGGTCGTGGTCGGCGTCGTGCTCGCGGCCGGTCGTAGAGGGTGGCAAAGCTACCAAGAGAGGAGAGAGAAGAGAGAAGCGAAGGAGGACCAGGAAGCATATCGGTGGATGAGGAGGAGGCAGGAGGAGGAGGAAGAGCAGAGGAGCGGGCAAGCGCAAGCGCTCGTCCGATCGATGCCCGTCTCCCGCTCGTATAAAGCGCTCGTCCTCGGGGGGCGCGCGACAGTTGGCGTTCCGCATTCGGAACATGCGCCGCGTCGCGGGTACACTGTGTCCATTGTTTCATATATCCAACGTCCTTCGCCGTATCATTCTTGGTAGCTCGTTCGCGGACAAACGTCAGATGAAATCCGGCCCGAAGTGTCATCGTTGCCGTTCATGACTCTCCGTTTCGCGTCCCTCGATTCTTTCGTGCTTCGCCGCGACGAAGATAACAACCGTGTGTGTTTCTTCCCCTATCGACGGGACAATAACATTCGGCGAACGTCGGAGCACAGGACATTGATGCGCACTTGCGTTCAGTTCGACGGCCACCGTCGTACGGTGAACCATTAACGTAGAATCATCTTCCAAATTATACAGTGATCACGATTCGCGTGCAAGCAAACAGTGATTAAACGCGTAACCAACGAGTGTTCATCGGGATAAGTGTCTCGCGGACAGAGAAGTAACAACGGTGACTTATCGTCGAAGGCAAACGGAAGATTGGTTTGGAAGATCCGCGTGCGGGACCATAAGTTCCTCGTGTGCGCGTTCACCGGAGATCCGGCGCGCCTAGCACGGATGTCCAGGTTCCGTGTCGTTATTCTGACGGTCTGACGTCGCAAGTCGACCATTCACGGGCAAGTTGGACGCGTCAGGGACGCGTTCTCTCGCGTGACCTTTGAGACGTGGACCATTCCGTCGGTCAGTTGGTTCCGCGTCGCGAGTCACGGCTCGACGAAGCTGTGGCTTGATTACTGGCTCGTTTCTCGTGACGTGTCAGCGACATTCGTCCCGGGCGAGATACATCCGGGCAGGCGTCAGAGCGGCGGTCGCTGGACCGTCCAGCGGACGTCTCGACCGCCGTACGGCGAACCGCTGGAGCCAGGAGGTGGAGGAGGAGGGGCTGTGGAAGTGGCGGAGGAGGAAGGCCCGCGGACGTGCAACAAGTTAAGAGGCCGTCGCCGCTACCGTCGATATCGCTGCCGCCGCCAACGTCCTCGCCACGATGTGACATGGATATCCTAGCCGTAGCCTGCGCCCTCGTCGCCACGGCCCTCTACTGCAACACCCTGCAAGCGGGTTTCGTCTACGATGATCGGTGAGTCAATTCTTGCATGCATTTATTTTATATTATCATACACGAGGCAAACGATAGACCTATCGTCCAATGTATCTTTTTTGTCACACGGTCCGGGCACAACGTAGCCCCCTTTACCATATTCATGGGTACATTTTCGATTGCTTGGAATCTATAGTTGTGCATTTACTTCTACATTTTGTATATTAACCTATTGAGAGCGAAGCTCTTGAGATCTGAAGGCACACGGTTCGCGGTAGCAATCACTATGAAAAATTAATCGAGTCTTGTTTATTGCTGTAGCTATAACAAGAACACGTTAAGTATATGTGTCCACTTCAAACACTCAGTATTATTACATTTGGATGAGTATAAACTGGAGTATAAACTAATTCGATGGACGCATGTATGCGTTTGCAGCACTCAAAGGGTTAAAAGACTTTAGAAGTGTTTACATTATTCCTTTTCAGGCAATAAAAAGAAAGATGTTCTTCGAAAAATTCTGATTGTTTTTAGATGTCGATATTTTAGACTGTGTGACACGAAGTTCCGTAACTGATCTATTCTGTATCTTGTCTATGACATTGTATTCGGTTGGCCAGAAAGTTTTGTCGTGTCTTAATGATCTATTGGTGGTCCCACCTACGTATTTCGTATGGACTCTGAATATTTCGCATGTCGTCGCATTAACCCTTTCACTGTTTATTAAATTGACGATATGCTACAAACAGAAGACAGTTGTAAGTAGTATGAAGTTTAGGAAAGTTTATAAATTCTATGCATTTTCATAAGAAATAAACAAAACATAAACACTTGTGAAATTTGTCTTTCAAAATCCAAACGATTCCCGTTGTCATTGTGTCGTCATTAGATTAATAGTTTCTACTTGTGAATGGTTGTACGGTTTACTGACTCAACAGTGAAGGGGCTAATAAAGGATGCAGACATATGCAGTCGATTTTTTGTACTGTTCTTCTGTTTACACGAGTAACGATATTTAGTTGTGACGCGGAAATAGGAATCTGGAATATAACTTGTAACTTTCGCAAGTAGATTAGTTGTTTTAGTCTGAACAACAAAGTTTCTGAAATTGTAGCTTTGATCGTCAAGGGGTTAAACGCGTATAGAAGCAGTATTTTATTAAACGGTGTATTTGCGGTTTTCTTTGACAACCTTTCGCCATACTTCGCAGTTTCAATATTTTACTGTCGAAGAATTTTTATTTTCTTCGATCAAAATCTCATTCAAACGGGTTGTTATAAATTTTCAGATTTCCCAATTCTTTTGCAATTATTTAATAATCTTTTTAATTGCCGAACATGTGAAAATCTTTCTATTATTTACACTTTCCTTATTTGATTTATCGAAACAAATTTATTACATTTTTCTGATGTTTGCAGTAATAATACAATGCGTTGTGTCGAAAACGCACTTCATTTTCCTCCATTTCAAGATAATATTAAATATAATAAATATAACCAATCTTTTACGATCCTGTTTTAAATGATTTACTCAGTTGTCTACTTTCAAATATTATTCACGTTTGCAAAGTTACTGGTATATTTACTTACGAATCGCAATGCTATCCTCGCATTGTGGAAAATGACAAGACTCTTTGGCCAACCTAATACCTTTTAGTTCGTCAGTACGGTGAAATATGTACCACGTTATAATGCGTGTACGAGTAATCGTATTCGAATAGGACCTTTCTTGAATAGGAACGTTGTTTTCGCTAGTTTTTGTAAGTCGAGACACCGGCGCGTTGTTGTGTCTGGAGCTTTGAGCCAAGGGTAGACTCAGTTGCTACGCACTAATGTACATTGACTGAAAAGAAAGTGTTTATACATCGTAGATTTCCCAATTCGGTTGCCAATACTTTTTCCATGAAACGACGAATTAACGTTTTCATATATCTTGAATGCATATATTTTTGAAACCATTCTTATGGTATAAACAAGATTTAGTCATCGGAAAAAGAATCTATACACGAAGCTTAAGTATCATTCTTCGCGTTCGAAATTATTATACAAAAAGTATTTCTACAATGGTTTATTTACTTGTTTGTTTATATGGGTAATATCTTTAGTGTACATTTATATTAAAAACAAACATAGTCAGTGATAGGTAGTCGGAATATAGTCTAAATTCCATTTAAAACTAGAGACAGTGGAGAAAAAGTCAATGGTACATTGTACTTATTTACATTTCTCAAACAGGCGTTTCTTCTCATGAATTTTTGCGTTGATTATTAAAAGGCATTATTCTGAATATTAGGATAGCAATTTCCTTCGTTTTCACAAATGTTTACGTGGATAGTTTTCTAATGTAATATACGGTGGCTACGAAACGTATTAGCACATCACTGTATATTTATATTTCAGTAAGTACGCTTAATCAGATTTAGTTGAAGTGAATTTTCCATTATTTAATAGTGTGCTATATGAAACTAAAAGAGTGGACCTTAAATTAAAATTTGTTTAATCGTCCAAGTGTTATAATTTCTGATTTACCTTGAATAGTTGACATAGCCTTGAATATTATATACAGTCTGCTCCTTCTTGTACATTTAAAGTCATATATGCATAAGGATTCGCATCCTAATGATTACAATTACGGCTAATGATACAAAATTTGGTACGGCTGATTCTAATTAACCCTTCCACTGTTATCAGCGTCTGTAGACGTTTAAGAAATTCGCACACAATGTATTATTCACATCTTTTGCCGATTATTTTCAGCGATAAAAAACATTATTGGCCTCTTGAAACAGCTAAAATTCTTTGCCATCTAAAAAATAGCAAAAAATCAAAAGAAAAAACATGCATTTAACATAACATAATTCAATGTTTTGCGACATTTTCATATTCTTTGATTAAAACCCGTCACAGCAAAAGGGTTAAATGGTACTTAAATTCAAAGATACAGTGTTGTGTCAATATTTTCCATAGCCATCGTATTTCGAAACTCTCCTTATTTTTTCTAATCTTCGGATTCCCAAAATGCGTAATGATACCAAACTTTTCGCAGATAGCACGTAAAGACAGCGTCGTTCCTGAAACATTAATTGGCATAAAAGAATTCTTCAAATCAATGTATCTATACTTTCTCGGATCATTGTATCCTCATCGAAGCGACATTGACAATTTCGTTGTTGCGTGTATCGGTTTTTCATTAGAGTCCCCCCCCCCCCATTCTTTGGTAGTTTGAGACGCGGTTCATTGAATAGATGATAGATTCGCTATAATTAGCATACGTCATACGTCCAGCGCCATTCATGGGATAAATTCCTTCACCTCGAGTGAACTCCGTGGTTTCTAAACTTAGCTAGCGAATTTTAAATATAAAGACCGAGTCTTGGATATTACTTGGCTGAATAATACAAGTAGCCGATGTGATACACGTTCCTTCTGACCTAACGGGAGGGTTTTAAAAGGGGGGATTAGCGGTGATTTAAAATTCGTCGTGAATAATAGAGTACCGGGAGGCTGCTTAACGACTGCGATAATGACGATATTTATCGGCACTGGTGCAATAGACTCTAAATGTAGAGTGTACCGGCAAACAAGCGCAATCACAATGAATAAAGGACAAGTCGCAGCTGGATAAGCTGATTTACGACCTACCGCGATTTGCGTTCCGATTTCGTTTAATCCGATTCCACTCCGGTTTAGTTAATCAGATATTACTAATTACGCTAACGGCGGCAACAGGACGCAAATCATACGCCACTGGATTAGCGTTTCCCGTTTTTAAGCGATTCCCAGTTGAATATCGATCACACCGTCGAATTTACACTTTTCAATTAAATTAACCCTTAATCGGTACAATTGGGGTCCTGGAATACGCCAGAAAACTATAAACAGTACCATAATTTTGCTTCCAAGTAACAATCAAGCTAGATTTCGATTGTTTTTCAATTACGTTGGGGGAATTGCATGTATCGATAATAACTTTTCTTTGAGAATTAGAACATATATGTCACTGGACCAGCGATTCATGTTTTTAAACGATTTTTAATTGAATATCGATTACCCTGCCAAATTTACACTTTACAATTCAATTAACCATTTATTGTTACAATTGAGGTGCTGGAACACGACAGCAAACTAATTTTCGATCATTTTCAATTAGTTTGAGGAAATTACATGTGTCGTTAGTAATTTTCCTTTGAGAATTCGAAAGAAATGATTTCAACTAACTGTTCAAAATAATTAGGGGATCGCGTATTGAAGTCCGTGCACTGTCAATATATTCTTCCCGTTTCAGTGATGGTTTAAAAATGGTGTGTTCGTAAATTTAGAAATAAGTTTGATCAATGAAGTACGTGACATTTTGATCGATGATATTCTGCCATTTCTTCGGTAGCGTAATAGTTTCTCTTTTGTACAATTTCTGGGACTTCAGAAACGTTTCGGAAAAAACAGAACGAGTTTATATTACAACTCAATATTTTTTCTTCTTCCACAACTTCGTTATGCATTTTTATATTATTTGTCAATCTTTTTTTGCAACATCGTATGAATCACATTTTAACTCTTTGCGATCGCAATATCATTGATACAAATATCCCATTTGTTCAACTTACCTTTGTTCTTATGACGGAAAATGTGAGCCCAGTCAATTATATATCGGATTACTTATACATTGTACCTGAATGAACTGCTTTCTCGTGAAAAGCAATATTTTTACCAGCTTGCGACAGGAATGATAAAAATGCTTTGCCGAAAATATTCCGTGCTTCGACCGGAAAGAGTTAATTTACCAAGCTTGTGCCATTCTTCTCTACTCTTCGCTTGGTTTGCCTTAATTGTTTTAACCAGTGTACGTGCATTAAGCCCTTCCCTTATAACGACCAATTACTCTTGTTGTGTTACCTATGGACTAATTACAACAAAAGCGCCGTACCTTTTAGCAAACTTTTATTAGAAAATTTTAATTCTATCTGTAATTACAATTTGTAAGATTGAGGATAATTGAGAGTGAATAAAAATTGCATACAGCGGCAAACATATAAATAAAGTAAATACAATCAGTTCTTTATTAAATGCAACGATGACTCCAATAAAATAACCACGCAATTGAATATTTACAGTGTTTGCATCTATCAATTGAATGTACGAGTGTTTCGTTATATATCAAGTATACTATTAAGTAATCCACTATTTTTAAATGGCTCGATGAATTTATTCTATCGAAACAGCAAGCTTTCTCTAGAATACGAATTTATAGTTTGCTCTAAAAATGTCGTAAATAATAGTAATTATATTTCAGATCAAGTAAGTTAGTTCGTTACTTAGTTCTATTAAAAGTAAATGCTGAATTAAACAACAGGAGTGAATTATTCATTGGTAAGTAATATAAGGTGTACCAATGAATAACATCTGTATAGTAATAAATTCAATACTTATTTTTAACAAAATTAAGTACGTTTCCTGTTCTTAAATATAATTGGCATTGTTCTTCAACATTTACTCATTATAAAATAAATTCATCAATTCCTTTTTGTATCTCGGTAGTATATTTTAAATTTATACTGTATGTCGAACTCGTTACAGAAATGGAGTATTACTTATTGGTACACCTAATAGTTTACTATTTCGTATTCGACATAGCGTAAGGATCCTTTCACGTTATCCGGTTTTCGCTGTCCGATTCTAGTCGTGCAGCGAGTTGAATATGAATATTGCGATCCTTGTTTTTTTTAGCTAAGGACAACGATAGCAGGTATGCGAAATTTCATTTGTTTTGCAAAAACCGGATAATGCGAAAAGGCTCTTACAGTAAAAAATATTCACCGTTCCGGTGAACAGTCTTCGAAAGATTAGTAAGTCAAGGGGTTGAAGCAACAGTTAAGGGTTGATTTCACTGATAGAAGATATTCGCGTGCCGTTCGAAGGCTTCAAGATTTCATCGACGATCGAAAGAACATTAGACAACAGCCATATTCGAACAATCGCCATAACTGGTGGCATTACTCGCGAGTAGATAGGATTCCGTACGCAGGACGTAGGCGACGGCGCATGCCAGTGTATAATCCGAAGTTACTCTCGCGATAAGCGTCCTTAATCCGAAGCTCTCGAATTCTATGATACCGAATCCCTTAATTGAGTATCCCGTAATCTCCGGAACATCGTAGTTGCGGGTCGATCAGCTGTGAGGTGGGTGTGCTCACCGAACCAGCCTCGATTACGTACTTCTGGCGTCATCGATGGAAATCTGTTGCATCGTTATCGCGCGAGCGCGCCTCCGTGAACGTTGCAGGGTGCAACGTCCACTACCGATAACTTCCCTCCAACCATTGACACTGTACGCGATAACGCGCCGATTTATTCGCCTGCATTTTCGACGATAAGCTCTCGAGCGTAAGAACCGCGTTGCTAGTCTTTGTTGCGTCCACGAATTCGATCGTTTCGGACTCGATCGGCTATGCAATACGTGCAGACCTACTTTACGGGGTAATTAGGAAATTGTAGCACAGGCAACTGGAAGATTCGAGTGCGCGCGTGATTATAGTGGCGCTAAGGAATAGATTAATTCGTAGACTAGTGCCTGGAATACTAAGGTGGGAATTTGGAATACGTGGGTAGCTGTTTTGTGGGGTAATTAGGGAATTGTGGCATAGGTGACTAGAAGATTCGCGTGATTCTAGTGGTGTTAAGAAGTAGATTAATTTACGAACTTTTGTCTGAAATATTCAGGTGGGAATTTACAATACATAGAACCTACTTTGCGGCGTAATTAGGAAACTGTAGCATAGACGATTAGCAGATTCGGGTGTTTGTGTCATTATGGTAGTGCTAAGAAGTAGATTAATTAGTGAACTTGTGTCTGAAATATTAGTGTGGGAATTTACGATATCTACTTTGCGGAGTAATTAGGAAATTGTAGAACAAGTGACTAGAAGATGTAGGTGTTCGCGTTATTATAGCGGCGCTAAGAAGTAGATATATTCGTGAACTTGTATGTGAATTTGTGTCTGAAATATTTGGGTCAAAGTCTTTGTGTCCGATGAAACAAAACCAACTTTAAATGACTTTTAATAAAACAGTTGCGAAATTTTCTTTCGATTATCAAAAAATATCAAACAATGCAGTCGACCGCTTTTTATATCGAGCCTTTCAATTGCACGCGTATTCATCCGATTAACTTCTTTCCAAAAGCTAATCTTCTTCTTCTTCGGTTGAATTATGAAATATATATAATACGAACGTCGATAAATTTCCATCCCCGTGATACTGGATAACTAGGAAGTTAGTGTATCGTTTATCTATCTTACTACCCAGTAGTTCTTGCCGCTCGATTCACCCTGATCCGCCCCATAAATAGTTGGGTCCGTTGTAATGGAATAACGCGGCAACCGGGTAATCGTATGAATCAGTTTATTCCGGGGGTCCGCGTTAGAAATCAACCGTGCAGCCTGTTCTAATGGAATTGCGTGTACCGGTTGGCCCGACGATCAAACGTTTAATCGTCGAATAAATTTCAACGCGCGACCAGCCTACAAACGACGCGAGAGTAAAGGACGCGCGTATCTCACCCTTTCTCTATCTTTCTCTCCTCTTCGATATCTCTCTCTCTCGCTTTGGGCGAAGCATCGTTGCGCTCAGCGCCGCGGCGCTCCCAACGGAACCTTAAAACCCCAGGTAATAACGAAAAACGGGCGCGAGCATTAAGCCGAGATAATTTTTCATCCATATCCGGCCCATTAGTGGCCACCTCGTTCGATGCGACCGCCAAGGCTAAAGCGCGGCCAATGCGCCCGTGGCGACCATAATCAAGTCGAGTCCAGTTATTAACGAGAGTCCAGCCGAGTTTTCACTGTGGTCCTTTTTACTTCGTCCTCTTTCCTCCAGTTTTCGTTCCCTTCTTTATCTCACCCTCCATCGCGTCCTCTTTCACACCCCCACAACTGCGTTTTCCCTCGTTTTCTCGTACTTCTTTAACATCTCCGTTCTCCGACTACGTAGTTGCTAGCATAGCGATAATCGCAGAAAGTTGCGCAACTAAACTGTACTATCGTTCATAAGTATTTGGTCACTCGTAAGAGGACTGTGAATTTTGTATGAGGAGCCGTATTTTTATCAGCACGATTGAAGTAATGGAATTTTAACCGTGCCACGGTTATTTTCAACCCAACTGTATTTTTATTTTTTTAAAGTATTCCCTGGTTTCGAGATAAATATAAATGAATTTGAACTAATAATGTGTAATTTTTGGTTTTAATTTTGATAGTCAGGTCTCTTTTGCTGGAAATTGTAAAGTATTTCTAAAATAAATAGGATTCG
Source organism: Eucera pruinosa (assembly GCA_028830335.1). NCBI lineage: Eukaryota > Metazoa > Arthropoda > Insecta > Hymenoptera > Apidae > Eucera > Eucera pruinosa. The sequence continues at coordinate 7,383,629 of JAMYCR010000005.1, forward strand.
ATCGAATTGAACAAAATTTCGATGTTCCAGGGTTAATATGGGTCTATTTCACCCCCTAAATATTGTACTGCATACTTGATTTCAAATGTTTATATATTTTGAGATATTGTGGACATCCAACACATTTTTTCATAATTAAATTTCTCATAAAAACATAAAAATCCGCATTCTAGCGATCAGTAGGTTTTGAGTAGAAATGCGCAATTATAGATTTCTTCACATACCTATCCATCGTTTAAATTTCGTTGGATGCTAATAATTGTAGCTTAATTCCTCTTATAAGTAATCAAAATAATGGATTTTTATACAATTATTGGAAATTTAAAGACTTAAAAATGTGCGAAATACATGTAATCGGCAAAGCTACACAAACTATTCAAAGTATAGTAAAAGTAATGATACTTAGAGGGTGGAGTAACCTCGAATTTCAGTTTTACTTCTTCAAACTTGTATACAAACATACGAAACAGTACTGCAACATTCGGTAAAGTATAGTAGAAGTTATGCTACTTAGAGGTAGAATTAATCTCCAATTTTGATGCCGTTTCTTCAAACTCATTTATAAAAATATGAATTTGCATAAAAATCCTCAGTCTAGTGATCAAATACTTATGGACAGTGGTAATGCGTATTTTATGCGGCCGAAAACTTCTCTCTTTCGCAAAGTACAAGTTTACCGACAGTGTGCCTGTCTGTTCGCATAAAGGGGATCGGTTCTCGCCAAATCCATCGTCATTTCTGCCAGAATCCCGGAAGGGTATCCACCGTTGGAGTAAAAAATGAAGAAAAGTTTGTATGATAAATAGGAGATACGAGATCCAAAGATCCTGCGTGTCTGGTTTATTCCGACCGCATAGGTTTTACCCCCGGAGTTTACCCCGTCTCGAGAGTTTATTCTGACCGCGTTGCGCCATGCTAAAACTCATGGGATAATAAAAGCGCCGTATTTTACTGCGTCGCGCCGACCACAATGCCTTGGCAAAGAATACGGCTCGCCTATATTTATTTGCCTAGCGGTTTTTTTCGACCGTGAAGGAACGGCTAAAAAGAAACAAATAGAGGGGGAGGGGGTGGTAACCGAGCGAAAAGACTAGGAGGAACAATTGTGACCGCGAGACAAAAACCTGGGACGGGGGAAAGTTTCGGTTACATTCTACAGGGTGTTTCGACCATTGGTAGTACAACCCGAAATAAGGCGGCGCTGCAGGGAAAAAAAATAAATCGATAACGTAAAGTAACATTTTTTTATGTGAAGCTTGGTTTTCGAGAAGATCGACTTTAATTGCCTTTGGCGCCAAAATTGGTATCTCGTAGCAACCATGCATTTACACGTAATTATACAATCTGTTTGTCTAATTAATTTTATGGCTTACCAATCTATAATTATGTTATCGATACATTTATGCTATTGCTTCCTTTACGTTACTATAGAAAGCAATTGTTATTTTTCTTATTAGTAGAAATTTCATTTTACGCAAAGCTTTTATTTACAAGTGGCTGTCGTTAAAGGGTTAACCCTTCGCGTAACAGGTGAAGCAAGGTCACGTCTAAAATATAATCACGTGTAAAATACAAAAAACAGCGATAATCCAAATGTAGATAATCTCACTAGTACGCGTTCATTTTGCAATTGTAAATATTGTTTCTACTGTTTCTACATTGTACTTCGAAAAGCGAACAGTGATCAGGCAAACATCATAGACCAATTACTAACAATATTTTATTATTTCACAACTACATTTAAGGATCACTGCTATTACTGTAATCGTTTCGTTATCTTTTAATAAATATTCGATTCAAGACGTATTAATGTTTAACGATAAAAGATATTGATTAATTTGGATTGAGATTAGGAATTGAAAATCATGTTAATATATAATTCAACAATGCTGCACTGCAGACTCGTTATTGAAGTAGTGTATTCTAGCCTTTTACGCATACTTCCAAAACGTATATTGATTTTTACGCGATAGATTAATTTTCGCGATAAATATCTTGGTCACGCTCTTGTTAGGCAGACTGTAGGTCTCGTCTAGTCCACCTAATCTCGTAAACCGACGCATTTCCGAGATATGCAGCCGTGTGGCTGCACTTAGAGACACCAGGGATGCTACGAGCTTGGAATAAGAAAAGTTGCCGGCTCGAGGCTTAGTTTCTCTCTGCTTTACAGCGGCGCGGTGTCTGTGAATAATACCGTATTCGGTGGTGGTGCGCCATTCGGTCGCATGAAATGTAAACCACTGCATTACTATTTCAGTTCCGCACGGACTTTTTAGAAGACGCAGTACGCGTCTTTCCGTGCAACTTGTATAAATAATTGACGGCGCCGTGTTGGTTCGCCTTGTGTATCTTGCAGGTGGAGAGAAAAAGAGAACGCACGTTGAAGCAAACACGCGCCGCGTATCAAAGATGGGAGAATTTTCCAACTGTAAACAACGAGTACAATCTCGCGGCTATAAATAATCGAATTCGATTACCAAACGGCTGTTTTCCAAGTATTTTTGTTCCCGCTTGATCCGTAAAAAAAGTACATTGTGAAGTGCTCGAATGACGGAGAAACGCGTTACGCGAATTGTTTAAACACGTTCGTACACGCTATCGAGAAAATAACATCGTCCGAAGCCGGAGTGCGTAGCTGCGTGAGTGCGCGTGTATGTTTATGTTTTCGTTAAATAATGGAATTAAGCTCTTTTAAACCTTTCTCCCTCGGTGCTGCAGTCTGTTATTTCACGGTACATTCGTTTTACACTCGATCGTTTCCCGTTGCCGCGTCCGACGCTCGTTTGCTATCGGTTCAATGCGTCACTCCAATGCCCGGAGAACTTCCCTCGGTTCCGTGCATTATGAAAAATTTGTCATTTCATCAATGGAACCGGGAACCGCTGCCCCGGTTTTACGCGACAAATCCATCCGCGCTCTCCCCGGTACCGTTTGCTCGTTACATTTGCGAAATTGAAGGCACCCCTACGTACACACGCCCGCCGCCGATCGATTATTCGCGATAATCCATTATGCGTTCCGATATAAAAAATTACGGCCACTCGTTTCCGAACGAAAACCATTACTTTGCTACGCGACATATTTTCACCTTTTGTTGAAAATGCGGGATTCGGGTACTTTTTTCCACCATCTACCATTTTTGCTTGCCAGTAAACCATAGATTGCGATACTTCACTGCGAATCACGTTATCGCTGGTCTGCGAATCTTTGTGCAAACTAATCCTTTCACCAACAGGATTACAGAAATGAATGCTCAGTATACTAGGGTTGGGCGTTTTTGAATCGATCTTTTCGAAGAGATTTTCGGTATTTTTTTTAATCGATTATTGGATCTTCGTCTTTGAAACGAATCGATCTTTCTAGTTACAAATGGATCTTCAACGCGGTTTTTTATACAATTTATCAAAAGCCGATCGTTAATCTCATGCAAGGCTATTACTATTATATTTAGTTACGTTCAAGTCAACTAACCGTACAGTTATTTATTTCAATTCTTTTGAACCATTCTGTTTCGCAGAGCTCTATAGGCTTCGTTTCTGAACATCGTCAGATTACACGCGAAAAAGTCAATACTGTCCGCGCAGTTATATGCGAGGCTGGCGATTCTATTTAATGGAGAATGGGATAATTTGACAAAAGGGGATAGCGAATGCCACAATTTTTGCACGTTTCCTTCCTCTTGTATTTTGATTGAAATATCTTTATCGCCTTCGATTGTTTCCGATATGCTTCTGTGATGCATATCGAATATATTTTCTACTGCTATCAATAAAACAGCACGGAAAGCAAAAGCTATACAATTCAGTGCCCCATTTTATCCAACTTTACCATATCTTTCTATTTTTCCTGTTTTTCATATTTGAAAAGAAGAACTGAATAATAATATCAAATACCCAAAAAAGTTCGTGCCGTTTTCATCAATAGAAATAAATGATACGCAAGTGATATTAAGCAATACTTTATTCAGAAAAGCATTTATTACCCGGTTATTCTTTTTTTTTATAATTAATAGAGTCGGCGCGTATATACACTCGCCTGCTAAATTAAAGTATCATTAATTTTGGGCAGGAAAATTGTCAATCTTCGAACCATCAAAAACTCCATAAAAAATCATCGTAGAATCATGATACTTTTTAAAATTAAAGTTTGGAGCCACTACTTTAACACTAAAATTACCAACCTGGTTAAAATGACCGGTTAGTAATTTTCTATAAAAATTATGTAAACTTCCAGCAATGCATTTTTGAGTAAATTCGACAATTTTCTGCACAAAAGATAGATAAAGATTTACTGCATTTCCAACATATTGATACAAATAAGTATACTTTAGTCGCTGATAGTTCTAGTGTTAAGATATCATGTTTTTATTTTAAATTTAGCGTATTCCCACTACTACAGCACCTCAAATACGATGGTATGTTCACGGTACCGAAAATTTGCAAACATTAACGCCCTGTATTGATTTGCATAATTTTTTTCGAACATGCCGTTTGCAACGTCGTAAAATTCAAACCTCCCCTTCAATTCGAAAGAAAAATGAAGTTGCTACGATTTTTTGTCGATATGATGTAGTTGGAGAAATGACCAAACCTAAAAACGGCACATACTTTCTTGGTCGTCTACTTTGCACCAAAAATTACCAAAGTAACAAGTGTTAAGTATAGATGTACTGTGTTTATGTGTGCCTAGCGGAGCCAATGAAAACGCAGCTATGGAATATGTTGTAAATGTCTCCGTAAAGTAGCCAGCGGAGTGCAAAGGGTTAAAAAATTGCATCGTTTGGGATGGTACATGGCGCAGCGACCAAAACGAGCATTTCCACTCAAATTAACCTGGTAGTGGAGCTTCGAATCGAATTGGTGGACGCCGTGAAAACGAAAAGCAAACGAGAGAGAGAGAGAGATGAATAAAAAATATGCTGGGTCGCTCGCTTGTGCGCGTTTCTGCCGGCTCGTAATAGATCTTGGATCAAATGCAAATCCGCTCGTTGTTCCGCTCGCGTTGTCAGCTGCGACTGACAATGCAGGATGAGCCCACTCTCAGGATGAGCTTCACAGAAAGGGGGTTCGCGTGCGGATGAGTGACGGTACTCGGATTCCAAAAACTGCCTGTCGCGATATTTTAATATCGCTTTTTCAAACAACGCCCTATGCTAGGCTTTGTTTAACACTAAACTTACCGACATTCCATGTCAAGATAGCTTCACTAATTTTTGATTTATTAATGCATCTTCGTTTTTACTATTTTTCCGACTCTGCTTCAAAAGATATACTTAACACCATAATTGTTGTATTTGTTGTAAAAAATAATTTGTCCGTAGCTTCTATGATCTTATCAGAGAATTTGATAAATTCGGACACTTTTAACGCAAGAAAAAGATAGGTCCGTATGATATATTTCAAGAAATATTTGTATTAATATTTGTTTCTTTTATTTTAATTGGCTGTACATTTATCATGGCGTGTAATTAATCCAAAAATTCGATTTAGAATAGTGCCGTGTATTCTTTTAATAACATTTGCCCAATTGCCCTGAATCGCAATTTTTAATTCGTCTTTTGTTCAAAATTGTGCATGCTTTCTACCATTCTTCTTTCCGAAGGAAATGTAGCCTTATGCATAATGTTCGGTCAACTTGATAAATTAATCAATATTTCTCAGATTGATTGACCGTTTTAGACATTATTCGTAATGACCCGATATTCACTTGCTTCATAACATATATATATATATATATGAGAAAAGTCGTGAAGTTACCTACATGCCAACGTCATAACGTTGTATGCAACAAACTGTACACGAAAGTTCGAATACGGTCGTATGACCGTTTAGGTTCAGTGTTAAATTTGTAAATAAGCGATTTCGCTGAGACCTGCGCGCATCTTCGAAATGTTTCCAACGAATAACGTCCCCTACTGTTGAAAACCGTGTAACGTAGGATGACTGTTACAAATCGATTGGACTCCAGTCTACGGTGCTTTTTCTCTGGATGACAAATTCCAGCTATTTGTCACGTACCTTGCTCTCCGGTTCGATCGGCGTGCTCCTATTAAGAGAAATCAATCGGCTTTTATTGCTCATTCTCACTCATTCGCGTCACACAGTGCACCGCGCCTCGCATCATAACATCATTCACTCGCCGACTCATCAACACAATTTTTTCTCCCCTCGATCTACTCGCCCCGACCATCTGTGGCGCCCCACACGTCTTTAATTCTTCACCATCTCTCGATTCTTCGCGTTGACTCGTAATCACCGACCGTCATATCTGCGCGCTGACATGCAGTCTTTCGTAGAGAATAGTTTGGGGTTGGTGAACGGATGCACACCGGATGAATGCGAAGGGTCGAAACAAAGAGTGCTCCCCGGGCGTGTTAGGTTGAAAGGGTGGCTGTCGGTTGAAACGCGTCATTTGGCCGGTGGGCTGAAATTCTTGCAATTCCGCCGCTCGAATATCGGTTTATTTATTCGCGCATACCAGCAACGTGCCGCTTATATATGCGCAGATGGACGACGTTGCGCGCGAATAAAACAGAGGGCGATGCTCCGTGCAGCCTCTGCCACAGGTGCAGAGGGCTTGGTTGTACGCCCGGTCGACGAGCATTTATCCTGCGAAAGCGAACGGTTCGCGATCGATGCGCTTTATCGCGGCAGAAAGAGTACAGCTAGCTCGGGGATGGAGATTATTTATTGTCGGGCTCTTGGCCTTGATAGGGCCTTACGGTTCCCATGAAATACAACGCGTCGCGTCGTTGATACAAGCGCGCCCTGTGAATCGGAAAACAATCGAAATCCGTTGCGACGTATGTATTTATACGCGCCCGGCCTGCTGGATAGGTTTGCCGGTGAGATCGATTCCGAGGGATACGAGAGTTACCGAATAGCCCTAGGAGTTTGATACGGCAATGGAACATGCGTGGAACGTGCTTCTTTGATACGCAGCCTTTGAAGAAGCATAATATTGCGAGGCTTGTAAGGCAACGTTAGTTTCCGAGTCTGGTTCCCAATCCGAAGGTATTAGGTGTACCAATAAGTAATTCCGTAGTTTTAAATGATTCGTTGAATTTATTTTATCGAAAGAATAAGCTTTCACTTCAGTAGGAGTTTATTATAGCTTATATGAAAAATGTACTAAATAACAGTGATTATATTTAAAGATCGCGTAGGTACCTAATTTTGTTACAAATAAGTGCTAAATTAACTCTTTGAAGCGCAGCGGTATGGAAAATGTTGAACCTTTTTTTTATATCCAATTTGTACGGCTGGTTTTTTTAAACTTACTTACGAATTTTAAAGTTACAAAAAAAAAGAATATTGTGCATCAAAGGGTTAAACAAAAAAAGTGGATTATTGATTGATACACCTAATAGATATTTATATTTTTATAAACCAGCTCATGTTCCTCTTGAAATACAATAATTTGTATGCTTTGCTTTAAATATTTTATGTATATTCATGAATTTGATGCATTAATATTTCACATAAATGTATAAAAGTCCGCGGTCTAGTTATAGAATATCAATATGTACAGGGTAAGTCTGGCAATTTGGTATCTTCAAATAACTTGTGCATTATTGGTCATAGAAAAGAATGTTTGAAATAAAAATTGCACGGTATTAAATGGAATTATGGCTATTTGAGGTGATTAATTTGCGAGACTCACCCGCTGTATATGAATATGTGAGTATATGTTCGCGTTATGGATTATAGCACAGATTTAACAAAAACGCACAGTACGGAGAATGAAAGTTAACTTTAACCCTAATTTCAACTTTGTGTTATAAGATTGTAGGTTATTAAATAAATGTTGCTTATAATATTCAAATGATTTGTACGTGATATGATACGAAATCAGTGATCAGCTAATGCTAGCTTGCGTAGGTAATAAAATAATCGTATAACAAAGGGTTAATACGAAACGTACATATGTATGGAAGAAAATATATAAACTTACAAATACGCATATTATAAATTTAGTTTATTACTAGACTGCGAATTTGTATGCATTTATTGGAAGTTTAAAGCATATGATTCACAAAATTATACAAAATATCGAAAGTATAGCAGAATTTATGATACTTGGAGGTTGAAACAATCCCTAATTCAGCTCCTATTACTTCAAATTTATTTATAAACATATGAAAAAGTGCAGATGGTTTATTACTCTATTAGTTATCTATCAATCAGCAATTAAAAGAATGACTAAACTTAATATCACCAGGCTCTTTTTAACGCTCTTCCTTTAACAATAAATGCAAGAACTTTTGAGCAGAGAAGATTATATAGTTTTCAGGCGACTGAAAAATGGTTACAAATAGCGTTAAAAATTCAATAGATTCATAGCAGTATGAGGTTTCTCTAAGGTTCAAATTTTTTTAGGAACATCAGCAAACAGGACTTCCGTAGAAACCTAATAAAAGGGGATCGAGACTCGAAAGGGGTTGGAAAACACCGAGTCTAAGGCGAGTTCAGTGTCTATCAAAGTAATCGTGGATTAGATGGCAAGGGGTTGCGATCCCTTTGAAGCGAATTTGTGCGTTATTCGAAAGGAACCAGAGAATGTATCGACGAATGTGTTTGTTCACCGTTTTCCTGCCTCTCTAGTCGCGAAAAATCCCTATTGGAAACAGCGAGCTAGCCCGCCGTCTCGCCTTTTTCTTGTTGGCGAGTAAAGACGATGAATACCCATAGGTGGATGCTCGAAAAGCGAAGCTCGCGCAAGGACTCGTGCTCCTTTGTATTTCGCCCTTTCAAATCGGCGCCGCGTTCCATTCACTGATCAGCCAATATTGCTAAGAGATTTTTGCTCGCCAGAGATTCCTTTCGCAACACAAACGATGATCCTAGTTGCGATGAAACGCGGCTACCAGGAGTGAATGCGAACCGCAACTTCTCGCTCTTTCCGCGTTCCAGCGGAGTTCCGGCTTGAATATGCGACGCGTGCAACATTTTAATCGAGCGACCGTGCAACGTGCACCCCGAGACCGGGACGAGCAAGCGCACTTTGTTCCTTCTCTCCCGTCCACTTTGTGCTTCTCTCTTGCACGAAATCAGCGGGACTGGTAAACTGATGCGGGGACAGGGCTGCAATTACACCGCGCGCGTCGCAGAACTAATTAGCCACGGTTAATTTGTGCACCATTACCTGACGTAAGACTGCGCCACGCGATATCTACGAGTTACCCGGTAAAACGTGCACCCGAGGGCGCTTGAATTTCAACGATTAGAATCGAATTTTCGCGAATTATCCAGTTAGAATCTATAGGAGTTTCCTATCCGCCATCGGATAGTTCAATGATTCTTAAGTATTTTTTAATCGCGACCCACTGTTATGATAGTTAAATCATCTGTGACATCATCCATCCCCCAAATCCTCCTTTGCGTAGGGTAAAATTAAGTCAACGAGGCAAAGGAGACACATTGAAAATAGGTATTAGTTTGTTCGGAAAATTTGTGGCGATATTTGAGGTACATTTAAAAGCAATATATCGAGTTGAACGAAAAGTTCGTGCCGCATTATATTTATATCGTTGTTGTGTATATTGAAGTAGGCACGGTAGTTCTCACTTGGTTGTGACAACAGGAATCGGTTGTGATTTACTATTGAGTGACTCGGTTGATTTCGATAGTAACAGTGTCTCGTGGACTGGTTTATTTCTTTTTTCTTTCTTGTCTTACATTTTGGTGTGACTTATATACTAATTTTTAGAGCTACGAAATCGCCGTCGTAGCCAATCAGGGACGTGGTTGCCCTTTCATGGTGGTGGGGTGGTCAAACACTCTACCCTCCCAGGTAGGTAGTGGATTCCAAAAAAAGGACAAGTCCACACGGCGCACAGATGTCCGTTTATGATGGTCGGACTGCTGTTATACCTGCTACGCTAGTGTCATAAACCTGGTCCAATTGGCTGAAATTGAGGTTGAGGACGCGACAATCGTGTTTCGCAATGTTTTTTTTTTAAATACCCAACGCTTAGATCTGAACGTACCTTAATTTTTACTTTAAAGCATGATGCAGCCATCTAAAATTCTACAAATTTCGGACCGAAATAATTTCAGATCTAAATGGGTTAAAAATAATGACTGCAACTCCTCAGGAAGCAGTTCGCGATCCGCCAGGCGCACCGGTTGGGAATCATTGGGAATAGTCGGAAGCGACAGGTTTCTTTTTTCCATGGCGAATACGTAATTGCGAAACGTCGAGGCAAACCGGTGAAAAGTATCGGATTTTCTTCGCCGACTAACGCAAATCGAATATTTGGCACTGTTCGCGTGAAACGATGATATAATCGGGCCGATAGGCTGACGCCAGGTGGTATCGCTCTCTCGGCCTCTGGTTTTCCTTTTTTCTTCTCTTTCTCTTTCTCTCTCGCTCTCTCTCTCTCTCTCCGTCCCACTCTTCTTCCCCCATTCTACAACCCCGTAAAATCGGCGGCCGCTCGAATTGGAACGAATCGACGAGAGGCACGCACCGCCATTTTTACGCTCGTTTCCTGGGTCACCCGTCGCGCCACCGCGAAAACAGTATCAGCTCGGAGCAATTTTGGACGGGCTACTGTGCACACCGGTAATGAATTCACTCGTGCGATTTATTAATCTATAAATCCGGCCCGATTGGACAAAAGCCTACTACGGGAATCGCATTTTCCGATTTCACCATAAAGAATTCACCTTTATTATCATAGACGGGAAAATAGTAATCTCCCAAAGTTAATTAGCGGTAACTACGGTCAATGAATCGACATTAATTAATTATCTCGCCGCTTTTAATCCGATCGCCCGTCTATCGAAATTCTTTTAACGCATTACAGCATAATCCCGCGAATTTATAAAACGCTTTCATGCGATTATCTGGTATGGCTCGAATCATGCAGCGGTGGAAATTTTATTTAAATAGTTATAATAAGTCCTTTCAATTTAACTGATTACACCGCTGTAGATTACGCTCCTATTCAGCCGTGTAATTAAGGCCAAATGAATTCATTATTAACGTAAATATAAACGAAGTTAAAGTTCGTTTATACGTTTTCCTCATTTACAGTTACTGTAAACAGTATTTGCAAACATCTTCGCATTGCACCCATATTTTTTAATGCAGCGTTTTTTGAATAGATGCAACATTTCGTTCGCGCAATGTCAAATTTTGTATATTTTTTCATATTACGTGCATTTTGTGCCTTTTTGCGTACCTAAGTTTCCCATAAACGCATAAACATCTGCAGTATAGTAATAATACCTACTTGAAACTATTAGGTTGTCCGGAAAGTTCGTGCCGATTTTCTATTGTCGAATAAGCATTGTAAGAGTACCACTAAACGAAATTCAATTTGTGACATGTTAATAAATAGGTCTACCAAATAAAGCATTTTCGGATAAGCTTTAAACCCCCCACACTATTATTAGTGAAGTTACAGGCGGAAACGTACGTTGCAATTTAAATTCAATTTTCCTTGATCTCGAGCATAAAAAGTTGTAAGAAAAATCACAGATGTTTTATCCAGTTTTATATACATCTTGAAATTTTTTTTAGATTTTTTAACCGCAGAACCGACGTTTAAAAAATTTCCAAAAGCCAACTGTTTACGGAAGTTATTACGTGACTATGTTTATATTTCTATAATTAGCTTTAAAGTTATAATAGACGCATTTTGCTATTCCAAAGGCCTTTCTGAAACTGAACTTAAACAGCTAAATTAAGGTAAGTACATTCAGATCTAATCGTTCGGTATGTCAAAAACATTGCTAAATACAATGTAAATATAATGCGGCACAAACTTTCCGGACAATTCAATACTTTAATGAAACGCGAACAAACAAAAAATAGCTATCTAAATGTAACAATAAATGGAGCAGTGCACAAATACTTTTTGTATCCACTTTCCACTGTACAAACTGTCGACGTTGCAGTTACAAAAAAAGAATTTGTAGCTCCGTGAATAATTCGTGGCGCCTCTATCGTCTCTCCTCAGACGTTACGTGTTTTTCCATCCGTATTCTTATCCTTTCTAAAGGATTTACAGACTTAGCGAGGCCGCTTCGCGACACGAGTCAAGTTAAATTCGAGATCTTCCTCCCTTACCGCACCCGTCCTTGATTAGGGCCTTTTTCCTCCGTGAATTATTCTCCACGTTCCTCGAAGAAAACGTTCGTTTCTATGCAGAAAGGACGCAGAATTATTTTTAGGCGTCGCGTCGGCAATAGCAGAAAGGATTTTCGCAATGCAGTGTAGCAGACACCAGGCGAGAGATAAAGAACGAATTCTTTCTTATCGTCGCGCGGCAGCTTCCTGCTCGCAACAACAATGTTTCGTTGTTCACGTGGCAACAAAACGTTGTGCTGCTGTGTCTCGGTGTCTTCTTTTCTTCTTCTTACTTGCCGGACTTTCTTCTTTGTTGCTTCAACTCTTTCCCTTTTCTTTATCTATCCCAGTGTTTCCCAACGCGATGTGCGCGACCCACATGGGGGAAATTTTGAATATTTTCGGGGCAATTGGAGAATTTTATCTCATTTGTCAGCTAGACAGCGGATCTCGATGTACTTGCGAGGAATTGAAGTGCGCGAAATGGCACCAAATTTGCTTAACACTTTGTCTACCGCTTGCGAATAAAATGCATAAGCACCATCGATCGTTTTGTTCAAACGTTGAAAATTATTACCACTTATTGTTAGTGAAAAGAATGACTAAACATTTATTTCCATTATATTTTATATTTCTTCAAATATCTGTCGTTTTAATTTCTTTAGATCAAATGAGTACTACCCCTGGCAAAATGTTTTTGGTCAAACGTAAAAATGTGGAATTAACTAAGAACACTAAAATTTTTAAGGAGCGAAATGCTGCTCCAAAAATGGAAAACATATGAGGCGATTAAATAAATATAATATTGAATAAAAGGGGAAGGGAAAAGGATAAAAATTATTGTTTACTATAAAAAAGAAAACAGCCAGGAAAATAAATTTACTTAATAATAAAACGATACTTTACCTAATACTTATATTACCTAATATTTTCCAATATTTTTACGTCCACATATGGTTACTTTGGTGTATTGTAGCATTGATATTACGAGATTTTCACAATCAATAAATGGAATTCCTTTTTGCAATAATTTTGTTATTTCTCGAAGCTGATTTCCACTTTTGGGGACATTTTTATAAACTAAGTTTGCACCGTGCTGTCTATAAATTCTCTATTACGTTTTATAATTACACAATAGTACTTTGCATCGCAAAAACATCAGCGTCTTTAATTAATTTTACATTATTGCACTTGGCCGAAAACTTTTTTCCAGTGGTAATACACTATAATTGTCGCTAGTTCTAGTGTTAAAAATTCACCATTATCTTTTACATTAGCAGACATTTTTTCCTTTTGCTGGTTATGGAGGTATCGTAATCTTTGAGGGATTGAGATGGAACGTGGTTCAAAAAACGTTGAGAAACCCTGATCTATCCTTCGTCTTATTCCGTTCCCCGTTTTCCCCTCGGTTTCCGAACAAAGTCTCCGCGGCAACTGTGTTTCACCGAGTCCCCTGGAAAACTGGTGCACCGAGCAGTTTCACCGGCGCGATGCGATGGTGGTAATAGTTAGTAACACAAAGATGCGCATCGGTGGGAAGGAGGAGCCGTTGGGCGGGTGGAAGTCAAGCGAAATAGCAAATCCTCAAACAAACGGGTAGAGTCTTTGCGAATCGAGCTGCTTAGCGGTGGATTATCTTCGCCGTATATAGTCTGACGTCGATGTTGCCGCGATATTCGATACCGAAGAGACTAAAATCGTGTTCCCCCGATTTATACTGCCACCCATCCACCGATGACGCGAAGACACAGCCGCGTAAACCCTTCATTTTGTACGCCTACTGCGAGATCTCGCGAATGATACACGCGCGTGCAAGCTGGTGTTGGCTTAATTGGCTTAGAGAAGTTCAGCTCTTCGTGATTGAGAACATCCGTCCCAATCTTTGGAAGTCTACGGGTGGAGCAACTTCCTGCTACCGACGCCACTACGGTGCCAGACTTAGCGAGAAGAAATCTGTTTGGTTAGACTCTTTTAGGGAAGTAGGAAGAATCTAGAAGTTTCGGCTGTGGGTGGGAAGAAAAATCGCTAGGCTGAATGTCGGAACTACTCGGCGAATTAGCTAGCTAATCTGCTGATAAATTACCCTTCGCGAAGCTTAATACTCGCACGCGACTGATATTTATAGGTTTCCTTGTTCCGGTAGTCTGTACGTGTATAGTTCATCATGTAACGATATTCAGCACCAACTGTGAATGTTAATGCATTACCTAACGGAAATCGAATAATCACTTGCCCTGTTAACCCTTTCACTGTTCTAAAAGATGGTTCAGTAACGACACATGGGCAATGGGAACCGTTTGCCATATTTGGATATTAAGAGACGAATTTTGCGAGTGTCTATGCTCTTCTGATTTACTATGGAAACGCGTAGAGTTTGTATACGTATAAATTGTATTTTAACTTTTATACTAACAAGCAAGAATATTCTCCAACTGCAACGCATTGTCATTTTAATGCTTTAGCTTTTTATTTTGTCAATTCTCGACTACTTTTATATTGAAATCAGTACATGTACTTAGTTAGGGAAACAATAGAACACTCTTTCGAATTTTGCCTATAAATACGTTATGCTTGGGATAAAAAATTTCATATCGCGTATTAAATACTGGAACGTAATACACAAAGAGCGGGGCTCCTTAAGCGGATCACCGGAAGGCAGTTCTGCAGGAATTGTTCTTGAATAATTTGCAATAATTAGGGGGATCGTCTCGACTTGAACATTGTATAGGTTCCGCAAAAGTTACGTCGTTCGCGGAGTAAAGTCTGCCAAGATTTCGTCGGACTTCTTAAGTCTCTGCTGCAATATCACTGAAGTTCCGTCACGAAGTACATTTTACCCACGAACGTTCCTTGCATGAATATCTTCATTTTCTGGAGGAAAAAAAAACGCGCAATACGACTAGATATTGGTCCGAAATCCCTCAAGCCTCTCTAATCTCGTTTTGCCGAGCAAACACGATACACGTCGAATGGAAAACAACAACGGAACGCGTGAAACTTTATCGTGTGCGTGTATTGGATTCATCGGGTTTCACCTGATGGTTGTCGAAAGCGAAAGGAATTGATCGAAGTCCATGAATAACGGAGCCACTACGCCTCTGTGTCGTTTGTTAGCAGACGTCACGGATCCCCCAGCTAACTCATAATAATTAACTCCCCTGACAGATAGATAAATAACGTAGTTACATAACGAAAGTTTCATCAAATTTGGCGAAAGCTTATTATTATTATTACATAATCTTTGGCTTTTTTGCTTAGAGCAAATTCTCTTATTCCAATTGCGCTAGTATTAGGTTTATATGTACAATGTACAGTACTGTGTAGAAATATCAGATCATTGATCAAAAAATACAGTGACTCACAAATTTGATTCAATAGTAATGGTATTGTAGAATTGTTTGAAACATGGCTTCCTTAAAACGATTGGCTCTCAAACTTTAAATATATCTGCACAGTTCTCCAGTGTTGCGTTTCGCATTTTGATTAAACAACGGATATAATAGACGAAGGCATTCGATCAATTCCGTGAGTTACCGCGTGTTATGTTATTCCACAAATGTACTTAAGGATAGTTAGTACTATTATAAATTTTTTACACGCTTACTTGACGTTTCCTAATATTATATTCTTGGTGATTCCGGAATATGACTTTCTGCTTCTGATGTCCTCTTCCGTTTTACAACTTGTTCTGAATAATTTTGTACGAGTTTCATAATATTTCGATGTGGACTGTATTTATCGTAAAATTTTTACAAAATATTGTAGTCGAATAAAGGCACCAGCAACTGTAGAATGAAAAAGATGCTAGATATTATTGTTCAAACTGTGATGTCGGCTTATGCATTCCTTGTCTTAAAATACACTTACCACCAATCTGCAGATTCTTGTGCATTTATTGGAAAAATTAAATAAGTAAAGAGGCACACGATATACGCAGTGTATAAAGCTATGTGAAACAGTAAAATTGGAGAAGATATTTTAATACTTATCGTTAGAGGATGAAGCTATTCTCCATCTAGCTTTCACTTCTTTATTGTTGTTTATAAAGAAATGAATTTGCCTAAGAATTCACAGTTTACTTATCACATAAGGAATAATTATCTAAAAAAGTTAAGACATATTACAAACATCCATGAGAAATACAATTCTTCGCATTACTTGCAACGCAATTGCAAGCCTTTTCTATTACAAATAAAGTGGACACTTTCCTACACTTTTGGTTACCTCAGTAAGCTCACAAAGGGTTAAAAGATTTCTTTGGAATTTAAAAAAAGATATTCCACTGCATGGCTGTTGCAGGTGGTTGGAATAGAAATATTTCTCCACTGTTCGCCCTTAGGTTTAAGTATGGGTTCAGGTTGGCCGTATGCGAGGTAATTTGGTCGCGTTACGACTCACTCTTTCCGTAAACGACAGACTGTTAGTGCGGTGCGAAACGTCGGAAAGTAGAACGCGGATAATATAAGTCATTCCCTGCCTAGCTACTATCTCGCGTTTCTCCTACGAGCGAGACACTCGGTAGATGCAAAATCGATGCCCGCTTTGGTGGAACGTGTTCTCGCAAAAAAAAAAGAAAAAAAAACGTCTCGTTGCTGTGCGGCGTTATAAACCGTAGAAGAGGTCTTCTAGGAAAAGAAGCGATCCAAGCAAGACCTCGGCTGCTCGAGGAACATTGTAGACGATATAGCAAGTGTTTGTGGACGTTTCGACCACGTTCGATCGTGTACATCGAAGAGTAAAATCCGGGACGTTCTCTCTCGTTCGCATTTTTCCCGTGTGCCGGCGGAAAAGCGACCGGAAGATTATTCGACTGAAGGGGAAGGATACGACTAGTTTCTTATTGGGGACGAACATCATCCCCCGAAGATTCTCGGTCCGCTGTTGTTTCGAGATACTGGTCAATCGTTCGAGGGGAAGACCGTTTGTGTGTCCTATAGACGACTCTTAACGTTCGCCTATATCTAGATCGGGTGGCAAAAGTGTGCTCGTAGATAGGGTTAAATGGCGTGGGGGGAATTCGATAAACAGCGACTACTTAAATAAATCGCACCCTTCGCGCGGATGAATA
Source organism: Eucera pruinosa (assembly GCA_028830335.1). Classification (NCBI taxonomy): domain Eukaryota; kingdom Metazoa; phylum Arthropoda; class Insecta; order Hymenoptera; family Apidae; genus Eucera; species Eucera pruinosa. The sequence goes on from JAMYCR010000005.1 coordinate 7,400,775, forward strand.
TTACGCTAGAGTTTACGTCTCAATGGGTTTGTGATAGGAGCAACCTTCTTTAGCACGTTCCAAAGCGGTTCGATCTTCGCTGATGGGTCTCTATATCTATAGTTGAATTTTGAGGCAGACATTATTAACCTCTTAAGCCAGTTGTATTAAACTCACATATGAACACGGTCTACTAAAAACAGTTTCGGGGAGTTTGGTAGCCTCGGATAAAGAAGATAAGTAATTGCAAGAATTCATTTCTGAAAGCTTCATGAAAGCATCTTAAATAATGGGACTACGAAACTCCCAGATATGTAATTGCCAAAAAACAAATATTAAATTCAAAATTGTTCAACAAAATGATAATTATGTATATAGTACATTTAAGCGGTTCTCAAATATTGCTATGAATCATTTGGACAACCCAATATATTTAATGTCTCTTGTAAAATTACGAATGAGTCATTTTGACCACCTCTGTATTTCTACTGTTAATCGAGCGAGTTAGGTGAAAAGTTTCTTCAAACATCAATGTGTCCTTTGACGTAAGTCTTCGACAAGGGATCGAGTTACCATTGCAACCGGAGCCCGTTTCCCCTCAACAGGAAACGGGTAATCGATCAGAGCAATATTTTCTTTCGAGTGGCGTTACAAATTGAAGGGTTAATATTTACGCTACTAAATTCTCCCTGCCGTTGCGAATTTATACCATTAAAAGACCCAAACCGCGTCGAAAGCACCGAAATGGTAAAATTTTCGCGGCACACCGATATTTTACGCGTTCATATTTACCACACCAACCGTTTCCCCATTCCATCGGACTATTCACAAGGCCCCCTTTCACGTTGTAACAATTCACCAGGGGAAACGGTGGGTGATTCTCCCTTGCCATAGAAGTGGAGGCGATTAAATCGAAAACGCGTCGCGGTCCGCGAGAAAGCAACGCGCAGACGACATGCCGTAGGCAGAGGATGTCGTGGAACATGACTGCCGGCAAATTACACGGAATTAACACAGAGGATTGTTTGTAATAAAGATTAATAGCCGGCTTTGTAACGACCACGTTTGATACCACCCGCTCGCAGTCCTCGTCCCTTATTTCCCTGCAACCCCTTCTCCCTCCCTCTCCCTCTCTCTCTCTCTCTCTCTCTCTCTCTCTCTCTCTCTCTCTCTCTCTCTCTCTGCGCGACGACGAATGTTGTTTGTGTAATCAACGGAACGAACAGAGCCCCTCTGCCACTACTGGGAGAGACCTAGTGCTCCTGTAGCGTGTAATTTGTAATTCTGCACGCTGCATTATTTTCCGCTCTACCGCTTCCCACTTTCCACCCTCTCGCACTGTCATCCTGGGTCTAACCCTGTTTGTCTGTTCTCTTCTCTTCTCTTCTCTTCTCTTCTATCCAGACCGTCCCGTTGCCCGTCACGAGCTGGCCCTCCTCATACCCATCGCGTTCTCGCTCTCTCGCCGACACACGCCTCTAAATTATAGCTCGATTCGCGTTCCGCATGACAATTCGCTGGCTACCCAGGAAATTGTGGAAATCAAATCAGCTAAGCGCGCGTCGATTCGTCCACTCTCGAAACGGATCCCGCTTATTATCGTCCGCAGAAACGCGATTTGTCAATTAAGCACGCGTGCGTTTTTCATTCATAAGGGGGGAGGAACTCGATTGATCGTCCGTCTCTTTGCTGGTCCCATTTACACACGCGATAACTTGTAACGTCTTAAATAAAGCACGACTTCGGTGGGGCAAAATGTTGGCAACGCGTAGCATGCGACATTGGAGTGTTTCGAATAAAGTAACGTAAAGCGACACGTTGCTTAGTTTAGGACTCTAATCGATTTAAGTACTGCAAGAGAAATTTTGTACATTTCCTTTGTCATCTTGACGCGACACCTTTTGACAAGATTCAGTTAGAAACACGGGACGCTGAACGAATATGTAACATAATACAGATCGCTTAAGCTGCGTTTACATCACTCAGTTTTTGGTCGCGAAACTGAGTTGATCAACCTCAAGGTAGTTCAAGTGAAAGATTTATGTCTGATTGAAATTGTACAGTTAGTTACGAAAGAAAATAATGTGAAAATTTATATAATATAAAATTGCATACGAGAAAGATTTCTGGGTGACGTTTCATAAATGGTACCACATAAATTACGCGAATGAAATTCTTTTTAATAACGTAGAATGCAAAACAAAGTATGGAATGTGCATAGATGCATCGGAACGTCTAACACAATTTAATATAGTCTTAACAATAAAATTCCCATATTTTAACCCACATTAGCACTTTTATAAAATCCCGTTTTCAGTTTATGTATATTTGGTTGCCAACAAATGGAAAAGACATCACCATTTTTTGTGCCAATCAATCGAATTTTAATTAATCAATAAGTTAGTACACTGAAAATTATCCGAACATTTACATTTTGTTGCGTAATTCAAGTTTAGATCATTACGATTAATCAACGACGATCCACCCCTTACTTTTATACGTTTCAACTTTGCTTGGGGCATGGCTGTTGTTTACTTTGTTGGGGGTTTATTTCGTGAACAAGGGAAGGACACGCATACAGAGATACTTCGATTTCTACGCCGATTTCACGCAGGGAAATCGAACGTGCGTGAAACGAAATCGCGTTTATCAGATGGGTCGAGCTGTAGGTGGCCATTTTCGAAGATTAGGCTAGTAGTATCTTGTGACGATCTAGATAGCTCAATTGGTAGGGCGTTTGTCCGACAATGGACTAAAAGCTCCCGGCCCCGAATCCCGCTTCGGTTATCTGATCAATTCTTTATCGCCGTGCAATTCCTAGCTTCGCTCCCGAACCTCGCTTATTTTTGCCCATGAATTTTATTTATTTCCCCTCGTAGCTTGCTCTCCGCGATTCGATGCATCGCATGCAACCGGCGCTTCGATAGCAAAAGGCCAATTGCATAGCCTGGAAGCCACGTGATTCCACTCGATACGTCTAATTCGAATTCTTCGTGGATTCGCGTGTTCCACCATACAGTCGTTTAAGGAGCGATTCACCGTAGATAAAGATGCACCATTTATTATACGATTGATAAAACTGAAAGATTTGTCGGCCTACTTCCATTATTTTCAAATTTACCCGTATCTCTCTCGTGTAACCCTAAACTCCAAGGAGAGATGCATTTTTTAAAATATTTTCGAAGAGAAAATTGTAGTTATGAGTAGAACTCGGATCTTTATGCATTTATGGCAAACTTGTTTATGCGAAAAGAACAAGATTCACATAATATACAAAAATACGTAAAATAAAGCACGGGTCGTGTTTCTAAACATATGAATTTGCAATAAAACTCTGTAGTCTAGTTAGAAGATATATGAGTTTATTTTGAAAGTGGCTTAAGTCCATTTATGACCACCAAAAACGTCTTACTTTTTAAGTAATGCTATCTAATGAATAAGATGATTGGATGAGTGAGTTACACACTTTTAGAAACACAAAAATATTATACTACCGTGTTATCACTTATAACTTATCAGTTGCCGATATTTTTAAATTGATTCAAACGCAAGCATTTAAATGTCTTAATTTAAAAATGAATGACTTAAGCCACTTTCAAAATAAACGGCTCAAATATCTTATGGACCTATTGTTATATTCGATTGAAGAGGTTTGAATAAACCATTCGGGACGACTTTTGTTGTTGGAACAATGAGGAGAGAAGGGTTCTTACCTTGATGGAAAGCTTATGGCTTAAGGATTACAATGGTGATGTCTGAAATTCATAGTTTCTGAGATATTAACGAAAATATTAATACTACTATATTGCATTCTACCTATAGATACATGTGTGTGATTACACAGATACAGCCGAAGCGATAGCTGCTTGATTCGCCACTCGAGACGAATGATTAGGGTCGTAATATATTTTCACTAACATTTCGGAAATTGTGAGTTGGCCGTAATCCAGACCACCGCCATTGTAATCCTCGAGGTAATAAGCTTTTAATAGAGATAAAGGAAAGCAATCATGGTTTGGGTTGTAATATTTATATTTTTATTAGACTCCATCAGCCATCTGGATCTTTTAAGAAACATGCTTTATGAAACATACATGTCCTTTATGGCTAGTAAATTTTACTTTATTTAAGAAAAACTGATGAAACATTTATCAATTACAATTGCCAGACCACATTTTTGAGACTTCGTTAAAAAGCACAAACATTTTGCAAATATTTTAAATGCTAAAATATTGGAAAAGACTTTTGATAATCTTAAATGATTTGGATTGTTGATAGTGCTGGTAAAAAAAATGGTTAACATCTCGGAAAGTATGAGTTTTCGACATTTCGAAGCGCCATCATTATAATCCTTGATATATAAGCTTTCGACTGAGAATCTCTTCCCCTTCCTATGGTCCTAATAACTAAACGGATCGAACAATTCAATTATGCTTATCTGTATTTCCAATAGCCTTTATTTAACACTAATACTACCAAGCCGATCAAAATGACCGGCTGATAATTTACCATAACATTCATATAAACATTACAGTGGTGCATTTTCAAAAACATTCCATGATTTTCTGTGTGCAGAACACGAATAAACATTTACTTCACGGGCAACATATATTTCTTTAAGGTCTTCATCATTTTTGTTTCTTTGACAGAAATACGTATACTATAGTCGCTGGCAGTTTTAGCGTTAAAAATTCAAAAGCAAAGCGTAAAATGTGACGCGTCTCTGCCGACATGAACCTAAATGCATTCACATTCGCGTTCGCTAAAAACTTGCCGCTTTCCCGCCATCGGTTCCCGGTGCTCATATTAATAATGTAATCGACGAAGGGTGGTAGGGGGAGTGAGAGAATTAGAAACGGTGTCACGTCGTCAAGGGAAGCGCCGTGTTCGTAGCCATCGCAGTGTCGACGATGGAGGCGAAGATAATTAAACCACGACGCTCCCTTCCAGGGCGTCGTCGACGTCGTCGTCGTCTACCACCGTCCCGCTTACCTGGCCGTTATCGTGCCAGGAATGAGAATCGGAGAACTCGAGGAAGGGGCAGGAAAGGGACGACCTACGGACAGAGAGCAGTAGGGCAACGAAGTTAATAATGTCAAAGTCTATCTGTCGCATGGCGCCTGGTGACGCTTCATAGAACAACGTGAAACGTAAATAATCGATTGATGCTGGTCAGGTTATAATTTAATTACTAATTTAATTACAGCTCGCCTTGTATAATAGGCGGTGGGATAGGGTTGCCTGGATAGGGTAGGGCGTGCCTTCTCAGTTACAAAGGCTTTTATAAACGCGAATTACATGCTCCCTTCCTCTCTCCCAATCACCGATGTTGCCCTGGTGAACTTTGGCGAGAGCCACGGTTCCAATTAGTCGCGTTTGTACTCTCGTTCTTTCGATTTCATTGATGGCTCGTCGTCCAGCGATTGTCCCGTGAAATTGCATCGGCCAAACGTCCGCGGCGAGCTTCCCCCCGTGTCGTTCGTTAAGGGATTCGCGTAGATTTTTACTGAAAGATGACAGGCTATGATACCGTAAAGGCGCGGATCCACTAAGGTGGCCATAGCTCTCTCAGTACCAGGGCTTGAGAAGGTTTCGAAAGCAACTGTTTCAAACCGTTATATAAAAGTTCTGGTTGAAATTGTTACGGAGAACTTTTATTCCGTATAACTGTTATGAAGAACCTAATAATCGAACTAATATGGGTTTAAATTATTAGCTCCCATAAAGGTTCTATAACCGTTATATTTTAGGTTCTATCTCTTCTGAAACGGTTCCGAATCAATTGATTACAATTACTACTATCCAGTACTGTATATACATTATATTTAATATAATGCCCATTCCCCTTCTACACATGTAACTATAATATTCGTTTGTTTATGCGAATAAAGCGTAAGGATGCAATAGTGGAAACGAGAAACGGGTTTAGTCGGTACTTGATGATTTTCCCCTACTCAACGGCGCAACACTTGCCCGTCGACGTTGATACGCAACGGCGAAACGAGACAAGCGGATACGCACCTTAATAAATCGAAGCGTGCTCGGCGTTAAAGGAAGTTGGAAATTCAGGGTGTTGCAACTTAAAGCGCGGGTAATTGGCCTATACGAACAACGCGATTATCAAGTAGATGGACGTTAAGCATCGGACTATATAAAATTACGCGTTGCGCCGGGGAACAGCGGACCCGCCGCCACGGCAATTTCGAGAAAACGATGCCATTATCATTAATGTTTTACCGCGATCACCGTTGTTCACCGCAAAGTGCTCGTTCCTGTAATAATTATTATCATCCCATTTGCAACATTACGAGCGTGCTACAGGAATTCTACCCCTCGCATGGACGCGAACTTTCCTCCACCATCGAAAAGAGGGCTGCGGGGCGGGTTGGCCCCGATGCAATATCCCGAAATATTTGCGAGCCGCTTATGGAAATTAACAATCGGAAAATTCAATTCGGGACGGATGAGCGAACGAATTCAATTGCGCGCGACGCGTGCTTGAACTCGAGCGCGCGCACGAGTTAAAATAGAAAAATTAGGCGTGTCCCAAAATGAAGGGTCGACGACACGGTGCGAGAATAACGCGATTGTTAAATTAGCGGAGCAGGAATTTCAGACAGGCCCGAATGTATCGCCGCTGTATTACGATAGTTGCGTCATTATACGCCCGAAATATTATTATTATTATTATTAGCGCTATTATTATTAATAAGTTGCAAGCGCGTAATAGAGCTAACCGGATGTATACGATGCAACGCGACGTGGAGTAAAATTATAGAATAGTTTGGCAAACATGCTGCCGGTACTCTGCAAGCAGCGTCATTATCATTTTAGCGTAATTACCATTCGGTAATTGCTGGCCGTATTCATCACGGACCACCGCGATGTTTATACCGTCACACGTACCCTGTTAGGTAGCCTTGTCACGTGTGCACTCGCGTTTAGACACCGACCCCTATTCCATTCCAGACCTAAAAACACACCCGCGTATCGGTTCATTCGAATCCGTGGCACTTTACTAAAAAGAGTGCTCTCCAATCCGAGCTTCCTGTGACGAGAAAGCCTAGTGCCCTTTTCATCGAGCAGAGAACGCGTGCAACGTGCAAAATGTTAACACTTAAACAAAGTTAAAATGTTCCGCGGTATCTTTCCGTGTCAGTAAAGTAAACTCTTTGCATTGGATGGAAACGTTTTACATATTCATCGGCCTTTGCTTGAATAAGAAGTTTACGAAGCTTCGATGTTCGTGATTCTTTGTAAAAGCGGTAAATTTTACAGTGTAAATTCAAATCTTATTATTAACGTAAGTGTTTATTAATGATATCAGTTTAAATTTTTGGTTCAATCCTTTGCGATCCGAGAGTCACTAGAACTATTCTGGCGGCTGACGAAATATTTGCTGGCGTCCGTTCGTAAAGAGTTAATAGTATGCGATTAACTCTTTACTTTATAATGTCGAGTACTGCTTATCAGATGGCTCGAAATTTATGAGAGAAACATGAATCATCATAACTAGACTGCGGATTTTTGTGCAGATTCATATCTTTCGTAATGAAATTGAAGAAATGAGACTGCAATAGAGAACTGTTTAATATTAGAATAGCTTTAAAATAAGTATTATTTCACGATCGGAGGATGTATCAGTTTTGACATAATTAGAATGTCCCATTCTATACGTGTCCCTTTCGTGCCACTTCTGACCGATTTTAATCTTCCAATAAAATTGCAGCATTCCGAACACAGAATTGTTGCCACTTGCAGTGGAGAATCGCCATTTCTGGCGCGTTGCGCCAAATATACCGATGTCTATCTGTTTCAAAGCAAAGTTAACAACGATTCGAATCGTCCGATGTCTCCCAGTTTCTGACTTTCGCCGTGGAAACGGAAACGACGACACGAAGGAGAGAAATTTAACTCGCGTGCTAGATGCACCCGGCCATTTCCAAGTTCGTTCTCGTGGAAGCTTTCTTTGTGCATTGAAGGTGGCGAGCTTATCAGCCTGAACGCATCCCCGTTTTCTAGCACCGACCGGAGAAGTCGCGCGAGTTGTTCCACGTAGCGATTCACGGCATTCAGATTCGATATCATCCGGTGACAAAAGACCTGCATTCAGCTCCGTTTTTCCCGCGTGCCGGAAAAGCGAATCGAACCGGTAGCGCGCGCTATTCTCGAGCATAACGCGGGCGAACTGCGACTGCAGATGATTCGAAGCCGAGGAAGTTTAATAATAATTCATAATGCACGAACAGGCGCCTGTGCGTATTCGCCTTTATTACGTTCGGAATTTTCCGCCATATTTTAGTGCTGAGGGATGCGACGCGATATATATTTAGTACGGAATATTCCGCGGTGGAATAAATAAGAGTCGAGCTGGGGAATGAGAGATAACACATCTTGGTAATTTGTTTGAATTCATCGGTCTTTCGGTTGAATAATGGTTATTGCTTCAACTTGCCCTTTTATCCTACAAACTTGAAGGATTGTGAAATTTCTGTGGTGAACTACAGGAAATTTACAGCAAATGTCTACATATGTATTTTATATTTCAAATATTTGGTGCATTAGTAAGTAATTCACTGGGCCATTCCACACCAAATCGATCAGTTTTTCCCCTCGATGTCTGGGATTTTGTTGAAATTGAAATATGTTGTAGTCTATGCGAAATTATGGGAATTTAAGCCATTATTTTGCCAATAATAAAATTGTTTAAAAATTGCTGACCATTGAAGTTTGCAAATTTCAGCGCGTTTCACGAAAAGTACCTTCATAGAAGTATTTTTATCACCGAAATTATTGAAGATGCGAACGTCATTTTCTTTTCGTTTTAATCGTAAAAGTACGAACTATTCAGATAAATTTTTCTTAAGTTGAAGAAGTTTGTTTTTTACTACAAATTGCGAATTGAGGTTCAAGGTCACGATTTTAAAAATCCGAAAAAACTACTATCGTATTCCTTGAAGTTTTCTCTATAAAATAAGCTTTCCTCTACTTTGATAAGACTATCTAATAATGTATAACGTAATAATTTGGATATCCATTTTGCACTCGTTGAGGGATAGTTGATCCTGTATCTCGTCTATGTTGGAACATCACCTATAACAAAATTTCTCAGTTTGTAGTGGGCCGATTTCGATGCTCCTTGGCTTAAATTAAAGGGGAAAGTCCCACGAATATCATTCTACGGTCTTTTGCAACTAGCCCCTGCAATTGATTTGTTATAAACAAATATATAGCGCCATGGTAGATTACTCAATCAGTATCTGAAGAAAAATATGAATTTCTCAGCTCCTAGACGTCCCATTTCAATGCCCCTTGACACAAATTAAAGTGGTAGGTCTCAAAAATGTTACCCTACAGCCTTTTGCAACTTGTTCTTTTTTACTTTTTTAATTTTTTTAATTGTCACTTAATCATTAAAGACCAGTTAGGGTTGATTGGCTTGCTTTGTTCGTGTAAAAGTGAATAGTATAATGTGTTTTAATACAAATTTACTTAGATATTTAAAGAAATTGAATTTCTTGCGTTAATCGTTCGGATTAATTAATACCTGAGTCCAAAATATTGGAAATCTAAATAACGAACTAACTCGTCTTTCAAACACGTTAAAATATATTTTTGTTCTTCTGAAAAGAGACAAAAATTGTCGGGGGTGCCTATTGTTATGAACCCTACAATTGTTACCAATTGCCAGCTGCTTTGCAACCCATAAACTTGAAGAATGTTGGCAAAATATTAGCCAGGTGGGGCACGCGCCCTCGAAGAAAATTACGCCGCGAAAGTGAAATACAGCGTGGGAGGGTGAGTTCGTCAGGGGCTTTCGCGGATTCGGGCCGGTTGACTAAGAACGAGAGGAACGCGGACCGGTAGACGAGCTGCGACGTGAGAAGGATGAGGGTGGAACGATTTATAGCGCCTTAAGACTGCCGCTACTTTATGACGACCTTAATGTTTGCACCGTAAATTGGCTGGCTTAGGACAGCGAGGCAGCCCGAAAACAGTAAAGTGGAGATCCCCTCGCCGTGACCGGCATCCGTATATCGCAAGAATAATTTCCTTCCTTGGATAAAAAAAATTGTAGGGAGCTGACGGTGAATAAAAACCCGCCCTTTATACGATGCCCGTGAAACGACACCCTTAGCGCCGTGTGATCGACGATCACTTTAATGAAACCTCCATGAGTTAACGAAATTATACGTTGATTTTTTCCCCTTTTTCTCTCTTTCCGCGGCGACTAGGTAGATTCGAATTGACCCACTTTCGTCGTGGCGCTAAATACGCGATCAATTTTATAAATCGGAGAACTTTGATTCTACTTATATATTGAAACGTCAGTCGCTAAAGGGGCGTGATTGCAAATACTTGGTCTTTAGAAGACCACTTTTGGAGAATTAAAAGTGTTAATAGTTGCATGTTACTGACCCACGCTTTTCACAATTGCTATTAGTAAGAGAATGCACATTTTAATTTTTAGTTGCAATTCTGAATACGATACAACAGGACTGTAATGTCGAAATGTCAATCAGAATTAATACTGTGTCTCACGCCCTTTTTGCGTGCAATCATTTCTTTTGTATGAAATAATTTATTTTATCCAATTACAAAATATTATACGATCTAAAATAGTTAAATAAAGTTACGCGCGAACTTTAAAGTGGCAGTAATTGGTATATCTACCCTAGTGGTACGTTATAAATGTCAGTCATACCAATATCAGTCATCGTACACGGATTATTTCGCCTCCGGCTGCAAGTGGGTTAAAAGAAGAGAAGAAACACGGTAAACTTGCGAAATAATTAAACTCGAGCGAAGTATTGTAGCAAATTTTCGTCTGCAAATCAACGGAAAATTGTATTTTATGAGCGTTTTATTTCGATACGGTTGAATAGCAATTATTGCACTCCAGATTCGAAGAACAGGGGAATAAATTAAAAAATGTATTAAACGTGAAAGTTACTTAAACGCGCTGCAACCTTTGAAAGTATAATTGCTGTTCCGCGAACCGGAAGTGGGGTTCTCCACCAGCTATTCCCGAATCGACTAACACGAAGTGGAATTTAAAGAGAATGTATAAACGCACTGCGAAATTTCTGCAAAATTCACGAAATCATTTCACATTTTATTCGTTCCTCAATTGAACACCTCTTACGTTGAACTATCGCTCATTAGCACAATTAAGGGTATTTGCCGAGCACGTTCTTGGAAAATCTGACGCGAAGAGTACAATAAATAAGACACTCGATGATTAATCACAACTAACTATTCTCGACTCGACTCAAAGTGAAATTTAATCCTTCGTAGGTACGTTGGATCCATTTCGTTCGCAGTGAATTTTTAGTATTGAATATCTGTAAAGGGAAAGCTGCGATTTTGAATTGATCCTGCAAACATTTTACTCGAGTAGCGATGACGCGTTAAAAGAGAGACTTCAATAAGTATTCCAGAATTTTTCCAGATTTTTCGAAAGTTTAAAACAGTGTTAAAAATAGTGGCGGATAAAATAGACTCACAGTGTGCCGATGAAATTCTGCAGATTCCATAAAATTGTTTCGTACTTTATTCGTTCCTCGATTGAATACCTCTTACGTTAAAATATCGCTCGTTAGCGCATTTAAGGGTGTTTACCAAGTACGTTCTTGGAAAATCTGACGCGAGAAATACGATAAATAAGACACAGTTGGTGACCGAGAGAGCAGAGATGTGCTCGAGCAACGAGGAAGTGCACACGAGGAAGAACGACCCTCGTGGCTGAAGGAGAAGCCTCTTGTTCGAGTTCTCATAATTGAGACAATGAGTGGCGCTCGATGAGCGAGCGTTGCGTCGGCTGGCACGCCTCTTCCTCGAAATTCCGACGAACCTCTTCTCCGACCAAGTGTCGACTTATTATTTTCATCCTTTAACGCTGAGCAAACGTTTGCATAGCAGCGAGTCTTAAAGCGGGATCCAAAGGGGCTGAATGAGAGAGTAAAAGGAAGAAGAAGGAAGAGAGGAAAGTTAACGGATATCCGGTGAAGATAGTTGAAAGAGGAAACGGTGGCTTCAAGCTAGTTATTAACGATAAAATAAAATGTATTGCAAAATTATTATTGACAACTGGTGAAATTATCCTCTTAAACGGAAGAGAAGATTATTGCAGATTTTGCTGCCGGTTAAATCGAACAGTCAAAATTTGGACATTAATATGATGTAAACAGGATGTTTTAGGTGTACGAATTAATATTTGGTGCCTTTGCACGAAATTCATTGTGTATTTACGGTAAAATCAAATACAATTTTGGTGGTTAAAATTGTTTGGGTTATTCAGTCTTCGTCATACACGATTTATGAATTATATATTTCTATCTTAACAAGAAATAGAATGATTTTATGCCGTTAAAATCTTTAACACTATAAGCATAAAGACGTTGAATTAATTTATAGTTCTATTGTTATATTGAATACTACTGAATAATTATAGCACCAGCTTTTTGGCAAATTCAATATTTATTTTAAACGAAATTAAATACCTATTCATTTTTAAATAGTTTGAATGTATTACACAAAACCACTCAAACTGAAGATCGATTTTTCGATCAAATAAATTTGCAAACACATTTTCGTACCTCTGCGATATGGATTCAAATTATATCTTTAAGTTTGTAAAAAAAAACAGAGGTTATTAAAGGATTGTCTATTGGTACGCCTAATACAATGTTTTTGAAGCATATGACCAAAAAGAACGAAGTAAAACTAAATTATTGTGCAATTATACAGATTAATTTGACCAGAAATGGAAAATGATCATTAAACAATTTCTTTCTAAAATAAACTATGCATTCAAAGTTCACGGACTTTTTAGAATGTTTTGATCTACTATTTAATTAGAAATATCTTAGGTACTACTAATTATAGCTATACTATTCAGGCACATTGAACGCTGATGAAACATGAAACAATACTGCATATAACAATTTTGTGGCAACAATGTTGGACATCTCATTCAATTGTTTCGGTTATAAAAAAGTAACAGAATGAATAAAGATCTTTTTTAGCGACACTTGATGATGAGAGAAATATGCACAGAATTTGCAAGATATATGCACATAACATGCAAAGAATATGCAATATGCACAAAATATGCATTATGCAAAATATGTGCGTTATGCATAGTACGCCGAATAAAAAGTACAATTTTGATGTTCTCCGATGACGAAACAGATTTCTGTTTTGATTTCATTGCTTTATCTGTCTTTTATAAAAATATGCATTTACATAAAAGTTCGCAGTCTAGTTACGCTGGAAAATGCTTCTTATGTTTCCACTTATTTTAACCTTTACATTGTAAACTTTGTTTCATTCACCTCGTACTGTAAACAATATGGGGCATATTGATCCCATGAGTTTTTAAATTTGCAAAAGTTTCTGGAAATAATCTGATAAAATTCTAGTAGCTTCTTCAAACGTTCTAAATTGAAAATGACAAGAAAAAATTGAGCGACAGTATATTTAAGTATATTATTTTTCCAATTATATGAAGTGAGAAACGAGAAATGTATGGTTCTGGATAAAAATAGCTGGTGTCAACTTGACCCTGGTTTACAGTGTTAAGATTAACATAATTCTTATTCGACCAGTGCACAAGGATTCATAAATTGCTTAAGTCATCATAAGCCTCCTTAACGGCTGCATGCAATCATCTGGCGAACTAATTTAGCTTCCAGCATTACGTTTGAAAACGTAAAATCCGAAAGCACTATTTCGAGCAAACAGTATCATAGCAATCGTGTTTATTAGTAGTTAAACCCTCGGTTCCTGTAATGAAATACGCGAATGATTTATAAGCGCCTCATAAAAAGGGGTGAAATTGCTCGTCGCTTTTCCTAGTCGTTTTAATACTTCTTTCGGCAATGGTGGAATATATATATATATATATATATATATATGTGTGAATATATATATATATTAAAGTACGGCTTGCAAACCGATTCGACGGACAAAAATGTTCGACTGGAACGCCGACAGACGAGGGAAGAAGGTCGTTAAGATAATACAAGACTGCAGCATAAAATTGCGAGGGCAAAAATTTGCAGGTTGCCGGCGGATGCGCGAGATAACACGGAAAGGGGTCCATGTTAAGTCTGCAATTTAACGCGAATCGAGAACGCCGTTATTCTCTGCTCTCGCGCGGAATCCAAAAGTCAAGGGTGTCGTATTTGCAATGTAAATTCGAGCGATTCGCAAACAAAGGTATCGCTGGGAACCGTCGGTAGATCCTCTACGATTCGACCGATGCGATATCAAGCAAATGTATAAATATTCGCGTTCCTGAATGCGGATGATCCTTTGAAAGAAGCAGCTCCAAAATGGGATGAAATTAACGGGAAAATTCGGATCGAATTACAGTGGAACCACGATTATCCCAACTAATTGGAAGACTAAAATACAAGGGGTAAGAAACAGGATGACTAATTATGTTCTATACCAGAGCTTCCTAAACTTTTTTATTTTTTACGACACCCTTTTGGCGAAGAAAATTTTTCACCACCCGGAATACATTCATATGTAGTTACATAAAATAAATAAACGAAAAAAACGTTGACTGTGTTAAATCGAAACAATTTTCGTAATTATCCTTATCTAGTAATATTTGTGAAGCCTGTTTTTGTGTTTTTTTTTTTGGTGGGCCAGAATTGAACGTAATATTAAATACTTAAACATATTAATAAAAAAATATTAACCGATGTAGCCAAATTTGTTATTTTAGGCATAGATTATTGTATTATCACTAGATTGCGGATTTCTATGCGAATTCATATTTTTAAGATTGAGAATGAAGGGAAAAAGATATGTAGTTGTTTCACTCCCTAAATATTGGAATTTCTACTATACCGTATACAATTTGTATATTTTTGCATATTAAGTGCATTTTTCTTGCACACTTAAATTCTCTATAAATGCATAAAAATCCGCAGTCTAATTATTATTAATATAGTGTCAAATATTATTACTATATTACGAATTTTTATGCATTTATGGAAAATTTGAATTCGCGATAACTTGCAAAATGCACATAATACACAAAACTATTTAAAATATTCACGGTAAAGTGTGTACTAAATTATTTAGAAATTGAAACCGATCTCTATCGATGTTCAGTTTTTCTTTAATCCTGCTTTCCAAACATGAATTCGTATAAAAATCCTCAATCCAATAATAACTTTCTCTATTTTAAAGCGCCATTAGGAAGCCATTAATCCGAAACGAGTGCTCATAATTAAATCTCGCGGAAATTATCGGCCATCCTTTTTCGGTCGATCGGTATTTATATATCCGATAGCATCCGATGCAATAAGCAATTCCGCGTCAATTCGTCGATTAACTCTTCAACTGCTCCGGGTAATACGATAATATCCTCTCCGATCTAGCGTTATCGCGCGTTATTCGAAATATCCCGTGACCCTCGAGATAACATTTATCGAGGGTTCCCGTATTAGCGGATCAGAATCAACGGCAGTAATAACGGAGCGGGCGTAATGGTGGAAAAAGAAGGTCGTGTAAGTACCTACCTACCTACCTACCAACCTACCTACCTACCTACCTTCCTACCTACCTACCTACCTACCTCGGAAAAATGGAAAATCTAAGACGATATCAGTTTAATGTTCAAGCCAAATGGCGTCTCGCTACTCGCCCATTACTTCGCCTTTCCTGACTTCTTCCTCGTTTTCCCTCGCCGAGTAAAGAGAGCAAAGGGTGCAAGTGGGTGGTATCTCGAAGGGTGGCGGCCAGTGACGTTATAACAAGACGGTGCGCTGCTGCAGACACCTTTCTAACACAGTCTTACCCTTCGTTCTGATAGTTACGTATTAGTGGACGGCGTTATGAAACGATCTAATAAACGAGCGTGCATGGAGTGAGAGAAAATAGGAAGATGAGAGGAGGAGGAGGAGGAGGAGGAGAAGGAGGAGAATCTAATCGAATATATCAGCGTTGCGCCCCGTAACGAGGGACCGTTCCGTTCCGAGTGAATGCGTTCATTTCACGCTCCTTCTTTCCAGCTCTGCTCTCTCGTAGCACGAGGAGAGAAGAGCGTCTTCAAGGAATCCCATATAAGCTCGTTTCGCGCTGGCTCGCTAGCTAAGAGAGCACGTAACGGGTTTCAGAGAGATCCCACGCGGAGAAGAACGTGCTAAGTATATTACAATAGTACGCCGTTCCGCGAATACGCAATTTCTATTCCGCCATCCCCTTCCGTGCTGTATCGTACCGGAAACCCAGCCGGAGTATCGAGTAGTTACGAAACGTTGGCAATAAACATTCCGCAAATAGTCGAGAATATTCGCGCAACGGAGCTTTGAAAACGCGACGGACCGCTTGAAAACGAAAACGTCTTTCCTTGGTGAACGGATTAGTCGCGAACGACTTTTGTCAAATTCAACATTTATTTTTAACATAATAAAATAGCTGTCTTAAAAATTCCTACTAAAATGGAGGTTTGATTATTCGATCAAATAAATTCATTAACCTATTTTTATATCTGGCTAATATATAATATAATCACTGACTAGCACACGTAATATTTCGATATTTTTACCGGTATGTAAATCAAGCAACGATAAAATACGTATAAAAATACCGGTATAACCGACTTATACCGGTATTAGTACCGATTTACCAAATAGTTGATACATCACGATAATATAGAAGTAAATACCGGTATAATACGTAATCCCTAAATTATTTCAGTTCTCGGTATGTGGAATGAATAACGCTCGGATATCCCAAAAACCAGACGCGACGCAATAATCTCGATCCCCGCCGTTTTAAACAGAACGCGCGAGGCGCGATTTCCACGAGCCCCGCGGATAGAAGGGTTAACGCGTTTAGTTCTCGGCGAATAGAAAAGAGTAGAAGAGGAGGGGTTGAAGTAGAAAAGGGGTTGTAATGCGAGTACGATGGCTTGTCGATTATCGTCGATATTCCAGCCGTTCTAGCGGAAGTCTGATTACATGGCCGACGATCGGTTTTTATGATTTTCTCGTCCACGCAGATCCAGATAAAGGAGCCGATTGTGGCCGCGTTTCGTCGGATAAAAGTGCTGGAAAGCACTCGAGGAGCCCTTTAACGAGCCATAGGCGGAGAGGGCTTGTTTCAAAGGACAAATGACGTTTACATTGCGTTGGAAAATCGACGAGGAAGAGAAGAGGGGAGGCGCGATTGAGGGTAACACGACGCGAGTGCACACATTCTCGCGGCTCTCGCACGTCCTTTGTGGATCTCTTATGATGGCCGGAATAGAGGCACGCTAACGCGAAACGAGTTGCAGAAGATCTCGTTTTTTTTCGTTTTTCTCTCTCTCTCTTTCTCTCTCTCTCTCAGTCTCTCTCTTCGTTGCACGAATAGAGCGCTGCAACTTTTTGTCGAGGGGAACTTATGTCGCAATATTATAATGAAACACGCTCGCGAAGCGCAATAAGTGAAATATATGGACGCGAGAACGTTTCGCGTGCGCGAACTTTCACGTTATTCTCCACGTTCGTTTTTTTCCCATCCTCCTTTTCGTTTTTTTTCCGCTGGCAAATTTAGTTCGCTACGGGACACTCTTGCCGTAGCGATGCTCGTTTTTTTCTCTTCCGTTTCTTTCTCCGTTATTTACCGAGTCGATATTGGCTTAATATCGCGACACGATTGCCAGCTTAACCTTTTCAGTGCTACGCGCGTGTATGCACGTTTCGTGAATTGGACATTGCGTGAGCTGTACACGTGTTTACGTGACAATGCAATAGTTTTTGGGTTACTATGTTAACATCTGATCCATCTTGTCGATTATCACTCACATCTTGTTCTTCAAGTTTCTCACACGTAACACTGCTTATACAGTACTAGTTTCGCACATTTAATAACCCTTGAAAATGAACAAAGAAAAAGGTTTTATTTTACTGGGATTATTACAATACATGCAACAGTGAAAACGAAAATGATTTAGTATTCGACGATCTGGAAGAATGAAGCGAATAATATTGAATTCGTGAAATTCAAAAGATTTCAAATCTGATGATTTACCTATTCGAAATCGTCCTTCTCTCTTCACCAAAGTCAGAAAATGGCGAATACGATATTGAGAAGAGAGTACAAAACAATGTCTTGTGGCGAAACTGTATTTTAAATCAAAAAGTACATGACTGTGTATTATAATAAAATCAATATATATATATATATATATATATAATATATAATAATATATATATAATATAATATACTATAATAGTAATACCACAGGTATAAAGATACCTTGAAATGCACTAATGCGACATTTGAGAACTATCCAGGGTTGAGACGTATCATAAATACTATCCTTGACAAAAAGTTTTCGGTCAAGCATGATAATATGAAACTAATTAAAAATCCCAAAATCATCGATCTATAAGATAGTACGTTTAAATAAACGTGGAACCGAATGGAGACAAGAGTCTGAAAATAGATACAAGTTTCGAGAAGCAACAAAATCATCATGGAAAGAAATTCCATTTACGGATTGCGAAAATCTCATAGTATCGATGCCGCAACGCGTCAAAACAATGTTATGTGCCAGAGGCAGTAGTAGAGTATTTTGCGCAAATGCGACGTTTGCGTCAAAAGTATGTCGCACCTATCGGGTGGCAATTAAAAGGGGAGCTGCGACAAAACGTTACTGAAAATTCTCCGGTTCGCTTCGACGACACGAATTCCTGATGGGGGATCAAAAGGAACGGGATATTTGCTTAGACGGAGTAGGAAGGTATCGGGATCGAAGGGAGCGTAGGACATTTGCCCGGGATCTACGTTACGCCCTCTGTAAAAAACCATCAAACGTGAACCGCCGATAAATCGTGCATCCCCTTGCGACTACGAATGTTTACATTTGCCGAAGGAAAAGAGGGAACTGGAACGGAGAGAAAGAAGTTGCTTGTAAAAGGGATGGGCGGAACGTACACATACATATATAGGTAAGGCGAGCTCTGCCAAATCGAACGAAATTTTCGCAGGAATTTTCACGCAGCTTTGCGTCTTTCGGTGCACCGCACACCGGTGAATATGCGTAACGTTTGGCGCGCGCGTGGCCACGTAAAACGCCGGTCGGAAAATGTCCGTAAAGAAGACGCGGGCGCAAATACAGTTGCTCACAAAATTGAGCGTACATACATCTATGAAGGCAATGATAAATGGCTAATGAATGGTTACTATACAATGTAGGGAACTGTTAGTCCTACCGTTCAGTCATCCGATTTAAATCGGATCGAACATGACTGGGCAGAATTAAAATCCAAAATGATAAATTATAGTTTTACAAGTAGAGGAGATTTCGAAAAAATATTGTTAGAAGAATGGGGCAATATTTCGCCACCTTTTACTGGAAATTAATCAGTTCCATAGACGAGATACAGAATAGACTTATCATTCAATGCGTTTTTCTGTCACAGGTTTTGAGGATCTCGAGACCCCATTATCATTATCATTTCTATCATTTCGATATTTCATATTTCTAACATATACCGTATTATACGATATCGTGTTATATGGGGCTAACGATTACTAAGAACACAAAGCAAAAGTAGATTTCAAAAATTAATAAAACCAGCACCCTATTTTGGTAATTATAGCGAATTACTAAAAAATAATCAACACGTGGCGTGTTATACTGAGGGTTCGTCAATTATTTAACCGTGTTCGAGCGAATTTTTATTGCGAGATAGCCGTGTTATACAGGGGTTGCCTTTATACTTTCGAATATACCTGTTCATGTTCGCCTTTCAGTTATTTTTCATTGCCAACATACGTGTGTACGTTCAATTTTGCGAGTAACTGTACACCGGCGGCGTGGCGGTATCGACGCTGGCTCAAAGGATAGTACAATGTTTACAGAGAGAAGGGGACCGAGATAGATAGAGGTGAAACGGTGGAACGATGGAACGACGACGCTGGTACTCCGTATCGAGGCGAGCGCACACGTTCGCCGTCGAGGCATGCCACTTGTGGGTCTCTCGTGCAAACCCTTCCCTCAAACCTACGTACTTCGCTACTACCTACTCTATATTCCGTTCGACGAGCGTTACCGTTAGCTTGCCTCGTGCGAGTACTAGCACCTCGGCACCTGTAACACCACCCCCAAGCATTTCCGGCTTCTTCTTACCGCTGCATGTGTCTGCCTCTTCTCCTCTTCCTTCTACCTTCGCCATCCTTATCTCGAACATGCGCTTCTACCACTCTCACCATCGTCGTCGTTGTCGTTGTCGTCGTCGTCGTCGGTTGCGTTTCATTCCCGCCTCACCCACTTTCGCTGCCCGATCTATACTGCTTCTTTGCATACTCGCACCACGCGTTCGTTGCCTGCCGGTATCTTGTACTTTGGCGGTGTTAAACTCGTGTACGAGTATGAACATGCCGGATATCGAATACAAGATTAGGGAGGCTGCGGGACAAAGGCCTTTCGTAAATTG